>OX365948.1:40364600-42864600 GCA_947247005.1 Spisula solida | reverse complement strand
TAATTTGACATACGAAATTTATCAACAAATTGTTAAATAATTTCATGTATAACAAACCAATTTACAAGAGACTTAATTTCATATTATGACTCCCTTGTTCTATATAATATTTATATGCTTATAAATAAAACCTCGTATCAGTTCATTAAAAGGAATTATCATAAGACATGTTTTCAGTGTTCAACAATATCAAAGATCATAAACCAATTCCGATAATTCCATGACACTTGACTGTGAAGCGCTGTGCTTATGCAGCTGCAGTCACCAGGGTACTGTTTTACTAACATTGCGTAAATGTCGCGTAAGTTTACGCATATATTTGTCACTTACGCAAATCCTTAAGTGTGTTTTACTAAACGATCGCAAGTTGTTGCATACATTTTCGTAAAAATATTGAATATTGAACGTAGACCGGGCCACAATATTACCAATATAACGGGAACCAGAGTGAATAAATATACATAAAAGTTCGATAAGTTTTGATGATTAAACATGTTTATATTACTAATTATGGTCTATAACAACAAGTGACGGTCGTAAATCAACAGTGCGTGGCAAAAACTCCTCACTACGTTCATATTTGCTATTTACGCTTACTCCGACCTTGCGCAGAATTACGCCAATACTTACGACAAAACATGAGAAAAAATATCTTAGTAAAACGCATTTGCGCAAATATTATCGACGTACGCAATATTTACGGAAAACTTAGAGTTACGCTAGCGTAAATGCTTTGATAAAACTGTACCCTGCTGTTGAGACCCATGGTCTCAATATTGCATAGCGCTCACTGAAATTTCGGACAGTTCTGATTTCTTCGGTAAATAAACTATTGCAATGCGACAAAGACCGATGTTATCCGCATAGAATAATGGAATTAGTCTGGTTCACGCATTCTCGTTCACCAGAGTATTCTTCGTCCGAAACATACTCTGGTTCAATACGGTCAAATCCTAGCGAAGTGAATGAAAATCAACCAATCAAATCCATTTCGTTCATTTCTATTTATAGCAATTACGACGGGAATTTCCCTGTCATCGTCCAATCAAAATCGAGCTTCTACAAACAAAATATTCTAATTTATCGTTCGGAAAATCAATCGAAGAAAAAAAATATTTGCAATGTTTTTGTATCGATTATAAGATATTATTCAGAACAATAATACAACTAATAATTGAACAAGAAAATGATTATTTATTACCTTAACATCCGAATCAGCTGGGCACGGAACATTTTCATTAATGGCGAGGACGAATGAGTTCCGAGGGCACCTGTCCGTTCATCGTCGTTTACAAATTGTTTTTACTTCCGTTTTAGAAGTTCACGGACACAGTCTCAGTTTTACTTTTATTATTCAATTAGATCCAATGTCTGCGGGTTATTGAAATCGTCGTTTGCATGTCTGACACAGCTATATAGATCTATTTCGATTCACGACTACACACTCGTCGTCTAAAACCTTGGACTCTGATTTCATATCACGATATATCTAACCGCTCGTACAGTACTCTCTGTAAGTATATTACCGGCTGCTTTATAAACTATATTTAATTTAAGATGTACTTTATCAAATTAAGTTCGTTAATATTTAAATCCCATAACCCGATCCATGTTTACATTTTCTCACGCGTAATGAGCGTTCTGATTGGACGATAGGCGGAATCACCAGATATCTACGAAATGAGCTATTTTCAGGTTTGCGCTCGGTATGACGGGTGTATGACTGATGTATGAGGATGGGTTCACGACATTCTTACAAAATGCATCGTTTTTGGATTTTTTTTTGAAATCGTAAACTATCGAGAACAGGTCACGTGCCTCTCCATGGACTTTTTACTTTATGCTATCCAATATACCTGCTCGCTCAAGGCTCGCAGGTAATAACACCTCAACAAACCCCTCGTAACATGTGCGTTACATTATAAAGCAACATAAATTTGTCAAAACCAAAGTTCCCATTTTTTATGATGAAATTAGACCTCAATTCTTGAAATATTTGCATCGTTTCGTTCTGTCATTTTATATCATGAATAATCAGCACCTAGAGATCACATTGTCGCAAATTCATGACCATGTGCAAAATGTCTCTTTCTGATTAAAAACAGGAAATTTCTATCACACTGCACACACTGCTTTCATTTGTTATTATTGATATCGATGCAAGTTCGTGTTTGCCGCTGGTTTTTTTCAACCATGTTTCAGACAGATACGGCATTCGGTTGACCGTACCAATCAATTTTCTGGAATTAGTATTCGACTCTTGTCCGCCTCGATAACCTTGTATGTTAATATGAACTAAGGCTCAGCCTATTTTAGCGGACTATGTCAGTTGTCCTACATTATTTGTAACGTGCTTATCTAGCACTGGATTTTTTTGATGATGCATAACTTTACAATAAATTGTTCGGTTACGAACCTGGAGCCCGTTACCTAAGCAAGCCGTTTCCAAAAGGCGCTACCGAGCGCTTTCCTACGTCTATGCAACGACACACTACGAGCGAGCAGTGCTCGCTGATAGAATACCGTTTCTTAACACTTTGCTAGGCGAGTGCAAGAAAGCGCTCGATAGCGGTTTGATACGAAATATTGGGTACGAAGTTACGAAGGACGATACAAACCTGCAGCTATCGATTTGAAGTTCATTGTATAACTACGTTGATATGTGTATAAAATACGACTTTCCTTATTTAAAACAAGTACTTTCGTGGTTTAAACAGTTAATTTAACTGATATTAAGGATGTTGGAGCGCTTTGGATCCCACCTTCAGAATTTGCTGAAATTTTGCCAGTAAGTGTAGAAATCTATACTGACACAAAATATGATGAAAAAACAATAGGTCGCGGAACTCGTTTTTCGGGTAATCAGCCCTGGTTTAAGTGTGTATGAATTATTTTTATAATTCCATGAAAATTGGTAAATTGGTGGTGGTGTTCAAATTTGACATTGTATTTGATGTCTGTGATCTAAATAATAAAATATATTTCAATATAGTTCGGGTACACATTGTTATACATGATCAAGATACCAAAAAAGGGTATATTTAATTTTGGTCTAATATATATTGCTATTTTACCCTACCCACTTCATATTTAATGCAGCAAAATAGCACCCAGGTAAAATCCTAATAACTTTTTTTTCCACCTTAAACTTTTTTTAATATTTTGTTAAATAAGTCTAGTGACATAGATCTCCAAAATTATGCAATAAAAATATATGTCACCGAGGTATCTTTTTCGCAATTTTTGTTTTTATTTTGGTTAAATGTGGCTAAAATGCTGAGAAAATCAATGAAAACGCTTAAAATAAAATCTACTGAACATGTAAATATCGCGAAAACACATCAACACACAATAAACAAACATTACCAAACGAACCTGACTCCCAAAAAAGTCATTTGGCATAAATAGCAATATTTTTATTTTTTAACCCTACCCACCTATTTTGTAATGTAATATTTTTCTCGGAATGGAAATCGTCATTTCGATTAGTATTTTCTAATTTTGTTGCATAATACTTATCAAAACTGTTCAATTTGATTTATTTTAGATTATTTAGACACATTTTTGCATTTATAAGGCACATAACGTACTATGACAAATGACGCATGCGCATTAAACCGATCCAGCATCCTTAAAGTCAGCCTACCACGGTCTGTGATTTTCACCGCTGAATTTTCAAGATGGCGGTCATAAGTTCATAAGATTTCCGAGGTGTCACGATTGAGTTAAAACCAGGGGAGGTAATACCTCTGTTACTAAGCAACAGAGTTCTTACCTCCCATACTGTCTTGTTAATTCATTATCTTTTTTAATGTTTTCTAGATAGGGGCCTACTCTAGTTTTTGGAATATTTTTAAACATCATTAAAAAATAAAAGAAAATTTATGACCTGCCGAATATCGCATTTTAAACAACTTTTGTTATTCTATTGGCAGCCATTTTTCATTATCATTCTTTCAGTGCGGAATTGTAACACAAATTTTCAAACCCATTAGTGAATTCGAACTCTGACCAAATCACGTGACAGGTGTTACCATAAAGCGGATCGATATCCGCTATTACACTAAGAGGCACTTATAACTGTGCACTTACACAAATCTCACTTTCTCAGCATTTAGTGTTCATATTTTGTTGAAAATTGCAACAAGTGTAGTTAAAATATGTGTGATAATGTCTAAGAATATTTCATTTCATAACAAACATTTTTTAGGAAACGCCAGCACATAATTTAGCGTTGCGTAAAATTGCGAAGTCACAAAATTTGCTCCGGCTTAAAACGCACAGTTTTCCAACAAATAAGAGCGCTTAGGCTATGCAATGTTGTCGCATTGACGTCACCTTTGATGGGCAATCTTAGTGACAGTTGATCGAAGCATAACATGCCTTTCTTATCAACATACGTTGAAATCCGACCAGTCATTGAAGAAAAATGACGTTGATTATTTTAACAATGAACGAACAGATAGACAGGTAGAACATGTCTCAAACACCTGCAGGGGGGGGGGGGGGGTAAATGATTATAAACGCTTATTGGAACGCCAATAATAATTAAATTCAAACAGTTACTTTGTGCAACATTGAAAAGCCGGTGTCATTAAACCCGACGTCACGGCGTCAATTTAGACAAACATTGACGTTTGTGTTTTTTTAGGATAACAGGTCATAAATTTAATGGAAATGGCCACGTTTTATTTTATTTCCCGTTGTTTCACCATTTTCTCGGGCAATTCGTTAAATTGCTATTTTCACAGTCCAATGGACAATATTCATTGAACCGTACGATACAAATATCGGATTACGTTGCGCGTTGACTGACAACCAAATAAACTAAAATTCGTTCAAAAATATTAACAAACATACAAGTTATTTGGAATTGAAAACTGCACAGTTATAAGTGCCTCTTAGTGTAGTAGAGCGTCCGCTTCAAGTGCGAGAGGTTCGACATACCCAAGTTGTTCAAATTGGTCCTGGTACCTGTATATCCTCTTTCACGCTCGCCTCGCAACCACTTGTTGATAGGCGTAATCAATGTACATGTCTTCGCTTGTGCCTTTGCCTTTATATACTTCTATGGAGCAGCGATATCGCAGCAACATTTTGTCATTTACCTTAGCAACGTAGCTATGAGTTTCTGGTTGTATCTAGAATATACTGGTATACGTATAACACTGCTGTGTGTTTTATTTTACAGGTTGTTGAAACGTCTCTTCCAATACACGCTTAGAAGGTGATTGTCTACTGCGTATTTAACTGATGATATAATGAGTCGACGGTGTCTGAGCTTGTGTAATGATCGTGCAAGGTGGTGACATAATTAATGGAGTGAATTTAAAATGTCTCACTGGATAGCACCGAGTTATTATGGTTGCTATGACATTCGTGATATGTCGGGATACTTGATTCGACATGTTAAAATGTCAAATAAATGTATTTATCGGAATTACGAAATTTTACGAAACTAGTTTGTTTAAAGTGGTTTTCGTAATTCAATATGTCTAGTGTGGGCAATACGCACGATTTATTACAAACCATGGATTCTTGTTCCTTTCATGACCTGATTGATCTGCACACATTGTCAAATGCAAGTATACAGTTGTTTATAAATGTAGCCATGGACATGGTTTACGTGTATTTATGTGTGTTTATATCAACAAACCATGTTTGGATTATGCGCATTCCTTATTCATCAATAGTCACTGATCTGTTTTACTTTGCGAAATTTGATTTAGACGCAATCTCCTTTTTATGAACGTACGGCGTGGTCGTAAAACTGTTCTTGTTTTGTATTATATCGTGTCCTGTATAACATGCATATCAGTTAATGCCACAACAAGTCAGCAAGTACTTGATAGCTGAGATACTCTATAAAGGCGTGGCGTGCTTGCTATTATATAAAGTTAGCTCATTGTAACGACAATATTACATTGGATTAATGAAACACGACGAACAAGAATGCTTTTATAAATAGGTATTATTCAGTCAGTTCCAGCGTCTATTTGTAATCTTGAGGATTTATCAATAATGTGTTAGTGAGATTAATTATTCCACGTGTTGGATGTAAGTGTAAATTAACCGTCAAACAATTAAAGGTCCCTCGCTGGATTGTATATCTGTTGATTGGCTTAGTGATTTATTTCACTTCGGTCGCTCCGCCCTTTTTAATCATTAAAATTTACTTAATATGTTCTAATATAAATAGATATTATTCAGTCAGTTCCAGCGTCTATTTGTGATCTTGAGGATGTATCAATAATGTGTTAGTGAGATTAATTATTCCACGTGTTGGATGTAAGTGTAAATAAAAACGTCAAACAATTAAAGGGTCCCTAGCTGGAATGTTTCTCTGTTGATTAGTGATTTTATTTTAGTAATCGTGATGATTATATAGTGTTTTGTCACATGTGTTCGCGATATGACTATAACTGTAGTAGTTACGACGTGAGACTGCACGTTTGATTGTGTATTGGTTGGTCAGCCTAGTGATTTAATTTCAGTAAAATTAGACATTTAATTTGTCACATGTTTTCGCGATGTGATTATAAGTGTGACCGTTACGACGTGCGACTGCCACTAGCCTGCTTTATACCAATATGAAACATACAGATAAGACTAAAGCGATGCTGGTTGAAAATCTACGACTTATCTCCGAGCACCGATACAGAGCCCTAGCGCTGGAAAATTACAGGTGATTTATTTATTTTTGTTGTATTATGTGGTTATAGATTCGTGACCTAACCGGTAATATAGTGATACGTCAGCAGAGTCTCGTTAAAATGGCACTGGAAAAGAATGGTGGTTTGGAGCTGCTTCAATTATCTGGGTGGTTCCAGAATTGGCCAATGGTATAGAGAACGCCCCGCCCATTTGTTTTGTCGAAGGTTATCGAGCGAATCCGTTGAATTATACACACACGTGCAATATTTCAAACCAAAATGAAATCCTTTCCTGGGTCAACTTAATTCTCGATTTAGATTATTAAACATGTGGCGTCTTATCAATTAACTGAATATGTTGATCGAGTGTTATCACTTATGTTCATGTGTACAACGATGGTCCATGCAGCTTAAAAGAGTATTTCATGAATGTATGCAACAAGCAAGTAATAGATGTAACAATAATTGACCATATAACATACACAATGGTATTCCAACAAAGTTTTACTGGACCCTTTTAAAAACTGTATACATGTATAATATTCTAACAAAGTAGAACGAACAACTCAGTTAAGTATTGTATTACGAGGTACAGTAAACAAGTATCGAAAAATTGTTTTTGAAACATAATTATGCAAATAATATGAACCTGGTCAGAGTTATAACTGTTGCAAATGTTAGTATGATCGAGCGTCAACTATGTTTATAAAATAACCAGTCCGGGAACAGTTTGACAGTACCTCAAACAAACGTCACCTTGCTGCCGGTTTGATCCTGTAACCCTTTGGTTTATAGTAAAATTAACCTCAACTTTGACTCAACATTGACGGAACCTTGACCAAACAGACCCAAATCACACCAATCGTCTTCCCAATCTAAACAATATGTACACAAATTTTCATGATTAGAACTCATTCTTAAGTGAAGTTATATACCAAATCAATTTCTTACCACAGGATATAATTTTTGTGTAATACATGTGCAACAATATATAGATAGTCTCAAAAACTCTATCATAGACATAAACGGGTTTGCTTCCACAAGACATGTTAGGTATTGATAAAAGTACCGAATAATTATTATTCAATACTGGCAACATGTGCCAAACTATATAATCATAATAAAAGTCGTGGCTTACATCCAGATAATGTTTATTACCTAACCCCCTACCGGTTGAAAACCGGAGGATCAATAGGTTTGCTTGTTTTTGTTTGTTTGTTTGTTTGTCAGTCAATCCGTCAGTCATGTATGTGATTGATTTAAATGCCGCAATCTAATGTACAGAACGTTCTAAACAGCCAACCTTTAATTTAATCATGAAATCGAACTCTCCTCAGTTGTTAGTCTGACTGATCTGTTCATTTCTAATAGCAGACCATATTTATTGTTTCCATGCCAAATCATTGACGGTCCAGTCCGACATTAGCATCTAAATTTGTTTTGGCTTCTCTAAAACGTTTTGTCACTGTTTCACCATACGTCAGATATCCAATATGTGTTACAGTCATTATAGTATTTGGTTCGTACTCTCAGGACCTCCTGGGATCAGCATTATGTTAACTTAATGTATGTGGAGAGAGATGCTACGAAAATATCTCGTTGGTTTTTGAAGCAGGTGCTACCGTTAACGTTTTTCTGTTTCCTAATTCCTATTTCTTTGCCTATCCATATAAACTGTTTATATAAAAACCCAAACATCATCGATCGACGCAAACATAACGCATATTATTATTAATCGGATGTTTAAGTAAAACATTGTCCGTTGGTCGATAGGTCGATGAGTAGCCATGCATATGTCAAAAGCGACTTAAATTACTGCGGGCGCCGCCTGATGGCCCACTGATGTCCGTCCGGTCTCTGACCCGATTAGACAAAAGGACACCGTCCGATTATTGGATGGCGATCGGATTGCATTTGTTGCCTTGGTATTAAGGGGTTAATGCGATCATTGGCTACGGTATTTTACCGGAATGTACTTTTTTAACATCGCCCATAGAGGACAGACGTTATCCGAATGTATAATCATGGTGACCAAAGTTTGACTTGTACCTTGGGTCAAGTTGACTATGACAAATTACATTTTCATAATATACTAGTCAAAACTTCCAACGCAACACTGTTTATAATAGTAAATATTTATTTTATTTGTAGATAGAATAAAGGATTTTCTTTACAACAAAATAGGCCAATCAGTTCATCACAATATTGCAATAAAACATTTAACAAATATTGCATCAGGACGATGGAATGTATATCACTAGCACGTGACCACACTAATTCAAATTAACGACGTTAACAACAATACTGTCTAGTAGCTGGTGCATTTAGAACTGCTTGACACCTACGTCTCATTGAGCTTATTAAGCGCCTAACAAAGGCTATCAGAATATTGGCAAACTCCTGAATAAGAGCGTTAGTCAAATGTTGTAATGTTTGGGGCTGAACTTGACATCGCCGAACCCTCCTATCAAGTTCATCCCAAAGATGTTCTATGGGGTTTAGATCGGCTGAGTAGGCTGGCCAAGGCAGAGTGTCAATGTTGTTATTCTGAAGGAAATTCATACAAACACGAGCAATGTGAGGACGAGCATTGTCCTGTTGGAATATGACGTTTCCATGATTGACGCCAACGTACGGAAGAATGACGTTGCGTAAAATATGGTCACGATAGGTCAGTGCGTTAAGATTGCCCGGAATGACGACGAGCCCATGCTTATCATTATGGGTAATGCCACCCCATATCATAACGGATACACGTCGAAATATGTCTGTTTCCACAACACAGGCGTCACTATATCTCTCACCTCGACGTTTATAAACATGTACACGACCATCTGTCTTCTTCAGGGTGAACCTTGATTCGTCTGAAAATATGACGCGATTCCAATGAACAGCTTGCCATCTTCTATGGGTAGCGCACCAAAGTACACGTGCCTGGCGATGTCTAGGCTGTAACACAGGTCCAATATAAGGACGTCGGCAAAGAATACCTCGCTCACGTAATCTATTTCGGACGGTCTGATCACTAATTGGTCTATTATGCGTGACAATAACTACCAGGGCAGTTGTTGTGGCTGGTAAAGATTTGCTACGAAGATGGCGCAATCGAATAGCATTGTCTTGCTGTCCACGGCTACGTCTTGGCAAGTCGGCTACGTCACATGAAACGTCATAAATAAACAGAACTAAGTTATGTAAGAAATAATTTAAATTGGTGATAGAACAAAAGAAAACAATTTTTAAAAAACAGTTTTTGTAAATACGGAAGCTTACCCGTTTGGTTGAATTTATCCAATAGTCTGGAGATAGTTGACGTAGATCATCTAAGAATTCGAGCGACTTGACGTTTTGACATACCAGCATGTAACATACCAATGGCCCTTCCGCGTTGTTCTATGCGTAATCTCGGCATTGTGAAGCTAAATTCGAACAAACTCAATGTGCTATAGTGACGGAGAAACGTTCGAGAAAAATATCGTGATTTTTTAAAATCTCTGATTTGCACGTGATTCACGCACCATAGTTGGAGCTCTAAATGTCAAAAATCGATAATTTCGATAAAATCACGCAAAAATCGTGCAGATTGCAATAACGCTCTGTAACAAATGATCTCGAATAGAACAGGTCAATTTTTTTATTAAAACTAACAATAAATGATGAAAATGCGGAAAGTTATAATGTTGCGTTGGAAGTTTTGACTAGTATAAAAACGCATTACATAGAACGTCTCGGTGATCCGCCTCTGATACGCCTCCAACCAGGGGGCGTCAATAAAATCGTTGCTTTTTACAAAAGATCATTGAAAACTTATACGAATATCAATGAATGCCTCACATTTGAAATAATGGTCAATGTATACGCTATAAATTCCATGTAATTCTTGTATTCATGGCACTGATTAATACCGATCCGAAAATGGCAACAATAACCGGTTTTGTGGTCTGTGTGTACTTAACGATTAAAATCACTCAAAAAATCAGCTCATAAAGAATTACAACGTTTGATTAATTTTGCGTGGATCTGATTTTTTCTCTCGATTATTTGTGGTCGTATAATAGTTATGAGCCTCGTATATTGCAATGCCATATTGATCTCGTGCTTTGTAAATATGTTTGTCGTTCATTGAGATCCGATCAAACCCGTCCTATCGTCTAATTGGTCTGTATTCCAAAGTTGTTAGCTTTTTTTTCACGAATATCATAATTAAAAGCAACGATCGTTCGTCGATAAATTGTTAATTCTTAGATATTTTCATTAAGGCACCACTCTTGCATGTTTGTCAAGGTTCGTAATGATGCTACGTAACATGACCAGTATAGTTGAATTTATTTCGAATCCAGAAGGTCGTAGACCTATGAGGACTTTTTACATGATAAGATCATAGTGACATAGTGATTTCTTGGTCAAGCATAAGGCTGCTTCGTTTCTTTCCAGAAAGCAGGTACACTGTATCTGGTGAGCGATGTTTGTTGGTTGTCTTTGAGGTGTGTGGTCCTCCTTTTGGTATCGTCTTTTTTACGCTCGTGCTAGGGCTTAATATGGCTGACTGAGGCGGCAGACTGTCGGAGTGGGTTGTAGTATTTATTTTAGTAGCTGTTCAATCTTTCGTGCTTTGCTGTGTCTGATGAGCGCTGCCTGCCATGTCCGATTATTTTTTTTATCTTTTTATCTACAAATATGTACATGTACATGAATTCACATATTATTATACCTGTCAAAAGTTAAGATAATATTTAGTAGACTGCCAATTACAATAAAGTAATTTAATTATTATGTATTGAGGAACAAATAATCAATTCACTAGATGATAGCAGTGACCTTGATACATACCACAACACCAAATGAATATCATACTCGTATATTCTAGTTTCAACTTATATACAATTCAATTTTTGTATTAATTATTTTATTCGATAGCACTGTAAAACATTTTTAAAATTCGCCTTTTTACGTCAAGTATCGCGTTTTTAGTCAGTTTCGCGCCGTGGCTAGACCTTGCTCAATAACTATAACTTTTACGTTCTAACATGTATCACAACGAAAATTAACTTGCAAAAGTTAATCTGATAAATGCGTCACATATTTATTGGATACAAATGCAAGCGTACATCGGAATTTTATTATATGCTTTGACAATGCACACATTTATAGATACTGATGCAATTCATACAAAAAATTCAGGTGTGTTTTATTAATTAAATTAAGAGTTATATTCATTTTGGAACTGAGCGTTTGTTATTACGACATTACAAATATTGTCTGGTCATGAATTGCTGTTGTAGTCGCCAACGCGTTGAGGGGATGCCAACAAAGAGGTATAATAACACCTCAAAAAACCCCTCGTAACATGTGCGTTACATTATAAAGCAACATAAATTTGTCAAAACCAAAGTTCCCATTTTTTATGATGAAATAAGACCTCAATTCTTAGAATATTTGCATCGTTTCGTTCTGTCATTTTATATCATGAATAATCAGCACCTAGAGAACACATTGTCGCAAATTGATAACCACGTGCAAAATGTCTCCTTCTGATTAAAAACAGAAAATTTCTATCACACTGCACACACTGCTTTCATTTGTTATTATTGATATCGATGCAAGTTCGTGTTTGCCGCTGTTTTTTTTCAACCATGTTTCAGACAGATACGGCATTCGGTTGACCGTACCAATCAATTTTCTGGAATTAGTATTCGACTTATGTCCGCCTCGATAACCTTGTATTTTATAAGTAGAGCGTCCGCTTCAAGTGCGAGAGGTTCGATATACACAAGTTGTTCAAATTGGTCCTGGTACCTGTATATCCTCTTTCACGCTCGCCTCGCAACCACCTGTTGATAGACGTAATCAATGTACATGTCTTCACTTGTGCCTTTGCCTTTCTATACATCTATGGAGCAGCGATATCTCAGCAACATTTTGTCATTTACCTTAGCAACGTAGCTATGAGTTTCTGGTTGTATCTAGAATATACTGGTACAAGTATAACATTGCAGTGTGTTTCTATTTTACAGGTAGTTAAAACGTCCCTTCCAATACACGCTTAGAAGGTGATTGTCTACTGCGTATTTAACTGATGATATAATGAGTCGACAATGTCTGAGCTTGTTTAATAATCGTGCAAGGTGGTGACACAATTAATGGAGTGATAGCACCGAGTTATTATGGTTACTATGACATTCGTGATATGTCGGGATACTTGATTAGAAATGTTAGAATGTCAAATAAAATGTATCTATCGATGATGTACGAAACTAGTTTGTTTAAAGTGGTTTTCGTAATTCAGTATGTCTAGTGTGGGCAATACGAATCAGTTATAACAAACGACGGATTTTAGTTCCTCTCATGACCTGATTGATCTGAACACATTGTCAAATGCAATTATATAGTTGTTTATAAATGTAGCCATGCAAATTGTCTACGTGAATTGATGTGTATTTATATAAACTCACTTTGTTTGGATCAAGCAAACTCCTTATTCATCAATAGTCACTGATCTGATTTACTTTGCGAAATTTGTTTTATGAACGTACGAACTGTTCATGTTTTGTATTATATCGTGTTCTGTATAACATGCATATCAGTTAATGCCGCAACAAGTCAGCAAGTACCTGATAGCTGAGATACTCTATAAAGGCGTGGCGTGCTTGCTATTATATAAAGTTAGCTCAGTGTAACGACAATATTACATTGAATTAATGAAACACGACGAACAAGAATGCTTTTATAAATAGGTATTATTCAGTCAGTTCCAGCGTCTATTTGTAATCTTGAGGATTTATCAATAATGTGTTAATGAGATTAATTATTCCACGTGTTGGATGTAAGTGTAAATTAAACCGTCAAACAATTAAAGGTCCCTCGCTGGATTGTATATCTGTTGATTGGCTTAGTGATTTATTTCAGTAATCAAGTTGATTAGATAGTATTTTGTCACATGTGTTCGTGATGTGACTATAACAGTAGACGTTACGACAGGAGACTGCACATTTGATTGTATATTAGTTGGTCAGCTTAGTGATTTAATTTCAGTAACATTCGATATTTGAATTGTCACATGTTTTCGCGATGTGACTGTAACTGTGATAGTTACGACGTTCGACTGACACTAGCCTGTTTTATGCCAATATGAAACATACAGATAAGACTAAAGCGATGCTGGTTGAAAATTTACGACTTATCTCCGAGCACCGATTCAGAGCCCTAGCGCTGGACAATTACAGGTGATTTATTTATTTTTGGTGTTTTATGTGGTTATAGGTTCATGACCTAACCGGTAGTATAGTGATAAGTCAGCAGAGCCTCGTTAAAAAAGCACTGGAAAGAATGGTTATTTGGAGCGGTTTCAATTATCTGGGTGGTTCAAGAATTGACCAATGGTATAGAGAACGCCCCGCCCATTTGTTTTGTCGAAGGTCATCCAGCGAATCAGTTGGATTATACACACACGTGCAATATTTCGAACCAAATTGAAATGCTTTCCTTGGTCAACTTAATTCTCGATTTAGATTATTAAACATGTGGCGTCTTATCAATTCACTGAATATGTTGGTCGAGTATCATCACTCATGTTAATATGTCAGGTTATGCACAATGTAAATAGATATACTTCCACGATAATCCATGCCGCTTAAAGCAATTGTAGCTCCTTAATGCCTGCAGCAAGCCTGTAATAGATGTAACAATAATTGACCATATAACATACACAATTGTAATCCAACAAAGTTTACTGGACCCTTTTAAAAACTGTATACATGTATGATATGATGACAAAGTAGAACGAACAACTCAGTTAAGTATTGTTGCAAGCAATACTAGGTACAGTAAACAAGTATCGAATAATTGTTTTTGAAACATAATTATGCAAACAATAAGAACTTGGTCAGAGTAATAACTGTTGCAAAGGTTAGTTTGATCGGCAACCTGCAACCCTTTGGTTTATAGTAAAATCAACCTCAACTTTGATTAAACATTGACTCAAACAGACAAAAATCACACCAATCCACTTCCTAACCTAAACAATCTACACAATCAGATTCATGATTATAGCTCATTCCTAAGTGAAGTAATAGACCAAATGTATTACTTTCTTGAACTTACCACAGGATATATATTTTTCGTAATACATGTGCAACGTTATAGATATATAGTGTTAAATATTCTATCATAGACATAAACGGTTTCTACTTACACAAGACATGTTTGGTATTGATAAAAGTACCGAATACGTATTATTTGATACTGGCAACATGTGCCATACTATATAATCATAATAAAATTCGAGGCTTACGTCCAGATAGTCTTTATTACCTACCCCCTACCGGTTGGAAACTGTAGGGCCTATAGATTTGCGTGTTTGTTTTTTTGTTTGTCAGTCAGTCAGTCCGCCAGTCATGTAAGTCCGTCCAAAAATAGCATGTGAGTAATTTAAACGCTGTAATCTAATGTACAGAAAATTCTAAACATTCAACCTTTAATTTAATCATGAAATCGAACTCGTTTCAGTTATTAGTCTGACTGACCTGTTTATTTCTAATAGCAGACTGTATTTTTTTTCCTTGCCAAATCATTGACAGTCCAGTCCGATATTAGCATCTAAATTTGTTTTGGCTTCTCTAAAACGTTTTGTCACTGTTCTGCCATACGTCGGATATCCAATATGTCTTACAGTCATTATAGTATTTGGTTCGTAATCTCAGGATCTCCTGGGATCAGCATTATGTTGATTTAATGTATGTGGAGAGAGATGCTATGAAAATATCTCGTTGGTTTTTGTAGCAGATGCTACCGTTAACGTATTTCTGTTTCCTAAATCCTATTTTTTGCCTATCCATATAAACTGTATTATATCAAAACCGAAACATCATCGATCGACGCAAACATAACGCATATTATTATTAATCGGTTGTTTAGGTAAAACATTGTCCGTTTATCGATAGGTCGATGCGTAGCCATGCATATATCAAAAACGACTTAAATTACTGCGGACGCTGCCTGATTGCCGACTGATGTCCGTCCTGTTTCTGACCCGATTGAACAAAAGTACGCCGTCCGTTTATCGGATGGCGATCGGATTGCATTTGTTACCTTGGTATTATGGGGTTAATACGATCATATACGTTTTTTAACATAGTCCGAGGAAGACAGACGTTATCCGAATGTATAATCATGCAGACCAAGTGCGACTTGTACCTTGGTCCAAGTTGACTATGACAAATTACATTTTCATAATAAACATAGAACGCTTCGATGATACGCCTCTGATACGCCTCCCACCAGGGGGCGTCAATAAAATCGTTGCCTTTTACAAAAGATCATTGAAAACTTATACGAATATCAATGAATGCCTCACATTTGAAATAATGGTCAATGTATACGCTATAAATTCCATGTAATTCTTGTATTTATGGCACTGATTAATACCGATCCGAACATGGCAACAATAACCGGTTTTGTGGTATGTGTGTACTTAACGATTAAACTCACTCACTCAAAAAATCAGCTCATAAAGAATTACAATGTTTGATTAATTTGCGTGGATCTGATTTTTTCTCTCGGTTATTTGTGGTCGTATAATAGTTATGAGCCTCGTATATTGCAATGCCATATTGATCTCGTGCTTTGTAAATATGTTTGTCGTTCATTGAGATCCGATTAAACCCGTCCTATCGTCTAATTGGTCTGTATTTCAAAGTTGTTAGCTTTTTTTTCACGAATATCATAATTAAAAGCAACGATCGTTCGTCGATAAATTGTTAATTCTTAGATATTGTCATTAAGGCACCACTCGTGCATATTTGTCTAGGTTCGTAATGAAGCTACGTAACATGACCAGTATAGTTGTATTTATTTCTAATCAAGAAGGTCGTAGACCTATGAGGACAGACTTTTTACATAATTAGATCATGGTGACAAATGTACAGTTAACAATCCTACAACACTTTTATATTTATAGTTTTCATATTTTTTTCTTGCGCCCCTATCCCTTTACCTATTTTCTTTTTGATGATATTTATCATCAATCATTTTAACAGCATTAGGGTACTAGTAATCCCATTTACAGTGTTTCTTATATTTTGACATCTGAAGTAAGGACTTGTACGACTATTATAAACACAATTTTGGCTACTGCGTGTATTTGTGCCAAGTACTGTGCACATTTTGTATCTGCACTTCTGCAATTTCTTGGTCAAGCATAAGGCTGCTTCGTTTCTTTCCAGAAAGCAGGTACACTGTATCTGGTGAGCGATATTTGTGGGTTTTCTTTGACGTGTGTGGTCCTCCTTAATGGTATCGTCTTCTCTTACGCTCGTGCTAAGGCTTTGTATGGCTGACTGAGGAGGCAGACTGTCGGAGTGGGTTGTAGTATTTATTTTAGTAGCTGTTTAATCTTTCGTGCTTTGCTGTGTCTGATGAGCGCTGCCTGTCCGATTATTTTTTTTATCTTTTTATCTACAAATATGATTGTACATGTACATGAATTCACATATTATTATACCTGTCAAAAGTTAAGATAATATTTAGTAGACTGCCAATTACAATAAAGTAATTTAATTATTATGTATTGATGAACAAATAATCAATTCACTAGATGATATCAGTGACCTTGATGTATACCACAAAACCAAATGAATATCATACTCGTATATTCTAGTTTCAACTTATATATGTAGCCGGCTGTAGACTTTCTGTATATTGAAGTATGTCTAAGGGTGACTAAGGGTTCAGTAAAACCAAACAACGTGTATAAGTTCAAGTACTATAATTCGTCTCCTGATGTTTATAGGACGTAGATATAACGACGAAGTATATATATAATGGTTGATACAATCAAGCCCTGAAATAAACAATAAGGAGCATTAAGTATACATGTAATGCTACATCTCAATGTTCAAGTATACAGATTCAAATACATTACAATATATTCATTTACATATCTTATCTATAGTGATCGTCGGCCTTTAACATAGAATATCTGATAGTCATTAAACTGCTTATAAAATACATGATATACAAACAAGACAAACAATGACAAACAAACAAAGATACATGTACAACATATAATCACACATTCAATTACATACCGATTGTGGATCAGACTTCATCAACAATACTATAACTCTTCTGTCTTCTCGATCTACTTTCTCACTGTGCCTGGTTATTAACTGTAAAGGGTTAAGAACATTGTTAGAATATAGAAGTAGTCACCTGAATAATAATTATGCCAATCACCATTCTATTAATTACCACAACAACATGACAGCCATCTTGAATTCAAAGAAGACAATTCCCTTTACACATTCCTTAGTATTAATCATTACAAATAAAGTATAGCTCATTTAAGATACAAGCCCCTATGAATATACAAAAATATCAGACATCAGAATAAAATATAAACAAGAATAGTATCAAACCTAAATTCCACTATGATACATATTCATACAACTCTCAGGTTGGAAGCAATGGTTTTCAACCTTCTTCTCCAAAAACTTACATGGACTGACAAAGAGATTCAGTCACATGACACCAAATTAAGGGATTAACTCCAGGTAAAAGCGGGAACACATTACACATTCCATCAAGAGTTCCATTACACAACAAGGGTGTTAATCCATACATCATAAGGTTAACACCAACAACTGAACACAGGTCAAACACCACTAAAAGTAAAATACTAAAAAGGCATAAAATATCAACCGGTTACACACTTCCCCCCAATCTTGAAATGACGTCCCGTCATTATCCCGTCATGTCTAGTAACAAGTCGAAAAAATTTCCTCGTAGAATGCCAATATCGAGGGGTTAGAGCCAGATCCTGCTATATGCCATTTCCGTATGTTTTCAGGGGAGATATTTAATATAACTATTCTTTTAATATAACAAGTTTTTACTTTTAAAGTATCAAAGAAGGTACAAAATTGACTACTCTAAATGACTGTATAAAAATATTTTAGAAATGTTAAGAACATTTGTGATTTAAATACCGAAATATTATTTAACCCTGAAACACTCGCTGTATGATATGCTGTGAAGGGAGGCAGACGTGTTTGTAACATGATACCTCATGTCGACAGGCAGCCGATGATAAAACAACAGATAGCCTGTCAACTCTATACCACACTTTATTATGATAACTAACCGAGATAAACTACTTCAAGCATTCTATACACACATTTAAAATGTCAGACAGTGTTACTATGAAATATATATATCTGGAAACAATGAGAAGTGTTAAAAAATGAATTTTTGCGTATACCTATTCGTTTTCATTGGGATGGTGTATACTGCTTCATAGAGAATACTACTTTCATGATTGAATATTTACATCTACAAAAATGTTATATGAACACAGTGTGGTATATCTCAAATGTCAACATAACTCAGAGTACTGTTCCAGGGTTTATGCTGCTTCAATAAGTGATAGAGCTTTTTTGACAACGAAACATGAGTACATTATGAAGACAATGTCGCATTATTAAGCATATAAAAACAGCACAAAGCCGTTTAATAATGGCAATTGTCTTTGATATAAGATTTATATAGTATACAGTAACACCTCATCTTCATATCACACCCAGACCACGATTGTCATGTCCTGTTTCACTGTTTCGCATTTAAGCATCCTTATCAGTGTATCATTGAAATTGTAGTTGTATGTCCACACACTACTATACTCCTGTCACCGTCGTTTAATCCAAATCACTATCACCAGATTCGGTAGCATCTGGTTGGGAAAGCCTGTCTCGGGTATCCTTTGAAGAAGGCAGTGTCTGATGAAATTCATGATATTCATGGTATTGCTCCCGATTGACACAAAGATACAAGGTCTTTCTTTTTGCTTTTGATATTTGAAGTTTTTGCGTATACAGTCTCGGCATTTGTTCACCTTTTGGGTGGATTTGCTTTCGTTTTGAACATACTGATCTTATCTTTTGAAATTCCGATTCAAAGTCATACTTGAAGTAGCATACTTCTGATTCTGCCTTTGTATACCGCAACCATACAACTTTATTCCAATTAATTTATATTCCTTTTTCTGACTTTTTGATGTTCTTATTTGCGATTTCCTTGAAATTGACTATATCATGAAACTTTAATAGAATTACAGAATATTGATCTTTCCGTCTCGCCATTTGAAGCACTGTGTCCCACTGTGATGGCACAAATATTTGTGTTTTTCGTTTTGCGAATTCTATCGCGCTGTGCATCGAGTCAACTTCCATATGGGCATGGCCGCTTTTCAAAAATTTGTGATCAATTACTTGGATATTGTATAATGTACAGACTGCATGTTACGTAATAAACAAGCAGCTGTGATTGTATTTTTATTTTGACCGCAACATGTTCTACTGTGGATGGTAGGGCCTGTAAGTATAGCCAGATGCACGTTGATATTTCTGATGAGCCCCTATTGCCATCAATCTCTGATCATACGTAACAGCTACCTTTCCATTGCCTAGACTGTACAAAGACAAATTATAAAAACACAATTTTCGCATGTAGTACATCAAGCTGACCAAAGAACATGGTGTGTATAAAACAGACTGCAAATCAAATGTTGCGACATGAATCTTGTGGTTTTCTTTGGCTGTTGATTTGTCCTTTTGTTTTTCCTCTCTTGCTTGCACCTTTCTTTGCTGATGTTTAGTGTATGCCTCATTTTGGTCAGTTGATAATGTACCTTGAGCTTCTGCATTGTAGTATTGTGTGCACAGGCTCAATAGCTTTTCAGTGCAGCTTTCTTTGTACAACTGGTACATTTTCGACACGGATAATTCGGGTCCAAGAAACTCCCTATTTGTATATGTTCTAGTATAATGTCGAGCCACCTTAGGGAATGAATTTATATGTTCTTTCACAAACTGCTTTTGGTCACTGCTGGTTTTATTATAAGGCACATGTTTTCCCCTCTTATCAGTTCCTTTGTAACACCCATCTTCCTTCCCTTTCATTGAAATAAATGAACTGCCTACTGCTATAGTTGCCATGCAAAATGATTTACAAACCCTAATAGTTACATTATCAATTTCAAAGCTGTATTTCTTGGACACATTAGAGAGGTTGCGAAAGTCAACGTGTAACGTGTACGTGTACGTGAATACTACTTTTGAGTATTTCGTCATCCAGTTATGTGTAGTTTCTACAAGTAACAGACGTGTGACAGACGAAAATATAGTGTGTACTATGTCACACTGGTATGCGTATGCACGGAAAACCCAATTATTCATCGCCTGTGATTTCATTGAGTTTATATAAACACTCATTATCGATTCACGAAGAAATCGTGTTACAACTTTCATGTGATGTTACACGCACACGTTGTCTTTCGCAAGCCAGTTTTATTTGCAACGTTAACTTATTCACGTAATGGTAGCTACACGTACAAGTAGTCGTACACGTTAGAGTCGCAACCTCTCTATTCTTCCGTTTTGGTACGACATTACCACTGTCATCCAAATATGTTCGTGAAATGATAATATTCAATTATTAAAATTGAATTCATAAATATTTATTTAAGAAACAAATCATTAAAACAAATTACTTTACCTTGTTAACGATAAAGAGTGCTTTTCATAATCAAAACAATTTTGTAGTTCTTCACAAAATATTTCTTCTCACATTTTTGTTGCAATCAATGTGACTATATTTTATAAACTGTGTTTAACCAACGTTTATCATAAGTAACATGAAAAACAATTATTGTCGAAATGTAATGTAAACAACAAGCACTGCTTGACATTTAAATTTCCTGGATGAATTGGTATTTACAACAGGCCATTCCCAGCCGCTTGGTTCTTGTAGAACATAAATTTACATATTCAGGGTAATGTTCAAAAGTTAAAATGTCATTGTGTCAACTGACACGTTCCGTCACTATAAATATTAACATAAGCCCCAAAAACATTACAATCGGGGAGTGATATCCATGTTTGATCTATTCTAACAGAAGCGCAATATTACCAAACTAGACATATGCATAGGCTATGAACTTGAAGCTGGTTTTGGCTGAACTAATGTATGGACATACAAGATAGCTAATAATGATTCTTATCATTTTTTTCTTAATTATGTAATATCTTCAAGGATAATTTACAGAGTATATGTAAATGACTTATTCAGACTTAATTAGCCAAAAATGTTAATTTCAACAATTTTCACAGATAGTTGGATTTGGTTCTAACCCCTCGATATATATACTACCAATATCTACTAATCAATCTTCTCTATCTAATACAAGTTCCTACTTGAGCTAATCTGTACAGTTTTCATCTGACTACTGATTTGACAATACTCTGACTGCACCAAATAAACCTCCCACCAAAACGTCGCGTGCGAAAAAACCGTAAAGCGATGCGCAAAACCGTAAAGCACTCATTCCGTCACCTCGCGTAAACCTAATACTACTATGCAGAGTAGTACTCCTTACGTCTCACCCTATGTACTAATTTCCGTACTTCCAACTATGTATATATACTGCCTTCTTCCCCCCTTTTAAGCTTATGTCACCACCTTTAATAGCATATGGGCATCATAATATCACATACAATTATAACTTCATTTTCAAGTACAGCTTTCACACAAAGCATCTTAAAATAATATAAAACCTCATGAACTAACATTTACTCAGTTAATTCTCCCTCCATTCTCCTCCTTCTGTAAATGCATCCTGGCATTTGAAATTCTTAGTCTTACCTAGGATAACAATCACAAAACTTAACAATCAAATAAATCGGTATGCTATATAATATGGTGTCTTAATCCATTATCTTCCGAATCACCTTTCGGGCACTATCAAGGTCCAGTCGGTCTAAAGCTCCCGAATGTAACACCGCAGCTAATGCCTGAAGTCTTGGGTCTGTATGTTGTGCATCCATAGCATACATCACATATTCACCATACTTCTCTGGTACCTTGCGTTCCCTACCAGATCTTCTAGTTGGTTGTGTAGGAAGTTTCCGGGGCTTCTTCTTGACATTAGGTCTGATTTCTACTTGTTCTTCTAATGACTCCTCCGTAGTATGGTCTACATTTTCCTCAGTCCCTATAGTGTCTTCTTCCATTTCTGTTCTCTGGTTGTCTTCAGAAATTTCTCCGTGTTCTACACTTTCATCCTGTTCTGTAACAGTCCCTGGTTCCGCCTCTAACTCACTGGCTTCTGTGACATGCTCTGTTTCCTCGACCGATTCAACTGATGTAGAATCGTCTGAATCTAGTTGTTCCTCACTCTTCTCTGAAGTCTCATTACTCACTAAACTCTCATTACTCACTATATCCTCTTCATCCAAATGATGCTCTTCAGGTACATAGGCGTCCCCATGTTCATTTGCCTGTAGCACAAAAGTAATCCCTGACTCATCATTGGAGCTATCCTCGGTGACGTCACCGCTTTCACTACCGTCCATACTGGATGCATCCTCCTCTTCTCCGTCTTCCTCTTCGACTTCTGCTTTCACTGCAACCTTATCTTCTATGTGTACCCTATAATTCAATGGGAATAAATGATTTCGATGCAGTGTCCTGGTTTTGCTTGATTCATTTCCCTTAACGACGAAAACAGGTATGTCATCTTTTGGTTGATCTGTGACTGTATACAGTTCTTGCTCGTATTTGTCTGCTATCTTGTGCTTTCCTTCTCCCCGAGCTAGTATCCTGACCAACACTTGATCTCCTTCTTCAAGTTTTGTCCCTTTTATCTTCTTGTCATAGAAGTGTTTCTGTTTCCTCTTTGCTTTTTCTACACACGATTCCACTATCTGTCTGGTGGTCTTTATCCTTTCACGTAGGTCCTCTATATATTCTTGAGTTGTTCTACTTACGTTATTTTCTTCCCTTGCCTCCTGGAACATGGCGTCAATTGGAAGTTTGGGTTTCCTACCAAACATGAGTTCATAGGGAGAGTATTGTGTAGATTCATGCGGGATGCTGTTATAGGCAAATACAAGAGGGTTTAAATGTTTCTTCCAATCTTGCTTCTGATCATTTTCTAAAGTCCCTAGCATACTGATAAGTGTCCGGTTGAACCTTTCTGGTCCAGCATTTCCTTGAGGGTGATATGGAGTAGTATGCGAT
This sequence comes from Spisula solida, assembly GCA_947247005.1. Lineage (NCBI taxonomy): Eukaryota > Metazoa > Mollusca > Bivalvia > Venerida > Mactridae > Spisula > Spisula solida. The sequence goes on along the minus strand of OX365948.1, from coordinate 42,840,877 downwards.
TTCCTCATTTTAGTTAGCTGACAAAGTTCCCTGATGATTTCGCTTTCAAAATTTGCCCCTTGATCAGAATGTAGACGTGTTGGAATTCCATAATAAACTATAAAATGATTGAAGAATGCTTCTGCAGTAGTTTTGGCTGTCTGATTCCTTGTAGGTATTGCCATTGCAAATTTCGTGAAATGATCCGTAATCACTAAGATGTTGGAGTATCCTCCTTTGGAAGTTTCTAGTGTAAGGAAATCAAAACATACTAGCTCCAGTGGATACGTAGTGCTAATACTTACCAGTGGAGCCCTTTCATTGGTAGCTGTTTTCCTCCTGAGACATCTCTCACATCCTTTCACCCATTTCTCTACATCCGCAGCTAATCCTGGCCAAAAAAATCGTTCTCTTATCAGTCTTGTTGTTCGTTCAATTCCAGGATGGCCTATATCCGAATGTAAACCTCTTAAAATATCTCGTTTGTAGCATTCGGGCACTACTAGCTGTTCGATCTTCTCTTCATGGACTTCTACTTCTCTGAATAAAATTCCTCTCTTAATGATAAAGTTTCTAAAGTTCCTCTTCATTGTCAAATCCTGTTGTACTGCTTTCTTGTCTAAAATCTTTCTATCTATAACGGCTACTCTCCATTTTCCAATTACGGCATCCTTCATTTTGGCTTGTCTTATTTCTCTCATCTCTACTTGTGCCATAGGACTTCCAGACTCCTCTGTTATCTCTACTATATTTGTACTCATGGTTGGAAGACATTCAATGAATGGTGCGGTTGTTAGGTTACAGCATATTGCTCTTACTGATTCCTCTTTGATTCTAGTATACTGCGGGTATCTACTAAGGGCATCTGCGTCACCATTCTTTAGCCCTGGCCGATACAGTATCTCAAAATTATATCCTGCTAATGCTGCTGCCCAACGTTGTCCCGTGGCATCTAATTTGGCTGCAGTTAATATATGAGTAAGTGGGTTGTTGTCCGTATATATCTTGAAATGGGTTCCAGTTAAATAATCCGAAAATTTTTCAGTTACTGCCCATTTTAGCGCCAAATATTCCAGTTTGTATGTCGAATAATTATTTTCGGATTTGGACAGCGATCTACTAGCATAAGCTATGACCCTCTTCTTGTCGCCATTTTGTTGGTATAATACTGCTCCTAGGCCTAAATTTGAGGCATCGGTATGCAACTCAAAAGGCTTCTCAAAATCCGGGTAAGCTAATATGGGTGGAGAGCACAGTGACACTTTTAAGTCATCAAATAATTCCTGTTCCTTTTTTGTCCATCTCCATGATTTCTGATCTTGCTTCTTCTGTTTGGATCCTTTCTTTCGGTCTCTATTCCATCTTGACTCACAACGTGTCCTAAAAATTGGACTCTTTCTTTAAAAAAGTGACATTTCTCAGCTGCTAGTTTCAAGTTACATTCTCTTAGTCTGGTAAGCACTTGGTCTAATCTTTCTATATGTTCTTCAAATGTGTTGCTATATATTATCAAGTCATCTAAATAAATTATGCAAATTTTTAGATTCAAATGGCCCAAACATTCTTCCATTAAACGTTGATATGTTGCTGGACTGTTACCCAATCCGAAAGGCATTTTGTTAAATTCGAAATATCCTAAAGGTCCAACTGTGAATCCGGTTCTTTCCTTATGCTCCTCCTCAACCTCTACTTGATGGTACCCTGATTTCATGTCGATAGTCGTGAAATATTTTGCTCCGTGTAAGGAATCTAAAACTTCTTCTATTCTTGGGAGAGCGTAGGAGTCTTTGACGGTTTTCTGGTTTAGCATTCGGTAGTCAATGCACATCCGCAATTTCCCCGTCTTCTTTCTCACTAACACGATTGGTGATGCAAATGGAGATCTCGATTTTCGGATAATTCCGCAAGCTAACAATTGCTCCAAATGTGCCCTTACTTCCTCTATCATGGCTGGGGGTATTCTCCGATGTCGTTGTTTAAATGGGGTGGGATCCATTAAGTCAATTCTGTGTTTTATAGTGTGACATTGTCCAATATCGGTGTCGCTAGTGCTAAAGATGTCTCTATGTTTCATAAGCAGGTCATTCAACTTCCTTTTCTGATCTTCTGTCAAACTGTCATCATTATCTATCTCTATTTCTGACACGATCTCAATCCTCCTTCTGTCTAATTCTTCTTCTTCTAACTTCTTCATAACTTCTTCGGTAATTGTCACTGGTTGCATTTCACATATGATGGTCTTCGGTGAAATAGTTGCTGTATTTGTTGATAAGTTGGACAAGGTGACAGTAACTTCTCTTGTATCATTGAAGTTGTAATGTACAACACTAGGTGTAACATCTAGAAAGTCTGGTATAGATGCATCTTTGGATTCTTGAATAATGGCAGCAGTGGGTTGATGATCTATCTTCTTATCTATGAATCCTTTCACCTCTATGGTTTCGTTTGGTCTAATTGTCACTTTATATGGTAGTGCACACTTGATTACTCCCAGTCTGTTGTTATTATGTTTCAATGTCCTATTTCTTATTACCAGTGTTCTAAAACATGCATACCAAGGATACGTTAGTTTAGCAACTTGTAAAAATCTATCTCCAAAGTTGTTCTTGCAGTTAATGTGTAATTCATTCAAGATGTTCGTTCCAATAATAACTGGAGTTCCTGAAGAAAATTTTGTATCTGGTGTTATTAATAATAAAGCTGGCTGTTTAGGTGCATTCGGTACTCCATCCTGTGTATCAACTTCTACCTCTATATAACCCTTATATGGTAAGCTTTCCCCTCCTGCACATTTAATGTAGAGTATCTCTGTAACTGGTCGAAGTTCAATGTCGGAAAAATTATCCTCATAAAATGACTGTGACATAATACTCATTGAACTCCCAGTGTCCAGTAATGCATTCGTTTTAACACCGTTTACATTAATGATGGCTATGTTGGCTTCGCCAACTAATTTGGGACCTTGTCTAGTCAATGGTGTGCCCCCCTCTGGTCCATCGATGAGAGCACCTACATGTTTAAAGGATCTTCCTTCATTATATCAGCTTGGCAATCTCGGGCGTAATGACCTGGGCCGTTGCATCTGTAACAGGTTATCTGGTATTCATCTCCCTCCTTGTCGCAATCCCTCGCAAAATGACCTCTGTCTCCACAACGATGGCATGTCCCCCTTCCAAATGTATTGGTTCCTGTCGGCCGGAATTGTCCTCTACTTCTCCTTTGGCCTCGGTAATTCCCTCTAAATCCTGCTCGCCTAGCACGCCTACCCCCATAGACAAAAGGCTGTTGTACTGTAGGGTGCTCTTTTTCTGCTTCCAGCTTCTCTATCTTTTCTTGTAACACCTTCAATGTATCCTTTATCTGGCCCATATCACTGTCTTCCACCTTTTGTGCTGCATGGCATGTCTTTGGCTTAGTCTCTGACTGCTTAATCTCAGCTTCCAATTTTCTAAGTTCCACCTTGAATCTATCATAATCTTCTATTGTGTCGTATTTGTACTGCGCCACCAGCTTTAGTTCTATCCTTAAACCCTGGTACAAGATTTGCTTTAATAGTTTATCATTTCTGTTGATAGCTCCTAATTCAATTGCTTGTGAGTACAGGTCTTCTACTTTAATGGCGTAGAGTTGAACTGCATCTGTCCCCTGTGCACATGAGTAAAATTTCTGCATAATAGTTTGGGCGCTCTCTATACTTCAATAGGTACTGTTCAATTTGGTGACTATGTCCTTCACAGTTATGCCTGTTCCTAATCTTCTGACTATGTCGCTAGCTGTGCCCTTCAATGCTCTTCGAATTCCTAGTAATAGTTGTTCTTCTGTGAATGTGTGTTCCTTCAGTAATGACTCTATTTCATACTTAAATCCTTCCCATGACACTTCTCCTTTATTCTGCTCTCCTGAAAACACTGAAATTTTAGGGACATGATGTGAACTTCCACTAGGTGTTGTTGTTGGCAGACTTGCAGGTGCACTTGCTGTTGGCGGTGTATGTAGTGGTGGTGTGGTGCTCTCTGTCTTGATACTTGTTACTGTTTTCGCCTCTTTAAGTTTTTCTTCTTCTCTCTGGTTGAATGTCTTCAGAAATGTATTAAGTTCCTCAGGCCCCCTTACCCCCGGATTTAATTTAAATTCCCGTAAAGCTTTAATCCAGGCCTCCTCCTCCTCTGATAATGTCGATTTTGCTTCTTCTTTAGTAGCCATGATGTTTCCACACTAAGAATCTCCAAGTTTAGTATAATAATAATGTACAGTAAACCAACAGAAGCTGTACAATCAAATATATCAAAGTTCTGTACGTATCAGTGTCAAATGATAACTCTAAGATAAATCAACACAAGGTCAGTGATCAAGGGTAATTCCAAGTGGAATCTACACAATATCCGTGTTCAATGAAGAATCAAAGGCGAATCTACACTATATCTCGAAAACACTTACTCCAACACAATATCAATGTTCAATGTTCCTACACAATATCAGTGTTCAATATCCGTACCCAATATCACTGTTGAATACACAATATCAGTGTTCAATATCCGTACACAATATCACTGTTCAATACACAATATCAGTGTTCAATATCCGTACACAATATCACTGTTCAATACACAATATCAGTGTTCAATATCTGTACACAATATCACTATTGACACAATATCAGTAGCTCACTTCAACTTCCTCAATATATAAATCTTATACTTGTATTAAGTGTCACTTATAAACTAAAGGCACAAATTCTCAATTATTGTCACTATTACCCTGAATCACTATAATTCTCTATCATTCACTGTATAAATATTCTACCATACTTTTTTCAATATCTCAGTGTCACTGTATCCCGTAAAGGCAAAAATTCTCAATTAATGTCACTTACAAACTATTTATAATAAAAACAATTATCACTTTCATGTACTCACAATCACAAAACACCACATAAGTTCAACACTATTATAAAATTTAATATATATCACTTCCAATATCCTGTAACACTACTATATTTCACTTCCAAACTCATCCGAGTATTAATTCACAACTCCATATAGTAAAGGTCACTTCACTTAATGTCACAACTCCACTTCACATAGCATATACAACAATATTTCTAAACAAGTTGATGACAATAATGCAAACTAAACCTGAAAACGTCAATCTAATTTATCAACAGAATCAATAAAAGTACTATTTCACAGCCGTTCAATGTGTGCTAATATTATAAAGTTCAACTGAACCTTCCAATGTATGATAAATTATTTAGCTTGCAAATACACTTAATATAATTACTTAATCAATATAATTACTTTTAAAATATTTTGAAAATACACTATTATTGCTTATAAGCCTCTGGCTGGGCTGCTGAACACACAAGTTCACAATCAGTAATACTTTACTAATAAATCAGTATTAAATACTAAATGAATCAAATTCAATCACAACAATGAAATATGGTTGTATTTCAATTAATTTGTAAGTGCTGATAAGCCACTGGCTGTGTAAACAAATGTCAACGTCACACTAGTAATATTTGTCTAATCAGTAATGAATAAATTAATCCCTGAAAAATTTATAATAACAACATTCAACTTTCAATACAATATTAGGGGCTTATAAGCCACTGGCTGGGCTGAATAAATGCTAACGTCACACTACGTGTAACACCAAGTAATACTTGAGAAGTGTTTTATACTTAATAATTGAAAAGCTTTCAATCAAAACACTGAAGTTTCAATATCATTTATAAGACTTAATGCTGATAAGCAACTGGCTGGGTGCTCCACTGGCAATATGTCTGTGGTATTGCTACTCACAAAGTATGAATGCAATTTAATAAGTTTAATAACTATAATTACTATAATGTAATTATTAACTATCAGTATTTTTCTGATTCGATTCCAATACAATTCTCAATTGTTCGGAATTAACAGTACATTTCAATTCTCAGTAATGAATGAAATAAATAATTCAACAACTAATAAACCATTCAATTGCAATATACAATTAAAACAGAGGTCACAGTAAGTCATGTGGTCTGCTGTGTAATCAATAAACACACCTTCTAAATAGACCAATGAAATCAACCGAAACAAAATGGACACCCTTGGCAACCAATGAAATCACCGGAAACAACTAGCAAGTGCCCGTATGAATACAATAATAAAACCACCTGATTTCTAGATCAGCTGACTATGTGTAATACAGACGAACTGTGTAAGAATCTGTTCCTTGGGTCTACCAGATTCTTGGGCAATATTAAAGAATAAATACACTGAATATGGAAAGAGATTGACTAAATATGGTCAAATACACAAGATAAAGCTTCAAACACGTGGTAAATATGCTAAACCAAAGCAAGAATTGAAAACGAAAGTAGGTCACTTGCACTTGAGCCACACCTTTCTTGTAAACAAAACTGTGAACAGTAAATTTATGACAACTTTGTCACTGATTCATGATAATAGTATTCAGGATAGCTGCATGTTGTTTTTCTGCACTTGACCAATAGAAATGGATGCTTATGTTAATTACTATGACAATTAGTAAAGAACCAATACCAGGAGTTTGGGAATATTACTTATATATTAATTAAAACATGCAGAGTGCTACACTCTCAATCTACAATATCTCTCTGAAAAATTTCAGACCTGCAGTTATTTCTACAATGAATAACAATGACACTAAGGTACTAAGTGCCACAACAGACTTCTATAAATATTACCTAAATGAATTACAATATAACTGCAGAATATGAAATTTTAGCTCTAAAATATGTACTCACTATACAGTTGACAGCTAGGCCTTCCGATCACATAGAATAAATACACAACTGTCCTAAAATGTCACAGATACACACACAATGTTTATGGTATCCAGTAATAATAAAATTCCAACGATGATTAATCCAATGTCAAAAGTCTCGGTAAAGCTCCAAAACTCCAAATTACACTCCAAATCTCCAAACTTATCTCGTCCGGTTCCAAATATATCAAATCGATCGTAGTTTCCCTGAAGTTGTCCACAGCGTTGTCGGTCTCACTTGTCAAATCCGTTGGGCGCCATTTGTAGCCGGCTGTAGACTTTCTGTATATTGAAGTATGTCTAAGGGTGACTAAGGGTTCAGTAAAACCAAACAACGTGTATAAGTTCAAGTACTATACTTCGTCTCCTGATGTTTATAGGACGTAGATATAACGACGAAGAATATATATAATGGTTGATACAATCAAGCCCTGAAATAAACAATAAGGAGCATTAAGTATAATGCTACATCTCAAGGTTCAATTATACAGATTCAAATACATTACAATATATTCATTTACATATCTTATCTATAGTGATCGTCGGCCTTTAACATAGAATATCTGATAGTCATTAAACTGCTTATAAAATACATGATATACAAACAAGACAAACAATGACAAACAAACAAAGATACATGTACAACATATAATCACACATTCAATTACATACCGATTGTGGATCAGACTTCATCAACAATACTATAACTCTTCTGTCTTCTCGATCTACTTTCTCACTGTGCCTGGTTATTAACTGTAAAGGGTTAAGAACATTGTTAGAATATAGAAGTAGTCACCTGAATAATAATTATGCCAATCACCATTCTATTAATTACCACAACAACATGACAGCCATCTTGAATTCAAAGAAGACAATTCCCTTTACACATTCCTTAGTATTAATCATTACAAATAAAGTATAGCTCATTTAAGATACAAGCCCCTATGAATATACAAAAAATATCAGACATCAGAATAAAATATAAACAAGAATAGTATCAAACCTAAATTCCACTATGATACATATTCATACAACTCTCAGGTTGGAAGCAATGGTTTTCAACCTTCTTCTCCAAAAACTTACATGGACTGACAAAGAGATTCAGTCACATGACACCAAATTAAGGGATTAACTCCAGGTAAAAGCGGGAACACATTACACATTCCATCAAGAGTTCCATTACACAACAAGGGAGTTAATCCATACATCATAAGGTTAACACCAACAACTGAACACAGGTCAAACACCACTAAAAGTGAAATACTAAAAAGGCATAAAATATCAACCGGTTACATATACAATTCAATTATTGTATTAATTATTTTATTAAAGTCTCATTCACATTTCATATATTTTGAATTCACTTCATACAATGAAAATATATAATAATATAATTTAATAATGCTTGCACGCGACCAATCATGACTTATTTATAAGAGACTATTAGATAATAAAAAAAGCAACTTTACATCTAAAATATTGAAAAGCATCTATGATCAAACAAAATACTAGTAAATGCAGATATGTGTATAGATCTAAAGCTCTAGAATATGACATATTTTGGATATTATAACAATACTGTACTCACAAAACAGCGTATATCAGTGTTGTTGGCAAAATATTTGTCATATTTATAAATTATTCTAATAGACAGCTATACATTGTTAACAACAAAATCCCTCATAAATTCTTTAGTAACATCGAGACTGGATTATTGCAACGCATTACTGTGCGGCTCCCAAAAAAACAATCTGAACAAACTACAAAATATCCAAAGTTCAGCTACCCGCCTCATCGCACGGATATCGCGAAACAATCACATCACTCCTGTGCTGAAGGATCTTCACTGGTTACCTGTACAATACAGAGTGGAGTACAAGGTCTTGACTCATGTTTACAAAGCACTACATGGGAATTCCCTAGGCTACATCAGATGTATGTTGGAAATATATACTCCACAAAGACAGCTTAGGTCACAAAATGACTCTATTCTTCTTGTTGTGACGAGATGAGGACTGTCTCGTACGGTGATCCATGTTTCATGGCTGCAGCACCGAAGCTCTGGAATGCACTGCCAACAACACTCAGAGATAGTATTCAAGAAAGCGCTAAAAACACACTGTTTTACTAAAGCATATTCTGGTTGATTATTAGTTTGACTTCTTAAGGATCTCCTAAAAGGTAGTACATTTATACCTTTGGATACGGTTTCTCGAAGCAGTGGTATGTGACGCTGTTCTTGAAACACTAGTACAGTAGTAAATAGTGTCGGGGTTTCCTGTCTCCTTCAAGGAAGTCCGATTTATAGCAATCAACTCTCAACAACAGTGCTAATCTTCAAGAAAAAAGCCAAATGATCTTAAGACTAGTACACTGCATAACATAAAACAACTTATTATTAGCAAAATAATGAAATAATAAAACAAGGCTGGTATATTTATCATCAAAACATTATTATCAATTTTTCCCCCAGTTTTTTCATTTTATTTTGAAAATGCCAAAAAATTGGGCAGGTGGGTCCCAGTAACGATATATCAAAGAACTCTGGCCTTACGTGCAAAGGTCTTTATTGTCATAAAGTTAATACTTTCATGAAATACCTCATTTGTATATTGTTTGTGCATATCTAGGTTTTGCGAGTATTATCCGGCGACATATGTTGTCGAGTTATTTAGTGCGGATACTGATCGTTTTATTTTGATGATAATAGCATGGGTTTGATGCTGAGTGCATGTATGACTCTATGGAAACAGATGTTTTTTCTACGTTACCTCGTGAAATAAATTATTATAAAAGTTGGTTTCGTTACCTGGTTGTGTAACTTTATATCGCTTCCGTCTTTATACATGTATGCCCAATATCAGTAAAATTATATTACAGCTATTGTAGATATACCTCCTGTCAGATTTAAGTTTTATTGATGCGTTTCACCATGGAGATGTTCTCTATGGAGAGGGAACCGTCCTGTGGGGTTACATTTTTGGCCATGATAAAACATGCGAAGTACCTCTGTCTTTTTCGAGCAATGTTAAAACCCGTACATCCTGGTGCAATGATTACGCGATCTGTTTGTCATTTCTTCAGTTCTAAAAGGCGCGTTATGATGTGTTAATCATAGTGGAAACATGTCCGTGTAACAGTGAACGATCAAATATGACTGGTAGCTCATCCTATCCGATTGTTGCATTAAAATGATATATATTAGGTGCATCATGCAAGAACTGAGACGAGACTTAGTAACACAGTTTTGTGCGATGCGATTACAGGTTTGCACATGCATCAACTCCAGACATGGTTATTAACTTATATTTACAATTCATTACATCTGGTCTCTTTTCAAATTAAATAACTGAACAACTTAACAATTTTATTGCAACACTATTAAGTATTTGCATTTGCATCCTGGTTGTAAATAAAACGCGGAAGTGTTGATTTGCCGATACATAAATTCAGCTAACGCACAAAAGCGCATTATAAACTGTAGTCGTAATCTTCAAAGAAATGTTGTCAAGGTCGTTAAGATTTTAAGGAAACGTTCACTGCTAACTGCCGAACATGAAGTATTTCAACAGTCAGATAATTTGTTGGACAACTAACAATATTCTTGCATTTTATGAGCCTTCGATAGCACTGTAAAACTTTTTTAAAATTCGCCTTTTTACGCCAAGTATCGCGTTTTTAGTCAGTTTCGCCCCGTGGCTAGACCTTGCTCAATAACTATAACTTTTACGTTCTAACATATATCACAACGAAAATTAACTTGCAAAAGTCAATCTGATAAATGCGTCACATATTTATTGGATACAAATGCAAGCGTACATCGGAATTTTATTATATGCTTTGACAATGCACACATTTATAGATACTGATGCAATTCATACAAAAAATTCAGGTGTGTTTTATTAATTAAATTAAGAGTTATATTCATTTTGGAACTGGGCGTTTGTTATTACGACATTACTCATATTATCTGGTCATGAGTTGCTGTTGTGGTCGCCAACGCGTTGAGGGGATGGCAACAAAGAGTTATTATTACACCTCAACAAACCCCTCGTAACATGTGCGTTACATTATAAAGCAACATTAGTTTGTTAAAACCAAAATTCCCATTTTTATGATGAAATTAGACCTCAATTCTTGAAATATTTGCATCGTTTCGTTCTGTCATTTTATATCATGAATAATCAGCACCTAGAGATCACATTGTCGCAAATTCATGACCACGTACAAAATGTCTCCTTCTGATTAAAAACAGGAAATTTCTATCACACTGCACACACTGCTTTCATTTGTTATTATTGATATCGATGCAAGTTCGTGTTTGCCGCTGTTTTTTTTTCAACCATGTTTCAGACAGATACGGCATTCGGTTGACCGTACCAATCAATTTTCTGGAATTAGTATTCGACTTATGTCCGCCTCGATAACCTTGTATGTTATTAATAGAGCGTACGGTTCAAGTGCAAGAGGTTCGACATACCCAAGTTGTTAAAATTGGACCTGGTACTTGTATATCCTCTTTCACGCTCGCCTCGCAACAACCTGTTGATAGACGTAATCAATGTACATGTCTTCGCTTGTGCCTTTGCCTTTCTATACGTCTATGAAGCAGCGATATCTTAGCAACATTTTGTCATTTACCTTAGCAACGTAGCTATGAGTTTCTGGTTGTATCTAGAATATACTGGTACACGTATAACATTGCTGTGTGTTTCTATTTTACAGGTAGTTAAAACGTCTCTTCCAATACACGCTTAGAAGGTGATTGTCTACTGCGTATTTAACTGATGATGTAATGAGTCGACAATGTCTGAGCTTGTGTAATGATCGTGCAAGGTGGTGACATAATTAAAGGAGTGAATTTAAAATGACTGGATAGCACCGTGTTATTATGGTTGCTATGACATTCGGGGTATGTCGGGATACTTGATTAGAAATGTTAAAATGTCAAATAAATGTATTTATCGGTGGTGTACGAAACTAGTATGTTTAAAGTGGTTTTCGTAATTCAATATGTCTGGTGTGGGCAATACGCACCATTTATAACAAACCATGGATTCTAGTTCCTCTCATTACCTGATTGATCTGAACACATTGTCAAATGCAAGTATACAGTTGTTTATAAATGTAGCCATGGAACTGGTTTACGTGTATTTATGTGTATTTATATAAACCCATCATGTTTGTATTATGCACATTCCTTATTCATCAATAGTCACTGATCTGTTTTACTGTGCGAAATGTGATTTAGACGCAATCTCCTTTTTATGAACGTACAGCGTGGTCGTAAAAGTGTTCTTGTTTTGTATTATATCGTGTCCAGTATAACATGCATATCAGTTAATGTCGCAAGAAGTCAGCAAGTACTTGATAGCTGAGATACTGTAATGCCGTGTTTTTGCGTTGATATACAGTTTGGGAATTTAGCTCAAGTTCAATGCTGTGTGTTGTTGTTGAACACCTCTGTCGTATGTGTTTTGGGAATTAGCTCGTATGTAACAGCGTTGTGTGTGAGCTGTCAGTTTAGCTCTGCTAACGTCGTACGTCCAATGCGTTTTTCCAGTATAATTTCAAATATGATAACAAAGTCTCAACTAAATAAGTTATGACAAATCCACAGTCAGTTTTACTATTTTTATTCTGTAGTTTCTCCAAATAGTTTAACAATAACAAATATTTATGTTTTAACACACAGAGTTAGTAAGTACATTGTATCTTAATGAAGCGTAGTGGAACTCCACTTGTCCTAACTTTCTAAACCTACATCATAACTGTCTTAGTCCTACATCATTACTTTTTTGTCTATCTCCAGTCTAAATCAAATCTTCTTTAATATACATTATTTTCAAATCATAGAAAATAAATGTTAAAAGCTTTTGACCAATCAAATTACACGTTACAAAATACTTAAAACGTTCTTAGCCAATCAAATGTCATGTTATATAATTTGTAAGCCAATTAAAACGTGGCTACAACATTATTGCATAATTACTTCAAAAACAAAGGGTTTACCAATATTGAAATTATGACAACATGAGGTTGACTTTAATGTATCGGATAACAATCAGTTAAGATGCTATCTCACGCATCCTGCTTTAACGTAGACATTTTAATGAGAATTATATACGAATAATATCTAGTAGCCCATGGCTAGTAAAAGAGTTTAAAGACTCACATTCAGAACGCGTTACTAAAATGGTTAGATAACATTGACAATTTAAAACAAATGATGTGGCCAAATATTACCGCATAAAAGTTTCCCCTCCCGTATTTAACTTCATTCCTATGAAGTGGTCATCCAATTTTATCAACAGTACTTAAATATATAAAAAAATATGCAGTTACAAATAAAGTCATGTACACGGTCACATTATCTATTAGCCATTGAATATATTGTGCCTATTTCACAAATGTTAGAGTTAACAAACATAGTGTTCAGCAAGGCTGAAACCGGAAAGTGTTGAAGTTTTCCAAATTTCAACAGTTCATTGGAACCATGTCCTAACATTCGGACGTTTTCAGTTAGTAATGCTACCAACATATTCAAAGTGGCAATGTAAAATCTTTTCAAGACTCATGTAAATAACACAGACAATTATTTAGTTTATTTGTCTCCTGTTGTTTTTATAAACTGATTACTATCGGACAACACTCCGTTCTTTATACATGCAGTTCACGTCCCTAGGGTTTTGAGATCAGCAATATTATGTAATTCTATATAATTACATTTCCCAATGTTCTGGTAAATGCACAATTAATTAATTTATGCCTATGCTACCCGCTCACAATAGCTGAGTGCATTATATCCCGTGGATATATCCCGTGAATTAAAGACAGCTATAAAGTCCTTAAACTGCAGCCCACTTAAGGTTGATTCCAAAATACCGTATGGAAACACAGAACGATGGAAAGCAGAAACAGCACCAGTCTACTCCAGTCAACTAAAATCTAAGAATTTGACTGTTATCTACCATAGAAGCAACATGTCGACCTATTGCAGTCTACATATACCAGTACTAGTTGTAAAAAAATACCTTACTCACACTAATAGTTAGACTATATAACACACTCACACCTTTCTCACAAAAAAAATATACACCTGTAATGGTATTGGGATAACCAATGACCAATATTAAGTGCTACTGTAGCACCATAAATAGATTGACTGAAATAGAGCTTAGTGAGCCTGCATTTCCTTAATTTATCATATGATAATAATTCCGCGGTCCAAAGTGTTATTTATACATGAAGTCCTCGATATTTGAAAGGACGTAACATGCATACAAACTTAGAAGTATTTGTGAGCTCTTAACAACCAAGAACATTGCTGCTTTAACCCATTTTTACCAGTAACAAAATAATTATTACCGCCTAAAACAGTTAATAAATTATTTTTAATATTGCTTACTCATACCCCCTTAGAAATAATGTAACTCATTGTATATTGTACATGTATACTTAATTAAATGTCTCTCATACATTTTAATGCCATGTGTTGCCGATTATGCCTAAACTTTTAAATTAAAGTTGACATATTTCTCTATTTCCGCATAAATATTAGCTAAACTGCAAAATGTCTAAGATGACCATATACTTAGAAATCCGAAAGCTCATTTGATCTTGTAAAAATAAAATTAATGACATCATTATTACGTACTACAGGTTTGGAAAATTTTACGCATGGAAACAATTACGTAATTTAATACAAAAACATAATTAAGTTAGACTAAAAACATTGTCAATGATAATAAATACAGTTTTCAACTGTGACGTGAATATCATAAAAGTACCAAAATTTACATAAAATAAGTACAAGTTCATCGACACAGAAGGTGCACTGATAATTACACATCCAACGTTTAATGTCTACTGTTTTTGTTAAACGCATGTTTCCACCGTCCTTGTGGCGAACGTAGAATGGGTCCATGGATATACGTAACCTGTAATCAATATGGTTTGATGTTGGAAATCCAACGAATAACGCCGGTTGTTCATTCTGGTAGAATTTGAAAACATCCAATTTCTGAGTTGATGCATTCTATCACTGATCTAATTAGATATACTTATTTAAAAACCACTATTTTGCACTATTTCACTTAGCTGGATTTATCATTGGTTGAATTTCGCGTATTAGAAATTCACTCACTTGTAGATATTCGCTTAGCCGAGATTATTCGCTGTTAGCAATGCACTCACTTGTAGATATTCGCTTAGCTGAGATTATTCGCTGGTTGAAATTCACTTGGTAGTAGTAACTCGCTTGTTGAAATTCACGCGCTTGTTGCAATTCACTCGCTTGGCTGTGATGTTGTGAGGTACCGCAAATTTTAGCCTCTCTTCTCCGCCAGTGTAATGCCGTGTTTTTGGGCGTTGATATACAGTTTGTGGGAATTGGCTCATTTTCATGTGTGTGTTGTTGTTGAACACCTCTGTCGTATGTGTTTTGGGAATTAGCTCGTATGTAACAGCGTTGTGTGTGAGCTGTCAGTTTAGCTCTGCTAACGTCGTACGTCCAATGCGTTTTTCCAGTATAATTTCAAATATGATAACAAAGTCTCAACTAAATAAGTTATGACAAATCCACAGTCAGTTTTACTATTTTTATTCTGTAGTTTCTCCAAATAGTTTAACAATAACAAATATTTATGTTTTAACACACAGAGTTAGTAAGTACATTGTATCTTAATGAAGCGTAGTGGAACTCCACTTGTCCTAACTTTCTAAACCTACATCATAACTGTCTTAGTCCTACATCATTACTTTTTTGTCTATCTCCAGTCTAAATCAAATCTTCTTTAATATACATTATTTTCAAATCATAGAAAATAAATGTTAAAAGCTTTTGACCAATCAAATTACACGTTACAAAATACTTAAAACGTTCTTAGCCAATCAAATGTCATGTTATATAATTTGTAAGCCAATTAAAACGTGGCTACAACATTATTGCATAATTACTTCAAAAACAAAGGGTTTACCAATATTGAAATTATGACAACATGAGGTTGACTTTAATGTATCGGATAACAATCAGTTAAGATGCTATCTCACGCATCCTGCTTTAACGTATACATTTTAATGAGAATTATATACGAATAATATCTAGTAGCCCATGGCTAGTAAAAGAGTTTAAAGACTCACATTCAGAACGCGTTACTAAAATGGTTAGATAACATTGACAATTTAAAACAAATGATGTGGCCAAATATTACCGCATAAAAATACTCTTTAAAGGCGTGGCGTGCTTGCTATTATATAAAGTTAGCTCAGTGTAACGACAATATTACATTGGATTAATGAAACACGACGAACAAGAATGCTTTTATAAATAGATATTATTCAGTCAGTTCCAGCATCTATTTGTGATCTTGAGGATGTATCAATAATGTGTTAGTGAGATAAATTATTCCACGTGTGGGATGTAAGTGTACATTAAAACGTCGAACTATTAAAGGTCCCTCGCTGGATTGTTTGATTGAGTGCTGATTGGCTTAGTGATTATGTTTTTAGTAATCGTGTTGATTAGATAGTGTTTTGTCACATGTGTTCGTGATGTGACTATAACTGTAGAAGTTACAACGTGAGACTGTTCGTTTGATTGTATATTGGTTGGTCAGCTTAGTGATTTAATTTCAGTAACATTCGCAATTGGATTTGTCATATGTTTTCGCGATGTGATTATAAGTGTGACAGTTACGACGTGCGACTGACACTAGCCTGTTTTATGCCAATATGAAACATACAGATAAGACAAAAGCGATGCTGGTTGAAAATCTACGACTTATCTCCGAGTACCGATTCAGAGCCCTAGCGCTGGACAATTATAGATGATTTATTTATTTTTGTTGTTTTATGTGGTTATAGATTCATGACCTAACCGGTAGTAAAGTGATAAGTCATCAGAGCCTCGATAAAAAGCACTGGAAAGAATGGTTGTTTGGAGCTGTTTCAATTATCTGGGTGGTTCAGGAATTGACCAATGGTATAGAGAACGCCCCGCCCATTTGTTTTGTCGAAGGTCATCGAGCGAATCCGTTGGATTATACACACACGTGCAATATTTCGAACCAAATTGAAATGCTTTCCTTGGTCAACTTAATTCTCGATTTAGATTATTAAACATGTGACGTTTTATCAATTCACTGAATATGTTGGTCGAGTGTCATCACTCATGTTAATATGTCAGGTTATGCACAGTGTGAATAGATATACTACAACGATAATCCATGCCGCTTAAAGCAATAGTAGCTCCTTAATGCATGCAGCAAGCCTGTAAAAGATGTAACAATAATTGACCATATAACATACACAATTGTAATCCAACAAAGTTTAACTGGACCCCTTTTAAAAACTGTATACATGTATATATTATAACAAAGTAGAACGAACAACTCAGTTAAGAATTGTTGCAAGCAATACGGGGTACAGTAAACAAGTATCGAAAAATTGTTTTTGAAACATAATTATGCAAACAATAAGAACTTGGTCAGAGTTATAACAGTTGCAAATGTTAGTATGATCGGGCGTCAACTGTTTGACTGTACCTCATACAAACGTCACCTAGCTGTCGGTTTGATCCTGTAACCCTTTGGTTTATAATCAAATTAACACCAACTTTGACTCAACATTGACTCAAACAGACCCAAATCACACGAATCGTCTTCCCTAACCAATATGTAACACATGTTCATGATTATAACTCATTCTTAAGTGAAGTTATATACCAAATAAATTTATTTAAGTTATCACAGGATAAATATGTTTTGTAATACATGTGCAACAATATAATTTATAGTTTAGATAGTGTTAAATTATATATTATAGACATAAACGTTTTCGGCTAACACTAGACATGTTAGGTATTGCTAAAATTACCAAATACGTATTATTCAATACTGGCAACATGTGCCAAACTATATAATTGTAATAAAAGTCGTGGCTTACGTCCAGATAATGTGTATTACAGTCGAACTTTGATGCCTCGAACAGTACTTGCCTCGAACACCCTAGATGCCTCGAACTAGTTCTTCGGTCCCGTCAAAATTCCTTCTTTATTCATATGGTAAACAGTAGATGACTCGAACAGTATCTAGGTCGAACACTCGAACTGATTGGACGGTCCCTTGCTATGATTTACCCGTAGATGAGTCGAATATTACAAATTTTCGCACCTTTCATTGACCGTTGAAATCCATTGTCCGAACGCGGGTAGTCGGCGACAAGTTGTGATAATTACTGTACCAAACAATTGTTTGTGTTCAACTTCGTTGTATAACACGTTTTTAAACATTTATACATCCATTAAATGGTTAATGAAGGCAGTCCAGGAAATTGTAACTTATTTATTTTTAAATAAATCGGAATAAAATAATCATTTTCAACGTTTGTCAAAAGAATCTGTTACATTTCCATTCATTGATTTGTAGTCGAACTTGGCGACCCAGGACATGATGATATTATGTGGCTCGCAGCTTAATTTTTATACTCGTATATAAATATGCTGTTTAACGAGAAACCTTACACATGTGAACACTCGAAGAGCTTGTAGGAGATAAGCCAGATTTCATGTCAATTTGGTCAAACTATATTGTTTCATTATTGTTATGAATAACATGACAAAAATTTATAGACCTATATTAGTTATACACATAATTATGCAATATACACACATGATTTGTAAATTTACACGTAACGACATCAGTTCGAACTAATGCATATAATGGATACCATAGATGCCTCGAACACCCTAGATGCCTCGGACTATTCTCCCGGTCCGAAGGTAGTTCGAGTCATCGAAGTTCTACTGTATCTAACCCCCTACCGGTTATAAACTGGAGGGCCTATTGATTTGCTTGTGTGTTTGTTTTGTTTGTTTGTTTGTTCGTTCGTTCGTTCGTTCGTTCGTTCGTTCGTTCGTTCGTTCGTTCGTTCGTTCGTTCGTCCGTCCGTCCGTCCGTCCGTCCGTCCGTCCGTCCGTCCGTCCGTCAGTCATGTATGTCCTCCCCAAAATGACATGTGATTGACTTAAATGCTGCAATCCAATGTTCAGAACGTTCTAAACAGTAAACCTTTAATTTAATCATGAAATCGAACTCGCTTCAGTTATTAGTCTGACTGACCTGTTCAGTTTTAATATGATACCATATTTATTGTTTCCATGCCAAATCATTGACGGTCCAGTCCGACATTAGCATCTAAATTTGTTTTGGCTTCTCTAAAACGTTTTGTCACTGTTTCACCATACGTCAGATATCCAATATGTCTTACAGTCATTATAGTATTTGGTTCGTACTCTCAGGACCTCCTGGGATCAGCATTATGTTAACTTAATGTATGTGGAGAGGGATGCTATGTAAATATCTCGTTGGTTTTTGAAGCAGGTGCTACCGTCTACGTATTTCTGTTTCCTAATTCCTATTTCTTTGCCTATCCATATAAACTGTTTATATCAAAACCAAAACATCATCGATTGACGCAAACATAACGCATATTATTATTAATCGGATGTTTAAGTAAAACAGTGTCCGTTTATCGATAGGTCGATGAGTAGCCATGCACATGTCAAAAGAGACTTAAAGTACTGCGGCCGCTGCCTGATGGCCCGCTGATGTCCGCCCGGTCTCTGACCCGATTAGACAAAAGTACACCGTCCGATTATTGGATGGCGATCGTGTTGCATTTGTTGCCTTGGTATTAAGGGGTTAATGCGATCATTGGCTACGGTATTTTACCGGGATGTACTTTTTTAACATCGCCCATAGAAGACAGACGTTATCCGAATGTATAACTATGCTGACCAAAGTTCGACTTGTACCTTGGTCCAAGTTGACTATCACAAATTACATTTTCATAATAAAAACGCATTACATATAACGCATCGGTGATACGCCTCTGAAACGCCTCCCACCAGGGGGCGTCAATAAAATCGTTGCTTTTTACAAAAGATCATTGAAAACTTATACGAATATCAATGAATGCCTCACATTTGAAATACTTGTCAATGTATACGCTATAAATTCCTTGTAATTCTTGTATTCATGGCACTGATTAATACCGATCCGAAAATGGCAACAATAACCGGTTGGTGGTCTGTGTGTACTTAACGATTAAAATCACTCAAAAAATCAGCTCATAAAGAATTACAACGTTTGATTAATTTTACGTGGATCTGATATTTTCTCTCGGTTATTTGTGGTCCTATAATAGTTATGAGCCTCGTATATTGCAATGCCATATTGATCTCGTGCTTTGTAAATATGTTTGTCGTTCATTTAGATCTGATCAAAACCGTCCTATCGTCTAATTGGTCTGTATTTCAAAGTTGTTAGATTTTTTTTCACGAATATCTTAATTAAAAGCAACGATCGTTCGTCGATAAATTGTTAATTCTTAGATATTGTCATTAAAGCACCACTCTTGCATGTTTGTCTAGGTACGTAATGAAGCTACGTAACATGACAGGTATAGTTGTATTTATTTCTAATCCAGAAGGTCGTATACCTACATGTATGAGGACTTTTTACATAATTAGATCATGGTGACAAATGTACAGTTAACAAACCTACAACACTTTATATATATAGTTTTCATATTTTTTTCTTGCGCCCCCTATCCCTTTACCTATTCTCTTTTTGATGATATTCATCATCAATCATTTTAACAGCATTAGGGTACTAGTAATCTCATTTACAGTGTTTCTTATACTTTGACATCTGAAGTAAAGACTTGTACGACTATTATAAACACAATTTTGGCTACTGCGTATATTTGTGCCAAGTACTGTGCACATTTTGTATCTGCACTTCTGCAATTTCTTGGTCAAGCATAAGGCTGCTTCGTTTCTTTCCAGAAAGCAGGTACACTGTATCTGGTGAGCGATGTTAGTGGGTTTTCTTTGACGTGTGTGGTCCTCCTTAGTGGTATCGTCTTCTCTTACGCCCGTGATAAGGCTTTATATGGCTGACTGATGCAGCAGACTGTCGGAGTGGGTTGTAGTATTTATTTTAGTAGCTGTTCAATCTTTCGTGCTTTGCTGTGTCTGATTAGCGCTGCCTGCCATGTCCGATTATTTTTTTGATCTTTTTATCTACAAATATGTACATGTACATGAATTCACATATTATTATACCTGTCAAAAGTTAAGATAATATTTAGTAGACTGCCAATTACAATAAAGTAATTTAATTATTATGTATTGAGGAACAAATAATCAATTCACTAGATGATATCAGTGACCTTGGTACATACCACAACACCAAATGAATATCATACTCGTATATTCTAGTTTCAACTTATATACAATTCAATTATTGTATTAATTATTTTATTAAAGTCTTATTCACATTTCATATATTTTAAATTCACTTTATACAATGAAAATATATAATAATATAATTTAATAATGCATGCACGCGACCAATCATGATTTATAAGACACTATTAGATAATCAAAAAAAGCAACTTTACATCTAAAATATTGAAAAGTATCTATGATAAAACAAAATACTAGTAAATGCAGATATGTGTATAGATCTAAAGCTCTAGAATATGACATATGTTGGATATAATAACAATACTGTACTCACAAAACAGCGTATATCAGCGTTGTTGGCAAAATATTTGTCATATTTATAAATTATTCTCATAGACAGCTATACATTGTTAACAACAAAATCCCTCATAAAGTATTTAGTAACATCAAGACTGGGTTATTGCAACTCATTACTGTGCGGCTCCCCAAAAACCATTCTGAACAAACTACAAAATATCCAAAATTCAGCTATCCGCCCCATCGCACGGATATCGCGATACAATCACATCACTCCTGTGCTGAAGGATCTTCACTGGTTACCTGTACAATACAGAGTGGAGTACAAGGTCTTGACTCATGTTTACAAAGCACTACATGGGAATTCCCCAGGCTACATCAGAAGTATGTTGGAAATATATACTCCACAAAGACAGCTTAGGTCACAAAATGACTCTATTCTTCTTGTTGTGCCGAGGATGAAGACTGTCTCGTACGGTGATCGATGTTTCATGGCTGCAGCACCGAAGCTTTGGAATGCACTGCCAACAACACTCAGAGATAGTAAAACACTACTATCATTCAAGAAAGCGCTAAAAACACACTGTTTTACTAAAGCATATTCTGGCTGATTATTAGTTTGAATTCTTAAGGATCTCCTAAAAGGTAGTATATTTATACCTTTGGATACGGTTTCTCGAAGCAGTGGTATGTGACGCTGTTCTTGAAACACTAGTACAGTAGTAAATAGTGTCGGGGGTTTCCTGTCTCCTTAAAGGAAGTATCACTATTCCTTTGGAGTTAGTTTCTCGTGGCAATGGTATGTGACGCTGCTCTTGAAACACCTAATTTAGGGGGGGGGGGGGTATTGAGGGGGGGGGGGTTATTTGTGTTATTTGTATTATGTTTACATGTATATATACATTTTTAATGTTTGCATGCATTTATCTATGTAAAATTGTTTTAACCATGTCTTAAATTTGATTGTACATCACTTTTGAACGTGTAATTACATGATAAAAGTGCCATATAAATATGGTACATGTATAATAATAATAATAATAACTAACATAAATTCATGATGTACACGTACTTACATTAGGTTTTTTAATTTTTTGTTACTCAGACATTTTTTAGCGAATGGTTCGCAGGAGGAGGGAAAAATAAAAATAAAAACTCCCAAAATATAGCTTCCACTGGTGGTAGAATAGTCAATGACTGTCCGATTTATAGCAATCAACTCTCAACAACAGTGCTAATCTTTAAGAAAAAAGCCAAATGATCTTAAGACCAGTACACTGCATAACATAAAACAACTTATTATTAGCAAAATAATGAAATATTAAAACAAGGCTGGTATATTTATCATCAAAACATTATATGCAATTTTTTTTTTTTTTTCAAGTTTTTCCATTTTATTTTGAAAATGCCAAAAAATTGGGCAGGTGGGTCCGAGTAACGATATATCAAAGAACTCTGGCCTTACGTGCAAATGTCTTTATTGTCATAAAGTTCATACTTTCATGAAATACCTCATTTGTATATTATTTGTGTATATCTAGGTTTTGCAAGTAATATCCGGCGACATATGTTGTCGAGTTGTTTAGTGCGGATTTTCCATTTACAAGTATACTGATCGTTTATTTTGATGATAATAGCATGGGTTTGATGCTGAGTGCATTTATGACTCTATGGAAACAAATTTTGTTTCTACGTTACCTCGTGAAATAAAGTATTATAAAAGTTGGGTTCGTTACCTGGTTGTGTAACGTTATATCGCTTCCGTCTTTATACATGTATGCCCAATGTCAGTAAAATTATAGTACAGCTATCGTAGATATACCTCTTATCAGATTTAAGTTTTATTGATGCGTTTCACCATGGAGATGTTCTCTATGGAGAGGGAACCGTCCTGTGGGGTTACAGTTTTGGCCGTGATAAAACATGCGTAGTACCTCTGTCTTTTTCGAGCAATGTTAAAACCCGTACATCCTGGTGCAATGATTACGCGATGTGTTTGTCATTTCTTAAGTTCTAAAAGGCGCGTTATGATGTGTAAATCATAGTGGAAACATGTCCGTGTAACAGTGAACGATCAAATATGACTGGTAGCTCATCCTATCCGATTGTTGCATTAAAATGATATATATTAGGTGCATCATGCAAGAACTGAGACGAGACTTAGTAACACAGTTTTGTGCGATGCGATTGCAGGTTTGCACATGCATCAACTCCAGACATGGTAATTAACTTATATTTACAATTCATTACATCTGGTCTCTTTTCAAATTAAATAACTGAACAACTTAACAATTTTATTGCAACACTATTAAGTATCTTCATTTGCAGGATGGTTGTAAATAAAACGCCGAAGTGTTGATTTGCCGATACATAAATTCAGCTAACACACAAAAGCGCATTATAAACTGTAGTCGTAATCTTCAAAGAAATGTTGTCAAGGTCGTTAAGATTTTAAGGAAACGTTCACTGTTAAATGCCGAACATGAAGTATTTGAACAGTCAGATAATTTGTTGGACAACTAACAATATTCTTGCATTTTATGAGCCTTCGATAGCACTGTAAAACTTTTTTAAAATTCGCCTTTTTACGTCAAGTATCGCGTTTTTAGTCAGTTTCGCGCCGTGGCTAGACCTTGCTCAATAACTATAACTTTTACGTTCTAACATGTATCACAACGAAAATTAACTTGCAAAAGTCATTCTGATAAATGCGTCACATATTTATTGGATACAAATGCAAGCGTACATCGGAATTGTATTATATGCTTTGACAATGCACACATTTATAGATACTGATGCAATTCATACAAAAAATTCAGGTGTGTTTTATTAATTAAATTAAGAGTTATATTCATTTTGGAACTGGGCGTTTGTTATTACGACATTACTCATATTATCTGGTCATGAATTGCTGTTGTGGTCGCCAACGCGTTGAGGGGAAGGCAACAAAGAGGTATAATAACACCTCAACAAACCCCTCGTAACATTTGTGTTATACAATAAAGCAACATAAATTTGTCAAAACCAAAGTTCCCATTTTTTTATGTAGAAATTAGACCTCAATTCTTGGTATATTTGCATCGTTTCGTTTAGTCATTTTATATTGATGAATAATCAGCACCTAGAGATCACATTGTCGCAAATTCATGACCATGTGCAAAATTTATCCTTCTGATTAAAAACATATATTTCTATCACACTGCACACACTGCTTCCATTTGTTATTATTGATATCGATGCAAGTTCGTGTTTGCCGCTGTTTTTTTTTAAACATGTTTCAGACAGATACGGCATTCGGTTGACCGTACCAATCAATTTTCTGGAATTAGTATTCGACTTATGTCCGCCTCAATAACCTTGTATGTTATTAGTAGAGCGTACGCTTCAAGTGCGAGAGGTTCGACATACCCCAGTTCGCTTGTGCCTTTGCCTTTCTATACTTCTATGGAGCAGCGATATCGCAGCAACATTTTGTCATTTACCTTAGCAACGTTGCTATGAGTTTCTGGTTATATCTAGAATATACTGGTACACTTATAACATTGCTGTGTGTTTCTATTTTACAGGTAGTTAAAACGTCTCTTCCAATACACGCTTCGAAGGTGATTGTCTACTGCGTATTTAACTGATGATATAATGAGTCGACAATGTCTGAGCTTGTGTAATGATCGTGCAAGGTGGTGACATAATTAATGGAGTGAATTTAAAATGACTCACTGGATAGCACCGAGGTATTATGGTTGCTATGACATTCGTGATATGTCGGGATACATGATTAGAAATGTTAAAATGTCAAATAAATGTATTTATCGGTGGTGTACGAAACTAGTTTGTTTAAAGTGGTTTTCGTAATTCAATATGTCTAGTGTGGGCAATACGCACCATTTATAACAGACCATGGATTCTAGTTCCTCTCATGACCTGATTGATCTGAACACATTGTCAAATGCAAGTATACAGTTGTTTATAAATGTAACCATGTAACTGGTTTACGTGTATTTATGTGTATTTATATAAACCCCCATGTTTGGATTATGCACATTCCTTATTCATCAATAGTCACTGATCTGTTTTACTTTGCGAAATTTGATTTAGACGCAATCTCCTTTTTATGAACGTACGGCGTGGTCGTAAAACTGTTCTTGTTTTGTATTATATCGTGTCCTGTATAACATGCATATCAGTTAATGCCGCAACAAGTCAGCAAGTACATGATAGCTGAGATACTCTATAAAGGCGTGGCGTGCTTGCTAGTATATCAAGTTAGCTCAGTGTAACGAAAATATTACATTGGATTAATGAAACACGACGAACAAGAATGCTTTTATAAATAGATATTATTCAGTCAGTTCCAGCATTTATTTGTTAATTAAAACGTCAAACTATTAAAGGTCCCTCGCTGGATTGTTTGATTGAGTGCTGATAAGCTTAGTGATTATGTTTTTAGTAATCGTGTTGATTAGATAGTTTTTTGTCACATGTGTTTGTGATGTGACTATAACTATAGAAGTTACAACGTGAGACTGTTCGTTTGAGTGTATATTGGTTGGTCAGCTTAGTGATTTAATTTCAGTAACATTCGAACTTTGATTTGTCACATGTTTTCGCGATGTGATTATAAGTGTGACAGTTACGACGTGCGACTGACACTAGCCTGTTTTATGCCAATATGAAACATACAGATAAGACAAAAGCGATGCTGGTTGAAAATCTACGACTTATCTCCGAGCACCGATTCAGAGCCCTAGCGCTGGGCAATTACAGGAGATTTATTTATTTTTGTTGTTTTTTGTTGTTATAGATTCATGACCTTACCGGTAGTAAAGTGATAAGTCAGCAGAGCCTCGTTAAAAAAGCACTGGAAAGAATGGTTGTTTGGAGCTGTTTCAATTATCTGGGTGGTTCAAGAATTGACCAATGGTATAGAGAACGCCCCGCCCATTTGTTTTGTCGAAGGTCATCGAGCGAATCCGTTGGACACACGTGCAATAATTCCAACCAAATTGAAATGCTTTCCTAGGTCAACTTAATTCTCGATTTAGATTATTAAACATGTGGCGTCTTATCAATTCACTGAATATGTTGGTCGAGTGTTATCACTCATGTTAATATGTCAGGTTATGCACAATGTGAATAGATATACTACAACGATAACCCATGCCGCTTAAAGCAATAGTAGCTCCTTAATGCATGCAGCAAGCCTGTAAAAGATGTAACAATAATTGACGATATAACATACACAATTGTTACCCAACAAAGTTTAACTGGACCCTTTTAAAAACTGTATACATGTATAATATTATAACAAAGTAGAACGCACAACTCAGTTAAGTATTGTTGCAAGCAATACGGGATACAGTAAACAAGTATCGAACAACTGTTTTTGAAACATAATTATGCAAACAATAAGAACTTGTTCAGAGTTATAACTGCTGCAAATGTTAGTATGATTGGGCGTCAACTGTTTGACTGTACCTCATACAAACGTCTCCTAGCTGTCGGTTTGATCCTGTAACCCTTTGGTTTATAATAAAGTTAACCTCAACTTTGACTCAACATTGACTCAAACAGACCCAAATCACACTAATCGTCTTCCCAATCTAAACCTTGACTCAAACAGACCCAAATCACACCAATCGTCTTCCCTAACCAATATGTAACACATGTTCATAATTATAAGTGAAGTTATATACCAAATAAATTTATTTAAGTTATCACAGGATATATATTTTTTGTAATACATGTGTAACAATATATAGTTTAGATAGTGTTAAATTATTTATTATAGACATAAACGTTTTCGGCTTACACACGACATGTTAGGCATTGCTAAAATTACCAAATACGTATTATTCAATACTGGCAACATGTGCCAAACTATATAATTGTAATAAAAGTCGTGGCTTACGTCCAGATAATGTGTATTATCTAACCCCCTACCGGTTATAAACTGGAAGGCCTATTGATTTGCTTGTTTGTTTGTTTTGTTTGTTTGTTTGTTTGTTAGTCCGTCCATCCGACCGTCAGTCATGTATGTCCTCCCCAAAATGACATGTGATTGACTTAAAAGCTGCAATCCAATGTTCAGTAAGTTCTAAACAGTCAACCTTTAATTTAATCATGAAATCGAACTCGGTTCAGTCATTTGTCTGACTGACCTGTTCTTTTCTAATAGCAGACCATATTTATTGTTTCCATGCCAAATCATTGACGGTCCAGTCCGACATTAGCATCTTAATTTGTTTTGGCTTCTCTAAAACGTTTTGTCACTGTTCTGCCATACGTCGTATATCCAATATGTCTTACAGACATTATAGTATTTGGTTCGTACTCTCAGGTCCTCCTGGGATCAGCATTATGTTAACTTAATGTATGTGGAGAGAGATGCTATGAAAATATATCGTTAGGGTTTTGTAGCAGATGCTACTGTTAACGTATTTCTGTTTCCTATGTTTTTGCTTATCCATATAAACTGTTTATATCGAAACCAATACATCATCGATCGACGCAAACATAACGCATATTATTATTAATCGGATGTTTAAGTAAAATAGTGTCCGTTTATCTATAGGTCGATGAGTAGCCATGAATATGTCAAAAGAGACTTAAATTACTGCAGCCGCTGCCTGATGGCCCGCTGATGTCCGTCCGGTCTCAGACCCGATTAGACAAAAGTACGCCGTCCGATTATTGGATGGCGATCGGATTGCATTTGTTGCCTTGGTATTAAGGGGTTAATGTGATCATTGGCTACGGTATTTTACCGGGATGTACTTTTTTAACATCGCCCATAGAAGACAGACTTATCCGAATGTATAATCATGCTGACCAAAGTTCGACTTGTACCTTGGTCCAATTTGACTATGACAAATTATTTTTTCATAATAAAAACGCATTACATAGAACACCTCGATGATACGCCTCTGACACGCCTTCAACCAGGGGGCGTCAATAAAATCCTTGCTTTTTACAGAAGACCATTGAAAACTTATACGAATATCAATGAACGCCTCACATTTGAAATAATGGTCAATGTAAACGCTATAAATTCCCTGTAGTTCTCGTTTTCATGGCACTGATTAATACCGATCCGAAAATGGCAACAATAACCGGGTTTGTTGTCTGTGTGTACTTAACGATTAAAATCACTCAAAAATCAGCTCATAAAGAATTACAACGTTTGATTAATTTTGCGTGGATCTGAATTTTTTCTCTCGGTTATTTGTGGTCCTATAATAGTTATGAGCCTCGTATATTGCAATGCCATATTGATCTCGTGCTTTGTAAATATGTTTGTCGTTCATTGAGATCCGATCAAACCCGTCCTATCGTCTAATTGGTCTGTATTTCAAAGTTGTTAGATTTTTCCCCAGGAATTTCATAATTAAAAGCAATGATCGTTTGTCGATAAATTGTTAATTCTTAGATATTGTCATTAAGGCACTATTCTTGCATGTTTGTCTAGGTACGTAATGAAGCTACGTATCATGACCAGTATAGGTTATTTTATTACTAATCCAGTAGGTCGTAGACCTTTGAGGACAAACATTTTACATAATTAGATCATGGTGACAAATAAACAGATACCAATCCTACAGTATGTGTATATTTATAATTTTCAAACTTATTTAATCAACCAAATGTCATCCATTCTCAGTCATTTTTACTTCGGAGACTTTCTTGTGGAGCTTGTTTCTTTGTAATTATATGCCTTCGTATTACGTCCTAAATCCGATTCGTTCGTCCTCATTCGATCGTAACCTATCCGGTTGGCAGCTGTAGGGTTATGGATTTAGGAATTTGTAGCCTATTATTTGCATTTTATTTCTTTTTCTTGCGCCTAATCCCTTAACCTATTCTCTTTTTGTTGATATTCATCATCAATCATTTTAACAGGAGAATGGTACTAGTAATCCCATTTACAGTGTTTCGTATACCTTTAGGACTTTTTGACATCTGAAATTAGGACAATTAGAAACACAATTATGGCTACTGTGTATATTTGTGCCACGTACTGTGCTCATGTTGTATGTGCCCTTCTGCAAGTTCATGGTCAAGCGTAAGACTGCTTCGTTTCTTTAAAAAAAACCAGGTACACTGTATCAGGTGAGTGTTGCTTGTGTGTTGTCTTTGACGTGCGTGGTCCTCCTTTTGGTATCTACTTCTTTTACACTCGTTCTAAGTATTTGTATGGCAGACTGAGACGCCAGAATGTCGGAATTGGTTTTAGTATTTATCTTTTTTGGTGGCTGCCAATTACAATAAAGTAACATAATGATTATGTATTGAGGAACAAATAATCAATTCACTAGATAATATCGGTGACCTTGATACATTTTTTTTGAAAATGCCAAACATTTGGGCAGGTGGGTCCGAGTAACGATATATTAAAGAACTCTGGCCTTACGTGCAAAGGTATTTATTGTCATAAGTTCATACTTTCATGAAATACATCATTTGTTTATTGTTTTCGTATATCTAGGTTTTGTATGTATGATCGGGCGACATATGTTGTCGAGTTGTTTAGTGCGGATTTTCCATTTACAAGTATACTGTTCGTTTTATTTTGATGATAATAGCATGGGTTTGATGCTGAGTGCATTGAAGACTCTATGGAAGCAAATGTTGTTTCTATGTTACCTCGTGCAATAAAGTATTTATAAAAGTTGGGTTCGTTACCTGGTTGTGTCACTTTATATAGCATCCGTCTTTATACATGTATGGCCAATATCAGTACAATTTCTGCTACAGCTATCTAGATATACCTAATATCAGTTTAAAGTTTTATTGATACGTTTCACCATGGAGATGTTCTCTATGGAGAGGGAACCGTCCTATGGGTTTCATTTTTGGCCATGATAAAACTTGCGGAATACCCCCTTCTCTTTTTCGAGCAATGTTAAAACCCGTATATCCTGGTGCAATGATTATGCGATCTGTTTGTCGTTTCTTAAGTTCTAACAGGCGCGTTATGATGTGTTAATCATAGTGGAAACTTGTCCGTGTAACAGTGTACGATCAATTATGACTGGTAGCCTATCCTATCCGATTGTTGCATTAAAATTATTGATACTAGGTGCATCTTGCAAAACGTGGGACGAGACATAGTATCACAGTTTTGTGCGGTACGAAGCCAGGTTTGCACATGCATCAACTCCAGACATGGTAATTAACTTATATTTACAATTCATAACATCTGGTCTCTTTTCAACTTAACTGACTGAATCACTTTTCAATAGTATTGCAACACTATTAAGAACATTAATTTTGTATTTGCATTTCCATCCTTGTAATACATAAAACGCGGAAGCGTTGATCTGCCGTTACATGAATTCAGCTAACGCACAAAAGCGCATTATAAACTATAGTCGTAATCGCCAAAAATTGTTGTCAAGCTCGTTAAGATTTTAAGGAAACGTTCACTGCTAACTAATGAAATGGAAGTATTTCAACAGTCAGATAATTTGTTGGACAACTAACCATACTTAATGTGAGAATGACAAATAACATTAGGAGGTTGTGTAAAAAATATACATGCATGCCGAGCATAGCCTTTATACACGACTGACAGGTTGTTTTAATAAGTACCCCCCCCCCCCCCCCAACCAGAACATTTACTGTCGTGATCAGCCTTCGATATCACTATAAATCTATTTTGAAATTCGCATTATAACTCAAGTATCGCGTTTTTAGTCAGTTTCGCGCTTGCCTAATTACTATTACTTTTACATTCTAACATGTATCACAGTGAAAATTAGTGCAAAAGTTAACACATTTATTGGATACCAATTTTACGCGTACATCGGAATTTTATTTTATATTCTTTGACAATGCACACATTAATAGATACCGATTTAATTCGTACATCAATTTCAGGTATGTTTCATTAAATAAATTAAGAGTTATATATTTACTTTGAACTGAGCGTTTGTTATTTATTAATTACGACATTACACATATTATCTGGTCACAGATTGCTCTTGTGGTCGTCGAGTTACACGTTGGGGATGCCAACAAAGAGGTAAACTAAAGCATCAACAAATCCCTCGTAACATGTGCGTTACATATTAAAGCAATATAAATTTGTAAAAACCAAAGTTTCCATATTTTATGATCAAATTATACCTCATTTCTTGATATATTTGCATCGTTCCGTTCTGTCAATTTATATCATGAATAATCAGCACCTAGAGAACACACTGTCGCAAATTCATAACCACGTGCACAATGTCTCCTTCTGATTAAAAACAGTGCACACTTTGCTCTCATTTGTTATTTCTGATATCGATACAAGTTCTTGTTTGCCGCTGTTTTTTTTCAACCATGTTTCAGACAGATACGACATTCGGTTGACCGTACCAATAAATTTTCTGGAATTAGTATTCAACTTATGTCAGCCTCGATAACCTTGTATGTTAGTAGTAGAGTGTCCGCTTCAAGTGCGAGAGGTATCGGGTTCGACATACCAAAGTTGTTAAAAATTGGTCCCGGTATATCCTCTTTCACGCTCGCCTAGCAATTGCTGTTGATAGACGTAATCAATGTACATATCTTCGCTCGTGCCTTTGCCTTTCTATACTTCTATGAAGCAGCGATATCTCAGCAATATTTTGTCATTTACCTTAGCAACGTTGATATGAGTTTCTGGTTGTATCTAGAATATACTGGAACACGTATAACATTGATGTGTGTTTCTTTTTTACAGGTAGTTAAAACGTCTCTTCCAATACACGCTTCGAAGATAATTGTCTACTGCGTATTTAACTGATGATATAATGAGTCGACATTGTTGTGTAATAATCGTGCAAGGTGGTGACATAACTAATGGAGTGAATTTAAAATGACTCACTGGATAGCACCGAGTTATTATGGTTGCTATGACATTCGTGATATGTCGGGATACTTGATTAGAAATGTTAAAATGTCAAATAAATGTATTTATCGGTGGTGTACGAAACTAGTTTGTTTAAAGTGGTTTTCGTAATTCAATATGTCTAGTGTGGGCAATACGCACCATTCATAACAAACCATGGATTCTAGTTCCTCTCATGACCTGATTGATCTGAACACATTGTCAAATGCAAGTATACAGTTGTTTATAAATGTAGCCATGGACCTGGTTTACGTGTATTTATGTGTATTTATATAAACCCACCGTGTTTGGATTATGCACATTCCTTATTCATCAATAGTCACTGATCTGTTTTACTTTGCGAAATTTGATTTAGACGCAATCTCCTTTTTATGAACGTACGGCGTGGTCGTAAAACTGTTCTTGTTTTGTATTATATTGTGTCCTGTATAACATGCATATCAGTTAATGCCGCAACAAGTCAGCAAGTACTTGATAGCTGAGATACTCTATAAAGGCGTGGCGTGCTTGCTATTATATAAATTTAGCTCAGTGTAACGACAATATTACATTGGATTAATGAAACACGACGAACAAGAATGCTTTTATAAATAGGTATTATTTAGTCAGTTCCAGCATCTATTTGTGATCTTGAGGATGTATCAATAATGTGTAAGTGAGATTAATTATTCCACGTGTTGGATGTAAGTGTAAATAAAAACGTCAAACAATTAAAGGGTTCCTCGCTGGAATGTTTCTCTGTTGATTAGTTTAGTGATTTTATTTCAGTAATCATGTTGATTATATAGTGTTTTGTCACATGTGTTCGTGATGTGACTATAACTGTAGGAGTTACGACTTGAGACTGCACGTTTGATTGGGTATTGGTTGGTCAGCCTAGTGATTTAATTTCAGTAAAATTAGACATTTAATTTGTCACATGTTTTCGCGATGTGATTATAAGTGTGACAGTTACGACGTGCGACCGACACTAGCCTGCTTTATACCAATATGAAACATACAGATAAGACTAAAGCGATGCTGGTTGAAAATCTACGACTTATCTCCGAGCACCGATACAGAGCCCTAGCGCTGGAAAATTACAGGTGATTTATTTATTTTTGTTGTTTTATGTGGTTATAGATTCGTGACCTAACCGGTAATATAGTGATAAGTCAGCAGAGCCTCGTTAAAATGGCACTGGAAAAACATGGTGGTTTGGAGCGGTTTCAATTATCTGGGTGGTTCAAGAATTGACCAATGGTAAAGAAAACGCCCCGCCCATTCGTTTTGTCGAAGGTCATCGAGCGAATCCGTTGGATTATACACACACGTGTAATATTTTCCACCAAAATGAAATCCTTTCATTGGTCAACTTCATTCTCGATTTAGATTATTAACATGTGGCGTCTGATCAATTCACTAAATATGTTGGTCGAGTGTCATCACTAATGTTCATGTGTTAGGGTAGTGACAATATGAAAAATATAGTACAACGATGGTCCATGCAGCTTAAAAGAGTATTTCATGAATGTATGCAACAAGCTTGTAATAGATGTAACAGTAATTGACCATATAACATACACAATTGTAATCCAATAAAGTTTTACTGGACCCTTTTAAAAACTGTACACATGTATAATATTATAACAAAGTAGATCGAACAACTCAGTTAAGTATTGTTGCAAATAATACGAGGTACAGTAAACAAGTATCGAATAATTGTTTTTTAAACATAATTATGCAAACAATACGAACTTGGTCAGAGTTATAACTATTGCAAATGTTAGTATGATCGGGCGTCACCAATGTTTATAAAATGACCTGTCCAGGAACTGTTTGACTGTACCTCATACAAACGTGTTATAGACCAAATAAATTTCTTTAAGTTACCATAGGATCTATATTTTTCGTAATACATGTGCAACCTTTTATATATAGTGTTAAATAATCTATTGTTCATTGAGATCCGATCAAACCCGCGCTATCGTCTAATTGGTCTGTATTTTAATGTTGTTAATTTTTTTCTCTGGAATATCATAATAAGAAGCAACGATCGTTTGTCGATAAATTGTTAATTCTTAGATATTATCATTAAGGCACCACATTGATTAGACTACGTCATCTATCACGCATATTGTCTAGGTACGTAACGAAGCGTCGAATCATGATCAGTATAGTTTTGTTTATTCCTAATCCAGAGGGTTGTAGACCTCTGAGGACCATCTATTTACATAATTAGATCATGGTGACGCATGTACAGTTAACACTCCTACAGTACTTTTATATTTATAGTTTTCAAACTTATATAATCAATCAAATGTCATCTATTCTCAGTCATTTTCACTTCGGAGACTTCCTTGCGAAGCTAGCTTATTTATTCGTATTTGTATGCCTTCGCCTTTCGTCCCCAATCCGATTCGTTCGCCCTCATTCGATCGTTAACTATCCGGTTGGCAGCTGTATGGTAATGGAATTTTGAATGTGTAGCTTTTTAGCTATCCCTTTACCTATTCTAGTTTTGTTGATATTCATCATCAATCATTTTAACCGCTGTAGGGTACTAGTAACCCCATTTACGTTTCGTATACCTTTAGGACTTTTTGACATCTGAAATTAAGACTTGTACGACTATTATAAACACTATTTTGGCTACTGTGTATATTTGTGCCACGTACTGTGCTCATTTTGGTATGAGCCTTTCTGAATTTTATGGTCAAGTATAATGCACCTATCAATGTTTTCCCCAAGGGGGAAGCGGCGGGCATACACGGGACTTTTGACAGAAGGCTGTTCCCGATAGGTGGGAAATGGCAGACAGAATGGTGCCGAGTCCCGGGAAATGTTGACTTTGGTCGAAATTTTGATCCCGGGGAGTATGTATTTTGACAAATTGCCCTTGCTCTAGGGTTGGAATTTAGACTTTGAAAAAGTAAAAATGTCAAATTCTCCTGGGTCAGTCCGCAGCTCCTCCTGGGGGAAAACATTGATAGGTGCATGAGGCTACTTCGTATATTTCAAAAAAGCAGGTACACTGTATCTGGTTAGCGTTGTTTGTGGGTTGTCTTAAACGTGTGTGGTCCCCCTTTTGGTAGGTTCTTCTCTCACGTTCACGCTAATGATTTATAGGGATAACTGAGGCGGCAGACTGTCGGAGTGAGTTGTAGTATTTTAGTAGCTGTTCAATATTTCGTGCTTTGTTGTTTCTGATGTGCGCTGTCTTCCATGTCGGATTATTGTTTTATCTTATCACCTACATACATGTTCATGTACATGAATTCACATATTATACCGGTCAAAAGTTAAGAAAATATTTTTCAGACTGCGAATTAAAATGAAGTAATACAATGATTATGTATGAGGGGAACAAATTACCAATTCACGAGATATTATCAGTGACCTTGACACATACCACAAAACCAAATGAATATCATACTCGTATAACGACATAATAATCACTTTGTGTGTGTGAATTTCGAGTGACGTAACCTTAAAGTGTCGATAGCTACCGACATTGCTCTATTTTTGTTTCGTCTTGTATACAATTCAATTATTCTATTAATTATTTTATTAAAGTCTCATTCATGTTTCATATATGTCCAATACACTTTTTACATTAAAATCATATAAATGTAATAATGCATGCACGCGACCAATCATGATTGATTTATAAGAGACTATTTGATAATAAAAGAACAGCAACTTTACTATTAAAACATTGTAAAGCATCTATGATAAAACCAATTACTAGTAAATGCAGATAAGTGTATAGATCTAAAGCTCTAGAATATGACATATTTTGGATATTATAACAATACTGTACTCACAACACAGCATATATAAATGTTGTTGGCAAAATAATAGTCATATTAATAGATTATTCTTACATACAGTTATACATTATCTACACTAATGCTACGGTCACAAAGCTCGTACGATGTTCGTACGAATTTATCAACCCGTACGAGTTCACAATTTTTGAAATCCTTACGGTTTTTGTATGTTCGTAGCGTCTGGTCACAGCTCGTACGGACCACAAACGATCTATAGAAATGCACTCGTGTGATATCCATGCGATGCTCGTACGCGTTGAGAAAATCCGTAAGATGCGCGTACGTGTATTCGGTGTCCGTACCAATATCTACTCGTACGGAACTCGTAAGGAGCTCGTAGGGCAAATGTGACCTAAGCATAACATAAATTCATGGTGTACACGTACTTACATTACGAGCAAATGTCTTTATTGTCATAAAGTTCATACTTTCATGAATAACCTCATTTGTTTATTGTTTTCGTATATCTAGATATTACATGTTTTATCCGGCGACATATGTTGCCGAGTTGTTTAGTGCGGATTTTCCATTTACAAATATACTGTTCGTTTTATTTTGATGACAATAGCATGCGTTTGATGCTGAGTGCATTGAGGACTCTATGGAAGCAAATCTATTTTCTGCGTTACCTCGTAAAATTAAAGTATTTATAAAAGTTGGGTTAGTTCCCTACCTGGTTGTTGTAACTTTATATCGCTTCCGTCTTTACATGGCGGCCAATATCAGTACAATTTCTGCTACAGCTATCGTAGATACACCACACATCAGTTTAAGTTTTATTGATGCCTTTCACCATGGAGATGTTCTCTATGGAGAGGGAACCGTCCTTTGGGGTTTCTATGTTGGCAATGATAAAACACTCGGAATACCTCTGTCTTTTGCGAGAAATGTTAAAACCAGTACATCCTGGTGCAATAATAATGCGATCTGTTTGTAATGTCTTAAACTCTAAAAGGCGCGTTATGATGTGTTAATCATAGTGGAAACTTGTCCATGTGATAGTGTACGATCAATTACGACTGGTATCTTATCCTATCCGATTGTTGCATTAAAATGATATATATTAGTTGCATCTTGCAAGACGTGGGACGAGACTAAAGTAACACAGTTTTGTGCGGTACGAAGACAGGTTTGCACATGCATCAACTCCAGACATGGTAATAACTTATATTTACAATTAATTACATCTGGTTTCTTTTCAAATTAACTGACTGAATAGCTTTTCAATATTATTGCAACACTATTAAGTATTTGCCTTTGCATCCTTGTCATAAATAAAACGCGGAAGTGTTGATTTGCCGATACATAAATTCAACTAACGAACAAAAGCGCATAGTAAATTGTAGTAATCTTCAGAGAAATGATGTCAAGGTCATTTAAGATTTAAGAAACGTTCACAGCTCACTTCCCAACTTTAAGTATTTTAAAAGTCATAATTTGTTCGACAACTAACCATAATATTGTGAGATTGGCAAATAACATTACACATTACGTGGTTGTGTTAAAATATATATGCATGCCGAGCATAGCCTTTATACACGACTGACAGGTTGTTATAATGAGGAAACCTAACTAGAACATTTACTGTCGTGATCAGGGCCCAGTTGTAGCATGTTCGAAGGCGTGGGGTTGCAAGAAAAGTGTAGACATATAGTGGGGTGCATAGACACATTATATAAGATCATATCTCACAATTTTATGTCTGAAATAAAATTCTAAAATAACAATAAAGTTGGTTGGCAAGCACAGGTTTAATTTCAAGAAAAGAAACTTTGACTTTATAATGTTTGAAAACAATCATTATTATCGACTAAATTTGCACGCATAATTAAATGTAATAATGCTATAGGTTTCATTGACATTGCCCAGTTCATACATCATCCTGGTTGTGTCAATGTTGCACAAGATGGAAATATAGACAACATAACTACATGTATATATATTGTCTTTGTTTTATATTTAGGTTACTAAGTCAAACTTTATTCAATCTAGAGTTGTGTCCTTTGCTCCACATGTGCTTATTTCAAGTAAAGCAAGTTTCATTTGAATAATTATCTTGGAACAGTTTTGACCTATGGTCAATTTTAACGTTTTTGAAGCCGAAACATGGGTATAAGTCAAAATTTATTAAAGCTACATTCGTTGCTCTTTGCTACAGATATATGTATGATCACTGTCAATAAGCATAGCACGTTTCATTTAAATATCTATTATGGTTTTGAAGTTATGAAGACAAAAATACGAAAATGAAAATCTGAATTTCACAAAGGTCCATAATTCTTTCAATATTTGAGTTAGAGTTATGTAACTTGTTATTAGATAGTGTATGGTTGTTGTGAGGTTATGTTTAAAGTTTGAAGTGAATACATTTAAAGGTGTTCAAGTTAACAAGAAAAAAAACATGAAAAAAGTGGACGGACGGACAGCTAGGGTGATTGCTATAGGGCACCACAAACATTTTTGCGTGTCCCTAATAAAACAAACAACGCCAAAACAAATGAGGTATATGTACCATCACAATGGGGTGATAGCGATAGGTCTAAGTCACCCATGGTTACCTCGTTGGCTCATAACAGTGGCGCTATATTCTGCACTGGACCTAAATTAAAGCTTCGCTATAAGTATTTATATATTGTACATTTTAACCTGTTTCGGTAATCAATTGTATAAGAATACGGTTATTGAATGTAACTGTACATGATTTATCCATGGTTTTATAATTATAATCTACACGTGTTCTCTTAACCTGCATTGTTTAAAACATTTCAAATCGTTTTTACCTTGTCTTAACTGTGATGTACAGAGCCTTTTTGAATGTGTTTTCCTGATAAAAGTGCCAATACAATGTCTTATAATACTCTATAACACATTGTAGACTTCATACATTGAAATAATCATTACCACAAATGCATTCTATAATCAACAACGATATTGCAATAAATGTGTACCAGAGTGTCTCTATAGAGTGATACCAACAATACTTGTTATTTTTTATTTTATTTATTATTTTGCCATGTGAAGATGAAAAGTCTCTCATTGTCTTTGCTTCTACTTTGTTTTGTCATGATGAAAACCCTGTCATGTCTTTGTTATCATTTTGCTATGTCGAGATGAAAACGCTTTCATGTGCTTGTGTGTATGTTTTTGTTTGCCTAGTGTGTCTGGTTCTTTGTTGTCATACACTCATCATTTCTTAATATATTATAACTTCCTTAAGTGTATCAGCTAAAGAGGAAAATCAAGATTATCAACTTTTTACATACATGTAGTTCATAAGCATAATGTAAAGAGCTACAATAGTCACAAAGAAAAACATGGGTTAGTCTTTGTTTCTTAGGAAATATGTGCAGCTCTATCTTTCACTTAATTTAAAATATTTAAGTTTTCCCTTAAAATGCTTTGTGAATACCACCCCTGATCGCTATATACATTTTACTAATGCATGTAGACAAATAGCATATAACCCTGATAAAACAAAAAAGAAATGATCAATAAACTTTGGAAACTTGAAGTGGTATTTTATCGGCAAAACAATGAAATAGATTATAAACATATTTATGATATCATATATCGTCAGATACCCTATAACATCGAGAAAGATCGTAACAAATGCATTCATATATTGAAATCATCTGTCACTACGTATTTCAAAGCCTTTTAACAATAATGAGAGCATATTTGTAACTAATCGATTCACAAATGATATCATATTCATGGCAAATGTTCTTGGTTATTACTGTTTGATCTCTTGATCTTCATGCGAAATTAAAAGAAATATTAATCTATTGGCTCCTTTGATATGTCTTGATTGCTCAGTATATGTGAAGAATTGACATGTCATGATGCTCTTTTACATTTGTGTATGCCAGTATGTCCCGTTTGCGAAATAAAATAAATCTAAGTCACCTTTAAGGTCATCTTCAATGTAATGGCCTCGCAGATCTTGGCTTTAAAACACAAACACCTGGCTTTGTCTTGCAGCCTGTCTAACTAGTGTGCAATGTTGAGATAAATGTATCACTAGTTTTAATTTAATATCCAAAGAGCTTCACATTTGGCAATGCAAATAAACGCATCCATGGGAGAGAAGCTTAAATAATTGTTCGTATGGAACGCCAAAACTGTCTTATGTTGTCATATATCACACTGTGAATACATCATGTTGACAAAACATAAATATACAATGTATTATGCGGCGTTCCATAATTTCTCGTTTATATAATAAATGAAGACGATGCAGATTGAGTGTTTTTATTACGCATTTACCACAGTAACCAATAAATCTACCTGTTCCTTATATAACATTAAACATGCTGTTTATGTAATTGATTTGACTGACACCTCCCACCATGGGGTAGTTCTCTGTGTAATTTGTGTTTCTTTTGGTGTGACGATGCAGACGTTGTTTTGTTGTTATGATTGATATTTAGACTTACCATGTCGCTACTGAAACGCATGTAATGGTCTGCAAGACACAGAAACGCTCTAGACATTGCCCGGTGTTTGATGCCTTCCCAACCTTCCCCATTCGCGTGCATCAGCATTAACGTTTACGCAATCGTTTAATGTTCCTTCAAATGTGTTATAAGAAATGACAAAATGATTACAAAGTTCGTCTTATTAATCATCGACCTAGTAAGATCACATCAACGCCGATGAGAAAATCAAAACTATAACGAATTACCATTGTTGCGAAATACGATATTTTGTGCAAAAAATACATAGCTGTCATTCAAATCTCAGTTATTTTACGAACGTGATTACTCTAAAGATTTCCAACTGAAAGCTCATCAGTTTCTACAGGGAAATGATTAGTTGATAATGATCTTGACGAAAATGTTAGAGGTTGCTGTCTGATATGATCGAAATTTGAGTGGTCTGATATCTGCTTAATCCTGCATTTTGCATTTATTAATGAGAACACGTCGATAACCAGAAAAATTTTGTGACGGTGATTTTAGGTGAAGTTATTATAATATTATATAGATCGCTTGGTTGTTATATGACCAATGTAATGTATCGGGCTTTATTTAATGTTACCTAGATCTTACAATAGTTCGGGTTGTTGCCGGTGTACACTTAATATCAACACGTTAAAAGTTGTTTATAAAACATATGTGGGATAATTCTGAATTACGTAAACTTCCATGCGCGTGTCCAGCTGTTTTCCTTAATTGTCCTTAGACAATTGTCCCTGTAAAAGGAATGAAAATATAAAAGATGTCCACATTTATGCAACATTTTTTGCGGGAGTCCGGTACACTCTCTGGATCCGCACATGATTTTAGTTGTAATTGTTTGTAATTCAAAAGCCTTAATTTGCTACAGAATTACTCCGGAGTTCAATGCAATCTGGGTTTTCCATGCTAATCCTGCTGTACAGACAACCTTTGCAGTTTTGATTTAATAAATATTCTTATATGAACCATTTAAAAGAGTGATACTTATATAAATCACAATAACAATAACATTAGCAAAGGATTATGGTCAACAGTATTTGCACCGCATGTAAGTTAGAGCAAACCCCAAAATTTGCGAATTCCGGAATACTTTTAGTCTACAAATGCTCCATGCATTGTCATTGCATAAAGTATCGTACGTTTAACCAAGTGTTTTATTTTAATGTTTCACAATGAAACAAGTGTAACTTATGAATAACATAAATACCAAATGTAGACTCTATATATAGCCCTTGAATTATTAAAAATTGCAATATTGGGAGTGTGTTGTGTGAAGATATTAGCTAAGGCTTGCATGTGCAATTGTGTATGATTAAAGGCTTGCATGCATTTGTTATTGTTCATGCATGGTTAAGGGTATGTATTGGTTATAGGATTGCATATGACCGGAACTGTTAAGTTACAGTATTTGATTTATGAAAAAGAAATCACTTTGAACGTATGCTACAATGTCAATAGTATTGCAATTACTTTTGATGTATATTTTCAGACGAAGTACAGGTACCACTGCTATATGGAGTACAACAACAACAACCTTCAACAAACCTGTACATCCAGACGTTTCCTACCAAATTGTGTAAGTTATAACAATTCCAAAACTATAGTATAGTTATACGAGGGTCAGTCAAAAAATAACTGAGAGTTGCTTAATAATGCCTAGAAAAATAAGTTTTCGTATATTTTCTATACATTATCGCGAAATGTGGTATGGCACTATTTATATATCACTGTGGCGAATACCAATCTTGGTTAGGACAATTTGAATCTTGTAACCGGCTTACCAAAGACGACAACTCGAGCGCACGCGTTCGCGCTGTTAGTGGAACAAAGGTTTACGTTGCTATGGAAACATAAAGTTATATCTGACATGTGCAAAACTATTTTTGTAATACAATAATATACCAGATAAAGTTAATTCTAATTGATTTGTTCCACCAAAATTAAAAATATACTTGACACAAATTTAAATTGTCATTTTATTTGATGTTATTAAAACAACTATTTTAACCCACCCAAAAAAATGAATAATTTTTTTCCAAAGCGAAGTTATACATTTTATTTCTATTACGGTAACTTGACTCCATAAGATGTATTTATGGCTCGTATAATATTATTGAAAAAAAAATGTGAATTTAATGGTTAGATTAAGAACACCATGGCAACGAAATGAACATAAAGTCATGTCGAGAAAATCGATTGAATTTGGGTAGAATTGTTGCCTCGCAACAAAATAACACAGCATTATTGAAGATTCTTGAATAATTGGTCATTATTTTTTTAGATATGCTATTCGACAAGATACATATGTTAGTTGTTATAAATCACGCTATATAAGGTTAAACTAAACCGTTGAATTTACAACCGATCTATCTCCCTGTGGCTGTCGCGAACGCATACCCCTTAGTGATGTTCTTTTGTTGCTTGGCAACTATATTCATTAAGCCTGTATCCGATGACGGAATTCATCACAAGATCCACAGGGGATAATATTATTTGACGATGAATAATAGAAAGTGCAACTGCAAATGCATTTTGAATGTTTAAATTACCAGCTATCAGTTATTTTTGACTGACCCTCGTAGTTATATATAATCATAGTTTAACATCAAAACGCTGAAAGAATTGGTAGTTTACCGGGTATGTGAGTTGTTGGTTGGACTGTACGTCTATGAGTTGTTGGTAGATGCGATGCACGCACGGACCCAAAGAAGTGCGTGTTATGGTAATCATTAGTCAATGCAATTTATCATAAATGACATCAAATCTTAAGTTTTTCATCATAAACGTCAGTTTATTGATATAATGAATATTACCTTTGTTTATAAATCTCATAATCAGTTGTCATTAACACATTATAATTTTGACACAAGTTATGCTGCATCCATCAACTTGTAATATTAAAACAAAGACTAAAACTATGACATTTATTATTTATCGGTCTATATATTACATGACTGTGGTAAATTGGTTCCATATTTGAAATGTATGTATATGTATGTACATGTATATGTGACGTTGTATTGATGTTACGCAGTGGTTATTACGCCAAATCCAACAATATGTGTGGTATAGGCCGGGAGCATGAAAATGTTGGCATTTGGGTTTTTTGAAAATATAAACAAAATACTTAATTAATAACCTTTTGAAATTAACTTTTGAAACATACTTTGTCCTGCTTGAACCATTAAAGCTCCATTGTATCTCCCAAATCATTTTCCGATCATCCTGTGAACACAATGAATTATGACGTTTTTCACAAATGACCAATAATGGACGACAGAATGTTCACGATATCTGTCGAAATAGTATGCAAAAAAGAAAAAAAACTAATTTTGCAAGAGTTGCTTCTCTTAGACTTTAAATCATGCATTTATTGTTGAACATTCATTATTTTGTCTGTAAGTTAACTGGAGGCTGTATTTGTATTCTTCCATCTTATGGTGTTTTCCACCTTCGGGACTCAACTACAGTGCTCCAAATGCGTCATTCTGCAGATAGTAACCAAGTTATTACTTTATGAAAATAACCGTTTAGGGATTACTTTGGCTTTAAGATGTATAAAAGCTATGTTAGAATGAGATACTTGAAATACAATATTTTTTGCCTTGTATTTAGTCGTATTTGATATATTAGATTAACTCCATTTTCTGTGTTTTAGGGTTTTGACTCTACATCATAAACCCTACACTTTATTTTATCGTCTTTAAAGTGATACGTCTAGAACACATTCTTCTCTTCGTAGCTTTAATATAGTTCTGTTTCATGCGATATGTTTTTTGCACACGAAAATTGTATAATTATGCATTTTTGGCATATCACTTCAAAGGTTCCATTTCTTGATATATTTCGGTCACCTGACACAGTTTATAAATTTACATAATTTCTCTAAATTTTGTCCCCTTGACAACATTGACTTGTAGCACTGTGATGTAACTCGATATATTCGGACAATACACACCATGCAAACATGAAAGTAGTCGAACATGTACACATTTGCTAAAAGGTCACGGAAAATAATTGTATGACACTGACTCAATGAGCACACGTTTACGAATGTACGAAAACAGGCATACTTTTGGGCCTATTTTATGACATTGTACCAACCTCTATATCTAGTTTTGTTTTTTAAAATGCCAATCATTGACTTTATTTGCCAGTCGGCTTTCTGCTGAAATATGGCAGGCATATGAGTGCCTCCACCCGTATTTGATACCGGGTCGCCAA
This sequence comes from Spisula solida, assembly GCA_947247005.1. Lineage (NCBI taxonomy): Eukaryota > Metazoa > Mollusca > Bivalvia > Venerida > Mactridae > Spisula > Spisula solida. The sequence continues at coordinate 42,796,189 of OX365948.1, read as the reverse complement.
ATTAGACGGCAAGCGCGCTAACCATTGAGCTACGGAGTCACACTCTACATCTTGTTTGTTAACGTTAGCCTTCTGTGGAAAAATAGAACCATCGCCAAAGTGGCAGCGGGTCCAACACTCATGCACTCGTGCAATACCTTCTTCAAGTGGTAACCTTTAGTGTGGGGCGCACGTGTATTCATGATAGTGACGTATCGAATTGTGGGCGTCAATTATGACCATACCAAGGGGTTTAATTGTTTGTGGTATTATCTTAAAGGTACTGCCTCACAGATCAGGCTAAAAAATTTGTATTACATAATTTTCCTACCTAACCAAGTATTTTTATAATAGAAAGTCACTGGTGGTTGCTTTATGAAAGATTTATGGCATATAAGCAATTTAAATCACCCCTTATATTTGACACTCAGTATTTTTCTGTTTGAAAATATCGCAGAGTTTCCTTCCAAAATGTTCTTTGAATTGTGTAATTCACACATGATCAAACTGTAACTTCAACAAACTAAAGCCGAGACATATGTGAGGTATTCGGTTTGTTTAACAATTCGTTTTCAAAGAACGGAAACAAATTTCAGGCAATTTAAGTGATAGGTGTGCTAATTCTATTAGGTATTAATACCCTATAAAATTTTATTTTGGGTGTAAAAATGCTAAACTACTACAAGATGCCGATGTTTCCCAAGTTATTTTTATGTCAATGTGGTTGTTTATGGCATATACAGGAAATTACATGAATATTTGACAATTTTATTTTATTTTTGCAATACACCAATACGTGAGGCAGTCCCTTTAACGATTCGGCCAATTTATATCTTACACTTGAAACACTATAACTAAAGGCTGTAACCTACGAACGACCGAGAGAGCTTCCTAGCCCATGTACGTAAAAAAACTATCACAAAGTACGATGCAGGTGGGCAAAGGATATCAACCATTTCAACAGGTAAGAAACCAATAAATACATAAGCGACTCAAAGAGTCCCAAAATAAACATTGGATTGACTAAAAATGGTGGTATGCGTTGACACATGTCTGCTTTGAAATCACAAAGTTTGGTGTAAAGTCATTGTGCACATGTATGTGATGAAGTGAAACTGTTTGATCGTTTTACATTTAAAAAAATGACGAAAGTAGAGTAGGTGTTAACCGGTCTTGGATCAATCCGCACGTTAGCGAAAATGTGTTCTCCATCTTTAATGAGCAAAATCTTTCTTAGAAAATACATGTCTCCCTTTGGTATTGTAGTATTTTGAAGCCTAAATATACTTCTTTAAGATTATTTATGTTTGCCAGATGACCATAGACTAAATTTTGTAGAAATTTGAGGCTGGCCAGTGTTACTTTACATTGAACTAAAAAACAAATATATTTGGTGGTTGTTTACCAACATTGAGATTCGTAGATATTGTAGCTATTTTCCTGCAAACGTTTAACGGTTAAATAAAATACGTACCAGGGTACTGTTTTACTAACATTGCGTAAATGTCGCGTAAGTTTACGCATATATTTGTCACTTACGCAAATCCTTAAGTGTGTTTTACTAAACGATCGCAAGTTGTTGCATACATTTACGTAAAAATATTGAATATTGAACGTAGACCGGGCCACAATATTACCAATATAACGGGAACCAGGATGAATATATATACATAAAAGTTCGATAAGTTTTGATGATTATACAGGTTTATATTACTAATCACGGTCTATAACAACAAATGACGGTCGAAAATCAACAGTGCGTGGCAAAAACTCCTCACTACGTTCATATTTGCTAGTTACGCTTACTCCGACCTTGCGTAGAATTACGCCAATACTTACGACAAAACATGAGAAAAAATATCTTAGTAAAACGCATTTGCGCAAATATTATCGACGTACGCAATATTTACGGAAAACTTAGAGTTACGCTAGCTTAAATGCTTTGATAAAACAGTACCCAGGTGGGTGAGTTATTTAAAGGACGAAAAACGTTTCTTAGACGACGGAAATCAAACCCGCTGATTGATCGAAAAGGTGAGTCTAAAAGCTGTAACGCGTTCGACTTTGCATCTGCGGCTCGTTGAATAATACCAATAATGTATTATTACAAGTGTGAAGTTCTTCTGTTAATCACATTGCCATGGCTACAGACACATGAACAACGCTTTAATAGTATGTCAGTTAACTTGAATGATATGTTTTATGATGGTTAATTAAGAAGCTTTCTTCTGTTATCTTCATAAGGTTTTCGTGCCGCTTTGTCGTTTATAATACCTGGTTTATCAGAAAGTTAAGTTAGTTTCGTGTGTATGTGTGATATATATAACACTTGTCAGCCAAACAACGTGGGTTAGATTTATGCTCTTGGTTATTGTTTCCATCTTAGATTTCTTGAATGTCGTCTATTGCCGTATGTCGTGCAACACAAAAATCGTATTTTTTGAATGACGTCCTATGTCATTTGTCGTGCAACGCAATTTATTCGATTTTTTTAATGACGTCCTATGTCGTTTGTCGTGCAACACAATTTATTCGATTTTTTGAATGACGTCCTATGTAGTTTGTCGTGCTACACAATATTCAATTTTTTGAATGACGTCCTATGTAGTTTGTCGTGCTACACAATTTATTCGATTTTTTGAATGACGTCCTATGTAGTTTGTCGTGCAACACAATTTATTCGATTTTTTGAATGACGTCCTATGTCGTTTGTCGTGCAACACAATTTATTCGATTTTTTGAATGACGTCCTATGTAGTTTGTCGTGCTACACAATATTCAATTTTTTGAATGACGTCCTATGTCGTTTGTCGTGCAACACAATTTATTCGATTTTTTGAATGACGTCCTATGTAGTTTGTCGTGCTACACAATATTCGATTTTTTAATAACGTCCTATGTAGTTTGTCATGCAACACAATTAATTCGATTTTTTGAATGACGTCCTATGTAGTTTGTCGTGCTACACAATATTCGATTTTTTAATAACGTCCTATGTCGTTTGTCATGCAACACAATTAATTCGATTTTTTGAATGACGTCCTATGTAGTTTGTCGTGCTACACAATATTCGATTGTTTGAATGACGTCCTATGTCGTTTGTCGAGCAACACAATTTATTCGATTTTTTTAATGAAGTCCTATGTCGTTTGTCGTCGAACACGACATTCGATTTTTCAATGTTGTCCAACGGCGAATCTCGTTCAGCACGACATTCGATTTTTCAATGTTGTCCAATGGCGAATCTCGTTCAGCACGACATTCGATTTCTCGAATGTTGTATGCCCAGCCAACTTAATACAGCCTATAAAAGAGGCGTTTACTGTGTCTAGCATTTAATTCCCTACTAGAGCATTTACAAAAAAACCAACAACATTAAATCGTTAAAATTTGTAAGAAATGTATATAAACATGTCTTAATGATCACAAAAAAATATCGCTTCCAGTGATTTATCAAAAAGACGTATAGACAACAGTGAAACAACTAATTCATTTAAGATTGTTGGCCAATACCTAATATATTGAAGAGAACTGTGGGTCGTTACGGCAATACAGTTTTAGTCTTGTCTCTGATTCAGTGCTAACATGAGATATCGGTGTGAATTAGTCTGCAGATTACAAGGAAAGTGGAAATATGCATTCTTAAAGTTTTGAAATTTTGTGTATAGTCCGTTAGCGATCGGGCTGTATCCCCATAATCCTTAAATAGCATAAAAAGGAAATAAAAAGGACAATGCCGATTACAACAAAATTGGCATATCTTCATAAATCAACCTTACAAACTCTCATAAAATAAAACACAAAATTAATGATCCACAGAAAAGTGTACTTTGCATTCACTTCTAATGTAAAATTTTAGGCCTAAAGTATAGTAAATACGTATGGGTGGTTCAAGTGTCTAAAACTGCAAAAGTCGGCTAATTGGTCCAATATAACTGTACCATAAGTAACACACTGCAAATATTGCAAAGTAACACATTGCAAATATATAATGAATTGGCCCAGACGTCAATGTGTATGTGATTAATGTTTAAGCTGGCATTAGGTTGCTGAAATAAATGGATAAACTGTGTTGAAACCCTTATAAAACATCTATATGCAGTACGTGTTTGTTCAACTGACTACAGAAATCAGAAGATAGGCCTCGCCTCAGCTATATAAGCCTTGGTGAATGGTGGTCGCAGTTACAAATACAATATCATTACTCTATCTATCTGACCGTAATAGATTATTTTACTACATGCCGATGGGTTTTTTCAAACATTAAAATTAATACATTAGACCCAATTGGAAATAATAAATGGGTCAGTTAAACATTCTGAATCACTTAAACATAGAGTTGGTAAAGGTAATACCCTTAACTATGCTAAATAAAATTGCATGCTTAAAGCTAAGCAGGGGGATTTACTGTACAAACTCTATGATTAAAGTACATAAACATAAAAATATAGTAGGACATATTTAAAGGAGCATGCATTTTATTCCATGAAAAAATACAGGGCCAAATTTAGCCATTCGCGAGTATTGTCCTTTACAGTAATTAAGTTAACATAAATTGAAGAAAAAATAAACAAAACTTTAGATATAAAATGTACAAACTGTGTGTGCATCTCACTGACAATGCTGTTCTAACCAGTTTACAATCCAACTAACCTGTATAATCTTATACCAAAATGTTCTAACGGTTATCTCCCATTATCCGAGAGATGATTTCTTGGCAATACTGAATGTGACACAAGCGTAAATATGCAAGCTTGCGTTATTGGATCTACCGTTGTCCTTGATCGATTCGCTGGTGACAGTATGTGAAACAGTTAACTGTTTCTACGTTTACATCTCGTTCACAACAAAATACTCTAGACTCTATTACTTTTATTTCTACGCTGTTTGGTAATGACGAGTATCATGCGGGAAAAACGAAGCGAACATAATAACAATATAGGGTAGTTCCCCTTTCGGCCCCTTGAAGAGCCCGTTATGAGTAGTTGGTGAAAGAACCAGACCGTACCTGCTACGATCTATGGTCAGCTGATGCTTATGAAGATAATTACATACAAATACTAAATAACGTTTCCTTAAAAAGTATGTGAGCGGACTGTACTGACGAGTGTGACGTTCTCGGGTATAAACGTGTCGGCTTTTCCTCGTGATAAGATTCACAAATCACTCTTGATGCCGGACGATGTCCATGTATCCGATACAAACCCGATGTCTAGGTACATGCATAGTACATATGCCAGCCGATGTGTACGACTTTTGAATCAGTTACATACGGTGATAAATTGACCTAACCCAACTAAAAACGTTAACACATGTTCAAAACAAATGACACGGAACCACATAACCTTCAGGAATGGAACACCGGTTACTGTTTTATTGAAACACTTACGGAAATCTGAAGTTACGTTCAAAAAAAATCTTTATAATTATTTTACAACTCCAAATTGGTGACGGATATGGATTGTAGGAGTTCATTAACTGAATCACTATTATTAGTATTACAGGGGCCTTTACCACATATTAAAATTGTAAAGAAACTATAAAGACTTTAAATTTGATCGTAAGTTCACTATTTCTAAGTGATTAGGTAAAACAGTTACTGGTGACTAGGCCGACACACAAGTGCTCTTCTTACTGCGCTAACCAGGGGAGGTATTCAATATTGATCTTACTTGACTTAAGGATAAGGACAACCAATCAGATTGCACAATATCAAACTCTTGGTCAGTAACAGGCGATATGATTGGCTATCCTTATTCTCTAATTAAATGGGATCGATATTGAATACCACCCCTGGCCTGGTATGTAATAACTTAAACAATGGAATGCGTGACATATTCAAGTTAATGCTTCCCATTAGTTCAATACCGAACTAAAATACAGGTCAAGGTTTCTAAACTAATAGAAGAATTGTGCGTGCTCGTTCATGCATTGTGGAGAATTATACCTTATTTCCATAATCTATACGCATTGTAAGTTTCCCTGAACGAAAAAGATAGCAGTCTAACACATGTTGGCTGAAACATGTCGATATGAAATAAACATTACCATTGTTGGTCACTTTATATCCAAATAGAGTTTGGCTAAATATGATTCAATCAACTTAAATTTACTATAAATGTAAATGCAATCACAAACACATAAAACTATTATTTTAACCGCAGTGGATGACGGAAAGAAAACAAACCATTAGTTTGTTATATACATTAAATATTTAGTTTAGAACGTCAACCTTCTCATCGGGTATTTGGACTTAATAATTGTCATTTATTCTGATGAAACGTCGCGGTTCAAACCATTGAAACATTATGTGAGCTTTAAGATTATATCCTATCCGTCTGAACATTTTAAAAAAATGTAATCCATTTTAATTTTGTGATAGCTTTGGTTAAAGCTTCCGTTATAAGAATCATGTAGTTTTCTTGACGAATACAACTTTTGCTAGCTTTCTAACGTATATCATGATATAGTAATGGTTCCATTTAAGGAATCCGATGTTTTAGGTAATGCAATGACGAAATGATTAAATAATATTTTTAAATGGGAACCATCACAGGTCAAATGCGTTGATGTACATGTATAATTGATAGATTTAAATAAATACAAGTATGCTTTGTGTTAATTCAATATGTATTTGGTACCCTTTCAACATACTATCACATTTGCCGCAAAAGTGACCCTTATCAAAGTGTAAGATTCATTGACTATATTTATATAATCTGCAATTCTTTCAACTAGACCTTCGTTTCCATTGTGGTCCATTGATAAAAACAAAAGCAGCCAAAATGAATATAAAAGAATGTTACATACGAGGGTTGTCCCAGTAAATCTTAGACTTTGCTTATTAACAAAAAAGTATTTAACGCTTTAGCCTTAAATTTTTACAGACATTAAATAAATGTGTTATGAATGTGTATACATAATTTCATAAAAATACATTTAACAATTAAAAAAATATTAACATTATAACAACATATGGTACGTATTGGCGGCGCACACCGACGTCACGTCAGTAACGTAATAACGTCATTGCACGGATCAGTTTATTCTACTCCCCGTTGTGAGCGATACACTAATGATGTATTTTAACCCACTTTTGATACACCTCCTTAAACCATTCACAGTTTAATTAGCCATTGAACTTTTGTATCGCACACATGATTTCTGCTCGATCTTAAAAACGCAAACCCCGTAAATACGCCTTCAACTTCGCTATCTATGACGTTCTGTACAGCCTTAACATTCCGTAGATCTTTATATGGCGTTCTTCCTCGAGGCAATGTATCAGTCCATCCATTACTAAACCTGCCATGCCACTTGTACACAAGTGCCCTAGACACACCACGATATCTCTCAGTACTTTTAAGCTTCTTGAAAGTGTCTATTGGTGTTATTTCCGTCTGTACACAAAACTCAATAGCCGTTCTGTGGGCCTTGCTCTCCCCTAACGTCGCCATTTTGAGCATATTTCGAATTTCAGTGATGAATTTCAAAAGTGCGTGGTTCGCGTGCAAATTACGTTTATTCATCGAAATTTGCAGAGATGACGTGATAATACCATACAAAAAAGCAGACGTGAAATATACGCGCCAAATTAAAAAACAAATTCAAAATAGCATGTTAACTACATCGACATTCAATAAATAACGACACGTTTAACGGGTTGCGCCGCCCACGCTTACATGGGGTGCGACAATCACTGATTATATAAGTTAAGTACATATACTTTTAATTTTCATGCATGGTTTTTTATAAAAATATAATTGATAAAGGTAATTGTCAAATATAATGGTTATGTGACGTCAAATAAAAATATTATCAACAAAGTCTACGATTTACTGGGACAACCCTACTATTTACACCAAAAATTCAAACCAAAAAACACGATATAGTTATTTAAGAAATGAAAATATGTTCCCGTATTTTGTCGGTGAATAAAACACAGACAGGAGTTCAGATGCGGAACAATCAAATCACGAGTGTGTTAATTTCCGCAACCGAACGAATGCCTGTGTTTTAATCACCGACAAAGTACAAGAACAGGGTTTTTATTTCTATTCTAAACACGATAATATCCCGTGCTATTTAACTGCGCGCTTTCCATTTTCACCGATTTTACATTGAACATAATACCACGTTGACTTTGAGTGGCTATTAGCTGGTACAATTACCTCCATCGTTAATGAAAACGAGCTTCGGTAATTTCTGAAGAAAATAACACATTTTAAACATTGAAACAATTTTATTTACACGAGAAAAGGTATTTATTGCATGAAATGAAAAATTAAATGTATTGATTATCAGAAGTTTTTATGGAACTTACTGTCGAGAGTATAATGTCGTTTCTAAAAATAGATGCGTCATTGCTGTAACACTGGACACTCGTGCAACTTGTCTTATTCGCAACTCGTTGAAGTTTTTACTACATTTTGGGCATTTGTTAAGTATAATTATACATGTATATACAGAGTATCCTCAAAGTTTTACAGGCAAAACGGAATGTCATGAAATACTTGTTTATAAATTGTATACAGTCAGGTCTCGATATAACGACATCCGATACACTGACAATTTCGTATACTGACATCATTTTATGGGGACAAATGTTTCAAAACACTCTTGGTATCAATTCAGTATACTGACAATTCGTTACAACGATATTTTGCTAGGGATACAACAACGGCGTTGTATTGATACCCGACTGTATATATGCCATCTTGTATATGCCAGACAAAAATAATCTAAAATAATCTTAAGACGATGTACTTATATATTTATCTTAAGCTCGTGTAATGTTAGCTACACATCTCAACAAACAATCTCTTATACATGCCTAAACACAGTCTAGAAATCTTCAGAAAGTCAGTCTCATATGCTGGACTAAAACATCGGAATTCCCTTCCTCAATACGTCAGAAAAGCAAAAACATTTAACATGTTTAAGTCAAAATACAAATTTCAACACTGGACTGGTAGAATTGCTACTTAGCCTATATCAGACATTATTGTCATATGTGTATAAATCTTTGTTGAAAATTTCATTGCATTATTACTGTAATATTCTGCTATCACCAATGCCTTTTATAACTGAAGTTTACTATATTTTGTTTATTATGCCCATTGTCTTTTAAATTATTATGCTTTTCATTGTCATTGTTATTATTTTGTATGTTGTCTTTTTCTGTCCAGTGGACCATATTGAAAATTGATATTACTGTCAAATATGTAATCCACAATAAATAAAGTCGTTATTATTATTATTACTTCTTATCAGATGTGATATACTATGGTATACTATGCACATCTGAACATTTTTAAAACTGAATTAAATCCTTTTGTTGTGATCACATTGTCTAAAATTTATATCATTAGACTCGTTGACATGAAAATGCAACAGAAAATATGTAAAGCGTCACTAAATTAAAAATATCTTCCATTTTTGTTTATTTAAAAAAACATCAGTACAGTATTTCGCTAGCGCTTTTGTTTTTGTCAAGGTTATTTCATAATCACCATTGGAAAACAGCTTGAAAAATAAAAAAAACATAAATTAACTTTTTGGAAATTTTCGATTTTATTATTGTTAGGGGTTGTAATCTTGTTATAGGGAGATCAATAGTCCTATATCATCGAAGTGTAAAAACAGCAGTTGAAACCAATCTAAAAACTCTACGACCACCCAATTCATTCACTACAGCTTGATGAATATATTATTAGACAGTGCTTTTAATGAAACACAGATCCAATGAATGCTTTATATTATGTGGTAAATTTATTTGAAGACTTGATATATACCAGATTGAATGCACCAAACTTAGACTAATGCAACTTTTCAGTTGCATAACGAAAATTCGATAATTCAACGCAAGCTGCTTCCAGTCTGGTATGTACTTTATTGCATATTGTAACTTGTCTCAATGCTTATGTGAAACAGAAATAGACAGAGTAAAACACAATTACGGAGAAAAAGCAGTGCCAGTTTAGCCACTGGGAACACAAAGGGTGCAGAAAATGTGAAACGTTTCCTTCCAAAATGTTGGGAATATTCCAATGTTGTCCGCATGGTTAAGCCAGTCAGAACAAATATGTGTGAGATGATTGAACGCCCTTTGAGACCTTTTGTCTTAACCTGCATGTCAGAATGTGTTACCCTATAATAATGTTCACAAATAACGAATAAATAATACAGCTTAACCCCCGCATAAGAAGCTTTGCTGAGCTTGTGAATCGTACAACACAGACTATCAAAATGAGAACCTATGGGAATACAGTGTTACATTATACAAGTCATAAAGCCTAGTGAAATGGAGATTATTCGATTATTTATCATCATATTTACTCAGTATTCATTTTACATTCTTAAATCTTTTGTAATAAAGCAGCAACTGAGTAACTTGAGAAAGTACATTTTACGACATTCCATCGAAATTAACTTCTTCTTAGAAGAAGAACATTCAGCATTATGTGCCTCAATTCACAAAGCGTCTTAGATTGTCTTTTAAAGAATTATTCTTAGACGAAATAAACATATCTTAAAGTTTCAGCTTAGTCCAGTGGACCATATTGAACATTGATATTACTGTCAAATACATGTATGTAATCCACAAAAAATAAAGTCGTTATTGGCATTATTATTACTTCTTATCTGATGTAAAAAAGGCAACTATGCACATCTGAACATTTTTAAAACTGAATTAAATCCTTTTGTTGTGATCACATTGTCTAAAATTTACATCATTAGACTCGTTGACATGAAAATGCAGCAGAAAATATGTAAAGCGTCACTAAATTAAAAATAACTTCCAATTTTGTTTAATTAAAAAAAATCAGTACAGTATTTTGCTAGCGCTATTGTTTTTGTCAAGGTTATTTCATAATCACCATTGGAAAACAGCTTGAAAAATAAAAAAAACATAAATTAACTTTTTGGAAATTTTCGATTTTATTATTGTTAGGGGTTGTAATCTTGTTATAGGGAGATCAATAGTCCTATATCATCGAAGTGTAAAAACAGCAATTGAAATCAATCTAAAAACTCTACGACCACCCAATTCATTCACTACAGCTTGATGAATATATTATTAGACAGTGCTTTTAATGAAACACAGATCCAATGAATTTTTTATATGATTTGGTAAAATTATTTGACGACTTGATATATACCAGATTGAATGTACCAAACTTAGACTAATGCAACTTTTCAGTTGCATAACGAAAATTCGATAATTCAACGCAAGCTGCTTCCAGTCTGGTATGTACTTTATTGCATATTGAAACTTGTCTCAATGCTTATGCGAAACAGAAATAGACAGAGTAAAACACAATTAAGGAGAAAAGGCAGTGCCAGTTTAGCCACTGGGAACACAAGGGTGCAGAAAATGTGAAACGTTTCCTTCCAAAATGTTGGGAATATTCCAATGTTGTCCGCAGGGTTAAGCTATCAGAACAAGTATGTGTGAAATGATTGAACGCCCTTTGAGACCTTTTGTCTTAACCTGCCTGTCAGAATGTGTTACCCTAAAGTAATGTTCACAAATAACGAATAAATAATGCAGCTTAACCCCCGCATAAGAAGCTTTGCTGAGCTTGTGAATCGTACAACACAAACTATCAAAATGAAAACCTTCGGGAATACAGTGTTACATTATACAAGTCATAAAGCCAAGTGAAATGGAGATTATTAGATTATTTATCATCATATCTACTCAGTATTCATTTTACATTCTTAAATCTTTTGTAATAAAGCAGCAACTTGAATAACTTGAGAAGATACATTTTACGACATTTCGTCGAAATTAAATTATTCTTAGAAGAAAAACATTCAGCATTATATGCCTCAATTCACAAAGCGTCTTAGATTGTCTTTTAAAGATTTATTCTTAGACGAAATAAACATATCTTACAGTTTCAGCTTAGACAATTTTTTTACTGTCTCCAAAATGTAAAACATAGGGAAAAAATGCTAAGATATTTTTTTAAAAATCATAGATTGTTTTTCAAGAAATTTCTAAGATTGTTTTTGTCTATGAAACCATAATTTTTATTCTTAGACAAAAATATCTTCGGAGTTGTGTTTGTGTTTAATACGGACCCGGATCAACATAAAAATTACCCTGTTAGCTAAACAGGAGAGCAATTCACTGTGACTTCATTCATGCAGAAAACTGGTATTTCAGTAGACACTCAATTACATACCCATGTATATACATTCAATACTAAATAAAATCCAAAAAATCGAAATCTAGACGTGAAACTTTATAAAGAAGTCGAATTAAGTAGTCTGATTTTTAAATATCCCTGTCCGATATTCGGGTTCATCTAGGTATGCGCTAACATTGTATTTGCTGCGAACATAAACGCCGCATGACGTGCAAATGATAATGACAAACCGGACACAGTAAAGGAAGCAAACAGTTTTCAGCTGAGTTGCTTGCGGAAGAGTTAGTTACTAGACAGGAGCCTGACCAGAAACAGACATATTGACTATTAAAAAAACTTCCACCATTGTAGCCTGATATAATTCTAAATAGCCTTGACGTTCATCCTAATGATTCTGATTTCATGCCAGCATAACTGAAACAAACAAAGTAGAAATGTAGTGTTTGTGCTTTTCTAGATCTGCAAATATGTGAACACCAACGTTGATGAAACACCAACACTGGTGAAACATTTGGCGTTGGAATATCGTTCTTGTATTCTTGTATTTTATAATTCATTACGTTAGTATGAAACGTATACTTGACAGGCATCAGGGCCTTCTTGTTTGTCTTCTCTAGTTTCATTCAGCATACAAAGAAAGCTTTTGTAATATTCGACCTTTTGGAAATTGTTATCAATCTTGTTCTCCATTCCGCCAAGTGTAAACAAACAGTTCTATTTAGACGTACGTCAAAACATGAAAGGTTGTCAGGATGTTCTATATTTTTGGCACCATTTGATATATAATCCGTATCAGCAAATCGTACGCCATGGTATTCTGACACAATCAAGTTTGGTCCTGTCACTTATCGATCTCGACGAAATATGATTTGGGTTATGTCTTCCAGTATGTTATTGTGAGTGATATCCCTCGTCAGTATTGCCATATAAAATAATGTACCGATTCAAAGTCTACTTTCAAACATGCGACCGTTCAGTCGACGGTACATATAGGCCGATCGTATTTCAGTCATATGCAGACGATCTAGTCACTGGAAATGCGCTAATCAGTTCAGGAACTACCTTTAAAAGAGGTGATCCGGAACTAGGTTACAAGTTGCTTCAATAAAAACATTGTTAGACTAAACGTTACAAATCTGTGGACCCTGTTACATTGATTCTTATTACAGAAGTACACTAAATTCCATTCGGATACGATCATAAATAATAACACGGCGTATGTAAGAAGATATGGAAATAAATCGCAGGGAAGCCAAGAAATGAGGTTCGATGTCACCTTCACGTTTGTGTCATTTAACAAAGCTCTTGTAACACACACAATGTAATCATCTGTTCCCATATACACTAAATACGACAAGTAATGAATACACACATGATAATAAACAGCATTTGCTATTGTCTGTAACTTTACTTGCCCCAAACAGACACGCTAACCACATGTAGACCGACGGTACGAAATTGTACGAGAAAAAAAGTACGTTTGTAACACTTTTCTTTATCATAAAGACAGGAATGGTTTTGGTGTAATGATGGTCCATCTATTTTGATTCTGTCAGTTGACATATTCAGAATAATTATTCTTGGTGCGATATAATGTGATTGTACCAGCATCATAGTTGATGGTATTGGTCTGTTCTTAACCATATCATTGTTTTAATGTGTTCCTGCCAATTTAGGATTGTTCTAATTAAATTTCCCTTTAGAGAATGAAACGAATCAACCAAGAACGTATATTCATTCAAATGTCAAAAGTGATATAAGTGTTGCGGGTGTTATATAGGAAAGGCAACGATCTCGCATTGTAGCCGGCACACAACATTATTGTTTGAACATCACGATGTTGTCGTAAAAGAGAGATGCATTGTAGTTGGTTTTCCGGCAGTGAAATGTGTCGTCGCTTTGGACTAATGTGACGCATATAAATTTATGTAACATTGATAGACATGTCCTCTACCAAGTCTTGGGTAACAGCGATTGCGGTGTTTGCTGTCATCCGTGGTTGACCTATTTGCTCATGGTACTGGCACCATATTCACCACAAGTCTTGACTAGAAGCTACTTCATGCATTACATATTATGTATGTTTGCTTGTCTCGTGAATCAATCGTTATTCGAAATCGATCTAGACTTTCAATGTATCCATGGTTTTATAAGTTCTATTAACATCATTGTATTGTGACTTCCGTGTGTTTATCCCTTTCAAATTGTTTTAACCATGCCTAAATTACAAGTGTAAAACACGTTTGAATGTATATTCACTGATAAAGGTGCTGTATTGTATATTGCATTAAATAAGTTATAATTTTTATCATTATTTTGCTTGAACGAGTTTTTTTAAAATAAATAACACATTCATACGTCAGTCTCTAAAACCAACCGCAAAACCGCCAATATTAGTAAATTGCACTCACGTTAAAATCATTCACGCAGATTATTATATTTTTAGTTGCCTAGAGGAAAGACTTAGAACTATTAATTAGAATATTTTTGTAGTCTTGTTTAGGAGTTTTTCAAATAGAGAAACAAATTAAATAGCGATTATCCAGACAAACAGATGAAAAGGAGAAACAATGACCTCTTGTGTGGACTATTACTTCTATTATTTGCTATTTATAGTTCCCATGTTCCTAGAATGTATAACAAACACGTGCAGAATTCTAACAAAGCTATTACTGGGTTGCTCATTTTGCATGTAAAACTGATACCAATGTTAAGAACATTAGAACATAAATACGGTGATAGAACATCCAGACATCAATGGAAGATATCAGAATATATTTGGTTTCTTGGTTTCAATTACCGGTACTAGGTAATTTCTACTAGCCTTGCAATGATTATTGTCCGTCTTGGAATAGGGAGTTTGCGGGTTCGATGCAATGTCATATGTATAAACATTGTTAATCATGCTATTGGTATAGTGGTCAAATATTTGTATAGCTTGTTTGTATAGGGTTCAGATATATAGTGGTCAAATATTGGTATGGTATAGTGGTCAAATATTTGTATAGCTTGTTTGTATAGTGGTCGGTTGTATAGTGGTCAAATATTGGTATAGCTTGTTCGTATAGGGGTCGAATGTATAGTGGTCAAATATTGGCATAGCTCTTTTGTACAGTGGTCGGTTGTATAGTGGTCAAATATTGGTATAGCTTGCTTCCATAGTGGACAGATACATGTATATTGAGCCAAGTTCTACCGATGCCTCACGATTTCTCCTTATGTCACAAAATATCTCATGACTCCACCGAAGCTTCACACAGTCCACTAGGAACCTAGTCCCGACGCCCCCCCCCCCCGAATATCATTTATTTCCATCAGGAGTACATCCCCGGCGCAAACATGCTCAGTGGGATATTGGCTTTAAATAACGTCCATCTCAAACTTTTCTCAAGACTATTTCCGTGTTACGAACAGGTAACCATAACGATTCTCCAAACACCTGATTCTGTTTGCTTACCAATCTCCTTGTGATGTTTTTAGGCTTTCTGGACAATCTCGTCAAATGTACGTATTTGTCAGTCGGTTATTACAACACATAAAATCTGACATTAACTTATCGGATTTACTGCGGTCTATATACCGTCATTATTCATACGACCAGCTCCTCCATCACATCACTAACATAACACCGCTAATAAATTATTCGCTTTTATTGACGTTCACCACACCAGTTACTGTTTTGTGGCGTTAGCGAAATTTCTCCTAGTAGTTTATTCTTAGGGCATATTTCTTCGGCTTTTTCTTGTATTTTGGTATTACTAGTATTCTAGTTAAGGAAGCAAAATTTGATGGTATGGCATTGTTTCATAAACAGTGTAGACATACCACGTGGAATGGGTTATTTTTGCCCCATCTGCTCATCTTTTGTTTAAGAAAACAGAGTTTTTATTTCGATTCTAAACATGATAAAATCCCGTACTATTTAACTGCGCGCATTCCATTTTCACCCATTTAACATTGAGCATAATTCCACGCTGAAATGGAGTGGCTTATTAGCTGGTACAATAACTTCCTCGATAATGAAAACGACCTTTGTAAATTTCTGAAGGAAGGAACACATTTTAAACATTGAAACAATTTTAATAACACGAGTATAAGGTATCTTAATGAAATGAAAAATATAAATGAATTGATTATCAGAGGTTTTTATGAAACTTATTCGCATTTCGTTGTAGTTTTTACTACAAATTTACTTTGATTCATTCATTGCATATCAAAGAATTAACTAGCGTAAACATTAGTCAATGTTGAATTTGATATGAATCGTCAATAAATAAATACATTAATTTGTAAAACCTGGATTCATTTTTAATGAACACAGTAAATGTGATCGATCTGGTTAAATAATCTTTACAATGGTTCTTGGTATATATGTTGAAGCCAATTTAACGACTAAAAATAAATACAAAATCTATTTTTGCTTTGATAAGCCAGATATAATTATCTTTGAGAATTTGTGAAAGTACTTCTTCTTATCTGTAATCAAATCTTGTAATATCTTGGCATAAGAATTCGCCGCGCGTTTTATCTCCGCCATGGTGTTCTGCCAAATACTTTTGACGGTACGAGTATATTGACATTGAACCACATATAATCCAATTATTCCAGTCCTGATCGAACAAAATAATATATTATAATTATATTTTTTATGAATGTATAGCACACGACAAACACATGGAACAGTGAAAACAATTTCTATTTAAACCACTATCTCCTCTCATCGTCGGCCACAAACGTTCACATCATGGCGTTAATATTCATCTTTCCTTCAAATGATGCGAACGACTTTGGTAAGTTAACCTTGAAGGAAATTCTAACCGACTTTGTGTTTGCCAAACTACGGTCACATTAATGGACAATTACATTTTATAGGGGTGTCCATCAAAGAAATGTGTGTTTATAAATTGTTTTCGTTATTAATGACCCCTTTCGTAGTACAAGTAAGAATAACACGTTGTGGCTTGCACGGAATTCAGGAAAAAGGCACCGTCGATTTGCACATGCGCAGTGGCTTCAAATTACTTCAATCTGAAGGGGTATGTAACAAAGACGGATCTTAAAAGATTTTACGAAGGAAATCAAGCCCGTAAAATGATTTAAAAAACCGAGCAAACAATACTTCTAGATAAATGGAGAGAAGCAAACTGAGCAGCCAATGGTATTTCAGGAATGATTTTCTCTTTATTATGTAACATTGAAATGTCATTCAGACAATTGTACTTTCGGTAAAATAGAACATCAAAGAACGCATTGGAGTAATTATTCTGTTGATTTGTAGCATTATGCAATTACTGAACATTCGATCTCTGTTGTTCTTTTGCCAGAAGTTATACATACAAATACTGACGGACAGGTCACAGTCGTAGATTATTGTAGCGCTAAAACACAAGTCGATTATTCAAATTGAGAGAGCAGTCGTGAAGTCATTAGTTATACATACAATATTACTCCCCAAACCTGAGATTATTTTCGAGATTCTTCAGGCAATGTACCTAGGATATAATGGAAATCGACTATTTTCGAGTGAACGTGCTGCAGCGACATTGTAGAGTCTGTTGTTGTCATTTGCGGTACTTTAGAGGGAGCATACATACACTAAGTTTTCTTTACACTCCTAACGCAACTACTATTTTTTTATGGAGAGATTTTGCTTAACTGAAATTTGGCATGTCAATACATAACAGTTTTAAATCTTGATTTGTCCATTTTTATCCAAATCGATCAATTGTAAGATGCAAATATTTTTAAAAAATGAACATCGCTTTAAGATGAAAAGTCACAAAAATCATGGGAAACTATGAAAAATATGAACGAGGATATTTACTTTACACTTTGTCACAATATAGTGATAACAGAATAAGATTTCGTTACTTAGTATCATGAATGTCCAAATTATCAACAATATTGAAATCCGAAGACTTTGAAACAACTGACCAATATTATGATTCTGATGATATAAGCTTGAGTTGTACACGTACTGTTTGAGTTGGTACTCATCCCAACAATTATAGTCAAGCCCACTGGCTCTCAGGTGAAGAATAATAACCGGGATGCTGATACATTCGCGACGTTTCGATAGTCATGGATCGACATATATAAAAAAGTAAAGTTACCAATGTTCGAGGGCTGCTCTCAGCAGTTCATCCGTACAGCCACCCTTTCACATTTTCAACTTTCCATGGCTATCGCCCTTCCTCTAGACCACCGCTATCCACTTATATACGAGATACTTGTTCGGTATACAGGACCGAGCTCTTAGCCTGCGATCCACTTTATGTTTATTCATACAAACTGTGAGTTTTCACCTTGTTAATATTTTACATGATTGGTGATAATATTTGTGACTTTTCACTTTACAGTTATGATTATTATTTGTACATATTTTCATTTTAAATACATAATTTTAAAATACATCAATAAGAAATTTATCTCGAAAAATGCTCAATTTAAGTAAAATCCTTTCCTAAATAGGGGAGAAATAATACAGAATCACTAGGTATTGCGTTTGGAGTGTGATTGACGTACATATATTGATTTAGTACCGTAGTTCGACACTGTGTCTATTTATACGTCTTCATAGGATTTATTGTCGCGTAGTATATTAAGGGAGTATTATACAAGTATGCTTGCTATAGAAAGAAGCTTTAATTTAATACATATTATCCCCGGTTTTAAAGTTTCATATTCATTTCTTCGTTTCAAAGCTGATTTTAACAGAATTAATTGACATCGATTACAAATTAATGTAGTCATCTATTCTGATAAAAAGATGTTTGACTTTAATGATGGAGGGCGATCACGTCAGACGGTTAACTATTTGCTCATTCAATTCCCTATTTTATTGTCTCGTCAATAATGTTGTCTCCATTTTATGACGCAAATGTTCTGTTTCGTGAGGGCTTTAGTTATATCAGTTGTAATCTAGGTTCGCGACAGTCTTGTAACGTTATTGATCAATACAAATTCAAGTTCGAAGTTGGCATTAAACTATGCAGGCAAAGTTGTATTTATTCATGTCTGGAGATTCGAATTATATTCTGGAAGTGTTGTTGAAGGACAAAGAGCACCTTTTGAGTCATTAAGCATCAATTATACAAAACAAATACATTTGAGCAATACATGTCAGACATGAATTGATACGAAGCTTGTTTAAATATGAATACGCACAAAATGTATCATCGGGATCGACTTGCGTATTAAGAAAATAGTTTCAACTATTTCACAACATTTAATCACCGAGTAATTGATTATTAAGACAATTCATTATCGAATCTTTTTAGTGGTATTTTACTATTCTGTCGGACATTACGTAATAACGACCCACTATGAGTTATTATTGCTTGTAGAGGCATTTTGTAAATAGACACCCATTTTAAAACAAGATATAACATTACCCATGCGCTAGAACCCATTTAGAAATCATCAGAAGTCAGACAGGGTCAGCTGAACCAGCCGAGCACAGAAAACATAAACAACACACAAGGCACAATGCCCACCTGAAACAGCCGAGCACAGAAAACATACAAACAGACAAGGCACAATGCCCGACTAAACAAGTTATGACCCTCCCATGTCCAAGCTTTCGAAATTCTTAATGAACCAGTTTCAGCAATCAAAAGCTGAATGTCCAAGCTGAATAACCTAGTTCCAACAGCAAAATGGCTAAAATACCTAGGTTTAGCTGTCGGAAGTCCTAAAAGTAGAATAAATATCGCGGTTTCAGCTAAATGACCTAGTTTCAGCAATAAAAAAGCTCAACGCCCAGCCGGATAAGCCAGTTTCAACAGGTCCGACGTACCAGCCAAATGGCACGCCTGAATACTATGTATGCCTGAGCGCAACAGTAGAACGACCCACCTCCAATAAGCCGAATGCCCCCAGCCGAATGACCTACTATAAACAATTAGTTATCCCAAGTTAAAAGTCTTTTTTTAAATAACCCAGCCTCAACAAGGCAATCGTAACTGAGAACGAACTAAAAGCTCCAATAAGGTACATGCCCCCCAGCCGAATGGCCCACTGTAAACAAATAGTAAGCCCAAGTAGAAAAACCACGTTCCATGAACTAAGAGGAGATACGGGCGCAAGGAAATGAGAAAAAAACTACATCCATTGTATATGGTTGTCTATGCTGCATTCGAAATACTTGTTAACACGCGTTTTGTTTGAGTTAAGAGTTTCAAATATTAGTGCTTATCCATATATGGTCTTGCTAGGTTTTCGTACTACTGAAAGTGTTAACCAAGTTTCTTATCTACATGTAGCAAATTTAGTTTGCTTAAGCACCATTTTGGTAAAGCATTTGATGGCGTTGACGTAAATAGAAATTTAGTTTATTCATCCAAAGACGGATTGAGTGGTTTACTCTGTAGTCTTATATAGTTCGTTGGATGAGTACCTTCTCCTTCTTATTCTAAAGAATTTCGTTTAAAATGTTTACCCACAGAAAATGAACTCATTAAGGATATCCACTGGTGTTCTTCGAAATCAGAATTACCAATTCCATACAGGGTGCATGAACTTCTCTTCTTTTGGTACGGTAATGATAAAATGCGGGAAATGAATACCATTAACACTATGATGATAGATTGGACGCATTTGTGTTCTTTTGGTTTGTATTCACATATAACAGTCGATAACTCCGTTTGAGAAACCAGTCGTGAACCCATTAGTTACATATGCAGCATTGATTGTCGATGCTATTCATAGTTTTAAATCGAAACAGCTTGAGCAATATTAAGGTTTTATGTTAGATAATCGACTAAAGCATCCTGATAAATGAAACCAGTAGGACGATAATGGATAAGCCATTAAGCAGAACATCTCGGTGCTAGGAACAAAGGATGCATACTTTAAATAGCATAGATACTCGCTAAGATCGGAAATATTGAAAATATGATATGTTACACTGGACCAATTCCTCCTTAGTGGCATGCTCGTACAAAAGAGAGTGAACCGATGGGTAATGGAAGAGCCATTGACAAACGAACATTTATGTACAATGTACCATCACTTGTTGCTATCCATATTTAATCTATATAAGTAAGGTGCTGTAATAATTATTTATATGATAAGATTTAACAACATAAACATGTCATTTTGCTGTAGTTATCATACGCAATTACTCCCTTTATGGACATAATTATGCAAATTTAAGAAAGCATGCCATGTGTCCTTCGTTGGAAGAGGCAGTTTATTGACCACTTGAAATATCCATTTTGGGGATGTGGTTGGTACGTTCTGTGTCTGTCTCGTGCATTGGTGGCTAGACGCTGCACGCGGTTGTTTCTGTATTGCTTCGAATTACTTGTAGATGTACTACAGTATTTAATAATCGCATTTTAAACTTGTTAAATTACCAATACATATCTTTCTCTCGGTTTCAGGTAGGTGCATGTAAGTTTCCAGTTGTTGCGTTAAATGAAGTGTCGATTGACCAAATGCGCCTTAATAGTTTTATTTCTTATAGTACATCTCGAAGTAGGATTGTATGTGCGTTTCCGTATTGATCACCATTAATGGATGTCTCTCTCAGCGTTCTGTTATTCCAAAACGTCAACAACACTAAGCATCTAGGTCACAAACAAGCAAATTATGGATCTTGCTTTTAAGCATATAAATCTCCTCTAGTGTATGTATGAAACTCCTAAAATGTCGCCTGCCAATACAGTAAAATCTTCAATATTCCGAAAGGTTAATTCTATAACAGCTGTAATTAAATTTGTTATTTCCTCATTATGTGGGAGAAATTGGCAAGTAAGATGTTAATGAAATTTCTGTAGAGTAAACTGTTTTTCGTCTAACAGAGACCCTGTTTCTATATTCTGTTTCATTACTCTGCCAACATACATAAATAGGACTTAGGCTATAAAAACACTTTGACCTGGTACAGAAACTTATAAATTTCATGTCATTACTTGGGTGAGACGATTACCGAGTGGTTAACGATCTAGACAACCAATACCTTGTCCAGGTTCGAATCTCGACCAGGGCACTGGGCATTTCAGAAACGCTTTTCAGTTTTTTGCACCTAAATAATGATTAACCGGTTGGAAACCCAGAGGTATTCTAGCGTGCATCGGTGCTAAACGGTGCACGTTAATAAGCCAATGAGTCTATTGGAAAGAGCTAGGACAGCACGCCCGGATTCCTTGTAACACACAATCTATGAGTCTCTTCCCTCGAAGCCAGAGGTTATTTGCCAATTAGTCAGGGATAAAACCAAATGGCCATGTACGCCGACTGTCTCAATCGAACGCGAACAAATGTCACAATTATATTGTCAAAATGGTCTGGTAATGCCCACCATTTGATTACAAGTGTCATATTTATAGTTATCTAAGAAATGTTTACCTAGGTAAATCCCTTTGGTCTAAGCATTTGCTGCAACTGAGTGTCTAGTTATAGAGAGATAACATGTTGCCAACTCGTCTATAACTTAACATGAGTTGCAAAACTTACCAGTAACATGCGAGATAAAACGATGATATGATTTGCGAAAAGTTATTGCTTAGTGTAAATAATGGTATTGTTCAACCTGTTGTAATGGACACCCAGAAGAGTGTTTTGGTTGCGTTGATTGAAACAATAATTAACCATAAAATGCGTCATTATTTATTTTGTTTTGTTTAAGAAATAACTAATCTGTACCAGGGTTCGTCGTAGAATAAAGCACAGTCACGAGTTCGAATGCGTAGTAATTAAATTACGAGTGCACAGCGAATGTACGCATCCGAACAAGTGACTGTGCTTTATTATAGATAGAACACAGGTGCGTATTCATTTCCTATATGTTTACATGAAAACTGCTGGTTATGTTAGAATATGCATTCTATTTGTTTGTGTATTTGTTTGTTTTATTTCTTAATCTAAATTAAGAAATGAAGCTTGTTTGTGTAGGGGTCGGATGTTTAGTGGTCAAATATTGGTATAGCTTGTTTGTGTAGGGGTCGGATGTATAGTGATCAAATATTGGTATAGCTTGTTTGTATAGGGGTCGGATGTTTAGTGGTCAAATATTGGTATAGCTTGTTTGTGTAGGGGTCGGATGTATAGTGATCAAATATTGGTATAGCTTGTTTGTATAGGGGTCGGATGTTTAGTGGTCAAATATTGGTATAGCTTGTTTGTATAGGTGTCCGATGTATAGTGATCAAATATTGGTATAGCTTGTTTGTGTAGGGGTCGGTTGTATAGTGATCAAATATTGGTACAGCTTGTTTGTATAGGGGTCGGATGTATAGTGATCAAATATCGGTATAGCTTGTTTGTGTAGGTGTCCGATGTATAGTGATCAAATATTGGTATAGCTTGTTTGTGTAGGGGTCGGATGTATAGTGATCAAATATCGGTATAGCTTGTTTGTGTAGGTGTCCGATGTATAGTGATCAAATATTGGTATAGCTTGTTTGTGTAGGGGACGGGTGTATAGTGATCAAATATTGGTATAACTTGTTTGTATAGGGGTCGGTTGTATAGTGATCAAATATTGGTATAGCTTGTTTGTATAGTGGTCGGATGTATAGTGATCAAATATTGGTATAGCTTGTTTGTGTAGGGGTCGGATGTATAGTGATCAAATATTGGTATAACTTGTTTGTGTAGGGGTCGGATGTATAGTGATCAAATATTGGTATAACTTGTTTGTATAGGGGTCGTTTGTATAGTGATCAAATATTGGTATAGCTTGTTTGTGTAGGGGTCGGATGTATAGTGATCAAATATTGGTATAACTTGTTTGTATAGGGGTCGTTTGTATAGTGATCAAATATTGGTATAGCTTGTTTGTGTAGGGGTCGGATGTATAGTGATCAAATATTGGTATAGCTTGTTTGTGTAGGGGTCGGATGTATAGTGATCAAATATTGGTATAACTTGTTTGTATAGGGGTCGGATGTTTAGTGGTCAAATATTGGTATAGCTTGTTTGTATAGGGGTCGGATGTATAGTGATCAAATATCGGTATAGCTTGTTTGTGTAGGTGTCCGATGTATAGTGATCAAATATTGGTATAGCTTGTTTGTGTAGGGGTCGGATGTATAGTGATCAAATATTGGTATAGCTTGTTTGTGTAGGGGTCGGATGTATAGTGATCAAATATTGGTATAGCTTGTTTGTGTAGGGGTCGGATGTATAGTGATCAAATATTGGTATAGCTTGTTTGTATAGGGGTCGGTTGTATAGTGATCAAATATTGGTAGAGCTTGTTTGTATAGGCATCGGTTGTATAGTGATCAAATATTGGTATAGCTTGTTTGTGTAGGGGTCGGATGTATAGTGATCAAATATTGATATAGCTTAATTGTGTAGGGGTCGGATGTATAGTGATCAAATATTGGTATAGCTTGTTTGTGTAGGGGTCAGATGTTTAGTGGTCAAATATTGGGATATCTTGTTTGTGTAGGGGTCGGATGTATAGTGATCAAATATTGGTATAGCTTGTTTGTGTAGGGGTCGGATGTATAGTGATCAAATATTGATATAGCTTGTTTGTGTAGGGGTCGGATGTATAGTGATCAAATGTTGGTATAGCTTGTTTGTGTAGGTGTCCGGTGTATAGTGATCAAATATTGGTATAGCTTGTTTGTGTAGGGGTCGGATGTATAGTGAACAAATATTGGTATAGCTTGTTTGTGTAGGGGTCGGATTTATAGTGATCAAATATTGATATAGCTTGTTTGTGTAGGGGTCGGATGTATAGTGATCAAATATTGGTATAGCTTGTTTGTATAGGAGTCGGTTGTATAGTGATCAAATATTGGTATAGCTTGTTTTCATAGGGGTCGGTTGTATAGTGGTCAAATATTGGTATAGCTTGTTTGTGTAGGGTCGGATGTATTGTGATCAAATATTGGTATAGCTTGTTTGTGTAGGTGTCCGATGTATAGTGATCAAATATTGGTATAGCTTGTTTGTGTAGGGGTCGGATGTATAGTGATCAAATATTGGTATGGCTTGTTTGTGTAGGGGTCGGATGTATAGTGATCAAATATTGGTATAGCTTGTTTGTGTAGGGGTCTGATGTTTAGTAGTCAAATATTGGTATAGCTTGTTTGTGTAGGGGTCGGATGTATAGTGGTCAAATATTGGTATAGCTTATTTGTGTAGTGGTCGGATGTTTAGTGGTCAAATATTGGTATAGCTTGTTTGTATAGGGGTCCGATGTATAGTGATCAAATATTGGTATAGCTTGTTTGTGTAGGTGTCCGATGTATAGTGATCAAATATTGGTATAGCTTGTTTGTGTAGGGGTCCGATGTATAGTGATCAAATATTGGTATAGCTTGTTTGTGTAGGGGCCGGATGTATAGTGATCAAATATTGGTATAGCTTGTTTGTATAGGGGTCGATTGTATAGTGATCAAATATTGGTATAGCTTGTTTGTATAGGGATCGGTTGTATAGGGATCAAATATTGGTATAGATTGTTTGTGTAGGGGACGGATGTATAGTGATCAAATATTGATATAGCTTGTTTGTGTAGGGGTCGGATGTATAGTGATCAAATATTAGTATAGCTTGTTTGTGTAGGGGTCGGATGTATAGTGATCAAATATTGGTATAGCTTGTTTGTGTAGGGGTCGGATGTATAGTTATCAAATATTAGTATAGCTTGTTTGTGTTGAGCCAAGTTCTACCGATGCCTCACGATTTCTTCCTATGTCACAAAATATCTCATGACTCCGCCGAAGCTTCACACAGTCCTCTAGGAACCTAATACCGACGCCCCCGAATATTATTTATTTCCAGGCGGAAACATGCTCAGTGGTATATTGGCTTTAAATAACGCCCATCTCAAACTATTCTCAAGACTTTTGCCGTGTTACGAACAGGAAACAATATCGATTCTCCAAACACCTGATTCTGTTTGCTTACCATCGCATTGTGATGTTTCTAGGCTTTCTGGACAATCTCGTCAAATTTACGTATTTGTCAGTCGGTTATTACAACACATAAAATCTGACATTAACTTATCGGATTTACTGCGGTCTATATACTGTCATTATTCATACGACCAGCTCCTCCATCACATCACTAACATAACACCGCTAATAAATCTTTCGATTTTATTGACGTTCACCACACCAGTAACTGATTTGTGGCGTTAGCGAAATTCTCCCAGTAGTTTCTTCTTAGGACACATTTCTTCGGCTTTTTCTTGTATTTTGGTATTACTAGTATTCTAGTTCATGAAGCAAAATTTGATGGTATGACATTGTTTCATAAACAGTGTGGACATACCACGTGGAATTATGTTATCTTTGCCCCATCTGCTCAGCTTTTGTTTAAGAAATAAAAATCAGTTCTTGTATTTTGTCGGTGAATAAAACACAGACAGGAGTTCGGATGCGGAAAAATTAAACTCACTCGTGATATAATTTTTCCGCATTCGAACTCCTGCCTGTGTTTAAAAAACAAAATACAAGAACTGATTTTTATTTCGATTCTCAACACGATACATTGAACATTATTCCACGCTGAAAATGAGTGGCTTATTAGCTGGTACAATAACTTCCTCGATAATGAAAACGACCTTTGTAAATTTCCGAAGGAAAGAAAACATTTTAAACATTGAAACAATTTTAATAACACGAGTATAAGGGATCTAATTGCATTAAATGAAACCTATTAATGAATTGATTATCAGAGGTGTTGATGAAACTTAGTGTTAATAGTATATTGGAGTTTCTAAAAATAGACGCGTCTTCGTTGTAACACTGGATACTCGTGCAACTAGCCTTTTTCGCAACTCGTAGTTTTTACTACACATTTACGTTGATTCATTCATAAATATGTCACGTGATATTTATTTTCACTGAGCTACTTTTAAATCGAACATGCTGATGTTCGATGTTTGTGAAGGAACGAAACATATTTTTGGAGTTTTATTAAGAAACAACTATGACAGTATATTCAATGAATGCTTATTATGTATTTTATTCAGTTGTTTTGTCAATTTTGAGCGCACAAACGAACATGACCAACTTGTTGTTTGCGGGGCATAAAAAGTACCAGCCAATTTGCCAGGTATTTTTGTTGCGGTAATAATATACTGCTTGGATTCCTCTATGCATATTTAGATTAACCCGAAGATCGTGTTAGAATTATATTTATTCATATTAAACCCCTTTTGTTATTTGTGGCATCCTGTACCGAATACATGTTTTGTTTATGCCAAACATATTGTGTAAAGGCAATTTGCCAATAAATATGAACTTCGCATTGGCTAAAACGTCCGTAATTAGAATCGTTGTAACAAACTTGCAACTGAAAATATTCCATTATGTCCAAGTCAGGAATTGAACCATTACTATCCGACTGACACCCTACTAGCTGCGCTATCCGGATGCGCTTTAAACATGTTCTATGCCCTTTTGATGATTTTGTTTTTTTAAATTGAAATATATAATTACCCATTGGTAATAAATTGCAAATTATATCATATAATTAACTAGTGTATACATTAGGCAATGTTGAATTTGATATATATCGTCAATAAATAAATAAAACATGGAATTATTTTTAATGAACACAGTAAGTGTGATCGATCTGGTTAAATAATCTTTACAATGGTTCTTGGTATATATGTTGAAGCCAATTTAACGACTAAAAATAAATACAAAATCTATTTTTGCTTTGATAAGCCAGATATAATTATCTTTGAGAATTTGTGAAAGTACTTCTTCTTATCTGTAATCAAATCTTGTAATATCTTGGCATAAGAATTCGGCACGCGTTTGTCTCCGCCATGATGCTCTGCCAAATACTTTTGACGGTACGAGTATATTGACATTGAACCACATATAATCCAAGTATTCCAGACCTAATAGAACGAAATAATCTATTATAATTATATTTTGTATAAATTTACAGCACACGACAAACACGTGGAACAGTGAAAGCAATGTGCTTCTATTTAAACCACCATCCCCTCTCATCGTCAGCCACAAACGTTTACATCATGGCGTTACTATTCATGTTTCCTTCAAATGGTGCGAAACCGCTATGGTAGGTTATCCTTGAAGGAAACTCTAACTGTGTTTGCTCCTACTATAGTTAAACCAAAGAAACGCGTGATTTTCGTGTATCTGTATTAATTTAGTTAGCACTTGGACAACTGGCACGCACGAATATGACTCGTTTATCGGCCAAATGGACAATCTCATTTCATAAGGTGTGTCCATCGATGAAATGTGTGTTTTATACATTATTTTCGTTACTAATGACCCCTTTCGTGGTACAAGTAATAATCCAACGTCGTGGCTTGCACGGAATTCACAAAAAGGCACGGTCTATTTGCGCATGCGCCGTGGCTTCAAATTACTTCAATCTGAAGAGGTATTTTTGTAAAACATAGACGGTTCTTAAAAGATTTTACGAAGGAAATAAAGCCCGTTAAATGGTTGAAAAAATCGAGCAAACAATACTTCTACATAAATGGAGAGAAGCAAAATTAACAGCCGAGGGTATTCAAGAATAATATTCTCTTTATTAGGTAACATTGAAATGTCATTCAGACAATTGTACTTTCGGTAAAAAAAGAACATCAAAGCCCGCATTGAAGTAATTTGTAGCATTATGCAATTACTGAACATTCGATCTCTGTTGTTCTTATGCCAGAAGTTATACATACAAATACTGACGGACAGGTCACATTCGTAGATTATTGTAGCGCTAAAACACAAGTCGATTATTCAAATTGAGAGAGCAGTCGTGAAGTCATTAGTTATACATACAATATTACTCCCCAAACCTGAGATTATATTCGAGATTCTTAAGGCTATGTATCTAGGATATAATGGAAATCGACTTTTTTCGATTGAACGTGCTGCAGGGACATTGTAGAGTATGTTGCTTTTATTTTCGGTACTTTAGAGGGAGCATACATACACTAATTCTTATCTTACTCACACTCTTAACGCAACTACTTTATTTTTTTGGAGAGATTTGGCTAAACTAAAATTTGATATTTCCGAGTATATAAAAGTCTTACATTTTGATTTGTCAATTTTAATCCAAATCGATCAATTATTAGATGAAGATATTTTCAAATAATGAACATCGCTATAAAATGAAAAGTCACAAAAATCATGGGAAACCATGAAAAATATGAACGAGGATATTAACTTAACACTTTGTCACAATACAGTAATCCCAGAATAAGATTTCGTTACTTATTGTAAAAGGGCCTGTTCCAGTTTCCATAAATTAAGCTGGGCTTCTTGTTGTCTGACACGTAAAATGCGTTTAACAAATTATCAACAACAGTATTGAAATCAGAATACTTTGAAACAACTGGCCAATGTACTCATCCCAACAATAACAGTCAACCCCACCGGCTCTCAGATGAAGGATAATGACCGGGATGCTAATACTTTCGCAGAGTCATGGATCGACATAATTATATAAAAAAGTTAGTTATAAATTTTTGACAGTTCAGCAGTACAGCCACCCTTGGACATTTTTAACTTCCCATGGTCATTGGGCTACCTATGGAAACCTGCTCCACAGGGAGACTACTTCTCTCCTGGTGGGTGGGCAGCCAACATCGATTTGCGATGCCCAAGACTATTGAACATATTCAGACACAGCCCTTACAGGTATCAATACACACCTATGTCGAGTTAAGCATGTGGGTTATTCTTGCTCAGAAAAATTAAGCAATGGTCCAGGCGGGGGTTGATCCCGGGGCCTCTCGATCCCGAGGCTCGCGCCCTTCCTCTAGGCCACCGCTCCCTACTTATAAACGAGATACTGATCCAGAACATAGGACCGTTTACCTTTAAACAACGTGTGTATCCGCTGCAGCTAGATTCCTCATCAGGTGGGTCCTCTATCACTGGAAGTTTCGGCGATGTCCACGACGTCCTCCAGAGGTGCGCCGGTTGAAGTTGATCAGATCTCGGCTAGAACCTAGCTAGCTGCCATCGCTGTTCTCTCTTTTACCATTACCATTGAGAGGCTGCTTCTGATTGCCGACATACGTCTGCTATTGCCCGTCTCCTCGCCATGAATGTGATACCGAGTATGCTGTAGGCTTTCCAGAGTGACTGCCCCGCGTAGCCCCGACTGCCAACCTCGACAGGGAGGTTCCAGGTCTTCCATCCTCGCTGTCGGTACTCGTCTAATCACGGTTGGTATTTGGCCTTATTTCTTTCGTTAGCTTCTTCCATTCTTTCTTCCCATGGCACTGTCAGCTCCAGGAGGAGAACAATCGTCTTTGCTCTTGATATGAGCTCTTATCCTGCGATCACTTTATGTTTGTTCTTACAAACTGGGAGTTTTTACCATGTTAATATTTTACATGGTTGATGATGATTTTTGTGACTTTTCACCTTACAGTTATCATTATTATTTGTACATATTTTCATTTTATATACCATTGATCCATTTTGATTACAATTCATGAATACTTAAATAGGAAATTTAACTCGAAATATGCTAAATTTTAGTAAAATCCCTTCATTAATAGGGGAGAAATGATGAAAAATACACTAGTTGTTGTGTTTGGAGTGTGGTTGCAGTACATATACATGTATTAATTTAGTACCGTAGTTCGACACTGTGTCTTTTATACGTCTTCATAGGAATTTATTAAGTACATGTATATTACAAGTGAGTAATAGAAAGTATGTTTGCAATAGAAAGAAGATTTATTTTAATACATATTACCCCCGGTTTTGAAGTTTCATATTCATTTCATCGTTTCAAAGCTGATTTTAACAGAATTAATTGACATCGATTACAAATTAATGTAGTCATCTATTCTGATAAAAAGATGTTTGACTTTAATGATGGAGGGCGATCACCTCAGACGGTTAACTATTTGCTCATTCAATTCCCTATTTTATTGTCTCGTCAATAATGTTGTCTCCATTTTATGACGCAAATGCTCTGGTTCGTGAGGGCTTTAGTTATATCAGTTGTACATGTAATCTAGGTTCGCGACAGTCTTGTAACGTTATTGATCAATACAAATTAAAGTTTGAAGTTGGCATTAAAGTATGCAGGCAAAGTTGTGTTTACTCTTGCCTGGATATTTGAATTATATTCTGGAAGATGTTGTTGAAGGACAAAGAGAACCTTTTGAGTCATTAAGCATCAATTCTACAAAAAAAAATTATATTTATATTTAAGCAATAAATGTCAGATATGAATTGATACGAAGCTTGTTTAAATATGAATACGCACAAAATGTATCATCGGGATCGACGTGCGTATTAAGAAAATAGTTTCAACTATTTCACAACATTTAATCACCGAGTAATTGATTATTATTTACACAATTCATTATCGGATCTTATTAGCGGTAATTTACTGTTCTGGCGGACATAGCTTAATAACGACTTCATAATTGCGTAATAATCTACAGTAATCATTTAGTGCTAATGCGATACAAAAAACTTGTTACAAGCCCACTATGAGAAATTATGGGTTCTAGAGGCATGTTTGGCGTGGACAAGATATAACATAACCCATGCGCCAGAACCCAATTAGAAAATAATTCGAAATCATAGTAAATGGTTTCGCCAAGCTGCATTCGAAGTACTTGTTATCACGCGTTTTGTTATGGTTAAGGGTTTCAAATATATACTACGCTTTCGTACTACTGAAAGTGGTAACCAAGTTTCTTATCTAGCAAATTAAGTTTGTTGAAGCACAATTTTGTATAAGAATTTGATGTCGTTGATGTTAATCGAAATTTAGTGGTTTTTTCATGCGAAGATCGGTGAAGTGATTTACTCTGTAGTCTTACATAAGTTCGTTAGATGAGTACCTTCTCCTTCTTATTCTGAAGAAAATCGTGTTAAAACGTTTACCCACGAAAATACACTCATTAAGGAAAACCACTGGTGTTCTTTGAAATCAGAATTACCAATTCCATACAGAGTGCGTGAACTTCTTTTCTTTTGGTATGGTAATGATTAAATGCGGGAAATGAATACCATTAACACTATGATGATAGATTGGACGCATTTTTGTTCTTTTGGTTTGTATTCACATATAACAGTCGATTACTCTGTTTGAGAAACCAGTCGTGAACCCATTAGTTATACATGCAGCATTGATTGTCGACGCTATTCGTAGTTTTAAATCGAAACAGCTTGAGCAATATTAAGGTTTTATATTAGATAATCGACTAAAGCATCCTGATAAATGAAACCAGTAGGACGGTAATGGATAAGCCATCAAGCAGAACATATCCGTGCTTGGAACAAAGGATGCATACTTTAGATACAATACAAAATGTAGATACTCGCTAAGATCGGAAATATTGAAAATATGATTATGTTACACTGAACCAATTCTTCCTTTATGGCATGCTCGTAAAATGATAGAGTGAACCGATGGGTAATGGAAGAGCCATTGACAAACGAACATTTATGTACAATG
The DNA here is from genome assembly GCA_947247005.1 of Spisula solida. Taxonomy (NCBI): domain Eukaryota; kingdom Metazoa; phylum Mollusca; class Bivalvia; order Venerida; family Mactridae; genus Spisula; species Spisula solida. Next base: position 42,763,658 of record OX365948.1, on the reverse strand, counting down.
TACTATCACTTGTTGCTATCCATATTTAATTTATATAAGTAAGGTGCTGTAATAATTATTTATATGATTAGATTTAACAACATAAACATGTCATTTCAGAATTTTAATCATACGCAATTACTCCATTTATGGACATAATTATGCAAATTTAAGAAAGCATGCCGTGTGTCATTTGTTGGGAGATGCATTATATTGACCTACTTGAAATATCCATTTTGGGGATGTGGTAGGTACGTTCTGTGTCTGTTTCGTGCATTGGTGGCTAGACGCTGCCGCCTTTGTTTCTGTATTGCTTCGAGTCACCTGTAGATCCACTACAGTATTTAATAATCGCATTTTGGAATTGTTAAATTACCAATACATATCTTTCTCTCGGTCTCTGGTAGGTGAATGTAAGTTTCCAGGTTTCCAGTTGTTATGTTAAATGAAGTGTCGATAGACCAAATTCGCTTTGGTAGTTTTATTTCGTAAGGTACATCTCGATGTAGTGTTGTATGTACGTTTCAGTATTGATCACCATTAATGGATGTCTCTCTCTCAGTGTTCTGTTATTCTAAAGCGTCAACAACACTAAGCATCTAGGTCACAAACAAGCAAATTATGGATCTTGCATTTAAGCCTAATACTCTCCTCGAGTGTATGTATGAAACCCCTAAAATGTCGCCTACCAATACAGTTAGTCTTCAATATTCCGAAAGGTTAATTCTATAACAGCTGTAATTAAATTTGCTATATCGTCATTATGTGGGAGAAATTGGCAAGGAAGATGTTAATGAAATTTTTTGTAGAGTAAACTGCTTTCCGTCTAACAGAGATCCTGTTTCTATATTATTTTCCATTACTCTGCCAACATAGCTAAATAGGACCTAGGTTATACACAAGTTTGGACTTGGCAATTGGTACAAAACTTATACAATTTCATGTCATAACTTTGGTGAGACGGTTACAGAGTGGTTAACGCTCAAAACAATCAATACCTTGTCCTGGTTCGAATCTCGACCAGGAACTGGACATTTCAGAAACGCTTTTCAGTTTTTCACACCAAACTAGAAATTAACTGGTTGGAAACCCACAGGTATTCTCGCGTGCATCGGTGCTACACGGTGCACGTTAATGAGTCAAGGAGTCTTATTTGGAAACAGCTAGGACAGCACGCACGGATTCCTTGTAACACACACAATTTGAGTCTCTTCCATCAAAGCCAGAGGCTATTTGCCAATTAGTCAGGGATAAAACCAAATGGCCATGTACTCCGACAGTCTCTGTCAAAAGCAAACAAATAATACAATTATATTGTCAAAATGGTCTGTTAATGTCCGCCATTTGATAACAAGTGTCATATTTCCAGTTATCTAAGAAATGTTTACCCAGGCAAATCCCTTTGGTCTAAGAATTTGCTGCAACTGAGTGTCTTGTTATACGAGGGTCGTTCATTTCATACCCGGACGAACGATATTGCTGGAAAACTAATGGACTGATATTGATGAAAATTTATAAGAATAAATTCACACTCGATACACTTACGAAATATCAACTAGTTACGATGAAGGGTTTACATAATATTAGTGTTTTAATAAGGTCATGTAACGCGAGTCGGCCCAAGTCGACGTCAAAATATTTTGACGTTACGCCATTTTCGCTCCTAAAACGCGAAACTTTTTCTCTATTTTTGATCATCGTTTTGGAGCCATAAAGTCACGCGAGCACACAAATTTACAATTTCAAGATGTTTGGTAGTGATGTTAAATGCTGTATCCACGGTCATTCGCATGATTCCGTAATTACAAAGGTAGTTATTCTTCAAGTAGTTTTTACCGCCAACAAGCGTTTAACCGAACACACTTTCCTGTTTCTGGCGTTAGATTGACCTGGCCTCGGATCATCTCGGGGTGATTCTTGTCATCATAGAACCATTTATAAGCAGAAATCCACCTATACGAATATTCCCAAAAGGCTTCTCTAAAATGGATTCTTTAGTTTTACAGGTGTGTGACTAATACATAAAATTGTAATACGTATAATCCGTTTTTTTTCCAAACAAATTCAATTTCATTGCGATATTAACGAAAACACGCGCGTTGTCACCAAACATCGCTTCACGCGCAGTAACAGTACAAAAATGACATTAAACGTTGCATAACATAACGTAGATGTAGACATTACGTTATATGATGTTTTCCGTTGAAAATAGGCAAATATACCACGCTCCCTGCCATACATGTATCAACACTGTACATTTCACTAAAAACTTGGGCTGGGCCGGGTAGCCCTTAGTTGTGTTACTATAGTAACCACAGTTTGTGTTCGGTTGGATGAAATTATACCACGTTTTGTCAAACAATCAAGCTGGTGAATAAGTCTCATCAAACGAAAAATTATTACAATTGCATGTGTCAATCAAGCGCTATGGCGATTGTCCGGGTATTAAATGAACGACCCTCGTAGAGTGATTATATTTTGCCAACTCGGCTATAACTTAACATGAGTCGCAAAACATACCAGAAGTCTGCGGAATAAAGCGATGGTATGATTTGCGAAAAATTATTGCTTAGAGTAATTAATAGTATTGTTCCATCTGTTGTAACTTACACCCAGAAGATTGTTTTTGTCGCGTTGAATGAAACAATAATTTACCCTAAAGTATTCACCGCGTCATTACTTTTGTTTTGTTTAAGAAATAAGTAATCTGTACCTGTTTTCATCGTAGAAAAGCACAGTCTCGAGTTCGAATGCGTAGTAATTAAATCACGAGTGCATAGCGAATGTACGCATCCGAACAAGTGATTGTGCTTTATTATAGATAAAACATAGGTACGTATTCATTATTTCGATTCTAAGAAGCAACCATTACACTATTTTCATCCTCGGAACTCTATAGGGTTACATGTATTTACGTAACTGTGTTTGAACGGTAATGCATGCGGTTTCCTATATGTTTACATGTATTAAGGTGAAACTGCTGGTTGTGTTAGAATATGCATTCTTTTTGTTAGTGTATTTGTTTGTTTTATTTTTATACGCCCGTTTGAAAAACGGGACGTATTATGGGACACCCTTGGCGGGCGGCGGCGTCCAGCAGTTTGTCTGTATTCTAGCGCTCAGAGTTTTCATCCGATCGTCTTCAAACTTTGTGACAATGCTTATGGCCATGATATCTAGGCCAAATTCGATTATGGGTCAAATCGGCCTAGGCCTTATTTGGTTATGGGCCTTTAATTACCAAATAAGTATGAAATTGGCTTTGTCTGTGCTCTAACGCAAACAGTTTTCATATGATGGTCTTCAAACTTTGTGACAATGCTTATGGCCATGATATCTAGGCCAAGTTCGATCATGGGCCTAATCGGCCTAGGCCTTATTTGGTTATCGGCCTTTAATTACCAAATAAGTATGAAATTGGCATTGTCTGTGCTCTAACGCGAACAGTTTTCATCCGATCGTCTTCAAACTTTGTGACAATGCTTATGGGTAGTTGGGAGTCCATCAGCACAAAAGTCGCTTATTTTTCATGGTCCATGGCATTTTTTTGTAGAAGTGTTTCAATACCATATTTGAATTGCCCAATACCAGTTGTATATGGTTTGGGTGGATGCCACGCGCAAAACCCTCTCTGAAAATCATAAATGAGGTCAAAGGTTAATTAAGTGCATATAGCATACATCAACTTGAAATTGCACCATATCTTGGTCAATTCTACAGGTAGAATGGTCAAAATGGTATCAAAATGAAGCTAATGAATTGGTTCATCATTTGCAATAATTTTTGCAAATTATCACATTTGCATACTCATGAATATTAATGAAGAAGTCAAAAATTTGTAAATTTTCGTTAAAAATCTACTAGTATAGTTGACAAATATATGCCATATCTTCCTAATTTCTATTATTTAAAGATCCGAATTGTGCCAAAATCATGTGAAGACATAGGGCTTTCGTTAAATGTATATTTTTATAGCTAAATATAATTTAATTCCATCGAGAATAACCGCCAAAGGTGGGTGGGGGTAAATTTAAAACAGAACGTAAAAATCCCAATACAGTCAGAATCAACATTAAACACTCATTAAACATATTCCTTATATCAAAATATGATTTATTCGTGGAAATTGATTTTAACTTACTTAAATATTATGCTAATTAACTCATTTGCATATTTATGAATATTGATAATGTATTAAACATGTATGACAAATAGCGTCCAAATAAGGATCTATATCTGAGTGATAAACAAGCAGTGCCTTTTAATAATTATACAAAATGCAACACATATGTCTCATTACACAATATATGTGTGTACATGACATGTAGAACTGTATAATTTATTCTTATAATCATCGGCAAACTACAGTAGTTTCTACCGTTATTATACAAATTATACCAATTCCAATCAAAGAAAACATGTAGTGCCGTCAACGTAAAATGTCGCCTGGTATATTAACCTCTTAATTAATAAGTTGGTATATTTTAACTAACTACCGGGTACATGGGGTATACGTATGTTCTTTTAGTTGCATGTATAGAGTCGTATCGGAGAACAAGAAAACGTTATTCTTAGCCAATTGCAGTTCATTTCTTTCGTACCCTGACTTGTCCGTACTTTCACAATGTTTATAAAGCCTTAGTTGATACAGTTTGTTGCTATTTTAATCAGTAGCAATATGATTGTAGTAAGTAACGATGATAAGGACGGTATAGTATGCACATATGAGTAATTTCCTTTTTGAACGTTTCTATTGTGACTTTACAAATCATAAGCTTATCAATAAAGACTACACAACTTGGATTCAAACGATATAGAAAAAGTCTCCCGATGCGTCGAATTATATCTGGTCCTGATACTAGTATACCCATGCCACAATCAAACGATTATATCTTCCTAATGAGTTAAATCGAAGTCGATACTCGCTAAGTTACTTTCCTTTAGTTTGCGAACAAAGTCAGAGACGTTACTAAGAAAGAACGAGCTTGTTGTAAGAGAAAGCTACCACAATGTACAGAAGACAACGAAAAGACGCGACGTTTGCCAAATGTCATCAAACTATGTGAGGGTCATTTTATGCTTTGGGTGCTTCAAGCGAAGGATGCCTTACTTATTTATTATTCAGTTCTCTTCATTGATTCCGTTTTTCTTCAGGTTCGGCCTCTACTGTTCTTCGCCTTGCGGTTTTCAGTCTTGTTCTCGGTCTCTTAATGCCACGAGGTATCAATTGAGACGCTTGAAGCATATACATTTCCCACTGCGTATGTCTTTGTCTAGGGGATGAACTCCCAATATGGATTTGGGAGGCATCGTAAACAGGTTGCTCGTGGTCTAGGGGAAGTATATGGGAGGTCATCAGACAAGTTGTGACATCAGGAGGAATCATGATGATCAAGGAGTATCGGGGTGCATTGCAAAAACTCGAGACGTTATGCGTCAATTCCTCTTCCTCGGGGATGTACTTCCGATGGATTTAAGAGCTTAGCAGGCGTCTATGATCCCATTTATCTCAGAGAATGCATCCGGTGTCTCGGGTAAGCTTCATGAATGTTTTGGGGAATCTGGAGACATCTTGTGAAAACGCGAGTACATGTACATACGTCAGGGAAATTCAATGCATGCATATTTTTACACGATGTATTCGCGCTGTCATGTCGGGAATAACCCGGGAAGGCATCCCAGAAGCGCACCAGAGACTCGGGAATACCAGTTACCATGTTAACTTATGCGCTAGGCATCCCAGTGATATTTGGGACACATTCTCGGTCTCGGGATTACAATTTTGATACCATTTGTAAAATTTTTGACCGAAAAATTTTACAAATGGTATCAAAATGAAGCTAATGCACTGGGCTATAAATAAAAATAACTTTTTATTAATTCATGCATTTGTATACTCATGAATATTGATGAGAACACCTAAAATTAGCAATATTTTTCAAAAAAATTCGACGTGTGTGAACCCTCTATTTGTTATAATGTCGTCATTTTTGCTATTTGAAAGCCTAAATGATTCTTATTAAATGGTGAGATACTCAGCTATTGATATGTTAACTTGACACTTACCTTCTCAATGATTTAAGGGCACACGTTTGCTGAAAATGATATTTCGAGGGAGATATATAAAAAATGCACTCATTTGACCTTTGACCTAATTCTGAGAAAACGAGGCAAAATCACGGATGGCATCCGGCCGTTTCAGATTGCACACATATCAAAGATAACATATAGCATGGATGCCACATTCTACTCTCCGATGCCATGGCTCGTCATATTTTCTCCGTATGGACTCCCGACTATAATATCTAGGCCAAGTTCGATTATAGGCAAAATCGGCTTAGGCCTTATTTGGTTATGGGCCTTTAATTACCAAATAAGTATGAAATTGGTCTTGTCTGTGCTCTAACGCAAACAGGTTCGATTATAGGCCAAATCGGCCAAGACCTTATTTGGCTTTGGGCCTTTAATTACCAAATAAGTATGAAATAGGCCTTGTATGTGCTCTAACGCAAACAGTTTTCATTCGATCATCTTCAAACTTTGTGACAATGCTTATGGGCATAATATCTAGGCCAAATTCGATTACATGTAAATATATATATATATATATTTTTATATATATTTGTTTTATATTTTTTTACTTTTTTACTTTTTTTTTTTTTATTTTGCCCTGAGACTCACCATGCCCCGAGACGGGCGTATTTTGTGACATTTTGGCTCTTGTTTAGTTATTAAATTTAAGTTCACCAATCGAATGTGCTGTGCGAAGATAACACTAGTCATAATTTACTTGATGGGTACGAAATTCACTGCATATATATTTCTTATGTGCATTAAAGGTGCCTCACAGAATTGGCTAAATGTTTTGTATATCGTGATGTAAGAGAAAGCTACTGACGGTTGCTTTATGAAAGATTTTGTGCAAATAAGCAACTTTAACCACTCTCGATATCGCCCACTGAGTATTTTTTTATAGAAAAAAAACGCTAAGTTTCCTTCAAACAAACTTTGTGAATTATGTAATTATGTGGTTCATTTTTCGATTTGTTTTCATCCAATGCGACCAAATTTCAGGCAATTTAAGTAATAGTGGTGTTAATTATATAGGGTATTAATACCCTATAACATTTTTTTATTTGATGTAAAAATACTAAATAACTACAACGTACAAAATGCCAAAGTTTCGCAAGTTATTTTAGATATCAATTTGGTTGTTTATGGGATATACTGGCAACTATACAAAAATTACGCAAATATTTGAAAATTGTATTTTAATTTTGCAATACACCAATATGCGAGGCAGTCCCTTTCAGGCATACTTGTGTTTTTACTTTAAAATACACGCGAGAATGTGCAATTGTAATGTCGTGTCGGAAGGTGTATGTATCATGTTAATGGTTGGTTTATGTTATGATGTCTCATTTGTGTTTAGAGATATGTTCATTAGTTGATTGAAGTTGACGATATTGTCTATATGTGGTGCGTTCGTTTGTTTCAGTCGTATTACTTCGTTTTTATCGCCGCATTTACATAGAACGAGGAAGTCTATTTTCTATTTTACCTCAGTCCGATTGCTTAATCTGATCCCCATTCATTATCATACCAAAAAGGTTTTCTGCTTGTCTGTGATAAGGTGACCTTTTCAGTCTGAGCCCTATCAATCAAGTAGATAAATTAGGCAAACCTACAATAAGCGTAACTCATGTCGATGTTGTAGTTCATGACGCATTATGGGATTTATGATGGTATTTTAGCCTGTATTAATTGACTCGTTTACAATGATGCATTCACCAAGTGTGATATTTGCACTAATATATCGCTTGCTTAGAATTAGAAGGGCGTATGTGTAAAATCAATATTTTAAGAAAACAAGCAAAAACCGTCTGATAACTATTTTTTACATATGAAAAACACGCTTTTAAAACTTCGGTTTTGTGAACATGACCTGTTCCGATTTTCATGAAAATAGGCTCATATAAATAAGACGCGCATTGAGGTGCATATTTCAAATATGCACGAGTTTTGTAAGTAGTACTTACGACCTTTTAATTCTGAGCCAGTGATATGTGCCTAATACAGCAAACTATAGTCAATACGTATACTGATGCCACAGACGGAAGAAAATAGAAAATAACCCGATGGAATCACATCTCTCAGTCTCTTTTACGTCTCTTGAAATAATCTGATTGATTCATTTTTATGTATTGTAGTGGCAGCACTCGTAGACCTGGTTTATGTCTCAAGTGTTTTCGATGCCATTTCATCTCTTAGTCTTCATCTCTTTGAATTCCAAAAACAAATGTATTTCTATCGTCCACGACGGCATTCATATGTTCACCTATTATTCTTATTTATGTCTTGTATCACCGTTGCTAATGGGATTTTCATGTAAAACGCATTTTGCTTTCTTCTTCACAATATTGATATGATGTCGATGAGGGATATCATTTCGCCATGAAATTTTCTTTGTACAGTTAGGCCATATATAAATGTATTAAGTGTTATATTTTTGCTACATGCGTGAACATGAATTCATTTAATTGTCCAAATGTTATTTAGAATTCTATACATAATGCATCAACTATTAACATAAAGTAAGAACATCTCGTATGAAATTATGTTAAATTATTTATTTCCAAAAGTACTTCTCCTTTTTGGTATATACAGTGCCCACCAAAAATAAGTATACACATGTTATTTCCCCCATTTACTTGACTGTAATAACAGTATTTGTAAAACAGTGAAACAAACACTTTTTTGAAGAAGAAGGAATATTTTTGTTCATTATATGTAAAGACCATACATTAATTTGTACCCTAGGTGCAAAATATAAAGTTTCTTTGTCCCGAGTGAATGGTAACTTAGTCACAAAAACATGGAACATTCAGCGTTTTTATATCACATGGGTATTTAAATTCAGAACATATTCATCTTTATTTTTATCTCTGTTTTTACTCATTTAGTAACTGTAGTTTCAGAAACAAGTACAATTGTAACTGTCTGATAAAAGGATATTGAATAATTGAACCAAGTTAAATTTAGCAACACTTATTTACTGTATACTTATTTTTGGTGGGCACTGTATATGTTAAGTTTTAAAATGGTGATTCGAAATGGTGAATACACAAACGTATACTGGTACAATGTACCTATCTTTAGCAGCGTATATTTGACAACAAAGTTGCTCTACGTACAGTATGCATATTTTTACCCTGCCTTCAACATTTTATCATTTTTGAAAGGCATCGATTCAAATTTGAGTGGACAGGTACATGTAGCACTCCAAAGAAACAGCAGAGCACTGAAGACACACAAACTAACACACGAGAAAGAATAAAAAATCGGACTTGATAGTGGTGATAGTATTTGTTAGTATGTAATGGTAGGTCATTAATATATAGTATAAACAGTATTGGGCCGAGGGCAGAGCCCTGTGGAAATATCCGTAGGTGTTCCACTGGGCTCTGTCCTCGTTCCAATACTGCTTATTCTATATATTAATGACATACCATTACATATAACAAATCGACTGTTGACATGTTTGCAGATAATACAACAATGTATGTGTTTGGTCTAACAGTTACTAAGGTACATAATACACTGCAGACTAGCATTGATATTGTTGATAAAAGGTACAAAGGCAACTCAATGCTTTCAAACATATCAAAAACTAAAGCAATGTACATCACTGTTTCCTTTAACAACAACAAAAAGCACACAAATTCTAGCAATAAACAAATGCAAGGATTACCACGATCATACCCATCAAGTGAGAAATTATTAGGAAAACATGTTGAAGACAACCTAAACTGGAAATGTCAAGTTGAACAGACCATTAAAAATGTAATACCAAATTATATCTTCTGTTGCGAATTAAACATTACCTAAGCTTACATTCACGAAACTTATTTTACAATGCCTATATTCTACCACATCTTGATTACCGGAATTACTGTACCATTTTGGATAACTAAAATGATGAACTATTCAACACTGTTCTAAAATTTCAAAGCATGCGCAATAATTATCCTCGATAAAGATTTCAATGCTAGACTTTCAGAATTGTTTACTGAACTGAAATGGATTGTATTTTCAGACAGAGTAAATTACAAAAAAGCCATCTTAATATGTAAATCAATAAATTGCAATCACCTGACTATAGTGCGGCCAAGATATGATGGCACAATAACATTTACGCATGCTTATTAGCCGACGGGTTCATTTTCAACAGAAAGGGGTGCTTATTTACAGTCATGGTCAATAAACGCTTGTTTCGTATTACGGTTTCGCAATATGAGCAAATAAACGAGACATTTTTACATGTGCATCGCTAGCTCAGTTGGTAAAGCATTCGAAATACAATAATACTTCGGATGTAGGTTACTGGTTCGAGTCTCACTTTTTTGTAAACTTTTGGGTAATGGTTTTTATTCTACAGTTCAAGTAAACTTTTTTTAGTATATTCCGTTATACGTTGATTTTATTGTTACATTGTTTTTCATTCGGACGCTTTCTCTATTCTTTATATTTATATTATTGTATTTATCTAGAACAATAAATTATAAATTAATATTATGAACGTACATGTATATATAAACTATATGAGTTAATATTCTTCATCAGCAGTGTCTGTGACAGAATCATTTAAGAAATCTGCAAAATCATTATCACTATCACCATATAAAAATAATTTGCGGAAAAAAATAAAAATAGAAAAAGATTCTGATTGGATTCGAACCCGGCCCTTCTGCGTTGAGATTAGAGACGGTACCACTGGACTATATAATAATCACAACGATTTCCATCCTTAAATAGTTTAAAAGAACTGGAAAAGCGCTTAGATGATCATGGTTTAGTTACTTTCCCGCGTTTTGATATGGAATGATCCAACCAGTGACGTTTACACAATGTTATTGTGCCATCATATCTTGGCCGCACTAGACTATCTTACAATATACTTCAAAATTCATCAACAACAAAGCATCTGATCGTGAAATTCGATCAAAACAATTAGCCAGGTAGCCGGGTACCAAAACCAAGAATATATTTTTTTCGTAAATCTTTAAGCTTCTCTGGGCCCACAATCTGGAATAACGCGCTCAGCTGAAACTCTTGCAATATTCAAACAATCAGATCTGCAATGGCACTTTTCTCAAACAAAAATTCTGTCTCAAAATGCAGACCATATCCTTTGAAGTTCCTACATATACAGACCTCAGTGTATGATACTACTTGTAAAATTATGTATCTTTTTTTTTTTATTATTTCAAATTGCTTTTGTAAAATCTTGCTTTATTATTGCTTATTGTATTAATCAACTGTACCATATTGTAAATTGACTCTGCCAAATATGTTACTCACAATAAATAAAGGCGTTACTTACTAAGTTAAACTTACTTACTAGTATTTGTGAATTGCTGTTATGTACCTTAATTATAGTAATTGCAGGAAGTTCCTCCAAAATAATATTAATGAACGGCATACAAAAACATTATCTGACATACATACATGATATGTTGTAATTTCTAGAGTTAAATTAGCCTTGAGGATATAGAAATGTTTATGCTGAGTGTTAGTCTCTGGGGTATAGTTCGGAGCCATACCGTCCTTGTAATAATTGGAACACATTCTGACAAATTATCTCATCTGTTGTTTATGCTACATCTTACATTTACAGAAGAGTGTAAGTCGACTTAATAGACAGACATTGTCGGAACTGTGAGAATGTTCCTACATTGCATGTGAGTTTCCACTTGGGTTATTTCCGTCCCGACCGCCTACACATTAAAGTTTTATTCTATTGAGTTTCTCGTCTTGCAAGGGAGTAGATTATATTAGATTACAGTACAAAGTTCGATTGCCGATAACTGAATTCTAGTACCAGTGCTACTTCATTAACAAGGTTTAAACTTCGTTCATTTGGAAATTAAAATTGTAATACTCCGCGTGTTTTGTGTTAGGAAACAATAAATAATGCAATAACCGACCCAAAAAGCTTGATTGTCTTGGTGATTATGTGGTTTTAGTTGAGACAATTACCTTTAAAATTTGTAAATGCGACTCCTTCCGCCAATATGAGTATCATTAGATATGATTAATCACATTTTAAGAGACTCACTTATGTATTAAAATGACGTATGATACGTTATTCTTTGAAATCATACTCTATATCTGAGTTTCGCACATATATTACAATCTCGTAATACCGTGTGAAACTCTAGATGCGATGTATAGTTACACCAAAGTAAATATGTTATTGTTTTAATACATTTATCTTAGTACAAATCTGTTCGTGAGACCGGACACTTGACACCCTAGTTAATGGAAACCCGTCATCTGCGCGAGGTTTCTTGTTCTGCTTCATAGTAGATCGTAAGATTATGTTTAATTTATTATTTTAAGGGCGTGTTTTGTATCAGGCTACTCCGTATCAATGGCTGTGGTCATGTCCACAACATGTTCCAACTTTTTCTTTCGCCTGCGGAAGGACAAGTAAGTGAACTCCATTTAAGCAGATTACTTGCAAGCCAACTATCCGTCATATCTGACTGCAACATTGTTTAACAACGGCATCCAAAAAACTTGAGGGTACGAATGTATCTGCCTTACCTACCTAGTCCTGGTTGCGTCCGGACGCACATAGGGCAAGTAGGCCAGTCATTCTAGCCCAAAAATGGCCTTAACCTAGACAAAATTGCAAAAGTTTTGTTTTGAGTATTTTTAAGTTTTTTAATTTCTAAACTACTACCAGGAAAAAATCCCCTGTTCAGAAAGTTGCGGATGTACCTTAAAAAGCGATTTTAAGAAGGTCACTATACTTTTCATAATTTTATTCCATGAAAATTTGGGTATAACAGTTTATCAGTAGTTTAATGTTATACACACACGCAGGTTAAAATATCAAACCATGTTGTTGATAAAAGGAATTTACAAGCAAAATATTTTCAATAAACCATTTATTTCAATTTTTTAAGCAAATAATGTGAAAATGAAGGGGTAGATTTACCCCACCCACTTTTCAGAAAATATGATAATTATTTTTGTACCATAAAACATGAATAAATTTCTTTATTTTGGGTAAACATATCTAAATGAGAGTGTTTTATAAGTCATCAACTGATAAACATGCATCAGGATCTAAATTTGAGCTACATACGTGTGTCCATCCGTTTGTCTGTAAGTGCGTCGGTCAGTCATGCTCATCCGTGAAGAAATCTTTATTATATGATTAAGTAAAATAATTTTCATGGTGTCGTTATTAAACTTAGTATGTTGAGAGGGGCCTATAAGGGGCTTGTGATGAGATAGTGAATAACATTTCATATTTATATTATGACAACAATCCCGGTTGCTATGGAAACGAAAATGGTGAAAACATCACATTTTCTTGCATAAATCGAAATTTTGATTGTAAGGTTTATGAGAACTGGAGTATTAACAGAGCTAGGCCGCTAGCCTGCCAACTTCACGACCATGTAGGAATAATGCACATCATTGTATTGTTTGAATTTCACTAGCTATTTTGCTGATATGGTAGCATGAACTTCTATTTCACTGTTTAAGCTTTATATTCAATTTGTTTAATGTATCGTCACGTAGGTGATTTCCGGACAATCCAGGTCAATTATAATATAATTTATGTTTGTGATACCTTGGAACTTATGAAGTGCAATCACAAGTCGGAGTTCCTTTTGCAATGAAGTTCATTTATGTCATAATAAATATACCAGTAATATATAAACACCAAAGTTGATTGAATGTATCTGACGTTTTATTAATATCATAATAAGGTTATGTTAGCAAATGATGACATTATGAAGTTGGACAAATCAAAGTCTACGTTTGAGCTATAAAAACCACATGGTTAACTGATACTAGTCTACAGGGGGTATGGCTATAGTCTGGCAGTTGGTTTCCTTGGTAACCCGGCAACAACATTTAAAGACCGGTACAGAAATTTCTATGTTTTGAATCAGTAAAACAAATTTATCAGTTATGTTTTAGTACAAAACTGACCGTATCTGTAGATTTGTTTGGATGTATAGCAGACAATTTTTGAAAATGATGCGTTTGTCGGGACTAACATTTAATGCAGGTCTGTGTTCAACCAAAACATGTATGCCATTGACACAGGGTGTGCGAAATGCCTAATTCATCTACCAACAACAACCGCATGTTGCATGGACAGCAGTTTTTAAAACAATGCGAAACATCGCCGATGTGTCGGGTAACCTCTGGGATGCCTCGAAGAATTAGTTTTATCGCGGAAGCATCCCCGATCATTCCCCGAGGTTCTAGATACCTCGGGAATGCCTCCCCGGGATATTCCTGAATTTCGGGGATGCTTCCCCGAGATGTTCCCGACATGACATCGTGAGTACATCGGGTAAAATTCAATACATACATTGAAATTTCCCGATGTACTCGCGATCTGACTAAATGTCTCAAGACTTCGGGGAGCTTCCATCAGACATCGGTGAACCTCCTGATGCCAATCGGCAATACATCCCGAAACAGTTAGACCAACGCATAAAGTCGGGAATACATCGGGAGTTCGTCTGCTAGATTCACAAATTGTTTCGAGACTGCCCCGAAGCTTCCCAAAGACCACGAGGATCATGCTCTCGATGTCTACCGAAGCTAATTTGTTTCTATCGGGAGTACATCGTCGATGCAAACAAGCTCAGTGGGACCTAGGCTTTAACTGTCACATCAGGATAACATTTTAGCTAAAAAATTGTGGGTTCACACATTAAACGTTAGCACCAGCGTTGTTTAGCGTTTCAAAGGCATAAACAAGAGCTGTCCACGAACAGCGCGCTCCTTTATTCTCAGTGGCATGCTAGGGTACTATAATCATTATATATTCAAAACAAAATTCTTCATAGATGCAACATTTCCCTCTTTTGTATAGAGGTTGTGCCTTGCATTAATTTTTGGCCTCTTTTGGGAAACGGTCCGGGTCCGTTCAGATTGGGAATTTTCGCGTTGTGACAACTTGAAATTGGGAAATTTTTTGAAGCAGAAAGGCCAAATAAAACAGAAAAAGTTATTACATGTGACTGCTTACTGGTTTCTGTAAATTTTTATGCTTGATATTTTGTCAAAAATGTTCATAACTTCTTCATGTTATGTCCGATTTTGATTTTTTTTAAATGTTCATTGGGAATTTCTCACTTCAAATGTGGGAAAATAATAGCCCTTTTCAAACTGGGAAGGTACCGTTTACCGGCAGCAAACAAAGAAGGAAAAATATCACTGCCTTGTACGTATTTTATGTTTTCTGTGCTCGGTTGGTTCAGTTGGGCATCGTGCCTTGTGTGTTTTTAATGTTTTCTGTGCTCGGCGGGTTAAGTTGAGTGCTGCCTTCCTTGTCTGACTAAATACTATCTTTTTTCTAAGTCTAAAAGGGCAGATCACTTGATCAAAATGCTTGACAGAGTTACCTACTCATGTGTATGTCATGGTGTCATGATGATGAACAAGTATGCAAAGTATCAAAGCAGTATGTCAATGCACTTTGAATATATTACAGGTTACAAACCTTTTATCTAGACTTTAAGATTTGCATTTCTAAGCCCAAAATGGGGTGTACTTTCAACAAAATGCTTGATAAAGTTACCTAACTCTGTGTATGGGTTAGAGTACATGATGGTGAACAAGTATACAAAGTACAAAAGCAATATGTCACTCCGCTTTGAAAATATTTGATGCTAATACTTGTACCTAAACTTTAAAGGGACTGCCTCACGTTTTGGTGTATTGCAAAAATAAAATAAAATTGTCAAATATTCGTGTAATTTTGGTATAGTTGCCTGTATATCCCATAAACAACCACATTGACATCTAAAATAACTTGAGAAACTTCGGAAATTCGTAGTTATATAGTTTTTTTACATCAAAAATGCTATAGGGTATTAATACCCTATAGAATTAACACTACCATTACTTAAATTGCCTGAAATTTGTTCGCATTAAATTTTGTTGAAAATGAATAGAAAAACAAACCAAATACCTCACTGATGTTCACGCTGTAGTTTGTTGATGTTACAGTTTGATCATGTGTGAATTACACAATTCACATGGCATATTGGAAGGAAACTTAGCGCTTTTTTCAAGAAAAAAATACTCAGTGGGCGATATCGAGAGTGGTTAAAATTGCTCATTTGCACCAGATTTTTCATAAAGCAACCGTCAGTGGCTTTCTATTACATCAATACTTGGTGAGGTCGGAAAATCAAGATATACAAAAATTTAAGCCCAATCTGTGAGGCAGCACCTTTAACAATTGCATTTCTTTGTCCAAAAGGCGGTATAATTTCAACAAAAAGCTTGATAGATAGAGAATAATAGGTTAGTGCCGTGGATGAATAAGTTTGTCTGGCAAGACGGAGGAATTTATCGGGTGAGCCGAAGGCGAATCCGATAATTTCCGCATCAAAGCCGAATAAACTTTTACTTTATTCACGGCACTAACCTATTATACTGTTTATCCAGTCGCTTAATCTGCTCAGTAAGGGGATCAAACTCGGGACTATACTGTTACTCTTTATTAACTAGCGCACAACGTCACGTTCGTTCCGTGACGTCACGATAAACAGCGACGTCTGACATATTGATAGACGTCGTGTAGACGCAGGGAAGTCGAAGAAAATAACCGATCAACCACCAGCTCATTTAGGACAGGAAAACCTCACCCTCGGTCACGGAAATGCAACCTGCGACTCTCATATAAGAAGAAGTCCGTCAGATCACATGGTAAGATGACGGATTATCACTAGTCACATGACGAGGTGACCGAGTATAGCTAAGTTTAATCGGCACCACGTTAACTCGCAGATTTTGCCGGAAGTGACTGGATAAAGTTCCCTACCCGTGTGTATTAGTTGGTGTTATAATGTTGAGCAAGTATGCAAAGTATCAAAGAAACCTTGAAGATATTCGAGGTTTAAGAAATTGTACCCATACTTTAGCATTTGCATTAAGTTGAACAAAGGGGCATAATTTCAACAAAATGCTTGATAGAGTTACCTAGTCCTGTGTAGGAGTTGGGGTCATGATGGTGAACAAGTATACAAAGTATCAAAACAACATGGCAAAGGACTTTGAAAATATAAGAGGGTACCTGTTCCTGTACGTCAAAATTAGAGCAAATAGTAGATCCAAGTATAAATTTTAATTTGTTCGACACACGGCTTCCCATAGTCGGAAAAAAAATCTCACGTGACCTTGTTTGAATATGCCTTTAAAATGTTTTAATTTGTTTATATTGAGAATTTCGATGTTTTACTGTAGTTTGCATTGTTTGAAATTTGAATTTGTTAATATGTAACATTTCATGTCGTCATAAACACAAGTATGGGACGCCGTTTTACATGAATTACTTTGCGCATTTTCCGAAAAACTGTCTTCATCAAATGCAAGAAAACGGCGATGTCTATCGATGGGGATTTTTTTCTGTGACTATATGGCACAACACTCTTCACAAATATGTACAAAGAAATTCTTTTGCAATTTTGTCTAGGTTAAAACCTAGAATGACTGGACTAAAGGACTATAGCGCTTCACTCTTTGTTTTTAGGGTAAAATGCACCAATATCAAACTAAATTAGGAAAGTCACTTAAACACACATATTTATTACCCCTTCCATATGATAATCGATAAGTTTTGTCTACATCATGAATATATACCGTAATATGTTCATTAAACCAACATTCCGGTGGAGTAAACAAATTGACACCCGTGTCTGTTTTTCCATTTCGTGTTAATATTGACATTCCGACAACATTTGCCATCTTGTGGTTAATCAGAATGTCCAATGATGATATTTGCTGTCTGGTCTTGATTCCATCTAGATAAAGATCGTTTAGTAATTCGTGCCGAATTGTAGGCAACGGAATACTGTTATGGTATATAAAACAGCACGTTCAGGAGACAGATCTTCTATGCATATTTCACGGACACTAACAAACATCTGCATTAAATCTGCAAAGTAAAAGAATGTCTGATCAAATAAGACACGCGAATGGAGATGGTCTATTGCGAAACGTAATGGTGAGTTTGCAAACTGTCGTAATGGGTTGTCGTGTTCTTTTGGAGCTGCTCATATTCAATCTGTATGCTTAGTCTTGTTCTTAATTTCTATGATTAGCATTTTTGTATGCTCATGTTTGTTCCTTGTATGTTCTGCTGTTACTGTTGCGAACCACCTCCCGGTCTCATTTGTTATTTCTTCCTATTTTGACGTAAAAAACAGTAAATGAAAACGCTTGTTGGCTAATTACTATGGATAATACTGTGCTAAAGGCGTTTGTTGAAGTAATCCGTCCGTAATAAGAAACATTGTAATAAACGTGCATCTGAATATATAGCTTTATGTTGCATTACTATCATTCTGGTTTTTTAAATAAATACAGTTTGTTTACTAGTTTTATAGCGTATAATGCATCCTCATATATCAGTGGTTTGTCAAGTTCCCAGACTACCCCCTGATTCAATTCCCTTCATTCCGAGCGAAAACCTAAAAATAGCTCATTTCGATGACATCTGGTGATTCCGTCTATCGTCCAATCAGAACGCTCGGTACGCTACGCGAGGTATGTTTTAAACAAACTCGCGAGAAAATGTAAACATGGATCGAGTTATGGGATTTAAATATTTACGAACTTTATTGGATGATGTACATATCTAATTAAATATAGTTTATAAAGCAGTCGTTAATAATTTCAGAGAGTACTGTACGAAGAGTTAGATATATCGTGATATGAAATCAGTCTTTGACGATGAGTGTCCGGTGTCCCCGACATGAAGCATTGCAAATTTGTTTTTCTTCGATTGATTTTCCGAACGATAAATTTGAATATTTTGTTTGTTAACGCTCGATTTTGATTGGACGATGACAGGAAAACACCCATAACTAATATTAGTCATTGCTATAAATGGAAATGGACGAAATGGATTTGATTGGTTGATTTTTCGTTCGTCGCACTCGAAAAGCGTGGTTTTGAACCAGAGTAAGATATCACAAATGAAGAATACTTTTGTGAACGAGAATGCGATATTTTTAGCGGCAATTATGTCACAATGGTTCGAGATACAGATGCTTTAGCCTATGTCATCACACAAAGTGTTGAACATTTATTGTGGTAACTTGTTCAAATGCTTATGGTAAACCTCGATATAACCTCGGTGTAACATCATACATTCATACATATGCAATAAAACATTTAGACAATATTCGAATAGGTGTACACGGTTTCGTTATGTCATGCCGCATTCACTGCAATTTGTTTTGATGTGATAACGACTTTCACATATTTGTGCTTACTAATTGTCTTACTAGACATTCTTTCTAACGCAAGTGTTAACCGATTTCCTTACCGAGCAAATTTAATTTGTTGTAGCATCATTTTAGCGAAGAATTTGATTTCGTTGTTGTAAATAGACATGTAGTTTACTCTTGCGAAGACGGAAACAGTGACTTTCTCTGTGGTCTTACATAGGTCGTTGGTGAGTACTTTCACCTCCTTATTCAGAGGAAATTCGTGGTAACGAATCAAACTATTTAACAAACTTTACCTGAAAAGATGAACTCATTAAGGATATCCACTGGTGTTCTCCACAATCAGAAATTCCAATTCCATACTGAGTGCTTGAACTTTTTTCTTTTGGTATGGAACTGATTGTTCGATGTGAATCAATGCCATTGTAATTACAGTGATAGAGTGGTAGTGTTTGTGTTATTTTGGTTTGTATTCACATACAACAGTCCATTACTCTGTTAGAGAAACCAGTCGTGAACCCATTAGTTATACATGCAGCATTGGTTGTCGACGCTATTCATAGTTTTAATCGAAGCAGCTTGGGCAATATTAAGGTTTTATATTAGATAATCGACTAAAGCATCCTGATAAAGATTACCAGTAGGGCGGTAATGGATAAGCCATCAAGCAGATCATATCGGTGTTTGGAACAAAGGATGCATACTTTAAATAGCACAGGAATTTCGCTAACATCGGCAATATTGAAAATATAATACTTTATACCAAAGTTAACCGTATAATTGATAAAGTTATATTTATTTGTTTTATAAAATTTATGTTATCTTAGAAAGGTGCATTTGTACCAAAGTGGGCAGGTTTTCATGGTTTCAAAAACAAGAACTAGCTTTTGATGTCTTCATAAAAAATTATTAGATTCATACACATCATTGTTATAACTGCCTCCATGCAAAATCCCATCGAAATTAATCAACTTCTGTCGATTCAAAGATATCTGTCAAAACCGCCAGAATGTTCCATTTCTTAATAGTAACATATGTATGCATTGACCAATCAGCGCTTTTATTTTACTCCTATCGTCTTTGACCATTTCTTTATGTATAAAAAATCGTTGTGTCATTCATGAGAGTTCTTAGCGTAGATCGTTCAAGGTCATTTGGCGTGGTTGTTCACTTAAATATATCTCGACTTATTGCGGCTGGGCATTCAGTTAGGACGTTTCAGGTGTTGAAACTAGGTCATCCAGCTGAGGCTTTAAACTTTTTATTGCTGAAACTGGGTCATTCAGCTGAAACCATGCCTTTCAGCGTTTTAATACTGTTATTAACTTTTGGAGCTTAAGTTGGCTTAAACTGTGTGTTACATGCGATATGACATTTGGATATGGTTAAAGAAATCTTCCATTCATGCTCCTATTCAGACAAACTATCAAGATCCTTTGGCAGCTGAATAGAATCTGCCTCAGACTTGATGTGTCTATGTAATAATAAACAATAATCTGCAAAAAGACGGACATTTAAGAACACAGCATCTGGCAGGCTATTTATGAAGAGCAGAAATAAAAGAGCCCCTAAAACTGACCCTTGTGGAACGCCAGATATTACAGGAGTCTGGCTAGATGATACACCATCGACAACTACCCTCTATCACACACGAACGCTTTTATCCAGGAAAGCGTAGTACGTTTATTGCTATCCATATTTAATCAATATACACTCGAGGACTTTAAAAACGCCTCACCTAATTCAAAGCCCAATATCGCTTAAAGTATTATGTTATTGCAAAATCATGCAAAATAGGAGCACAGTAAGAGAAATGTCACGCATAGTCTGTATTGAAAACCCACACTTTTTCCCAGGGTGAGTTCACTTGCCGGATTACCAGAAAATAACGAGACATCATTTTACTACAAACTAAACTGATTTACAAGTCGAAAAGACCAATTTATACACATGTAAAATGATTATGCAATAACATAAATACTTCAAGCGATATTGTGCTTTGAATCAGATGAGGCGTTTTTAAAGTCCTTGAGTGTATGTTCGGTGTTGAAATCATTATTGATATAAATATATTTACAAACATAAAAATGTCATTTTAGTGTAGTTATCATATGCAGTACCTCCCTTTATGGCAATATGAAAATGCACCGTTTGTCATTCGTTGTGGGAGGCTGTATATAGTCTTACTTGAAATATTCATCTTAGGGGATGTGGAGGGTACATTCTGTGTCTGTCTCTTGCATGGATTACTGGGTGTTGTCGCCGTTGTTTCCGTATGGCTTTGAATTGTCTATACATGTACTAAAGTATTTAATAAACGAACTTTGGATTTCTTTAAATGCCAATACATTTCTTCTCTGTGTGCATGTAAATTTCCAGTTGGTGCGTTAAATGAAATGTCGCTTTTTGACTGACCAAATGCGTCTTGGTAGTTTTATTTCTTAAAGTACAAGAGTGAAAATCTCGACGTATGGTTGTATGCACGTTTCATTATTGATCACCATTAATGGATGTCTCTCTCTCTCAGCGTTCTGCTATTCTAAGACGTCACCAACACTAAGAATCTAGGTCACAAACTAGCAAACTATGGATCTTGCTTCTAAGCCTAATAATCTCCTCGAGTGTGTATACCTTACCAACTTGACGTATTCACTGTTTCTCTGCCTGAGAATAAATGAAACTCCTAAAATGTCGCCTACCAATATAGTTAGTCTTCAATATTCCGAAAGGTTAATTCTATAACAGCTGTAATTCAATTTGCTATATCGTCATTATGTGGGAGAAATTGGCAATGAAGATGTAAATGAGACGTTTTGTCTTGTTTTGGTAAGCATCTTTCCGTATGACGAAGTCGGCGTTTCCTTGCTCTGTCAACGCACCGAAATGCTGACTACGCTCTAAATGTCTTTGATTAGTACAAAGCATTCTACAATTTCATGTTAGAAGTGTGATTAAATTACAGTTTACATGTATTTCGTATAATATATTGTCATGTCCGTCGTTTGATGACAAATGCCACAATTCCAGATTGTTAAGAAATGTTAATAGGCAAATATGTTTTGTCTAAGAATTAGGCGAAATCTGGATGTCTTATTATAAACTGGTCACTAACCAAAGTCAGCTATAGCTTAGTATGGGTCCCAAAACATACGAGCAAAGCAATATAAAAAGTAAAGTGGTAATGATTTTTTATTTTGTATCTAAATTTCATGGCAATGTTACAAATACTGTAACTACAAATGTAACATCAAGACGTTTGTTTTCGTTATGTTAGATAACTTAATCGTAAATCATACTGATACAGTATGTACATACCGTGTCATTTTTTTGTTTTTATCACGACTTGTACTCTGTAATGTTTTATTTTCGTTTCAGAATCATGTATTGTTGTTGACAACGATTTAGGTCAGGCTTAATTCAGCAATTATTATCTTGATGGGTGCGAAATACGACTTTTCAGTTTAAGAAAATATCAATGTAGATATTTAAAGACAATGGAACATAAGACACGGAAGGCAACACTCAACCGAAACAGCCGAGTACAACAGACACAAAAAGAAGAATTAACACAGACGTCAATCCCAACACAAAACCCAATAAGACAATGCAACTAAACCGCTACAAAGTCGTCCTATTTTCAGTCCAAAAAGTTTAAGAGTCACTGTAAGTTATTAACCATGCAGCCGCATAAATAATATTTGGTGTTAACAAAAATGAAATAAGTATAAACCAATTGGGAATGAGTGGGTGCAAGGTTTTGTCTACAGATCTGTAACTTTGTCGATTTAAGCTGATGATAATGTGTTTATGTGGAGCGCTCTTTTGTCTCTGCTGCATTAATTTGTTATTATCACCGCATCTAGTGTCAAATATACACATACACAAGAAAAGTCACTTTTCTACTAATTCGGTATTCCCTTTTGATATATTTATCTTATCAAAATTCTATATAATATTGGATAAGTGGTTTTGTTTTGACAAGTAATGTTTTATATTCAGTCTGAGTCCTATCAATCAAACAGATGATTATGGCAAACACACATTTACATTAATCTTAAATCTTGTCTATGTTCTAGTTTATAAGGTAATGTGTGCTTTATGGTGTTATTTTAGCGTGTATTCATTCTTTTATACAAAGATTTAAGTCTGATACTTGCACCAAAATATGTACGTAAATCAGCCAACTTCAGTCAATATGTACACTGGTGGCAGATGAAAGACAATAGAAAATAACCTGAGGGAATCGAAAATCTGAAAAGACTATTCTGTTACCTTGTTGCCAATTTGTTTGAATCTGAATGATTCATTTTTTGTGTTTTGTAGTGGCAACACTTATATACCTACTCCATGTCTCAAGTGTGTTTGATGACTCCCAGTCTTCATATCTTCGAATTCCTAAAACAAATGTATTTCTTCCTTATTTCTATCTGTTCACCTGTCATTCGTGTTTATGTCTTGTGTGATGTTTGTGTTTAAAACGATTTTTGCTTTCTTCTACACAATATTGATATGATGTTATGCAGTTATTTCAGGAAGTTAGTATAAAGACAACCTTCTCTTCCGAAATGATCTAATGAACGATGTACGAAAACATTATCTCACTGACATTCACGGTAGGTTGTAATGTCCAGAATAAAATCAGCAGTGAGGATATAGGAATGTTCATGCTGAGTTCTAGTCTCCGGTGTATAGTTCGGAGCCGTATCGTCCTTGTAATAATTATCCCATCTATTGAGAATCATGTTGTTATTGATCTTGCATTAACAGACGTGTGTAAATCGGATAGATACACAGACATTGTCGGAACAGTTGGAATGTTCCTACATTGCGAGTTAGTTTCCACTTGGGTTATATGCGTCCCGACCGTCTGTAAATTTTAATTCACTAAATGTTCTCTTTTTCCAAGGAAGTAGCGTATATTTTCTCTGTGTGACATAGCTTACATTAGCTTACACTGTAAGATTCGATTACCAATTACTTAATTCCAGCATGAGTGCTGCTTCCCTAACAACGTTTAAACTTCGTTAATTTGAAATAGAAATGATAATATTACGCCTGCTCAGTTGAGCTTTGTGTGTTTTTAATGTTTTCTGTGCTCGGCTGGTTAAGTTGAGTGATGCCTGCCCTGTCTGACTTATATAATCTGTTTGTGTTAGGAAACAATAAATAATACAAAACCGACCAAAAATGCTTGACTGCCTTTGTGGTTTTAGTTGAGATATGCCTTTCACATTTTGTGTTTCTCTTTCGACTGTATGTGTACTAATAGATTTATAGTAGAAAAGTGTTTAACCACATTTCAGGAGACTCACTTGAATGTCAAAATGATCACATAGCATTTACTTTCTTTGATATGACACCCTAATCGAGTAGATGATAAGTCTATACACAATGTACAATTGTATAAAAAAAATGCGTGGTTGTTTGTGTATCTTTAAGACTATAGTTAACACGAGTTGACAGCTTTTTTGACGGCTGTGTCTTAGGCTTTCGATGTTTTGATGATGTTAATAAAAATATGTTTTCAGTGCTAGGCTGGTTAAGTTGAGTGCTGTTCGATTTTATATTATCTTTTTGAGACAGATGACACTTACCTCAGTAGTTTGTCAAGTTTCTTTTCATGTTTCATGGTAAGTCGGGGGATAATGTTTAATATGTATAACAGGTCACTCCGCGAGAAAAGGATGTGGTCTTGTCAGCAGCATATTCAGACTTCCTTATTACATTTCTGAATTACAAGTTAATACTCAATTGTTAATAATAAATTCCATTAACTATCGGTTAACCTAACTGTCCTTCATACCTACTCGCAACATTGAACGTAAACGATGAAATCCAAATCAATTTTGTTAGGAAAGAAAGTGCCTACCTTACCTACCTAGTGCTTGTTGTGACCAGTTGCACTTAGTGTAATTACTAGAGCGTTCTTCCTTTCTCTGTTTTTAGGGTAAAATGTACCGATACTAATTAGATTTCTATATCAGGAGAGTCACATAAACGCACAGATTTATTACCCCTTCCGTCTGATAATCCTAACGTTTTGTCTACATCCTAAATACACTATGTTCATTAAACCAACATTCCGGTGGAGTAAACAAATCGACATCCGTGTCTTATTCACCAGTTCGTGTTAATATTGACATTCCGACAACACTTGACATCTTGTGATTAATTAGAATGTCCAATGATGATTTTTGCTGTCTGATCCTGATTCCAGCTAGCTACAGATCGTTAAATAATTCGTGCTGAAACTATTAGCAACCGAACATTCAGGAACGGTGAATTACTATGGTACATAGATCAGAACGTTCATGAGACAAGGTTTTCACATAATATATACCGGGAAACATCGGAAATTGCCGTTTCTATTGAATGCTTTCTTCTATGTCCGATTTGGGCCCATAACAAAACACATGCAATGAGGAAAAATAAATCACAAAATCGCATACACGATCTATTAATTCAATTGTAAATAATTTACACATACAGTACAATATCATAGCTTTAAAATTTCTTAGGAATTATGTTTAAATTACTTGCTTGATTGCTGTGGTTGCTGTGGTAATCAATTTCGGAAAAGTACTGTGATTGAGAAAAACGGGGAGGAGATTCGTTAAATTAGTAGTAATCTTTCTAAATGCTAACGTCTTAGATTTTGTCAACAATTGATTAAATACTCTTAGAATATTAATGAAATACACAAAAAGACTCTGAACAAGGCATTTACAAAACAGCTGTAACTTCTTTACAAAAAATTCAGGCTATTTTGGGGTAAAACGTTACAAAATATAAGCGAAAAGTGTGATTTTTTAATCGATGAACTATAGTGTTATTAATGAATCCATTTGAAAATAAATCGCTACAATAGGTGTATATTTACTATACGAGGATTAACATGGGGTTTTTAAGATATCAAAATCTAGGATGCGGGTATAGTTGGCGGGTCAATTCAGAAGGCCTACACTTTCCATATACTCCTCGTTGACTCAAGTAGTGTGGGGAGGATGGGTGTCATCATCCATTAAAATGAAATAATCACAGATTAACTTGGCTTGCCATAGAGTCACACAGATAGCGATTGACAATGTACTAAGATGCAGAACACATACTTAGGTTAATAATACTCATATTCAGGCTAATTCCACCCAAACGAAGTTCCAAACATTATCGTCCATTTTAAACCCGTCTCCTGGTTTTCGCCACAACCTAGCAAATCAGTGAAGTACATGTAGATTCAATATCGAAACTCATTTGTAAAGAGAAAAGGCTGCTAAGGGTTCAACGAGCATCGTCAATTTATAGTAAATGGCGATTTTGAGTTAATGGAGAGCGTATTCAAGGTCTTGTCGTGCACAGACCGTCTTCATGTAACCAAGCTGACCCAATGGTTTTAATCAAAATATTAAACAAATAAGCCTTTTATAGGTCAACTTGAAGCTAGGATGTCTTCAGCTGCAGAGGTAGTCGTTCTTACACAAAAATGTAGTCTGACTGGAGTACCATACTACTGATACATCGTGGTTATCACTAGAAGATGCACACCCAAGACGTTCCCTACCAAATGTTGTCTAACATTTAAATTAATCATATTCAGTTCATAAACCAATACTTATTGGCCAGGTTGTAGGCCATTATCTACCCGTGTTGGGTTCTCTGACAATTCAAAATGAAATGAAAATGAAAGGACTACCTGCTTACCATGCATTGCACGGATTTAATGTATGTTTGGCATACTACATTGAAACATTTGGAGCTTAGCAAACTTGAACATACATAAACAGCAAAAATATTAGGCATCAACCACATTAAACGCTTGTCAAATTATGCCGGTTTGAGGTAAGCCGCCTCCAAAAACTCACAATTTTCGTGTAATTTTGTAATGATTTAACCCCAAGATACTGCATTTTGCACAATATCTAGGCACTAGATTTAAGTAATTAAAATGGATTTGTACCTTTTACATTGATTACTTGTGAAATAAATTCTATTAACGGCGACGTTGATGGCCATTTCTCAAAAATCACCCTTTTCGTTTATATTTTGTTATTTTTTACCCAAATAGCCCATGTTTGCTCAATAACCCGATCTTGCTTCTGATTTTTTAAAAACCTCATGTGAATATAGCAAATATACACCTACGGTGGCGATTTATTTTTCAAATGAATTGATTAATAACACTAACGTCCAACGATTCCAAAAAATCACACTTATCGCTTTTGTTTATTTTTTACCACCAAATAGCCCATTTTAGCTCAATATCCCGATGTTAGATTCTGATATCTTAAAAAGCTCATGTTAATATAGTAAATATACGCATATTGTAGTGATTTTTTCAAATGGAATGATTAATAACTTTGTAGGCCATCGATTCCAAAAATTAACAATTTTCGCTTATATTAAATGGTAATGTTTTACCCCAAAATAGCCCGTTTCGAACTCTGTATGCCTTACACAGCCATATTTATAGTGGATTTGAGTTCCTGATATCTTTCTGATCAGTTTGATATGTCACATGCCATACTTTGTGTCCCTTTTATCATTTTCAAAAATGTTCCAGAATTTCTCGACAACGCGGTAGACATGCCAAACTTCAAAGCATCGTAAAAAATGTTTCCCCAAAAGTTATTTTTTGAACTTTTTTTCTGTGATACTCTAGGGACCCTTTAGAGTAAAACTTCGAAGAGTTTTATAACATCAGAATTTTTTCCGCAGATTATTTCATTTTGGAGTTATTTTACTGGCCTAGTAGTATATATTAAGCAATGGTGGCATCGTTATGATGAACATTGAATTCATGTCAAAGCGTTGATAACGTGTCACGATTGCATTTTTGTGCCTCTACACTTATTTATAAGTGGAGGCAAATAGCATCAGTGCTGTCCGTCCGTCCGTCTGTGTTGAACTTTGAGCAATTTTAGGATGGATTGTTGCTGCGTCAATTAAGAATTGAATACACATTTTCTGCAGTTCATCTGTGTATGAACTGTCGGGAAAATTAAGCCTAATTAAAATAAACGCCGTAGGCGTTTATGTAAAAAATTAGGCGTGGTTTCCCGACAGTTCATACACCGACGAACTGCAGAAAATGTGTATTCAATTCTTATAATTACAATAAAAAATAAAAAGTGCTGTTAATTTTTATAGGGACTCAACTGTTCCCATCGTGTTATGTTTAGTCGTGGCGTAGGAATCCGTTGTCCCCGGAGATGAACGAAGCTAAACTAAGTAACAAAACCAATCAGCGCGGGGGCAGCAACGCTCCCGAGGGACTCTGCAGATGTCAAAACACGAAAAACATGCGTTAACGGTATTTTAGAATGTAACTCTCATTATAACTTCCGTAAATGAGTTTGTATTTCAAACTAATTACATTTTGGCGGGAATTTTAAGGCGACGTTGCGTACGTTACGTCGCAAAAACAAACGTTACGTCATACAAGTTTTTGTTTTGAGCGTCGACTTCCGGGATCGGCAAATACCACGAAAACATGGATAAATAGAGGATATTTGTTTGTTTTGATTGAATATGGTTTATATCTCATCGTGTAGTGATAAAATTCAATATTTTCAAGAGCGCGTAGCGCGAGTGAAAATATTAAAATTTTATCACTACAAGATGAGATATTAACCATATTCAATCAAAACAAACAAATATTCTATTTATTTAATGCTCTTATGGTGTCAAAACTGGTACTATTTGTGCCAAACTACCACTGTGGTTAGGCTACGTATGAATATGTTATTCCATTCATATTTTTCACTTCAAAATCCGCCATCTTGGATTATGGTGAATAGGTGAAAACGACTTTTTTGAGAATTTTGCATTAAATCATACATCAACTTGTAGGAAATGGTCTAACTAAAAATAAAAACCCCCACATGACATGTTTCCGTTCAGTAATAAAAAAGTTACAGACATTTTAGTGTTGAGATTTTTGTAAATTAAAGTAGTCCCTGTGAGGGGGCGGAGCTTATATCAGTCACATTGTAGGTGATAACCAGTGACTGATATAGGTTTTATTTTACTGATAGAACTCCATATCTCATCAGTTAGTATTAAATAAATAGAGGATATTTGTTTGTTTTGATTGAATATGGTTTATATCTCATCGTATAGTGATAAAATTCAATATTTTCAAGAGCGCGTAGCGCGAGTGAAAATATTAAAATTTTATCACTACAAGATGAGATATTAACCATATTCAATCAAAACAAACAAATATTCTATTTATTTAATGCTTTTATGGTGTCAAAACTGGTACTATTTAAGCCAAATTACCACTGTGGTTAGGCTACGTATGAATATGTTATTCCATTCATATTTTTCACTTCAAAATCCGCCATCTTGGATTATGGTGAATAGGTAAAAACGACTTTTTTGAGAATTTTGCATTTAATCATACACCAACTTGTAGGAAATGGTCTAACTAAGAATAAAAACCCCCACATGACATGTTTCCGTTCAGTAATAAAAAAGTTACAGACATTTTAGTGTTGAGATTTTGGTAAACTAAAGTAGTCCCTGTGAGGGGGCGGAGCTTATATCAGTCACAATGTAGGTGATAACCAGTGACTGATATAGGTTTTATTTCACTGATAGAACTCCATATCTCATCAGTTAGCATTAAATAATGCGGGTTAGTTTAAATTTATCATTTGAATTATTGAAAATTATTGAGTTATTACGAATAAAATAGGAATTACAGTTCATTTGACGCTGAAGTACATTAACATGTCCAAGCTGATTAACGAAGCTAGATTTAGAATGAATGAAAAAGTAGTCCGTCGATTGATTTGCATAAGGAGCTGCTTCATCGGGATATGAACGACAGGTCACATGACCGTTTCATCCAATCAGAATGCAGCAATTATGTGAAAATACACAAAGTTGTAATTATTTGTTATTATCCCCCGCCGAAGGCGAAGGGATATGGTAATAGTATGCGTCCGTCCGTCCGTCCGTCCGTCCGTCCGTCCGTCCGTCCGTCCGTCCGTCCGCCCGCCCGCCCGCCCCACCGCCCGTCCGTCCGTCCGTCCGTCCGTCCTTCAGTCCCAGTTTTGAAATTATCTCCCTTTGTTTAATTTGGAAATAATTTTGACAAATTCCTGAGGGTCGTGGGTTCAAACCCTACTGGGACCAATTATTTTTTTATTTTATTTTTAAGTGTATATGTAAGACTTTGTATTTAATCATGCATTTATACTGTTATATGGTGGAAAATATTTAAAAAACTATTTTTTTTTACATTATAGAAATGTATTAATCGTTAAAGCATGAAATATGGTGGGTGGGGTCATACAAAATGTTATATCTTGATAATTTCAAGGTGAACTTGTATTTTATTCGGTCTAAGTATGTGTATAACAGTATACAGAAAAGGTTTTTCTACTTCTAGTATACGGACACCTCTTGTTCAATTTTTATGGTCCAATGTTTGATTGTAGTTGAACCATTCATAATTATCAGATAAATGAACCTACTCGTATATTTTTAATTCTACGGAACCTCAAAGGCCAGTTTATTAGCGAATTCTATAAAAGTTTTAGATAAATTAATTGCACTTTAAAAGCGTCACGTGGGTTTGTTATTTTCAGAATATCGATACAGTAAGGTCTAACACAACTATACCTTTGTTTAATTGCTTCAGTTATCGTTGGAATGTTTTATTTGTCGCCATCTGTTACTATTGAATTTCTAAAGGTGGGCAACCGATGTTCACATGTGATTGAGCAATATGATTGGATTGTTACGTCATCTTTCAAATTATTCTTGGTTGGACTTATTCGAAAATAGTTTATATAGTACATGTAACATTATTGATCTGCTCCCCCGTATGAGGATACCGTTCTAACTTTCTTACTTGCTGGTCTTCTGCCATATCGGTCAACAACAAAGAACCTCCACCGGAGTGTTTTGCTTTCTTCTCTTATGTTACCCAGGGCTGTATCATACTTTTCAGGCACACGCTGCGCCTCTATTGTGGCATTTCCTCTTGCATTCAGGCCCCGATCACCCAATGCATCTCAAGTAGAAATCTCAACTCAAACTGAGATTTTACTCAAATCAGATTCTGAAGTTTGAACGATTTGAAGTTTTTCTTCAATAAACTCTGAACAAAGTTTCTGTTTAGTGATGCCAATCATAAGTCCAGTTGTCCATTGGAATTAACATTGAAGACATGTAACAATATCTGAGATGACATTTAATTCAGATTGAGGTTCTTCGGGAGATCGAGGCCAGGTGTCCATTGTAAGGCTATTCTCGGGATGAAGTGTTCAAACCTTTCTGATGACGTGTCCTAGTCATTTCCATCCCTTGCCATCCAAACAGTACACTTATATGAGCTATGTCGGCAAAATACAAACTAGACTTCAATGTAAATTATGTCACTATGAAGTTGATTGCCAAAATTGTAAAATACCAATGCCTGCTTTAAAAAGAGTATATTTTGCAAATAATTTTCTTGTAAGTTCATGGTTGATTGCACAAAGATATGTATACGCAGTGGAGACATGTATAGTGCTCCCACGATAATGTGAAAGGCGGGCAAATTTGGTATAGTCCACAAAGGTGGATTACAATTATGTGCACCAATTATCAATGATATTTTGAGTACAATACTGACCTTATCTGTTTATTTAAGTGATTGGTTAAACCAATTATGCCACAGTTGACCAAACCGATTCCTGTTTGTAAATATCACATTATCCTGGGCGGAATATATAGGAGCATCGGAAAACAAACATGATAAACTATGTTTACAATCTCAATGAAACCACCAAATCGTGTCCAGTCCCTTTAAACTACTTGTTTGTCGTAGTGTATTACTGGTGATTTGCAGTGATATGCTGTCAGCAAAACTTTAATTAACACATTTTAACAATCGATCACATAACAAGTGTATGTCGGTAAAGACCATCACACCCAGGAACGCTCGTAGAGTAGACATACTTGAAAATATCGCCGCAGAACAAGTTGTTCTTGTAGTAGTGTGTGGTAAAAATACAATTCTGATGCCCAACTCACTTAAATGACAGCAATCGATTGATCACATCGCAATGGAACGGCGACCTCGACAAATTTAGCAAGCGTGATTTCACGAAAATACGGATTTTTATATGTCGTGTGCTTAGGCGCATTGTACTTTTTCATAAATATTTGATGTTCGCTGTACGTTTGGTGTGCAGGTTTATAGTTGTAATTCTCTTAACGTGGATACATGCTGGCATTAATGAGAGCCAAAATCTACGGTAAGCCGGATAATTAACGTAGCAGGCGCGTGTAGTTTTTAAAAACAGAGCTGCACTTTGTGGCAGTTTCATAGCTGTTTGAGTCTAATCAGTATGATACGAAAACTCAATATAAATTTTCTAGCATTGTGCGGGTTCATTCTAATCAATGTAATTAATTAACATTTTTATCTCTCTCTTTACATAAAATTGTTGTGGTGTTGATCTATTGTTGTGGTAAGATACGTATCATTCTGGTGTGTGTTCAGAAAATATGTGCATGAGTAAATACGATAAAATATTTATCTTTAGTGTGAGTTAATGTCAAATTTACATGCTTATGACGTAGTAAAAGTGCATAGGTTGCCAGTGTAATAGTCTTTGTTATTCTATTATTAATAAATTAATTTTAAGACCAACGTAAGCAATGTGACGTTTCCTTCTTGTAAATTGTACATTTGAGTCAACCGTGTCAGTCATTCTTTGTTTCGTCTTTCACTCGCATCGCTTGAACTTTTGAATTTTAATTTCCTTTTGATACGATACAGTTTAAGTTATTTGTCATC
Source organism: Spisula solida (assembly GCA_947247005.1). Lineage (NCBI taxonomy): Eukaryota > Metazoa > Mollusca > Bivalvia > Venerida > Mactridae > Spisula > Spisula solida. The sequence goes on along the minus strand of OX365948.1, from coordinate 42,730,601 downwards.
TTTTGGGACTAGCACAGTACTGTAGCAATAGTATGTTTCGGTAATTTGTACTTAAATCACCACATTTGAGGAACAGAAAAACGAGCGACAAATCAGTCTGAACAGTTTCTGTTGTCATGTGACAAATTACTGTATAAGTGGTTAAGTTCGCGTCGTGGAAATCTTCGCGTTCTTCGCGAATGGCACATTTTCGCGAAGTTTTCCGCCCGCGTAAATATCTGCCATCATAAAACGGTGTTTATGTACGATCAACTATGATTTCACCACTTACGATGCTTGTTCGTATTATACAAACCAATATAGAAATTTTAATGGAGTGTGATGTAAAAATAAAGAAAACATAGCTGTAAAATGACGAATACTTAAGAAAATTACAGTGAAATAAATATTGTATTGACATTTCAACCATCACTACTATTTTACATACGCACGCGGGTGACTCACCGGTGTAAACATACTTTATTATGATTGGTTAATTCAGTCCTATTTATCTCCCTTCTTATACGAACGTGGCATCCACTTGTGGAGAACATGGGAGCTGGTCACTGCTTATTACTTTTTAGAATTATATAAATTATTTAATTAAAAGAAAGATCGGAATTAACTGAATTAAAGTTTGTTTCCATAGTAAATTAATCCATTGAATACAACTATTATAGTCCAGTTATGATATACGACAATGACGTTGCATTTTATGTGTACGCAAAAAATCACAACCATTGTCTTAACAGTTAGGGCGGAGTTTAATATGTTAGTTTAGCATGACATTATAGTTTATTGCATAGCACAGAGAATTTGACATGACCCTGACCTTTATGTATGCATATATTACAAGGTTCTTGCGTTGAATATATAAATTTCCGCGAACAAACCGTGCAATATCGGTCCTTTAGATTTGTGTTGGTATTTCACTTCGAGCGTCCTCGTGATACAACATACAACCGGGATTATGAATATAGACAAGAAATCAGCTGTTGAATTATGCTAATTAAAGTTCGAGAGTCGTGTGAAATTCTCTGGACTATACAGCATAAGCCTTTATAATTGGTTTTACACTCGACTGCTGCGTCACTGGACTTTTATCCTGACTGGGCTATAGGTCCGTATTATTTAGACTCGGCACATATGTTGCACAAGTGATCATGTAAATACCTATGTTTAAAGACTTTGTGTAATCAACCGGAATCAATTAATCTAAACCATAATGTTCTCTCTGGCCTGTTGGTTGCTGTACGTTAATCTAGTTTCAGCTGTACAGAACAGAATAACCCGCGGTCGTGGTCCCGTGGTTACTGCACGGGATTTGTAACACAGGTTCTAATCTCGGTCGCAGCAGGTCATACCCTTCTATGAACATTTAACAACAACAAAAACAACGCCGAGCATAGATTATATTTACCAATCAGCTTTCTGCTGAAACATGGCGGGCATATGTGTGCCTCCACCCGGATTTGATCCGGGGTCGCATATTTTCCTCCGTATGTGGAGTAGTTGCTGGTTTCTTGTGGAAGAGCAAGTTAATACTGGTAAGGATACAATCCAGGAAAACTAGTTAGATGAATCTGCCGCCAAATATAACTGTTGTTGAGAATAAGGGGTGCTGTTTTATCAAAGCACTTACGGAAATCTTAAACTTACGCTCAAATTTAAAGTCTATATACTGCTTTTACAACTGCAAAATGAAACATTGTTAATATTGGAGATCCATTTACCACCGTGTGTAGTTGTTAAAGAATTATAAAGAATTCAAATTTGGACTTTAGTTTACTATTTCCGTAAGTGCTTTGATAAAACAGTACCCAGGTGAATAAATAAACTGAACATAACAGAATATGTATTTTATTTCCAGTCCTATTCATAATACACCATCTATATAGCAAATGACATAATTAAAACTGTACTAAATGTACGTACATACACAAAGTTATCACATAATTATAACTGTCAATATATCTCAGGAAGATATTTTATAAATTCTTAATGATTTCATTTGGTGTGATTAAAAACTATTGATCGGATTCTTTCATTTATCCATAGAGCGAATTCCTTTAGCCCTTTAGATATCGTAATTTTTATATTATATGACAGTAGGAATTCATGCATAATTTCTATAGTTCCCTAGGCCTGCATGTTTAATATCCAATAATTACAGAATGCATGATAACGTTTAGAAGAACGGATGTAATACTTTTCTCGTCAATTATAATTGACAATGTTAGAAGAGCATTATCAGCATCATTCATCTTGTGTGTTTACTGCTCTATTGATTCCCGACAATTTTACAGTAATTGGGGTATCCTTAACGACCGCAATAATCTATCCTTCGATCGTCCCACTCCTTCGCTTTTTATTGACATAATTAGGAACACCGCGACTGCTTTAAGTCCCAAGCATATTTTAATAACATAACTTTATATTGATCATGAATATGCGAGTTATTTGGTTCCAAATATCACGGTGGGGAACCAACATTATGTAACCCAACATACGATACGTCTCGATTCATATGTTGTGCGTCCGGTATTAAATATATTGTCAACATTAAGACACGAAAAGGGTAAGAATTTATAAGAGGGATGTTCAATAAATGCTTGAGAAAATGTTCATATGCACTGTACAATATACGTATACGTATTCGATCATAATTATGTAACTACCCACCTGATTAACGCTTTGGAAATATCGATCGTTTGTCACCCGAGCTATCCGGGTTTGATAATCGTCGAGCAGGTTATGTTCCTCTATGACAATGGCTACACATCATCTCCTCCACATGTGGAGAAGTTGTAGGTTTTCTGCGGAAGACCAAGCAGGTACTGGTTGATAATTAACTCAAGGAGAATCGTACTTCACTTCAGTGTAGTTATCATTTATAATTGCACCACTTTATGATTAATCATGCACAAAATTCAAAGTCCACAGTGCGTCATTCATTGCGGAGTGAGTAGATAGGCTTGCTTGAAATATCCATTTTTGGGGATGTGGATGGTTCGTTCTTTGTCTGACTCTTGCGTGGCTGGCTAGGCGCTGCCGTAGTGTCTGTGCGGCTTTAGATTGTCTGTGTGCTAGAGTATTTGCTTAGTCCATTGACTACCGTATATGACCGAAAACTTGTTCAAAACGGCACTTGACTTGAATATTCAAAAAACAAGCTTTGCTAATAAAAATTATAGTATATATTATGTTATTTCTTTAAATAAGCGAGCGATTTAATGTTCTTGTTCATTATATTATAAATAATTCTACCATAGCACGTGAGATTTGCCTTCTTTGTGTATATTGAGCTTACTATATTTTATTACCGCGATAAAATATAGCTGATTGATGACGTCACGTTTGACGTCATATAGTATGACAAATGACGTAAAGGTGACGGTAACGTTCCTAGGAAAGAAAGTAGTTTGACTTCAACCTGTTTTGTTGTGCTATAAATGGTAAAGCATTGGCGATGTTCGAATCGAAATAATAAATAGGAAGCTGTGCTTTGTTGTGTTATAAAACTACGCATCCAAACACGTGCCTATATTTTATTACGCAACAAAACATAGCTACGTATTCATTATTTCTTAATTAAATAATTGCTGAGTTCAGTCAGTTGGTTGACCAAATAAAAGAAGCCGGAACTACAATTTTGTTGTTTTTGGAATGTATGAGCTAAATGCGATTTAAATGCGTTTGATGCTGACACATCCAATTTACATTTACGATAGAAATGTATTACATCCGGAATGCGGATCGCAAACATTTCTAACTTACGCCAAATTGAGTGATGAAATTAATTTAGTAAATGAATTATTAATATATGATTGATATACAGTTCGTATAACGATAAATCAACCAAAACGATGTCAGCAAAGTGCAAAATGGCAACGACCAACAGTCGATGTCGAAGAAATATCGGTCTAGTTTATAACTTTGGACTGCGGAAGACTTAATCAAATTTGCTGACATTTTGAAGAAGAGGGGAATAATCAATATACACAGGATAATGTTATAGAATCTGTCTCAGGAAGGTATAAGAGAATTTAAATCAATTTACCATTTTATTTAAAAAAAATTCAAGACACAACGACAGCTGAAGAAAATCTAAAATAAATGGATTCTCCATCGCACAGTTCTCTTGAACATGTTACAGTATCACCACTCGCGTTAGCCGTGGTACCTTTATTGTCGATTGTCAGTTTTGCACAGTGCTCACACAAAATGTTCTAACTGATTTACTCCTATACCACGACACAGACCTGACATTTACAGTCTAGCGCCAGTCTCGTGGGGGCCGTTTCTTCATGGCCGATGTTATACGGCGCGTTAAAATTATGTGTTAGCACCGTCATTCTTGCAAGTTAGCAGACGATGAAGGATCGTTGTTAATGACTTTGAAGCTAATACAAAAACAACGAGTAATCTTATTTTCGGTTTACAGCGGATGGTTTCCAAATAAGGTGAATATTCGTTCTAACCATTTCCAATTTTGTTCGATATGCCATAACTAGCGACTTACTTTGTGTGCTCATAATGTTCAATAAACAAATTTACTAAAGCACATGAGGCTTTTAGGTAGATTTATTACTAGGAACTGCTAACAGTCTGTAGCTATATAGTGTTTGTGTCGTCTTGTAAATCGATATGTATATTTTGTCAAATGGTATGTGTTGGCTGCACTAGGTGCATTACAGTGTGTATGTTAGGTGTCCCAAAATAAGTATAAAATACGAATAAGAATTGACTTGCCATTTAAGCAAATGACAATTATTTAGCCATCCCTAATATTGTAGTCCTAAAATGATTGCGGATAATTTTCTCTCCGTACTGATGAGGTTCTTTATGATATTTCATTATTCCATTAAAATATCGAATGACACAATTTGTTTTCCACCAGTTATACCAAGGCTAGGCTCTAGTAGGGAAGTCTAGAATAAGCTAGTTATTTATAAAATGTGTTTATTGACCAACATGCTCAAACTGTAGGTCTAGATATACGATAAGGGCAGTAAATGTGCGGATTTAGCGAAGTGCAATGGTGCAATTTACAGTTAGTGTTAGAAATGAAAATGTCTCATGCTAGATCGAGATGTTACAAAAACAGTGTGTGTTACCGTTTCAAATTTATACCAAAGCCTTTGCAGGGAAACACAATTACGTGTTGTAATTGAAACATTTCGATGAGAAATTTTAAATTGTTGTTTTCGTATCATACCACTCATTTACTGAGTTTCATTTTATTCTGCTAGTGAAGTGTCGTATCTCTGACATGAACATTTGGTAACAAACGCTTGTGCTGGCTGCAATATTGTATGATTATTCTATCGTGTGAACACTAGACTTGTGTATGTGTGAATAGTTGACGTTATATTTATAGAGAGTTCTGGGAAATTTCGGAAATTTCTTCCGTAGAAACGACTGATTACAGATTAAAACGGATGACGTCTGGTGATTTCGATGTTAGGGGCTACAATAACTGCATGGAACAGAATTAACAGAAGCTATAATTGGCACTTTTGTGAGTGAATATATCAGTGTATGCTCTGTCGATCTGTGTTTGACATATGCAACAGACTTAATGTTCTTACTCTCTGTCGGAATAAACCCAACATACTGAAACATAAACTAGGAGAAGTACGACATTTTTTGTAGAAGGATGTGATTTTCTTTTCAAACCACACAATGCAATTCGAAGTGGAAGGAATGAAGAGCGAGTATCAGTTATGAACTGTCAAGAATTTGATATCGCGTTTGTAATGTGATTGTAAATACGGACATAACACTATTTGCTAGGAAATAATAATACATTTTTGACACAAGATGAATTAGATAGAGTTCTGAAAATGTGTTTCCATCTGCTGTAATAACATGCTGCGGAATATTAGAACATACGTAGTGAACACAAATGTCGGGGCGTGTAGGACAAGATGACAAGTACGTGTTTGTAATGAACCTACAATAATATAACAGTACAGCGGGAATTGTTCAAACTTTAGTTTATTAAAGGGATTGGGAGTTTACAGGAGGAATCTTCTTTGGTGAACTTGGTGTAAGAAACCAGAATAGGATACCTCGTACGCTGTGTATGTTGAATTGATTTAGACAGGTTTAATTGAAGCATGTGTATGTTTGAACGTTTGGAAATGCTTTCGGTGAATTTGTTGAACTGTTTGTTGCTAATTAGCAACATATATCTATCGGCTCGTGCTCCTAAACAGGACCGTGATAATTAAATATCTAAGTGTTCATAGAGTACAGTTCAACGTCGCCGAAAGGACTTTGTTGACGCTTGTAGAGTTGTTTTAGAATGTACAAGATTTGACTGTGATAAGAGGAGACAAAATGTGAGTAACGACATAGGACACATGGTGCGTAGACGGATGAAATTTTGCCGTAGAGGTTCGTCATCCTCACTGTCCTCGCTAGCAAGCAGGTAAACATTTTTCTATCTTTCTAACTGTTATACATATAAGGTTGTTTCGTTAACTGATTCGAGTTTCTTTTGTATCTATCTAATTCTAATTATGATGTTAGGGTGTTCTGTGAACAGGTTAACAATTTCATACTTCCATTCTATTTAACTATTTTTCGATGTTTCCGTATACAGGTTAACACTTTCCTATCGTATCTATCTAATGATTATCAGTGTGTTTTATTAGCAGTTAAGCACTGTCACATCGTACGTACATACCCGTTTTGTAAGGGTCTTTCTCTTGGCAGGAAATGCACACATTTATAATTTATTTAAGCATTATAAAGGGATATGAAGATAGTAAATTAACACTTTCACATCGTATAAACCTAACCGTTTGGTCAGGATGCTCTCTTGAACACTTTTACATCGCCGTGGGTCTGACTATGATGATTGTGTTATTAAAATCCAGTAACATGCAGCGGGATGGCACATAAATTAGTTTGTATTTAGAAAATGAATTTCCATTTTCTAAATACAACTACATGTATTCCATTTTGTTTCAAAAGAAGGCTCCATATTGTTGTGATTGTGTTATATAGCATGTAAGAAATAATAGAGTAGTCTTTAGTTACCTTAATGGTTGGTTCAAAGTAGCTGATCGTATTGTATTGAAATATGGGTTCAGCTACAAAAAGGTAATAACAAATCGAATAGGGAAGACAGTACACAACAGAAACATCAGATCACCAAGAAAGATCACTCTAAAAAATGCGAGTAGCATCACATATTACAAGGCATCAGGATAATCAGCAAAAGGTGAAACAGAACAGCTACACAGTAACATACTCAGACTGGGAAGGAAGCACTCAGACAAAAAGCAGCAGGCACATAAATATCAAGTAAACATCACAAGACACAAATGAACAAGAAAACATGAAACAGAGCTGCTACAAGAAACACTACAATCTACCCCAACAATGAAGGTGGCATTGAGAAACAAATAGCAGAGCAGAAAAGGCACAACCTTATATACAAACCCAAGTGACAAGGACAAAAATGAACATGAACAGGACAACAGAACAGCTACTAAAACACGACCACCTACCCAAACTTAAAAACGAGGGGTTATCACTATATTCGAGAACTTTTCATATAGCAATTTTGTTTTGTCTACTAGGCTAAAATATAGCATCATTCTAAGTAAGTTCTCCCCGACCATCAAACGCACTTATATTACCTTTAAAATCATGCGAGGTGTGTGTGACGTTGACGTCACCGTTTGAGCAGCACCTAACTCAATTGTGGCTCATATCTGACCCCATGTACATTTATATGATTATTTTACTTTTAATACAGTAATAAGTCATAAGAAGACACACTTAAGGTACAATAGAAAGATACCCATTGTTTTAATATCCTGGTGAAAAAGAAAGCACGATCTAGCAAGTTTGGGACGCAATTTCGAAAGAACCTTTATGAACAGGACCCAAAGGGGTATTGTTTTGCAACCTAGCTTTGGTTTCACCAGTAGCATATGGTTCAGAAATTAATGGGGAGTGTCCAATGTTAACCGCAGTGTTAATTCTTCAAAATATCCTTATTTTATAGACGCATCCGCTTGGCAGAGTCCCTACAATCATATAAACAATGGAATCGTGTGTAGATTGCTGACTTAGAGTGCAAATCATCCACATACAACTTGGTCATGTCATCTGTGAGATATCTCAAGGATTTTCCTAGTTTGAGGTTAATCTTAATAGAATGTCGTTGCTATAGTTATGATCCCCTCGGTCTTTATGTATTGCAATAGACCTCTGACATAAAAAGGCGTCATATTGAACTATTTTCAGTCACATGATTAGGAAATGGACGCTCCCTGTCACCAGTACAACACATATGTCAATACAAATGTAATAGAACATAAGGGTTGAAAATAAGTCCTATAATAAGATCATCGTACAAAGCTCCCCGATTTACGGACGAACATATGAGTATCGAATTCCATGACTGGACCTTGTTTATTTGTTTATTGTTTCGCCAGTTTATCAAAAATAAATGTAATAATAACATAAATTGTCAAGTTTTTATACATGTATTAATATACTTCAACAGCAAATACAGACAATAATAGTCCACGCACAAAATTCAAAATGTTATCACTTGTCTGCAGCCGATATTTAACTTGCTACAAACCGAAAGTCCAGCAGTATATTTTGTAAACAAATCAGATTTCTCGAAAATCAAATACAGGTTATGTGTGTTGATGTTTTCAACACGTGCATCGGAAAATATAAAATTTATAATTTAATAATGATTAATCTTTGAAGATATTTAGTATTTCTGTCATGGTATGTCTTGTTATGGTCGTAACAAGAACCCTGATATAAAAGCATCAACTAACCATCTTATTGACGGATACATAATTTGTTACTTTCACGGGAACGCAGCTTGACTAATAACTCAGACTGATAACATCTGTGTACCCTAGAACCTATACACGAGGTTTATTTTCCGGAGACAAACGGAAGAGGCCGAGCTTTCACGATTGCCGTTGCTCTGTGATTATGTCTTGTCCAACATGGTCCATGGTTACAATAAGTGACGTTATCATGTACATTGTGACGTCACGTTATAGTTAACTAATTAATTAAATCAGCTGATGATTTCATTGTTCTATATAATCAACATTTCAAGTTATAATAATAATAATAATAACAATAGACCCCTCGTATATTAGCTTTAAAAGCGTGAACAGACAATATAATTCTGCAAATGGTGCAATGCAATGTGATAAATTGGTTTTGTCAAATTGTATTTGAGACAATGCAACCATCATTACTGTGCAAGTCATATCTGTACAATGTGATTGAATAATGTAATTTAACAGCGTATTCGTAGTTGTCAGAAATAGTTTATGAACAAGTTCCACTGCCAACGAGCGTATATGATACTATCCCCCTTGAGGACTCCGATGAAATCGAAACGTTTGTATGTATAGAGCTAACTGTTTCGCAACATAAACCTCTTTTGTTTGCCCTCCACAAGAGGAATGCAAACTTCGGAAGTCACTCCCACTTTGTCTATACACTTAAAAACATTTCTAAAATCTATTTATGAAAAGTATGGAGTGCCAAACTTTTAATTTTTCTGATAGAATTTTAAATGCATGTCCCCCACCCTATGTCTTCGAATGTATTTGGCCATAAACTGTTATATATGTGTAGACATACTCTTGAATTGAATGTGAATAATACTTCGATTATTTCCCAGCGGACGTCGAAATCAAAGTATATGAACAGAGTTATGACGTGGATGTACAGTGCGCGGTTGTGTTATAATTACTTCATATATCATGGAGTGGTTCGTGTTTTCGTGCAATTTGTTGTCAAATATTTGGTGTGACGTTGGGATATAAATCGTACAAAAGCCAAGTTTGATCAATAAGCGAATTCCACATCCTAGGGAAAAATTGTTTGGTTTGATTACAGTCCAAATCTGTTTTGCCTTATCAGTATGCTTCATATAATACTGTGTGCGTGCCGTATGATAGCAATATGTCTAGGGTAACCATTTTTCTTTTGTGATATATACAATGGTATTTTTATATCAGGGTTTAAAAAGCCATTTACTAAAAATATAATTCCTGGATATCGAAGCCAACGTCTTATTGGTATAATTCATTTCGTTACAAAAGTGTTCGATATACTGTCAAAGGCTTAAGTGTCTAGACACTTTAAGTTGAAAAAATATATCTTTAATCAAATTTTATAGCGGTAAAATTAGCAAGTAAAATTGGTGACGCAGTCTAGAAACGTTACTTTCGCTACTTGAGGCGCACCTGTCAACTAAGCGTTGTCAATGTAAACTAAGATACAAGTTCATGTTATAACGACAGGACAAAGATGAACAAAATGTACTAAGTCCTGCTTTCATATGTCAATTTAGTTCAACTAGAAATGTGTCCATAGGACACGGAGCCCCAACTTGCCATTTGACAATGTTGACAAAACATTCCTACAACATTTGATGACTGTAGCACAAACACTTAATGAGTTATGAGACACAAAAACAAAAAGTCACCATGTCAAGGGCAACAACAGGTTAGATCCGACTTAAAATATTTAGGTGGCACTATCATATACTGGCAAATATGCCAACAAAATTTGAAGACTGTCGCTCAAATACTTTCGAGTTATTGGTTACACAAGCAAAAGTTGACAAAACTTCATCATCTGCAATAACTGAACGGTTCAGAATACAAAATATATAGATGCACACATGCTGAATATTATTCCTACAGCACAATCACTTTTCAAGTTACGCACAACACAAGCCAAATTTCATCTTTCTAATGACAATTGCTCTGCTAATACTGTTCGGGTTAAAATTTAAATATATATAGATGTACGACAACAACTCTAGGTGATCAACACTGATACTGACTACCGTCCCTCTATAAGAGGTTTGAAGACTGTAGAACAAATATTTTTCAAGTTACAGCCAAAACAAAATTTCGGACGGACTCATGGATGGATTGACGGACAATAGCAAATCTATTCGCCCCAACCCCAAAAAATATTTGGTGGGGCATAATAACAGGGTATGCGAGTAACACAACACATTGTATATGGTATGATTGTTAATGATCGTCAACAAACACGGGTTAGTTGTAATGTAAGTTTATGTATGTAAATAACTGTGGGAAGATGTGCTTTCTTGCGTTTGGTTTGCAATAACATACACTATACATGATGTTCCCTAGAATAATGCCGTTTATCAGGATCAGTCTTGTTTTCAAGGATTCTCCTCGTGACTTGTGTTTCATCATGCACATACTGATTGCATATGCCCCTCCTTTATGTTAATATATGCTAATTTAAAAGTTTACTAGTGTGTCATTCATTAAGGGAATCCGTACATAGGCTTGCGTGAAATAGCCCGTTTTTAAAGGGATACGGGTGGTATGTTCTGGGTCTGTATCTTGAATAGGTGATAAGGCCCTGCATCCGCTTTCTTATGGCTTAGAATCGTATGTGCATAACAACAGGTAACTCTATCATTGATAAAGAGTAAAAAAAAAATTTCATATTTATGTTATCTTAGACATTATAAATGTTATAAAAAAATAATTTTTGTTTACTCTTTATTAATGATACAGTTACTTGTGTGCTTAACAGGACTTTATAGTTTTAAGTATAGTTTTATTTGATTTATAAACCGTCGACTAAATTTAGTTGTTTTTAAATGAATGTAAAGTGACAAATGGCAGCCAACTCCGAATCTTAAAATGACAAACCCTACTCTATAATGCCATCAATTTCCAAAATAAACCGTTTCACTACATCGCATAGTGCTCGGTAAAGTGCTCGGTTGAGCACCATAAAACACAAGGGGTCAGTTGAATCGCCTAGGCTGGTATTCACCAAGCATCTTAATGAAAACTAAGTACTTGTATTTCCTTAAGTGTATCAGCTAAACAGGAAAATCAAGGGTGTCACATTTACATAGTTAAGAAGCATTCTGTAAAGAGCTGCAAAAATAAAACATGGGTTACTCTTCGTTTCCTGGGATATATAAAATATGTGCAGCTAATGTTTGAACTTAAGTCCAAATACTTGTACAATGTATTTAAGATTTCCCGTTAGATGCTTTGTGATCACCATAAGTCCAAATACTTGTACAAGGTATTTAAATTTTCCCTTAAGATACTTTGTGAACACCAGCCCTGGTGTTACAATAGTATGTTTCAAATCCTGCATTTGTCTCCCTTACCCCAGTCTGTTGTATAGATATACGTAGAACTTTTCCTTACAACTCCCCACCACCAATCAATACACATCAAGACACATATTTAGCTGCCCGTTAGCAAGCTTTTAGTGCTACAACATATAATGCTATCTTAGAACAAATGTTCTCTTTCTACTGGATCAAATATCGATTCTATATAGATCTACAAACAACTTCCATAAACCGTTTACGTTCCGACCATAAGTAATAGTCATATTTCAGGCAAAGTATACTTAGGACATTTATTACTGTACAAGTGATCATTTCCGCGGGTCGAACAATTAGCGAACTATGAATTTCGAACATTAAGCGTGCGGAGATATCAGCGATTGTTTTCTTCAATTGTTTTAATTTATCGCGCTATTTCGTTTAATGTCCAGTGCATTTACATATAACATATATTTTTAACAGACGGACAGCTAACTTGTAATATTTATTTATTTCATTTGTTTGTTCGTTTGTTCGTTTGTTCGTTTGTTTGTTTGTTTGTTTATTTATTTATTTATTTATTTATTTATTTATTTATACAAACGTATCATCCTCACCAACAATCATCCACAGTGTCGCTGCACGAGTAGACTGGTACCTCAGTCCAATTTGACTATCGAATTTAATATATTCGAACTAGTAACCAGTCTACTGCTTGAGGTTCCGATGGTTGATGTATCAGTTGCAATAATTATGTTTTCTTTAAAAGTACATCGGAAATAAATACGGAAACATTGCATGTATATAGCTCGCCGGAGATAACTCTAGCCTTATCAATAAACAAACATTGATGATAGAAACACTGCACGATCGATTGACTGCTTATTATCCTTGTAATACTATATATTGAAAGAGTACAATAATGCATTAAAATTGATCATGCACAATATTGAACTAAAATTGTCGTCAAAAATGCATTTAATTCTCATTTTTATTTGTAAACAAAGGCCAATGACACTAACCATTGGCCTTTGTTTACAAATAAAAATGAGAATTAAATGCATTTTTGACGACAATTTTAGTTCAATATAGATAACACTAGCCTTTGTTTACAAATAAAAATACAAGTCAAATAGTTTCCTGCAGGTGATTACCTGCGGCCTTGTAATTTAGTTGTATTGTTTAGGATGTGGTTTTGGCAGTTTGGATGCAATTCGAATTTATTCCGGTGTAAGTTTAAATTAATGTTTCTGTCAAAATAATTCCAATACATGTAAAATCGAACAATACCGATTATCTTCCAATTATTTGGTTGTGTTAAATATATGTGCCGAACGAATGAACAAATTCAAAAGAATTAGAAAAAAAATCATGTATCAATACCATGCTTCTGTTAATCTAGCGATGTGTTCTCTACGGTATGTATAGTGCATTGCCCACTATATTTATTACTGACTGGGAATCTTTTGCAGCTGCAGACACCTGCTGTTTAGATTCGTTGTCTCGCGTTCAAAGTGAAATTTCGGAATAGTTCTGCTTTCTTTGGTAAATTAACTATTGTAATGCGATAAAGACCGATGTTATCCGCATGGAATAATGGAATTAGTTTGGTTCACGACATTCTTACAAAATGCTTCTTTTTTTGGATATTTTTTTTGAAATCGTAAACCATCGAGAACATGTCACGTGCCCCTCCATGGTCATTTTACTTTTGGCAATTCAATATAACCTGCGGCTCAAGGCCGCAGGTTAATTAATAAATCAATACATTTTCGATATTCATTTTTGTTCAATCTTGTGCATATACACTTTTAATGATATACTCATTAAACCTACACTGATAACTGGCGGCCATTCGACTGTGCAGTGTTTATAATTTGCTTTGTTTGTGTATAAGCCTTAACTGGCGGCCATTCGACTGTGCAGTGTTTATAATTTGCTTTGTTTGTTTATTGATAAGGCTAGAGTTATCCCCGGCGAACTATATCATCGGCGTACTATAGTCCGCACAGGATAGTGTAATATTTACAAACATTAATCGGTTTGGTTAACTGTGGCAAAATTAGTTTTACAAATCACTTAAGTAAACAGATAAGGTCAGTTTTGTACTTAAAGCATCACTGATAATCGTGCACATAATTGTAATCCACCTTTGAGGAATATACCAAATTTTCCCGCCTTTCACAATATCCCGGGCGCACTATACATTTGCGTCACATTGCATTTGTATACAAAACGACAACAAATGGGACAGGGAAGGTAGCACTAAACAGAAACAGCATCGCACGAAATGCACAAAAAAACCGTACATAAACTGCTAGCGCGCAAGAAAGCGGCCTGACCAATATGAACAACATCACATTATTCATTCATTATTACACCACAGTGTACAAACGAGTCAACTTCCGTTTATCGCAATAATGAGTACACGTTGAATTATATAAGATTGCAATAATGATCAGTACAGAGATGGAAATCACTGGATGTTTCAATCACAATAATGAGTACACGTTGAATTGTATAGTATCACAATAATGAGTACAGTGATTTGGTTTATACGTGGTGTACACTGTATTGCATTTTCATTTCAATTAACAATAGCACCACATAACCTACAAAAAGATAAATATTTTGTTAAGAGAAAAGCTTAATGTTTTGCTGGTAAATGATAATGTGTTTTTAATTGTTCGTGTACAGACGGAAATCGAAGTTCAAAAATGAACAGTGTAAATATGTTTACGTAAATCGACGATTTCAATTCGACTTTACAATACAAATCGGACAGGGAAGGCAGCACAAGTAAGTTTAACAGAAACAGTCAAGCACGAAATGCACTTTAGGACACACAAAAAAGACAAAGCACGGGCCACAAGTATCAGCCACAATGCCAAACACAAAACTGAACAAGATAAATTGAAACATCAACACAGTACTTTAAATGGTCAATTTACAAACCATGCCCGTACTTTTGTCTTGCTTTCACTCGGAACCATAATCTCATTATATGTTTTAGCAAAGTGATGAAATAATTGATAATTACATGTTAGCACTTTTAGGCTCGTCTACACACGTAAAAGATTCATCAATCACTCGGCACTTTATAGCAACAATCACGCTCAACCAACATTGGCACAACAGTAAAACACTGCACATGAATTACATAATGGATTCGTCATGAGAAATAAGTAGAAATCGATTCGTATTTTATTTTGTTACGAGACCCATGTGGGCCATGAGATGTATAAAATTTACAATGAAATTGTACACATGTATTGTGTAATTTTAATTAGCTCGGATTTTATGTAAAAAGATGGTTCAGCGTAATATTTGGTGACGTGGACAATGGATATTGGAACAAAACTTGCAGTTTAAGCTAAAATAAGTGAATGTTCGTGTGGTTTTTTTAAATTTCTACTAATATTAACATTGTGCCACTTCTAACCTGTCCCTTTTCAATATTGATTTTCCCGCACGCATTTGCTTCTTAATTATGTAATTATGTTAATTATTTACATTATCTTTACACGATCATTCACATATGACGATCTGCCACTTTTGCACCTGGAACATGTTCAATTTCACCATTTGCACGAGAAAATTAAGCTGATCGGTCGGTTTTTTACGTGGGACATTTTATACGATTTATGCATTTTTCACGAGATAATTAAGCTCTACCTCATGTGGGTTCACTTTTTCTACAGACAAACAGCATCGTCTGTGATAAACAGATCCAAATGGTAAATGCCAACCTGGATATAGTACGGGAAATAAAGGCGGGACATTTTGGTGTAATCCACCTTGTTTGCACGATTTATCAGTGATGTTTTAGTATAAAACTGACCATATCTGTTTTCTTTAGTAATTTGTAAAACCAAATGTTCAACAGTTGACCAAACCGATTCATGTTTGTAAACATCACATGATCTTGGGCTCACTACAGTCATGCGGTAGACAATTGTCTAACCCTCCCTGTAAGTATAACTTAAATTATCGATTATTATCACCTTCCTTTATGGTTAATTATGCACGAAATTCAAAGTCCACAATATGCCATTCATTGCGGGGTCAGTATAGTCCAGTCAGGATAAAAATCCAGTGACGCAGCAGTCGAGTCCACTATAATGGTGTAAAACCAATGATACCTATAATTCCATTGCTAAACTAACATACTAAACTTCGCTCTACCTGTTTAAACAATGGTTGTGGTTTTTTGCGTACACATAAACTGCAACGTCACTGTCACAATATCCTAACTGGACTATATATAGGCTTGTTTGAAATATTTACATAGATATTCTGCTAAGTTTTGGGAAGATTCTGTACAACACGTATCTACATTATCAAGGATTGCTAGATTTGGTGGTCAGTATTTCTTGTATTGTTGGTTGATGAGAATGCCGGTAAACATTCCCTGAAAATCGGTGTTTCTTGGTGTTCTTTACGCAATGGTATCAATCAAAACCGTTGCTATAGCAACATTGGATAGAAGTAACAGAGGTAGTGACAGTGACATAGTCTATGGGCTGAAATTGTTTGAATTTATTCCTGCAAAATGCCTGCACGAAGATACTCCTGCAAATCTTCAATAAAAAACCCTCCAATTACCGCATAATTTAAATCTCGACTCAGTCGATATGCCAATAATTACATAACAACACCGAAGCACCGCTGGTCTTACTCAGCATTCCCGAACAAATTAGTTGCAGTGACAATCGGCTTTGAGGCTCACTCTGCAAGTTTAAATAATTAAGCAATTGTAACGCAACGCTGTGAGTATACTTACATATACAATGTACATGTACTCTAGTTTTTAAAGAGATGGTTGTATATAGTAGAACAAACTCGAGCATGTATTTGTCCATTTTCCAAATTGTACGCGTTTTGTTTCGCAACCGAGTTTAAATTCAATCGTGTACGGCTACGTGTACGGGTATGGATACACGGGCATGTTTCCGTATGCGTCAAACTCTCTCTATTGTTTAAATGTTCCATTTTATAACAAATGCTTTTATACCAAATGTATTACCGGTATATCGTTTTAGACTATTATATTCATGATCACCGATTTCCGTGGTAAAGCCAAATCGAGATATATTGACCTTTAAAACATGGCTATGCATTTTGTTTTCTTACACCGTATGTTATTGCAACGTTTTGGTACATTATGTACACCGCGGGTTATATCAAGTCCGGTTGTGTCGACCTCGATGCTCTTGTCATATCTGGTGTACGAGTGTGTATGCGCATGTGACCGGTATGCCTCCGTCTTTGCATCAGTGTAGGCGGGCATGCGTCCGGTTCCTGATTTTGACAAACATGCGAAAACACATGTTCCTTTTCTTTGGCATGAATGTTAACCTCAACGAGGAGAGTCATGTGTAAAGCATAATGTTCCTATCTCGAAGGTCAATGTCACAGTTGGGGGTAAACATACCAATTGAGGTTTGTTCGGAGTATTTCTTCTTCATGCATGAGTGGATTTGGATGTAAATAGGCATGACTGACGAAGTCCCACTTGCGTAGTTGGAGTTGTTATACGATAGCGTGTCATGTACAAGAACGAGGTCTCTGGGTATAAGAGCAATGTCACATTTAGAGGTCATACGGAGCTGTCCAGTAGCTTGCCATTTATTGTGTGGTAATGCTCGATAATGCTCTGTTATGTTAGATATACGTGGATGAAGGTACAAATGTACATGGAGAGGTCCTGTTTTCTGTGCATCTACCACTGAAACTCGACCCAATTGTTCACGACTGTGAGACGGTGTGCCACACGCTAAAATCAAATCAATATCTTAAAGGCAAAGGTCATACTTGGAGTACAAAGTTTAAAGGTCATACTTGCAACTATACTAGTATTCATAACTTGTCATGTCCAAACAAAAACATCCACATTATTTGCATACCAACGGTGTATAGCCATATCAGTACCCTCTCAGTGCAAAATGATATATCGGTACACTCTCGGTGCTGGCACGGGGCTCTCTCGGTGCAAAACAATGAGAACAGAGAGGGTACCGGTGCCGCGTCTAAACCGAAAGTAGGGTGTTTTTAAAGAAATTTGATGGAAGTTACCTAATAAAAAGCTTTTAGTGGCAAGATATGGTCAACGGCTTTACGTCTAAGGTACTAGATATTTGCTATATTGAAGAAAAGTCGCATTTAAGCTTCATAAATATGGCTCAATGTTCATTCGAACAAGTACCCCGGTCAACATTCCAGCCAAGTCTGAACATGTGACAACTGATAGAACAAATTGAACAATATGAATACAATGGTTAATCATTAGGGGGTTCCATGGGCTATCGATTTTTATGCATAGACCCGTGTTTTTTGACACAAAAATGATTTTCCTACCTCTCTTGTCGATCGTCGTCCTTCCATTTCATTGTTTCGCACCGAGAGAGACCCGTGCCAGCACCGAGAGGGTACCGATATACCATTTTGCACCTACCACTAGAAGTTGGTGTGGGACTAATTGGACTTTAAACAGTATTTGAAAATGGTTCAAATGACTGATTCAATACGTTTGGATTCATGCGTTCAATTGTATAACGTTTATCCTGAAACTTTCTGGACCACCCTCGTATTATACGATGTTATGATAAAACATATTATTTATAACTTTATCCTGAAACATTCTGGACGGCCCTCGTATTATACGATGTTATGATAAAACATATTATTTATAACTTTATCCATGAAGATCGATATACGATGCCTTATGAGAGTTGTTATGAATATAGACATGATTACATTCTGACTGAGCGCTGATTTGATTATCAACGAGAATTCATACTTTGAGAGAAAATTGTCATCTGAAAAAAGTTTATATTTCATTTGAACTTTGTTCTAATAGTCATCTAGAGCATATCCCTTACGCTGTATATTTTGTGTTTATATATTCGCGTAAGTTATAGTCCTCCGGTTCAATCTGCTGAGCATACGTTGTGGACGGCACATACATGCGTTTAGAATATTGTAATGGGTACTACATATATACGCCTTTGGTGAAACATGTAACTTGGCGTCTATAATCGATTACATCATTTCAAAGTGCCGAGGTTACAATTTTGGTGTTTGTTAATATTTACATCATTATAATCGTATGGCGCTTGTAAACTGCCGAATCCATGGTCCAATCGGCAAAGCCTGCAAGAGCACGTTTAACTTAGTGGTATCAACTACTAGTGGAACCTACTGTAGCTTTAACCTGTTTCAGTTGTTATATGACGTGATACATGTGGATCTGCACCTATTATTTCAAACAAAATACGGATCATGCATGTTTCACAAAAATCACCATGGTCCCTTTTCCAAATAGCTTTGAAAGATATTATCCACACATATAAAAACCTGTCACTGTTTAAATTTCAGTTTAGTACGATAAAAAATCACGACGAAATTATGAAAAACGTTGCTCCGGAAAAACCCGGATTTCGTATCTTCGACATTTTGAAGTGGTGCCGTCATTATGCCTCTGGGGCAATGTGCAGTCGGAATTATATCGATGGGAGCGCTGTGTGTGTGTAATGATTAAACGGAATATCGGTTCATTTAGTAGCTATTTCTGTGTCCCTCTAGTAGTAGTTATATCGTATGTGGACTACCCGGTTCCTTAATATAAGATCAACTCGACTACCAAAATAATTATCCGTGTATCAAGCAGTTCATTTACGCTGAGCGCAAAGTAAGGCATGAATAAAATTACTGTTTCTTAGAATATGCGTTGTGATTATCAATATACGAACTATACTTTAGTTCAACGAACGTAGGATTGTTCGTTTAAAAATGTTTCTAGATTAATGTCAGTATCGATAACAGTTCAATATTACTGTAAGCTGGAAACACTCGGTCTGTGTTTGACAGTTTGTCTCCGTTTCCAGGCAATATAAACGAGAAGGTAATCCTGCTGGATTCTATTTTCCTGTGTTGATTCTAAAATTGATATTTTACCATTATATCACCCATGACGTGATAAAATTGCTTGAAGCTAAACCAGAACCAATTTTGAACATGTCTGGTGAACAGTTATTTAAAACAGATACATTCCTTATCTTATCAGTCGTCATACTGTATAATCAGATATTTTTCGCGAGGTGACAATTTCGCGAATATTTAATTGTTAAAACTATTAGTTTGCGAGGGAAAATCACGTACAGCAATATCGCTTATCCGTTTAGCGCAAAATCGCTTAAAATATATAGAATATAGAGCGACCAGTGTAGTGATTTTGTCATAAACGTTTTATTGTTTAAACGATATCATTTGTCCCGGATGATTTAAAAACTGCAATTTATTATCCTTTTATTAATGCAAAAATTATTTTTATGTTTAGGCGGGGAAATTAGCTTTAACAAATTACCACCCGTTTTTACATTGAATATAGTGCAATGGGGTAAAAAAATATATCAAAACTTTCCTGTTTAACTTGTATTTTAAAGAATATGCTTGAAACCAACATATTTATCAGATAAGCGAAATTGTTGTGAATGGTTAACGATTTCTGAAATTCAGTAAGAACTACTTTCTGTTGTTTCAGAGCCGTTTTTGTTCGAGAACTTACCGATTTCGCGTAGATAGTGAAAATTAATTCCTCGCGATGTTGCACTGGAATTTTCTTACTTGTGCCTTTGGTAAAACATTGATTGGCCAGCAACCAATATAATCCAATAACGGTTGAATTTCTCCACTTGAACACGCGAACCATCGCTTCATGCAACAACCTTTCGTTATAAAACATTAGAACGAACTGTTGACATGTAAGACAATGCAAAACGTCTTCGAACTGAATCAATTTCTTTTAAATATTGTTTTAGTCTCACTGGTCAAAATTAGTTTAGTTGTATATAGACTACATAGTCACATTACCATGCCACTGGTCGAACGTTTTTTGAGCATCAAGCAAAGGGTATAACTATGACGGTACCATTTTTTCGCAACGTTGAATCGTACCCGAGACCTCTCGCACTCGAAGCGGATGCTCTACCACTAGGGTTACCTAGGCGGACAAACTGCATTACCTGTAAATAAACATACATGTACTTAAAAGTCGAGGTATAACTAGGCTTCGAAGTAAGATTAAACGTGTACATGTGCTGTGTTGTTGTTTCCTTTGCTATAGGGTTCTGAGTATCGCCTTTCCTGTGCTGTATAAAGAGGCTCCCTTGTGTTTGGAGAGTTTCTGTTATGTGAGATTTGCGTGGAGAGGCTATGTTATGTGAGATAAGTGATGAGAGGCCCTGTTAGATGAGAAGTTCGTGGAGAGGCTATGTTATGTGAGATAAGTGATGAGAGGCCCTGTTAGATGAGAAGTTCGTGGAGAGGCTCTGTTATGTGAGATATGTGTGGAGAAGTTATGTTATATGATATATGTATGGAGAGGCTATGAGATATGCTTGGAGAGGCTATGTTATATGAGAAATGCTTGGAGGGGCTATGTTATATGAGATATGTGAAGAGAGGCTCAGGTATATGAGATATGTGTAGAGGTTATGTTATATGAGATATGCTTGGAGAGGCTCTGGTATATGAGAAATGCTTGGAGAGGCTCTGGTATATGAGATATGCTTGGAGAGGCTATGTTATATGAGAAATGCTTGGAGAGGCTATGTTATATGAGATATGCTTAGAGTGGCACTGCTATGTGAGATATGCTTAGAGAGGCACTGCTATGTGAGATATGCTTAGAGAGGCACTGCTATGTGAGATATGCTTGGAGAGGCACTCCTATGTGAGGTATGCTTGGAGAGGCATTGTACCGATAGATTTGCGTGGGTTTTTTTTTATAAGAGTATACGCAGGTATCTACTGATCTACTTTATTGATTTGACGAAGGTGTTCATGTAAAATATTACCAGTGGATTAGACTCTGTCGAACGCTAATTGGAAAATCATCTTAAAACATTACAAATCTTCCTTTGATACAGCGTCGATCATTATATTGTCTGTATACATTGCAAATCAATCGATGTAATCCCTTTGACATGGTCATTAAATGGTGCATATAGCTGACACTACATGGCAAGAAACTCATTTAATGTATTGACCAGTGTACGGTATCACGGTTAGGCTGATCAATATGAATGTCCTCGTCTGAAAAAGCAATTTTTTCGTTTTAATTTCCTAGAAAGCTATTTTCCATTTCAAATCCTGATGCCAGTTGTGTTTAATTACCTGACATTCAGAGTTTATTCTTTGTTTTGCTATCAATGGCATGGTACGTTTTTTTACAAAAGGTTTCTTTCGTGAACTTAAAACCAGTCGATTACTTAAATCACGCGGGGGTTTTGCCATGCATAAATAGTTTATTGGATGTTCTTGTGAAGGTGTATCAAGCAGAAATCAATTAATTCCTAAAAATAGAAAAAGAGCACTTGTGCCTATATTCAGACATCGTTCTGGCGTGGTGGTGTTTTCTGAGCTTAATTCAACCGGCTTAAGCAAATATCACAAAGCATCTGAGTGTGTTATCTTATTAAAATCGTTGATTCATGCCCTCGAATCATGGCTTATAATTACGCTGTAAGGGAACCAATTAATTAGGTGATTGTGATAGGTTCTTCTTGTTGGAAATACTAGTCTTATCAAATGTTTCCCGGTTCATTGTTTCTCGCCTAGATGTTACGTGTACAGCAGTTGTAAACCGCGACTGAAGACAGTAGTAAATGAATAATGAAAATCGCCTGTCTTTGATTACGTGCAGGTTGCGCGCAATATGTAAAAAAAATCAGGAGGAGTAACTTAATTGAATCAACGTCTGTAACATGAAAGATTTGGTGAATGCAATATAACACGAAGCGTCGGGTGGCAGACACTGAACACAGACGGCTATACTTCAATTCAACGTTACTGCTGTGGAATCAATATAGGACTGTGTATAGTAATCATTTTGATTACTATTGTTGCATGCATCTTGTACAGTTTATGGTCGCTACTAAGTTGTATCATGGAATTTAATGTGTTAGATCAGTTCCTTATATAGAGACAACAGTATGGTGATGGACGGAGTAGGAGCAGGGGTGGTGAGAAAATATGTAGGTACTGTATACAGCATCGTGCAGTTATGTAGGCTTATTAAGTAGTTCTAACTAGTATAATCAAATCAATTGTGAAATAATTCGGAGATATAATATAGGATGATTGGAATGAATTGGATGAAATGGATGAATCATTGCGTTTAAATATCATCAAGTTTGTTAATAAGCTGTGCGAGAAAGATATTGAAAAGTGAAGTTTGTTTTAGGTTATCAATATTTATATGAGCGCTTGGAGCGAGGAAATTGATTCCGAGTGTTTAATGTGTTATTTTGAAGCGCGTATAGTAATTATGATGGAGATAAAGTAATTGAATTATTTAGATAAAAATGCCATTAATGACTTCTTCTAATTATATTGTACATTTTCTCTCGTAAAACTGTAGCAAACAAATTTAATGCCTTTAAGAATAATTTTCTACAACATGTCACTTGGTGGAATGAGTGTTCATTGGAAAGCAATAAAAAAGTCATAACATAACTACGTAGTACACATATTTGAGGTTTTTTTCTGAAAGTATTTGTTCTGTATTTATTTTAATCTTTAGTGTTTGATTAAAATTGATCCTTCATATTACAATAAGTCAATTTCTGCGATTTTCATCTATAATAATAAACTAAATAGCATGTTGCTCGTTTAAGATAATTTTCATTTGAGGTTGGTCTTGTCCCTGTCATGGGTGTGTTATAGTTAAATTGATACTGGTAATTTGGGCATTCATTTTTAAGTATAGTTGCGATATTGATAAAGGTAACTGGGGTTGTTGGGGTTGTTGGGGTTGTTGTGATAACCGTATCGTCAGATGCGTTCGTACGCTTCGCATTGGTAGGTGATGACGCCATACAATATAAGTTCGAATCCCGCAAAAAAAAAAATTGTATAATCTTATTAAACTGAATGAATAAGAACACACTTGTAATATAATCACTCGGAAATAAGTTTATAAAACTGAATTTCCATCAAATTCAATCGATTCCGAATCATCTAGACTATATTGCATAATCATTATTATGACATAACGATTGATTCTTTGCTTTGATACATTCACAAAGGTTATCGTTTCTATTCATCAGATTAATCATTTCTTATAATCCACCCATCCCCGCTGTTAATGCAGTAATAAAGTAATAAGGGGATTATTCAATTGATAATATTCAAAATACATAATAACTTGTACTGATTTTAAAACCGATATAGAATAATGGATATTGTTTATAGAATTCATTATGTCGTTTTGATATGTGTATTTTCAATGATGTTCATAAAATTATTGAGTTGTACAATTTAAGTGTTAGTTGTACATTTGATGTATTTTAGGAGTTCAACACGTATAAGTCAGTATTTGTACCCACATGTATATCAAGACATTACTGCTGTGGTTTAGAACTGGTTCTTTGTGTAACTGTTTTGGGGAAAAGGTATAATGCTTTCTTACGTCACATTGCTTGACGATGGTTCCGTTAATCCTCGACGTCCCCGGTGGGACATAAAGCTGCAATGATCACTCTCCATTTGGACCTCTCTTTGGCTGCTTTCAAGCCTCACCCAACGATAGTCCCATGTCGCTAAGTTCGGCTATTAGAGTTATTCATCATGTTGTTTTTGGCCTGCCAGGTTTTCTTTTTCCACGAGATGTACATCGTAGAGCCACCTTTTGTAGTCGGAACTGTTCCATTCTGTGCATCTCAGTCTTCTCTGCTTGATTACAATGGAGATGTTGCAGCATCCAGTTTTCTTAAATAGCTCTTTGTTCGAGATGGTACAGTACTGTATAGGTTCGAGTCTCAATATAGGCGTTATTTAGTTTTCGCTGTAACATGCGTTTGATGCATCTTCATGAGTGGAAAGTCTGTCGGGGTTGATATCTGGATTTTCACTACGATGTAAGGTTTTGCAGTACTTGTGTCTCTGTGACATTGATAATGATCATTTCATTTACATTTAGATTTATATGAGTTATCAGGTTCTTTTGGATAAGCAAGTTGGTACAGGTTGATTGTTAATTCCCAAAACCTTGTTCTCTGTAACATTTGCAACGGCCATGTCATTTACAGGGTGTCCCAAAAAAACGGGGACCTAGGCTAAACATTCGTAACTTTTTCTCTTTTATAAAAAGCACAATGTCAATATGACAAAACAATATGGGATGAATACCGTTCAAAATAACAACATCATAATTGTGATTATTTAGTCCAAATACCCAGAGTTATCTCCCTTGTTTTCAATCACGTATTTCAGTATATTAGAATACAGTGAACAGGGAATTTCAGCATGTTCATGCCGATCTCAAATGACATTTCAGGGGTCCCATAGTCAAGGATAATGAATCTGCATACACTTGTTCATCATGTATGGCAAATAGATTCACTATAGGGCCCATCTCCGAGCTAAATTTAGGCCAATTGCCCTAAGGTATGAGATAAAATGTCAGTACTTTCTTGCGAATATATCAAGATTTTGCTGTTGATTTGTTGTAATAAGTTGTTTCTGCTTTCTTATAATTGCTGACACACTAAATGACTCTGATATACATCTATGAACTTTTGATTTGGATATAAGTTCATATTATTACCTTTTGCGTCTTATTAAGCTTTCTTGTTGATTGTTCTCAATAATGATAAATGAATCTTTATATTTTGCTTCTTTGGCGATTGTTAATGAATATTTTGTAGGTTGTCTGCTTCCCTTTTATTTAATAAACTTAATAAAGCAATATTTCATTGCAAAGTTCTCCGATTTTTATAATATTTTCATCACCTTTGTGGCTTTAAAACTTTGTTTTCTTAATATGAACACTCAAGGCAACAATGTCTTATCTAATGATGACACTTTCAAGACTAGTCAGCAAAAAAACAGGAAATGACACCGTATGTGAAATGATGACGTCACTTCCTGTTTTAAAGCAAAATCTATTAACAAGTACCTATTTTAAAATTAGAAATTACTTTTATACACTCTCACAAAACAACAGTCAAATTCATTAAAAATTAAGTTATAAAGGATTTAGGTAGGTCCCCGTTTTTTTGGGACACCCTGTAGATATATCGAATTTGATTGGTGATTTCGTGAGAGCAAGTTAGTGGTTTAGACTAAGTGGTTAATTCCTTCCTAAAATCTAGTTAGGTCAACTTACCATCGTATCACCGCCTCCTCGATAGCCTAGTGGTTGAGCGTTCGCTTCGAGTGCGTGAGGTCTCGGATTCGATCCTTGGCCGCGTCATACCAAAAACGAAATAAAATGGTACCAGAATTTCCCTTGCTAGACGCTCAGCATAAAGGGGAAACTGGCTTCTCTTCTCTCATACCCTCATGGCGATGGATAACATCAGGAATGAGGTGTCGTCGAGAGTGATTAATATAAGATGGAAAAACTTGTTTCACAATCGACCTTAAATAAATTAGTATAAACTAAACTAAACATGATGAAAACAATCTAACAAAGCATAGCGTGGGATAGCCGCTGCAATCATCGTGTCTGCAATCGTATGATAATTCATAATTCCTATGTTGTATTGGGGATGAATGGGTATTAATTTTCTGTCTGGAACGATAAAAATTTAGCAAGAACATTGAATTTCCTTCATAACATTTCTGTTCTAGATTTTGTACAATGTATATACCATCGATGATAATGTTGGAATTATTGATTTCTAAGAACCTGATATAAAGGTGATATAAGTACAAGTACGGAGATTTTTGTTATCAATGTGACAGATCAAATAAACATAGAAAGGAAATGGTATTTGTGGTTGCCTTTGAAATGTTTAGGAGTGGCCTTAATTAATTAAAATCTGAAAGCTTGTAAAGGCCTTTATCGACGCATACACTAACTAAATAATTTAGACAGTGAAAGATGCGATTTGTTTTATAATGATTCAGTGGGTATACTGGTTGTTTCGGGGTTGTCAATAAAGACGTTGATTTAAAAGCTTGTAAAGGCCTTTATCGACGCATACAATACCTAAATAATTTAGACAAAAAAGAATGCAATGAGTTTTATAATGCAACATCGGGTATTGGTTGGTTCGTGTTTGTCAACACAGGAGTTGATCTTTTCAGGGTGGTTGAGTAGCTAACGAGTACGGGACCATGTAAGCGAAACTACCCATGAACGTAAACGAACTACAATGTAGTTGAATGTATATGTTTTATTTCACAGGCGAGTTTAAAGTACGTGTACATGCAAAATTTGACATGATAGTTGAAGCAAGTTTTACAAATTTTACTCATGAATCGTTATGAGTTTGAATAAAACATGATGAGTCCATGTGCGAACTAATCTGGAGTTTCTCATGTACTACGCTTACCTGCGAGACGGAGAACACAAACTTCTATGTGACTTTCCGCCTTTTGTTTGCCGAAACTTTTCCATACAGCTTTTTGACAGCTAGGACTAGGGCTGATTAATTTTCGTGGTTGGCAGTGTGTTGGGCACGTCTTCGTTTTAAGATCGTTGACAGCTGAAACTAGGCATTATAGTCGTTTTGCTGTGGAAACTGGGTCATTCAGCTAGGGAATTCAGTCTTTTGGTTGCCGAAACTATTAATTTATTATACCTTTCGATAGCTTGGACTTGAGTGGATCTTTACTTGTTTTGTTGGGCATTGTGCCTTGTTTGTGTTTTATGTTTCCTGTGCTGGGTTAGTTCAGTTGGACATTGTGCCTTGTGTGTTTTTATGTTTTCTGCGCTCGGATGGTTAAGCTGAGTGCTGCCTTCCCTGTCTGACTTAATATAATCTTTTTGTCTCAACGTACTCTGTGTATTACTAGTACTTCGAATATTATGTCGCTGGTTGGTATGCCCTATCTTGTTCTATGTTAGGAGGTATGCCACACACAGTGATGTTTGGTGTCTTTTCTCTACCGTGTTTCCCCTGATAGTACTAACTGACTTCACATTCTGTATGGTGTCTTCCTTCAGTGCACATGTGAATCCCTAATGTCTAGTTCCAAATTTGTCAATGCGGCTTTCCGTCCTCAACGTTTCGCCACTTCGAGATTATATGGTGTTGATGGTTTTACATGTTATTTTGTGTGATAACGTACCATTGTGTTTGCATTTCATGATTATGTAAATATTAAACATGTGATGACGTATTTGATATTAAACCAGCGATCTTTTGCTTGTTTGGGAAAGATACCGGTATCGGACAAATTCTGAAAATTCGCGGCCGGTTTTGACCATAATTGGATTTTTTAAAATAGATATGTGTAATTTTAAAAACAAAGATATTGATGTTATTTAAGACCTAATTTAACATAAACATGCTTCTGCAAGATATACCATACGTTTCGTCATATACAATGCCCAAACGTATCATTTTAGCGTGAATTGCGCGGCCTAGATGCATCACTGCACCAGATTGGAATTTTTCCTCTGAAATTGGAAAAATTGATTTTTTTTCAGATTGGGAATGCACCTTTTATGGGTACCTAATAAAGAAGGGGAGAAATCGCTGTAAACATTCGGCTCTGACATTTCTACAGCATTTTACATAATCTGTGGATTGTTTAATCATATCGGGGGTAGTTAATATAACACACATCTGCACAAAGTACTCCCATTGAAATAAGAAAATGTAATCATGAAATTTGGCGCTCGATGACATACACAGAATGACGTAACGGCAACCATAGCCAAACAGCGTTGGGACAAAATATTGACATTGCAATTATTATACCATCAATTCATGTCAATGTCATTTTCTGGTTCTTTAAATGATAACAGGAATCGGCATGGGAGTGATCATAACATAATTATGCATATTTCTTGTATTTATGCAAATTCGGGACAAATAACATAGCCTAGTTATAAGCGATGGCAGAAGTTAACGTAAATATGTCCGCGTATCCGAACATTAACACATTTTGCGCTCGTCCTAATGCCAGATCAGACTTAATCTAGATTGGAATGCCTAATAATGAATTCAATAAAACGCGTACCCTTATGCTAGATAAATAATGTACCATACCCCACCCATCGGGAAAAACATTGACTCACTGATTCATATAGTGTACATTTAATTAATTTTGTATACAGTTGTTCACAAGCGTCACCTAAACAGACAACTTATCAAATAATAAGATGTTTGAACTTATTCCGGTATAGGCATTTTTCTGTAAATGAAACTGCGTTTGGTTTGTTGTTCATTATTTGTCTGCATTGCGTTCTTTTCCACAGGTTACTGTATCATTGATCAAGAATAAAATATGAAGACAATTTATAATGAAGTTATATATGAAAACATTTCTGTATTATTTTATTTATTATTTTTTATCAATGGTACAGTATCTGTCTTATTTTTATCTCCTAAATATAATTTGATAGAGGTTTTTGTTGTCTAATTCGTAGACTAGTGCCACTCACCTTAACTTAAATTCCAAATATCATATGGCAGTTGTTCAATGACCATGAAACGCCATTGAAATGTTGTTGTGATGATATTAAATCATTTCACACGTTATGTATCGTAATGTATTATTCAACTGAACAATTTAACTGATAGAATCGTATATCACGATGAAGTAATTCAAAACATATGCCAACGGTTTTCGATTGAATGTTAGGCGTCATTGTCCTCAAGTATAATGCCTTCACTTTAGGATTGCGTTCGTTTCCCAGTCTAGGAAGAACCGCCATGGCATCTTGCCAATGTGCTGGCCTCTCATCAAATTCGTCGGCCCTTGGAAGTTTCATGATAAACAAGACTTCTTTCTTAACTTCGCCTTTTACGCAAGCGGGATGCCCATAAACTTCATCATTTTCTAAGGGTTTTTATATTTTGAGGTTATGATTTATGGAGGCACTGTCTTTTGGTTTCGATGTTCTCATAATTACGAAATCATACCATTATTACCAAGCATTCCTTTGTAATTGGTGATAATGTTGACATAAAACCACAATACCAGTACAAAATTAAGCCAAACCACAAACAAAGTACACAACCGAGCCAAGCCTCAAACAAGAATACCAGCACACCAAACCACATTCCAAGCACGCACCTGTGTCGAAGTATCAAATACTATGACGCTCTTAAACTTAATGAAACACAAACCTACCTAATATGTATTTGCAAATTCTAATGAATGTTTTATAGGTTAAATTTACAGCATTTACTTTTTAGGACTTCTAGACGTCTGAAGCTAGGTATTTTAACCTGTTTTACAGCTGAAACTGGGTCATTCAGCTTTTTATAGCTGAAACTAGGTCATTCAGATTTTTTAGCTGAGACTAGGTCTTTCAGCTGTTTGAAATTTGCGACTTGGACTTTGTGTGTTGGGCATTGTGTCCTGTAATTGTGGTTTGTGCAGTTTTTATATTTCCTGTACTCTGCTGTTTCAGTTGAGTGCTGTCTTCCCTGTCCAATCTTAACTATCATGTTGGGACTAGACTGAAAATGTTAAGTTGCAATAAGTGGACACGGTGTGTACAAATTGCAAATGATTAGTGCTATGTACTAGAAGAATTGGATATGGCTTCAATCATTTGAAATCATGTGGAAGAAACAATTGTTTTGCTTAATGTTCTTGCCTGAACTTTTGCATGTTAAGCTGAAGAGTTACCGGATTAAATCGATTTAGGAATTTGTTATTTCGTGGAAAGGATGACCAAATAACAACACTATTAGCATAACAGCTCACCATAAAACTGTTACCACACGTCAGATGTTCTGTGGCCTGGTTAACTTGTGCGGTTGTTTAGACGCTTTATGCGTAGTGCGCTCTATATATTAGGTTCTGTCAACGACTATTTCGAATGCTTATTTGTAATAGAGTGGGAATTCGCTCATATTCTGGTGGTTTTCAGTATATTAACCTTCTTTTCTCGCACAGAGCATGTAAAACAATTATATATTAACACATGTACGTCATGGACGACCTTCTTGTGATTTCCATAAATTTCCGATGGACTTTCATGGATTTTCGTAAGCAATATAAATAGCCACGCTTGTTTAACAGTGATTGTTTTCCTTTGTTAACTACCGGTAAACGATACCTCCCCAACTTGAAAAAGGGTATACTTTTCCCAAATTTGAACGGAGAAATTCACAATGAACATTTTTGACAAGAGGTCAAGCATACAAGTTTACAGAAAGCAGTCACATGTAATCTCTTTTTCTGTTTAATTTGGCCTTTCTGCTTCATGAAAATTCCCAATTTCAAGTTGTCACGACGCGAAAATTCCCAATCTGAACGGACCCGGACAAGGCACTAAATGACAAAGCACTAAATGACAAAGCACTGAATAACAAAGCACTAAATGACAAAGCACTAAATGACAAAGAACTAATTGACAAAGCACTTAATGGCAAAGCACTAAAGGCAAAAAAGAACAGACTCAAAAGAAACACAATCGGGTTACAAGAACAGGACACAATGTCAAGCATAAAAATTATACTTAGCAGCTGCAAAAACGCGACACCCTTCTCCGACAGCCTGATCAGAACGTAAACTCAACCAGATTCAGAGTCAGCAGACATAAACAACTCACAAGGACTACTACATCTCACAATTACAATCCTAAAAATTTAAAGCAGGCCCAAGCAGAAACAGTGCGCATGTCGTTTTGAACTTAACGAAACCGCCTTATGCCGGACCTCAAAGTTGTAAACAATGCATGAATTGGGAATACTGTAGTATTCGTGATCACGTAGAAAAATGAATTCAAAACACCTGTTGTGACTTAAATAACTTTGATTATAAGTGTACATACACCAAGATCAGAACATACTGCAGACATAATATCACATGCTCTTCTCATGAAACCTCTTTCATACGCAAACTCTATAGGAAGGTATGTTTCGTTAGAAGCATTAAATGATACAGGCGGATTTTAGGATATAATACTAGAGGCAATCTATGTAAATGAACATACAATTATAGAGTCATTCAGTGGACCAAAGAACATAATAAGCAGATTGGTATCGTAACATTTCTTTTATAAGACGTGCGATCAATATACAGTCAGCCTGTGCCACAACAATATGCCAATCAAACGTCTGCTGATAAAGCGGTATGCTATAGTAAAATCTAACACAATTGTCTTAAAGTCGAACCAAACAGCTCCATTGCTGTTATTTTCTAGACAACTTCTGAACTTATTTATCCAGATTTGTAAATAAATAGCATAAGATACAACAACCGTGGTAAAGAACCCAAATGCTTCATTGCTAAAATTTTCTGTAGATGAACTATTTTTTTTCTTATGCGCATTTGTCAGAATATCGATAATTACAAGTTCTGTTCACCTGCACAGAATCCTTAAGAAACGTACGAATAAATGATTAATTAATTTACGAACTGATGACGATATTTGATACGGATAGGATTCAGCGTTTACGAGAATTATGTCGTACCTAGACAGTTATGACAGGCCATCCCAGACCCGACCAGCTTTTCATCTAACGACGTATCTGAAAACCAGGGAATGAAACGTACACCAAGAGCAACTGATGAAAAGGATCCTTTCGATATGTTATTTTCTGTTCGAACACTTTACAATTGCCATTTGAAATTCATTGTATTACTTAATTACGTTTGTATAGGAAATATCAATGCAGTAAATGGTGAGGATATTATGAAATATCGTCTATATGCTTTTTGTCTGACCGACGAAAATCCTACATATATGTCAATTTTGTTCTTTAGATTTGTTGTTATGCTGTTATGAATTGTACTTTGATATGCCGTCATATTGTTCCGAAATAGACAGCTGTATTAAATGTGAGCTATCTAGTCAGATAGTTATTTCCTGATTGTGTATTCAGTATAGTAAAAATAGTTCATTCCGAATGACCAAACTTGACTAGACATGTGGTTACTTTACTTGGTTGACCATTAATACAGGATCAGCTGTTCCTTGTTGTAATGTACTACTCTTTCCACTATTCGTCCCATTTACATATTATACACATGCTATCCTAATGATTTTCTATAAGATAAAAAAGATAATATTAAGTCAGACAGGGAAGGCAGCACTCAGCTTGACCAACCGAGCACAGAAAACATTAAAAACACACAAAAGACAATGCCCACCTGAACCAGTCGAGCACAGAAAACATAAAAGGCACAACGCCCAACTAAACAAGTTATAATCCTCCCATGTCCAAGCTGTCGAAATTCTAAATTAACCAGTTTCAGCAATCAAATAGATGAATGCCCAAGCTGAATGACCTAGTTCCAACAGTAAAATGGCTAAAATACCTAGTTTAAGCAAAAAGGAATGTACAGCTTTAGCTGTTAAGGTTCGTTTCTTCTTGTTCATTTTTGTATTTGCCATTGTAGCTTTGGTGTGTGGTCTGTTAATGTTCTTTTTACTTTGTTCCTTTTTGTGCATGTCGTTCACTGGTGTTTCTGTTTCTGCCTTCCCTGGCCGTTCTCAATAACCAATTAAAATAGGTTTCTACTGTTGTTGTTGCAAAGTGTTTCTCCTTATGGTGCCTCTTCGCGGACCCCATGCAGCCAACATAATTCAAATAATTGAATTAACTATACGAGCATTTTATACAAATCCGATTACGCCTAAATGTTCGTGTTTATTGTCCATAGGTTTAGACCGACAGTATTTTAATCAATATAATTAATCCATCGTCATTTCTTATTTAATGCGTCATGGGTTTAACCACGCGAAATGCTAGTCCCGCCAACGCCGTTGTCGTGTTATAGTCAGTGCGCCATCGAGTTAGTCATCTTGAACATCCACTAGCATTGTTTGTTATATACGTCATGGGTTTAACCATTCGAAAATGTAGGTCGACCTACCCACGCCATTTACACTATATTGAATAGTTCACCATCGAGTTAGTTTCGCTGTACATGCCCCCTTAAAGGCAATAACAATCAATACTTCACATCAGTGTCCTTATTTCATTGAATAATAAGAAGCCAATATAGACAGTATACTTAGATAAAGTGATTAGTATTTGGCAACGAGAAGATGTGGAAGAAGATTGTGTCAATAATTACAGGCTTTCAAACTAGTCTGTTATATAAACATCCGAACATGTCGAGCGATAAGCTATACAAAGACACGCTGTCAAGTGTTTGATGCCTAATGAATCAGTATAGTAAAACACAAAGAGGTAGACAGTACCCTCCAGACATTATACAGCATTATTGTTCGACTGGTCATTCAATGAACGGAACAAAACATAACAAAAGCTAATAAGCTAGACAGGTTTGTCATTGGCTTTTCCTATGCAATATTCCTGCTGTCCGTTTTCGCCTTGTAATTGCTGATATGTTGGTCATCATTGTATCCACCAGTTTTCTTAAAATTTATTATCCACTTCTAATTACTGACCTGCTCTTCCTCATCCAACTGGCAGCATCTTCACATGTGAAGAACATGGATGGTAGTCAATGTAATATAACGTTGCTGCAATTCGACAGGGAAAGTAATACTAAATATTAAATATTTCTAATAGCTATAGGTTATTAAACTTTGATTAAGTCCAAACACATTTATCAAACAAATAAAGATGAGCAAGTGCGTGTCTGTCATAGCTCGCCAATATGATAATTAAAAAGTCTTAAGTTACATTCTAAGAATTGATCATTCTTGAAATTTGTTGTGTAATTTGTTTGTTTATTGCTCTCTTAGTATTTGATTGATTATACATCAAATGAGGAAATACATGAAAGTAATAAACAATATTTCAAAACGGACATTGTGTATGAAATGGGTTCTCTTGATAATTTGGTAATTGTTTATACACACTGTTATTGTTAAGAACAAAAACGAAACAATTGCCAAATTCCTTCCCAAGCTAGATGCTTGCTGTCGTAAATGCAAAAGGCAAATGTTTTGCAGAATGTTAACAGAAACTGTGATAATTCTTCTGAAAGTTGTTTATTATGATTTTATGTTGAAATTGGTGAAAGGAATATTACCAGTTGAATGTAAGAATAAATATGTTGGTATAAAATAGATACTAGTAATAGAAAATCGGACAGGGAAGGCAGCTCTCAACTTGCCCAGCTGCTCATAAAAAACTGAATGTCCTAGTTCCAGCTATAAAAAACTGAATGACCTAGTTTCGGTTGTAAAAACAAGATTGAAGTGCCTAGTTTTAGCTGTCAAAAGTCCAAAAAACGGGTTTTATACTTAATCGGAGGGACGGTTGGTTATACCGTTAAGTGTTTGTTATGAAGCAATTATAACTTATATTCTCCTCTTCCTTTATTTCGACACATGAGACTGGTGTCAGCTTTCTCCAGTTTATTATTCTGTACATGGTCTGTTTTTCTGCGTCCTTCCAAGTGAGGCCTGTCTCTTTCAACTCTCAATCCACCATTCTTCCCGAATTTTCGGTCTTCCTCTGTTTCGTTGCTTTGTGTGACTTTCTATTTAATAACACTATTGTTCATTCACATTTTCTGCTGTGTCTAGAATGTTTCTATTGTTGGTCAAACAATTGTCAATCAAGACTTTTTAGAATCTTAATCAACTTGATTTGTAGCTATAAGTATCTCTATCTTTCTTTACCTAACTACTGATTAGCCTTGGCGCAATCTCGCAACAAAATATGTTTATAAACTCTTGAAGATACCGTTTTTACAGTTTATTTTCAATATTTTATGCCATTGGCCCAAGGATCACATACATAAATACAAACAAGTTATTCATGACAACCAAGTTATAAAACATTTTAAAATGTATATTCATAGTACAAATGATACTGTATTGCGCTAGAATGTTCACAACAGACCCACAAAAGCTACCTGTATAAATTCGTTGTACATGTATCTTGTTAACAGTTTAAACTATCCTTACAATTTAGGAACGGAAAGGCATGACCGTATTTAACGAAGATTAGTGGGTATCAGGTACACTCTCCCGCATTATACTACAAGATAATAATAAACATGATTGCTACATTCCGGTCAGCATAATAATCATTAAGGTAATAATAACATCATACACCAAAGAGAGATCCATAGAATAAATTTGGATTGAGCAATTGAGCGGTATAATATTTGAGAAAGGTTAATTAAAATACAATTATCTATCTCGTATTTCGAATCTTTTAAATTTATAGATAGCTAATTTCTTTACCGTTTATGCAAATTAATATGTGGAAAACATAAGTCTTTAACCAAAAATGATCGAAATATTAGGAAAGTA
Source organism: Spisula solida (assembly GCA_947247005.1). NCBI lineage: Eukaryota > Metazoa > Mollusca > Bivalvia > Venerida > Mactridae > Spisula > Spisula solida. Next base: position 42,694,326 of record OX365948.1, on the reverse strand, counting down.
CATGAACATTTGAACAACATGAACTTGTTTACGCATATGACACCTATGTAGAAAAAGTTGTTAATTGTTAACATAAAACATCTAATGGATTCAATGCCTCTTTCAGGCAATGAGTGATGTGAAAAAAATGCCCCAAACTCATTGATTAGTGTATGCATCATAACCAAGGGTACTATGATCACGTCTAAATCGTAGTATTGACGGCATGAGCGGCGCAACAACGTGCTACATTCTTTTAGGTCTGTCTACCAACGTACTATAGGGCCTTGCAGAGCGTTGCGACATCGTAGCAGAAACGGTTCATGATCGGCATTGATCGCGTTGGAAACGTGGTGTAAGCGTACAAGCATCGTATTGGAAACGTTGTGGTCGTAGCGAAATCGTAGCACAAGCGTCAATCAGACGTTCCCCTGAAGATATTTTATAAATGTTCTTGGTTTTGACGCCGATCTCGTCCTGATTCATACTTTTAGTCTAAAGGTCGGGACAGATCAACATGATCATAGTAAGAGCGTAGCCCAGTGTGAACGGAGTCTTAAGCTAATTTCGTCCTCAACGAATAAAACGATGCCATCAGCGTATAACAACAAAATTATGTTCAATGTGTCTCTAAATCAACCCGGCCCTTTAAAACCATTAGTTTCCAAATGTTCTTCAAGGTCATTAACAAATAGTGCAAACATGAAACGAGATAGATAATACTTGACGGACGTCCAAGTAACACTCAAAACTATCAGGACATAAACAATTTCTTTTTTTAACTCGCGATTTGACAATCAAATATAGCGATCCAATTACACTAAACATTGTCCCCCTAATGCCATATATTATCAACTTATAAAATATATGTTCTCTAACAAGTAGATCAAACGCTTTTGTGTAATCTATAAAACAAACAAAAATGTCTTGTTGTTGTTTAAGAGATGGTTGTGCAAGATATATTTTTATACGCCCGTTTGAAAAACGGGACGTATTATGGGAACACCCTTGGCGGGCGGGCGGCGGCGTCCAGCAATTTGTCTGTACTCTAACGCTCAGAGTTTTCATCCGATCGTCTTCAAACTTTGAGACAATGCTTATGGGCATAACATCTAGCCCAAGTTCGATTAGTGTGCCTTATTGGGTTATGGGCCTTTAATTACCAAAAAAGCAGTCACAATGTCAAGTGACATATTCCTGAGGGTCGTGGGCTCAAACCCAACTGCGACCATAATCTTTTTATTTTTATTTAATGTTTAGGTAATGTTTTTTCTTTAATGCATGTATTTGTACAGTTATATGGAGAAAAATATTTTTTCCAAAGCTTTTGTTTAAATTATAGGTCAATCATAGCAAAACCCAGTTTGTCTGTACTCTAACGCTCAGAGTTTTCATCCGATCGTCTTCAAACTTTGTGACAATGCTTATGGGCATAAAATCTAGACGAAGTTCGATTGTAGGCAAAATCAGCCAAGCCCTTCTTGGGTTATGGTCTTTTAATTAAATTGTTTTGGATTGTTTGTTTTGTTCATTGACCATGCCCGAGACGGGCGTATTTTGTGACATTTTAGCTCTTGTTTTACGATTATCATAAGTTAACGCCGCTGAAACAGAATTGGTCGCGCTCCTGCAATAAAACATGACTTGTATTAAATATCAAGTAAATTAAATTCTTTTTACAGAGCCGTTATTTATACGACAAGTTTCGGTATATGGTTTAATTCGAAACATAAGGTATTTTTGCCCATCAGTTTACAATTGCATATAAAGCATATTATTATATGTTCCGTTACAGAAATGAAAGTTATAATAAAGATTAGATTAAGAGCAATTATGTTCCATTGGCTGTGAATGTGATTTATTAACATGAATGGTCAGAACTTATCAAGATGACATGTTTGTACTGGACGATTATTAGTTGCAGGCGACTCAACGTAAAATGATTAGTTGACAAAGTCCAAGATTACTTTAGAAATGATAATTTGGCTTTTATTCATACTATTTTCCTTTATGCATTGGCTTTAAAACGTTTGGGGTGGAAAATGTGTATACGTACGTCACCTTTATGAAGATTTTTTTAAAAAATGCCATAAAACAATATGCATGCAGGTTTGCAATACGTTTCCTTATTTTTATTCTAGTGAAAAGAGATAATATAAAGTCGGACAGGTAAGGTAGCACGCAACTTCTATTATGAAATGTAGTTTTGCACTTTTCTTAGCTGAACCATTGGTAAGACACTTGTTATTACTGACTATAAAGATCGGTTAAAGGTGATTCACAACTTTTAAATTTTTCGGTTCAAGAGGTATTAAACACCTGATTTTTATGAAGAACACACTCATGATAGTAATTGTACAAACCCATAACAGTTTTGTTCGGCTAGTTTTTAAGATATTTTTTTATTTTGTGGAAACCCCCTAAAACCTGATATTTGCATTTTACCGAAAAAGTTTGACATTTAATTACATAGAACTTGGCATGCACGAAATTTCGTATATACGGAATCACACGATAACGTTTGTTTTGGAATATGCATGTTATATGTATTTTTTAAATTATATTTTAAAATAATTATGTGATTTTTCATTTTTTTAGTTACACGACAAAAATACGAGGGATGATCCATATATAACGAGAAAATGCTTATAATTTTGTTATTACAAAGTATTTTCTAAAAATATTTAATGTGGGGGTAAATACATATCTTAGGAGAACATGAACGAAATAATTTTCAAATATATCGAAAAATAAATTGTTTGGAACATTTTTGCCGACCTATGAAACCGGTAGGCGGGGCAACGTCATTTTTGCACCTTTTAACGTTATTCAGAATTCAACTTTGATCAATTTGACGATCACATACCTTAGGCCTTACTGTATTAATTTTTAAAAACTTTCCAGATTATCATCCTTCAATATGTGTACGTCTTCGCCAATGCCATACAAAGTTGAAAGTCTCACGATAGCCATCCTTAGGAATTTAATTCAAAGCATCCAACCTTTTCGTGCGAAGTTCTGACGTTGACGTCACGTTACATCCACTTTGCGTTAGATTACTAGCCTTTTTCCAGTCCAATTTTAATATGTTATTATGTTCACAAATCGAAGCTATTACCACGACATGACCACGAAATGATTACTGAATATCGTGCACAATATTATTATTACTTGTTTTCTTAAAAACTAAAAATTTCATTGAAACTCTTTTGTCTTCGGTAATTTTGCTATCGCGGAACGATAACACGTGCGTGACGTAACGAATGACAACACAACCCGTGTAAGACGTCATCATCAGTCAGATGAGTCTGACGTGACCCAAAGTACCAATTGTCATCACGGTGCTATTGCTTACATTAAAACTGTGAGGGTTTGAATTTGCGTGAAAATAGTGAAAACTCCGAAAAATGCCCCGCCTTGGCGCATCGAGTGTTACCTTAGCAACCATAGATTTAAACATGATGTCGCTGTAATTATGAACATTCAGGGAAACATTGCTAATGTATGTTATTACTACTAGTCAAAGTTTGAGTAAAATCTTACGGATCATAACAAAATTATAAGCATTTTCTCGTTATATATGGATCATCCCTCGTAGTTGAACATCATACTGTTTTCATACATGCAACCAGTAGAGTAACTATTATTAAAGTTTTATCCCAAATTTCATGGCAGTTGCTCGGCTAGATTTTTTTATTGACACTTTAGATATTTCGGAAATGTCGGAAACCAGGAGAGTTTACAAAATAAATTTAATTTCAAAATAACGTATTGAATACGTTGTATCCAGTTTTTTCGCGATAATTTGTTTTTGAAAAATGTATATAATTAAAGATGAGTCCAGTTTTAGCTATATGCTCTTTGGCATTAGCTAGTCTATATTCTTACGAAATAAATGCAAAAGAACCTTGCAGTTTCTCTAAAGTGGTCGGGATGCTAGCTAAACAAATATTAAAACTTGGATACAATTTTGTGTGGGCGCATTATTATTCGTTTCACATACGTTGTAGCTACTAGCTAGTATTCACGAGTGTACGTTGGTGTTTCAAAATTTGGAATAAATGACACATAAAATTTCAGCTATAGCCTTTTCCTGCAAGTTTATTATAGTATAATATAGTAATAACTATACAGTAAATTCGCGATTTTAAGGCATGGGAACATGCTGACACATCAATGTTTAAGTTTTTCGTAATATTCCATCATGGTACCGGTAGTCAGACGCTTTCAATACGACTTATTTAAACCGATTTCTAAACTTCCGCTCAACTGAAGAGTTTGCAATCACCTTAACCAGTACTTTAACAAGTGCAATAATAGTGGTGAATCATAATCATAATTCATTTGACTTGTCCATTCGGATCAACGTAATGTCCGGACAATTTGGGTGACATTTCTTTATGAACTGGCGGTCGTCTGCTGAAGACGCGAATTGTTGGCGTGCTTTAGGTGGATAATTCTGTTATGTTGGTTGCAAAATGTGTGAAGGAATTTCCAAGTTTAGACATATCGATGACTTGTGAATTATTTATAACGCAAAGTAAGTTTTGGGTGATTGCGGCAATATAATTATGGGGTAGACACCACGCGGTTGTTCATTCGTCTCTTAAAATAATTCAATGAATTGCTATACAACGAATCATTAATTCGATAAGACATAACTATTTCGCATTCTTTGTACTGAAAGCCCATCACAAAAGCATCGGATTGTGCGAAGTTGTCTGAACAAAGTGGTTGTAACATATGCGTGCAATAGTATTGTTAGATATAGCTTTCAGTTGTTAATGTCGTCTTTTAAGTTGTGTAGCTGGAAAGGACTACGTGTTTGTCAGAAAGCTGTAACTTGCAGACATTGATGGACATGTTTAATTGTGCACTCAAATGGAATGGTTATCAAATGCGAAACTGATCGAGTAGGCGGTACTTTGCGTAATGTAGCATCTGTGAGTGAAGTAACGTGTGTTTAAATATTGAGCATAAAACTGATGTTATTTCACGGGACATTTTCGGATAATGGATCTTAAACCCATGAGATAAAACGCGATGTTTTTCATTTATGGCATAAACTCGATAAATACAGTTTATTTAAATGCTAACTGGTGAGATATCGAGTTCTTTAAGTGTAATAAAACCTATATCCGTCACTGGTTATCACTCGCATTGTGACTAATATAAGCTCCGCCCCGACAGGGACTACTTTAATTTACAAAAAAAATCATCATTAAACTGTATGTAACTTTTTATTACTGAAAGTAAACAAGTCATGTGGGGTTCGTTCATGTAGGTGTATGTTTAATATCTCAAAAAAGTCATTTGCACATATTCACCATAATCCAAGATAGCGGAATTTGAATTGAAAAATATAAATCGAAAAACATATTCATACACAGTTTAACCACAGTGGTAAGTTGGCATAAATAGTACCATTTTTGATACCAGATTAGCATAAATAAATAGAATATTTGTTTGTTTTGATTAAATATAGTCATCGACAGTTTGATCTGTTCAGTACTTTGTATAAATGTGACGTATTTAATGCACTGTTTAATGTAGCATATTCGAAATAAAAATGTCTATGATATTATGTTTCGTCTCATGACAACGTAGCTCGGTGTCATGACAACATAGCTCGGTGTCAAGACAACATAGATCAGTGTCAGGACAACATAGATCAGTGTCAGGACAACATAGCCCGGTGTCAGGACAACGTAGCTCGGTGTCAGGAGAACATAGCTCGGTGTCAGGACAACGTAGCTCGGTGTCAGGAGAACATAGCTCGGTGTCAGGACAACGTAGCTCGGTGTCAGGACAACATAGCTCGGTGTCAGGACAACGTAGCTCGGTGTCAGGAGAACATAGCTCGGTGTCAGGACAACGTAGCTCGGTGTCAGGAGAACATAGCTCGGTGTCAGGACAACGTAGCTCGGTGTCAGGAGAACATAGCTCGGTGTCAGGACAACGTAGCTCGGTGTCAGGAGAACATAGCTCGGTGTCAGGACAACGTAGCTCGGTGTCAGGAGAACATAGCTCGGTGTCAGGACAACGTAGCTCGGTGTCAGGAGAACATAGCTCGGTGTCAGGACAACGTAGCTCGGTGTCAGGACAACATAGCTCGGTGCCAGGACAACGTAGCTCGGTGTCAGTACAACATAGCTCGGTGTCAGGACAACGTAGCTCGGTGTCAGGACAATGTAGCTTGGTGTCAGTACAATGTAGCTCGGTGTCAGGACAATGTAGCTCGGTGTCAGGACAACGTAGCTCGGTGTCAGGACAATGTAGCTCGGTGTCAGGACAATGTAGCTCGGTGTCAGGACAACATAGCTCGGTGTCAAGATATCGTTGATCAGTGTCATGATAAAATAGCTCGGTGTCAGGACAACGTAGCTCGGTGTTAGGACAACATAGCCCGGTGTTAGGACAATGTAGCTCGGTGTCAGGACAACGTAGCTCGGTGTCAGGACAACATAGCCCGGTGTTAGGACAACGTAGCTCGGTGTCAGGACAACGTAGCTCGGTGTCAAGATAAAGTAGCTCGGTGTCAGGACAACATAGTCCGGTGTCAGGACAACATAGCCCGGTGTCAGGACAACGTAGCTTGGTGTCGAGACAACGTAGCTCGGTGTCAGGACAACATAGTCCGGTGTCAGGACAACATAGCTCGGTGTCAGGACAACATAGATCGGTGTCAGGATAACATAGCTTGGTGCCAGAATAACGTAGCTTGGTGCCAGAATAACGTAGCTCAGTGTCAGGATAAAATAGCTCGGTGTCAGGACAACGTAGATCGGTGTCAGGTTAACATTGATTGGTGTCAGGATAGCGTATCTCGGTGTCAAGACAACGTTAATTAGTTTCATGATAGCGTAGTTCGGTATCAGGACAACGTTTCTCGGTGTCAGAATAAGGTTGCTCGGTATCTTTACATCTTAGCTTGGTGTCAGGACATCGTGGTTCGGTGTATATCAAGATAACACACGGTGTCAGGACATCGTGGCTCGGTGTATATCAGGGTAGCACACGGTGTCAGGACATCGTGGCTCGGTGTATATCAAGGTAACACACGGTGGCAGGACATCGTGGCTCGGTGTATATCAGGGTTACACACGGTGTTTGGACAGCATGGCCCGGTTAATATTCCTTACTACTGAAACACGGTCGATTGGAACAAGTTTATAATAAAAATGAATGATATTGGATACTAGAACATTGTCTGTATGATATGAGGCAGCATGATTACTTCTGGGACAGAGAACAGTTGATTCTATCTACCATATACATCATAATGTCTGGCCAAACTCATATTATCTTGTATATTGTACGCTAGATTCGGGGTCATATATTCATGTTATAGCCTAACATTATCGATGGCAAGTGAACGAGGCGCAATCAGCGTCTAATAATGATACGTACCGTCTAGGTAGAACCTGCTATAATTGGGCTTACTTTAAAAGCAAATTCATGTAGATCCTCAGTCGATTGTTTTATTTGAACTATATTATAGTTTAACGGAGGTCATAGTTAATGTACCTCACCTAGTGCAGTATTACAGTTATTGCACGCTCTTCCAGTGCAGTATTAAAGTTATTCCACTCTTATCCGCCGTAACTTTGACATTATATTACGATTTGATAATACCGCATACAAACGCCCATAAGGCAACATGGGTACTGTATTATCAAAGCAATTACGTAAATCGTAAAGTTACGCTCAAATTTAAATTCTTTTATAATTATTTAACTACTGAATATTGGTGACAGATAGGTTTTGTATGAGTATAGTAACTGGACCATTATTAGTATTGCAGCTCCATTTACATGTTTCACACTTCTTAATTGAAGACTCATCATAATTTAATTAAATTTGATCGTAAGTAAGTAAGTGTTTTGATAAAACAGTACCTTGGACTATACTTGACGGATCGAACATTTGAGTTCGTGTTATGAACGGATGCATACGGTATTTTCTTATCGCGGCAGGAATTTGTTTAATTCAGGCGACCATTTACACAGGCTTGGATTAAATTGTATTTTAACAATTAAAATGTGACTTTAGTCTATCTGTTCGTCTTGCGTAGCTTTCAGCATTCAAATGTTTCAAACAAATTGATTTGATACGTTTAGTACAATACTGGTAGCATTATAAACGAATGTTATGATACATTTGTAACTACATAGGAATAAATAAGTTCAGATTGTTCAGATTAAATCAATATTTCATTTCGCTACATGTAAGTGATTGTTATCTTAATTACCATTGCATCTACAGGAAATGTCGGTAAACGAACTGATGATGTTATAAACAGTATATTTGATATGCCATCTTTTATATACTGTGTGCTATTAAATAACTATTGAAAACAAAATATAGACATTTAGCTAATTAAATGAGTTTTCCTTTTTTTATTTTAAGCTGTTTCCATTTCATGTATTATACCACAGACACGGACTAATCAGATATTGTGATTCCCACATCTCGGCATAACACGTTTATCTTCGTTTTATGCCGGTAAATGTCTAAGAAATGTGTCAGCAATAAACACAGCTAACTGACTTTAAGGAGGAATGAGGTGTCATGATGGCACCCTGTTGACTAGCTCACAGATCAGCATAATCTTCGTATAACATAAGGGTGCTAGTATATACTGCTTCAAACTCAACTATATAACCAAAATGTCACTCACGAAGGTATCGCTGAACAGTTCAGTACTGAAGTAACGATTGTAAACGCTGGTCTTGTTTTTTATCCCATTATTAACGTGTCCGCATTGACTGTATTAATCGATTCTTATACAGATGTAACGAATAATAATTTATTGTCTGAACAAAAGTGCACTTACGGAAATGTATACTAAGATTTTAATTCCTTCTAATACTTCAACAACTACTAATATAGAACACATATGGTTCGTTGTAGTTTAGTAACTTAATCATTGTTAGCGATGCACAACCCTTTAAGCGATGCACAACCCTTAAGCGATGCACAACCCTTTACTACATTATTCAGTTGTTACAAGCTATAAATAAACATAAAATTTGACGCAAGTTTAAGATGTCCGTAAGTGTTTCAGATGAAACAGTACCAAAGTGCCATGTAGCTAGTATTCTTTCTTCAACTGGAATTCTGAATATTGAACATTGCTTTATAATTGCTTAAAAAAATACGACTCTGATTATATTCCATAGGGAATTGTTAATAAAACCACGCATGGTTTAACTCTTTATTTATCGACGTTTCGGCCTGAGCCTTTTTGTGTTTTGAAAAAGGCTCAGGCCGAAACGTCGATAAATAAAGAGTTAAACCATGAGTGGTAAAAAAAATACAAACAATTTTACCTAACCTGTCCGAACTAATGTGCATAGAACATGTGCATGTATGGTATTAGGTCTCCTTATTATGAAATTAGTCCCATCAGAAAGAAATATAAGCTTACACTACTTAAATGCTAAAACAAGTTCTATGTCTGTGGCAGAAAATATAGCGAAAATACGATAAATCATCGATTACTTTAACTCGGTAAGTCCCCTTTGATTTGAAAGTGATAATGCTATTTACGATAAAGGTCGTTTCATGTTAATGTACCATAAGCTAACACTTCATTCCCTGCCGTCGTAACTTCAAACCTACACCGAATTGATTTACTAAAATCAACTGCACGATGCTGTATACTATTAATTGAATTATCCGTCTGGGTAGCATGGTGATGGACAAACGAGTCAACCCTTTCATCCAGAACAATGTACGTATCAATATTATAGAACAGTGTAATCAAATACATGCTTATTTAGTATGGTTAAGCATGCAAGTAAAAACGCTCAGACCACAGAACGCAATTTACTGATTAGGTTAGCATCAGTACAGCAAGTGATTGAAACCATTGATACGGTTGAAGAATGTACTTAACTCTGACATGCAAGTGTTTAAGCTGGTAGTGTAGACTTCGATATGGATAAACTATTGAAAGCTGCGATTTATAGAAAGGTACCTAACTCACAATCAGAAGTAGAACTCCTAGAATCTGGAGTTATTGTGCCCTCAATCTCGATCGAAGGATCGTCATCGGAGTCAACGTTATGTGGGTATGTGTTTTATTGTTTTGACTAATGTAATATTTATAAAAACACATGTATGTGTACGCAGACTGTAATCCTAAATAAGAAGACCATCCTTTCCATCCTTTAACCTTGATCTCCCTATTTAGTTAGTCTTCGTATTTAGGTTACTGCGCATATTGACTTGAAAATGTTGTTCTAAACTTTAAGGACTTACTATAAAGCGTACTTTCTATACATGTGTTTTTATCATAAATATTTGGCACATTTGACATTTGTGGAAAGGTTTGATATCTGAAACACGTACTAGTATGTGTACATGAAATGACTACTTCAATTGACTTACAAACTGCATTTGCCCTTTCTGCAATTCAATTATTGCTACATGTATTTCCCCTTTGTTCAATTGAATGACTACCTGTACAAACATTTTCTTCTATTGAATTCTTATATGTGATTGACATTTCTTCAATTACATTCCTACCTGTATTTAACATTTCTTCAATTGAATTTCTACCTGTACAAACATTTTCTTCTATTGAATTATTATACGTAATTGGAATTTCTTCAATTGAATTCCTACCTGTATTTAACATTTCTTCAATTGAATTCCTACCTGTTTTGACATTTCTTCAATTGAATTTCTACCTGTATTTGAAATTTCTTCAATTGAATTTCTACCTGTATTTAACATTTCTTCAATTGAATTCCTACCTGCACTTAACATTTCTTCAATTGAATTCCTACCTGCACTTAACATTTCTTCAATTGAATTTCTACCTGTAGTTGACATTTCTTCAATTGAATTTCTACCTGGCATTTCTTCAGTGAAAGTAATGCCTTTATTTGAAATTGATTCATCTGTATTTGTCATTTTTCCAAAGATTAACTACCTGTACCGACTCACGGTTCAATTGAATTGTTACCTTTACCGACACATTGTTCAATTGCATTGTTACCTGTACCGACGCATTGTTAAATTGAATTGCTACCTATATTGGCTCTTTATTCAATGGAATTGATATCTGTGATAGCATTTGTAATGCATATTTTGTTGAGTACTATTTTATTACGGTTACAGCTGTTGCATAATACCAGACATATTTAATTGTAATTTTCGTGTTACATGTATTTTTAGTTGATGCTAAAATGAATGTCAATAATCTAATGGTGTCTGTTTTAACGCATTTCCGGCCACAGTGATGACATCATTATGTGGGTTCACTACTCAGGCTCCGTTTATCCATACGACTTTTAAGTACCTTGTTCTCAGACATAGCTATTTTTAAAGTTCCATGATGCCTTAGTTAAACAGTCATTATAGATTAAAATAATTGTGGAACGTTGCCAGCTAAGACAAAAACGAAAACTATCGGCTGTCTATATTTGGATAATTTGCTGTTTGATAGTCCAGGTTTTGGTGAATAACCAATGTAGCATTTTAGTAAGAAAGGTTCTGGAGCCACGCGTGGTCCTGTGGATGGTGTGCTGTATTCATAGTCCTGCAATCAAGATTCGAGTGCCGGTTATGGCAGGTTATACCCGTCCATAAAAATTGACAACATTGTCGCTTTTTCTGCACCTGTGAAAACTGCCGATTCCGTGTGAACAAGTACGTTTGTATTGGTTAGATTACAGTCCATGAAAACTGGCTAGGTGAATTGGCCGTCATATATAACCGAAAAATGTTGATGGATATAGTCGCTTCTAAAAGATAATGGATAATCGGACAAGGAAGTTGTATGGTTCTTATTTAACATTTGATATCTAGTCAGTATAATTGTACTTTTAAGATATTTAAGATTCATGGGGCCCAAGCTCTGATTGCCAACTGACTAGATTCTATATTGGTTTACTGTAACAGTTATGAATCTTTATAGATTTCACAGCACTTTAAGCCAAACCAATTCGCATAAGCTTCTTAGGTTGTTTTATAAGTTCAACTCACTGCTTATTATGATTATTATGTTTCGCTCTGTTTTCTGTTTGTGAATAGAGAGGTGATGATAACGCTACGTATATACAATGTATATTGGCTACATGTTTTGAAACAAGGGGAGGAACTCGTACTGTACATATTGGCAATATTTGAGGGAGTGTAACACGAGTTAGTTACCTTGGACTTGTTCGTAAAATATAATTGGCAAACATTATGAAACTAAAGGTTTTACTTTCATGGCACATTAAAGGACACTTGGTATTAAAATATGCATAACTTTCAACTTCCGTTACAAAGCGGTTTCGATATTATGAATGCGTATAGAAGAAGGAAACGTCGGTATCATGTAATTCAATATGAATAACAATTGTACCACATCCTGCTTTGTTGTACGATTCAAACGTTATCAAGTTTGTTACAATGTTACAAAGTCAAACGAAACAGCTCGACCATTCACAATGCAACGGAACAACATCAACCGTCCATACAACACCATTCACTTCACGGAACAACCATGGCCGTTCATAGAACACAAGTCACCTCACGGAACAACCTCGGCCGTCCATAGAACACCATTCACTTCACGGAACAACCTTGGCCGTTCATAGACGACCAGTCACTTTACGGAACAACCCCGGCCGTTCATAGAACACAAGTCACCTCACGGAACAACCTCGGCCGTCCATAGAACATCATTCACTTCACGGAACAACCTCGGCCGTTCATAGAACACCATTCACTTTACGGAACAACCTCGGCCGTCCATAGAACACCAGTCACTCCACGGAACAACATCGGCCGTTCATAGAACGCCAGTCACTCCACGTGACAACCTCGCCAGTCGCGGATCAAACTCCGGTCATTCACGGAAAACCTTAAAAAGCCACGAATGTGCAAAATTGAGTTGATTTCATAATTTCAACTGTCAGCAGAAACAGCAAAGTATAATTTTAATCAAGTTGAAATAACTGCAACAGTTTGGTTTCAATTTCAATACAAGCAACACATGTTGTTATTGTTTCTGATGGATGTCAAGGAAGCGACATGTACTTCCAACTTTGTTTTTGCATTATTCTCTGTAGGCCTTACACCCGAAATGTGAGGAATCTGACCGAGTCAAGCTTTGGAAGTTATGTTGATTTAATCGATCACATAAAACTATTCGTAAAATAATTACTTCTTGCATGATTTAAACTGCAGTACTTGCAGGACCTTTTTAACCTTTGAGATGGGGCCTTGGAATTTAATGCAAGGAAATTATTTCGTTTAAGGTTAGTTTCATTTTGGGGGAACATTGCACGGTTTTTAATGAGTTTTTCCTGGCGAAGGGGCGTAGTAAAATGTTTTTCCTGTTGTAAATATATTTCTAAATGTGTCATCAGAGGTCGTGGAGAGTTTGTTGCTCAATGGAGAACCGCGTTGGAAATGTTATTAACAAGGGAAGAGCCATGTTGAGAGGTTTCGCTGTATTGTACTGACTGTTAGAAATGTTTTTTTTCTAAATGGGGAGTTAATAATTAACTGGTTAGATTTGGTGGTGTTTAAAGACGCTAATGTCATTTATCGCGCACGAATGAACAGCTAAGGTATATATAGTCTCCATTGTTATATATGGGAAATATAAAATGAAAAAAATGAAGAAAAAATTGGGAAAAAAAAGAAAAAAAATGAAAAACAAATTGATGAGGCTATACCACCTGGAGTTCCGCAATTTTAAAAAGTCACCTGCTGGAGTAAGGCACCTTTAATATGTTTTGTGAAGGCAAGAGATGTTTTAATACAAATTCACATGAACTGTGTCTCTGTTATGACGATCAACGCATGCAAACATAATATTCTTTACATTGTCCAGTGCACCCTGCAGTTGCATAATTACTTCTGAGGCATATTCTTACATGATCTGGTGCACCCAATGTTGTTGTAAAATTACATTAATGGCAGGCTTGCTGACAGTATCGCATGTTAAATCATACTTCAAATAATTCCTTAATTTAATTTCTGATTTTCGCACTATTTTCCAAACGGTTGCAGAGGAAATGAAAGAAAAAAAACATCGACCATTCAAAATAACCAACTTTTTTAAGGAAGATTATAACTTTTTTATAACTTTTAACCGGGGCTTCAAACGGAAATAATATGTTCCTACGCTCTAATGAGAGATAGGCCTGTTGCTAATGGAATATAATAAGGAAACGCCATGAGCCTCTATAGAGGATAGGATGTCTCTGCCGAGGGTCGGAATTTAACACAAGACGAGGTTTCTGTACCGTTTAAAGATTTATAAATTATCAGTATAGAATAGAGTTACATTATCCAACGTAGAACTAGTTTACTTTATACATTGCGTATGTTTGGAATGTGTGGAATCGTTTGTTTCTATATTCAGCGTTCAGGAAATATGTATGCGAATCGCGACACATTTTTGTGTCGTATTGTCGTCCTTCTTCTGTCGTATATTCGGGTTTTTAACACGAAGATACATACGTGGTACATGGTGGCCGATAGGACAAGGACTATCTAGAGCATTCCACTGTTCTCTGTTTCTGCTCTCTTATACAATTCTCCCCATATCGAACCGATGTCCTTCACCCCTCTTATCGTAAGTCTCCGTGTTGTTTTAGGCGTCCTCTTGTGCGTGAATAAACGCGTGTTGTTTTATTTGTTCAACGTCATAGACAACATCTACTTATTGTCCCTAGTACTGTACTAAGACACCGACATTACATGCCAATACACAATAATTCTTCCTTGGAATAAAATCAACCTAGTCCACGTCTATATGTAAATTGTAGGTATTGATTCCGGGGCATTTTGAATAAAAGATTGCAATGACATTCTATATAAACAGCAACATTAAATTTTACCGTCACTTATCAAATATGTCTGTCTCACTATGCAAATTATTCTTTCAAAATTAATTCAAACAACATAAATAAATGGGTAATTATGGGTGGGTATATTGAAGAGATGCCAAACTGGAAGTTTTATGTCTTTGATTTTCTTTCAAAGGAATGACGGTTTTATGTTTTTAGGTGCTCTGAGACATAGTACTGCTGTGATAGAGACAATTTATGTTCTATAAGTTCTACTGATGTTATGTTTTACAATCGTACTCATGTCTTAGATTGATCCGATCCGTCCATTAACGGACATTAAGAGATATGATGGCTTTATTTGGTTTCTAGTGTACTGTATAATTGCATATTAAGCTAATACTTCGTACGTGTGTGGGGCGTGTGTGGGGCGATTATGGAACGTCAAAGGTCTTTACCACGAATGCCTCCAGTTGTGTAGGGTAGGGTGTATTTGTGATTGTCAGAGACACTTTTTTAGACGTGGATTATATCAAACATCACCAGTGCACAAGGTATGGAAATGTAGTTCATAGTTTAATTGAATGCCTACTTTTTCAAATTAAAAACAAATATTTGCACCAAATTATATTTACTTCGCTGGTATTAAATACGCTTGAAAACATTTATATTGTATTTTCGGCCGATGGTCAAACGAGTTCTACATATTATACACTTAACAAATCTTATAAGTGTCCATGTATATATTTACTCATAACTCAGTCAATACGTGTTTGATCTTGCTGAAATTATGTAGCTTGGATATGTGGAATTACAATTCCAGTGACCTTATTACAAAATGATTACGATTTGCACAAACAGAATAAACCGATGATGACTTCAGCAAAATCTTATGTCACACATTAATTGAGTGTTTATCGGGTGTTTTTCATGTTGTCAATGCAGCTGTGTGTCCTCTTTGCTGATCGTTAATGCAGATATTTGCCCTTTTTGCTGATCAAGTTCGTGTTCAAGTGATTTTATTTATTACGGAGACAAAAGTAAAGAAAACAATGACAAGAATAAAGCCCAGTTTAGGTTTATAATTGCCTTCTTTTGGCCACAAAAATGCAATTTCTGACGGGTTACCTCCCATCGAGCATGAAATTCAAAATGCATTTATAAAAGTGTGTTTTTTTAATTTGACGATATATTTAAAATGTAATTTACCATACATAAAAATTATTTGCACTTACGAGTAAATGCCTTGTTCATTTTATGTGTTTTGATGTTTCATGGTTCGGTGAACCGCTGTGTTTGATCTTGACAAAAAACTTTATTAATTCAATCTTGCGTTATTTAATAGCATATACGCAATATTTCATGCAAAAATATTCATATCCACAAAGGTTATACGGTAAAAATACGTGCACACTTCTTATAAGATGTGTTAAGTGCATTAATCACAATAATTGACACTTCATTTCTGATACCAGTATCGATCGCCACGTAACTACCAGGATAAAGATATTCCCGTTTAAGTTAAGACCACTGATACCATTTTGTGGTTTTTGGTATGACGTAGGCATGGGGAGAACTCCCGGTCTCTTGCGTCCTGGAACACCGTCTGTCGGTATACAAGAATCGTTAGACCAAAGCTTTTAGAATACCGAATAAGAACATGTTAAAGGGCCACTGATATTACTCAAAACATCAGAATTTTAATATATTGTATCAATCTTTTTTCAGTTTTTAGCTGAATTTTATTTTGGGTTTGGTTATGTTTGAGGGTGCAATGGGGAATATTTCAATAAGTAGACTGAGTCTTCGCTTTGTCTCGTACAAACCTCTAAACCATACAGTCGGTAATAAATCACCATATAAAACATTAATTTTAAACCACAACCCCTCATTATAAGGAGAAATATGTTCATCGAAAATAATGATATAATACTTTAATTCAGATGTTACGATGTTACCGCCTTCTCAATAGCCTAGTGTTTGAGCGCCCGGTTCGATCCCAGGCCTCGTCATACCAAAGACGAACTAAAATTGGTACCAGTAAATCCCTTGCTAGACGCTCAGCGAAAATTGGAAAGAAACTGGCTTCTCTTCTTTCATACACACGTAGCGATGGATAACAACTGGAATGAGTTGTCGAGAGTGATTCATATAAGTTGGAAAAACCTGTTTCACAATCGACCTTAAATAAATTGGTATAAACTAAATACATCTAAGCACATAAAACTGTATGATTTGAAGATTTAATGAAACAATCAATCCCTATAATCACCTTGAAGTATTCACTATCCAACTTAGTTGATAGAAAATAAACTATATGCAAAGCTACTGTTAAATAATACATTTCATATGCGTGTTCGTGTATTGTACATGCACTTGACAATATCCCAGGCGAGATCTGAATGGGCTTTTTGCAAAATATCTTCATTTGTATTTATATTTAGTTAATGGTTTCAACTATTTTAGGAATGATTACAAGGACATGTGTCTGGTCTTCTGTTAGCAGATGGTGTAACCAAACTGCACTTATCTTCTTCATGTGTGTGTTTTGCTGAAGAACTTCAGAATTGTATGAATAGTTTTCCTAATATGCCAACACACTAAACTGTTCAAACCATGCATCACAGTGTGACATTTGCAACAATGTTTTGAGGATGTGCGGTGTATGGATGGCGCGCAAGAGGAGCAATTCAAAATGTCATCCAACTACTTTTTTCTATCAATACTTAGTAATTGATGACAATCAAGTAACTGGTAGTAATTGATAAACGAGACATTTCATTTTCCCCATGTGCAGTGATGTTGTTTTGAATTTGGCTCCCATACCAAGAATACAATGACTCAAGCAGATTACATACATGTAGGAAAGTATTCGGTCAAAGAAACGTGACATTTTCCCAACCATTTTAGCGTTAGTGTGTTCACAGGTGCTGACAGTGTTAGACGACCTAGTGTCACCGCTAGACAGAAAGATTAAACCCGCCAGGTATCTACTGAACGATGACAAAAACATATTTGCAATACAGTTCAGAAGTTTATAAAAGCCATTGGTACAAGGAATATACCACACGCATTCATATTTAAACAACGTGTAAGCGGATTTAGCTCAGTGGTAACGCACTGGGCTGTCAATCAAGAGGTCGTGGGTTCAATCCCTGGCATCGGAACTTGACATTTCTGAAATATTTATAATATTTCCCGCTATATCTGGCCGTGTGGTCTGCAGAGTATCTGGAAGTGCCAGGAAGCTGTGTATCGGTGCTATACACCGGGTACATTAAAGAACCAGGCTGTCTATTCGAAATAAGAGCTAGACGCACCTCGGTAGCGCCGGACATGCCTGTATCTAATGTTTCTCTCTCCCTTCAGGGGCTTTCTCTCAGTCTGTCCCTCTGGTCAGATCATGCTGTATCTACACTGGTAGAGGATGCACCTGCGCCCTTGTGGCTGCAACATGGGTAAAGTGCCTTTGAACGTACGTTCGCATAAAAAGGGCGCTATATAAATCTGGTATATATGTAACTGTGTCTTCTAAATGCATTAATGTTGTTTATGTCATGTATGCTGTGTTAGAAAATAAACCAAACCTATGATATATCATACAGTAGGCAACAAACGCTTGTTTGCAAGCCAAACATAACATAATCAGATATTGATTCAAAACCCATGTCAAACAAATAATGCTCTCTGTTTACACAATTTGAAACGTTCGTATGAAAGTTACCTCAAAATATTGCCTATGCCTAGCGTCATTTTCTACTGTCAGACGAAAGATAAAAAAGAACAAACAATGGCAGAGTTTCAGATTTCATCCATGAATTGTGTATAATTAACGATGTCAGTAGATTGTGGCTAGATTGGGAGGTATGGTCGATTCCAATGAGATGAATTATATTGACACATTGTATGGCAGAGCTTAAACGGAATCGATGCGAGATATCGCCATTGTCACTCAAACTACTGAATTGCGTGTCTTGATTTCTCTCTTGCTTTGCTTTAGCTTGCGTTTATAGTCAGGACAAATAATGATTGGAGAGGAGAAATAGGTTGATCTTGACCTCAGAGGTGTTTCCTCATATTGTTCTTCGTATTTTACGTTCTATGGATATTGCTACATCAGCAATTATTCAATGGGGTTGTATTTTTTTGTATTTGGCGGGATTTATAGTGTCAGATGTGGAAGGGGTACAGTTTATGTAATAGTCAATTCACCAGAATTTCCGTACTCATACCAACTTTATTTTTTACCATATGGGGACTCCTTAGTCATAATACACGGACACTGGGCCAACGTTTCCATGCTCCTTATTCAAGAACGCTTCTACTACTGAAACAAAGGACAATGACCGGGTTTCGTTGTTGATGTTAATGTTTTAACCAAAGCGGCTGCTAAGCATAGGATTTAATTTGTGTCTCGACAATCTCATCTGGCAGGAAAGAACACGTTTAATTGTTTCAATATTTTGCAAGATTAACTTTTTAAGTTATGTTTCTGAATCATTTCTGGGTGTGCAAACACGTTATTAATGATTTGACATTCGTCTGCGATTGGTTGACTGGTTAGATGGTCCACCTCAGGAACTGGAGATCTGCTGGTTCGATCCAAGGCCGCTACAGCCCGCAATATATCATAGTCGTTACATGTTGTTTTTGGTATATCTTCCATTTTCCCATGCTTTACGCCCAGTACATTGGCGTAAATTATAAGGATAGTCCCAGGAGATTGCAGGATAATGTGGCAGTGTAGTCTACTAGTATCCGTAAGGCTGAGGCAATGTTGAAAAGTGGAGCGTAAAACAAAACTAAAAAAGTTGGTATCTTCTGACAAACTTGGACATGATATACTCGATCCGTTACATTTGCTATACTAAGTTGTCAATTCTTGCGAAACAGTGGATTATAAGCCTAAATGTGATATGCAAATATGAAGACTGTTGGGTCTAATATCTTTTACGCGCAAGTCAGTTTTGTAAGGTGTATATAATATGACAATTTCATTGCCCGATCAGGCAATTGTTTAACAAAATGTCCCCATGGAGTAGGTAGTCAGGGGGTTCCAGTGTTAGCCAGTAGGTAATTAATTCCAGAAAAATACTGACTACATTTATGTCTACTGGCCCCCATAATAGAGCGTAAACCGCTATAAAAATCATAAAAATGTGAAATCTGCGAACATCATTCCAAAATGAATAGAATATTGATCTTGAATTGTCCTTTTAAGCTAATTATTAATATTACTTTGACCTGATAACTTTAAACCATATACTTCGGTTATTAGGTTCCGTATATATTCCAAATAAGACAATACTCGCCTCACAATTCCCGTGACCTAGAAATCATGGAAATGTATCGGTGATAAAAGAAATCAGCTGAAAACGCATTAGGCAATGATTAATTAGCACAAAAATAGGGAAATTGTGAATCACGGTGATGCAATCAATGGATGTAACAAACCTTGGATCAATGTAGCACGTCAGTGGAACAGATCTAAATCAATTCCTACCTAAACTGATGTTCTTATTGTTCGATGGAGCAATTATTTCAATTGCATTTTTCGACTGTCGATATTTTAATGTAAGAACTAATTTCGGTCACGCGGTCATGGCTGTCGCGCAATCTTACATAAATTAATCGAAAAATAGTTCCTTCGATATTCGATGATAACGTTGATATTTACTTTTTACTTCTAGAATTGTCTGCCTACCTACCTTACCCTAAATGATAAGGGTCGACGGAGGGGAAACATATTTTCTTTTTACAATAACAAACCTACCCGTGGTAAGATTGCCTGGTATGGACGAATACATATTTTGATTGATGAATGAGATTGTGTTTGTGTGAGCATTTAGTTAATTAAGTACAATTGTACATGTATGACGAAATGATATACGCATGCATCTGCATATGAAGATCTATAAATAGTGTCCTATATCAAATAATGCAGTAGTAAGGTTGACAAAAATACAATATATTTCAGTTGAAAACGAAACATTTGTCCGCGTGTTAAATGATAAAGAATTGTATACCGACATCGTATTGTACCGATCCGTTGTACACCATGTAATTCAAACAATGTAGAAGATGACTATCATTTTATTATCATAATGTCCTGTCTATAATGCGATTAGAAATTATCTTATAAAACCTTTCTATGTCAGACACCCGAGTGTATTCAAATTCTTACATTTGTAGCTCCACTATTCGTAGAATAAGGGGAGCTATTGCAGTCACCCGGGCGTCGGCGTTGGAGCGGAGGCTACTACTGGAATGCTTTTTTGTTTTTCCCATGGAGCTTCTTTTTTCTGTTCAGGTAACAGCCGTTCATACCGTCACAACATTTTATATTGATTATTCCCTTAGAATGAAGGACTGAATGCAAGAAAAAAATTTAAAAATTGAGTTGTGCGTAAAAAACCAATTCCCATAAGACGATAATTAAAAAAAATAACAAAATTATTTAAATTATTTATTTTGAATATATAATGATTATGCTATCCTAGCATGGCACTGCGAATAGTGGAGCGCGCTGTTCGTGGACAGCTCTTGTTTAATGATGATTGAACATGTAAACAAGTTTAGTACTAAATCTCGGCAAACATTTACAATCATTTACCTGAAGAAGTAGTACTTGCTAGTCACGCACATAGCCATTCATAAAATATTCCTCAAATGACAATGTCTAAAAGTATGTTTGGTAATGTAATTGTACATACATGTATGTTGCTTGTCAAGAAACTGTATTGTTACAACAGTAAAGCTTTTATGTTCTCTTGGAATGGAACCCAGTCAATTTGATAACTTTCTGATTGACCAATTACAACTTACAAATACTGCAGCAGGTGCCAATGGATGTTCCTCTCCACAAACACTTTCAACATTACCCAGGTCTAGTAATTGCTAAAGCACACATTTAGTTTTGCAGACAAATCTGCCGACAAGGTAGTAGGACTTGTAAATTGTCATTGATCAGTGGGCGAACGTTACTGTTCTGTATTTAACACAATAAGCCCAGTCACCAGACAGCAATTTTCTCTAACTATTTGTGGTTCTTGCAGACTAGATGTGTACTTAAGATAATAACTATTCTTTGAGAACTTCAGTCCATTTAAGGCAGTGTGTGTTGCTTATAGAGTTTAGACTTGATTTAAATTGACATTAAATAATTCTTAATACAAGGTAAAATTATGAATATTTGTGAAGGATTATATCTGCTGATTCAGTGAAATTGTCCGTTGATTTCGTCACGGGATGAACCCACCACGAAATGAGATACGCTTCTGTCCAGTTTTTAAAATCCACCATTCGCGACCAAACGAATTTGCCATGTTTACAAAATACCACGACATTGTAAACTCACTACTCTATCACGATATGCGGATTAATCCATACACGCATAGAGGAATCCAAGCTGTGTATTATTACCGCAACAGAATATGCCTGGCAAATTGGCTGGTACTATTTCTTAATTAAACTCAAAATAAAGGTTGCGTTCCTTCACAAAACACCGAACATCAGCTTGTTCGATTTAAAAGTAGTTCAGTACAACGAGTTTCGAATAAGGCAAGTTGCACGAGTGTCCAGTGTTACAGCCAAGACGCATCTATTTTTATTTGTTAAATATAAAACACTTGTGTAACTGAACCGCATGTGTAAGTGAACCGCATTTACGATTTACGAAAATAAAATATATTTACGTAACATACCTAAGCCAATGTCAGGACAACAGAACGCAAACATGCTGCCATAAGTACAAGAACGCTGTCAACAGTACAAGTACACTGCCCTCAGTACAAGTACACTGCCATCAGTACAAGTACGCTGTCAACAGTACAAGTACGCTGTCAACAGTACAAGTACGCGCTGTCAACAGTACAAGTACGCTGTCAACAGTACAAGTACGCGCTGTCAACAGTACAAGTACGCTGTCAACAGCACAAGTAAGCTGTCAACAGAACAAATACGCTGTCAACAATATAAGTACGCTGTCAACAGTTCAAGTACGCAGTCAACAGTACAAGTACGCTGTCAACAGTACAAGAACGCAGTCAACAGTACAGGTACGCTGTCAACAGTACAAGTACGCGCTGTCAACAGTACAAGTACGCTGTCAACAGCACAAGTAAGCTGTCAACAGAACAAATACGCTGTCAACAATACAAGTACGCTGTCAACAGTCCAAGTACGCTGCTAACAGTACAAGTACGCTGTCTACAGTGCAAGTACGCTGTCAACAGTTCAAGTACACTGTCAACAGTACAAGTGCGCTGTCAACAGTTCAAGTACGCTGTCAACAATACAAGTACATTGTCAACAGTTCCAGTACGCTGCTAGCAGTACAAGTACGCTGTCTACAATACAAGTACGCTGTCAACAATACAAGTACGCTGTCAACAGTTCAAGTACACTGTCAACAGTACAAGTGCGCTGTCATCATTACAAGTACGCTATCACCAGAACACGTATGCTGTCATCAGAACAAGTACGTTGTCACGAGTACAAGTGCACTGTCAACGATACAAGTACAAGTGCGCTGTCATCAGTACAAGTACATTGTCATCAGTACAAGTACGCTGTCATCAGTACAAGTACGTTGTCATCAGTACAAGTACGCTGTCATCAGTACAAGTACGTTGTCATCAGTACAAGTATGCTGTCATCAGTACAAGTACGTTGTCATCAGTACAAGTACGCTGTCATCAGTACAAGTACGTTGTCACGAGTACAAGTACACTGTCAACGATACAAGTACAAGTGCGCTGTCATCAGTACAAGTACGTTTTCATCAGTACAAGTACGCTGTCATCAGTACAAGTACGTTGTCATCAGTACAAGTACGCTGTCATCAGTACAAGTACGTTGTCATCAGTACAAGTATGCTGTCATCAGTACAAGTACGTTGTCATCAGTACAAGTACGCTGTCATCAGTACAAGTACGTTGTCACGAGTACAAGTACACTGTCAACGATACAAGTACAAGTGCGCTGTTATCAGTACAAGTACGTTTTCATCAGTACAAGTACGCTGTCATCAGTACAAGTACGTTGTCATCAGTACAAGTACGCTGTCATCAGTACAAGTACGTTGTCATCAGTACAAGTGCGCTGTCATCAGTACAAGTACGTTGTCATCAGTACAAGTACGCTGTCATCAGTACAAGTACGTTGTCATCAGTACAAGTATGCTGTCATCAGTACAAGTACGTTGTCATCAGTACAAGTACGCTGTCATCAGTACAAGTACGTTGTCATCAGTACAAGTACGCTGTCATTAGTACAAGTACGCTGTCATCAGTACAAGTATGCTGTCATCAGAACAAGTACGTTGTCACGAGTACAAGTGCACTGTCAACGATACAAGTACAAGTGCGCTGTCATCAGTACAAGTACGTTGTCATCAGTACAAGTACGCTGTCATCAGTACAAGTACGTTGTCATCAGTACAAGTACGCTGTCATCAGTTCAAGTACGTTGTCATCAGTACAAGTATGCTGTCATCAGTACAAGTACGTTGTCATCAGTACAAGTACGCTGTCATCAGAACGAGTACGCTGCCACAAGTACAAGTGCGCTGCTACAAGTGCTAGTGCGCTGTCAACAGTACAAGTACGCTGTCAACAGTACAAGTGCGCTGTCAACAGTACAAGTACGCTGTCATCAGTACAAGTACGCTGTCAACAGTACAAGTGCGCTGTCATCAGTACAAGTACGCTGTCAACAGTACAAGTGCGCTGTCATCAGTACAAGTACGCTGTCAACAGTACAAGAACGCTGAAACAGTACACCAGTACTATCCGGTATGTAATAGCAAATAGAATGAAGGTCATTATAGCTTCATGAATATAATATCAATGCTATTGGTGATACAATATCTTGGGATGTATAGACGAATACTTTGTATAAATGTCGGTATTGCTGTTCAATTACATCAGTATCAGCAACTCTATCTAAATTGTGTGCTTAAGGTTATACTAAACCACTTCATCGTTCTAACAAGATCAGCTGTAGAAATAATGAACAGATTCTTAGAAACACCATAATATAGTGTACTATTCAGTGTAAAATATAACATGGCGCTACAAAAACACAGTTTCTTATTTGTTTTGATGTCCGACAAAATGCATGTAGTACGTATGAGCTGAGTAGGCGTACGTTGTGACTCGGTGTGCATGGCGATATAGCATTACGCGAACATATTAATTATACCAAACAGTACGCCTCATACCAGTATCGACACATGATTTGTCTATACGCCTTCAGATCCTTTTACGGAAATGATAAATGTTACAAACCACTGTCCCGATGTTATCAATTTATTGATATGGCGCCGTTTCGACTGAGAACCGAATACCATCATCCGTCAGATTTGTGTGAGACATAAATAATTGTGGAAGAACGAACGACTTTGCCTAGGCTCTTGGATATACAATATTGATAAATCAGAAATAAAGGTCAACAAGAATTATAGTCTCTGGCGGGATAGAAACCATTTTGCTGAATTTACATATTAATATTAATGTCCATCGAACAACAATGGTCCTTGCTGTACTTGAATAAATACACTATAACTTACACCCAGACATCTAATATTGAAGCTACGTCATACATTATGTGACGTTGAGATAACTGCCGTACGTTCAAGGAAAGCTACCTGCAAACATGTTAAAAAAAACACTGGTTTGTATCGCTGTAATCCTTCGTTGTACGCTTCGTTTGCGGCAAACAATAAATACCCGTTTTTTCCGTTCTCAGTTCGAAATATGTACGGATGCACGGGTTTTACTATTCACATTCTTTTGTTTGCCTCTGTCCGCCATTTTGTTTAATTACGCCAATACACGCACACCACCTCCGGGTAGGTTAGCCAAACTTGACGTACGTGACAAACTTACCGTTTAACGAATAATTTGCGTACCAGGTGCGAAACGTACGTCACGTAATGTTTCCTTGAACGCAAGGCTGATATATAGGTTACGCCGAATAAATGCTTAAATTTCTGTCTGACCATTGTAGTAAATCTCTAATTGTTTTAGTGCATTCAGGATGACCATTTTTTCTCATTAGAGAGTTTGCGAATAACCACGTATTTACCTATAGTAAACGAGAACAAGAAAAATACTTTTTGAGTATTTCGTCATTCATTTTTTGTGGAGTTTCTACAGGTAACGAACATTAACACATACATATGAACCAGTCTCCAGGAAAACCTGCTACATGTATAATGACATTATGTAATTACTATATGTAACAAGATTTTGATAAAGCTCTAAAATAAGGAAAAATACTTATCTGTAGCTTTAAATTGTCCTATGAATTATGTCGAAATCACATACTTCGTTGCTATAGTGACTAATTTCAGAAAGGCACTCCGATTGAGAAAAACGAGGATTTAGTTGTTTAAAACAGAAGTAGCCTTTCTCTGAATGCAGACAATTTCGATTTTGATATATATTTTGAAAAGTGAAACATAATAATTATTATAGAATTTAGTACAATTTTGAACAGTTTATGTCAAGAATTGATCAAATGGTGTAATAATGAAATACTTATTTCAGTTACGTCGAATAACGTTTGAATGACGTTTGCGACGTCACACAAAAAACTCTGAATAGGGACTCTACAAAAACAGCTGTAACTTCCTTAAAACTCAAGATATTAACATAATTTCTTTTGCAATTTGCTTATTTAACATTATCCTGTAATACTATGGAAAATCTTAAAGTCAATATTTTTGTCAAAATAGCAGGTTTTCCTGGAGACTGACTCATATTGAGACATATTTGTATTAATAGTTTCAGAAGATTCGTTTCTTTCATCTCTTCTCATTGACTTCTGATCTTTGACATGTATTACAGGCAGACTATAATACGAATGCTAACAAGATCTGCCTTACGGATCAGCAAGCAAATGTTACCGACATAAACACAGAAATAATGGCTGCCTTAATCCGCACGTGATCATGATTAGTTCTGGTTTATTGCAAACAACAGTACCACACAATAATAAACCTCCCATTAAAAGTATGAATGTACTCCCTTGAGATTTATTTTTTAAATGAATGATTCTAAAGCATGTCTAATTACTTGTTTTATTTTCGTAATATTGCTTCATTGTGGACCTAGAGTAGTGTTTATAGGTTTATACGCAATAATATAGCCAGAGAAGGCAATAAGTTCGCAATGAAAACACTCTGCCAGGACAGCAGCACTCGGCAAGGACAGTAGCAGTCGGCAAGGACAGCAGCACTCGGCAAGGACTGTAGCACTCAGCATGGACAGCAGCACTCAGCAAGGACAGCAACACTCGGCAAGGATAGCAACACTCGGCAAGGACAGTAGCACTCAGCATTGACAGCAGCACTCAGCAAGGACAGCAGCACTCGGCAAGGACAGCATAAAAGTAACAATGATAAAAAGAACGTTAAACAATTTCTGAAGACGTAGAACAATGGCTTATTTTCAATAAAGGATAACTATAGAAATGATAATAATACATCGACCAGGGACATCAGCATTCAGAAGAGAATGCAGCTGAGTAACACAAAGAAGTAGACTTAGTACATCCTTAAGGTAACACTGAATGCGAAAAAGGTGCAGTAGTCAAACAGGAACAATCAGAGATCACAGGGGCAGTCACAATACAACCATACTCAAAGTTATTGTTTGGTTGTGTTTTTTAACTTTGATCATCTGTGTTTGTTCTCGTCTTTCAGCGCAACGTTGTCTTATTGTTCCCGTTAAATGTACAGGCTACAATCAATGGTCGATCAGGCCCCGATCTTCAGAAACATCTTAATCTCAGCAAGATCTCATCTCAAATATTTAAAAAAAAGCAGATTCCTTTATGTTAATTTCCATGCGATGCTGAACTCAAAAGTAGCACTCATTGAACACAAATTATTTCTGAGTTTATTACAGTAAATTTTCAAGACCTGAAATGTCAGATTTATCTCTGATTCCGAGTCTGATTTCAGCAAAATCTCAATTTGAGATGAGATTTCTACTTTAGATGCTTCGGGAGATCGGGGCCTTAACTCGTTCATTGCAACAAATGAGTGTACGTGCATGTACAACGTCATAACATGCTGGTATAGGGGGATTATTTTCGGTGTGGTGACGTATGTGTACATACTTAGGTTTTCCTATTCATAACGTAACCACTCCATTCTATTTAGTAATACGTAGTCACATGCTTTTAAAATAGCAATAAACTATAATTGAAGATTATTAACAGAAAATTGCTTGTTTGCCAACTAAATGATCAAATTTGAATGAAAGAATTGACTGTTTGAGAGATGTATCTGTTCTGTAATTAATGATGCCAATGCAAATATTTTCCGAACGCAAAATACATTTCGTATTTAATGGCACTATCGATCAATCATGCTTAACGTTAAAATTTTATTCCAATATTTGTCCAGAAAGCAAAGAGTTTGCTTCATTCTCAATAATGTACAGAGTCGTTGAGTAAACAAGTCCAAGATGGAAGTTTTGTACACAAATGCGAACTTAAAACATAGGATGAAAAGTAACTCAAAGGGGACATCCTATTTTCTGTTCAGATTAAATATGGTGAAAACAAGCGACGTCTACGCTAGTTTCTTTCATTATCTGTTTATAAAACGTACAAATATTCTAAAAACTTCCAGTTTTTTAACACGAATACATTATGTACAGTATTTTGTTAACTTTGTCACGCAATAAGGCGACATGAAACAGATATTTTAGCTGCATATTCACCACATTTGTTCTTCTTACCCAGGGCTTTTTTTCGCTGAATTATGAAGAGCGAAAATACTCAAAATTGTGAAAATGTAGGCGCAGAAACTTTTCAATTTGTTTAAAACTAAGCGCGATAAATCACCAAATTGTGAAATAATTTTTCAGATGTTAGCTCAATTTTTGTCTACTTGTCCCAAACATGCATGTATCTATGATATAATACTTCATATCAAATCCAGTACAGGAATATAAATATTTTTTATCTATGTTTGGTTTGTTTGATGCTTTGTGGTGATGTTAAGTTTACAAACCCAAGACGCCCATTCTAATTGTGAAGGGGCCTTTAGAAATTGTGAAAGGGGCCTGTAGGAAATTGTGAATGGACCTTATACGAGCCAATATCAAATTTGAGCAGATTTTCTGTCTTTTTAAATTTTGATTTGATTTCAGCTCTTTAATACAGAAATTTAGCACTAATAATTGATAATGACATTAAAATCTAGTAATTCGACACTAAAAACCAGACATATATTGCATATTTAGCTCTTTACAGCATCTGATGTACCCAATTTGTCCTTGCTGTTACGTGTCTTTTGTCCCTAAAACATCATGAAAAGCCTTTTTTGAATACTTTACAACATAAGTATTATTCTTTTTAAGCATGTAAGCTTAATATCAGCATCCAATGTTTCCAAATTTGAATAAAATAGTCTGTTTATATCATTAACACGTGTTTGTTGAGGCTTTGAACTTTGTCTCTCACATAGATGTCCTTGCTGTTACAGTGTAATAATTCAACATGTACAACCTTAAACACTTATAATAAAATGCGGGAAAATAGTCGACAATGATTAAGTATTTACATTTAAATGAAGGATAAAATCGTTAAAGAGCGGTTGTAATTTTTATGAACAAATTGTGAAGTTTCATCAATGCAAGTAAAATAGTATTTTCAATTTGTGTCCTTAATGTTACACACATTACGCAATTACCCAATACCGTAAATATTAAATAGATATTACCTACCGATGTCAAATATTGGTATATTTATAATTTTGATTGAAAACAGATGAATGGTTGTAGGATTTTATGATATTTATTGAAGAGAAAGCAAATACGTCCTTGCAGTAACAGTCCTTAAAATAACGCTCAATAATGTAATCAGCATGAAGTAAAAGTATTTCTGCAAAGGCATATTGGTTCTGTATGAGTTTTCTAAACGATTACCTGTTAAATATTACTCGCTTGATTATCCCGTCATAAAACCTTTGCATATACTTCAATATTAAATTGTAGATTTTATGTGCAAATCTGACGACATGTTTAACAGTGTTTGTTCATTTTTGTTATTGCAAGGACATAACTTGTTACATGAACATAAATGACTGACCATATATCTTAAAGTGATATAACACATATTTTAAAATCACAAACAATTAAAAACCTATATTGGAAGTTAAGAACTACTAAGATACAGTATGAAGTTTTGTATAATATTTTTTAAAAGATAGTTCTAATTTTACACAGTTTTATTTTTGTTACAGCAAGGACACCACCATGTCTTCTGTAAGCAATTTATATACAAACAAACACCTTTTAAGGGTTAGAAACGATCTTATGCTCATTCAGATATATCAGCAAATAATATTATTGGTGTTTGTGATAAAAATTATGACATTGTATTTTTTACAAATTGACCCATTAAAAACTGCCCAAATTTGATATTAGCTCATACCCCTCGTATATAGTGAAAAAAGCCCTGTTACCTGGCCAATGAGATCACAAAAGGATTTTTAAAAAATTGTCAAAAATGGTAAGATGTGCGTACTATACCGGTATATCTAAGCCAGAACTACACTAGTCGAATGTTCTAAGTACACACTTGTAATTTTCTTTTAACTGAAAAAATATTTGACCTATCAGTGAATCGAATATACCATTGGAATCAGCATACTATTGTCTATCAAGTTGACTTAATTACCATTCTGAAATATAAAACAACATACTAGAAAACGACAATTTATTTCACTGCTTAAAACAACAAAATCGCAAATCAATATCGTGAATGACCACAGTCTGCCTTGATGGTAGCCTGATATATCTGGGGTATTGAATTGATAAATAGAGGATATTTGTTTGTTTTTATTGAATATGGTTTATATCTCATCGTGTAGTGATAAAATTCAATATTTTCAAAAGCGCGTAGCGCGAGTGAAAATATTAAAATTTTATCACTACAAGATGAGATATTAACCATATTCGATCAAAACAAACAAAATTTAATATTCTATTTATTTAATGCTTATTTGGTGTCAAAACTAGTACTATTTATGCCAAATTACCACTGTGGTTAGGCTGCGTATGAATATGTTCTTCCATTCATATTTTTCACTTCAAAATCCGCCATCTTGGATTATGGTGAATAGGTAAAAACGGCTTTTTTGAGAATTTTGCATCAAATCATACACCAACTTGTAGAAAATGTTCTAACTAAGAATAAAAAACCCCACATGACATGTTTCCGTTCAGTAATAAAAAAGTTACAGACATTTTAGTGTTGAGATTTTGGTAAATTAAAGTAGTTCATGTGAGGGGGCGGAGTTTATATCAGTCACATTGTAGGTGATAACCAGTGACTGATATAGGTTTTATTTCACTGATAGAACTCCATATCTCATCAGTTAGCATTAAATAAAGACGCGTACCAATTGCAGCGGGAGTGCATTACATTCTAGTAAAAGGTCCGTTATGAATTATTGTACGTTCTGGTGTTGCCGTCGTGCTCGGATGCGTCGCCCCAACTCATCCCAGACGTATTTTGTTAGATTAAGACCCGGGCTACACGGCGGCTGCTCCATTGTGCAACCTAAATAAGAAATTGCATCAAAAGTCCATGTGGTGAGAATGTGCTCGTATCTTACCAAAGACATGATTTGTCGAAAATAGTGAGTTATGTGAAATTGTAGTAGTAATTCGGATGATAAATGCCTAACGAAAGTGAATCCATACTCAACCTCAAATTGCTCCTTACAAATAAATGGACATGTTCTATTCAATTAAACGATTCCACATTATTTTAAGATTCTAAAATGATGCAACCATCAGTCAGATGATGTCATAAAAGTGGTTTGACGCATTTAACGAATAAATGTAAATGACGCCATGTGACGTCTCAATTTTAAATCGAGTCAATAGAAACATGCATTTTACATAATAATAATTGTGTGCATGGGTTAAGAACCCAAAAACAGACCATTAATGAATTAAATCTTAGTCGTCTTATTGTCATGCCAGTTTCAAGCATTCCTGTCGCACTTGCGAGCTCCTCAATCGTCATTTGCGTCATATAATACGAAATATTATTATGGCTTTATGTTTGGGGGTCGAATGTTAATCGTGTATGAAATTTACACATATTTGAGATGTGTGCACGAGAAAAATGTGATTTTGTCATTTTTGTAACGTATCAATGATTTTCACGTATATCTTGATTTTTCATCTTCTGTATTAAAGACAAATAAAAAAGTTACCACCAACATATGATATCTAAACAGTTTTATTGAGTTTAAAAGATTATGTTCCTGATTTATTCTAGTTCTAAAAGTGTGTACTTAGAACAGTCGTCAAGTGTATTATAAATACAATGCTACACACTCCTCTGAGACTTTGATTGAATGAATGTGACTGTCTAGGGTCACGCAACCTGTGTAAGCTTCCCTTATTTGCTTCTCATCTTATTGTGATTATAGTTGTACTAGGACTAGTGTAGTTACTGCTGGCCATATCATTTTATACCATTGTAGTCAAGTTTTGAGTCACAACATCTTTTAGTAAAAGGGAACTAAACGCTATCCTTATCAATTGGTAAAGTGTGATTGAAATATCAATGCATGTATTGAGATACTGAAGCTAAATGGATATTAGCAGTGGTAAGACGTGAAACATATGACATTATGTTCATATCGTTACATATTATATTTTCTAGTACCTTTAGTATTTTAATGGAATCAATCTAACACAAATATGTTACAAACATGAAGAAACAACAATGTATAAATGTATACAGTATCCCAACTAAGGTATACGAGAAGTAAACTGTCTAAGACGTATCTTGTAGGAATGCCAACATAACATCGATTGTGTGTCACAGTGTCGCTAAAACGAAACACGATGCCATATTTAGTGTGAGCCATACTGCAGAGACACAGATTTATGCCTATTTTGCCATTTTCTTTGAATAAATGCGATTTGGAGGAGAGAGAAATGATTCTTTACGACATACGGAACGCACTATGCCTAGGTTTATTGTCGCCGTTGGGAGGAATATGTTCCAAGTCTCGTGACAAACCCGCAATTATACCAGCTATTTGAATTCAAATCAATATACCCGATCGTGTGGGCACAACAAAAAACCGATTGATCCGTCTTAACGTAATTGTCCTGTTAACTCACAACTTGTCTGACTTATTCTATGATCCGTTATAGACTAGAATTAGTAAATTCAATAAAGGAATTATCCTCAAACTTACCAGGGTGCTTTAAAAAGTTACAATGCATGTTACAAACGATATTGCATACCTAAATACGTATCACATTCTGCTTTATTCCGGCTTGCCTTTATTCGCTAGATATTTCAAAAACGCAAGAATCTGTGACGTTAAAGAACCAAACAGTCAAGTCGGAAAGGAGCTTAGACAACGCACCCGGATTCCTTGTATCACACAAACCTCTTCTCTCCAAGTTGGGGGCCATTGGCAGATCGATTGACAGGGAAACCAAACGACCACGCACTTACGACCGTCTTAGTCGAAAGAAAAAAACAACAATTCCGAATTGTACCATAATGACAAAAAGGAAAAAAACCCATTCCATGCAGAGAACGCCTGTCTAATGCAAAGCGTCAATAATTATTTAAACATTGTCGACGTAAACAGCATACGCGCTCG
Source organism: Spisula solida (assembly GCA_947247005.1). Classification (NCBI taxonomy): domain Eukaryota; kingdom Metazoa; phylum Mollusca; class Bivalvia; order Venerida; family Mactridae; genus Spisula; species Spisula solida. Next base: position 42,660,882 of record OX365948.1, on the reverse strand, counting down.
ATGGTAGACAACACGATTATGTACAGAAGTTTCTGTAATTCTTACGGTGCCGTGATTCAGATACCACCAAAGTCATCGTAAACAATCCTATAGAAATTCTGTTTTATAAAGAATTAAGAAATGATACTAGTAACTCAAGAAGCGACAAATTAGTTGTTGTACAGATATTATCTGTTTCTCTACATTGTTCCTGTCAATAAAACTCCTTATATACATGTACGTTCAACTTCCTGCGTTGGAAAAAGCCTTTTACACACCCACCGTCTGCTCCCGCCTTTAGGCAATGTAAGTTATATTTCATCGCCTCAATAAATATAACACCAGACATGCACAAGCAAGTGCAATTTATTATTGCTTAAAACGGATTCCAATGACATACGTAATCTTACGCATTTCCTGAAAATAGACATCAAGACTGCACATATGTATATCGATGCACGGAGAATAGTTTGAGGGATATTGCAGGAACAATAAATTGACGTAACACCAAAGGTTGCGATACATAAGCGTAACAGAAGACAGTCCGAGGTTATAGTAAAGCAATTTAGTGTGATATAAATTTTACAAGCAACAGTACTTTTTGAATGACCCTCGTATGAATTGTAAGTGTTCATGTTTCAGTTCCAGTTCATTCGAATCGGAAAGATACAATGTAGCTTAGTTGCCCATACACCGTACATGTATATATAGTCCAGAGAAATCTCATTTCAAATTGAGATTTTGCTGAAATCAGACTCGGAATCCGAGATAAGTCTTGAAAATTTACTTTAATAAACTCAGAATAAAATTTCTGTTTATTGGTGCTACTTTTGTGTTCAGCATCGCATGGAAATTAACATAAAGGAAGCTGCTAATATTTGAGATGAGATCTTTCTCAGATTGAGATGTTTCAAGAGATCGGGGCCTGTCATGTGCTATCAATTTTAAGATCATGAATAGAACGAACACGGCTGCTTGGTTATTCTAGGTACGCAATGGCTGGTGCGTGTTACATTGACCTTGGTAATAATTATACATGTAAATATATCATTTTCACTCTTCTCACTATCTGTTAGGCTTTTGAAATTGTTCATCAAGGACCAAAGCATTATGCAGAGCTAAAAAGAAATTATGCTATTCTGGGGGTAACTCTTAACAATAATAGCTTTACGTAGATAAACTGACACGATAAATGTTTGGTCGAATATGTAGGTTAGTCATTGACGTTTCTTACACCATTCGCCAAATTTACTCCAATATTACAGAAATAAAACAAACGACATAACATGTTTTCTGGTACAGTTGACAAAGAAATCTAATGCAAATTGTTTGAAAATTCTTTTCTCGTGTCAAAACCATATATTACATTGTTTTAATAGTATCTAACATAATGCTAAATATTTTTATGACTCCCTTGCTGCCTTGTCTATGGAGTTTAATCAATCATTGGTATTTCCAAAGATCTGACAGTATAAGTCGATGTATAAATGTATAAAGCAATAGATGAAAAACCGGACAGGGGTTGCCGAACTCGACATAAATCCCCAGTGAACAATCGTATATATAACTCTCTCAAGAAATTGCTTTATTGCACACCAGTATAGACAGTCTATAGGATACTAAACACGTACAGACATTTAAACAACTACTAGACATGAACTACGACCACGGAATGTTTAGTGAAGATCTTTGGCTTCAGGCTTCGGTAGCTGACATATGACAATGTTTATAGTTTAGCAAGACTTTTTTTAGACCTGAAATTAGGACTTGTAGTTGTTTGGTTTCAATTTCTTGTTCAGATTCTTTTGGACTTCGTGATGTAGTCTTGTTTTATCTGTATTTTTAGCTCACCTGCCACGAAGTTGGTTCATGTGGGGTCAAAAACTAGGTCAATAGGTCAAATAATAGAAAAACGTTATTAACACTCTTGATGCCATATTTTTGCTTCATGCTTCAATCTTCATGAAGTTTGGTCAAAATGTTTATCTTGGTGACCCTAAGGTCAATTTCGAAGTTGGTTCATGTGGGGTCAAAAACTAGGTCAATAGGTCAAATAATAGAAAAACCTTATTAACACTCTTGAGGCCATATTTTTGCTTTAATCTTCATCAACTTTGGTCAAAATGTTTATTTTGATGACCTTAAGGTCACGTTTAAAGTTGGGTCATGTGGGTAAAAAACTAGGTCAAAATGTTAAGTAATAGCGAAACCTTGTTGACACTCTGGAGGCCTCAGTTTTGCTTTCATGAAGTTTAGTCAAACGTTATCTTGATGACTTACGGTCAAGTTCATGTTTGGCCATGTTTAGCAGGTGAGCGCCCCAGGATCTATGATCCTCTTGTTTAGTTTTGTGTGTGTTCCATTTTTGTGTCTTTAATGTTGAGTGTTATATTTCCTGTCCGGATTTTCATTTTCCTTAGAACGAGAAATATAATTAAAAGCTATAGGGTTCAAGTTTGAACGCAACAAACAAAATACACAAAACAAAACCGACTATACATTGCTAGGCGATGGTGACGTTCAGTGTATATGTTCGAAGCCCACCCACTGTCGTACTTATACTGTAAACCTTATTTATCCTGGTGGTTTCATTTGAAAACAACTTTATACACAGAAAGTGTATGATAGTTTTTCTGTGAGAAATTTGTTCTGAAAGGCATCTGTACAGTGAGAATGACGAGTGCTTGTGTATAGACCGTGAGATGTCTAATGATAGTATATCATTTCTATCTCCAGACATAAAAAACCTGCTGCTATGTAAATAGATGTCCAAAGTCCCAAACCTAATTTATCAAATAGGACAGTCTGAATACGAGTTCGTCGTGGTTACATTAGAGACTTGATCAATCTTGCAGGATTTTCCTCACGATACCACTAGCATATAATTATGTTGTTGTTTTTTTTTAAATTGTTATAAACTGTTAAATCTCAATTACAATTATCATTGGAACTATTTTTATGCGCCAATTTAAACAAAATTGGATTCGTTCCTATATATAAATGTAGAAATAAAATGAAGAAATAAGATGATAAGATGCAATGATTGCGCTGAATAAATTCTGCAGAGCTGAATGGAATTAACAGTAAGTGTGAGAGAGTGCTGTTTTGCCATCAACCAGTAAAATCGGTATTTTCGGTGATTTTAAAACATTTATAATTACTTACTTACTTACTTAGTCCTCTTCTCACTCTTCAGTGCATAAGGCTTCCACAGCTGCTCTCCACCTACATCTGTTTTGGGCCTTCCTCTCTGTTGTAGTCCAGGGACCAGGTTGTTCACATTATTTTCATCTCTGATTCTGACGGTTCTTCTCCATGTTCCTTTTGGTTTCCCTCTCTTTGTCCCTGCCCTTTATAATTACATGTATTTATTATTATTGTAAGATAATCATCTGTAATTTGACCACATAATAAACGGTGTCCCAAATACAAGTACTGTATCCATAGTTCCAGACAAATTTCTAAGAGACAAAATGATTCCAATAATGTATTCAAATCTGACATATTTTACTTACCTGTAGCAAAGTGTTTTGATAAAACCATACCCTGTAGCTTACTCAAACGTGTATGTGCGGAATGGCATTTTCATAGTTCCGAAACGCCCAAAACTGTGCCAGCTGTCATTAAAGGGGCATGCCCAGAAACTGGAGTGTATTGGTTTACATACAACATAAATGCGTTTATCACTGGTAAAACCAACTACTAGACGTATTACCGAAAAGTCAAAGAAGAATTTGACTTAAAAAAATTGCTCTATAACGCGCGCTACGATATTTTGTATATCAATTTGAATAAAAGGCTGTCAGCCCTTTATTGACGACAACTATATGTAGTTATTTTTTAAACATTTTTTTTTAAAAAACTAGCGGGATATTTCGTAACTTTTACAGGGTTGTCATTATTTGACTTAGGTTTTAAAATGATACCAATTTGATTGCTATTCGAAACACTTAAGTTCCAGGGCATGCCTCTTTAAGGGTATACTGGTGATCTCTCATAGCCATGTACTGACGTGAGTTCATTTACCGTAAACCTAATTCTGTTATGCGGATCACTCCATCGCGTCAGATAGGCTACGCCACATTAAACGTTATTCAAACCTTCCGGACAATGTAACAGCTTCTTCCAGAATGTGTGTCGTCAGCTTCATTGACATTTTTGTGTTTGCCACTTGGTGTACATTAACGCGTAAATTGTGCCATATATTTCACTCAGGGGAACATTAACCTCATCTTTACTACTTCTTTATAGTGTTGACTTCTGGGAAGACAAACAAGTTTCCGTATTTGTGGATGACGTCAGTGTCTGGTTCAGTATTAAATAGTGAAGTACCAAGTTATTTTAAAAAGTATTCTTTCAGACATGCGTCCGCTCAGACGACTGTACGGTGGCATCCCAGCACATTGACTGTTGATCCTCCTAGGTTCCCATTCAAACACCTGGGTAAAGTTGATAATCTGTTGGGTATTCGTGCTCAGAATTTAGCAGTGGCACAGTCTCGGCTCGAACTAGGAACCTCTAGATCACTAAGCGTGCACCCTACCGCAAGACCATAGCTCCCCATAAATATGTTCATAACGCTCTTTGTAGCCGTGTGCAGGAAACGCATAAGTGGCTTTGGCGACGTCGCGATAAAAGTCCACGAACAGGGTCTCTTAAAAAAATGAAACTGTAACTTGATGTGAACACATTATTTCTGCATTTTTCTAACTGTATTGTAAGCTTTCAAACCTAGAAACTCAAAATCAGTAGTTTTGTAAACAACAGGTTTTCCTGGAGACCGGCTCATGTATAATATGGCCTATTGGATTTGAAATAAACTCTAAATATGTTTCACCATAATAGCTAACATGGTTCTTACATGCTGTGACATGAGTTCTTCTTTAATAGTATCGTCCATGCGTGTATCGAGATTCATTTGTGTTGGCTTCCTGATTTCAATATCAACATTTATTTAAATTAGCATTTTTGTATCTCTAGCGGCCGCTTGGAGTGATGTAGCACGAGCTTTCGCTGCGCAGACGCGTCTTATCAAAGACGAAATAGAAGTGATACCCATATTGCTATTGCTTGACGCTAAGCATTTAAGGTTGGAAACTAGCCTCCCTTCGATCATACATAGTTCCTTTTTGCGACGGATACCATTAGGTTTGAGGTATTGAGGGTGATTCATGTAAATGTTTCACAATCTAACCTTATAAATTCCGAATTCGTTTTTCATGAACAAATTATGACTGTAATGGAGTTGTTTTAAGATAATGTATTTGAATATCTTCGTCAGATCTTCGCACGCAATATGTTAATTAAAGCGCACTAGGCGGAGTGCAATGCTTTTATTAAACGAACTGCATAAGGCTGTATCTTTCGTACATTTTTCAAAAGATGACGTGTATCTATTATATATTGATTATAAGCGATACAGTGGCCTATAAGGCGAACAGTATACGCATCGTACGTGAATATTCGCAGGGAGACCTAAATGGTATTTTTATAATGTCAGCACAAACAATTGATACACATTACAATTCCCAAAGCCCTGTTAATAAGTATTGTTTTATACCACTCCTCGATGCCTTTATTGTTTTATAAAATAGATTATTATACACAGGGGAAAGCACTGGTTATGTAAATGTTGTTTCAAGGGTCACAGTTGATGTTTCTATAGGTTCTACCAATACCAACTGTTGTTTCAAGGGTCACAGGTAGATGTTTCTAAAGGTCCTACCAATGCCAATTGTTGTTTCAAGGGTCACAGTTAGATGTTTCTATAGGTTCTACCAATACCAAATGTTGTTTCAAGGGTCACAGGTAGATATTTCTAAAGGTCCTACCAATACCAAATGTTGTTTCAAGGGTCACAGGTAGATGTTTCTATAGGTCCTACCAATACCAAATGTTGTTTCGATGGTCCCATGTAGATGTTTCTAAAGGTCCTACCAATGTCAAAAGTCGTTTCAAGGGTCACAGGTAGATGTTTCTAAAGGTCCTACCATGCCAAAAGTTGTTTCAAGGGTCACATGTAGATGTTTCGATAGGTCCTACCAATAACAAATGTTGTTTAAAGGGTCACGGGTAGATGTTTCTATAGGTTCTACCAATACCATAGGTGGTGCAAAGAGTCTTAGATATTTCTAAGTATCGCAACACAATCCAAAAATAGTGTTTCTAATAGTCGTCACATAAATACAAAACGTAATTTCGAAGGATAACGAAACCAAACTAAAAGTTGACTTATGTTCAGATATACGTATACACTGGGATAGTGTTCAGTTATTACACATAATAAGCGCTGTATACGCTTTTCTGTGACACTAACTCATAAATTCACTTGCTGAAGCAGTGGTAATTGTGTCATTTACTATCTAGACGGGTAAAAGTTTGTTTCAGTTATAAGCATTTGTATATGTAATTTATAACGCTCCTGCACTTGGCTAAAGACGTGTCAATAGACGTGTTTACGTTTCTATACGGAATCTACAGTACTCGTATCTGATGCCATGTGTATATTTATGTACACGGTCGTTCCAGATGAACCTTATGGTGTATCTAATATCCAAACGGCTAAAATTACTACGTACTGTTCTAGACTGCATCATTGATAGCTTTTCCGATAGTATTTTATTTTATTTCATATTTTCTAAATATATAAATTTAAAACAAAATTCTTGAAACTGTTTTCCATTTGCCATTAAAATCGATTCCATCCCCTTTCAAAACATAAGCCTATGGAAACTGTATCCTTTAAATGCCTTTATAGAAGTCTGTATGAGGGTGAATAGTGATTACTGAAAATCGATACCAAACAACGCAATGGCTGAGATTATATCTCCACCAACCAAGGCGATCAACGCTATATGGTATGTTGGAAGTTCAGTAGAAACACTTCTCCTATTGGGTTTCGTGCATAAATACATACCTATTACTATACATGGATTTTTTCTTGATTAAAACACGCATCCTCGAATAGTTCTGGACATATTTGTTGGTTTGTTAGCTATACCACGTGATAATTGGCCTGACATTTGGCAGCTGTGTGACAAATTTGCCGATGTGTCGTCATGATCACACATCCTTGCAGTTAGCAAGATGTGTAGTGAATTATTAATGACGATATTTTTATTAGTTACGTGATGGTGCTCACCGTTTAGGATTTATCAGATGGAGCAACCTAAATTTAGCATCTTGTAAAATTACAAACATCGGAACTGGTTAGCGTTTGATCGCCGTGGTGAATTGATCAACCATATTGAATTGGAAAGCATTTGCCAGCTCAACAGTTTCAAGTTTTTGCAGCATTTTTATCAAATGCAAGTTGTTGTTTTTCATTGGAATTGCGCTGATTTGTGAGATGGACATTAATTGCATGGATGGTTTTGTAATTTCTCGAAAAGAAAAGTTTTTTTATTGGATTTGATATTTGACGGTGATGCAGATTATGTGACATGTGAAAGGAGGCGGCAGGCTGACTAAAATATGTTGTAGCGTTAACGGTTTATAATGGTGTTGGAGGTTAGATTAGATTCGGCGCCAAGACGATGGCGCTGGGGAACATCGTATGACTCCGATTCCGAAGAAAGGCAAGCTGTCAAGACCGTTGTGACCACCCTTTCTGTATATTATATACCTGCTTGTAATTCTGCGTTATAGGCTGCTACATTATTAATGTTTAATGTGCGTTTTATGCTGAAACAATCCCGCCGCTTTTAATGAATTTTGATTCTTTTACAATTTAATTCATTGAATTGTCTTCCGAAGTTTTTTGGATTCTTAGCTAAATCTTCTTTACACTGGGAATCCATGTTGATCGATGCAGTCGCGATAGATAATCACTTTATAAGAGACCGTGTATCGCTCTGTGTGTTTGTTGGAAAATTGGAGCAAAAATGCAATATGTGTTTATCAATGTGAAACTGGATACGTGATTTACCGCGGAGTTATTAATAAGGACGTACTGACGTCACATCTGTGACGTTTCTAATGTTGCACGTAAGCTCGTGCGCAAGTGCCAATGACGGGTAGGTGATGAAAAAAGATATAAAAAATGTGTTGATTTATGCAATTGAAGTTACAACCTTAGCTTTTGTGAAACTCTGAAATCCTCGCGGGCAGTATTTGCATTTCTTCAAACTACATTTCATTCTCACATTTGCATGCGCATGGTGTTGTTCAGTTTACATGCAAGGTATGTTCTCATTTTAACATCTTGATGTCTGCATAATTTATCCAAACCTTTCTCAGTTGCAACAAATGCTTTAGCTATCCGTGGCATGCACTTTACTGGATATTCTGACAAAACATGTTCAAAGAACCAACGTATGTACAGTTTTGATCGAGCCGTGACTGCACTTTTAGTTATATATACTTTAAATACCCTAAGGTTACGGCTCAGATGTCAGATTCTATATTTAGATAGTCAAATTCATTAGTTTACTGTTGGTAAAGTAAAACTCGAAAACTCAGTATAACGAATTCCAGCGGATCTTGATTTTTAGGTATAATCATTATTCGCACTCTTGATTTAGCGAAATTCGTCATACAACATGCTCCCCAACAATCGTAACTTAGTTATTAAACGAGATGGGCGGTCACTCAGATAGAATTCGCTATAAGCACTAATCTCTGGAAGCATATCCACTAGAAATCGCGGCTCAAATTGAGAGTTTGCTTAAATCAGAGTCTGAATTTGAGATAGGCATACATCTGAAGTTCTAGTTCTTGCAATTTTACTGTAATAACTAATAATGTTTCTGTTTTGAGATGCAACTTTTGTATCAAGTCTTCCATCGAAATCAACGTAAAGGCACATGGCATTATTTGATGTGTGATTTAGCTCAGACTAGGATGTTTCGGGAAATCGGGTCCTTCACACGTTATAAGATTTTATTATTAAGTTTTATTGTAATGCATTCAGTAGATGTTATTATATGAACATACCTTGTCTGCTTTCATAGTCTAGTATTGCATGTTTATTTGCTTGTAGGCTTGATTTTGTTCATGCCGTTGTCACCGTTTTATACCGCTTTACATGCTGTAGTAAACTGGCCACAATGTATTTTCATAATACGTTCTACAAATGACTAAGATTCATAAAAGTCTAATTGTCCTCACACACTGTAACGCTTTACACCAACGTAATTTGGCAAGTCGAATACGTCGGGATACTTGTACCCACGTTACTAGCACGCTGAGCTCGTATGATGAAATAGGTCATTGTGCATGTCAATAACGGTATATTGCTTATACGAGTAAATTGGACATTTGTTGGACTAGTTCCACATAAGTCATGAACACTATGGAGATGATGAGCACCTGCGGTCATATGATTGTTTAAGGTGTATACGCTGCATTATGCTCTTTTTTATATAATTGAAATACTAATTAATTTTTAGCAAAACTACAAACAAAATTTGAAAGCCAGATTAAGTAAAAACAGGATATTTTATGAAAATTTTCTTATGTTTTCATATTTTGAGTTTTTTTACATTATAAATAGTGTTTCCTGTTATTAACTGTTTCATTGTTGTGATTATGTCGATATATTTTGTGAGTCCTGGATAATTTGTAAATGTTGGCGAGATGGGAAAAATGATAAAAATGGTGCCATGTTTGACTACAAATAAAAATAAAATATAAATATAAAAGTAAGCTGGTGACCTATCATTTTTATTTCACTTTTCAATGTATCACAACATTCTCTTGTTACGCGCAAAATTTCATCAAAATCTATTATGTGGAATTTTTTTTAGAAACCGTAGCGAACGCCTTTAAGATCATTTCCAGCGTATGTCAGCGAATGACCAGCGTTCTTGGCAAACGTTTATACGTTCGGCCAACGTTGATGTTAGACGTAGTAGTGTGACTTGGTCAGAGGTTTGAATAACATTTTCATACGCTCGGTATACGTTGGTGTAAAACATCATAGTGTGACAGGGACATTACAGCCGGTAATGATATCATTAGGAACTTGAATGTGTAAATCAATGCAAGGACAACATAAAGTGATATTAGTCTACAAGTCATTAATCAAATTAATGCTGACAGTCTGAATGCAACCACACACTCTAAACAACCTTATCTATAGCTGATAATATGAACACATAATTTGAAAGGCGCGAGGATGATTCGGCTGCGTCAAGATTATATTAATATTTCAGCGTTAGCTGTCTAGCTTGATATTTGACCTGCTTTTGGCCACTTTAAAAACCATTGAAATGTTTGCAAAAATAGGAGCTAATGAATATTAAAGCCCGGTTAGTCAGAATATGCTATACTCATCACAAAAGATTCCGCGCAAACAATTACATTTCTGTAAAACATGTAAACGAAACGTACAATAGATTCACACATAGATATGTTATTCGCGTTTCTCTTGTTACTTAGTGTATTCCTTTATTTACTGTTTGACCTTCATGTGACCTGGTTCAAGTATGGGATGGATTATAAGAGTAACACCGCACACGAAACTCTAGTACCGAAATTAGCTACATTGTTTGCGCACTCTTCGTCATTGAATCCTTTTGTGAGCAGAGGGCGACGATTTCAAATCCCATATTGGCCTAGTTGTTTTCTGATTTTCTTTTTTCCCATTTCCCATTCGTTTTTGTCTATAATTTCGACGTAAATTTAAGGTAATTTAAGTCCATCTACAGTTTTTTCAGACATAATGCGTGTTAAATATTAAAGTTTGTGTTAAGTTTTGAATCACTATCGCTATAATTGCCGGATATAACTGACCGCAGCATCTAGACTAATACACATACCTATATTACTATTCTTTTTTTATTCACATGTATAAATATATAAATTCTAGTTTGATTTGTGTTTTCAATTTCAACGATATGAAATAACGTCCGCATCTTCATGAAATAAGTACACTTATCTGCTATCTTAACGCTGTTTATCTGTTTTAAAGATATTTTATGTTTTACATTATTTGGAAGCATTATGTAAAGAGCTACAAAAATCACAAAGAAAGCATGGGTTATTTAAGAAATAAAAATCTGTTCCACGTATTTTGTCGGTGGGCAGGAGTTCGGATGCGGAACGAGTTTTTATTTCGATTCTAAATACGATAATATCCCGCACTATTTTACTGCGCGCATTCCATTTTCACCTATTTGACATTGAACATAATTCCACGCTTAAATTGAGTGGCTTATTAGCTGGTACAATTACCTCCCTCGTTAACGAAAACGATCTTCGTAATTTTCTGAAGGAAATAACACATTTTAAACATTGAAACAATTTTAATAACACGAGTATAGTGCATCTATTTCATGAAATTAAAATTATAAATGAATTGATTATCAGAAGTTTTTATGAATCTTTATTTCGAGAGTATATTGGAGTTTCTAAAAATAAATGCGTCAAAGCTGTAACACTGGATTCTCGTGCAACTTGCCTTGCCATCGCGACTCGTAGAAGTTTTTACTATAAAGTTTACATTCATTCATTCATAAATATGTCACGTGATACGGGGCGTAAATAGTAACAGCCAATTTGATACCATGTTTTATTGCGGTAATAATACATGCTTCGGTTTTCTCTTTGTGGATTAATCCGCGGATCGTGTTAGAATCTTCGTTTTATTTCGAGTTATTGGCAGCACATTTTTTTTAACTTAAGTCAAAATGTTTAAGTTTTCCCTTAAGACGGTTTGTGATTACTAGCCATGTTGTTCGGTGCGACGTGAAATGTAATGTGGTACTTCGTCCGTTCATCTATCCAATAACGTATCTATCGCTGCCTCTTAAGACCCATACATTTTCAAAGTCTGCATCGCAAGGCACATCTTTTCAACCTATCTTTATGAAAAGCGGAAGTAACTGAAGTGGGAAAGCTGTTTTTCTCTAAGTAAAAAGTAGTTTTCAGCACGAAGTATAGAAATGAATGTGCGTGTTTTCAGACAGTTTTTTCATGGCATTTTTGTACCTTTTTCTTCGAAGGCATCGATATATGGTTGTAAACAACGGATTGCTGCTAAATGTATGCTAATTTAAATATAAAATAACAAAAAATAGCTAATCTAATATAAAATAACAAAAAATAGCGTTTAATATAAAACGGATCAATTATGATTTAACCACATCATCTGAAATAGTTAAGTAACATAGATCATAAAAATAAATAAGTATATATAAACATTAATTGATATATCGTCGCCCGAGAACCATAGTGTTATATCGTAATTTTTGCCAAAAATGATTTTATATACCGTTGGAAAGTTCTCGATGAGAGCTATGTCACAGTGACCTTGTCCTCTTTCGGGGACATCTTCATATTTAGATACCAACAGATCCATTTTGTTCTATCTGCAATGTTCATGTTTTTCTTGAGAACCAAATTGTTCTATCTGCGTTTTTCACCAATGGATTGCTCCCACCGAGTCACGTGATGTAAACTATATTGGTTGTGTTATAGTTAGAACATATTAAGTAAATTTTAATGATTAAAAAGGGCGGAGCGAACGAAGTGAAGCGAGTCCTTTTTAGTCATTAAACTTTACTTAATATGTTCTAACTAACTTAGAATATAACATTCTACATTCTGATTGGCCGATAGAAAGTAGCGCCAACGCATGACGTCAAGTCTGTGAAGAGAAAATTTTAATGATTAAATTTTCATTTAATCGCCAAAATTCGGCGTTTTCATTGGCTCATAATGTAGGTTATATTCTAAATAATGTTCTATCTGCAGTAGACCGATTTAAGTGCGGTATGTTTGAATCAACGATTCTTCATGATATTTGGAAGTGTTTCTGAGATCTACATAATTAAAACACATAATAATTTCTGTTCGATTTCGTTCACAGACAAAAAAGTTATAAAGGCTTTTAAAGCCCTGAATCTTAAAACCTGATTCTCTCGAAAACAAGAAAAAGACACATAGAACACTATGGTTCTCGGGCGACGATATGTATAACAATTCATGTACGATTATTGTTTTAACAATATCGTACTACAATCACCTGATCAATACAGTTGCTACAAATGTCAGTCTATAATCAATAATTTCCAATATACGAGTATTATAGTTACGTTTCTTAAAGAAAATGTATAATTAATTAATTATGCTTTTTGAATGAATTGCTGGTTGAACGCGTTTCGAATGAATTTGAAATGAATACAATTTATGCAGAAATTGTTTTATGTGCGTTCCAGTATTAATATGTTATTCCAAAGCTTGAATAAGCTAAATATGGCATGAAAGACAAGGTATTAACCTGTTCATGACAGTAATCGATCGGTTGGGTGTTTAGAAGCTGATTTGCTGGTCTGTTATCCTTACGATTTATTATGTTTACGGTCGCGTCGTTAATCAGGAGTTCATTACATTATGTGTTGGTTTCTTCCTTTGTTTGTGATGCGAATACATTGTACGGTCTAACAAAATGCCAATCGCTGCGAGGGTGGATTTATATGCTACGAGGGGTGATCAAAAAATACGCGGAAAAATGCTCTGAAATATTGATTACGTGACCAATATTGAAAAAAAATCGATCAGATAATAGATTGACGTATAACAAAAACATAACTATAACAGAAACCGCAACGTCACTATGGCTTCACCGGCCCAACGTCATGTCGACGTCGTTACATATACTTATTCGTGGCACAATTCATAATGTATAATGCAGTGAATGATTCTAAAAAAAATAGCTGTACGTCCAGATACACTTCATAGACCTGTCAACCGAAATTCACGTTTTTCCTTTGCATGTAAATTATAAAAATAAGCTACTGGAAATCACTAATATTTATGACGTTATTTGACGTTATTGACGTCGAATAGCCCATTCGCATATAGGCATTGATTTCACACGGCTACATATGATATAATATACAAAACAGACACCAGTTCTGTATGCTATTACATAGTTGTTGCATTGTGCAATCTTGTCATTGGTAGTTTATGACCTTTTAGTCGCAATACGACTTTCGCCGCCGATTTCTGTATCGCACTCATTTTCTGACAACGACTTCGAAACAAATAGCTCTAAAACGAAATTTTGACGTTAAAACATTTTTTTTGAAATCATGAATGTAATGTTATATCATTGCATATTCATAACACATCCTTTAGAAAATTATATTATTACAAACGCATGAATGATACGTCATCGCTTGGTACGTTCAACGTTGGAAAATATGTAAATTTGGGCCGCATGACGTCCAGTGACGTTGCCATAGGCAACCGCGTTCGTTCGTTGATTTATATCGATGATCAGCGGTGAATCAATTTAGAATAAATTTATCTTCATGTTTATAAAGTTTTAACGACGTACAATGACAAATAAGTTACAGCACTTTTCTGCGTATTTCTGGATCACCCCTCGTATATTGACACTTTCTCACTATTTCGCGAATGTTAGTGGATATGTTAATTACTGCAAGGAATTCTGAGTTCGCAGAGTATATACCGTTTGACAGCTAACATCGGTGGCTGACAACTCCAAATAAAGTTACTGGAGAGCGACTATTGATCGGCATAATACTAGTAATTGCGCCAGTGTTTCTAGAATAGTAATAACATATTTCTAGTCCAACTATACATCATGTCTAATTACAATACCGCGCCATTACAGAACAGTACAATCATCCTTCCGAGCTGGGTATGTGATTACTATAGTATCTTTTGTGGAAGAGTATCCATTATCGGTAAATTGCAACAATACCCAGTATCAACTATCCCCAAGGTTATACAAAACTTGACTTTATTCATAAATTGTGATATGTTGTATTGATTGATTATAGATTGTATGTGTGCAATTTAATGTTAATAATATATATATATATAGACTTTATTTATAGAGAAAGCATATTTAGCATATAATGCAACGCTAATCTACAATGAGGTCTTCATAAAACAATAAAACTGAACAAGATATTAAAACAAGATACAGTTATTACCAGCGATCAAGAAAACGAACTCCTGTCGCATTCAATTTTAAATGTTACCGGTATGATCAATTGTGATATGTCTAAAATTCATTAATTATATACTTGTTATAATGTATATCCAAAGTTATTGATTTCAAAACTTGACTTTATTGAAAAATTGTGATATACGTACGGTTTTTTTTAATTCATTAGTTATAATTATACTTGTTTTACTGTATACCCAAGGTTAAACAAAACTTGACTTAATTGATCAATCGTGATATAAGCATTTTAAAATTCAATAATTATTATCAGTTTACTGAATATATCCACCGACAGCAATGGGCTTGAACAACCATTGTTCCACAGTAATAGTAAATGTATTAAAAGGCTCAATACGGGCTGTTTTTTTCTCCATATATGTGTTATTCAGTTGTACTCATTCACGGTGTGCATTTTTACACTTTATTTGGATTTGGCCAATAAGTTTCATCTTATTCATTTGAAGAAACTGTAAATTTTTAAACGTATTGATACTTAAAATAAGCTCTCTTTAACTAATGTTGTAAAGGGGCAATAAAATATCTGTGGGTTATACGCCTCATATTTTCTGGCTTCTGCACTTTTAATAAATATATATACAATGTATATAGCTTAACCATATAACTTTTATTATGCTGTTAGATTTCAAGCCATCCCCAATTAGTACTCACATGACTGCCAATCCATGAACATGTTAGGTCATACCAATATAACTTACTTAACACCTGATAATTTGTTTTTAACCAGTTCTAACTGTTTCGCTGTAACTTTACTTCTCCTATGGGGATACTTTGCTGAGAAAACAAATGAATAAATCAATGAAGATCGCACGTCACTAAGCGGTCGACTGTTGCTTAACTGTTCTAGCTGAGCGATGTTTAACAAGAGCTTTTAATTTGCCAAACACAACCATTCATTATAGATTGGTTAAGGAAGGGGTCGAAGGTTCGAATCCATGTCCGTTTCGTTCTGATTTCGGTTAAGGTATCCGTTATGGGAGGGGGTAGAAGGTTCGAATTTATGTCGGTAAGTTCTGATAAGGCGGGTTGTTATGCCTTAATTAATCTGGTTCCCATTCGAATAATGAAAATCGGACAAAGGAACCAGTCTAACATACAGTTAGATAAATAATAGTTCACATATACGTATATATCTGTCTGATGCTGATAAAGGATAAAAACTATAATCAAGTTAGGATTTGGTGACAGTGACGTAGCCGTTTAAGTGTACACAGAAGATTACAACCATTGTCTGAATAGGTAGTGCGAATATAGTTCGTTAGTTTTGCATTGACATTATGGCTGTCTGTTTAAGCCTTTATAATTGGTTTTACACTGTAATAGTGGACCCGACCGCTGCGACACTGTATTCTTACCCTGACTGGACTACATACTCAGACTGATATTCCGGAAACATGAAATGCGTGATCATCTTCTTAAGACATGAGGTCGCTTCATTGAAATATCCATTAACACACATTATAACTGTATAAAGAGTGGGCGTTTTCTATATTAATACCACTGTACATAATTAATTAATCTACATCACATGACACATTTCAAACAGTGGGTCGATGATTGAAGAAGAGTAAATGTTACTTTGATCCGGTAACACGTGCAATGAACGAAACCTAATATTATGTTGCTCTCATTTTACTGCGCATTTTATGTAATGTAAAACAAACGTTATTAATCATTCAATAGAAAACACTATTTTATCAGAGTTTATTATCAGTGACGAAGTTTAATTCTAATCAACAAATATCCTATATCATCCTGCATGAATTATATCTCATATCATCCGTATACTAAGCAAAAATGCGACTATACATTATTATAAGGACTAACATAAACTATTGTTTTGTTTCCGTCCCATTTTCACATCGCTCGAAAAAGTGAGTTCTACTCATTTTCTGCTGTAATTAAACTCGTATAGTTCAGAGAATTTGACACGACTTTCGACCTTCTATTAGCATAATTTAACAGCTGATTTAGTGTCTATATTTATAATTCCGGGTGTATGTTTTCATAAGCGGAAAGTACACATATTAACAATGGTTATATTAAGGCTGTAGTATGTAACTTGAAATTTAACTGTTGGTCATGAAACTTTTTCATCTCGAATATTCTTAGATTTTGGCATATACGGTAAAACCAACATTAAATCAGTCCGCATGTCTGTTTAAACATGACCCCCTGTATTTTGTCTTATTTCGTATCGTAAACATACTTCTTATCAATGATACGAGTGTGTCAACTGGCCATAGACTGACATGATGTATTCTTGGACTGGCAATTGTCACTTTTCATAGAGCTAGAGACCAAATTTATTTAGTGGTTTATGACGTATAGTGCAACTAGTTACTTATAATAATAATAATAACTTTATTTTCCGATGATATACCCATTAAGCATAGGGCTTATCTCCCATGGGGTCATCTAACAAAACAAGCATAAACATATACAAACATTCAAAAGCATCAATAAAATGGCAGACAATACAAAAAATTAAATACTGACATTTAAAATATTGTATTAAAAGATCCTGAAATAATAGGTAAACAGCAATAACCCGAGTGTTTTTTAATTTATCTTTGTTAGATTTGCGGATAAGTATGATTTTAATATAGATTTAAACATTTTTTCTGACGTTGTGTTTTTAACTTGACTGGGCAAAGCGTTCCATATTGTCATACTGATGTGCTGCCCTGATATTGGGTATCATCTACGGTTTGGACCTCCCACATGTGGAGACTCAATCAAACGCTTGCGGAAAATAATTTTCTAAGAATACTTTAAAACATCTAAGATGGCTTTTGTCTGTGTATTACACCATCACCACAGTCAGAACTGGCTTAGATAAAACATATTGACATTAATTATGCCGGCCATATTTCAGCAGAAACCTGACTGGCAAATAAAGGCTATGCTCGCCATTTTGGGATTTCGTATAACGAAAACGTACGTTCAATGATCAGCGTTCGTGTGTACGACTTGCGAAGCGTGTGAAGTTACAAAAAACGTACTCAGTTCTAGTCACAGATTTTATTTATCGATAAAACGGCACAATCTCAGTCGTACAATAACACAGTAACAGTACAGGAAAATAATCGCAAATCGTTCTGTGACAGAATAATGTAGCCACAAGCTGAAACCCACGGGTGGAACTATTGATTGTTCGGTACCATGAGAACAATGGTACTGTATTTTATAGTTAGGAGACATATCTAAATGTAGAATACAGATGTTATATGGTACAGTGACAATGTAATGCTTCTCTACTATGACAATACGTACAGTGATATTTCTACGCTACAAACAGCGCTTTGATTTTTACTCCACCTTTACACTTAACATACTTTCTATATAAATAAAGGGACATTCTCAGAAAAAGCATACCCTTATAAGGCTTCACTACTTTATGCTGATATATGATCTGACGACGCTCCGTATGGGGTAAATTTACGTTATCCAATCACATCGCTGCTTTCAAAAATCTGAAAGTGCGGTGTAATACTACAGTGACGTCATTGTGCACCAGAGAGGTCATTTGAACATGACCTTACGGAGAGTAGAATGGCGACAATGTTAGGGTCTGATTTTAATGAGATTGGTAAAGGGGCGAAATTATCGACAGATCGTAATAACATTATATAAACATCACATCCCGTAGAGGTGCTGGAACTGAATGTTCACCCGAGTTATGACAACCGATGAGTTATTTACTATACTGAAATCATCAAAAAGAAACAATTATAATTCAGCACTTGGTGCGCATTCCTAGGGTCATTAGCATTATTTATGCAACACCCCTCGTATAACATCATAATACTGTTTGTCTGGCTCCAAATCGAACACGCCCGGTAAGGAAAAAGAGGTTGTCTTTTAATAATAAAAAAATGTGTTTCCATTTAGGCAACCATCATCAATGCAAATTTGCATACGTATAATATTCATGTTTCAAAAATGTGCATTTTAATAAAATTTAGGCCGCAATGATTTAAGCATAACTTTGGCTTGGTAACTGTTTGACAATACTTTTGATTTTAGGTGCATTCTTACTTGTATAGTCAGCTAGATTTAATTCCGTTTTAATTAATCTAGATGCGCTCGTATCAACGGATTACCATCGAACGCTTACGGCACCACTACATCAAAGACGAGTTAGGGTTTATTTAAAGTTTCATTAAGTTAACATAATACATGAAAGTGCTCGAGAAAGCAATTGGAAAGTTAACAAGTTAACACCCTTTAACCCTCTTGTCTCTAGAATTGCATTTTCCTTTCGCTTCTTAAAAGCAATTTACAAGAGCACGCGTATATATGTATGCGGAATGAGTCTTGCCTTTAATTAGTATGCATAAAACATTAAGCAGTTTCAGCTGTCCTAAGCAATCAGTCAAGTATTTCTTCCAGATGCTTTAAATCACACAACTGACTTTTACTAAGAAAATGGCCGATGTTGTTGCAATAATGGCAGAGGCTTAAAACAGATGGCAGCTAACTAAGTGGTCATAATGACCATTATACTCCACATCCGGGACTCTATTCACAAAACGCATAGAACTTTTCATGTTCAATATTGTGGAGTTTTATATTCGAAGTAAAAGTTTCTTTTGATTTTGTGTATTTTATATGTTCATTAAAGTCACCTACAATGATGAGTAAGCGAACACTTACGTATAGTTTTTCAAATAAGAACAAAACATTTGTCATTTTGTACGCAATGTGTATAAGGCACCAACGTTAAACTACATACATTTCAATATAAATTGGCGTCCAGAAACGTGAAAGAGACCCTTATTCGGCCCTTTATTTCACCTATCTGAGGCCCCAGGGTCCATTTATTTATTTTCACTATACAAATATAAATACAAATCTAAGACCTGTATACTAAAGTGTTGTTGTATCTGTGTTGAAGATAAGATAGTCTGTCTATACAGACCCTGGGCCTGTTCGGAACGCTGTTCCGCACATTCCGGACAGTGGAACACACTTACGAACAAACCGGAACACTGTTCGGAACATGTTCTTTCTGTGCCCGCCACAGAGGTGGTGCAGCCAGAACAGTCACGTGATTATAGCAAGAACAATGATCGCTTGTGTCATAAAATAGAATATAATAAATTTATTTTCCAATTATGGGGCATTGCGGGCAAACAGACACATTCAAATATATCGTTATGCATATTTTTTCTCCAATATTACGGCTGCAACTACAATTTTGGTCGTGTTAAACATTTTACTTTCTGTTCCGTTTTGTTCGTAAGGTGTTTGGAGTAGAACATTCGGCACACTGTGCAGGACAGTTCCGTTTTGTTCGTAAGTTGTTCGGAGTAGAACATCCCACACAGTGTTCGGAACAGACGTTACGAACATGCCCCCTATGTTTAATTAAAGGAGACAACTCTTCAGTCTACTATTTTTCCTGAAATTAATTCCCTTTGCACCCTCAAACATAGATAATCAACATAGATAATCAAGCCCACATTAAAATCTAGCTAAAATTGAATATGAACTTACGATAGCTGATTGAAAAAAATATTATCTAGTCGGGTAGCCAGATTACCACCTATGCCTGGCGGCGGGCGACCCAAAAGCCCAAAATAAAATCTAGCAAAAATTAAATATGAACTTATGATAGTTGATTGATTCCATACATATCGATTTCGCACATCCTTTCACTGAAACTCTTATGAAATTCCCAAATTATATATAAAATTATGATATTGTGGACGACATATGGGCCAAATTGCCATTATGCTCTTTTCTTTTATGTACTAGTGTTCTTGTTCAACTGTTTATTGTTGAGAATCTCATGGAAGATCGCCATTTAATTTAATTGTCAAATGAGTTTCCTCGTAAAATAAAGTCTTTATTATTATTGAAAAAGAAATTATCTAGTCGGGTAGCCAGACTAAAGATAAGACAATGTCCTCTGTCGTAACAATCAATAATTATGCTTGTTCCTTATCGAGTGTTTGATTGACATATTCTCGGACAGGCTCTAGAGTAGGTACGCTGAAACTCAAAGGAGTACTATGAAATAGGGTTCTCGGTATACACACATGGGTGGAATGTGAAATAAATTTCAGAATCTCGGATTAACATGAATATCAACATCAACATATAACTCCCTGTCAATCAATTTTGATTATGAATGGGAGGCGCAGTCAGGAGCAGTGAGTTAAACGTTAAAAAATGAGAAAATCTCATTAGGTGCAATGACTAAATGAGTAAAAAATATAATGATAAGGATAGCTTTAAGCTAGTCAAACTGTTAATGAGCATGCATGGGATCATGAACACTCTAACAATGATGCTAACTTTGAATTTCATTCATTACATTCAGAAGAACAAGCATGGCCCATGACTATCATTGTTCACTAAAACCGTTGCTGACATACAAGTCTCTCCATAACTCATAATAAGGATTTAATTGAGAGTATACAAGCCATCCCAGTAATTGCTTCATTTATGATTTTCTACGATATAACTCCATTTAGGAATCAATAATCTACCTGCAGAGATATAGGAAACTCGCAAGGTTGCTTGATGCTGAACGGTTATTGTGGCGTCCATTCAAATAGACACACACGTTTTATGGCTATTTTATCGGTCGTGTTTTTGCATTAATATTGACAATAGCGGAAAACTCAGTGATTACTTCAGAGTTTATTGCTCTAAGATCATGATACGTTGCATCTGTGGTCCTTTAATCTACTCTGTTTCAATGCTGTCGTATGTTTGTAATGTTTCTTTACATTCACCGGTTGCAATGATTATGTTCTTTAATGTCAGGTGACACGACTGTAAATTAAAGTTAAAGCGAGGTGTTAAAATGAAGTCGATATGTTTTTATTTTGGTCATGAGAAAACATTCGGAATAACCTATGCCTTTTTCGAGCGATGTTAAACTACGTAAATCCTAGTAGAGTAATGTAGTCAATGGACGTCCACACTGTATTAATGTCCCACAGTAACGAGTTAGTCATGATACACCTTAATGCCAGAATACAGAATAAATGTCATAATTGTAGTAAATGTGTTACTTACTTTTCAGATTTATAGTCTATTGATTCTATTTTATGTAATTTACCCATATTATATAGAGTACGATATCTTAGCTTTAAAGTTTCCCATTAATTATGTAATTATGTCGAAATCATAATTATACTTCGTTGCTATGGTGACCAATTTCAGAAAAGTACTCACATGGAGAAAAACGTTTATTGTTTAAAACAGTCTCCTATTGCAAGCAATTTCGATTTTGATAAATTAAAAGATAATGCAAAAAGGTGATACATAATATTTTGAACATTTTATGTCAATAATTGATCAAATGATGTAATTATGAAATACGTGTTACAGTTACGTCGAATAACGTTGGAATGGCGTTTGTGACGTCACACAAAAATGCTCCAAAAAGGGGCGCTACAAAACAGCTGTAACTTCCTTAAACAAAATTTCTTTTCAGTTGCTTGCAGAAGATCAGGGGTGGTATTCAATGTTGGTCTTATTGAGTTTGACAATAAGGATAGCCAATTATATCGCCTGTTACTGACCAAAAGTTTAATATGGTGTGATCTTATTGGTTGTCCTTATCGTTAAGTCAAGTAAGATCAATAGTGGATATCGCCCCAGGTTGATACTGGCGATAGCATGCTAGGTAAACCGCCCTCTTAATTCTAAACCGTTGTTGAAAATGCTGTGACAAACTGACCAAAGAAACAAAACAATGTCACATGATTCAGCGTAACTCACGTAGACGTTACGAATGTGTTTTTTTCTCAAAATTATATACGTCACGAACTCCTGAGCTAAAATACATTTCTGAAAACGCAAATAATGTGATGACTTATTCGCAAACATGTTAACTGCCTTCTTATCGTTCGATAGAATTAGTTCACATTTGTTAACAGTTAAACCACCACAATCATGATTTAGACCACCTTGAAACCTTTAAAACCGGTCTCATTATTGAGTTGGCATTAATATTGAGGTAGAATAATGAGCCAACTGATGAAAATGGACGCGGGGATCGTGGTCTTAATTTTAAGATGGTCTTATTATTGAGGTGGGCTCTATGTTAGGTTTTACTGTACTTACGTTTGGCCATCAACTACGTTTATTGGATACACAAATCACATGACCTGTACCGTTATACAATAGGTAAGATCACCGATATGTAAAATGCCCACCGGTAATCTATTGGATGAATTAACAATGAAAACCTGCCATTTACCAATAGCTAGCTGGTTGTACTAATCCCTTTGTATACAAACATGATCTCTCCTATAAGACATAGGTATATCAGCTATTGTTTTACTAGTATATAATTTCCTAGCTATGTTTTATTTTTAGAATGTCTAATTCAAGAATTACTGTTGAATTTTCAGTCTGGTTACCATAGTAACGCAGTAAAACCATTTATAAATAAAACAATAAATATCGGAGGGTGTAAGTATTCAATATAAATTTGGGGATATGTCTGTTGCAGAATGTCACTTAAGAAATCATTCGAAGATCGCATTATCGAATTTTAGAAAGACAAAACACAAAAAAGGTAAAATTTACGCTGGACCGTACGCGCTCATAATTATGAGTAACGTTTGTTGGTTTATTCCAATACATTACTTTATACAAATATTTTAAAGAATTATAAATGATACAAGATGTTTACATAAGTAAATGTAATAGATCTTCTACAGTCATTTTTCTCAAAAATCAAATTCTAAGAGGGATGCTCAAATAGGAATGCATATAAGCACATTAAAATGTATACTTGACATATTTAATGAAAAACAAAACTTATGTTAACCGGCTAAAGTATTCACCTTCATACGAGAAAGTTAAGAAATAGAATAAATTGAGCATACACAAACAATGTTTAATGCAAAAACCTATATTATCTTTAAGTTGTTTCGTGCATAGCATTAATTCTGTTATAGATCCATCATTAATCAAATTATCTAAGAAACAGTCAATCTCAATCGTTTGAATTCTAAGAGCCTATTTAAAGGCCGCACAGAAAACAACTATAAATGGACAATTTGCTAAACTTTGAACGGTGTCTTACGGAATGATTCATGGCAAACCCGTCGAGCAGTTTATATTGACTTTATACGCCACATTATGAATGTAATGTAATTATTCATCCAAATGTTTGCATATAATGCCCGGCTACAAGATGCCGACTATATTGTACAACAATATCGATCATGTGAAGCCATGCTGTTAATCTACGACTTAGATCGCTTGTATTGTGTACGCGGGCAGATTTTATTTAATTGAAGCAAACGTGTAACAAGTGCAGTGATTCTCTATCACGATCTATATGCATAATTACAAAGAGTGCATGATACACATATATCTAACCGTTATGATTATCTCGTATTGATTCCTTATAGAACGTACCGAGATATCTCTCATTTATAGAAACTCATACTTGCACCATTTTATTTTCTGACACTGTCCATATTATAATGGCGACATTGCGTGCACTATCTTTTTACACTTTTTCTGTATAATTCGCCTTCTGTTGGAAGCTTATTGCGAGTGTATAGGCGTATAGAAATCTACTACATAATCAGAACTTTTCGTGAGGAAATCATTTTCGCTATATTTGTGAATTCGATAATTCGCCAAAAAACTGGTTCTTGTGAATTGAAACAACGGTATAGTCCAGAGAATTTGACACGACTCTCGAACTTCTAACGTATTTGCATAATTTAACAGCTGATAAATTAGGCCTTTTCGACTGGGCTGTTGCCTGAAGCAAGTTTTAGCCTGGTTCCCGTCCCCACAATTACAGCACATATACAGTAATACAACTGTATATTTAGAACGGAACCAGACTGTAACCTGCTCCCCAAAACAGCCCCGTCGAAAAGGCCTATTGTCTATATTTATAATCCCGGTTGTATGTTTTCATAAGCGGCGACTATCGCAAATCTAAAGGACCGATATTGCACGATTTTCTCCCGTAAAATTTATATATTCAACTCAAGTACCTTGTAATATATTCATGCATAAAAGTCAGGATCATGTCAAATTATCTGTGCTATAGCAAAACGGAGGATATAGTTATGTACGACGTTTGGAAAACGCGAACATTAGAAAATTCGTGAAATTTAAATTTCGCGAAAGATTCTGATTGTACAGTATGTTCTATCATTACGTCCTTGTATACAATCAATCAAACCGCCAATTCTCAATAATGTCCCCATGAAATTGCTAAGGGAACCAATCAATGCCAATATGTGTTGATAAAGAGATGTAATTTAAATACGCTAATTGATAAATATTTATTCAAACGTTAGCGGTTGTTACCATGACATGGTATTACTTTTCGGCGCCTGTATTATCTCTCCTGGTTCAAATTCGCCAGAACGCTATATATATATACAGACTTTGGCCATCTGAATAATAATATTTACAAATATTAAATCCCTTTTGGTGTCAGATACAGACCAGGCCCCGATCTCCCGATGCATCTCAAGTAGAAATCTCAACTAAATTGAGATTTTGCTCAAATCAGAGTCATAACCTTAGAAAAATCTGTTTTTCGAGCTCTTGAAATTTAAATGTACTAAACTCAAAATGATGCTTCTGTGTTGTAATGCCGATTTTGAGCCCAGCCTCTCATGGTAATTACCTCAAATACACATGACAATATTTGAGATGAGATTTAGCTCAAGCTGAGATGCTTCTGGAGATCGGGGCCAGATATGAATAAAATCTCTCTACAACGCATTGGTTACGTGATAAGCAAATGTGTTTCTGCAATGGCAACTGGTTGCAGTACTTTTTTTATATGATTATAAAACGATGAAAGCGCGAAAAAAGCAGTAGGTCGTCGAAATTGGTCATCACTACCCCAAAGTACACTACGTGTGTATAATCACTCGCTTAAAACGCTAAGTTTTCCTATACATTCGCAATAAGCATCTCGTTTTTATTATTATACAGTTGTATATTACTTTCAGTAAATCGGCTTCGACAATCACATTTGTTTTTTTTGTCATACGCTCAGATATAACTCTTTGAACCTTTATTTTAGGAAATTTGTCACGAGTTTATCAAAATGACATAGTGACCACAAACATTCTGCTTATAACGTTTACCTACATAGCAGACATTTTACTCGGAAATGCATGAATTGAAGTTGAATGGATAGACACTAACTATGTTCTTAAGGGAACGAAATGCATCATGTGTGTTTTGCAGATGTAGCCTGTATTCGTGTTGTTCTGTTGTCAAAGAACGGTGTGTTAGGAGATTCCACGACGAGGTGTTTGTTGAACGTGTGTATATAGACTCTATCCATGCGGACGTTTCCCGCCATATTTGCCTTACTCGTTGTTTATGACGTACTTATGTTGTAAAAACCTCATGTGGCTTGTATGAACTGAACTATATAGACTGTGTTGGAGTGGTGTTTCTTCTTCCCCCAGCTGGTGTTGATGTTGTGTTAAAATGTTTGTAAAGAAACAATCCCCCCAAAATACAGTCAGTGTATTAGTAACGTTATTTGTTGTTTTCCCTAGTCAAGAAACTATAATATGGAGCCAATTTTGAAGCAATTCACAGTTTTGTATACAAACTGGTAAAGCCAAGAGTGGTCCATGCTTGTGATCAAAATGTGTTAATTATGTAGAATCTAGCTACAAAAACTCGATGTATATAACATATATTTACTGTGTGTTAATTTTGATCACACTCTAACCATTCCTTGCTGTTTATATTTATACATATTCTAAGATATATTGTCATTCATGTTCTTACATAGCTCAAGCTCGGGTCAAGGACGGGACGTCGAACTTGGTGGGAATTTTTCGTCTGGTACCCGCTCGTCTGCTGGACGCTACGCGTTAGAGAGACAACGGCACCGGGATTCAGTAACTGGAGTACCAGCGGATAGCAGTTCACGTAAACACAGAGATAGCAAAACGGATTCTACCAAGGTATCTGTTTCACCGCTTGTTACGACTACCGCACCTGTAGCATTACCAGAGAATGTACAACAAATGTGTGCAGTTACTACGATGACGACGGACATGGGAATGAAGGCGCCGAAGAATTCTTCGGCGCCGGGATTTTATCCGTCGTCGGAGGGATGTATTCCTAATTCTACTGCTATAATTAGATCTAGGGAGTTGTGCAAACGGGTTAATTTAAATGTTGGCGGTACGAAACACGAAGTTATGTGGAGGACTTTAGATCGTATGCCCCACACACGTTTAGGGAAGTTACGATTCTGTAATACACATGATTCCCTTATGGAAGTATGCGATGACTATAGCTTGGCGGATCAAGAGTATTTCTTTGATCGACATCCAAGGTCATTTGCGTCAATTTTAAATTTTTACCGAACGGGTAAATTACATATAGTGGAAGAAATGTGCGTGCTCTCATTCAGTGAGGACTTAGATTATTGGGGAATAGACGAACTATACTTAGAATCGTGTTGTCAACATAAATACCATCAGAAAAAAGAAAATGTGTTTGAAGAAATAAGAAAGGAGGCGGAAAGTTTACGACAACGAGATGCGGAGGACTTCGGCAATGGTCCTTGTGCAAAATGGCGGGAAAATGTATGGGATCTTTTGGAAAAGCCGACAACTTCCATGGCTGCTAGGGTAAGTGACATTTACTATAATTTCAGTTTTGATAATTGGAGAACTAAGGTCAATGCTTTCAATTCATTGCAGTTTATTATTTCTTTATTAATCCCTAATAGCGAAATTCTTAGATTTCCTAATAAAGTTCCGACTATTATATTTTTTCTTTGTTTGTGCTCACACGAAGGCCATTACTTACATCGTACGCATATACATGTATTCCACTGCTCACCGTAAGTAAACATATACTACATACAGTGTAAACATGTATACATGTATTTGTATACGCTAGAAACTATCCAGTTCCAATGATATATCGGAACTCAGCTATGATTTCCTTGATGTGTTTCCTTCCCTGAAATTATCATGATTTTGATAGTTTTGTTGCCATGGTTACTGTGGTATAAATATTCACACACGTGTACGTAATTTTCGCTCGGCTGTCTATCTTTGTTGTAGTAAGCATTAGGTTTAACATTCCAAACAAATGGGCATTAATTAAAGCGTTTCGATCGTGGATAGAGCTAAAATACTAAATGAAAACGCACAAAAACGCATACTAGCTGTTATATTATTATCATATGATAAAACATTTTAATGACATATTAATATAATAATTATGATACTTCGTAGAATTAATTCATAACATTCATCGTATTAATGAAACGTATTAATATTTCACCACATTTGGACAAGACAAAACAAACACACAAGTGTACGCACACAAAATTGAGTGTTTTGCATTTATATAATCACGTATATGCATTAAAAAATGTTGTGGTCGAACCGCGGCTGCATCCGGCTATCGTATATATGGACCATGCTATTCCGAATGTACGTTTTAGAAAGATAAAGCACGTATGGATTTCTATGTAATTTCATCGCCAGGTTGATTATAATGTAAAGCATATGATTATTGTATTGTGATCGCACAGATAGGACCTGCAACATGCATGGATTCATTCGTTTGATGTCGTTAGTAACACCTGCGTTATTTATCTCGTGTGATTATTGACCACATTGCTCTACATTAGATCTAATCACATTACAACCTGATAACAACAATTCGTATATATACACACAGAATGGGAGGTTGCGAAATTCGTGTATCTACACACAGAATGGGAGGTTGCGAAATTCGTGTATCTACACACAGAATGGGAGGTTGCGAAATTCGTATATCATAGAATGGGAGGTTGCGAAATTCGTATATCTACACACAGAATGGGAGGTTGCGAACGAATGTGTACGAGTAATTGTACGAGTAGCATTTGGTCGAGGATAAGAATACTTATAGCTCCTTTTGGCTGTCAATGGACGGTATGTACGGATACGTTGCAGTTCAAATTAGCTTGCGAAACACCATAATTATGTGCGTGTACAAACACATTCGAGACAGTTGTTGAAGCATGATTTCTATATGAACCGATATTAGTGTTCATATAAACTCACGGGCGGTACAATCTGGAGTTTCATGTGCATACACATTCCTCTGTGACACATTAATTGCATCTGTCACAGGTCCGTTACCGTCGGTAGAAACTACGCAAATACGAATGACGAAATGCTCAAAACTTCAAAAGTAGTATTCACGTAGTCCTACATTTACACGTTATGTTTCGCAACCTCCCTAATAATTATATTAAAACAAGTTTTGATATCAAATAGATATTTGAGACAGAGGGATATCAGACATTTTCAATTTTTTATGTCTAAATCCCCACCCAGGAGACAATGCTAACTGTCTAAATCCACACCGTGGCATAGTTTTTCATACGGGTACTTTAATAAAAACACGAATAAAAGCATCACTGTCTTCTTTCGCGTTGTCAAAATTCCCGGACGAAAGTCTATTCCCCGGGACTCGGAGTCGATAAAGTCGTCTAATTTCCGCCTGTCGGGAAGATTCGTCTGTCTAATTATCCCTGTATCCCCGCCGATAGCCCCCCCCCCCCACCGGGCGGGCATAATATTGACTGGTGTATTAGTGCCTAGCTACCTAACAGGTATCACGAAAGCATTCTTAGCAGATGGTCGTAATATAGAGGTGTACAGTCTGGTGAGAGTATATGATAAGAACCGGTATTTTGAAGATAATATTAGAATGAAATATAAATTAGATTATGTTATATTTGTTTCGCTGTATTTAATATTAAATGACTGTTGCTGAACTGTTTGTGTTGTTGTCTGCCAAGTAATATTCATGGAGATTATGTGGTTTAGACAAATTCCTAACTCAAGTGCTAAAGTAAATCGACAGGTGAAAATCTAAATCTAAATATTCGAAGAGAATTACGCAGTTGATGAGAAGCTTTCAGGAAACCGCACATGTGGGAGGAAAATATTATTCAACAAAGTATGACGAATTCCACTGCATATTATTGTTACATTTGTGGGCTTTACTGATTATTCTTTCCCTTCAATTATAAGACTCAGTTATCAGTTATAAGAAATAATTAAGCATTCTAGCTTTTTTGAATTGCTAACTACCGGTATACACTTATATCTAATGCTAATGAATACCAGACTCTGAAAAGAACAATCACCATTTGTTCATCATTCATTAGGAAAGATAGATTCTCATAAATTTGTCTGTGTTCATTGATGTTAGGAGATTTCTTTCTGGCTTTAAGTCAAAGGTTCACTTCCCAGAAGATGTCCCTTCGAATAGAATAAAGCCGTTTTGGTTTCTGTTTGACTACAACTCAGCTTCAATATGGTATTTAGCGTAAGCATATGATATGGTTATTGCCAATACAATACATAATGTGGCAAGTTGAACATTTTAACTGTTTGACTATACCGGTCTTAAAATTGTGTCTCGTATTCAAGCATAGGCGTCAGACAGTGAATACACTCGGAAAGAATATGTTACAAAACCCACAATTACCGAGCTTTAATATAAATCGACACTACAAACGATCGGCGGTGACTTGTAGCAGAATGCCAATACAATGTTTAAGGTAGGGTCAAAACATGGGGTTTGTTATCAGAACCACAATTTCTTCTTGTGTTGGCCTAAGATAAAATACAATATCAATCCGAGTACACGTACACTCTAATTCATATTGATTTCAAAGACAATTTCAACGATTGCATAAATTGCTAGAAACTCTAGAAATATGTCAATGTTAGTATTATTAGATGGTAGGTTCGCTACACAACAATTGATTTTGCAAAAGAAAACGATTTCAAATTTCAGTTGTATCACCCTATTGTTTTCTAGACGATTAATTGTATATGAAGCATGCAGTCAATTTGCCTGGCTCAATCAATGCGAATCTGACAGCACACCGAATTCACCCCTTGTTTGTCAAGTACGATCTAGGGAACTTCTGATAGCGGATTATGATTCACCATCCGACGCGCCAAATCATTTACTGTTATACAAATTATATTAAGAAATGTTAAGCTTTTCCATATTTTGTTTTATTCGTACCCGGCAATGCGTGATTAATCAATATTGCGTATAATTTCCTTAGGATAATTTCTAGGATTACTCCGGATTAAATCTCTGGGGTTTTTCGATCGCTTTTCTTGGGAAAATATACATAACCGCTTCGAACCATGAAATAATGTTGAATTGAGAAAAATTCTCAAGGGTGTCTCGATTACTCAATATTTCATAAACATTAATGACAAACTTATAATTAGTCGAAGCAGATCACTTGTTCACATCTTTACGGCTCTCCCATTTGACATAAACGACTCTTGAAAAAGCATATGTTGAACTGTAAAAGACAAAAGATTCGCGTGACTTTTATTTCGCAAATTCCGGTAAAATAACTTATTTCGCGAATTTATAAATTCGCGGTGCAAGGTTCCGTGATATGTTTGTATGTTGTGCAAGTATATTAATGCGGATTTTAGAATTCGCGGGGAACTTAATTAGCGAATAATAGCGAAAATAAAAGTATCACGAATAATACCTGTCGTGCAGACCTGAGTGTTAAATATGTATAATCTTTGGCTAATGCGAGTAGCGTTACTTTATAGGCATGGTTTTCATGAAAATTATTCATAATGATCATCTGAACAGAATCTAGGTCAAGTTTGATATTGGGTCATCTGGGTCAAACACTAAGTCACGAATCAAATCATAGAAATCCCATAGTGTAAGGAATAAAGGTTTTATGGTATTTAAATGATTTTGAAATTCTGAGATTGACAATGATTTGTTGCCCACTGCGATATTGTTACAACGGTCACTGCGGTTCGGTTAAAAGAATAAAACAGCATATCAATTAATTTGTTCGTCAATTAGGTCCGAATACCTTTACAATATTTTTATTTCGCCAATCAAGGGTCATGTAAAATGACATATATAATCAAAAAATAGATAAAACATAATGTTTTGAACATAATATACATCAACCATCATTAAAGCATGGTAGAAATGAGGATATGAATGACATATGTTTTTTGCATTATAGCAGCATAACCATGAACTTACCGGATATCAACCCACGCAAAGGATCAGGTTGAATATGTTATATGAAACTTTCATCCGGGAAAATAAAAGTACATATTACTTGATATAACATATTGTGCAAAATGAATATCCCGTGCTAATCTGTCGAAGTATCAGGATTGTTATTTGAGACATTATCGAAAACACACATGGTTTAATGAGACCAGGTAAATAGCTTCGCTCAATAGTGTTAGGTATAGTATTTACCAGGATACGGTTTTATCAAAGCACTTACGGAAATCTAAAATTTACGACCAAATTTGATTTTTTTATGATTCTTTAACTGCTACATATTGTGGAAAAGGGCTATGGAATATTCAAAGAGATTTAGTTAATGCTCTCCTACAAACTATATCTGTCCCATATTTGTGGTTGTAAAAGCACTATAAGGAATTAAAATTTGAGCGTAAGTTTAAGATTTTCGTAAGCGCTTTGATAAAACAGTACCCTTGTCTTCTAATGCCGAATATTCCGTGTTTGTCCGTCGTTCTTTTCGATTGGTTACTCTAACAAGTAAAACCATTGATACGAAAACACACGAAGATAAATGAGACCAGGTAAATAATTTCGCACTCTTCTCTACACAGGATATCTTGTGCGAGTTTATTAATCTGAATCTCATGAATATTCTGTGCTTATCTGTCGTGCGAGATTATTAACTAGGATCTCATTAACATTCTTTTCTAATCCGTCGTACTATCAATTTTGTTATTTAAAAAAGTTAAAACATTCTTATATGGTATACCATACCGAGAACACACGAAGATTAGTTAGTACATTGAGTACACGCGTTATGTGACGTAATCTTTGGCTGCTAAGAACGCAAGTAAAAATCTGTCAACAATTATGTAAAAACAACCGTAAGTATTTTATTCTTTGAGTGGTTTTAACAAGGTATCATATACACTCAAGCCGAAAATGAGTACTTTAATTACAGTCCATGCAACCTGATATTTTGTGCAACCTAAAAGGGCCACAGTTTTTGTCTGAAACCGACTCAACGGCTATCCAGGCATTTCAGTCGGTGTCGGATAAAACCTCACCCTTTGTTAAAACATATTATTGGGAGGCGTTTAAGCCTCTTTAAGCCTCTCATTACTACCATTGTCCATTTCTTAATACAAAATTAACCGCCTTTAGGCTGCTATGTGAATCCGCATTCAAGTAGTTCCAGAAACTGTCAACATTCCCAATACTGCTACATATGTTTCTCCAAATGTTTTAACTGATTTAAGCCAATCAGCAACATTTGTTTGTTCTAAGATCAAAAATTATTATGAAACTGTTCGTTAAATCGATATTTTTGCAAAAAGATCACTACATCGACCGATACCGAACTTGTTTCACAGTACGAAAATGACGTGTTCATCAAATGGCCCGGCTTTAAAGCTATTTTTAGAAACTTCAGACTGCGGTCAAGTGATGGTTTTATCAATGAATCGTATACGGTCTGCAAAGTACTGTTATGCAATCATATGGTGTCGCTGTACTAGCTAGCCGCTTTCTATAGACTGTCTCATAAATAGGCGCGTAGTATTATTTTAAAGCCACTTTTGATATACGCATTTAATACACGTATTACATATACATTAATATGCACATATGCCTATTTTGACATTCAAGACAAGATCGGCAGTAAGAAAACGAACATTAAACGTGTAAAGTCGGTTTAAGCTTTAGTAGCAGCAACCAGATCGCCTCCCATTAGTACTCTCAGTGCTTTGATTAATAAGTTGTCTGGAAAGTCCTTATTCTAGGCTTTAGCGTCGAAGATGCCATACTAGTATTGTAGCCGAGGTAAATAAACTCATAAAACTAGAAAAAAACACAAGAAAATAGCACGGGATTTAAATGTCCTTGATCTTGTTTACGTATCTTACCAGATAATTGGTTTCTTATTAGATTTATTTCATTCTCAATCACAAATTCCCACCATATTACGAGATGGCACGTTTATAGAAATCAATACAACAACAGTAAAGTTATAACAATAACGTCTTCTTATATTCTCAGTAAATTTATACCGCGCATGTTTTTGTCTGCGATTTTTATGGAGCGTCATGTTATTGCGGTTTGAAACATATTTTATCTTTTATTTAACATTTAGCGTATCTAGTTAAATATCAGTGTTTACATTGCTAAACATACTATTACAACGTGTATTAATTACTTTTGGTACTGCCTTTTGTGTTACAACCAGCAAACCCGCCCCGCCACGCCCCGCCACGCCATGCCTCGCACCACCCAGTCCCGCCATCACGCCACCACGCCCGCCACACACCGCCACGCCATGCCTCGCACCGACCAGTCCCGCTATCACACCGCCACGCCATGCCTCGCACCACTCAGTCCCGCCATCACGCCGCCACGCCATGTCTCGCACCACTCAGTCCCGCCATCACGCCGCCACGCCATGTCTCGCACCACTCAGTCCCGCCATCATGCCGCCACGCCATGTCACGCCCCGCCACACACCGTCTTGCCTCGCACCACCCAGTCCCGTCATCACGCCGCCACGCCATGCCTAGCACCACACAGTCCCACCATCACGCCACCACGCCATGCCTGGCTTTGCTACACTTCCGTCTTTCAGAGATTGTAAAGTTCAAGGTCATGTCAAGTCCATACTTTTTGTAATTTGTGATGAAGTTGGCAGTTGCTCGCACCACTCAGTCCCGTCACCACGCCATGCCTAGCACGACCCAGTCCCGCCATCACGTCATGCCTAGCTTTGCTACACTTTTGTCTTTCAGAGATTGTAAAGTTATAGGTTATGTCAAGTCCATACTTTTTGTAATTTGTGAAGAAGTTGGCAGTTGCTTTTGAATTAGCAAGTTAATATACTGGTTGATAATAAATTCTAGGAACACCGGTTACGTGAACTGGCTGCCGTGTGTGAATAAATGTAAGAATTGTT
The DNA here is from genome assembly GCA_947247005.1 of Spisula solida. Classification (NCBI taxonomy): domain Eukaryota; kingdom Metazoa; phylum Mollusca; class Bivalvia; order Venerida; family Mactridae; genus Spisula; species Spisula solida. The sequence continues at coordinate 42,625,972 of OX365948.1, read as the reverse complement.
GACAAATGGAAATAAACATACAAAAAACACAAGACAAAGAAATGAAATGTAACCCTATAATTATGCTTTCATTCGTTCCATATATTCTTCAGTATACAACAGTTCATGACACGCGTGTATATCGTAAAACGATCTATAAAAAGCTGCTTCTTTTCCTGATTACATAAACCTAGAAGATATATATAATCTTAGAGTTTCATCAGAAAGCGTCTTTGAAAATGCGGGGAGGGATGTTCAATGTATAAATCTAGATATACTACTACAGCTGCTACGCATGGTGTTATCGCAACATGGATCGCAATCATGTCCCGTTATGCTAATATGCTAACAGTATGGTAAGATAATAAACACATTTATCTCATGATCTTCTTTATAACGTGAAATATAATATTTAACTCTTAATCACAAGGAGCTCTTGCTTCTTTTCTTGAAAGCCAATTTCGACTACATTCATCTTGTTCCTTTGACGCTCACGACTGGTTTCCACCTCGTCATTCCTTTTATGTATTAAATTTAAGATATTTTGCGTCATTGGTTACATTTCTGTCTAAACCCAAAATTAAAACGATTATGAGACACTGATCTTTTACATGCTAGAAATGAAAACAGAATTATGAAAAAAGATAATATTAAGTCAGACAGGAAAGGTAGCACTCAGCTTGTCCAGCCGAGCACAGAAAACATAAAAACACACAGAAGGCATCATGCCCATCTGAACCAGTCGAGCACAAAAAACATAAAAACATACCAGGCACAATGCCCATCGGAACCAGCCGAGCACAAAAAACCTTAAAAACACACAAGGTTCAATACCCATCTGAACCAGCCGAGCACAGAAAACGTAAAAAAAACACAGAAGGCACAATGCCCATCTGAACCAGTCGAGCACAGAAAACATAAAAACACACAAGGTACAATGCCCATCTGAACCAGCCGAGCACAGAAAACATAGAAAAACATACCAGGTACAATGCCCATCTGAACCAGCCGAGCACAGAAAACATAAAAAAACACAGAAGGCACAATGCCCATCTGAACCAGCCGAGCACAGAAAACATAAAAACATACCAGGCACAATGCCCACCTGAACCAGTTAAGTACAGAAAACATAAAACATACAAGGCACAATGCCCAACTAAACAAGTTACGATCCTCCCATTTCCAAGCTGTCGAAATACTAAATGAACCAGTTTCAGCAATCCAAAAGCTGAATGCCCAAGCTGAATGACCTAGTTCCAAACTACACTTTGATTTGAACTGAATATCCGCGTTTGCTGATCAATTGAATACGGTAAAATATTGTACATCTACTCATCAAAATGTAAATGGTAGATTATCACCAAGCATGCCGTTCATGGCCCGGAATAACAACCAATACTTACACTCAGTACTCACATATGGAAATACACTCTTTCGAGCCAAAATATATGACAACGTTAAATGTGTACTAACGCTAACTGTTATTTTATTTGTGGTTTTTTTCTATTTGCGTATTTGTAAGCTATGATTGTTTTATCAGTCTGAGTGTAGAGCGTGTCGCTAAGGTTCAATAATTACATTATTATATTATACATATTTTATACATAAATAGCATACACTTGCAAAGAAAATGTACTAGATTATATTTTAAACATTCATTATGTAACAGTTGAATACCTTTTTCACATCAGGATTTGCAATCTAAGACCAACAATGGCGCATTGCATCACATTTGGAATATTTAAGCCCGAGTGAAAGCATTGGATATACTTCCGAGCCCAGATCATGTAATAGTGAATTGTTCTATACTTGGTTTTCAAATAAACACCATGTCAGTGTTAACTTTATCCTAGTCTGGCTACCCGACTAGATAATACATTTTTTTCAATCAATTATCATAATTTCATTTTCAATTTAGCTAGATTTTATTTTGGGCTTGATACCTATGTTTGAGGGTGCAAATGGAATTAATTTCAGGACAAAAAGAGTAGACTGAAGAGTTGTCCCTTTAATTAAACATAGGGTATGTATAGACAAACTAACTTTATCCATAACAATAATAATTGATAATTTGCGACAAAGAGCAAGCCGACGTGTCATATGAAAACATTATGATGAAGCTGGTTTACGTCGTTAAATATGGAGCCAAGATGTAGGAGTACGTCATAACAACTCGTGCAGTTCTTCAGATATAAATATCGATCATCTTGTTTATGACAAATACGGACTCTGCGTCATCAGTATGTTTGTCAACATCTTAACACAATGTTCCCTTAAACAGATCTGTACTCAGAATATGCTGGTTATATTGGTGGAAAATCAGATTCGTCTTGCAGACATTTGGTCCTGTAGGACTAACAAATTGCAAATAATTTATTCCTAAACACGTCGCCATGTGAATAATTTACATGTAATATTACCAAGGAACTGTTTGGCTAGCGCCGGATTTTGCAGAATTACATGAAATTACGTATTCCGCATTTATCAGTTTGTGTCCTCATGGGACAGAAATTCATAGAGAGCTTAAACGTCACGGATTACATACACATGGATTATTTTTCCCTTAGAAAAAACGGAAACACAAAGTCATATTAGCATCAGTTGAATTTACTAGATAAAAAGTGAATTTCATCACCGCATTTATTCCCGTTCATTTTCCCATTTAAGTTAGGCGTCCAAAAACCAAATTGGCTTTAAAAGCCGATATTAGACGATTGTCGGTACCGATCGGTTAAGGTGCGGATGGATTCTGTATTGTTAATAACCCCTTTAACTGCCCAGACCATATGTTTTAACTGTCAAGTTGGTATAGAGAAAATAGTTGTATGAGAATAGTTCGTGGGATACAATCGCATTGCAATCCTGTCTATATTTTAATACAGGCTCTCAGTATTGAATTTTTTTTTTCAATTTTTTTTTCATTTTTTCTTAAATTATGCAAGTAACTGTGCTTCTACTAGTATTTAAAGGGGGTCACCAATTTTGACTTCTTTGTTTGTTTGCGTTCGACTGAGGTAGTCATACGAGCGAGGTCTTTCGATTGTTCCCTACCAGATTGGCCAACGATCTCCGACGTCTAGGAAATCCAATTTTGTTATTACCTACAAAACCAGTCAAATACAATATTCGGTAACGTTTTTGGATGTACTAGACTTGTCTGAAGAAAAACCATCAACTGAATCGCAGAATTGAGACCGTATACATAAGAACTATCAATATATGACGTTATAAGACGTTCTGTTTTTGTTTAATAAACACTCATCCTTCAGATAAAAGGTTATATTCTATGACAGAAAAAATACATTTTTATCTACACCGCAGACAGTTAATGCACACAAAACATGTTTATCGTCAGGATCTCTAAACGTTTGCGGCTGCTTTAGCTATACTGATAATTGTTTTGTTTACTATCGTATAGCTTGATCTCATTCGTCATAGACATCAACAATGCGTGATGTTGACAGCTTACATGCTGTAGTCATCTTAGCTTCGTGTTGAATTATTGAACACATTGTGTGACTGTGTACTTCAAATAGATACTTTGATTCTGACGTTTGTATTTAGTCAACAGACGTCTGGTTCTAATTTGGGTTCTGATTGTTAAAAATGGACTGCTGATAGATAATACTGAGACCAATTCATTTGTATCTGTTCATGTGCGTGTATTGTCCGGTTTTTATTCGGTCAATGCGTTACTTGTCAGAAAATGTTTTTCCACACTAATGAAATGTTTAGGGCAAGTTTTAACAATACAAAATACTCAACATATACTATTCGGTCGTATACGTTCGTTTCCATTCGATCGCGTGCGTTTCTTGTGCCTTCTTTTCCTGTAAGTGCGTTACTTATTATCAATCGATGTCCGTTCCATCCGGTGGAAAGTTTTAAAACATTCAGCAGTCGTAAATTACATCAAGCATAACAAGTAATACTAGTATATCAATGTCGGAACCACATCATAATGATACCTATAAATAATTCAATAGTTTATAAATGGCTTGTTTTATTCGGTTGTCCATAATTTATATGCATGGTAACTAACAATATCAAACCAAATGTTAATTTATACGATATTAATACGTGCATACTGCAATCCATTTATGAAATATCATCACATATTTGGTTTCAATTCGTATAATAAGTGTCATTATATACAAGCATGTAGTTTGTCTATAAAGACCCTATGTTTAATTGTATCTTTTTTCCTGAAATTAATTCCCTTTGCACCCTCAAACATAGATAATCAAGCCCAAAATAAAATATAGCTAAAATTGAAAATGAAATTATGATAATTGATTGAAAAAATATTCTCTAGTCGGGTAGCCTAATCAAAATTGAAAATAAAATTATGATAATTGATTGAAAAAAGGTATTATCTAGTCGGGTAGCCAGACTCACAAGCCTGTTACAAAGTAAGCAATCGTAAGGCTATCTTCACACACACTGATGGATAAGGTATGCATAAACGGTGGTATTATCGATTCGGTAATCGCGTACGCGCTTACAAAGTTAGAAAAGGTTTCATACTCAATATTCCGTATTAAATCTCCATGCCTGCCATTTAGAATCTCAAGGGATACACTAAGTGATATTAACAATTCTACAACTTAAAAAATCATTTACAAACTCGAAACCATTAATATTGTATGAAAACTATACTCTGACCTATAAAAGAATCATACGTAATGTAACGAGAGATATTATAGATTATCTTTTGTTAAGATCTGCCTTGCAGTTCAATGATCAAGAAGGGAATGTAAAGCCGGCTGAGCGGACACAGTCCGCATGTTGTGTACGTGTGTCTGAATACATACTCTAAACTTGATATAATAATGATCTAGAACCTTTGGAAATGGTTTGACCTTTCGTATTTGACATTTGTTGCGTTACGTCATATGGCACTGGTACTTAGAAACACATTTACCGATAACTTTGGGAAAGTGTCCTTTATGATATTGTTGGCATTTTCTATTTATTCTATATTTACTGTTTACTATAAAGAAATATTTTGTAACGATTCCAATTATTCACAAAGTTGTGATTTTTCAATGGAACTAATGTCATGTACGTTTTTATGCAAACACGGACATTTCAACATCGAAATATTTTGTCATTATTTGTGTTTAAGTGGCATTATCACGTGCAGGTTCACCTAATACAGTCCTACTTTTCATTTTTATGTAATTGTTACGACATACAATCAAAGTTAGATGTATGCCAACGATAAGACAAAGTTAATCCAGTCTCTGTAGGATACTACTCTACAATAGCATTATCATTACATTCATAATAAAAGTTTATTGTAATACCTGTTTCTGTATTATACTAGTCTACAATAGCATTATCATTGCATTCATTATAAAAGTTTATTGTAATACCTGTCTATTCCTTCATGACATTTATAGGTTGATCTAGTAGAGCAGTAGGTTCATTCACTTACAATAATTGCAACATGATATCAATACATGTCTTACATCGTCGTCTTCCGAACGAGATTAGTTTAGAATTAAGACACCGACAAGGTTTCTATGGAAACGTAGATATTGACATTTGCCGACCATTCATTATTGTATAAATAGTGTCATGACTGCACCTAATAGTCTCAAATACTTGAATTATATTCTTATATTGATTTTCCATCCCATGCTTTAACTTGAGAAACTTAACAAATGTCTGACGATGAAAGTACACAAGTATTTATTCTCTTATATCAGTGGTTAGTCCAATTCTCGGGTGAAGAATACACTGGTGAGAGAGGAGGACAAGTATCATTTTTGCGTTCGACTGAGACGGTCGTACTACGTGGCCATTAGGTTTTATCCCTGCCTAATTGGCCTATGACCTCCGGCTTCGGGGGAAAGTATCAAAACGGAACAATTGATTCTAAGGGAAACTAACACGATAAAACATACAAAAACGTATTGCTATTGTTTCACTTGCCATTTATATCGACTCAACAGGACAAGCAACAAAACAACTGCCTTATCTGTTGTCCGAATGCAACAGTGACCCATACGCTCATGTCCAATTAGTCGCTTTATACGATATAGGCAAGATATTTTGAAATCGGTGTTTGCCGTGCTGGTCCCTATCAAAAGAACTCATTGAAGCTATAAGGGAGAACAATAACATATTGTTAAATTAGAAAATAGGGAAAACGATACTGGTTAAAATAAATCTGACACGAAAACAGCATTACTTATATTTTTCAGCAGATGACTAAAACGCACATGGCAAAGGTAACAAGGACAATAAAAAAAGGCATGTTCCTACAGATCAGTCTTTAAATCAAAAAGGTTATATTAAGTCAGACAGGGAAGGCAGCACTCAACCCAACCAGCCAAGCAAATGCCCAACTGAACCAATCGAGCACAGGAAACATAAAACACACAAACTAAACAAGCGACGATCCGCCCTCATCCAAGCTGTCGAAAAGTACAATAAATTATAAGTTGCTGAATGACCCAGTTTCCACAGCAAAAGGACTACAATGCCTAGATTTAGCTGCCAGAAATCTTAAAACGAAGAAGTGCCTAACACACTACCGACCAAGAAAATTAAACACCCCTTGTTCCACTGTTTAAAAGCTGAATAGAAAAGATTCAGCAACAAAGGCAGAATGCGTGATATTAAGATCCAGCCACGTGTAGAATCAATTATGACTTTCGAAATTAGAGTTATCGTTTTTTATAAGGTTGAGATGTAACCGTAACCTAGATTTCAATAAATTGTTATACTTAAAACATAAATGATATATTAATATATCGGTTAGAACACTCTCTCAGTGTTAAGACTCTCTCAGACATAAGTCTTAAGGACAGCCATAAACATGAACAAGGAAAGGGTGATGCAACCATAGCTCGATATCGGAGGTCAATACATGGGAGCATATGACCGTTTCCCCCACCTTAATTTAATAATTGCGCCAAATTGTCTTTGACTTTTACCCTTTGTTCAACCATTGACATTTATATTACAACCACTGGCAGCAACAAAAATGATGACAATTGATTTCCACTAGCGTTCTGTAATACTGGCATGGAATGTTATGTTTTTCTATTTTACTGTATACTCGGGGTCATTGGTTACATAACATGCGAAGTAAATCATTGAAAATGTAGCATTACTGATTTAGATAGTTATGTGTATTTACTTTTTATTCAGTTTCCAGATATTTATATACATCAAAAACAGTACAATGCGCACAACAACAATACCAAGAATTAACACAAAATATGTAATATTTGTTTGATAGAATTGTCATGTGATAGTTAGTATGTGTACTGAATTGCTTTTTAAAAAGGGTGATTTAGTCTTTGATCAGAAGAGAAATATAAACGACAAGGGGGGTAGAAGAAAAAAAGAGGTAAAAAAACGTGCGAGTCTTTAAATGTATATAGATTTGTTACCGCAAAGAACATAATTAAAAAGAATTACAACATGAGTGACAATAACTATGTCATTCACACCGACACCAAGAATATCACAAGCAGAGTAAACTTTTATTTCCCGTGTTGTCCTTGGCATAAAGAGGCAATAATACATAAATAAAATTTAATCGCATTTGTAACCTTTTCTAATAATCGAATTTCAATTAAAACACAAAATTTCTTTCGAAGAAAATCTCAAATGTGCTACCGTCGCACATACTAAGATTTTGAGGGTATTCTATTGCAGCTATGGTGAAGGAGATATTCGCTTATGATTACCAATAGTGCACATAAACTAACATTGAATTGTTTAAATTTCGTACGTAAAACTCACGTTCGGTGTGTTTATTACTTATGTCCTTGCTAAGTTCGTGCTCTCACGACATGACGTTCCTTAAACCCTCATTTTGCGAATATGACTTATGCCGTTGCCCATTTCGTGTTATCGCGGCTTGACGCTTTTATCCAATGTGAATTAAGATAGGATACCATTAATCGTGCATTGCAATCTCAGATATTTAATGAGCATTAAATAGCGCCATAAAACTTCGCCACTATCCCTGCAGTATGCACCAAATGTTGCGGTTTGGTGAAGACGAACCCCAGAGGCTTTGAGAATGGAGTGTAATGAAAATCGATGCAACCCTCGTACGATTAAAATGTGCCGTTGATGTTCTGCATGCTGAAGGGTGAGCTAAGAATATCTGACTTTAGAATGTCGAACAAATACATGGATGAAGACAATTTGCCATGAAAGAGATGGATGGCTTTCGTGTGAGCACAAACATGATTAATGATATAACAAATGTTCGTACGCGCTCCATTGTTTCTGAATCAATATTATTTGTTTGTACAATTATATTTCCTATCCCATTTCCCAAGATTCTTAGATTATGACCAGGATGTCCGTCGGCTAAACTGTCTGCTTTGCACAAGTTAAAATATGTCAACAATATTCTGTAGATTATATCCAAGTAGGCATATCGTTTTAATAAACATATCATTAAACGTGTTGTACATCATTAATGGGGACATATGTCTGCCGTTTGTTAATTATCATGTTATCGTGTTACATTATTACTCAATGACATTGAAATTTGCTGTTAGTGAACTACTTAATTTTAGTATGTCAATACGAAACAGGTCTGATAATGCCCAGAACAGCCACTACTTACATAAGTATGAAAGATTTTTCCAGTAGCAAGGAACATCTTCGCGTTAATTTGAATAATATCCCAGTATTTATGCACTATTTAATACTCGCAATATCTTTGATCAAAATATACATGGTTTCCGCTTTAATTTTACTTATGTGATAAATTTTGACCATTTTGTTTTATTTGTAAAATTTTGAAATCCGATGTAAAGCTGTCTTTTATGCATTATCAATAATTGAGTAACGTTTGCAATAACTGAAAATATTAACACAAGATAATTATAATCCTGGCTTCTTTTAAGTACATGTATCATGTACAAACCCCGTTTATTTATCATAATGATGACTACTAGTATTTAAATAGCAAGATAACTGTCATACGGCAGAGAAATGCCAAGTCATAAATGTACTGACATCTCCTGATACGTTTATTAAAACGAAACCAGGTTCTTTTCTTGTATATTATTAGAAATATTGTTTTTGATCGTCCTATGTCCGTCGTCTGTCATGTGTAGGAAGTCAACAAGTTAACTGTTTTGACATCTAAATGGCATTTGGTCAAACCGCTGTAAAATCTAGGTCACGTTTGCAACTGGGTCATCTGTGATTAACAAAGAGGTCACAATGCCATACCAAAGAAAAATATTTGGTGTTCACCTACAACTTATGAAACCTTGGTACAGCGTTTGTCAGTGTACAATCTTGGTCTTGGGTATCTTGGCTATATAACTAGACCACTAGGCTAAATATAAAAAGCATTGTTAAAAAAGCAAGAAATCATAATGCTTAACCAAATATTTTTAAGCCTGACCAACATGTTTGCTTTGGTAAATCTAGGTCAGGTTTTGGTCAATCTTGGTTACAAAAGTATGTCACTAGGTAAATCAAAGTTGAACTTGTTGATACTGTTTTAGTCTTAATGACACCGTTTTCATTTTCATTTAGTATTATACATTTTACATGTATGAAACCTGGTCATAATATTTGCTACGATACATTATATGCAAAGGTCGTAACTTTGTCATCCCGTGTCAACAGCTAGGTTATATAAAATATATTTTCTGGTTAATTGTGCCATAACTGTTTGTCCTCCGGTGTGTGTTTTAAGGTAAAGGTCCCTTTCGTCTAATTTACGAAAGTGCTTTTTAATTGCGTATTGAAAACCCATTAGAAAACTTCAAAAACTAAATAGCGTGGCAATGAGTTCATTTTAATCAAGAATTCTGTTACAATTGACCTTGGCTTGATGTTTACATAATTATGTACATTTAGAATCCAGTTGGCCAATGAAATGAAAGGGTTTAATTTTGGTTATAAAACATTGAAAATATTACTCATGTTTGCATAATTCAATGAATTCGCTGAATACCATTCAACAAAAATGGGATGAGCTTTTTAAGAGGCTCACAGTGAAGACTGGACATGTGTTGCCTCTATAAATAAATTCATTATTAATTTATTATCTACATTGGCGTTTGGTCAATGATGATATGCTTGTGATTTGTAAATACAATGTTTTTTATTTCAGGTGAGTTAAATGTGCTGTTTAAATGTCACACATTTCTGTTAGTGGTTTGATTTCACGCATTCGTACTTCTCTCACATTTTCACTTTATTTTTGTTTGGATTCTTAGAATCTTTTAGACATATCTTCAACTATCATTTACATTAGAAACGTTTGATTGAACAAGTAGTATCCCCCTTTTTGGCATTCACATCTAGCCACTGTATATTCTTTTCTTTCAACAACTTGACACAATAATACCTGTGCAGAACGGAGGTCGTCTCCACCACACCCGGACCATGTTGTTTAGTGTTCTTGTGATTGTGATAATAGAGTAGTAAACCCTATTGCTTTATTGTAGAGATTGAACCAAATGTTAAAACAACGTTCAACACTCAGTAGTTAGATCTACATCAGCATTTCAAACAACCACTTGTAGTAATACTAGTATTTAAATGTCGTGTATTATTTTAAGTTGTCTGTATATAAAGGCTTAAACGAAGTTTTATCTCAAAATGACGGATGTCTGGCGAATTTATTTGTTCTTGTTTATGTAGAAGCTTACTTGTGTATGGTGATTTTGTTTTTGGTGCTGCACTGTTCCAATTATTTTACCCTTTCCCAACGTGGCATGTTTAGTCCTTTCCACCTCTTTCTAAACCTCGCCTCATTCCTCTCCCGCATGCTTTGTTCCTTTACGTTGCTGTTCTCTTCTTCAGAAGTTCGAGATATTGCTGTGTTCACGTTGATATGACCTTTAACTTTCAGGCTTTGAGTTTTTACAGATTTCTATTTTTAAACGTCTAATGCTGTGGAATACTCAAAAGTATTGAAGTCGCAAAAAGTCCTTTCAGTAGTGCTGCATATATATCAAAGCTTCCGTCCGGTTCATCGTTACATTTCGAGTAATCAACAGAAATTTATAGATGTTTACTTTTGTATTCAAACTTGTTACATGTGCTATAAACAAATTTAAATAAAACAATCGTTGACAATCAGAATTTTATTTTCACCATTCTATATATTTTCATTGGGTATGCGGAAGATATGACCGCAGCCAATACCTGCATTATAAGGGAATCAAAGTCAAACATGAACAAAAATGAAACATGTACTAGTATTATGTTTTCTGTGTGTTACTCTGGTGTCGTTGGTCTCTCTTGAAAGCAGGTATATTAACCAGTGCATATTAATCAAAACACTACGTATTTGGTCCTGTGTTCATAACAGTTCGCATGAAGTCTTAACACGTCTTAGATGCACTCGTATATCCAAAAAAATATTAACTAAACAGAACACATCTTGATTGCAATATATTATGCGGTTTGGATGTATGTACACGTGTACGTATAGTTTTTTAAAACCAGAATGTTCTTGCATGTTGCATCAATTATGAGGTACGCTAGTATGTAACACGTAAATACATTACATATTGGAAAGGAGACCGCTGTCAGAAATATGGCAAAATATTGAACACGCTGTACCTGTACATGTATTGTCAAGCAGTTAGTCGTGTGTATTAAGGCGTTAATATGTACGAGGGGTGTTCTGTAAGTTCCTGGACTGTTTTATACAGTGAATATAATAGTTTTAATCAAGCCGCGACACACGGAATGCTCATTGTTAATGTTCTGATTGTTTTTGTATTTGGCGTTTTACCTGCAAATGCGAAGAAGCGCGACCTTCTGTTTGACGCCATGACGTGGTTAATCAAGCATATACGTTAACGTTACAATGGTATGATGTCACGCGTCGTTAAACGGCAACATTCAACAGAAACCAGTAGAGCACGAAAGGCAAAACTAGTAACACACAAAAATCACCACACCCCACACTCACACCCCACACTGACAAACACAAGAATGACAAAGAACAAATGAAACACTATGAGCGAGTTCAGCTGAGTTGCAGCAAAACGAGTCGAGTTTCGACCCTCAGGTTGAGTCGAGTGTACTAGAGTTCAACACCGCTTCGAAGCTGGGTTGATGAAGTTCCAATCGGGACACCTCGGACAATTTCTTACGAATCACGTATAAATGCCGTACAGACCGTTCCAATTGCTGTAGTTCCTCATGTCCGCCATGTTTGTTTACACTGTAGTTTAGCTCTTTTCGTTTTGCTGGAGAGCTCCAAGAGTTAGTTTATTTTTTAGATTCTTACGTCACTATAGTTCACTCTAGTAGGACAGCTGAACTCGCTCTATGTACACTTAAAATAGTGCGTCGTGTTTGTACAGTTAACCTTTATTATGTTCAACTTGATCAGCCTTACAATTAACCATTCTTTGTGACAAGAGGCAGTGTGGACATACCACAGGGTATGTGACGTCATTTTTGGCTATGAGCGCAAGTAGAAATGTGTCAACAAAAATCGAATCGTAAGTATTTCATTCTTCGACCGATTTTAATGAGACATCCTCGATGCTCATTCCGAGAATGAGTACTATCCATGCAGTTTAATATTTTTGAGCAAATAAAACTAACATTTTGCCCGAATCAGACTTAACTGCTATCCAGGCATTTGAGCTGGTTTAGGAACAAAAACTGTGGCACTATGTTGAAAAGTATTAACGTGCGTGTCGAGGATATCTCGTTAAAATTGGTTGAAGAATAAAATACATATGATTGTTTTTAACATTATGTTGTCAGATTTCTTCTTGTGTTTTTAAACTAAAATTTAGTCATATACCACTTGGTATGTGGACACTGGGTGTCTCCATTTGCTATAATTATTCTGCCTTTTCTGTGACTAAATATCACCCACTCATTCTTCTAACACTAGTATTTGAAGCTGCCAATGCTACACTTGAAATAGTTTTAATATTACACCAATTCAACTTCATTCTGTTCCAATGGCATTAGTTAATGACCTATCCATCAGATTTAAACTAGGGAAAATGATCAGCTGTCTACAGATTTAAATGCACTATATTGTTTTCTAATGCAGATATTAAAGTTCTATAAATATTTTAATATTACCGTCTATAAATATTTTAATATTACGATTGGGTACTTGTTTCTTCCATTTAAATCTGCATTAAAGTTATGTAATGTGTACTTCTTTCATTTTTGATGTATTCAAGTGCTTTGCTGAAAGGCTCTACAGCGATAGTTTTGTACAATTCTTTTGAATATACCACTACAGTTTTGTTTAGGAATATTTGCGCCATAACAGTTCTCTTTCAGATGTATACAACACACTATTACTAACTATACTCTGCTCATTTAAGCCTGTCAACCAAAGACTATCTATCTATCAGCATTCATTCTAGTGTCTCCTCCCAACTTGTTCTGTAGGTGTGCTAATTCGTTTGGGGTGTAGGGCTGTCTGGTGGTAGTCTATATAGCTCTATAATCACTATTGTGGGATGCAAGTGACCTATTGACTCTGTTGTAAATGTCTACCCAGTACCTCTGTGTGTTTGTGCATTGCAAATGGTGTAATTCTGTATATATTGCTAGTCAGTTAAGTGGCTATTGTGGACAACTAATGGAATTGAATCTATTGTGTACTCTGTAACTGTGTACAGCTTCCGCCCTTCATTGTTCAATGGGATATAGGTAGCCGTCTTTAACCGAATAAACACATTAGACAGCTTTTTCTTGTTTACAGTGGCTAAATTGTGATGCCTTGAAGTGACAGTTATGTCTTATTAAGTGAAAGTAGTTCGTTCAACGGGTGTGTGTGATTTTGGGCAGTACGTTACCTCGAACAAGATTCAGTTCTTGTATTTTGTTTTCAGGTTGTGGCAATAGTTTCCATATTATTCATCGTGTTATCAACCATAGCTTTGACATTAAACACTATGCCGGCCTTCCAAGAGACAAAAATCATTACAGTGCAAGCCGACGGCGCTGAAAATAATAAAACGCCCTCACATAAAACAAAAAGAGACACGTCTAATGATAATCCTGACTTAGCAATAGTTGAGGCTGTTTGTATCGGTTGGTTTACGCTGGAATACTTAGCACGGTTATGGGCATCGCCGAATAAGTGGAAATTTTTCAAGGCACCATTGAACATCATTGATTTGCTAGCCATCTTACCTTACTTTATATCATTGGGACTTACTGAAACAAATGAGAACACCACGGCACAATTTCAGAATGTGAGAAGAGTGGTTCAAATATTTAGGATAATGCGAATTCTTCGAATTTTAAAACTTGCGAGACATTCTACAGGTTTGCAATCATTAGGGTATACATTACAGCGTAGTTATAAAGAATTAGGGCTGTTACTAATGTTTCTAGCTATAACGATATTGTTGTTCTCAAGTCTTGCTTATTTTGCTGAGAAGGATGAGCTTGACACTAAATTTACCAGTATTCCAGAGACTTTTTGGTGGGCTGCTATAACTATGACCACCGTCGGATACGGAGATATTCATCCGACGACGGTCGCCGGCAAGATAGTCGGTAGTGTGTGTTGTATATGCGGAGTTCTAGTTATTGCGTTACCTATTCCTATTATTGTAAATAATTTTGCGGAGTTTTATAAAGACCAAATGCGCCGTGAGAAGGCTCTTAAGAGACGAGATGCCCTTGAGCGTGCCAAACGCACAGGAAGCATTGTTTCGTTTCACTCTATAAATCTAAGAGACGCATTTGCAAGGAGTGTAGACCTTATGGAGGTAAATGTAGGAAATAATCGAGTAGTTGCCGACGAAGGCAGCATTGATAGCAAAAATACTAGCCCACCATTATGTGTGATGAAAGTAAACAACGATGGTACTCGAAGTGTAACAGGCAACGAGAGTTGTGACTCAAAGAGCTTACCGGGTCTGTCTAACCCTAGCGCCACCAACTTGATGGATGCAGATGAGGACTCGTTATGCCGGATGACGTCATCACAACCCGAACTAAATGCGAATATACAGGTAAATATGGCTTCATGTAGAGCGTATATAGCATGTATTGGGTGCTTGCGTAGTAAACAAGTTTAGATATTCATAAATGTAAAACTTCCGCATGCGTTATACTATTATACTCATTCTTATATTCTTATATTTTATCTCACAAAATTTATATACTGATGATTTCACGCATTAATTTTAATACTGATATAATTATTAACATTTAACATTTTTGCAAAATAGATATAGATCTAGTTTCACTTACTATAATTTTGCATTGAAATTAGCATTTTTATACTCGAATTGCATTGTGCTTGTTTTACATAATATTTGCCCCAACCCGACATCACCTTAACACGCGGCATTTCCTGATTCGGATAATCTACAAAAGGTTGTAAGTTTAGTGTTAATTACTTAAACGAAAAATCGTCCGAATACTATATTTGTTGGTGTCAGATTTAAATAAATTCGAATTTTGATGATGATGATGAAGTCGCGCTGGGGCTGATATTGAGGCCTTTCTTATCCGTACCGTTATAACCGGATCGTTTTTACTTTGATTCATTCAAATCATATTTTATTGAACAAATATAATGTAATAGTTCAGCATGTTTATGCTAGAGTAAGGGATCGAGCTTTAAGCTAAAAAGCTTTCACTATTGCGAGCATTGTTCACTGCAGCCCAAGTCCCATTCTTGAACACAATGTGGTAGTGACTAGTGCTCGTTCTCGGGGAGTTACTCGCAATTTAAACGCATCTCTTTTAAGGGGTTTTGGAATACTATGTTAAGTAAGTAGAGGGAATATGTTGCCAAAATCAGTATGATAAGGGTCAATAATATATTTCAAATTACGATAAGGGAAACTAAGACAGACGGGAAAAATAATTAATTCAAAACATTCCCAAAAATGTTTCAATTATGAGGAACACTCAATGAATTGTATCGATACTCGAAGACATGCGAGTAACTGGTTTTGTTTCAAAAGAGCTATAATTAACTGATCTAATATTTCAGTTCATTAAGTGTGTTTAAATTGCCTACATAAACAAGCATACAAACGTAAGGGTGTTCGCGACAGTTCCTTTTGAGATATGGGAACATTTCCTGTAAATGAGATATTGGCCCTTAAATACGAAAACACTAGTTTTAAGGGCAGATCTGATAAACAAATTCTTCAAACTATACGGATCCGATTGATCGAATACGTCCGGATAAGAAATGCCTCAGTTTATAAGATGTCCTTTCTTGTTTTTACTGGATTGCCATTCAAAATTCACCTTCACAACATTCACATAATTTGAAGTATTTTCTTTGCTGAAAACAATCTTTGGTGTACATTTCATTCAATGGCCACTAAACGAGGGCCGTCTAAAAAGTAATGCACTACGCCTTTTTCAATTCCAGGTGAATCAGGAAGGGGCGTTATGACTACTTGCTCACCTTTCAAATGCGTGTAAACCATGTGAGATAATTTACGTTGAGATTTTCATATTAGACTACTTTAGTGACCCAAGCACATTACTGTCCGACCTATGAAGTGATATATGCAATAATACTAGAAAAAAATACAGTACGCATGTTTTTGTATAAAGAATTAGCTCCTTTGCTATATGTATAATCACAGGGTCGTCCCACATCATGTGACATGCCGCTGAACGTGTCGGAGAAACCCTGCATTGAATTGAGGACACTTGCACGACAAAATAGCGCAACGAGTAGTAATGAAACGTACACATCATGCATGACTCATCCACCCACGACCCCGGGACAACATGATTCATACAGTTCATATAAAGACACTCCATTTAGAAAAAATATTTATGTTAATCCGCTTGGAGATTCTCAAAGTTATACCAGTTTGCCATCAAATATTTCCACCAGTTCGAATACAAAAAGTGCTTCCAGAAATAATTGTGGTTCTGGTCAAAGTAAACAAGATGATTGTGACTCCGACGCTGTATTTTCCGACCAAATTATTCACAATATGGAGTATAACAAGAGAGGAAAATGGCAACGCTTTAATTCTCAGCCTCCGTTGCAGGGTGAAAGTCGTTATCATGGTAACGACCACGCTCAAGTACTTGATGTTCAAGCGATAGAGCGGGCGCATGGAGGGAGCTTAAAAAGACACCGGTCTGAAACCTCACATGAACGACATCTTCATTTCGGTGATGTAATGGAACGAACATTTTCTTCCACTGACAATATTCATGATATGCAAGTTATTCCGAAACCAAAATTGAAATTCCAGAAGGCTGTGTCTCTTGCCAGTAAACTGCATGGAAGTCCGTCAACTGGCCGAAAGCTTGCAAATTACCACCTCATAGTTAATCCTAAATCAGGTATGGACCTTTCCGTGACTAATTCTTCCAACTAATCATTCCTTTCTCGCATGTTTTCAGTCATATCAAGATTGTTTTAAACAGACAGACTTGTTTCAAGGAACCGTACTAGTATTCTAGAAATAAGCACTCGTGGTTCCATTTTTCAAGCTTCACTGTTGTGTTATAGAAATGAAAAATTCCTTGCTAGAACTAACAAACCAAAAAATAGTTAAACCCTTTTGGAACACCGGTTAAGCATTTTATTCGCATTTGTGTTTTGGATGCTGAAATGTGTAATGTTTTCATTGTATTAATATCCGTTATACTAACCAGTTTTCATTATGGCATCTACTTTACTAAGTTATTAACATGTTAGAGGTTTAAGGCTTGAAGTTTCTTCAGACTTTTAATGCTACCCATGAGGCAAGCTTGGTAATTGGAAGAGCTGGTTTTGATACTAAATGTATTGTAGACTTTATGTCATTATAGTATACTCATTTAAATATTCTACATGTTTTTGCTTTCAAGAGAAACCTAAAACTCCATAAAACGCGTGGGCGGGTGTGACAACCCTTATCTTTTACTTGTTCCCCGGGAATTGATTTGTACAGCAGCAATATAAACTCCTAACACATCATGGGTTCCATCGCTCGTATAAATCATTATTACAGTCGCTAATATTTGTTGTTCGCCACCACTACGTCTTACGACTTGCTAATGTGTCTATATACAAGGAGATCCAAAGCTTTAGAAAATCAATAGTCTTGCACATGAGTGTTTAATGTCACAGTGCCCCAGCTGGTAGCGTTCGTTAATTTCATACACGACAATCGAGTTGTGGTGAAAGAAAGAGATGTTCACAGATTACTGATAAAATTTGAGCGAGTCTGAGTGGATTTTCTGTGTTATTTGTCTGTTTCTAAAATTGAGTGTCGACTCAATTTTACAATGAGTGTGGCCATTGGTTTCAAATTTAATTTATATACGTATAAATCACATATAGTTTGTTAAGTGGAATACTTTGCGAATCTAAACTATATTTCTAAATTAAAATCCGCCGGCTCCCCTTCTATAAAATAAGTTGCATCTTTTCTACATTAAGACAATTTTCGGAGGGGGGTCTACGAAGCGGTCAATACCCTGTGTGATTTGTTGTGTGTATATATTTTAAATGATATGTGTTTTCCTATAAAAACTAGCACTTTAGCTTAAGCCATAGGAACAAGAGAACAGTAGTATCTGCACAACTCTACTATGTCACAGACGCCCTCTCACATGACGAACGTTTTACACACGTGGCATCGTTACTTGATTCTACAAGTTTTCGTTCTTTTGCAGATGAAAGATTTTTGCTGAACTGAGGATCATGCCGATATATTATCAATACACGAGCTAAAAGCAGGTCGTTAGATTATTGGTGTGACCGTGCTATTGTCTATTATTTGCTGAAATATTGAATTTGACCTGCAATTATTCTTGAATTTAGTCTTCGATCATAAGTAACTGGTCACATAGTGCTATCAATTGTCTCATGCCTTCACTGCTATTGTGTTTTGGTTTGTATGCCTTGTTCGAAAGCTGTGTTCTCCTCGGTAGCTTAATCATTTACAAACTGACCAGTAACTAGCATTGAATCGAGTATACATTTCCATCATAATTGAGATTGTTCAAGTGTGTCCACTCAAGCAGACTAAGTTGTGTTTTGTGTCTTTTACTGAGTTAACAGAATGTTCCGACTTTAAGTTTTTTTCTGAGTTAACCCATTTTTTCGACTTTACGTCTTTTACTCATTTAACAGAATGTTTTGCATCAGCGGATTCATAATTTCAGCATTTAAAACAACGTTGATACCCATTAAGTTAAAAACTGTTCACCTATCGTATGCTTATTGTTCGCTTTTCAATAGTTTTGCTTTTATTGTGCCCTTCACTTTAAACTAACCAACAAAACTAGATCTACTACATTTCAATTACTATTGTCTTAAAATTTTACCTTGACCTTTTACTTATTTACTGGAATGTTCCCTTTGTGCTACGCTCAATGTGGTCACACCAGCAATTTACCCTCCTGGTTGTATGTTTCCACATACTGTACTCAAACATTTTAGATAGATTTCACTCACGAGTATCCTCAAATTGTGTTAGTTCATACACCTTTAAAACTATTCTCGTTGTCTCTTTCCTGAGCAATGTGTATATTACAAAGAGTATTACCTTTTTCTTGAACAATCTTTATTTTGATGAGATTTGACCTACGCTCGTATATCATGTTGTTTTCAGTAACTCTAAATACTTGATGGGTGCTGTTCTCAATTTGGAATCTTGAACTTCGTCCGAATTTGAATTCTTTATTCAGTAAAACCTCGGTAATACGAGCAGCGATTATTCGAGCAACCGGCCTAATTCAAGCAAATTTCAAACTCATTTTCGTTATAAACACAGCTACAATTAGTCATAACAACAATTCATCATTGACTTCGGATATTTCGAGCACCTGGCTTAACTCGAGCATTTGGCTTGTCCCGATGGGTCCTCGAGATAACGAGGTTTTACTGTATGTCTTTGACAACTTCAAATTGTGGTAAATGGATCTGCAATAGTAATACTAATTCAGACAATAAACTCGTAGGAAACTTACCCGCCAACTATTTGTAGTTGTATCAGGTTTTTCATGGATATGGTATTCAAATTCGAACGTAAGTTTAAGATTTGCGTGTCTTGATAAAACAGTACACTGTAGCATAATAGTTTGACATAATTTACCGGAGATGTGTTAAGCTTCGTCTAACACCTCGTAGGTTACCATTTTATGTTGTGGTAATGTTTATTGTATGGAAATTACTATCCACTGAGTTACGAATGCAAGTCACGGAATATGCTAAATATCTCAGACCAATTCTGTCAAACTACACATTGCTTGAAGATGTATAATTGGTTCCGATAGCGCATTTATTCTTCCCCTATGATTGCTATGTATCCTTTCTTTTAGAACAACTATTTGTGCATTTTTGTTAGCTCTCCTGTCACAAAGTAACAGCGTGAGCTTTTGTGATCACTCTTCGTCCGTCGGTCGTCCGTCAACAATTTGGTTGTGTCCTCTCTAGAGGTCACACTTTTGCTCTAATCTTTATGAAACTTGGTCACAATGATCATCTCAACAAAATCTAGGTCAAGTTCGATATTGGGTAATCTGAGGTCAAAAACAAGGTCACAATGTCAATTGACATATTCCTGAGGGTCGTGGGTTCAAATCCCACTGGGACCATAATCTTTTTTTAAGTCTTTAGGATTGTCTCTATGTCTCTAAGTATGTCTCTATGTAATCTAGGTCAAGTTCGTAATTTTGGCCATCAGGGGTCATAAACTCGATCACTAGGTCACATCAAATAAAAACCTTGTAAACACTCTAGAGGTCACATTTTTTATATAATCTTAATGAAACTTGGTCATAATGTATGTTTCTATTAAATCTAGGTTAAGATAGCAACTGTATCATCTGGGGTAAAAAACTAGGTCACCTGGTCACATTGAAGAAAAACCATGTTAACACAATTTTTATCTAATCTTTATGTTTGTCTCTACGAAATATAGGTCAAGTTCGTAACTGGGTCATTTGAGGTAAAAAACAAGGTCACTAGGTCACATCAAAGAAAAACATTGTTTACACTCTAGATGTCACGTTTTGTCCAATATTTATGAAACTTGATCACAATGTGTGTATCTGTAAAATCTTGGTTAAGTTCTAAATCAGGTCATCTTAGGTCAAAAACTAGGTCACCATGTCACATCTAAGAAAAAACCCTGTTAACACTCCAGTGCAAACATTTTGACTTAATCTTAATGAAACTTGGTCACAATGTGTGTATTTATAAAATCAAGGTCAAGTTCGCAACTTGGCCATCTGGGGTCAAAAACTAGGTCACTGGGTCACATTAAAAACCCTTGTTAACACTCTAAAGATCACAAGTTTTACCTAATCTTTATGACACTTGGTCACAATGTTTGAAATTAGGTTAATTGGAGTAAAGAACTCGGTCACCAGGTCACATTAAAGAAAAACCTTGTTTATTCTTTAGAGGTCACAATTTTACCTCATCTTTTTTAAATCTGGCAACAAAGTGTGTCACTGTAAAATTTAAATAAAATATTAAGTTAATCTCATAACATATACTGATTCTGCCTAAACTGCTTAAAAAGCCATCAGGTTAGCGCTTTAGGGCCAATGGCCCTCTTGTTTTTTTAAGTGTTTAGGAAATGTTTTGTCTTTAAAGCATGTATTTGTACTGTTATAATTTATGGAGGAAAATATTTTGATTAAATTATAGGTCAGATCATAGAAAAACCCTGTGTAGTCACCAGAGGTCATAAGTTCGTCTTAATCTTTATGAAACACAATCTAGGTTAAGTTTGATATTAATTAAGTCATCTGGGGTCAAAAACTAGGTCACATGGTCAAATCATAAACAAATGCAATAGAGGCTGAATTTCCTTAAATTTTATTCGGAAAATGTATAGGGTCACCATAGGGGTGTTCATGTACTACTACGACAGGTGAGCGACCTAGAGCCCTTTGGACCCTCTTGTTTACTTAATTAGAACACTTTACATTATAACACCTAGAGTTAAATTATTTTCTTCATCAAAACATGGCAATCCTTCAACAGTACCTAAAACATTGATTGTAACATTACATTGTACAGTATAATATTTTGAAGTCAAGAAAAAGAAATGGAATTTCTACATGAGTTATCAAAGGTTCAATTGTTGGTAACTTATAGAAAATCCGTTCTATGTGAATGATCAGCTTTGTAAACCCCAAATGCCTACGCGGGCCAAATGGTGATACTCAAGTAGTCCTTAAAAAACTTTGGCTTGCCTGTAAATGGGGGTATTTCTTGACTAGTGTGCACTGGAGTGATGAAATTGAGTTTAAATGCATTTTAAAATATGCATGTTATGTAGTGAAACTGGAAATCTGGAATAGTTTTGTATTCTTACATTGATACCAAAGTGAAAGTAGAATAGGGTAAAACCCGGATTGAAACAGTCCTGACATGTGTACAAATAGGTAGACCATGTATGATGGACAAAATATTTCTTAGAAGATACATGATCCCCCTTTGTTATTGTATTATTTTGAAGCTCTAAGGTACTTCTTTAAAATGATATACTAGTATGTCTTCCTGCTGGCCATAGACTAAAAGATGTAAAAAATTGGGGCCTATCATTGTAACTTTATATTGAACTAAAGAGCATATTTAGTTGGTGGTTTCTAACCTCTACCAATGAGTAACGATAACTGCACTGAACAATATTTAATACAACATGAAACCAACTTCATTTCACCGTTGGAAAGGTGCAACCATTTTCAAACATGTAATTATGTTCTAAAGCTAGACTGTACATCTTTGTAAGACAGTACATTTTGTCCAGATATAAGTCTAAACGTTTCTGTTCCTTCTGAAAGGCCTTCGCGGCAGTTTCTTGTGAGGTATGGGCAAAATTTTGGGAACAAAATACGAATCTACTCCTAATCATACGTATTCAAAGGCACATAACTTATGAACAAGTTCCGTGACATGTGATTAATTTTGTATGAACAGGATACTATGTTTATATACAAAGTTTGAACGAATTCTATTATACGATTTTTGCCACTTCTCCTGTGCAAGAAACTGCAACAAACGTCTTTAATTTGTCAGGCACTCTTCATTTACAAACTCTCCCAGTTCTTTAATATCTTCATTTCCTTTATCTGTGACACAAGCATGTTTTCAAGTGTGTTCACCAATATAATCTACTTAGACTGGAACACATGATTATTTAAGTGTTGCTATTATATCGATGTCACTATCCAATGTTCCGGAGAACTTGCAGATAGTCTCAACCAGTGTACGTCCTGTTTCATAGCACATATATATACAGTGTCATGTATATATATGTAAGGACTTTCCACTGCGATTAAAATGTCACTAAAATCTTATACGCATCTACTCTTTCATACAACATGGTACGACTCACATGTGTGTAACAGTCGATTCTTATATGTGACCACCGTCACTTTCTATCATGTTGTAGCATACTTTGATTTCAAGTAAAGCCAATCGTGGGTCACTTTGTTAATGTTTGTTCTATAGTTATACCAGCGGTGAAACAATACGATGGGTTGGCGGAAAACTATTGTAACTCCAATATAAAACATAGGGAGTTACAATAGTTTTCCGCCAACCCATCGAATTTATTATTTTAATTTATTATTATAGAAACCTGGAGTCCCCTCATACCCTCATATCCTCGAGGCGATAGAAATATTATCAGAAATCATGTGTCGCAATTAATCATAATGATATAATTTATTATCATACATGTCAAAACTAAATTATAATGCATTACTTTAGTATAAGTTTTAGTATGTTACAATTCCATTTACTCTACGTTCTATGACCATTTATTGTTCTACTCTTGTTTTAAACATTTATACTACTTGTTTCATTTTTAGCATCCGGAGAATTTTCTGACATAACCCACTACCTATTAGACTCCCATGATTCGTTATTACGTCGTTCCACGCCTTCCCTACTGGACGTTCCTCCAAATAAACGGAAGTCGATCCTTAAGAAGGAGATACCAAGCCGCGAAGAGTCAGATAACCTTCTAGTCTCAAATCAACGCAATATGCTTCATATGGTCAACAAAGCAGATAATAAGTCGATAGACAGTTGTAATAACGACGTCCAAGCTGACATTAAAACGCTTAATGATAATCTTAACCACACTGCTGATCAGTCTATAACGCCGACGATTGCAAGGAACAATAATATTATAGAGAAGGAACTAAAAACGGGTAATATAGATAATAATATGCATTGGTCAAATCTAGCTCAACTACCACCAAAGAAACAACAGTCATCGGACTCCTATACCGACGACAGTCAGTTAAATACATTTGATAAATCAGAGGATGAAATTCTGTTTAGTGATAGCGTGGCTTTGAGTGCTTTTAATACTGGAAAAGCAAACATTTGGCAGAATTCTGACATACATGGGATTCTTACTTGGCAAACGGACACAAGTCCTTCTGACAATCTTGAGAATGACGAGAGCTATTGCCTCTCGTTGTCTCACGAGAACACTCCATCTGAGGATCATGATCCCAGCAACGGTTTCCATGTTTCCCCGTTATCTCCAGCTTCCTCACAATTTTCACCAGAAGGATGTAGTGACCATAGGCAACAAAGAGAAAACAGTGATTCGAATTTTGATGCAAGTTTCCTGGATTGTGTGGGTGAATATAGCAATAGATCCAATAATACTATCATTCCTTTAGAACAATTAATGCAACGTATGCAGAGAACCCCATCATGTGATACACCCCCTACCATACCATCACCCGGAGCCAGTGGGTAACATTAGGTAATGTATAAGTCGTAAGTTCTTTTGTATGTTTACAAGGGGTGTTCAAATTGGACTGCAACTAAGCCCATAAAATGTATCATTGATAGATCTTAATAAAACAACCCTTCGATCCCCTTGCAGTATTCATCTCCAAGTTTCAATCAGATAATCCATTTTTAAAATGCATTTTGTTGTCATTCCCAGTTGCACTGTGCATATACTGGACAAAAGCCAAACAGAGGTCTTGGCGATCTTTATATTTTTTCCGACAATGCATTTTAAGAGTCGTGGAAACAAATAAAGGTCACAAGGGACAATGCTTGTCAATTATGATGGTCGGAAAGCTCAAGAATCTTTATGCTTCACAGAAAATCGCGTGAATAGCTGCTGCATGTGGAGGCTCATGACATCCTTCAAACCTGTGGCTGGCCCGCGATTGTCGGAGTATTTCTTCCATTTCTGAAGGAATTAGCCTTCGTTAAACTTGGCATTTACATAAGTCCATTTGATACATCAAATCGAATGGTAGAAACTTGATTTATATAGAAAATGGGTGTACATTTCTACTGGCACCCCATGCTACGTTTTGCAATGCAAACTTTTGTGCTGTCTTTGTCGGCCCATATTTGTTTATGAATATGTCGCATTGGTGACAAAATGAACCCACGTCTCGTTTATGGTCACTAAATTTGCAAACGGTCGACTGTTTTATTAAGAAAATGGTTTCAACTATTTTTTTACAGTTTACATGGGCATGTGTGCTGGCGTCTCAAAGCAGATAGGGGTATCAAACTGCACTTATCTACCTCATTTTTTGTAATATGCTTGATAATTGTATGAATAGCTCCTAATGATGTGACAACACATTGAACTACTTGCCTAACAGTAAATCTTCTACCAGTTTCCAACATTATTTGATGTTTGCAATCCTTTTTCTTGTTGTATTTGGATGTCGTACATGATGTGCATTTCCAAATAAAAAAAATTAAACTATCAAGAAATTGATGAATCTTGTATTTGGATGTCGTACATGATGTGCATTTCCAAATAAAAAAAATTAAACTATCAAGAAATTGATGAATCAGACATTACATTACACTATTTCACCATGCAAGTTAATTTAAACATTGCATTTGCTCCCGCTTTAAGAAACAACGATTCTGAAATAGGACCGAATTTGGTCAGAGAAGGGAGACATTTTCCCAATCATTTACACGCGTAGTCAGAGGTAATCGACCTGTTGTTACAACTACGCTGAATGGATTTTAAAATTTGAGGTATCAATGTAAATCTAATACAATGATCTTTGATATTCAGTTTACTATTTTAAAAAAATCATCGATACAAGAAAGATATAGCATCACTTGCATTCCAATTTGAACAACCCTCGTATTTGGATTTAACGTCGTTTCTTACCAATTTATACGGCGCCCTATTCAGTTAACCAGTCTAGATGAACTGCATTGTACCCAATACCAGCTTGCCCGCCACAGGGAACCAGCAACTTCTCTAACGTCTTGACAGTGTTGTCAAATTTCATGAAAGAATATGAACTGCCCCGACCGGGAATCGAACCTGACCAATGCCTAGATTATCATCAAATTCGTTAAAAAAATTGTGTTCTCGGCTGGTTAAGTTGAGTGCTGCAGTCCCTGTCTGGCTTAATATTACCTTTTACCATGGCGGTGTTCTTCTTTCTGGACATTTGTTTTATAAAAATGACATATGATATTTTGCATACCGATATACTGATTTATTCTATTTATGTCGTATGTTCCCATGGCAATGGATGATATAGATTTCATCAAATCTCTTCAATATTTCAGATAGCATGTACGGATTAAGGAACGATCTCGTGTAGACGTGACTTTAAACATTTCCAGCGATCACATGACTTCAAGGTGTGACCACCGTTCAACCAATGGGGAAAGAATTAGCGATATGAAAGTTTGGATTCGGATAACTTGGATTTTAGTACAAATCAGTGAATGACTAATGTTTGTAATCCCACCATGTACCGTTTATCTTCCCTACTGTAAGGTCGTTTGTATTTTTGTAAGACTCGTCATTGTGTATACTCGTTGCTCCAAGCATAATAATCATTGTGACGTAACACGTAACGTAGTATGTGACGTAATTTTAGGTTAACATCGCAAAGGGAAGTCTGTCAACTCAAAACAACCGTAAGTACTCTCCAAATAGGATAGTAATAGATAGAGTGACGCAGTGGTCGAGTCCACTATTACGGTGTTCAACCAATTATAAAGATTTATCCAGACATATATGTATTTAAATTTAATGCGAAACTAAGCACTTTTCTGTTCAGGCAATGGTTGTTAGAGTTTCTGTAGGCATAAAATAAAACGTCGCTCTCACATTATCCAAACTGGACAGTATTCTTACAGATTTCCTCTTGTGGTGTTAATCAAACATTACGTCACGTACCACGTGGTATGTCCTACCTGAATCATTACGAGGTTTCAGTCATGAAAATGTGTGCATATCGCGTTTTTTGGGGGTGTTATGATTAAAATGAGAAGTATTAATGACGTATAAAACACAAATTAAAACGTTTGTCAGATAAATCCAAGGTAGCCCAGTTAGCACAATAGTCCTAACCATTTGGAATCCTTTGACTTTATAGTTGTTTCTAATAGACCTAATTTATTTTTATTGATAAATAGATCGATTAATATTAAAATTATCACTTTTGTGCCCATCTAATTTTAGATGTGATAAGCCATCTAGATTTTAAAATGCCGAACAATTTAAAGTTGGTGGCATAATAGCATGACTTACTAAAATGCAATGGAAAATATACTAAGTCTTGTACTATGGAAAAGTTATTTTGTGGAATTGAATGTCTTTTATATATAATGTGTTGCTTAATTGACATACTATTCAACCGAAGTTTTTTTTTAATTTTCCGACTCATGATTTGGTTAAACGTTTAGATTGATTCTCTATACTCGTACATTGTCGCCGTCGGATCCTCACATGTGACAATTCCGTTTACTAAATATGTTAATGTGATGTATGGCGTGTACGGGGGTAGCAACCGACGATAAAATATGGGCCGTTTGAAAAAAAGATAACGTAATGTTTACGTTGATTTGTGTGTGATTTTTACAGCCGAAATGTCTTTATTATCTCACATCGAAAGCAGCTAATTATTGTTACACTGGGTGATAATCATACTAGTATAAATGTCAGGATACATGGTGATAGCATGTGATACCATTCTTAACATATTTGCTTTTTTGTCTACTGACTTGATTTACTCGCCGGTTGCGGTTAAAATCCTGTGATACCGGGAACGCCGATTTCGACTTGATTTTTCCCGCGGAGATTGCGCGCGCATTATTGTTTATTGATGGGATTTTCCGACGTAGCGCTGTAAAATTTTGACAGAGAATTGGGCAAACACCAGCGGTCACTTTTTTTACCGAATTAACTTGTTTAAGAAAACAGAATCGGTGACAACGGTACCATGTGATCGGGGATAATTGTCAGGGAATATTTTACGGTAAATCAAGTCGGTCCAATGCTGTTGATAGCGTTTTTGGAATGGTGTAAACTTTACTGAAAATGCAGTCATCAACCTTTTGGGGAATAATGTTTAAATTGTTTGATCGAATTGTTGTTTGCAGACACTTGATTTGCAAAACACATGTGTTGCAAAACACGGTTTGCATATTACCGGTCACGTGCTTGAGGTTTCTGGAGTATTTGCAATCTCAGATTGAATTTTGGTGCAAATTTACGAATTAACACTCGCTATGTCAATGAAAATCCATTCCCCTTAGATTTGAAATAAGCGAAATAAACTCCACACGAAACTGCGTTTGATCGTTTCATTTATACTCAGCGATTCAATTAATTCTACCGTATTAAAATATGTGTTTAACGCTTTATTTTTTATCTTGCGTAACAGTACATTTATCCCCAGGCGTTTTGGCAATTTACTTTTTATATCACGGAACGTGTTTCTAGACCAGTCTAAGGATACAAAAACGTGTGTAATAAATATGTAAAACAGCAGCAATTTATCATCAGCATCATGAATGTACTAAACATTAATTTATTCATTAATTCTTTGCGTTACATCTCGGAATTCAGTGGGTTTATAACACGAAGGCAAACAATGGTGGTGACGTTGACCCCTGTGTGTTATTTATGTGTGTGTCGGCCGTAAAATGCCATACCGTACTTACACGAGTAGTCAGTGTTGTCCATATCAACCGATTGCTGGTGTGGACTGATGTAGTCGCATTAATACTGGTTATGTGCGCAACCTTTTGTCGAATTGTTGCGATACCCGAGATGTAGTCGCATTAATACTGGTTATTTTCGCAACATTTTGTTGAATTGTTGCGATACCCGAGATGTAGTCGCATTAATACTGGTTATGTGCGCAACCTTTTGTAGAATTGTTACGATACCCGAGTGGTAGTCGCATTAATACTGGTTAAGTGCGCAACGTTTTGGAGAAATGTTGCGATACCCAAGTGGTCTCGTGAGTTCGTAGTTCGCAAATGCTATGCGATGGCGGTGTACAAAATAGGTCCAAATCCTTCTGTGTGTGCAAATTATTGGCATTGGCTATATCGCAACAAAATGAGAAATGTATAAAACACCGTTTTGTTCCAAGGAGGAACGTTTGTAGAATATAATTTCATGATGTCTCTGGTCTTATGGATGTATGCAGTTGTATATGTTGTATTTGGAAAAGGAAAGACAAAATTTACAACGGCAATACGAGAGCACAAAAGCATCAAAATGCTAATAACGCTAATACAGTGTAGCAATACCACGTGGTTTTTTACTACAGTTCCAAGTAGAAATTTGTAAACATTGGAACACAAATGTGGCCATAAGTATTTTATTTCTTCATCGATTTCTATGAAATCTACGCCACGCTAAGGGGAACATTATTTGCTTTCCTTGAAATATAAAATATTTTTCAGCGGATGTGCCGTTTTGTCCATTACCCTGAGAAACCGTGGAACGTGTAGGTTTCACAGGGTAATGGAAAAATCGGTAAAGCTGCTGAAAAAAATCTTATATTTCATGGGAAGCAAATAGTTCCCCCCTTAGCGTGGCGTATACTTCATAGAATTTGATGAAGAAATAAAATAATAATGGCTATTTTATTTTCCAATGTTTGCAAATTTCTTCTTGTAACTGTAGTCAAAAGTCACGTGGTATTGCTACACTGTAATAAAAACAAAATGCAATCAGCAATTGAATAATTGGGCTTGATGTACACTTTTCTGGAATATAATCTTCAATAAATAAAAGTAGAGTGCTGTAATCCGTGAGTGTACGAACCCATCGGAATTAAACAATGAACAGCAATACTTGCGGTCTTCGAAAATTCGTTTGATACGGGGCGATATTTAGAGCATTCTTTTATGGTGGATTGTTGACAGGGTAGCTATACCACGTGGCTTTTGGCTACAGTTTCAAGTCACAAAATTTGCAAACATTGGAACACAAATATAGCCATAAGTATTTTATTTCTTCATCGATTTCTAAAAAATATACGCCACGCTAAGGGGAAAAGTATTTGCTTTCCGTGAAGTGTAAGATCTTTATGAGCAGTTTTACCGATTTTTCCATTACCCTGTGAAACATACACGCTCCATGGTTTCACAAGGTAATGGACAAAACGGCACATCCGCGGAAAAAGAATTTATATTTCATGGAAAGGAAATAATTGTCCCCTTAGCGTGACGTATATTTCAAAGAAATCCATGAAGAAATAAAATACTTATGGCTTTTTTATTTTTTTAATGTTTACAAATTTCTTCTTGTAACTGTAGTAAAAAGTCACGTGGTATTGCTACACTGGTTAAGACAGTTAACATGTTTGTGATTTATGGACACATGCGATGTATATATAAACATGTATTTTAATTTGCTCAGTGTTCATACATGTAATGTTATATGGCTTTAAATACTTAACAGTGTTCGTTTCAGTATTGAAAAACAACTGCTGAAGTTAAGACGTTGAATGACGTCAATAATCAGCGTTGATGACGTCATATTTTATTTGTATTAAAGGAGTATGCATGGCAACGTGTGTCACACACAGAAACATTCGATATGTGTTCATCCACACTCGGTTACATCTACGTTTTATAAAACGGTGATACTGTAATATGATTGTGTGATATTATAGTGCGAGCAATTTAACTTGTTCCTCGACCTAATTTTATGCATGAATATATAACAGACTTCTTGTGGGTGAATATATCAATTTCTATAAGAAAGAACTGTAATGACGGTGGTTTGTATTAGTAGTGATACTACACCTCGTACATAATCGTGATGCTCTCCGCTTTTGGCAACAAATTCCAAACAAAGAGGTCAATCATAGAAATAAATAAACTGTTAAATTATGTTAATATTAACTTAATACATTTTGTAGTAGGTTCGCGGATCACGTTTACTTGTTCGCACTATGATATCTCATATTTATTACGATACGCTCAGTAAAAATCAGTATAAATTATGAACAATCCTCCAGTTGTCAGCTATTGGTAAACCGGGGCGTTTTAGTCACTGCTTTCATGGTCATTCTAAGGAAAGGAATAGGTCAACAGACCGTTTAATATTTATGGCTGTAACGCGGTTAAAAACTGCTAAAACCCCAAGAAAATCTAGTAAATGTTACGTCCGTGATGTCCGAGGAGTCCCACGTGAAATAATTGGACACTTGATACTATTTTAATTTTTTTAGCATCGAGTATACGCGCTTCAAAAACTGGTATGCTAGCTAAACCAGCGCTGCCTAACAACTCTGTTAAAATGAGAAATCATCGTTGGACACGATCGCAAAACTACAACCAGGATCTTCTCTTGGAACAAGAACACGCGCATAAACCAATGGCATACTGAAAGATAATGAATAAATCAAACAATATAATACGCTTCGTTTCATTCATTGCGTGTTTTATGGCCTTGCTTATATTGATTGGCACCGTAACTGTTGCTGTTAACAAAAAATGTTAGCGGAACAATATATTGTAATCGCATGTATGATGCTGGAAACAGAATTACTTGAGTTCTTGATAAATTTATAGAATTAGAATATTTCCCTATCTTACAATTGATTAGTTGCATGGGCACACATTCTGTTCTTAATAACACAATTCTATTGTTGTTTGACATAGTTTTTGACTGACAGTAAGATATGGAGATTCACGGTTAAGTGTTATCGGTTACAGAATAGCTTGAACTATCGTTATAGGGATGTACTCATCAATATTTTGCGAAACAATGTTCAAATGGCTAGATGTTAACCATGCAGGCTGGTTATTAAGTTAGTTGAGCACTTTATCGTCAGCCTGACGAATTGTGTACGTTCTCTGGGTTGTCCTATGACCTAGGACACGGCCATGTACTCGGTCCACATATGGAGATATCGTTAAATATTTGTGGAAGAGCAAGTTATTACTGACTAGTAATAGTTTTAAGAAAACTTGTATGATTGACGAATTTGACATTTGTGGCATTACTTTATATACAGTGGAGAAAACAGGCCGATCGGGCAATTCGCGGATTCCCCTGTTTGTCCGATATGGAAATGTTGTGACTAATTCCAACCTGTTATGTGCTGTGCTTGACTTTCATCATTTTAACATTTCTAAATCAATGGCTCGTGACGAAAATTCACCAGACTCAATAATTGACTGGGCGTCCTTTCTGTAACATCCGTCTTCCATAGTACTTCGTCTGTGGTCCGCACTTCTTAATGACTTCACACGGGCGACTGTTGACCAAACTATCGTAGAATGTGTTCAAATTGGGATCCTGTTCCCAGTATCCTGGTCCCGGTATGCTCGCCCCGGTATCCTGGTTCCGGTATTATTGCCCCGGGATCCTGGTTCCGGTATGGTTGCCCTGGTATCCTGGTTCTGGTATTATTGCCCCGGCATCCTGTTTCCGGTATGCTTGCCCTGAATCCTGGTTCCGGTATGATTGCCCCGGTATCCTGGTTCCGGTATGCTCGCCCCGGTATCCTGGTTCCGGTATGATAGCCCCGGTATCCTGTTTCCGGTATGATTCCCCCGGGACCCTGGTTCCGGTATGATTGACCCAGTATCCTGGTTCCGGTATTATTGCCCCGGGATCCTGGTTCCGGTAAGATTGCCCCGGTATATTGGTTCCGGTATGATTGTCCCGGTATCCTGGTTCCGGTATGCTTGCCCTGGGATCCCTGTCCCGTTTGCTTGCCCCGGGACCCTGGCCCGTTATCATGAAGCAATAATGTAAAAGGTATTATACTAGAGTAAACAGACAGATAACAAACCTACATGGCTTCGTAACTCTGGACCTGTCTATCCGAAAAATGTGAATTATTCATATGAACTTACAGCTGTTCAACTTTGTTTTAAGGCAAGTAGGTACATATTCGGTGAAAATATCATTATAATATTATATTTATTTGAAACGTGTAGAAAATAATACAAGCACTCACAAAGGTGGCGAGTATCAACAAACGTGGACTGTCCATGATAGTTTTCAAATTATTCTAAAAACTGTGAAACAATAGGTTTTTAGAATGGGGCCAGTTCAGTTAATTCCAAATGCTTATAATTTGTCGATTGACAAACAAAAGAAGCTATCAGAGTTCTTATTCCATATGCTGATAAAGCTTCTTTTGGCTGCTAATGGTCGTTATTATTATTCCATTGTTATTAAGGTGTATCCAAACCTCTGTCGTTCCTCTTTAGACTTGAGCATGTTCTAAAAGCCGGAGACCGTTAACATGGGCGAGCGCTACGTAGAGCTTTCCACGGGAGGTAATCTTTGCCTTCTATATTTAATTGAACGGGGAGTAACTAAATAAAGGCGCCCGGTAGCGCTTTGCTTAGGCAACGGACCCATGCATTCAAGTGGTTCTACATCTCCTAGTGTAGTTAAAGATAAACATTCTAGCATGATGTTAGACCCTAACACAATGTTAGACTTTGTCAGATATATATATATATACAAGTACATGTATAGTTAATTAATAGTTTGCTATTTAGCTGACGCGTTTTAGATTTATAAGGAATGTATTTTTATGTATATAATGACCTGTACTAAGTTATAGATAATGATACCAGTATAATTATGCTCTGTAATAGTTCGAGTGTGTTGAACTTTTATCTTTGATTTACTTGTTTTGTATGAAAGTTATTTTCTTTACCGAATGTATTTATAAGAGCACGGTGATGGTTTGATACATGTATGTACGTTTTTTCACAATTTGCATGTTAGAATTATTTTCAACAGTTATTTATTAGATACTATTTACACTTAGTAGTTTGTACTACCTTAATGGGGGTAATACACACCGTCTTTTGTAGTATGTACTACCTTAAGAGGGTTATACACACCGTCGTTTGTAGTTTGTACTACCTTAAGGGGGTAATACACACCGTCTTTTGTAGTATGTACTACCTTAAGAGGGTTATACACACCGTCTTTTGTAGTATGTACTACCTTAAGAGGGTAATACACACCGTCTGTTGTAGTATGTTCTACCTTAAGGGGGTAATACACATCGTATTTTGTAGTATGTACTACCTTAAGAGGGTTATACACACCGTCTTTTGTAGTATGTACTACCTTAAGGGGGTAATACACATCGTATTATGTAGTATGTGCTACCTTAAGAGGACAATACACACCGTATTTTGTAGTATGAACTACCTTAAGAGGGTAATACACACCGTCTTTTGTAGTATGTACTACCTTAAGGGGGTAATACACAACCTCTTTTGTAGTATGTACTACCTTAATCGGGTAATACACACCGTCTTTTGTAGTATGTACTACCTTAAGGGGGTAGTACACACCGTCTTTGTCCAATGTTCGTTGATTTTTTGTTACGATGTCTATATATTTAATCAAACATTATTAAAAGCTAAGCACTGATTATTTTTTGTGTTTTCTATTTAACTCAGTTTTTATGTGTTTTAGCTCACTTTAGCACAAAGTGTTCAAGATGAGCTTTTGGGATGTTAGGATGTTCGGTGTCCATCGTCTGTCAACAATTTCTTTAAATGCTATCTTCTCCTAAACTACAAATGAAGGTCACAGGGTCAAAAACTATGGTTTAAGGGTGTAAACCCTTTAAATGACATAGGAGCCAAATGTGTTTCAATTCGTTCAAAATGTCGGTGGTCTTGGGTGAGCGATAAAGGGCCATTTTGGCCCTGTTGTTGTATAATAATTAATTCTTTCTATGCACACATATCTTTTCAAATATCTTAAGTACCAGTGTCAGAACCATCATTATAACTCAATTCTTGATTTCAATTACATTCATACATTCGCAGGCAGTGGTAAAACCATGTTCAGATGGACCACAGGAATTTGAAGTTCTACCAATAAAATTATAAAAATCGGTCCAGCACACATCACTCTACATATATATATATATGTAATAGATCGCTTGTATCTTTTATTTTGTTAGCACAGGCTACGGGATTCCATTTAAGAAGGTGGAAAGGCGTTGCGTTCCTTCTATTATATCTATACAGTATATGTAGTGTGGTGGACCGACTTGTATAATATTTCATTGGTAGAACTTCAAATTCCTGTGGATGGACATACAAGTACATGTACAGTAAAACCTCGTTATCTCGAGGACCCATCGGGACAAGCCAAATGCTCGAGTTAAGCCAGGTGCTGGAAATATCCGAAGTCAATGATGAATTGTTGTTATGACTAATTGTAGCTGTGTTTATAACGAAAATGAGTTTGAAATTTGCTCGAATTAGGCCGGTTGCTCGAATAATCGCTGCTCGTATTACCGAGGTTTTACTGTAGTATATATTTAAGGAGTTGCTGTTAATTACTTAGATACTCTCCTTAAGTAAATGTAAGGTTTGTATACGGTAAGTGACGTAACGAACAACTGTGGGAGATGCGAAATTTGGACACTAAATGGGTATCACTAGGATCCCCAGTCCCACTGTGGTCGAAATGAGCCGGAATGTAGTTAGAAGTGCATTCTTCAGTTGTGGTTAATTGTTTCGCATCTATATACGTGGGTAGATCCAAAAGTAATGTCACTAGTGCTGTAAAATCGTGCATACTGTAAATAAAACAACGTTATTTTAAATCTGTTAACCATGTATATATCGTATAGTCCGCCTAGGATAACACTAGCCTTTGTTTACAAATAAGAACTAAAATTACATGCATTTTCGATGTCCATTTTTTGTTCAATCCATTTTTGTTCAATCTTGTGCATAATCACTTTAAATGCATTTGCTTTTTCAATCTACGCAAATAACAAGCGGTCAGCCGATCGTGCAGTGTTTATATTATCTATGTTTGTTATTTGATCAGGTGTGAGTTATCTCCGACGAGCTATACCCCATTACATCAAGTACCAACAGAATTATACATGTGTAATAAATACATCATGTCAAAGGAAGGGGAAATAATGGTTGATGACGACACGATCAGCGATCAGATTTACAAATTCTGTACATGGTGTCAATGTCGTAAACAAGAAATTTAATACCTCCCCCCACCATTCACGTCATTTATACATTGTAGTTCCTATAAAACATCGCCTTAACTTCATTCGTTACTTACAACCACATCACATTTACTGTTATTGTGTTGCGTGCTTTGCATCGATTTTCCACACTGTTTCTATGGCAACACTTTGCCGTTCTTGTATTAGAATTTGCGACACATCTGACTTTATTTCTAATCTGTTATTACGGCAAGAAAAATGAATCAAGAAGTCGGGCATGTTAGGAGATATAAAGCATCAAAAATTGCTCGCTTGTTTGTATATATAAAGGGATCATATGTCTAATAATTATAGATGATAGCTATGTCATAAATGTGGTCGATAAAACAAAGTGTTTGGATAAACTGTGATATAGACACCAGGGTACTGTTTTATCGAAGCACTTACGAAAGTTACGATCAAATTGAAACTCTTTATAATTTATTAGCAACTGCAAATTGATGACTGATATGGTTTGTAGGAGTTCATCAACTGAATCATTATTAGTATTGCAGCTCCATTGACCACACTTTAAAATTGTTACCAAATTATAAAGAATTTAAATTTGTTCGTAAGTTTACGATTCCGTAAGTCATTTGATAAAACAATACCCTAATGCATAAGCATATGTGAGTATAAAACGGAGAATTTGACATGATCCTGACCTTTATGCATGAAT
Source organism: Spisula solida (assembly GCA_947247005.1). Taxonomy (NCBI): domain Eukaryota; kingdom Metazoa; phylum Mollusca; class Bivalvia; order Venerida; family Mactridae; genus Spisula; species Spisula solida. The sequence continues at coordinate 42,589,125 of OX365948.1, read as the reverse complement.
ATATTACAAGGTTCTTGCGTTGAATATATAAATTTTCGCGAGAAAATCGTGCAATATCGGTACTTAAGATTTGTGTTGGTATTACACTCCGAGCATCTTCGTGATACTTCCCGCTTATGAAAACATATACATGTAACTAGGATTATGAATACAGACAGTAGACCTTTTCGACGGGGCTGTTTCGTGGAGCAGGTTACAGTCTGGTTCCCGTTCTAATTTTACAGTTGTATTACTGTAGTTAGTGCTGTAATTGTGGGGACGGGAACCAGGCTAAAACTTGCTTCACGAAACAGCCCAGTCGAAAAGGCCTAATATATCAGATGTTAAGTAATGCATATTAAAGGTCTCGAGGGGTGTCAAATTCTCTAGACTATATTATACATGTATATTTGCTCAAAACAGCCTGTACATCCGTACGGACAACGTATGAAGCTCGCAAATACTTCGGTCATACATCTTACGGTGCTCGGTGCTATTGGATTTTATACCTGCGCAATTAACGTAATTTCCTCATTCCTTATTAGTCCACATAATGCGTAACGTCTGTACGATATTGAACTAATTATCACGAGTAGCCTTGCTGAGAACACACGATCTCGCTAATGTAATGTCTCCCCAGAATGTAAGTTAATTCGTTTCCCCAAGAATGTAAGTTAATTTGTTTCAATACGTCTTATAGCCAACACGAACCAGTCACGACATTGAGCTTATGCATGTTTATGTTTTGTTGTGATCATATGAACCCAAGGTAAATCACGCAATTCTCACAAAATGACCTGTTTGTTCTCTGGATTAAAGCCGTTTCTCGATAGTTGTACAAAGCAGCCGATTCACGTATACCGGCAACCAGTTTTCATGGACTTTGTCATGTAAATCAGTACTAACTAACCATTCCACAAGGAACCTGCAATTACTACACATATTCAGTTTCCTGGAAGGGCATGACCTGCAGCAACCGCATTCTAATCACCTAGATCTTTATGCGTTGCAATAGACGTGGCTGGACTGATAACTCAGACTAACCACTTTGGTGTATTACTACACTTAGACACGAGGTGTAAACGGAAATGGCCGAGCTTTCACGATTGGTGTTGTTATTTTGTCGAGCCAAGAGCGAAACCATTTTAAATTAGACTAATGGTTTTAATGGGGTTACAAATACAATGGTATATTACACTGGTTGCTTACAAAACCAGTTCCAAAAAACGCTTCTACAAATTCAGTTATTTTATTGAACATGATTACAAGCGTAACACAAAATCCGATGGCCAGACACCATAAGCAGCACAAACCGGTCATCTACCTACAAAGGATGAAATCAGGAAAAGATGATGGGGCTGGACACCATTTTCGGCGTAAGCCAGCAACCACACCACACGACAGTCTCTGCGGTGGAACCGTCCAGGCAAGCGAAAACGAGGACAACCAAGAAACGCCTAGTGCCTAGGTCTTGAGGGGAAAATTTATGACAAAGATTGGATGCACATGGACACAAATAGAAAGAACAGCTCAGGATAGACCACTCTGGGGATCCGTTGTTGGTGGAATAACATGGGAAGTAAGTAGATTTTCATATATATGTAAAGTGAACCTAACATATCGCTGGCTTAAAATTAGAAGACTCATGTATAATTATTTAAAATCTGCATCACGAGGCGCTTTTTATGAGCCTATTTTCATGAAAATCTGAACTGGTCATGTTGACGATCCCGAAGGTTAAAAGTTAGTTTTATCTAAAAGTAAAGAGTAGTTTTTAGACAGTTATTTTCTTGTTTTCTTAAAAAATTAGATACAGAATACAGATTGGTGTTGCTAATGGTGTCTGGCCATCGGATTTTGTGTTTTAGACATGGTTATCTCATCGCCACGTGACCTATACGTGCTGGTCATGTATCGATATACCTGACACAGTTACATTTTGTTGAAATGACAATCTGCATAATATAGGTTTTTTATGTGAGAAGGGGAAGTACACAATGTAACTTGATTGTATAAAGTAGTTTAAACTTGGCGTGTTGGTCTCCCTTTGGTTACGATATACTAAACCGAGTGTGAATACTTTACTTTTGTCATTGCCATCCATACAGGCACAACTTAAGTCCAGGCCCCGATCTCCCGAAGCATCTCAAGGAGAAATCTCAGCCCAAATTGAGATTTTGCTCAAATAAAAATCTGAGTTTAAGACGAATCTCAAGTTTGAGCACTTGAAATGTTGCTAATATAATGCTCTAAACAATGTTTTCATTTTGTTGATACCAATTTTGATTCTGATCTCGCAAGGAAATTTACTCAAAAGACAGTCGACAAAATTTGAGCTGAGATTTATCTCAAATTGAGATGTTTCGGGAGATCGGGGCTTGTTGTCCACGGGCCACACGAGCGATCACCCATAGGATATTGAACACTATAATCTTCTGAGAGCCTGGGATCAGTAGAGTATTTTCCCGAATTTTGCAATTTCGCCGTTGGGAAGTAAAGACTTTTGGGTGTAACATGTTACAAAATACGAAAAGTATATTAACATGCAGTAAACTTTTATGACAGCTAAATTTTAGTGCAGTTATCATTCGAATAAAACATTAAAAAATAAAAAGTACACAGTGTACATCTTTTCTGGGGTATATATCAAGTTTTGTAAAACAAAGAAATTATCTATAAATGATATATTTACATGTAACTTTGCACCACACGCTGATCCAGAATCACACGGTATAACCCGACGAATACGCCACCGAGTGACGAATCCACGACAGAGGTAGACTCTGATGACGGGTGAGTAGTGATGTTATATTTCTTACCAGCAAATCTCGATTTCGAGATTTCTTTTGGATCTAAGGGTTTGTGAATGACCACGAAGGTTGAAATGTACTATTCAAAGAGTTTCGCATGTTATCTTTGCGGAATAAAGCTGATAGCGCCTGTTTACACACGACATGCAGAAAATAATGTTCAAATTTCACATTCATTGTACAAAATTAACCAGTTTGCTACAGTATTAAACTATTTAACCTCACAGATCTAACGAAATATCATCTATGAACAATTTTGCCAAGTTCCAACTATGTCCGTGCTCTTAAACCGATGTTTGAACCTTCCAAAGAGACCCTGGTATGCGCTAAAATGTTGACGTTTACGGCAGATGAGATAAGATGAAGGTGAGAAATTAAAAGTATAAAACGATGTGAGAAAGGAAAAAGGTTAAAAATAGATTAAAAACAGGGCAGGTAATATTTAGGGAGAGGCATGTTCTATACGGCTAACAGCCGTACTGAACCCGGGTGTCGGAAGGTCAATGATGTCAGGGGGTAGGGAGTTCCAATGTAGTATTGTTCTAGGGAGGGAGGAGAATTTATAATACAAATATAGTCTTTTTGTGTGTATTTGTTGAAATGTCTAAGTTTGTAATGTGCGCGAGGAACGGGTGCTAGTGATGAGACAGTTTGGGCGTGGGATAGCAACCCGGTCATGTAAGATGTTGTGTAGCGTAGGCAGTCGTCAACGCGTCTCCAATGTAGGGTAGTCAACATGTTTGGAACACTGGATGTACGACTGTAATCTCGCTTGGTCCAACGAGCAGCTCTACGCTGTATGGTCTCAGTACAGGTCAACTAACAACGACATTGGCTATGCTACTAGCCTTCTGGATGCCAACTCAAAAATTACAACCAAATTTAAGAAATCAACCATCTGGATCACAGGTGACTTCAACCTTCCAGATATCCAATGGACAAACAGTTCTATTACTGGTCACAACTACAGGAAACTATTAACGAAACCTTCCTTCAGCTTGAACCAGACCTCGGCCTCTCACAGATCGTTGATTTTCCAACCCATGGTAGCAACACGCTAGACTTATTCCTGACTAACAGACCACAACTTGTCAACAGATGCACAGCCATCCCAGGAATAAGTGATCACCATGCTCTCTTCATCGACACTAACTCCTGTGCAGCACGACGAAAACAACCGAAACGAACCTTACATATGTGGAATAAAGCAAACACAGACAACTTCAAACTGAAATGCAAGTCACTCTCGGACACAAAAACATCTTGGTATCAACCAACTTTGGCAAATGTCTAAAGAGGGCTGCCAACACATCATCAAGAACGAAGTCTCATCACGACAAAGCTCGCAGAGATTTGAACAGCCATGGATCTCTAGGGATATCATGAGGATGTCAAGACTGAAGAAGAGAAGGTTCAGACGAGCCAAGAGAACTGATAAACTGACTGGGCCAAGTACCAAGACATCAAGAGAAGCACGCAGCGAGCTTGTAGATCCACCCATAACGATCACCTTAACAACATGTTGAGAGAGGACAACACAAATCCAAAGGTCTTCTGGTCGTACATCAAGTCAAGGAGGAAAGATAGCGTTGGGGTTCCTCAACTGAAGAAGGATGGTATTACTTACTGCACAAAAGAAAGCAGAGATCTTGAACGACCAATTATCTTCAGTAATCACAGATGAAGACATGACCCGCCGCCCCTCACTTCCTCCCAGTAGCACACCTTATATTAACACTATATCGGTCACAGTCAATGGTGTCTACGAACTACTACAGAAACTGAAGCTGCACAAAGCCACAGGTCCAGACCAAATCCCTGCCCGCCTCTTGAAACTTGTCGCTAGTGAACTTGCGCCAGGACTCACAACCCCGAACAAATTGATGCAGTTACCCTCGACTTCTCAAAAGCATTTGACAAGGTACCACACAACCGTCTTCTACAAAAGCTTGAACACTACAGAGTCCGAGGCACTACTCTTTTTTGGGTTAGAGATTTCCTATCCTCCCGCACCCAGCAGGTTGTCCTAGACGGTTCGAGATCATCAACTGCGCCCATTATATCTGCGGTACCCCAGGGTAGCGTCTTGTGCCCATTGCTCTTCCTTCCATTGCATACATTAACGACCTACCAGACAAGGTCACTTCCAAGGCAAGACTATTCGCCGATGACAGCCTCCTATACCGGATTGTGAAAACTCAAGCAGACTCTGAAGAACTCCAGAAAGACCTAGACCGCCTCCAGGAACGGATGGGAGAATGACTGGCAAATGGCTTTCAACCCGGACAAGTGCGAAGTAATCCACATAACAACAAGAATGAAACCACTACAAACCAACTACTCCATCCATGGTGTTCAACTATCAACCACTACCTCTGCAAACTACCTTGGCATCTCAATCACACCTGATCTTTCCTGGGACCAGCACATCAACAACATAACTCGTAAAGCAAATTCAACTCAATCATTTCTACGCCGCAACATAGGGTCATGCCCGCAGTTAGCAAAAGCATCTGCCTACAAGACATACGTTCGACCGTCTGTCGAATATGCTTCCACAGTCTGGTCTCCTCATACTGAGAGCCTCAACAACCAACTAGAGATGTTTCAGAGAAGAGCTGCCAGATTTGTCAAGCGAGACTTCAGAAGAACCAGCAGTGTTTATGACATGATCACAGATCTGAAGTGGGACACCCTACAAAGACGCATAGATCACACAAGGCTGTCCATGCTCTACAAGATTCAACATGGACTGGTCGACGTCACACCAGACCTACCTCTACGGCCATCCAGATCTACCAGGTATAACGACCAACAACAGACACAGCTCTCTTTTACAACTGCCAAAATATCCTACCAACACAGCTTCTTTCCAGCAAGTATCGTCCTCTGTCCAAACTTTCTAAACTTTCTTTTTCTTAAAAAAAAAACTGTAGATTCTAGATCTATATAGTTCTAAGTGCCTGACTGCTGTGTGTGAACAGTTTTTAACACATCGCGAAAATACTCAAAATGAGGGATGCGATTAATGAAGATGATGATGATTATCTACAGCAAAGAATACATTCTAGTGTATATCTGTGTCGACAGTCAAATATATTAATATTGCATTGATGCGTCCACTACTTGACGGGATATGTACGGATTCGTTTGGGTTTTATTACTGACTCTCGTTCCGTATCGCAAAATACGAGATTTCACCCAAGCTACTTCCTGCTCTCAAAATATTTGTATTTTCGTGAAAATAGTGTTATTCTCCTAAACTGGGATGTCTTGATGATAACCATTTCTTCATTTTAGGTAAGAAGTTTATCTTGGCTAAATAAATTGAGAATTTTTTGCTATAGTACTGAAATAAGAATGTAAAAATTATCTTCCTCAATTTCTCCGGTGACGAAGTCACTCACCCATGAAAAAAATTAAAAAAACTTTTATCGCTTGATCTGTACGCAAATAAGTGTTTATTCTCCAGTTTTAGAAATTCGAAATATCCTTAACAATACTGGACTATTTTCATACAGTTTAAAACTATTACTGTGAATACAGATATCATAAAGACTTTGGTTACAATCCATGTGTCGGTCTATGACAGTTTTAACAGGTAAGTTCACACCTGGATGAGTTTGTGTCAGGTTTGGTCGACAACATCATTGTCATATAGAATGTGATTGTCACGTTTCTACTAATATAATTTTCTACTTTGTACTGCCGACAATCACTTTCCGATTATTATTGGCAGGTGTCTGAGCCTCTGACAGGGGGCAGTTATAAAATCAAGGAAGTGGCTAGAGGTCCGGTAACCGGACCTCTAGACTATGCTTGTAGGACAGGCTAGAGGTCCGGTAATTGATTGCATATGTATAAACCAAATATTATATTTCGTGTCAAGAATTTAAATGACATAAACAAATGTTTACCTTGTTGAACAGGTATTGAGGTAAGTATATATTTAACATTGACTGGGAATAACAGTTATACTTGATTCTCATTGAGTCGATCCTTCTCATCGACCCGTGCCCTACTTATTTTTGCAGAATATAAACACGCGCAGTGATGGTTCCTTTCCAAAACATATGCAAGTTTGTTAGTGGACTTTTTCCTGTCATCACAGCAAAAAATGTGCATAAAAGCGCATGTAAACAATTTTTGTGGACTGATTTAAAACCAACCCTGAAAAATCCATTTTGGTGAGCAGTAATGCCTAAGCTCGTACCATGGGTTTTTGTTTTTGTCCATATTTTTGTCAACATACAATGTACTTGTCCACATTAATGTAAAATATGTGATGAACAAACTTTATGTTACCACTGTGTTTCATAAAATAATTCAGTCTTTGGGTTAATTATAGACTGACCAATCGGAGGAAATGAGAAAGTTTCTGAATGACGGAGCCTCTTGACTGGTACTTGGTTCACAGTAAATATTTTAAGATAAAAGCTTTTTTATTCCAGAAATGGTTCATTTTACTGTAGTTCAGTAATTTCTCAGTCAGAAAATGAAATTTAATTGCAGACCAAACAATTTGAAGTGTGCATGTTAGGTTTTTATCTCTTAGGGGATCGACTCCATGAGAAAGCAGTATATCTCGAAAGTTTCATTGGGCCTACACGCAAATTATAGATCTGTGTTCAACAACAATTGATGCGAGTACTTATACACATTTATAACGACTTGAAGTCTAGAGGGGTACCACACATAGTATTTGGGTCACTTTTTTCACAGACACGCCCAACAGTACAACAAATTCTGCAAACTTCTCAATAAAGTTCTATGCAAGATCCACCCTCATAAATTTCGTAACCACGGGGAACAGCGCATGAACAACAAGGGACAAACCCATCGGCAACGTTCCCGATAGGCTAAGAAATTATCTTAAAATGAGTTTGTACAAACATGGAATACACAAGCACACGCACATTTTGTGTTTAATAAAATATGATGACATAAGTAAATAAATAATAAACAGTTTACCCCATCTTTGATAAATTCCATAAAAAGTAGATCTACATCCCGACGGGCGACACGCACGTTTTGATAAAACTTCGTGATCCCAACATTTAATTGAAACATATGAAGAACTGCTTAAAAAGGATTTGTTTGTTTGCAGTGTCAAAACTGATGTGTGAGCAAACAAGTATTTGAGCAAATACCATTGAACAAACAAAAATAAATGCGACAATTACAGACAGCATAATAACTTAATTAAGTGCGGCACACTTCTTAAACCAACTTGATTGCTAATCAATTAACTATTTTTTACAAGATTTCTGTCAAATACTTACCTGTATAGCAAGGTAAATGCATTGGAAGTCTCAACGGGATAAAATATATATTGTTTATACATATGAAATCAATTACCGGACCTCTAGCCTGTCCTACAAGCATTATCTAGAGGTCCGGTTACCGGACCTCCAGACTCAAGTCCAGGTCTAGAGGTCCTCTAGCCACTTCCTAAAATCAATCAAGAGACAGAGGTGAGAAACAAGAAATCCGGGTGCGTTACCCTAGCTCGTTTCCAATAGATTCCATGGTTCTTTAACATGCTCCATGTATAGTAGACAGTTCAGCTGTCTGCAAGTGGCTGCTTTAAATTCTGACGGTCCAGTCACTACAGACAGACACCAAGTAGACCAAAACACAGTCAGAGTTTGTGCACGGATATTACGCGCACTTTCAGCTCTTAAAAAATATATTAAAACGTCTAACCAGTACTAACCACCATGAAATATATTATAGCCTTTCCACGAAGAATGAACCTTTATCTCGCGATAGACACTGATAATATTTTAAAAAATGCACAGCAACGTGTCCATCCGACAACTTAAACACGGCTATATCGCTATTATGACCTCAATTTCAGCCATCGTTCTTGTTGTTGTTATTTACGTCATTCGCTTATCGACCAATCAGAATACACAATTTCTAACAAACGGACACAGTAAAAAATTAATCGAACTGAACCAGTTTGTCACTAGTTGGGTGGGAAACACTGAAAAGGGTTTCAGAAATTACCAAGTGTCCTGGCCAAGGATTGAACCAGGCACCTCTCGATCAGTAGTCAAGAGTGTTATCGGCTCGGCCAATGGGCCACCCGTGATGCATAGTGAACTGAAGTTATGTCGCTCTATTTTGAATTATGGTAAAGTAATGACACACTCACTTTCTATGTAGTCGTCTGGATTCGCGCTACATCGTCGCATCGGGGCTATGTCGGTTTTGGTCACCATAAGTAAACCACAAATAGTGGTGAAAAGTTGCTACCTAGAACAGCAGGGCTCAACACTAACACTGTTCCGAGACCAGTGAAAATTCTGGAGGACAGCAACTGTCCTATTTACAAAATGGGCGCTTTTGCCCTGTCGGACCAGTGGCCAAAATAGTTAGTGTCTAGGCCTGAAAAGCGATGATTTACACGTCTTTCTAGTTTAGTTCCGTAATGCGTAAGACTTGTTAAGAGAAAGTACCCCGGTTGAATGCCGACACATGCACTGTTAGATGACGAGTCATCTTCCTCTGATTGGTTGGTATAAACTGTTGACCGTAATGTTGGGCACTTAATGTTTGAAAGGTAGTGCAATCTAAAATAATTAAAACAACTGACTAGTTCTTTTACAGCTGAATGGCTTCATAATTCCTGCGTTTTTAAAAAGAACTAAAATCTATAAAAACCCTGACTGTGTTGCTGCAAATCCGAAATATTCCGGTCCGCCGGACATGTCTGGAGGATTTTGATACGGTCCACCTTTTTTTTTAATCTGGAACCGGTCCAACTGACTGGCCTTGATCCGCAACTGTCAAAACAAAAATGGCGTCGTTGAACTACATCCTATTTTGTATACTTGTAAGACATTGGTTCACATGCAGATATACAAGTATTGCCAACCATAGACACAATAGCTAAGTATTAATTGGGTGACAAACCTACATTTACACGTTACTAAGGTAGCAAAGCTTTTCACCAACCCTTCGCTAGGTTACATGTAGATTCTACTAAGGCAGGGCTTACATTTTGACAGTCTGCTAGGTTCATCGTTCGATTATTGTTCATACATGCAGATGTGGCAAGGTGTAAATTAGTGGGGTCTGATGTCGCGCTGTATGCCATTCTATTGTTTAACGATAACTATTGGTAGAAATTGGTGACAAACAGATGTCGATAATTCCCCCAAGTCACTGTGATGCACAGGCTGTAATACCCTAAGCTATATTGAAAATTGGTCTAGGACCAAATATATGTCATCCACTATAAATAAAGTCGTTATTATTATTATAATTATTGTCATTTTCATTTTCAACATGCCCAAGTCAAAATTTGTTGTCCCCAGTCAAATGGAACCCCGGGACAATGTTTCTTATTTTACTGGACAAATAAAAGCCGGATGAGCATTTTGTACCCAGTAGATGATGCTCTTGTTTATTAATTAAATCAAATACAGTGTTGTTTTTTGGCGAAAATTATTTTCCCCTCTCCGCAGAGAATATATTTTTCGCCAAAGATTTCTTTGAGTCTTGCTAAAATTTTTTCCACATAAATAAATTGTGTTGATAAATGAATGCAGAAAGAGCTTGTTTTGGCCTCGGAGGCTCCCATACTTAAAATACCACCAATAAACATTCATACTAGTTAGTCATTTGAGGAGAATTTAACAATTTATAAGTGAAAATTCCCCTGTCAGTTTTCTGCGCCTTAATTTTCCCCCTCCTATGGGCCCGTACCCCTTTTCCCCACAAGTCAAAAGAAACACTGGAATATCATCAATAAGATTACTGGAAATGTAGGCTTGTTCATAGAGTAACGTTAAGATTACTGGAAATGTAGGCTTGTTCATAGAGTAACGTTAAAGTTTATTCATCTTTCAGATATATTCATCTCAAAGGCTCATCCCTTTTACATTTGTACATGTATCATTAAGTTAAATTAATGGGCATTAGGCCAAAAATCAAAATATTGTTTGTTTCCCCACCCCCTACCTACCCGATTAAAAAGGGCCCTACCCAAAATAATGTATTGCCCAAATTGAAATAAAAACATTTTTATTAAAAATTGGAAGTGAAAATTTTATTTTTTTGTTTACTGGCTTCTTTCTTACCATTTAATCTAAGACTGTTGGTTTTCACCTAAGAGTTAATTCTTATTTTCATTATTTGTATGTCTTAACCAATAACTATCATACAGAAACAATTAAAAAATAATCATTTACCCTTACCTACCTACCCATTGTAAATCTGCTAGGGTAGGTAAGGGGTTACCAAGAATATTTTAAGTTTGGCTTTATAAAGTAAATTTGGGTCAGTTTTGAATCATGCCAATTTGTTTGTGCACCTTGCTAATGCATAACAATACTGTGCATAAACAATATAACACACCTTGAAGGATTTGTCTAGTCATTTATCTGGCATTCCTAAGATGGCTAGAAAACTAATCTGTTGCTGGTTACAGTATGCTCTTATTTAGAGTGAGGAGGCGTGCTATCTCAGTGTCGGAAACAGCTGTGGTCATTTAGGATGATAGTAGTTATTAGGTACCTATGATTATCATTATGTCATTTACATATTTAAATTTATGTAAACCATCATTGGTATCATATAAAGGTTACTCGCATTCAAATGTAGTTGAAAGAAAAAACAACACAGTGCGGTGGAGTGGTTATACAGTAATACTTATTCGTGGAATCGTCTTTAATACTCTTACATATATTCAGTCAAACGTAGGATACTTTAATCGGCTTGGGGCCAGTGGCTGTTTAGACAGATTTGATTGATAAGAAGTGACAGATTCCAATTTCTAAAAAGGCACATTTTGACCCTCAATATTTTGGTTTGAAGGGTCATTTTCTCTTATAATCATTTGTGTATTTTGTCTATAAAATGGTAAAATTCATTCAAAAGCATCGAAGTGACCCTTTAGATTCAGGAGCTAGTCAAACCCCTGATTACACTAGTTAGTATACAGAGTAACAGTTTGAGGGGCCAGTGAGTGCATAATTACATATTTTATATTGTTTACAAAATATTAGCAGTGTTATAGTCCAGTCAAGATAAAAATCTAGTGACGCAGCGTTTGAGTCCACTATAATGGTGTAAAACCAATTATAAAGGCTTATACTGTACAAACACTATAAGTTCAATGCTAAACTAACATACTAAACTTCGCATTACCTGTTTAGACAATGGTTGAGTTTTTTTGCATACACATAAACTGCAACGTCACTGTCACAATATCCTAACTGGACTATAACTTCCTGGGTCTGCATTTATTTAAATAATATTCCAAAACTTTATCTTATAGGTATTAGGACTTTAGGTTACCCTAGTTTCTGTTTATAGTTCAATGTAAGGCCAATCAAAATGATATTGTGGTTATACAGTAAGTTGTAACCCTAGACATCAGTGATTTTTTTCCTTCTTTGTTTGCTACCGGTAAACGGTACCTTCCCAATTTAAAAAAGGATCTAATTTTCCCAAATATGAAGGGAGATATTCCCAATGAACATTTAAAAAAAAAAAATTCAAAACCGGACATAAAATGACAAAGTTATTCATGATCATTTTTGACAAGAGGTCAAGCATAAAAGTATACAGAAACCTGTAAACAGTCACATGTAATGTCTTTTTCTGTTTTATTTGGCCTTTCTACTTCATGAAAATTCCCAATTTCAAGTTGTCACAACGCGAAAATTCCCAATCTGAATGGACCCTTTCCCAAAGAAGCGAAAAAAATCACTGGACATAGTCCCTTAAGTATCTAACTACCCAGTATATGTTTGCCCCTACTCTAAACATTTATGGCATCTTGCTAAATACTGCGAATTTGATATTGTAATATTACATTAATATTATAGTGTGTAAAAACAATAAAATAATTTTAAGAATTAAAATAGTTTTCCTTAATACCTATTATTTTCAGGCATGTACAAGTATAATAAAATTTGTTTGTATTACATGTAAATAAACGTGTTTGTCGAACAATCCACATTAATGCTTAACGTGTGTGAAACCCTGTCTGATAAATGGGAACAAAAATGTTTCTTCCGCATTGATTAAAAGTAGATTTCAAGTGTGGTGTCATGTTTCAACTGATTATAAATCAGTTACTTCAGAAATCTTTATGTGCAGTATATTTTAAAATGCAGTATTGTTGGCAACCATACAGCCAAACCTGTCCAAATAGGGCATTAAATTTTGTGAGACCAACTGGATATGCAGGGTTTGGATGGGTCCGCATCCCTCCTAAAGACTGTTACATGTAGTATTCGACTTGTGAATTATTAATAAATTGCAATATTTGTTTGTCTTGACCAATGACTATCATTATGAAACAATTCCAAAATAAAAAAAAATAAAAAAAAATATTAACCTACCTACCCATTCTTAATCTGCTTGGGTCAGGAAGGGGATACTTCTTGTACAACTGGATCAAAGGGCATTTTGACAATGCGAAACATGGCTGATAATTTTATTTGTGTTTTTATTAAAGTACCCAGATGAAAAACTATGCCCCACGCTGGGGATTTAGTAAACATTGTCAGCAGGGTGGTGATTTAGACATAAAAAAATTGAAACTGTCTTATTCCCCCGGTGTCATACCAACTTGTTAAAAATGGCACTGTGGTATAAATCGCTTGCTTGATGCATAGCATAGCTAGTTCCAGGTATCTCACTATCTGATGGTTCGGTCCCCTGGTGTCAGAATAATGTCAGTGCCATGGGTAGTCTCCATCCCAGCGGCGGCATATGAAAAAAAGTAGTTTCATCTGACAACTAAAATATAGTCGATTGTAGAAACCTGTATATTAAATATAGCAGTTGTAATCAAAGAACTAGAAATATTGTTTTTGATTGTCAAAAGTAAGCCGAATCATTATGTTACAGGTATCATGTTTCTACTGTTTTCAGGTATAGCATGAACCCTTCAAGATGGGTAATTGTCTGAGCACCGATGAAAAACAACCTAAGTATCCACCAAGTCAACAAGATTTGAACCGCTCTACATCACAGACCCCTGTGTCCCCTAATGGTGTGCAGGTTAATATTGACCCCACAAGACCCTTACCATCAACACCCAAAGCTAAAGGTGAGTCACTGTTGAATAAGTGTTTGAAACAGGGGTGTCAATATTCCTGATTAATCCGGAATTCCTGAAAGAGCTATGATTTCTGACCAAATTAAAAGTTATTTGATGAAAATATATCAAGAAATGGCTAAGTTGTTGTCGATTCAATCTGCTCTGAAGGATTTTATTGGTAAAAACTGATTTAATATGGAAACAATGTGGTTGAAAGCATCTTGTTTGGCAAAATTGGTCAGCCGCATATGATTTTCAGGATTTTTAATTTGGCTCTGTTGACACCCCTGTTGAAATCAGGGCCGTATTTACAAAGATAACTTCATTCTTAGGTATGTTCTTTAGAAGTTTTGTTTATAATAGACAGTTTATAATAGATGAAAATATTTCACTAAAAAATCTCAAATTATATTTTTCAACAATTTTGACCGTGCAATACTTATTCATAAACAAAAATCCATCTTTGACAAAACCTAAGATTTTGAATATTATTCTAGTTAATTCAACAATTTTTAAAAGAAGTTTTGATGAGCCTGAACACATGAAAGCCAATTTAAAGGAGAACAAGCTGATTGTCTGTATTTGAGCCTACACATGGTGGCTGTTGTATTATTTAAAAGATACAAACTATTGATAATGGATAATTTAAACAATGTGTCTATTGTTTAACAAAAGATGTATCATTTACCTAAACATTTATCAGTAAGCTATATACATGTACACTGTACACAAGGACATAAACGTACAATGTACTCTAGGCTGGTGTAAATCTATATGGGGTATTTCTCGCTAACCCTGCTGTTAAGTAAACTTCAGTAAATTGCTCAAATTTTTAGCTCTATTGTTTTCATTACTTACTGCAATGGCATCCTCATACATCAGTGGTTAGTTTCCAGACAACTTGTTTGATTATTAGGCCAGGAAAATAATATGCTGCAGGGCCAGGTGAACTTGCATAATTATCTTCGACATCTGGATTTGCTGCACTAGAAAGAAATAACTTTTCTGAAGGAAATAGAAGTCGTTTGATGAAAAAATACAAAAAAATTGAGTTATTATCATTTGAAGTTTCATAATATTATGCTGAATGTTAATATAAAAACATGTAATAGAACAATGATCAAAACATATTAGCTTGTGAATCTGAAGGGTTATTTTGATACATTTCACTAAATTTTACAATTTATAGGCAAAATACCCATAATATTAAGAGAAAATGACCCTTCATACTAAAATCTTGAATGTGGCTTTTTGGAAATTTCAAGTGGCAAAACCCCTACTACAAAGTCAAATGGAAGCCTTGCTTTTGCTCAACAACAGTACTATTTATTATGGTCACCTGAAAAAAGGTCATGGAATTGGAATCAGTATCAGTTTATTTTGCTACCGGTATATTATAACACTTTATCACATGTTTGATGTCGCGGTAGCGTAATAAAGCCATTATTTATTTTTGATAATACACTAGTGTAATAAAGCCTTGACGTGACGTCATTCAATGTATAGGCGACGTCGTCAAAGTTGCGCATTTATTATAGTGAAAACAAGTAGATATTTTATGTTCCGGCCAGAAAAGGCTAACATGTGATAAAAAGAACATTACATTTGTGTCTTTCCACATTGAATTTATTAAACTCGTGGAATAAAATCGATAAAATGCTCGGCAGAGCCTCGCATTTTATTATTTTATTCAACTCGTTTAATAAATTCAATATGAAAAGACACTCATGTAATATCCTCTATATACATAACAAAAGGTAGTGAATAGATTTTCGCTTATTGTCCTGCGTAATAAGTTGGTATACTTATAAACAAGATGGTTTTTTTATTGTCAGGAATTTATCAATAAGTCCTTTTAAGGGTCAGTGTATTACATGCTTCCTGTTTTTATCTGTGTTATTGTGTATACAGTAACTGTTATATTATGACATATTTCCTGTATTCACTTATCATTATGTGGTCATTCAGTGCTGTAAGTATCTCGAAGCTCTCGTTAGCATAACGTTAAGGGTTTTGACGGATATCTCGAAGCAATCGTTATTAACAAATAATCGTTAATTTGCTACTTTTTATACGCCCGTTGAAAACGGGACGTATTTTGTGAACACCCTTGGCGTGCGGGCGGCGGCGTCCAGTAATTTGTCTGAACTCTAACTCAAACAGTTTTCGTGCGATCGTCTTCAAAGTTGCTGACAATGCTTATGGACGTAATACCTAGGCCAAGTTTGATTAAAGGCCAAATCAGCCCAGGCCTTCTTGGGTTATGGTCCTTCATTTACCCAAAAAAAGGTGAAATTGGCCTTGTCTGTACTCTAACTCAAACAGTTTTCGTGCTATCGTCTTCAAACTTGCTGACAATGCTTATGGACGTAATACCTAGGCCAAGTTTGATTAAAGGCCAAATCAGCCCAGGCCTTCTTGGGTTATGGTCCTTCATTTACCCAAAAAAAGGTGAAATTTGCCTTGTCTGTACTCTAACTCAAACAGTTTTCGTGCTATCGTCTTCAAACTTGCTGACAATGCTTTATATGGACGCAATATCTAGGCCAAGTCGATTATAACCCAAATAGGCCTAAAGGCCTTCTTGGGTTATGGTCCTTCATTTACCAAAAAAAATGTGAAATTGGCCTTGTCTGTTCTCGAACTGAAACAGTTTTCGTGCGATCGTCTTCAAACTTGGTGACAACGCTTATAGGCATAATATCTAGGCCAAGTTTGATTCAATGAAAATAGAATGAACTCGGAATTTTGTACGCCGAATCTAAATCTGACCCCATCTTGTGGTCTTGCAAGATACAGATAAATCAAGCAAAAGCATTCCTATAAATTAGTATGAATATAGGAAACAACTGAAATGGTGCATTTGTCAAAACCGTATATATAGTTTGTGATTATAAAGATTAGTTTAAAGATAATTGTTTAAAAATGTTTTGACATAATATGGGCTTTTATTTCACAATCAATATTTTTTGTCACTAGCAAAATCAAGACGGACGTATTTTGTGACATTTTGGCACTCTTGTTTAACGACTGCCTGGGGGGTTTAACGACTGCCTGGGGGTTGTCGTTAAGCTCTCGTTACCAATATTTTATAACGAAAGCTATAGGAGAGACAAACTACCCATCACTTTACTGAAACAGACGCACAAACGGGGTGGTCACAATGATAACAGCAATTCTTAAGTTGTTGTAATGAACTTACACTGTCATTATGTTAAATCTTTGTAAGAATTATATTTTTGTGGGGGAGTTATAAAGATTAAAGCATTTATAAATGCTAGACAAAAGCTACTATAGATATGTGATGATAATGCTGGTGATAACTATTAATGTTTAGGGGTGGGCCGATGCATCGAAATATCGATGCATTGCGATTCCGAGTGTCCCTATAGTATGGATCGATAGTAAAAGTCTCGATCCAATAACTATCGCCGATAGTTATCTCAACTATCGATATTTACGATAGTTTGCTTTTTATAATTAAGTTTATTATTAATTTAAAATAACTTCCGATTTTGCATCAAAACAACCACAATGCACCAATATCGCCTTAATTTTATTAATCTATTTCTATCAAATTCATTTTAAATCATTTCCACAAATAAAAGATTTCTATGTTGTACAACAAAATGATATCTTACACAGTGCAACATTGCATTTACAAGTTAATCCAGGGTTTCCACTGGCTCAAAAAAAAATTCCGCTAATATTATTTATAGCGACATGACTTGGGGGTGGGTGCGGGACGGGGTGTACCCCCTACCGTTTATCGATTTTTTTTTAAAATACAAGTCAAATGGTTAAATTTTATGCATTCTAAGACTTACATAATAGAGAAAAGAGACACAATATACAACACATAAAAGTCAATCATCATGACCCTATAGCCCAAACTATTAAAGCATCATGCTTCTGGGAAAAGCCTTTTACAGGCGTACATATACGCCCTTATTCTAGAACAGGTCCTGAATCTAACAAGTACCGACTTTGTGTACCAAAATAGGCTCCTCGTAAATTGTTGCTTTCAACACTGTCACCACACACATTTTTTCTACTTTGTGACTGTCACAAGACTAAAAATCAAGAACATTCCATGGAGTTCAACACACCTATACACCCCCTATTCCATTGATTATTTTTGTTTGTTTATTTGCTTTTATTTATCCTCCCCACCGGAAATCCATATGGGCGAGGCCCCTAGAAGAGGTTAGTAACTTTTAGATTTTGGGGGATAGTGCATGATACAGAAGATGCCCTAGTTCCAGAAGCATCCCTGGTTCTTTACGTGCTGATGTAAAGCATCATACATGGGACCTCGCTTAACGTCTTGTCCATAGACTGTTAGTAATTTTAGTTATGTTAGGTGGGAAACACGGAAAAGCATGATTTCTGTTTTTGACCGTCATGAGTAGGGATTATTATTTGCTGCAATGCATTTTGTTTATACAGTGGAACCCCGCTAATCAGGACCCCTCCAATCCGGATTTCCCTCTAATCCGGGCGGATCTGTTGGTCCGGAATATTCTTATTCATGTTTTAATACATTTTTACCCCTCGGATCCGGAACCCCTCCACTCCGGGACACCGGACAAAATTACGAGGATTTATCACATATTTGCTCTAAAATTGACCCCTCGGATCTGGACAATTGATTTGAACATTGCCCAGGCCAATGTTTTGACAGGTGTCAATGTGTTGTATATTCGCACCATCGTATATGCAATTAAAATAGTCCGATCATTTAACGGTTGTAACATCAACAATACGCAGTGTCGGTGTGTACGTGTTATCGACACGGGTGTGAAAATCACAATTTGGGACAATTAAATATTATCGTTTTAAAAGCGCTAATTGACAGCGTTTATTGGCCTATTCAATTAATTAAAAGACTATTGCTGCATTGTTTTGTCTACACGGAGGTCAGATGAATCGAATACAGGTCCCCTTAATGTTTAATTTTGAGAAGGTCGTTATCGACATCAAAGGAAAACAATTCGGACGTTCTCAGTTTGGATAAATCTACGAGTAAATGCTATAAAAATCCATCAAAATGCATTTGACGGATAGTCATTCTTTTACAGAATTTCATATGATAATCATGTCTGAGCCTCCGTCAAAACGTCGTAAGGTTGAAATCGACCTTGAAGCTAAAGTAAAATTGATCAGAGAATATTTTTCTGTACCAAAACCAACAATGAAGGTGTGTAATCAATTGTTGCTGTTTTACATCTCATTTTTTTGTGGTGTTTAGCAATGCCTTCAACTAAGATTAACATACAAGTATCTAAAAATAGAAACCCCTCTAACCCAGACACCTCTCTAATCTGGACTTTTTGTCTGGTCCGGACGAGTCCGGATTAGAGGGGTTCCACTGTATCTGGGAAAATGTGTAGGCACTTGCCCACAGTGCCTATAGGAAGCTATGCGTCTGGTTTTAAGTTGGGAAGTGAAGCACCATCACGTTTCAGTAGTGAAGCACTTGGCCATAAATTTGTTACAACTTACAGGCATAGGCCTACTGGAGCTATATTATCAAATTTCTTGTTCTTATGGAAATTGAATGAAGACAGGACAACACAATTCCAAGAAACCACGAGTAACCTGTATTATGTCATTGTGTGTTCGATCTCGGATTGTTTTAAAAAGATTTCCACATAAAAAACGTATAATGGAGCAAAAGTTATCCGAATTTGACGTCCGAATATTATGCAAGTTCTTAAGATACAATTTCCCCTGAGATTTTTTATCGGAGTTAAACTTTGGATTGAAATTATAATAACATGAAATATGCCATCTTCTGGAAGAGTTACAGATTGTTAACATCTTTAGATTTACTTTAATAGCCGTATCAAATTACAACCAACGTTGTAAAATTGTTCTCCAACCAACACAGCCTTACGGTCAGCTGGAGTAAATTATAGAGTTCTAAATAAATCATACTTGAGAAAATTTAGGTGTTTAGTTTGTCATTAATTATCAAAAACTCTGTTTAATGATTGCTGCATTGATAAAATGTCTACAGAAGCAGGAATATCGGAAATAAAACGAATTAATCCCGTATCACAATACGGACCGTAAATGTGTTGGTTTTAAACACAACCCGATACGACGATGGATATGGAAGGCTAATTGGAGATCTTTATCAGTTTATCACACCTTCTAATCATAGGCAGCCTGCACGTACCCTACTACTTCACAAGTCATATCAACCTTCTCATTGTTTACCTATATAAGAAAGGTTACTTTCAATATTTCCGATTATAAAAGTGCCTGTCACATTTGTAGCCGTGTAGGTTTATTATTCATTGAAATGGTATATTACGGGTATCAACGTGTAGCTACTATATTTTACTTTCAGGATATATCAACACTTTAGTCCTTAGATACACACCCGTTTACACACCGAACGTCAGAATCAAGAATACAATTCCTTAATTAGGTCGCTAACTAAGACGTTCAGCAAAACCCAGATTTTCACGCTTGTAAACGTGAATTTTGCCTTGAAACAGAATGTATGCTTCACAAACGGGCCTAGCTAGTCATCCTTTCAGTTAGTGTAACTAAATAATTTACCTCACATGCCAATTAAACATCGCAATATTTCACTAGATCGATAATTAAAAAAAAATGTACGAACTTCGCCACCGTCAATTTCCAATTTTATTTAGTATTCCGATAACCTTTCGACCTCAACAGATTTCGAAGCGATCGTTTAATTGGCTAGAGTGTGTGTCACGTCATTCATAGTTGTTCAATCGTGTAAGCTCGGCCATTTCCGTTTGTGTCCGGTGTATATACTGAACTTCTTAATTGATGACCAAAAAAAATTCGCGATTTGACTTATATTGTGTTAAGGGTGTGTATTTAAGGACTAAACTGTTTATATATCTGGAAAGTAAAATATCTTGGCTACACGCTGATACCTGTAAGATAGCATTTGAGTGAATAAATAAAAGAATACGACAAGTTATGTGACAGGCACTCCATTCTTCGTGATTCACCTTGTCATAACATAGTAAACAGTGGTAAAATCCGATTTGGCCGGGGTAGTATTTGGGTACGTGCTGACTGCCTATGCTTCTAATTAGGCGAGTCATTTTAACTTTTAACCTCAAACTAATTGCAACACAAATGTTTATCTTTTTATATTGTGCATCTAGCTAATGTTAACCGTGAAAAAAAGTCCTAAGAAAAAATTCCTTTGGCTTTTCGAAATATGCTCATAATATTGAATTGTCACATGTTTTCGCGATCTTTGTTTCTTTTGTGGGGTTTATGTTTTGATCTGTATGAGTATTTTACTTTTAATGCGTTTTAATTGTAAACGATTCAACCAAGAAACAATCCTGTAACATTTTTTTTCTATCAAATATTCAGTTTTGGCGAGGAAAATGTCCAATGTTTTCTATAACAAGCACTACGAAAAATTAGAATTTATTCCCTAGCGACAATTTCTTTCGACGAACCATAATTGTTTTAAGGAATTTGGTAGACAGTCACAAAAGCAGTATTTGAGCGAAATTATTTTGAAATCAAACTGCTGGTTCTTGAGAAAAATACTGAGAAAGTTGTCAATGTTAGTACATCAATATAGGGAAAATGTGCACACTCCCTAATATTCATGTTTTTGAAAAATCTAATCAAAATTATTTTCAGATTTTTGGAAAGAGGATTACCCAATGACCATTTGTGCCAAAATAATTTCAATTTAGAGCAGTGATTTTCAAAACAATGATGTTGAAGCCTTTTAATACGTGATATATATACAGGAAATGTGTCACGCCCCCTGGTGGCCATGTCGTTATTCGAACCATAGCGCTGTTTATGTATTTAGTTTAGAGGGTCACCAAAGAACCATATGTGCCAAATTATTTTGAAATCGGAACATAAGTTTCTTAAAAGAAGGTATTCAAAAACGTTATAACCTTTGACCTCTAAGTATGGCCTTGACCTTTGAGCTTGGGACCTAGGTCTTGCGCATGGCACACCGCCTTAACGTGGTGAATATTTGTACCAAGCGATTTAAAAATCCAGTAAGAAACGACAAAGATACAGAGTGAATGCGACTTGCATGACTATAAAACCTTTGACCTCTAAGTGTGACCTTGACCTTTGAGCTAGGAACCTATGTCTTGCGCGGGTCACACCGTCTTGATGTGGTGAACATTTGTACCTGGCAATTTTAAAATCCAGTAAGAAACAACAAGGTTAGAGAGCGAACGCGACCTACATGACTGTATAACATTTGACCTCTAAGTATGACCTTAGCCATTGAGCTAGAGACCTTGGTCTGGAACATGACACACCGTCTTGATGTGGTGAACAGTTGTATCAAGGATTTTTAAAATCCAGTAAGTAACGATCATGTTACATAGCGGACAAGACGTGCATAACTAAATAACCTTTGACCTCTGAGTGTGACCTTGACCTTTGAGCTAGGAACATGGGTCATGCGCATGACACACTGTCCTGACGTGGTGAACAAGTGTACCAAGCAATTTTAAAATCCAGTTAAAAAGTGACAAAGTAACAGAGCGGACACGGTTTTGCTAACAGAAATATATTCGGGAGTACTTTGGGCACGGCCTTATTCATCTACATCTACAGTCATTTATACAGTATGAACAAGAATGTTCTTTTACCATTAGATACACATGTATATAATACATGATATGTGTAATTTCTAAACATGTAGGTTTGAAATTATAAAAATGATTAACCTATAAGTTACCCCTTCCAAGTGCTAATATGACTCAATTTGTCGACAATTGAAAGGTTATACCCTACATGTATAATATCATACAGGTGAATATTAAACTCTCCGATGATAATATCATTATTTGATTTCGCTAGAGGAAGGTTGTATCTTTCAGTAAATATGCACTTTTATATACATTTAGTACATATTTAACTACTTACAGAGGCATTATCAGAACTTAAAATGTCACCCGTACTATGAATAAAAGAACATGCTAAACTTGCTGTCAAAAGTGGCCTTAAACATGTGGATTTTTTCCCAACTTTCCAGCAAATTTTTTACTTCTGACTTTTTTTCCAGAGTGTATAATAGTTTGTAGATGATGAAACTGTAAAAAATCTTTGTGTTGCAATTAGTTTGAGGTTGGCCCTATTTTTGAGCTTAAATGACTCGCCTAAATCGCCTTATCAGACCCTTAATGATGGGATTAACAGTCTGTTAGCATTGTGGCCGGAGGCAATTATCAGTTGTTTATTGGTGTTGTCTGGACTGTACTTAAGATCGACTTTATACACACACAAAAAAAATGTTAGCATTTTTTTTTTTTTTGTTAGCTTTGAGAATATTTTTTCGCCACTTTTATTTTTTTTCCGCAAAAAACGGAAATGGCGAATTCCAGCGGAAACCCTGTAATCTCTGGTTTTTAAAGCTTGGCAATAACTATTGCAATAGTATCGCAATAGTTTCCAGCAATACAATAGTATCGCAATAGTACTTTCAGCAATAGCAATAGTATTGCAATAGTCACCCCTATTAATGTTCTATAGACAACATCAAACTTCGCTTAAGTCTCGATATCCTAATGATAGAGCGTGTGCTTCCTGCGCATGGGGGTAGGAGGTCGCGGGTTTGATCCGTTACCGAATCGTAAAACAAGTCGCTTTACCCTTAATATAAAAGGGTCTCTTACGTGACGACGGATATATGTACATTCAGAACTGATGCGTGGAGAGATCGATAATTAAAAGTTTGTAAGAAATCAACCTAAATATATATTGTAATATAATAAGTCATTCCTCATAACGTTAAAGAAGTTATGTACAGTAGAACTGCGATGCCTCGAACAACTTCTTACCAATGTACCAATATCTTTATGCACGATGCATTTATTGCTTACTTGGTGTCGTTGACGGAACATACTAGTATGACCCAATAGATTCTTCGACTGACAACCACCGGAACATTTTTACATGTCCGTGACTTGAATGTGATTACTCGTTATAAATATGCTCATGGTATATTGTAATACATGTAGTGACAATTTATTTACAAATACAGTTGTTCGTTGGTCCGGGTCAACACATGACTCTTCCACGAGGGGTGATCATCAAATACGCGGAAAGTGCCGCAATGTCTTTTATTTGTCATTGTAAACTTTCTGAACATGACGATAAATGTATTTCAAATTGATTCACTGCGGATCATCAATATTAACCACAGTCAGAACGAACGCGGTTTCCTATGACAACGTCACTCGTCATTATGCGGCCCAAATTTTACAACGTGAACGTAGAAAACGATGCCGTATCATTTGTGCGTTTGTAATATTGTAATTTTCTAAAGGGTGGGTTATGAGTATGCATTGATATAACATTATATTCAGGATTTCAAAAAGATGTTTTAACGTCAAAATTCTGTTTTAGAGCTATTTTTAGCTCACCTGTCACAAAGTGACAGAGTGAGCTTTTTATGATCACTCTTCGTCCGTCGTCAGTCCGTCCGTCCGTCCGTCCGTCAACAATTTGCTTGTGTAGACACTAGAGGTCACAATTTTGACTTAATCTTTATGAAACTTGGTCACAATGATCATCTCAACAAAATCTAGGTCAAGTTCGATATTGGGTCATTCGGGGTCAAAAACTAGGTCACAAGGTCAAATCATAGAAAAACCTTGTGTAGACACTAGAGGTCACAATTTTAACTTAATGTTTATGAAACTTGGTCACAATGATCATCACTGCAAAATCTAGGTTAAGTTCGATATTGGGTCATCCGGGGTCAAAAACTAGGTCACAATGTCAAATCATAAAAAAACCTTGTGTAGACACTAGAGGTCACAATTTTGACTTAATCTTTATGAAACTTTGTCACAATGATCATCTCAACAAAATCTAGGTCAAGTTCGATATTGGGTCATCCGGGGTCCAAAACTAGGTCACAAGGTCAAATAATAGAAAAACCTTGTGTAGTCATTAGAGGTCACAATTTTGACTTACTCTTTATGAAACTTGGTCACAATGATCATCACTACAAAATCTAGGTCAAGTTCGATATTGGGTCATCCGAGGTCAAAAACTAGATCACAAGGTCAAATCATAGAAAAACCTTGTGTAGTCACTAGAGGTCACAATTTTGACCTAATCTTAATGAAACTTGGTCACTATGATCATCACAACAAAATCAAGGTCAAGTTCGATATTGGGTCATCCGGGGTCAAAAACTAGGTCACAAGGTCAAATCATAGAAAAACCCTTCTATAGTCACTAGAGGTCACAATTTTAGCCTAATCATTATGAAACTTGGTCAGAGTGATCTTCTCAACAAAATCTTGGTCAAGTGCGATATTGCATTATATGGGGCCAAGAACTAGGTCACTAGGTCAAATCACAGGTCTTGCATGTACTGCTTTAACAGGTGAGCGACCTAGGGCCCTTTGGGCCCTCTTGTTTGACAATGTTATGGTCATTTGAAATTTCAATAGCAGAATTTTAGCAGAAGAGCAATGTTTGAACTGAGCTTTGGTGTAGGGGTGTGTGCTAACAGCACCCGAAACAGACTAACAACGCGTTGTCAGGATTGGGCATTATCCCTCAGTAGAACCCCTGCATTAATTTGATTGATCTATTTCAGATGGTTTATTAGTGCGTGCCTTGTATGATTTTGATGCTATCAATGAGGATGATCTCAGCTTTAGGAAGGGAGATAAACTTGAAGTTGATGAAGAAACCAGGTAAATAACCAATTTCGGTATTAGTAATTAGAAAATCCTTGTATAATAGGGTATGGTTGTAACAGGTTGTCTTATTGTGTTCACTTTAAGCAGAGCTACAGATAAGGTTTTGGTCCTTTGGGTATTTTACCCCCAATTTTCAATTGAATTTGAATTGGGTATTTAATAAAACTCATACCAGGGTAAATGATCTTTTATGTACTATTTTTCACTATAACATCATTTTCTATTTGGGTATTTCAGATTGTCTTTGCTTTTTCTTACTCCCTCTTCCCAAAATCTATTGGGTTTTAAAGAAAATTAATTGGGTAATTGCCCCAATACGCAGCTTATCTGTAGCTCTGCTTTAAGTCTTATATTCATTATTGGCATGCACATTATTGGCATGCACATTATTGGCATACACATTATTGGCATGCACATTATTGGCATGCACATTGTTGCTGAACCTGGTTTTAACAGGGGTCCTACTATACCGGAATACTCTGGAAATCTTGATTTGCTGAACTTAATTAAAAGAAGAAACATTTCTGCAGAAAATAAAAGTTATTTGAAGAAAAAGTACTGACTATTGACTGAGAAATGGTCATTTGAAATTTCATGTGCTGAATTTTGGAAATAGAACACTGTTTGAAACAGAGGTTTTGTGAAGGGGTCTGGAAACAGATTTGTGGCAAATTTTCAGGATTGGGCATTATGCCTCACTAGAACCCTTGTTTAAAACAGCTGATGCCAAGTCAAAACTGCCTCTATAGCCCAGTGGTAGAGCGTTCGCTTAGCAGACGGGAGGTAGCGGGTTCAATTACAGACAAAACATACCAAAAAGGAAAATAAAATAACAAGGGTACCAATAAGGCCATAAGCCAGATACTTAGATGCTTAGTATAAAATAGAAAGCTGGCTTCTCTCTTTCATACTCTAGTGACAATGGATTATTATACCATCAGGTATGAGGTGTAGAGAGTGACATATTGTTGGTGGATCCAACCACATGCCCACTTATACCTCAAAATAATGCTTTGATCTTCTTCCAGTCTAAGACTAATAGCTAGAAGAGTGTAATACCATGTGATCCGTGTCTGTATTGAATACATGTAAAGTAGTTGTCTCACACTTATTTGTAGATCAGGACTGGTATTCAATATTGATCTTATTTAGTTGGGGAATAAGGATAGCCAATCATATCGCCTGTTCCTGACCAAGAGTTTAATATGCTGTGATCTGATTGGTTGTCATTATCCTTAAGTCAAGTAAGATCAATATTGAATACCACCCCAGTACTGTAACTGCATCTACAATGTACTAGATAGTTGACAGTGATTTTTTTTGCCTCTTTGGGAAAGGGTCCAGGTCCGTTCAGATTTGGAATTTTTGCGTCGTGACAACTTGAATTTGGGAATTTCCATGAAGTAGAAAGGCCAAATAAAACAGAAAAAGAGATTACATGTGAATGTTTACTGGTTTCTTTGAGCTTTTATGCTTGACCTCTTGTCAAAAATGTTCATAACTTTATCATTTTATGTTCGATTTTGAAAATTATTTTTTAAATTGTTTATTGGGAATTTCTCCATTCAAATTTGGGAAAATTACAGCCTATTTGCAATTGGGAAAGGGTCCGTTTTCCGGACGCTAATAAAGAAGGAAAAAAATCACTGGTTGAGTTTCCAGATACTCTGCGATATTAGTATAATTATAATAATATTTCTTTATTCGTTATTTATAAAGTGAGTGCATTGTCTTATTTCAGTCAAAGTTCAGATTGGTGGGTAGCACGACATCTGACGTCCGGACAGAAGGGTTATATTCCAAGCAATTATGTGACCAAGGATGACAATTCACCACAATCTCAAGAGTAAGTGAAATCAACTGTTCTGTTATAGCATAGTAACCTTGTGCCCTTCCATCAGAGGGTCCTACACGGAAACCCGGGGTTTGCTGCACTTGAAAGTGCACTTTCCTGCAGAAAATAAAAAATATTTGAAACTTAATAACATTGAAGTTATGGTACCCTACCTACCCTATTTGTTTGCCCCTACCCTTAATTATTTTATTGCATTTTGCTGAAAGTTACCACAGATCATGATTTTCAAGTACATATTTATAAAAATCATTTTAAAAAAATATATATATTTTTCCTACCTACCTACACTATGTGTTTTCAGTGCGATACCGTAACTGCAATATTTATGTGTTTGGCCTAAGAAATTATATAAGCTTTAAGTTATAGTTAGAACATATTAACGGCTAAAACACGGTATTGGTGCTGAAAGTAGTCTCACTTGATCAAAAAAGTGAACTTTCAAATAACATAATTTCTTTGAGGTAATCACAAAGTTTAGGGTATCCTCTACACAAATTAAGTTTAGTTTTCGTGAGCATGTTTGCGTAATTTTTTTATTTACAATTTTCACCCTATGGTATGAGAAAAGTTACAGACACTACACTAGGTGTATAACATGCAAGAAAAATAAAAAGAAACTTCAAAACATTTATTTTTTGTACTGTAACATCAATAACAGGATATAAACTTTGAAAGTTAAACACTTAAATGGATGTGATTGTACATCTTTAAAAAAAAATCTGAACATTTATGAAGCAGGTGTTAGGGTGAAAAAAAATAGGCATAGAACTTTTGTTTAATTTTAATAAAAGATCCAATAGAAGGTTATTGAAGCATTTATCTCACACAGAGAACAATACTTGAACATGCAAAATCATCATTACAATCCTACAGAATCAGTAATTTTTGTAACAGGTCAAAATGCAATGCGCATACATTTGGTTACAGACACTACCGAAAAAACATATAAATCAATGCGGTTGCAAAATCATTTAAACTGAGACCAAATTCAAAACAAAAGCAATTCAACATAAAAACATAACTAGAATATTATTTCAAATGATTGAAATTGGTTAGAATTTTAGTACAAACACATTTCTACAAGAATATGTCCAACTTTCCATAAAATTATAGAAATGTGAACACCATAGTAAAGTTATATACTGAAAGGTGTTTTTGTAAACTGTAAAAAATTCAACTCAAATGATTGTTTATCAAGCCCTAGACATAAGAATAAACTCTGAACCAAAATGCTTACTCCTACAGAGGCATACAGCTGAATAATAAGAAGACACATATTTGGTTACAGACACTACATACATGTCATGGTGTGTAAAAATGTTGGTGATATATTTCAGATATGCTTAATTTTACACTACTATCTAGAGTATATTCATTTCAAATAGAAATGCTCTTTCAAAATCTGATTTTAGTTTCTGCATATCATTTTCCTTGAGTCTGAAATATCCCCTTTCACTGATATTTCTGAAGCTTCTACACAACACAAGATTACAGCTAACGGTTCCAGTGAACAATCTTCTCTATCCGGCAAAATGTACACTTTGTCTGACTTTTTCATGTACTTTAATCTGATTAATTGGTCACAAACATCCATTACTTCTGCACAGCTAGAAAACACATTGTTAGCTTAAGCTTAACTGCTACAAAGTCACCAGGGCTGTATGTTTGAGATTATATTGGTTTCTGTTTCTCAGTTGATACTTTGTTGTGCCCTTTACTCTGCTTTGCTAAAGTGTTGTGCATTTCTGTTGACTTTCTTTTCTCATAATGTTTTTCAAGTGTTACTGTATTCTTCTCCTTTTGCTTGATTGATTGAATTTCTTTCTTATTAGAATTTGTTTTTGTCAATGATGAATGTTAACCTCAGCTCCCAGATCTTTAGTTTGTTTTGGACACTTTCTCAACATTCACTTTCAGTTTTGAAAATGAAGTAACTCCTATTTAGTCAGCATGATTTCCGACTTGTACTCTTTGAAAGCTTCTTCCAGTGTCAAGGTCATAACATCATGTTTTTGAAGTATTTCTTTTTGACATTTTTTCCTACTTTTACTGTTTCATGTTTGTTTGACATCTCTCAGCTGAGTTCTTGGCTCAGAAAAAAGCTCTTCACTGAATCCTTTATGCAAGATTGAAGTGCATCCTTTCTTCTTTTTCTTGTGTTTCTTTTGTTTCTTTTCTAACCATGTCCATCTTGGTTTTCATACTTAACGTGATACTTTGAAAAACCTATTTAATCTGTACCTTTTATTCTTCTTCAATACTTAGTAACAGATAATGATGTATGCATGTTTATTTTCACCCCTTTTCCTTGTTTTCACTTTTGAAATACACTCTGCCACAGATTGTAAAACTGTTTCTGTCATTTCAGTTTTTGTTCTGCATTCTGCTGTCATAACTATCTGTTTCTTCTTGAGAATTTTGCATGTTGTTAAGATTCTATTAGTTTACTAATGGTAGCAGATTTCCTCCTTGGTATTTCAGGTAATAATTCTTCAACTTTTTTAATTGTTTGTACAAAGTTACCTTTGGTAAACTTTGGTGGATTCTTCAGGTGACCCAGTATCTCTCTTTTCACCTTTTCTGAACTACTTGATCCTTGGTGCATTCAGTCCTTCATCTTGATGGATATTCTTCATGCTTGTGTTCTTTTTACAGCTTCATTCTTTTTTTCATAATTTCAGTAGTTACAGTACCAGGTATTGCAGTCTCGGCTTTTACTTTTCTTTTCTCACAATAATTTCTTATGTTCCATCCTTTTCAATTCTTTTGATATTTGGCTCAAAAAGTTTTTG
This sequence comes from Spisula solida, assembly GCA_947247005.1. Classification (NCBI taxonomy): domain Eukaryota; kingdom Metazoa; phylum Mollusca; class Bivalvia; order Venerida; family Mactridae; genus Spisula; species Spisula solida. Next base: position 42,558,910 of record OX365948.1, on the reverse strand, counting down.
CCGTCTTTTTGAGAGACATGCATCCTTTCACTATCTGCCCCTTTCAGCTCCTCGTATTCTGCTTTGTGATTTTTCTGCTTTATTCTCCATGCTTGTATTGTACGCCTCATCTTTTCGCTTCTACCCTATTGCCTTAATCTTATATTTGTAGGTATCATCTTTAATTGCTTTCTGAAAAAGAAACATTTTTGTTATCATTTCTTTAAGCTGTTGTAATGTGTACACAATGTACATGACTGTATATTGATGCCAAATTTAAGTTTAAAAGCATATTGCCAATGTTTCTGCATTAATGCATTTTATTGAAACTATATTATTTATTGAAATATAACACCAGCACAACATATATCAATACACATGGATAAGGTCAAAAGCCTAAGACATATTAAAACCCTACCTAAACAAATAAATCTGTAAAATGAGAAATCTCACTATTTTTGGTCAATACTTAAGGTTTTTAAAATGATTTTGGGCGTTCTTTGGTATCACAGACAATAGTCTTTTGGATGCATAGAAAATGTAGTGTCTGTAACCATTTGACCATAATAACTAACTACCTTAAATTTGTATTGTTTCATTAAATTCTTTGGGTTTTCTTGTTTTAATTTACTGTTCTCATGCTAGTAAATGGAAAATAAAATAGTTTTCCTTGTCTATTCAATGAGATCATTGAAAATTGTACCAGTTTGTACCATTTTTTTTAATCTTTGAAATAAAAACATTTATCTATATTAAAATTTGACATTTCAGACAGAATTTGTCACAATGTTATTCAGTTTGTATAAGTGTTGTAAAAGGAAACAAAATTTCTTCTCATTGCATACACATATGGGGAAAATGATCATGGACTAATAATTTGGGGAAATTGGTTACAGACACTACAAATTATAGTGTAGCATTGTCAGAACAATATAAACTTACCTGGATCATTACCAGAGGTTTGTTTCTGTCTTCTCTCCATGTCTTAGAGTTGTACCATGGTAAGGAACACATAAATAAAACACAGAGTTCTTCTAGGGTAAAACAATGGTCTACTTTATTTTGTCATAAATAGTTCTTAAAAACAATGCAACATGTCTGATGCCACATTTCATTAAAAACAAATTGTTGCATCACTCAGCTGCACTTGAATCAGTATTTCAAAGCATGATGCTACATTGCAAGATAAAAGATTAAACTTTTCTCTGGAGTAAAACAAAAAATAATGACCAAAAGAGCAGTGTATTATTATTTTCATTATTGTACCTTTTAGTGTAGTGTCTGTAACTTTTTCAAAGTAGTAATTTTCAATTATGTTAAGTCTTAGCACAAAAATATTTGGCCGACTTAGACATTATGTAAATACCTATTAGCCAATGTAAGATTTAAACTTCTAGATTTATAAACAATGAAATTATTGCAACTTAAACTTTGCAAGGTTACAGACACTACAGAATTTTTAATTTCAATATTTGCCGAAGAACAAGTGTTTAAGCAAAAACATTGATTAGCACTGTAGGTAAATGTTTTTTTTCACTTACACAAATTGATAACTGGAAGTTTTATACCAATTTAAGTTTCATCATCTACTTTTTTTAACAAATTATAGGAGTATAACAAAGAGTATATGTTTGATTTTGAGTGTTTTTATGAAACCACTACTAACAGTAATTTTCTCATAAAATCATTAATTGTTAACCAATTTCATTAATTCAAACAGCAAAACTTATGAGATAGAAGTCTGTATCAAACCCATATTATTTAATGCTTCATTTGTGATTGAAACTTAGAGCATTTTGTAATTAAAAACTCTCTTTTCTTCATGTGAGACTGCATAACGCTAAAAAATGGCCATTTTTGGACCATGTTTCCATGCGTATCTCCAGAATGGCTTATAGTAGGCTCTTGAAATTTTCAGGAAACTAAGAAGGGTCACTGCCAATCACATACATCTTTAAAATTAGTTCCTACATTGTAAATTGTTTATTTGCTGATGATATAACATAAAAAATACCGTTTTAGCACCAATACCGTGTTTTAGCCGTAAGTAAATTTTAATGATTAAAAAGGGCGGAGCGAGCGTAGGGAAGCCAGTCCTTTTTAGTCATTAAAATTTACTTAATATTTCTAACTAACTTAGAATATAACATCCTGTATTTCGATTGGTCGCTAGAGGTTAGCACCAACGCATGACGTCACGTCTATTAAGAGCAAAATTTTAATGATTAAATTTTCATTTAACCGCCAAAATTCGGCGTTTTCATTGGCTCATAATGTAGGTTATATTCTAAGCATCATTATTAAACTATGCAGGCTAGTGTAAACCTTTGTATCATATAATAACCCTTGTTATCACAAACCAGTTTATTGAAAAAATTTCAGTATCTTTTAGATATATTTAAAATGGCTTAATGTTCATAAAATTGAATAACAAAGCTTCTCTAATTCTATGCTTGATATATGACATTTTGTTACATCAGTGGTTATATTACAGTACTAATTCCAGATTGTGTATGATATCATGTTACAAGTGTCATAAATACAACAATACTTATCTCAAAATCTTGAAAACTTTCTCACACCCACTGTACTTACTTCAATGATATTATCAAATGTTTAATGTACTGTATTATTACAGTATATACAGTTTGAAACACACAATTTCGTACTTCCTTGTTGTTTATTGATTATTCTAACATGACCAGCGATTTCGCCTATATATACAAAGAACAAATCATAATGTCGTATATCGGCCGATATACAATGAAAAATGACGTCACGTCGTTTTTATGACGTCATGCAGGTAAACAAGTTACGTAAACAACATAGATCTCGTAAAATAACACTGGCTTAATATATTATTCCGAGTTTAAATCATGTTAGAATCGAAATAAAATATTCAAAAGCCGTTGTATATCGGCTGTTATACAATGGTTTGTCATTCAGACGCTTGTTATTAATCAATATTAGAGGTCACTACGGCCTTCGTGGTTAATTCCTACGTGTCAGAACTCCAAACCATTGTATAACAGCCGGTATACAACGGTTTTTCATAGTTTATTTCTTAAATGTATGATAAAATGTGCATAATTGGTGTGAAAATGCATATCATGGGATGTGATTTGCAGTTTGTTAAAATTATTTGTCCCAATCATCGAAATTGAACAGTTTTCCTTTATACTGCTTACATACGTGTAAGTTACATTTCTGAATCATTAATTACTTGTCTCAGACAAAGGCTTGTTTTGCGACTCAAAATTAAGATTTTTCTGAAAATACAATCTGAGTTTGAGAATGAAAAACTCAAGTTGGAGCTCATGAATGTTTGCCATAATGGTTTTAAAACTCTGCACAAATATTTTTGTTTTATTTAACTTTCTTTGATACTTTCAGCATGTTTATCATTATTCTCACAAGAAAATAATTTGCAACAATAAATTATTGAGCTGAGATAAATTTCGTTGGAGCTTTGGGGGTACACCGGTACAGAAAGTATGGTTAATTTATGAACCATGTTATTACATGTTTTCTTTTGATTAGTTTGCACTGTTCTACTGATAAGATCTGTATACTTAAATTGGTCTATTTATAGAGCCCAAGTCATTCAAAATAGTTGAATCAACTCAACTGTAAAATTCACCCTCTTCAATCAGTATGGCTTATCTCATTTGAAATATCTAGAAATGTTTGTAGATCTGATCTTAATATCGTGCATGTAGTCATGTTTTCATCTACCCGGAAGTTAAAAAAAATGTTTTTTGCATTTGATTTTTTATTTAGTACTAATTTTAACTGACCTGTGCATGTTTTGAAAGCATTCTTGACTGTTATTCATTGAGCTGTACATTCAATGAGACACTATGTTGTCAATGATAACTGCTCTAAAATTTTCATGGTCTTACAAAGCCACAATGATTCCGATTTGCTCCACTAGAAATAAGTAACTTTTCAGCATAAATATGCATGTAAATTATTTGTTGAAAAAATAGAAAAGATATGAAGTTGTAGCCATTTGAAATTTCATAAGCTGAATTTTAATGTTTTGGTGTAGGGATGTTTAATATTGGCGCCTGAAACATACTATTACATGGGGCCGAACTTAAAATATTCTTGGTTTCCCCATCCCGACCCTAGCAGATTTAGAATGGGTAGGTAGGTAGGGTTAAATATTTTTTTTTGAACCGTTTCAGTATGATAGTTATTGGTTAAGATATACAAATAATGAAATTTAGAATTAACTTTAAGGTGAACACCAACAGTCTTAATTTAATGGTAAGAAAGAAGTCAGTAAACAAAAATTAACATTTTCACTTCCAATTTTTAATAAAAAAAATATTATTTCAATTTGGGCAATAAAATATTTTGGGTAGGGCCCTTTTTAGTCGGGTAGGTAGGGGATGGGGAAACAAACAATATTTTATTTTAGGCCTGGGTGCAAGGCAGCAAGTTTTCAGGTATATGCATGATTTCTGGGTTTTTTTGTGTACCAAAAAGAAGTTTTTCCAGAGATCTAAAAATACATTTAGATCGTTGGTTTTTCTTTAATTTCTCTATATGAATTGACAATTTTACAGGATTACAGGTTTTTCAGAATATTTTATTCGCACCCATGCTATTACTTGCATCTTATTTTCAGGATTGGGTAGTATGCATCCACAGAACCCCTGACTTAATTAAATATTAAAAGTTTAATACTGAATGTTTTATGATTTCAGTTGGTGGTATAATGTTGAACGTAAAGAAGCAGATAAACAATTACTGTTGCCAGGCAACCCGACTGGTACATTCCTCGTAAGAGAGGCTGGAGGTAGGACCTTGATACGTATAAATATATCAGATTTATATCGAGCGCTTTTCATGCGAACACACGTTCAAAGGCGCTTTGAACATAGTGATGCCGCCACATGGGTGCAGGTGCTCACTCTTAAAGTGCTGGTACAGCCTGATCTGACTGAGGTACAGACTGAGAGAAAGCCCCTGAACGGAGACTCTCTAGAGAGACATTAGATACAGACATGTCTGGTGCTGCAGAAGTGCCCCTAGCTCTTATTTCAAATAGACAGCCGGGTTCTTTAATGTGCCCTGGGTATAGCACTGACACACAGCTTCCTGGCACCTTTATCTGATACTATGCAGTCCACATGGTCAGATACAGCGGGAAATACAGTCAACTCCGGTTATTTCGACCTCGCTTATTTCAAATTTTCCTTTATGTCGAAGTTTTTCCAGTCCCATGCAGAACTCTGGTTACCGTAGCAACCAAAATCAAACTTAAGTTTGAATATGAATCCCCTAGATCAATGTTGACACTAGCTGGTGAGTGACTCATGACCATCTTCATCCTCTTCGAGTCTTGTTAGTATGGGCATGAGGGTAATAGAACAGTTTGTCTGCACATTATTTGCTTGTTTTGTTTCGAAACCTGCAATTTTTTTATGTTTGTTGTCTCTTATATCATATGTAAGTTGCATTTTCCATTTCAGACAGAGCATCATTCGTATTATCTGTTCGAGATCACGACCCTAAGACAAATGATGCATGTGTCAAACATTACAGAATAAGACGTCTAGACAATGGCGGATTCTACATTAGTCCTAAAAGAACGTTTGATAATATGTTGGACCTGATCTTCCATTATAGAAGTAAGTGTCTAGCCATTTTTTGTGAGGTTTTCAGGGATGTGACATTTTCCTCCTTTTTATCCAATGTTGGTCATCATTTCTTTGAATCAAACAGTGTTCAAACTAAGTCTGACATGTGAAAAGTGGTATTTTTGTTGTTATGTGAAAAGTAGTGGTTCTTGCTGATTTGTAAAAAGTGTTTTTATTTTGCTGATCAATGTGAAAATTAGTATTTTTGCTGACATGTGAGAAGTGGTATTTTTGTCGACATGTGGAAAAATGGTATAGTTTCAGACATATGAAAAGTGATTTTTGGCTGACGAAAAGGTGCATTTTTGCAGCGGACCTACAAATCCAGATCAATATGTATTTGCTACTACACTTAAAAGTATCATGAGATATAACTTAGCATGTTTGTTATTTTAGGTGCCGCGGACGGCTTGTGTTGATATACTCAGCATGTTTGTTATTTTAAGTGCCGCGGACGGCTTGTGTTGATATTCTCAGCAGGTTTGTTATTTTAGGTGCTGCAGACGGCTTGTGTTGATATACTCAGCAGGTTTGTTATTTTAGGTGCTGCGGACGGCTTGTGTTGATATACTCAGCATGTTTGTTATTTTAGGTGCCGCGGACGGCTTGTGTTGATATACTCAGCAGGTTTGTTATTTTAGGTGCTGCGGACGGCTTGTGTTGATATACTCAGCAGGTTTGTTATTTTAGGTGCTGCGGACGGCTTGTGTTGATATACTTAGCATGTTTGTTATATTAGGTGCTGCAGACGGCTTGTGTTGATATACTCAGCATGTTTGTTATATTAGGTGCTGCAGACGGCTTGTGTTGATATACTCAGCAGGTTTGTTATTTTAGGTGCTGCAGACGGCTTGTGTTGATATACTTAGCATGTTTGTTATATTAGGTGCTGCAGATGGCTTGTGTTGTAGCATGTTTGTTATTTTAGGTGCTGCGGACGGCTTGTGTTGTAAACTTGAAATACCGTGTCCGAAGATTCGTCCACTAGTACAGTTCCGAGAGCTGGAAGTTGCTAGAGAATCTGTTAAACTATTGAAGAAACTTGGTAGTGGTTGTTTCGGAGAAGTTTATGCTGGTATGTTATAATTTATGCTATGGTTTAACTTGTTGCAGAATATCAAGGGTCCATGGCCGCTTTTCAGTGGTTAGTGTCCTATTCCAGTATTCTGGGTCAGATCTGGCTGGTCAAAACCCCTTCAATTATATTATCACAACAATGTTAATTTTCCTCCGCATATGGAGAAGATGCTGGTTCTTATAGAAGGGTAAGTTAGAACTGGTTACGATACAGGCAAGAAAACTGGTTAGGTAAAGTTGTTGCTGGTTATAACAGAAACATTGCTGAGAAACAGTGTTAAACCCTAATAAACAAACAAGCTTGGATTATATAATAATTATACATAATAAGTTGGTATATAGCCATTTTAAGGGACATGCCCTGGAACTGAAGTGTCTCGAATAGCAATCAAATAATGAAAACGAAAAGATTGATGAGCATGTATCAGGGTTTTCACAGATTTAATTTACTTGAAAAGTCCTTGAATTTCATATTTACTCCTTGAATAGTCCTTGAATTCAAACTTGCAAAAAGCTCAGAAAAATGCCGTAAAATAATTTGGGGGTATGTGCACAAAATGCAGTAGGTCCGGTTAACAGAACTTCAATATTAATTAATGCCCCCCATCTTTGATGAGGGGGTATATAGCTTTCCATAATGTTGGTCGGTCAGTTGTTAGACAAAATATTTTCCATTCAATAAATAAAAAACGCTTCGCCCTAGGATCCTCGAACTTTACATGGAGGTTGGTCATCCTCTGTAGATGACCCCTATTGATTTTGAGGTCAGTAGATCAAAGGTCAAGGTCTTTGTGACCTTTACCATTTCTGACTATTGAGCTGCCGTGGGGCATACATGTTTAACAAACATCTTGTTTATTTTGACATTAATTTGAGTTGTACCAACTTAGTCTCAACTATTATATACCATACAATAAATGTCTTTAGTCCCCTACCGGTTTTTGAGCGGAGGGGACTATAGGTTTGCCCCCGTCCGTCCGTCAAAAACTCTGGATCCCAACATAACTGAAACAGTTTCCAAACTAGGTTTATGAAACTTAGTATGTGGATAGGGACAATGAGGGGGATTATGCACGTCTAAAACTATTTTGATTCCGACAAAAATTGTGGTTGCTATGGCAACAGAAACATTGAAAATGGCTTCAAACTGGTTGGGGACTTCTGTATTGCTTGCAATTCTTAATGACTAGTTAAATCTGCTTTGTATACTTAAGGTAAATGGCGTAATACTGTTGATGTGGCTGTGAAGACATTGAAACAGGGTCAGATGACAGCCGATGATTTCCTGTCCGAGGCCAAACTGATGCATCACTTGAGGCATAACAGACTTGTCCAGCTGATGGCTGTTTGTACAAAGTCGGAACCAATCTGGATCATAACGGAGCTTATGGTCAACGGAGCTTTGCTCGACTATTTACGAAAAGATGAAGGAAAATCTCTACAGTTTAACCAGTTGGCTGATATGGCTGGACAGGTGAGATAACAGTTTTCAGGGATCCTACAATTCTGCAATAATAGAAATGAAATTTTCTGCAGAAAATAAAAGTTCTTTGGTGAAAATATTCAAAGTATTGACAAAGTTATGGCTATTTGAAGTTCATTTGCTGAATTTTAGCAATAGAACAGTTTTGAAACTGAGTTTTGGGGTGGAGATGTGTGCTAGTGGCGTCCAGAACAGACTTTCATCTTATTTTCAGGTGTGGCCGTAATGCCTCCGTTGGACCCCTGAGTTTTAAATCACTTGATCAGTTGATTTGTTAAAACATGGCCGTCTGAGGGTTGCAGTGGTCCTACTGGTTAATCTGGAAATCCGGATTTTTTGCACTAGAAAGAATAAAAATGGCTGTATATGTATAGCTTATTTGATGAAAAAATTCAAATCATCCTGATGAAGGTCTTTATAAGACCGAAACTAGTTGATCTATAATAAGTCTAGCCTAAACCATCCTGTTGTTATTAGACGTGTTGTTTTCCCATTCCCTCTATTCTCCGGGCCCGATCTCCCAAAGCATCTCAAGTAGAAATCTCAACTCAAATTGAGATTTTGCTAATCTCAGAGACGGAATTATAGATAAACCGTAAGCTTCATTTCTTGAATTTTTACTGCAATAAACTCAGCTTAACCTTTCTATTTAATAGTGATACTAATTTTGAGACCAGTCTCGCATTGAAATTAACATATAGACATGCCAATATTTGAGATGAGATTTTGCTCAGTTTGAGATGCTTAGGGAGATCGGGGCCTGGTGTATCTACAAAAAAATTCAAAGTACAGACAAAGTTATGGCCATTTAAAATTTCATGAGCTGAATTTTAATAATTTAGAACAATGTTTGAACTGAGTTTTGGAGTTTAAGAAGTGTACAAATGGCACCCGAAATAGACTAGCGAGTCATTTTTAGGATTGAACATTATGACTAAGTTATTTGTATCCCTGGGATTGGCTAGTTTCTCTATATCATCATGAGTATAATTATGACTATATTATATAGAAAAACTTTAAATATCCTTTGCTTTGAAACTGATGTTACTATTTCAAAGTGATTACACAGAAATGTTCCTTTGGTGAACCTCTTCCAAATTTTGAATCATTGGCCACCAAAGGGTTGTGCTTGAATGTCTATAGTGAAAAACTGAGATGTTCAGGTGAGTGATATAGGGCTATCTTGTTTGTATTTACCTGGTAATATGTATTTATATATCAGGATTCCACTAGCTTTTGAAACTGAAGGGTCATTTTGATACTTTTACCATAATTTTACCAGGCAAAATACCCATGATTTTAAGAGAACATGACCCTTCAACCCAAAATCTTGAGGGTCAAAATGTGGCTTTTTGGAAATTTCAAGAGTCAAAACCCCTTCTCCCGAGTCAAATGGAACCCCTGTATATGTTACAGTTTGGAATACTTACCTTCGTCTAATGTTATATTGATCATACATTCTGTTCTAGGTGGCAGATGGGATGGCATACTTAGAAGAAGAGAATTTTGTACACAGAGATTTGAGAGCTGCTAACATTTTAGTTGGTGAACACAATGAAGTCAAAGTGGCTGATTTTGGTCTTGCCAGATTGATCCAAGAGGATATATACGAAGCTCACGAAAGTAAGATTACAGTAAATGATCATAACCGATTGTGTAAAAGTGTCCTGTCTTTGTTGATATATTTGATGTATGTTACTATCCTTGACATTACATACTTCAATAAGGTGGTTATTTTCATGTATTTTTTCTGCACAGCATGTAATGTTAAACTTTTTGAAGTGTGGCAGCTGTAAAAGTGTCCCCATACATACAGTCATTGTTGTAATCCACATACCAAGTCTATACTCGTTACTGGTGTGGTGCGATGTAGTCTCATTGGTACTGGTTATTTGCGCAATTGTTAGGGGATTGTTGCTGTAGAGAGTTTAAATTAACATGCAGTGGACAAAAATCATGCTGATGTTGAAGATAGCTTTTTTCTCAAGAGAGGGGTGCTCTGGAGCGGTCAAACTGTATGTATAAAGCTTGTTTCTCAAGAGAGGGGTGCTCTGGAGCGTTCTTACTGTATGTATGAAGCTTTTTTCTCAAGAGAAGGTTGTTCTGGAGCGGTTTTACTGAATGTATGAAGCTTTTTTCTCAAGAGAGGCTTGTTCTGGAGCGGTTTTACTGAATGTATGAAGCTTTTTTCTCAAGAGAAGATTGTTCTGGAGCGGTTTTACTGAATGTATGAAGCTTTTTTCTCAAGAGAAGGTTGTTCTGGAGCGGTTTTACTGAATGTATGAAGCTTTTTTCTCAAGAGAAGGTTGTTCTGGAGCGGTTTTACTGAATGTATGAAGCTTTTTTCTCAAGAGAGGCTTGTTCTGGAGCGGTTTTACTGAATGTATGAAGCTTTTTTCTCAAGAGAAGGTTGTTCTGGAGCGGTTTTACTGAATGTATGAAGCTTTTTTCTCAAGAGAAGGTTGTTCTGGAGCGGTTTTACTGAATGTATGAAGCTTTTTTCTCAAGAGAAGGTTGTTCTGGAGCGGTTTTACTGAATGTATGAAGCTTTTTTCTCAAGAGAAGGTTGTTCTGGAGCGGTTTTACTGAATGTATGAAGCTTTTTTCTCAAGAGAAGGTTGTTCTGGAGCGGTTTTACTGAATGTATGAAGCTTTTTTCTCAAGAGAGGGGTGCTCTGGAGCGGTTTTACTGAATGTATGAAGCTTTTTTCTCGAGAGAAGGGTGTTCTGGAGCGGTTTTACTGAATGTATGAAGCTTTTTTCTCAAGAGAGGGTTGTTCTGGAGCGGTTTTACTGAATGTATGAAGCTTTTTTCTCAAGAGAGGCTTGTTCTGGAGCGGTTTTACTGAATGTATGAAGCTTTTTTCTCAAGAGAGGGGTGCTCTGGAGTGGTCGTACTGAATGTATGAAGCTTTTTTCTCGAGAGAAGGGTGTTCTGGAGCGGTTTTACTGAATGTATGAAGCTTTTTTCTCAAGAGAGGGGTGCTCTGGAGTGGTTTTACTGAATGTATGAAGCTTTTTTCTCAAGAGAGGGTTGTTCTGGAGCGGTTTTACTGAATGTATGAAGCTTTTTTCTCAAGAGAAGGTTGTTCTGGAGCGGTTTTACTGAATGTATGAAGTTTTTTTCTCAAGAGTGGGGTGCTCTGGAGTGGTTTTACTGAATGTATGAAGCTTGTTTCTCAAGAGAGGGGTGCTCTAGAGTGGTCGTACTGAATGTATGAAGCTTGTTTCTCAAGAGAGGGGTGCTCTGGAGCGTTCTTACTGTATGTATGAAGCTTGTTTCGCAAGAGAGGGGTGCTCTGGAGCGGTCAAACTGTATGTATGAAGCTTGTTTCGCAAGAGAGGGGTGCTCTGGAGTGGTCATACTGTATGTATGAAGCTTGTTTCTCAAGAGAGGCTTGTTCTGGAGTGGTCGTACTGAATGTATGAAGCTTTTTTCTCAAGAGAGGGTTGTTCTGGAGCGGTTTTTGTGTCGCCTGAAAAGGCGACATATAGGTATTACTTTGGCGGCGGCGGCGGCGGCGGCGGTGGCGGCGGCGGCGGCGTCACAAATTGCTTGTCCGGAGCATAACTTTGTCACCTTAAGTTCAAATGACTCAAGAATTGGTATGCACGTTTCTTGCAATAAGCCGGAGTGCAGTGCGCAAGAACCATAACTCTACCTGTCATAGTTTTTGAATTATTTCCCTTTGATTGATTTTATTAGAGCATTTCTTGTCCGGAGCATAACTTTGTCACCTTAAGTTCAAATGACTCTAGCTTTGGTATGCATGTTTCTTGTAATAAGCTGAAGTGCAGAGCGCAAGAACCATAACTCTACCTGTCATAGTTTTTGAATTATTTCCCTTTGATTGATTTTATTAGAGCAACTCATGTCCGGAGCATAACTTTGTCACCTTAAGTTCAAATGACTCTAGATTTGGTATGCATGTTTCTTGCAATAAGCCGAAGTGCAGTGCGCAAGAACCATAACTCAACCTGTCATAGTTTTTGAATTATTTCCCTTTGATTGATTTCATTAGAGCATTTCTTGTCCGGAGCATAACTTTGTCACCTTACGTTCAAATGACTCAAGAATTGATAGGCATGTTTCTTGCATAAAGCCGGAGTGCAGTGCGCAAGAAACATAACTCTACCTGTCATAGTTTTTGAATTATTTCCCTTTGATTGATTTTATTAGAGCATTTCTTGTCCGGAGCATAACTTTGTCACCTTACGTTCAAATGACTCAAGAATTGATAGGCATGTTTCTTGCAATAAGCCGGAGTGCAGTGCGCAAGAAACATAACTCTACCTGTCATAGTTTTTGAATTATTTCCCTTTGATTGATTTTATTAGAGCATTTCTTGTCCGGAGCATCACTTTGTCACCTTAAGTTCAAATGACTCAAGATTTTGTATGTATGTTTCTTGCAATAAGCCAAAATGCAGTGCGCAAGAACCATAACTCTGCCTTGCATCGTTTTGTAATTATTTCCCTTTGATTGATTTAATTTGAGCATTTCTTGTCCGGAGGATAACTTTGTCACCATGAGGTTGAATGACTTGAAACTTGGTATGCATTTTTCTTACCAAAAGTCCAAGTGCAGTACACAAGAACCGTAACTCTACCTTGTGCCATTTTTCAATTTTTTCCCTTTGATTGATTTTATAAGCATTTCTTGTCCGTGGCATAACTTTGTTACCATAACTATTAATGACTCAAAAATAGGAATGCATGTTTCTTTGCTGTGACATGAAGTGCAGTGCGCAAGAATCATAACACTAGCTTGTATAGTGTTTGAATGATTCCCTTCAGATTGATTTTATCAGGACAGTTTTTTGTCCAGAGCATCGCTTTGTCGTTTTTAGTTCAGATGACTAGAGAACTCTTGTGAGTCTGATATGTAGCCCTATACTGGATAGTTTTCCATGACAATTGTGCATTTCGTCAGGCGACACATGCGACTCGCGGAGCTTTTATACTGAATGTATGAAGCTTTTTTCTCAAGAGAGGGGTGCTCTGGAGCGGTCAAACTGTATGTATGAAGCTTGTTTCGCAAGAGAGGGGTGCTCTGGAGTGGTCGTACTGTATGTATGAAGCTTGTTTCACAAGAGAGGGGTGCTCTGGAGTGGTCATACTGTATGTATGAAGCTTGTTTCTCAAGAGAGGCTTGTTCTGGAGTGGTCGTACTGAATGTATGAAGCTTTTTTCTCAAGAGAGGGGTGCTCTGGAGCGGTTTTACTGAATGTATGAAGCTTGTTTCTCAAGAGAGGGTTGTTCTGGAGTGGTCGTACTGAATGTATGAAATTTTTCAGATACCAAGTTCCCTATAAAGTGGACAGCTCCTGAGGCAGCATTTGACAGAAAGTTCAGCATCAAGTCGGATGTCTGGTCGTTTGGTGTATTACTGTATGAACTGATTACATTTGGACGAGTACCATATCCAGGTAGAGTGTATTCTCATCTAGTGTTTTACAAAAGGAAATACGTAATAAAAATATCATTAATTGTTGCGAGAATGTAATGAAGCAGTTTCATAAAAATGAAAATAAAAACTTGATGTCGTTGAAAGCATAGGCTATGTTCGTCAAATTGACATGATTTCAACAGTTAATAGAGAAAGTGTTATTTTTGATGAATCATTTGGTACTTTCTACATTGTATTTATTCAACTTGTTTAATTAATTTGATTTACGTTAGTGTGTGAATGGGTACCTGAGAGGGTCAAAAGCCCATGTGCTGTGGCTGCCATCCATGCCGAGTGTAACAGCCTACTTGTGCCTAAAAGATCAGGGGGTAAATGTACTAGTGGTTGAATGGATGCATGTCTCAAAATAGACTTTAACTTGGTTATTTACTTACACATAAAACATATAAAGAAATATCTCTATAATATTATAACAATTGAATTTCAGGTATGAACGGACATGAAGTACTAAATCGTGTAGAGAAAGGATTCAGAATGGCGAAACCTGCTGGAGGACCGGTTCCTTGCCCAGAGCCTTACTATGAAACAATGATCAAATGTTGGAATCGGGTACCAGATAGCCGACCTACATTCAACTATCTTCAGGACTATTTCAACAATTACCTTGTTAACACTGAAGGCGAATATCGTGCTATGGAAGATTAAAATATATTGCAGTCGCATCTAGCTATAGAAGATTAACAGTCTTGATTATGGTCGTCTTTACATATGGAAGTCTAACAGACATGATAATACTAAAATCTCATATTTTCTCTGATCTGTGGAAATAGTTTGAAAACTAAACATACACAGTTGGTTGGCCTACTTTGTTGACATACATGTCTGGAGGCCTAACTGGTTAACACATATCCACCTAGAGGCCTAACTGGTCATCGTTTATATTGTTAAAGAAGGAAAAATCTGTGTGATCATAGATTAACTTCGACTTAACAAAAAATTTAATTTACTAGTAAACAAATAGTACAAGTGTCGACTGTACATAGAGGTGGTGACTGTACAAGTATCGAATGTTCGTGGAGTGTTGATGAGACTTTTAAAAGTGTTAAAATGACTGCCAGGATTGTGGACTTCATAACAATATGCTACATTTATTGTTGATGTACTGACATATATGTTCTGAAACATGAAAGTTTATCAAGTGTGTAATAATTTACACACGTTAAAATATATGAAATGTCATCTTCACGATGAAATGTTGAATAGTATTGTTCAAAAACTGAACTTACTGTGCAAGTTCATGCAATTTATTCCAATTTTATGAAATCACTTTTTTCTAAACCTGTATTTGGACATTCCTTTATATTTGTTACGAATTTTTGGATGTGCGAATGTTTCTAATTATGATATTAGAATTATGAATGAAGATTTCTCATTTGTTGGCATGCTGAGAATTTTGTGAATGGTGTTTACTTATGTCGGTGAATGGTGTTCACTGATGTCGGTGAATGGCATTCACTAATGTTGGTGAATGGCGTTCACTAATGTTGGTGAATGGCGTTCACTAATGTTGGTGAATGGTGTTCATTAATGTCTGTGAATGGTGTTCACTAATGTCGGTGAATGGTGTTCACTCATGTTGGTGAATGGTGTTCACTAATGTCGTTGAATGGCATTCACTAATGTCGGTGAATGGTGTTCACTAATGTCGGTGAATGGTGTTCACTAATGTCGGTGAATGGTGTTCACTAATGTTGGTGAATGGTGTTCACTAATGTTGGTGAATGGTGTTCACTAATGTCGGTGAACGGCGTTCACCGATGTATGATAGCTTTTATATCAAATCAAAGATATAGTTTTAGATTTTTTATGTGCAGTAATTTATTCTAACACCATGTATGTTTCTATCTTTGGCACTGTGGGCTACTCGAGATCTTCACACAATTATGCCATAATGGATGAAATGCTAGATTATCATTCAAGGGAACTTACAGGAAGATTTATTGATAATTTTCTGCAAAAAAATCTTTATATTTATAATTATATTGTTCTTATTTCACTTCCAATGTTTCTCTACCATTTGGTAGATTTCAGTTTTAAGGGTATATCAACTTTTAAAGGGACTTTGGAAATGGAGGGGAGGGGCCTGAGGGGCCGGGCAGGAAGGGGTGATAATCTAGGAGTTCATTTATTCTCAGAATGCATTCGTTGATCTCACTATATAGTGCTGTTGGTTGTTCTACTATTTCAAGTTTTTCATAGTTACCACAACTGCAATATTTATTATCTCCCTTATTTCAAATTGGCGGCCATCTTTGGAGGCAACTTTCTTATACATGAATGTGTATACAATGACGTCATGAACGTCGGCATAAAAGCAACATCTATTATAATTGGCATATGTTTGGTAAATATGTAACACATCCTTCAGGAATGATAAATTTCTGAAAACTGAACATGGATAATTTGAAAAATTTAGTCTGTCGTGCCACTGAGCTGTTTGGTCTGTTTTTGTGAAAGCAATACATTGATAGGTATATATTATATTATAAAGAATAATATAATGTGTGTGCAATGCTACATTTCAGTACATTCCATATTGTGCAGGTTAGCATAATATATGTCCGATATTTAAAACAGTGCTTGCATAACGTTGAGATGTTGTCAGTGGTCCGACTAAGTGTGCAATATTAACCATCCCTTTGAGTCAGTGTGATGAATTCAATGTATATTTCATGGTTTAGAAGAAATGGCAAGGCTGATTATGCAACCGCTGACCCCTTTTGAGTCTTAAGTCTGGAAATTTAATTTTTAAAAGACCAATATAAAAATGAAGGAACGTCTTATTAAAGAAAGGAAATGTTCTAGAACATTAACTTATTTGATAGAGTGAAGAGTTGGACTATCATCTAACTATATTTTATCTGACTGTATTAGTTTCATTTGAATATAAAATTTGTTTGCTTTGATTGTGTTTTATAAATAACTTGTACATTTCTTCTACAGATCTGATTTATATCAGACTTTAAACAGCTGTTTAACCACAATTTTTAATGCCTTGTATGTGAAATCAACAGTAGGTGTTCAGTAATGTACAGGTGTTCTACAGTTCCGGAATAATCCGGAAATTCGTAATGACTGCATTAGAAAGAGTACATTTTTCTGCAGAAAATAAAAGTTATTTGATAAAAAAGTATTGACAAATTATTGTCATTTGAAATTTGAACTGAGATGTTGTGTAGGGGTGTGTGTTTATAGCACCCTAAAGAGATTTTCGATTATTTTCAGGATTGGGCCCTTGTAGAATCCCTGAATGTATTATTTCATTTGTTAAAGAGGACCAAATGTATATTGTACATTCCACTTAGATTGTAAGTTTGATACATGTTGAATTCCTATAATATATTTTCTGTGTATTATAGCGCGAACAAATTCACCTGATCCTCTTACCTTATGTTAACATTATTTGACAGTTGATTTCTTGTCTATATTTATCTTCAGCCTTTGCTTTCGTAAGCGGGCAGGATAATGGGTATGTACGAGATGTACATTACAGACTAATCAGAATGACCTGTAAAACATGACTTTCTCATGGAAATTAATGTACACTGAACCACTTTTCTAATTGGTCACTTTTCAAATCCGAAATACCTTTAACTGTGATCATATTATTTATTATTTAATGGCGAAAATGCAAAGTTGGTCGCATGACTGACCTTGCATACTTTGTGACGTGATTTTGATTTTTTAATGATTTAAGTGTTAGGACATTTGCATAAAACGTTTTTGTGCAAAACATCATAAAACATTATGATCACAGTTAAACATATTTGGGGTTTGAAAAGTGACCAATTAGAAAAGTGGTTGAGCTTATTCTGCCCAAGAATCTTGTAATATCTTTGTGCATAAAGGTGAAGGACCAGGTTAATTTGTTTAGACTATATATGGTCGGCCTTACACATTGCTCAGTGTCTTTTACCTCATTCTATATTCTATTTGCTTCAAACAATATTGTGTTAAATGCAATGTTCGCTCATTGAAATCTTCATTATTCTAAACATAGGCCTATAGGAAAATAAAGAAGGTTCTGTGGCGTTATTATCAAAAGTTCACTTAATAGCTTTGTAAAATGTTCCTGTTTTAGATAGTGTTCACATGTCAAGGGCACTTTTCACCATTCACAAGTTGATTATTATGAGTTGACTTTGAGATAACATATGGCTGGCTTAGAATGAGAAGGTCGTAAGTACAAAATTGCTATTTTGAGAAAACAAGAAAAAACTAGTTTTTTATTTATGGAAAATCAAGCTTTTTAAACTTCAGTTTGGTCAACACGACTTGTTCCGATTTTCATGAAAATAGGCTCATAAGAAGCGCCTTGTGACGTAGATTTCTAATATGTATGGGTCTTATAAGTGCTCCTTACAGCTTTCTCATTCTAAGTCAGTGATATTGTCTCACTTGAACACAGAGGCTTTGTATGGCTTGTTGCCATAAATAAATGTTGTTTTGTCTTTTTGTCAAAGTGAGTTTTAGATAATGGCCTACCAGGTTTTGAGTATTATTTTCTTACATTAATCATAGATTCACAGAATTGTAATTCATTGCTGAATTTCTCGGTGTTTCCCATAAATACCTTACTCTACCAATACCCATGTTGCCTATATTCACTGATACCGATGACATCTGTCTGGGTAGAAGAGTATGCTATTTATATACAAATGTATTACAAATGATGAAATATTTTTTATACAGAATCATATGTAGTATAGTTTGGTCTTGGATGATGTTCAGTGATCTAAAATATCAGTTATGTCATACAATACCACATTCAATTATAATGTAAGGACTGTCAAATCATATATTCTCCAGAGGAAAACTTTAATTTGTTATTCTGAAGTAATTTTGTGATGTTAAATGTTTATGAATTTTAAACTTAAAAAACAACTTTCTATGGTTTAGTGTGTTTCTTTAAGGCGAATACTTGACAATTTTATTTTTGCAGTACACCAATTCGTGAGGCAGCACCTTTAAGGCCCTGACCATAACTTTTTGCGAATTTATTTATGTTATAAATATAGTGAAAATCAAACCCTCGCAAAAATTTCTGACTTGACAGTACAGAGAGATATTTCTGATTTCTACTAGAATTCTGACAGCTGAATAGTAGAAATTGATTGCTCAAGAATTCTATTACTTTCTATGTAGACTTATTGAAAATCAGAAACTCCTTGTGCAATCAGTCATAACATTCCTGCATTCGAATCCTTAAATAATGTGTGTATTATTAGATTTAACTAAGGTTTTTACAACTTTTTTGAAGTGAACTTACTATTCATTATTAATTGAATTGTGGGTAAATTTTGTGATATTTTAAGAATCATTCCAATGTTGATGTGTGTAATATTACTGGAGAATTCTTGCATCTGGGGGTTTTCTGGGACCATTGATAAAATTTATTGTTTTCTATTATCATCTTTTTTTTCGCTGTGAAACATTTAATAAGTGTTTTAATGATTAATTGTAAATATTTTATTAATTTTACTTCCTTACTGAAACATGTATACTACACAAACTTTGATAAGGGTCAACAAATCCCTTTTCCATGCTAATAGTTTGCAAATATTTTAAGAAAGACTAACAAAAGTTTCAGAAAAAACGATGAAACATCTGCAATAATGTGAATGCCTAAAGATTATTTCAAGTTTGATGCTCAAGGACTGATAAGCTCAGCCTCGCTCCAATGTTAACATAATGTGATCTGCATTTTAACTTCCTGAGTCTTAACTGACTCAATATGTGAATGAATACAAGACGATAATACCCCATGTTGTTCTTTGATCACAGCCAGAAGTCTTATCAATTAATAATCTGGAAAATGACAACCTTGTGTTTAACTTGTAAAAATAAATGAAATTTCAAATATTTGCACAAATTTGTTTCATCATAGATGTTAAGGTACTTGTAAGTCACTCAGAGTACTGGTTTGTTGACACTTTATTAAATTTGAGTTGTATATAATCCTGTAAAGTCTCTTCAGTGATCCTCACTCTCTCATCACTATCCCTCTGTTAAAAACTATGCAATCATTATATCTTGTTGTGTCAAAAACCCTTCCAGATCATTGTGTGATGAAATTAAATATCTCATCATGTTAAAAAAAGATAATGGAAGCAGTTATAACAGTATATCCTATAGGGAAAGTCACATAGCGACAATTAATATTTGTAACTAATTAAGTGAGATTAATCTGTTCATGTAATTAACTCCCCTTTATATTTGAAGATGTTTTGTATGCTGATGCATGCTTGTCTGAAGGGATTTTACTAGAAGTTGTGACGTTACATTGCTTTAATCTTGTGTATCTAATATTTTATGTCCATCATGTTTGTTGTAGCTCATATGTCGCATAGTGACATGGTGAGCTTATTTGATCGCCGTTCATCCGTCGTCAGTCAGTCAGTCTATGCGTGCTATCAACATTTTATTCAAACAACTTCTCCTAAACCACTTAGCCAATTTGAACCACACTTCACAGGAATGTTCCGTGGGTGGTCCTTTCTAAAAAGAGCTAAAAGAATGGAAATCCATGCCGAACTCCTGTTGCCATGTATATTGGCAGTCTGAATTTAGGATTTTTAACTACTTGCCCAAATCAGCTGCAAAACTGAATAGTTTCCTATATACTCAATGCATAAATTAATTACTGCAGAAGTTACTTGCTCGAATCAACAGTTACTTGTCCCGGACAACTAGACAAGTTGTTATTTTGCTGACTGTATTGGTCTACTGGATCAATGTGCATAGGTGAGCGATACAGGGCCCGATGACCCTCATACTGTTTTACGGAACTCTATCAAATTATTATATTAATTGTTATATGTGCCTTTTTAAATTCACATACATATCTATAAGCGTGATGTTCAGTATGTTAGTTTATATATCATTAATTTTGTACAGTTATGAAAAGTATATAATACATTTATATGGGATACATTACCTTGTACATTTATCATTTTTATAGACATATGAATATACACATTACACTGAACAAATTGTGTTATTTATTGATTTTATGCCCTGTCCCCCTCCATCCAATGAAGCATAATTATGACAACTTCTGACTATTAATTATGCCCCCATCTTTGATGATGTGGTATATATATTGCTTTGCACATGTTGGTCGTATAAAATGGTTTCCGTTCAATAACTCGAGAAGGCTTTGACCTAGAATCTTCAAATTTTACATTGAGGTTGGTCATCAATAGTAGATGACCCCTATTAATTTTGGGGTCAGTAAGTCAAAGGTCAAGGCCACTGTGACCTTTACCATTTCTGACTATTTAAATGGTTTCCCTTTGATAACTCAAGAACGCTTTGACCTAGGATCTTCAAACTTTACATAGACGTTGGTCAGCAACAGTAGCTGACCCCTATTGATTTTGAGGTCAGTAGGTCAAAGGTCAAGGTCACTGCAACCTTCACCATTTAAGAAGGGCATACATGTTTTACAAACATCTCCTGTTTTCAAGATTCTGCAAAATACTGCAAGATGATTTGTATTGGTCAACCAATTTGCTGTGACTGACAACTTTTAAAAATCTTCAAAGAGTCAAAACTGGCACTTTTTTCATTTCAAATTTAGGGTCAAAATGCAGTTTTGAGAGTCAAATGAAAAGCCCGGAGAATGATCAGTGGTCTTGGTACTGTTTTATCAAAGCAATTACGGAAATCGTAAATGTACGTCCAAATTTGAATTCTTTATTATTCTTTAACTGCTACAAATTGTGGCAAAGGGATATCAGGGGTGTCAATATTCCTGATTAATCCGGAATTCCGGATTTATCTATCCTGAAAGAGCTATGATTGCAGATCAAAATAAAAGTTATTTGATAAAAAATATCTCAAGAAATGGCAAAGTTATGGTCAATTTAGTCTGCTCTGAAGGATTTTATTCAATAAAAAGTGAGTTAAATATGGAAATAATGTGGTTGAAGGCATGTTGTTTGGCAAAAATGTTCAGCAGCATATGATTTCAGGATTTTTAATTTTGCTCTGTTGACACCCCTGGGATATGGATTATTAACAATGATTTAGATAATGATCACCAGACACCTATAAACAACACCTGTCCTATTTGTGGTTGTAAAGGCGTTGTAAGGAATTAAAATTTGAGCGCAAGTTTAAGATTTTCGTAAGTGCGTTGATAAAACAGTACCCTTGTGTTTCCAACATGAACTGACTGCTTCATATGATTTACAACTTAAAATACAGAAACCTAGAAAAAAATATAACCACTGGGCATACACATTCAACAATAGTGTAACATGAATAAATGCGATGGTAAATACAAAAAAGGATTTCAAAATACTACTTCCTTGTGTGCATATCAGGGAAATTATTTCATCATGGGTTTCACACACATGGTAATGACGCATATTATTTTAACGCGTGTTTTATATGTCATGCACATGTAATTATGTATATGAGAAATAAGTTAAAACACCCTCGGATAAAAGTTGTATGCATCAATACGCTGTGGTATCACATGTGTTTTGTTATTCAAGTGTAAACATCAATACTACAATGTAGGAGTATAATACAGGAAATCCGCTAAGGGGAAATTTATTTGCTCTCCATGAAATGTAAAATCCATTTCAGCAGCTGTGCCGTTTAGTCCAACACCTGGTGAAACCATAGAAAATACAGGGTACTGGAAAAAACAGTCAAGCTGCTGAAAAAGATCCAGTATTTTATGGAAAGCAAAGAATTTCCCCCTTAGTGTGGCCTCAGTCAGGACAAGGTGGCTGTTGATGACCAACCTCCAGGTAAAGTTTGAAGATCCTAGGGCAAAGTGTTCTTGAGTTATTGAACGGAAACCATTTGAAAAGTCGGAAATGGTAAGGTTCACAGTGACCTTTGACCTACTAACCTCAAAATCAATAAGGGTCATCTACTGTTGATGACCAACCTACTTGTAAGGTTTGAAGATCCTAGGGCAAAGCGTTCTTGAGTTATTGAACGAAAACCATTTGGTTTACCGACAAACAGACATACCTACATGTGCACATCAATATACCCCCTCATCAAAGATGGGGGGGGGGCATAATTATGGGACTTAACTACAAATAAAACTTAAAATTTGTGTACAGTCGTCTCCCTTAATCCAGAAATGTGATTAGTCAACAGCGCCTGTGTTCCGAGCTTTCCACGCCGATAACTTATACATGAAGCAGACGTTGAAGAGTAAAGTACATGTATAGCAAACATAAGAAATAGTCAACTGTCTTAAAATTGTGTAAACTAGTACATATTGTACGTGTATATTATATTAAGTTTGTTTTATTAAACGTAGAAAATTAATAAACAAAATATCTCTGCCTTTTTTGTTAAACTGTGTTCATTCTGGATGTGCCATTCTGCAATTTAATAGTTTGGTCCAGCACGAGACTGATTTGTTTCTTTCAGAAAGACATGTATACAGTTTCTGTCGAGTGTTGCTTTGTTGGTTGGTCATAATGATGTATGTCGTCTTTGTAGACTGTTGTATTGTGTTCATTTTGAGCTCTTCTGTTTAGTGCTGTCTTCCCGGTCCTATTTTTCTATTATCTTTAAGCTAATGGATGAAGTCTTTTGCAAAGTGCTTGAACATCGTGTTGAGACTGTAGTGTAAGAAGCAGGTCACTCTATAACACTATGCCGCGTATTTAGAGTGAGAACATGATGTACATTCTGAGTGAGAATATGTACTAAATCTGAACAGTTCGGACAGGCCCGTGATTAATTTACACCTCGAATAAACAAGACCTTTGTATGTAAATATTAGCACACGTAATAACAAAACTGATTTATAGTAAAAGGCAATTATATTGCTGTATGTTTGTATAATACATTTTGTATACTGTTTAAGATGCTTCATAACAATCAATAACTATCAAAGAATCACAGGTTAGACGATTCTATTACGTTGACAGATTGTTCCCGCCGTCGTCGTAGTTTCGCTGCCAATTCCTTTTGAAAATTGTCTTCAAAATTGCTTGGAATCGCGTTGGAGTGTGCATTGTCATTGCTCGTGTTGTGATGTTTCTTTCCCCGTTCCTGTTGTTGGTGTCCTTTTCCAGATTCATGGCCACCTTTGGACCCGTGCTTCAACTGTACTAACTCCCTCTTCTTGGAGAATAAGAAACCCCAGAGCTGACTCGTTTTGCTCTCATGCTTCTTGGCGTGATTTGACGTAACATCCTCATTGTTTTCATTCATTTCCCTCAGCTGCAAAATTTCTGTTTTTCTATCACGTAGCGATCGCCAAAGATCTTTACTAGTCCTTTTAGGTATTGTCTTTTTCAACAACTTTTGTTGCTTCTGAAGTATATCATTGGATATCACAACTTCTTCTGTTGCTTGTTTGGTCACTTTGGTCACTGGTTGGGCGGGCTCCGGCAGTAATGCATAATGTGGCGGTTGTTTAATCTCCGACACGACCGGAGCTGGCGGTATTGCGTATTGTGGTGTTTGTTTGATGTCGGACATGACCGGTGCTGGTGGTATTGTAATATTTCCAGCGATAGGAGTTGTGTATTGTGATGTTTCTTTAGTATCGAACATGACTGGAGCTGGTGGTATAACGTGTTGTGAAGTTCGTTTACTCTCAGACATGACTGGAGCAGGGGGTATACCGTATGTGTGTTTGTTCTCTAGCTTTTCGGGTGGTGGTGGGGCCAGTGGCACCATGGGTTGGGGTGCTTTAACCTCATTTTCTCTCCCATTTTTGTTTTTCAATTCAATAATGTCTGTTTTCTTACTTGCTAGTCTCTCCCAAAATAATCGACTTTTGCTCACAAGAGGGAAACCTGTTATAATCTTTTCTGTCCCAGAATCGTTGTTTCTTTCAGGCGCACCTTCACTGGGCAAAGCAACCTTTCTTCGAATAGTGTTGTTATGTTCTCGCGTTTGTGATTGTAAGTTGCCATTTCTTTCTGGTATATCTTCGCTGGGTAAAGCCATCTTTCTTCTAAAAGTTCTGCTATGTTCCTGTGAATGTGATTGCACGTTACCATTTTGTTCAATACCAACTCGCGGTTTATTTCCACCAAGTTTTCTAAACGTCAATTGACTGACGTCACCTTTAGTGAAGTCTGATGTTACAAACTCAAACATTTTAGTTATCTGTTCACCTGCATCTGCATACTCGACGGAAGACGATGTGTCCTTTTGTCCATTACTGGAGTATGTTTGACTCGGTTTAACTGATTTGTGTAGTTTCTTCACTTCTTCTGGTACGTTATGTATGGACGCCCGTGGTAACCCATACACTAGATACATATTATCTGGTAGAATATCGAGGGAATTGGTACTGCTTACGTTCTTCTGAAACAACCTTTTCATGTGTCGACCATATTTGACACCATCACGATGCCTAAGATACGGTGTCGTCACTTTGTTTATCGATTTTGATTGGTCAGATAGATCATATCTCGAGGTGATAACACGTGACAACTCTTCATTGAGATACATTCTCCACATGGACCAACGATAAAGCTTGTCACAGCTGTTGGTATGCAGCCGGATACCCGAATCGTCCTCTTCCTCTATCGTCTTCATCTGAAGAGAACAACACAAACTTTGAATATATGGCACGGTTTAATACTGATCGCGAAAGCTCGGCTATTTTCGTTTGCCTCCGGTAAATATAGCCCGATGTGTTCAGAACTGGGTTTAGTGCACAGCTCAGCTACTATGGGAACAATCGTGAAAGCTCGGCCATTTCCGTTTGTCTCCGGTAAATATACCGTATTGCAATGCATAAAGGCCGAGGTGATCAGAATGCTATGGGAAGTCACCCTACCGGCTTATTGGAGATGATGGTCATAGTGACCATCCCTGGTTTCCAAGGAAGGAACGTCACTCTTACCTACTTATAATTTAAAACGACCATAGTGATTTCCCATGATTAGAGACATCTACATGTTAATTGGCAGTGGGCGTAATTGTTCGACGGGCAATTCGGGAAGTCGCCTTACAACTTGTCCTATCTTATCGTATACCAGTATTAATCTTAAAAAATAGTTCAAAGTACCCATTGTGCTAGGAAGAGTGCATACAGATCATGTTTAGGTCAAGTATCATTATACAAGTAACATTTCCAACGTCCGGGTGATGTGGAAGACCTCAGGCGGACAACGAAGTTTATCCTTAAAACTGGATTGACGTGCAACAGCGAACAAGATGAAGAAGAATGCACAATTCTTCTCTCGATGTAATAATATGTTTGAAACCCAAATACACTTGTTTAACTTTCAGAATGTGTTGATCAACTTGACTAATTTAAACATTCGTTTCAGAAAGCTTAACGTTCTGTATGTGTTGGTACCCACACCAGGAATACTAGAGTGTGAGTTTGATCACTGGGATCGGTAGCGGGATGTCTTACATCTATGGTGCTAAAAGGGTACTGGTATAGTTCCAACAGTAAGCGCTCAGCTTGATAAAGTAGTTCCAGATCCTCTATATGGCTGTATAATGTGAGGCTGATATCCGAGTGGTCTCCGGATGCGTAGGTACTTCACATACAATATATAGATTAGAATCCCTTTTAGGAGTAAACTAATTAAAACCCCAAGTAGAAAATAAAATACTTTGCAGAAATTACCTTTCTATCTTTCCTCGTTACAGCCATCGGTTGTGTCCGAAATTCCCAACCATTGTACATTTAACGAGCCCTTTCAACCTGAATAAAATGAACTTACATGATTTCTTGATATTTTGTATGCCCTCGCTACATAGAAGTAATTCGAAACAACGTACTTTCACCATCGTACTGCCGTTGTTTCGTGTTTTCGTCGTCTTATTTTAGCCATCGTACTTTCGACTTTTTTCCATCGTGGTTTCGCGTTTTCGACTTTTCTTCATCGTAGTTTCGTGTCTCGTTGTTTCGAGTAACTTCTATGCATCGATGGTCATAATGTGACACTGTAGTTTTATTTCGTGCTTTGTTTATGTGCATTGGAAAACGTTACCCCGTGTTAATTCAAGGGATTGAAACTTACGGCTTCCTAAGAGAATAAGCGAGTGCTTTACCGAATGATGAAACCAGACGCTCTTGTGAAGGATTATTATTACGCACTTTTTGCGTAAGAGAATAATGAAATATGTATACCTAGGATAATGAGACATTAACGCATTGTCAGTAAGACAGTACCTTGATACCAGCCGGACCAAATCACACGACCTTTATATTGACCGCTAATTTCCATTATAGTTAGATATTTGCTGAACGCCGAACAAGGTGGAAGGACGCACTTTGTTCTTGACATTTACCACTGTATTTGATTACTTTATATCCCGAGCTGATTAAACACTCCCGCAATTATGCTGATAAAATTCTTGAAACCAGCAATTATGACCATTTGGGTGAGCGGTTTGTCGTTTCTCATATAGATAACAGCGTCCCGTACGAGTCGATATATAATTGACTTCGTTGGTATGACTGCATTGAGCACATATTTCTGCTAACTCAGCATTCATCAGAAAATGACCTCACCGATAGCCTAGAGTGGTAGAGCGTGCGTTTTGTGGGTTCGATCCCAGATCGTGTCACACCAAAAACAAAATAAGAATGGTACTGATCAGTCTTGTTATATACACTCAGCATAAAAAGGAAAAAATGACTTCACTCTAATACCCTCGTGGCAATGGATAACTACTGTTCGAAATGGTGTTTGTTGCGTGTGACTGAGACAGTCGTTTCAAGTGTTAGATAATTCGGTTTTGTTCCCGAACTATTATTAGCCAATGATACCCGGCTTCAAGGGAATAGACATACTCTGCGTGAAATAACCGCGACTCCGTGTGCGCTACCATAGCTTAGCTCTTTCCGAATAGTGTGTTTCAACCCGTGCATTTCTAGTTGGGAGGAAACACTGAAAAGCGTTTCAGAAATGACCAACTGTTCCGGTCGAGATTCGAACCAAAGACCTCTTGAGCCGTAGTGAAGAGCGTTAATCATTCAACCACCGTGTCACCCAATCATCATCAGAAGTGAGGTGTCGTGAGTGATTAAAATAAGTTGTAAGAACATGATTCACAATCGAACAAAAATAAATTAGGATTAACTAGTATAAACTTAAATGTGATTTTAAACGTAACTGAATCATATGTATAATCCAGTTAGGATCTGGTGACAGTGACGTAGCCGTTTATGTGTACACAGAAGATAACAACCATTGTCTGAATAGGTAGTGTGAATACAGTTTGTAAGTTTAGCATTGGAATTATGGCTGTCTGTTTAAGCCTTTATAATTGGTTGCACACCCGCGTAATATATTGGACCCGACCGCTGCGTCACTGTATTCTTAACCTGACTGGACTATACGTGATCGAATACCCCCCCCCCCCTTTCGATGAAAATTCCACTGGATCCGGGTTATTTCAGTTCAACATTCGTGACACCGATACTATTACCGATACATTGTCACGTACGAGGTATTACATGCACTCCCGATCGAATTGATGATAAATTATTTATGAAATATTTTCACACAGAAATAGCTGGCTAATGTAGCATGTACTTATAATGAATTATGCATAACACAATATTTAATTACATGGAAATGAACCAAGTATCACTAAAACAATTAGGTCCAACTGGTTAACAGTATTTCAGACATATTTAGACTACCAAGTCACATTATCTCGACACCAAGCGACTCGACAGTTACCTGGGACTAACTACACCTAGCGTCAAGCAAGATAGACCAGTGACATTTTAACAACTTTGGACGGCCTGTAATCGAATCCGGGACCTCTCATTTTCAATGTTTGATGATCAATTTTTCTTCAACTTAACATGACAATAAAAGTTACCAATCCGTTGGACAAGTTCTGGGCTCGTATACACAATGCTTTCTAAAAATCTTAAATTGTGTTAAGTGTATCAGCTCAACTGGAAATTCAAGATTATCATTTTTTTTAAATATTTTAGAAGCATTGACCACATAATAGTCACAAAGAAAACGTGGGTTATTGTTGTTGTTTTTTTGAAATACTGAGTATGTGTAGCTCATTATTTTAACTTATGCCAAAATATTTAAGTTTTCCCTTAATTAAGATATTTTGTGAATACCACCCCCGATCTTCTGTGAAATTAGCTACGGCCTTGTCAAAGTTGCAATTGTTAACCAGAAAACCAAGTATTTCCATGTACTAATGTAGTTGATTATAAACAATATTAATTCCAAGAAAAGTAGTTTCTTAAGGTCATCCAGCGACATAACCAATTATATGTATGTCGCTCGATCAAATAGCTATCACGTTTGATTGACTAATGCCTGTAAAACCTGGTAATCGATAAAAACCAACGAACAAAACAAACATTTTTATCTTTCGTACTTAACAAAGACTAAAATATCTAAATGTGCGTTTTAATACCGTATTGCTAGTTAGTTTGACCATTAAATATTCCAATCTTGAATCATTGGCCATTTCCGATTTCTCCGGTCGATAATTACTCCAAGAACGGAATCATTTAATTGCGGAGAAGTCAACGACACCAATTAGATGTATGCAACAATACACTCGCCATCGAGTGGATTTATATGTGTCGCCAAAAATACAATTATACATGTTTCTTGGAGACTCCAATACTAACCAGATCGCAAACTGTCGACTTCTGGCGAATTTAACACTGTAATCTACTACACATGCGATCCGTTTGCATAGAATGTAAAGGAATGTATGTCGTCCGCCCTAATGTCCTTATGCTTACAAACAAATGGATACATTTAGGAAAACAAGCTTAGATGTCAATTGGAGTGAATTCCTGTGTCTTCATGAAATAATAATAATTATTTATTTTTTTTGGTAAGAGAGCTGATCTAAAAAATTGTTTGGGGATCAAAACTAGTGCCCGGTGGACTGGAATAATAAAGCATTCGTAATATGAAACTCGCCAATTGCCTGTTTTAACCCAATATACTGATAATGCCTTGTCAATGTAGTAATTTGACAATAAAAACATTCCAGGAACAAGCCATTGGGTGATGATTTGTTTAAAAATTGTGTTTAAATGAAATAACTACGTGTTCGGTGGGTGTGGAGGTAAACATGTCTCACCCGGTGCAGAATTACAGATTCAACCCTCTTTTCCGCAAAAACTTAATGAAATGACACAAGGAAATCCCGTAAAAATCGATATCCGATGGGACATACGAGTTTGATTAAATTAATAAATGTAGTTATTTTACGACGGTTGTAGATGTTTTGCTTCAATGCTTTTCTTGAAAGTGCATATAATGAGAACAGCCCGATTAAGGGTCGAAACATGATTATAAGTTAAGGTAGCAAAATTAATAGTCATAACTTCTAATGCAAATAAGCACTATTGTGTAACCTTGGGGCTGGCAGTGCAGGATGGTTACAATGGTGGGAAATGATACAATTTGTTTAATTTGTGGATTATTTGCGAATAATGTTATTATTACGTAATACATTTGAATCGTATATTTAAATTATGTTTATTGCAAAGAAGAAAAGTGTTTTAAAGTAATATACTCAAACGCATGTTACCCCTAAACCTTTATTATCTTATTGGAGGACACAACTTAGTATGAAGTCATTATTTACTTTTGATTCATCTTCATATACCTATGATAAGAACGACTTACTCATCAGTGAAATACCAGATTAATCACAAAATTATCTACATGTATGTAGACAACCAAAGCATGTCAATATGTAACATGGTGACACTGTCACTTGTTTGTCTATATCTAACCTTAGGCATTCCTACAACAGGCCTCTCCCATTCTGAGTACACTACACTTCTCTTACTGTCATTTGAAACAATTATTATTTGATCGCATCGCACATGCTCGTGTCTTGCAATTTTTGCCCAGGGGTGCAACAAGCTATTTTTCTTATAAGGGTTGTCAGCTCTTTCAAACACGTTTAAAATATAAGATAATTAAATTTATGCAAACATTCTGGGGGTGCTCTTGATCGGCTGAGTAGGCCTACCAATGCCTTAATGGCATTATGCGTGGTATTGGCGATGTTTGGGTCCAAGTAGGTACATCGCCCGAATATTCATAATGAGGGGTGCGACTAATGAAGATGATGGGATGATGAAGAAAGAGTCACAATTCATCCATTAAGCGACACACACAAGTGATAACTACAAATTATATATGTAGTCGTAACTATAAACTAAGAATCATCGTACATCTAGCATTGCAGTATGTTCATAAGTTGGAAAGCCTGACGTTCATTATGTTCCCGACTGGATGCGTAATCGAACCACAGACCTTCCCAGTCGCATTAGCAGTCAGGGTCACGTCCAGAGACATTTCAACAAAACTTTAATAGAACACAGGTCCATGAAAAGTGTCCAATACCGTCTATATAAACATACATTTGTATTTAAATATATATATATTATATAGTTGGGCTAGATCACTTTTCACAGACCTGTGGGGACGAGGCTCCAGCAGGACCACCAATCTCCAATAAACAAATTAGACAACGTCTCCACATACAAAGTGTAACCAAGTTCCGGTTAGGATTCAATAATGTCCCTCCTACTAATTGGTTTTTAATTAACTAATTAATGATATACATGTGGTAAGCCAGTACGAATATAAAAGATGTAAATCAATAAAATATAACACCGTCGGGTTAGTGATTTGACTTTGAGTTCATTTTTAGCTCGACTTTTCGAAGAAAAAAAGTCGAGCTGTTGTCGACACGCGATCGTCTGTGTCAGCGTCTGCGTGTGCGTGGGCCTGTGCGTGGGCGTTGGTTAAGTTTATCGTCAGAGTCATTTTCTCAAAAACTATCAAAGGTATCAACTGGAAACTCAACATAGTTATTCACCATCACAAGTGGAGCCCACACTGACAAGGCTGGTAACTTTGTGACCTATACTTATGGAATTTTCTGCCCTTGTTTGGACTTAGTACATGGAAAAGTGGTAAATTTTACATATAAACTAAATTATCTCAAACACTACTTGAAAGTCAACACACTTGTGGAATGTGATGATCTACATCGACTGAAAAGAGGAAACAAATCTATCCGGCATTTTATAAGAGTTATTCCCCTTTTTCGAATTAAATTTTACACACAAATATTAATTTCTCAATGACTATGGAAGGTATTCACTTGAAATTCAACATAGTTATTCACCATCAGAAGGGTCCATACCGACAGGGCTGGTAACCATGTGACCTATAGCTGTGAGTTATCTGCCCTTGTTACTCGTAGAACAAGGGCACTATCAAGTACGATAAAGTGGAGCGTCCAACGAGTAGGCGGTGCTCTTGTTTTTCTCCTCGTGGAAAACAAGTTCGTTGGCAAACCCTCTCCTAAATGTCCTGTCTCGTGTTTCTGTCTCGGCACACGTCCTTAAACTTAAGGGTTCGCTCTCCTTTTTCGAGTTATTAAATGTATTGAAGTATGTTATTAAGCTTCTGCTACTAATTGAATCAAGACTTACATACTGTTCGCTAAACGAGTATTAATATTTGATATTGTACAAAGTACGATAGATCTAGACTTACATATAATTATATGGCTCATAACGCAGGAAAGAGAGTAAATACTTATCAATACTAGTCCATGTACATTCTGGATTTTGATATATTTTTTCTAAATATATATATAGCAAGTTCTTCTCGATAACTTATCGTCATGGCGTTCTCAATAGCGTCCTGTGTACTATTTCTACTAAACCAAGCCGGTCAGTCGGATCAAAATGTTGAGTGCTAAATTGTCCCATTCATATTGCAGATTCGGGTTTGATGGCTTTGAGTAGTCCCCGATCTACCGAAGCATTCATAAGAATTTAAATTTCAGAAAATGTTAAGAGTTAATTTTCTGAAGAAACCTGACTTCAAATTGGTACAAATGTATCACAAAACAAAACGTTCTGTGTTTATTACGGTGCAATTTTCAAGAACTCTTCAGATTCGTCCACACTCGGACTCTGATTTGAGCAAAATCTCATTTTAAGCTGAGTTGCTTCGGGGGATAGGGGCCATGTTATATTACTTCGTGACGTTGACTCGGGGGATAGGGGCCATGTTATATTACTTCGTGACGTTGACTGTGGTCGTGTTCTCGACAGAAGTTTGAGAAGTTGACAGTTGTTAGTATTGTTGGGACAATCGGACCCTGCATATGACACGAACGTGTTAGGAAACGGAACGAGAGTATACGGTATACTCGATGTATGTAAAGAAACACACAAAAGCATTCTAAACAAGAAATATCACTGAATGTGATGAATACCCCCAGAAACTGCTTGACACAGTCACTTAAATGTGCTCTGACAAACAACTAGACTTAGTACTGATCCTTCATGCAAACGTTCATTGAAATTTAACCAATGGTAACAAAGGAAAAGTGTAGACAAAATTCATCAGTGTAAAAAACAAAGGGCCATAACTCCCTTAAAATTAATCCTATTAATGAGTGTCGAGGATATGCACAACTAGACTTGGTAATGATCATTCAAGCAAAGTTTCGTTGAAATTCGACCCTTGATAACAGAGAAATAGCGCAGACAATATGTGTAAGTGTGAAAAAACCAAGGGCCATAACTCCCTTAGAATTGACCCGACCGATGTGTGCCTAGGATATGCACAAATAGACTCGGTACTGATCAGTCATGCAAAGTTTTATTAAAATCCATTGTTAACCGAGAAATAGCGCAGACAAAATCTATTAGTGCAAAACAATAAAGGGCCATAACTCCCTTAAAATGTACCCGGCCGGCGTGTGCGGACGATATGCACAACTAGACTTGGTACTGATCAATCATGCAAAGTTTTGATGAAATCCGACCAATGGTTACATGGTTAGAAATAGCGACAAAATTATACGGATCATAATGTATCTACATAATTATACTATGTATCTGGGGGTATAAATATCAGTTCATGTTTTATGACATGTGCTAATGGTTTTTGAAGTACGATGTTCATTTATTTCTAAATGATTATTCTAGCAATATACATGTATGTAGGTAGGTATGAAATAATACTGATACCTGTTTGTCATGCGAAAACATTAGTCATCATCCACATGTTGAGCACAACATCCATTTCACAAATTTGTAATCAGAAGCCAATATCCATTCAAATTATCTAAAAACACACAACTTTACAATCTAAAGCCATGCAGTCTCTCGCGTATTGTTATAGATACGTAGTTTCTCAAACGTTTGTTGTTATCGACGTTCTGTGTGGTGTAATATCGAGTCCTTAAGCCACTGCCGTTACACGCAAACACTAATTAGAAAATACCTTATATAGAATTTCTAACCGTTAATCTCGTTTTCCAGGTCTATGTTTTTGCCATCAAGGGACGTATGATAAGTGTCATCCATTCGCAGGATATACCTTTCCATTGATTATCGGCAAGTCTGTTTCACATCAACATGTTGTATGTACGAGTTTATATATGTACGGCTGTGTCACAGATGGGATGTTATCTCCACTTTCGTATTTATATGAGAAAATAAACGCTTCGTTTACAAGCTCTTTGAAATACAGTATGCATGCTATTAAGAGAACACCCATGGGACTGCAATAAGTGCTTTGATTTAATAAAGCAATATCTTAATTAATAGATACTGCCAGTAAAGCACAATGGCGAATTTGCAGGCTACGATGCTTTTGTTCCAAAACACTGATAATATACATATGCTAAAAGATAATATTAAGTCGGACATGGAAGGCAGCACTTACTAATAACCAGTAACCAGCTGAGAACAAAACAAAAACATAAAAACATACAAGGCACAATGCCCACCACAGAACCGAACGAGAAAACGACCCACTCTAAGCCACAGGTGTCAAAAGGCCGAATTGAATGAACTAGTTCCAGCAATCAAAAAGCTGAACGACCCAGCTTCAACTGTAAATAGGGGGCTAATTTAAGAATAAAATAAAAATAAATAAAATATACCAGATTTATAAAGCGCCCTTTTCATGCGAACACACGTTCAAAGGCACTTTACATTATTGTGTTGCAGCCACAAGGGTGCAGGTGCATTCTCTACCAGTGCAGATACAGCATTATCTACCAGAGGGACAGACTGAGAGAAAGCCACTGGAGGGAGAGAGAAACATTAGATACAGGCGTGTCCGGCGCTGCAGAAGTGAGTCTAGCTCTTATTTCGAATAGACAGCCTGTTCTTTAATGTGCCCGATGTATAGCACCGATACACAGCTTCCTGGCAACTTTACCCAGATACTTTGCAGACCACACAGTTACTGTAACAATATTCCATTTTACTGGGTAATGGAAAAATCGGTAAAGCTGATGTTTACAAATTTCTTCTTGTAACTGTAGCCAAAAGTCACGTGGTATTACTACACGGAATATTGTTACAGTACATAAACTATAGCACTCGCTTCCGTGTGTAGTTTATACATGTATATCCACGAAGTTTAATTAACGTGCGTGGTATATCCGAGACCGTAATAAAAATGCCTTTTCAACAATCTATCCAAAGGAATTGGTTATTTTAACATTGATTGACAGTGGTTATTATCAATGCTATATAAAAAGTCTGAATTCTCGTGCCAGAAAATTGAGTTGAATTGCTGATACGCCTCTGAACTCGAGCCAATTAAACTGCCATCTTTCAAGCAAACAAGTATGCCAACATTAAAGTAATTATACCAAGATGTTTAATTGTTTACGAAAGCAATTCTAATTTGTGGCCTATTTAGGCGGCATTGGTCCCAACCATGTTGTTCATCTTTGTATAATCCTTCTTTGTGATATACTTTAGTCTGTGATGCATGTGTATCCAATCCAACTATACATGGTGACGCATTCGAATTGGGCATTTAGACCGTAATCCCGAAGCTCGAAAGGTCCATTCGACTCATCCATACACGTTTTAGTGCATACAATGTACGTTTTAGCAAAGAATACGAGAGATCTAGTGTATATCCATTATACATGGTTTTAGTACAATTTGGTGATGACATTAGATCTATTAAGACAAATATTAACCAATTGAAGTACAATTAAGCGGGCGTAGTGATGACGTCAAATGATCGACGTTCACTACATAGTCAAGCATTTAAAATTTCACACGATGTAATAATGTAATGATTTGTATGCTTGTATTTATTCTCACCACTGGAAACCAATATGGGCGATTGCGGTTCTTTTATGTGCCTGGTGTAAAGTACCATACACGGGGCCTCAGTTTTAAAAGTCTCGTCCGAAGGACGAATTTTAGTTAGGTGGGATCGAAACGCTGCAAAAGCTTTTATCCGACTGGAGGTGCGATCGAACCCACAACCTTCGGCTCAGCAGTATGTACACGTATACCGGTGGCTCTCACTACTTAACCACTGTCATGTGACATGATAGAGAAAATTATGTACAGTCAATCCTGGGTCAAACGAAACATCAGATTACGACAGCTGTGTACTGTTTTATCAAAGCACTTACGAAAATCTTAAAGTTACGTTCAAATTTCAATTCTTTATAATTCTTTTACAACTGCAAATTTGAGCTAGACATGGTTTGTAGGAGTTAATTAATTGAATCAGTGTTAATAGTGCAGCTCGATCGAGCCATTTACCATCCTACTTAAATGTAAACAAAATACAATGACTTTAAATTTGTTCGTAAGTTTACGATTTCCGTAAGTGCCTTGATAAAACAGTACCCTGTAGTTTAATGATCTATGCGGATACGACACGTGGTTGCTAGCACGTGGTGGCCTATAACAAACACGTGTTTTGTCTGCACATGTATAGGCCTAGGCCTAACATGTGTCTTGGCATTAATTTTGTATAAGTTTATGTTGTGCAGGTATTGAAACCATTATCATTTATTTTCCTCTTCCTGCTCATTCGATTAGGAAAACCAGAATGATTTGTAAAATCAAATTTACAATGCATAGATCAAAGATCATCATTATGGACACGGCTTAGTAGGCCTACTTGTAAATGAAATAGCAGATTGAGTCCCTTGATCAGTAACTGTCATTAGTGTAACTGTTAGATTGAATAGTATTATAATTTGACATCTCCATTTGCCTTCTTTTTAGGATCAATTATTTCAAATTGTGTGTTGTGTTTACGGGGAGATAGTCAATTTACTAGATCCACTAGTATGATTATAGATCTTATTCCATGTAGTTCGATTGTCGTGGGTCGATCAGCTTACAGGTAGTAAGCTTCACGGTATTACTATTTTTACGACGCACCGTTTGCAAAAAGTCGTGAAATTTATTTTGTGGGAACCCAAAAAACGACGTCATTATAGTTCGCCGAGACTTTATATTTGCACAGGTACATGTTTATTTTGTGCAGTTTCACACATTCCATGTGGTGTCCTTGGTTATATCAACTAAGTGAAAGCGTGGGTACATGTTTAACGGTAACATATTCGGATAAAAATATTTCGGATAGTATAACTCCAGTCTCTTACTCGGTTGAGCAGGTTTTTCTAATATTGACAACAGATTAGCAGAAAAAAAACGATTGGGTCATGTCCTTTTCTGTACGTTATATTGATTGTTTAATAAAAATCATTTAAAATATAAAAAAACTGATCAAATCACATTTTAAAACAATAAATTCCATCATTCATCTTTGCATTGATCAGCAATCTGTAAATCATGCTTGATGTTTAACTTACAGTTACTCATGAAAAAACCTGTTTGTTTGTTCTTCTATCAGTTATTCGAAAAGATTTTAGCTATTGCCATTGAACGATCTGTCAATAATTCAATATTAATTGGAACTACCTTGAAGAAGAGTTAGTGCATGCAGGAATCAGCGCGAATAAATCCACTCAACCATCATGCACTGTAGTTCATGCGCCAGTGCTCAGTGGCCCTTCTATAGGAAAATGATCAGATGCAGATAGAGAGATCTGTCGATCATGTCAAGTTGTGCATGGGTTTTCCCTTAGAATTTCATACGGGGGTCCGAGGACCCTCAGGGTTTGCATTTTGGGGGTCCCGGGCAAATTTTGAGTGTCCTTCATATGCCGATACATATGCATTTTGGCTGTTGATACATTGAAAACCTAAAAACTGATAAAACCACAGCTCAAGGACTTGAGTCAAGTTTACTGCATTAAACTAAATCAATCTTATGCATTAACTAGCAAAATATAATGAACAATTGTTTTCAACATTTCACATTTGTATGATGTACCATACACTAGTGAGTTACCTACAAAGATGTGCCTACTGTATCCTAACAATGTCATTTTGTTTCCGAAGTTTTTCACAAATTTTGTAAAGTACGAATTGTGTTGGGTACGAAACTTCTGCGTCGACTGCGAAATTGATATAAGTCGCCTGCTTTTTTTAGACCGCGCCATCATTTCAGACATCCGGATAACAATAAAGTCTTGTTTACTTTGGAACGACTCCTGTCACGGAATATCGCTGTGGAGAATAATAAATTCATATATTATACAATGATTTGTAAATCGCAAAATGCAGCGAATCAGTTACGGCGGCTGTTGGTAACTGAGGACGCACACACAGTTGCAAATGCATGTCCAACGTCAAAATATTGCATCAGAGACGAAAGAAACCTGCGTAAATGATATAAGATCTAGAGTTTTGTTTTCACTATGAGCCTTGCTATAAAAATCTACATTTTTAGTTTCTTTTCACAGGTATAGGAAGTAACGAAAGTGATGTCGTTCTTTGGTTCAACTGCCTCCACGTTCGGAAATACCAGTACTGGTACAGGCATGTTTGGAGCTGCTGCTACTAATACTAACTATAATGCAATGAAAGATTTTGAGGTAAGCTTCTTTATTACTTCAATTTTCTGAAGTTGAACGAAGTAAGTATGTTTTAAAATCACTACCTTGAGACTGTAAGGATAATGTATCTAAGCCTGTCATATAAATTATGATCAAATCATGTAACATTATATGATGAATGGATATCATATATAGATGGCATGTTGGCTGTGTGGTTAGCACTCTCGTCAGCCACACAAGTGGTCTCTTGTTCGAATCTTGCTGTCATAAATGCTTTTCAGTGTATCTGAGCCGACTGGTGATGAAATTGTTGGTAACTTGGTAACCCAGAAGTAGTACTGCATGTATTGGTGCTATTTACCGGGTACTTTAAAGAACCAAGGATTCTATTCATAAAGAGCTCGGGTAGGGCACCTGTTCCGGTTTACTTGTATCACAAAAAATGTCTGTCTCTTCCCTCGAAGACTGAGGTCATTGGGTAATTAAGCAGGGACGAAACAGAATGGCCACGCACCAAAACTGTCTCGGTCGAACGCAAAATAAAATTGGGATATAGAACAGTTGTTGTTTATTTCAGGTGACCTCACCACCAGATGATAGTGTGAGCTGCCTCAAGTTTAGTCCAGAATCTATGATGCAATCAACATACTTGGTGGCTGGTAGCTGGGACAATAATGTGAGTCAAGTATATAATGATTTAGATACGGTGATACGGTGGTGATGTGAATAACACACTTAACTCTGGGTCGAAAGGTTCCAGGTGTGGTTCTCCATGAGGGCACTCTGTCATTTCTTCAATCATTTTCAGTGTTTTACACCCAACTGGAAATGAAGTAGTTGGTAACCCAGGTGTAGTGGTAGTCTCGTTTGAATCATCGGCATGTTCAAGACTCAAGGAGTCTATTCAAAAAGAGCTAGGGTATTGTGTCCAGATTCCTTGTATCACACAGCTATCTCTTTCCTAGAAGTCAGAGGTCATTGGCCATTCAGGCAGACAAAAAAAGAATGACAATGCATCTATGACTGTCTCAGTTGAATGCAAACCTACAGCAAACAATAGTATTGATGCATTGTTTAAGTTATTTAAGATAGTTTAACAATATCGTGCAGCAATATTTACCTGGCTTGCAGCAGTAAGCTGCTCATATTTATTATTAGTTTATTCTTTCGAGTGCCAATTTATGGCTGTTTGTACAAATGGCAAGTGAGGGCATCCATGTTATTTCCATTTCTAGTAGATCAAGATTCGCACAGGCCTAGAAAAGTCCTTGAATTTGGTTTCAACCTTGCAAAGCCTTAAATTTAATGCTACATTTGTACCTTGAAAGAAAGCCAAAATGGTTTTTGAATTTAACTGAAAATCTCTGAACTAGACCAGGGCTTTTTTTCGCTGAATTGTGAAGAGGCCCAAGCCCTTTTGTTTTGTGAAAATTTAGCGCTGCAATTCTTAAAATTGTGAAAAAGTAGATGCGGAAACTTTTCAAATTGTGAAAAACTTAACGCAATAAATCATCAAATTATGATACACAATTTTTCAGATGTTAGCTCATTTTTTGGCAATTTTTCCCTAACATGCATGTATCTATGATATAATACTTTATATCAAGTCCTGTACAGGAATATATTACTGTATCTGTGATTTGTTTGTTTGGTGCTTTGTGGTGAAGTTGATTTTACAAAAACCATGACGCAAATTCTAATTGTGAAGGGGCCTTTTAGGTTTGTGAAAGGGGCCTATAGCAAATTGTGAAGGGGCCTAATATAGGCCCCTCGTATATAGTGAAAAAAAGCCCTGTAGACAAACAGCCTTGAATATCGATAAAAGTGTATGATAATGTCAAAATGGCACACATGATATCTGCGTAAATATCAAACAGAAGTACATGTACATAAATTTAGGTTACTGGTATAATTGAGCGCAATTGGGTATTCTTGTGTATGACGTCACTAGAAATAGTGTATAAAATGATAGTGCATAATGGCATTTTGGAACAAATTAACTGCAAGAAATGTTTGGAAAATGCCTTGAAAATACCTATTCTACCTTGAAAAATCCTTGAATAGTCCTTACATTTGGATGAGAGAATTTTGTATGAACCATGTTGATTCTTAGTACATCTTTTAGGGCCTCTTTTCACATTTTGGCTCATGTTATAAAATTGTATTATAGTTTAAAAATGATACACATGTAGTGTCAAGTTTGTGTGTTATATATGATGTAGGTACGATGTTGGGAAGTTCAGCAGTCTGGTAACATTGTATTGAAAGCACAACAAACACACACAGGACCGGTGCTTGATGCTGACTGGAGTGATGTAAGTATGCTATACAGTCGGGTCTCGATATAACGATACCCGATATTCTGACAAATGCATTATACTGACATCATGTTTGGGAACAAAAGTATTAAAACGCTCTTTATATCAATTTATCACATGTTTGACGTCGCGGTAGCGTAATAAAGCCATTATTTATTTTTGATAATACACTAGTATAATAAAGCTATCACGCGACGTCATTCAAAGGATAGGCGACGTCGTCAAAATTGCGCGTTTATTATAGTGAAAAATAAGTCGCTATTTTATGTTTCGTCTGGAAAAGGCTAACATGTGATAAAAAGAACATTACATTTGTGACTTTCCACATTGAATTTATTAAACTCGTTGAAAAAATCGATAAAATGCTCGGCAGAGCCTCGCATTTTATTATTTTATTCAACTCGTTTAATAAATTCAATATGAAAAGACACTCATGTAATATCCTCTATTTAATATACTGACATTTTCGTTACAACAACATTTTTCTTGGAAACAAACAGTGTCATTGTATCGAGACCTGTATGTACTATTTTTGTGGATCTATTTGTTTTTCATCAACTATATTCTCCTGGGTACTGTTTTGTCAAAGCATTTACAAACATCTTAAAGTTGCATTCAAATGTAAAGGTTTTATCATTCTTTTAAAACTACACAGAGTGGTAACTAGATCTGCCATACTTACAGTGATTCAGTTAATGAACTCCTACAAACCATATTTGTCCCCATTTTTGCAGATTTTATAGAATTATAAAGAATTTAAATTTGAACGTAAGTTTAAGATTACCGCAAATTCTTTAATAAAACAGTGCCCTGATAATCATGTTTAATTTTGAAAGCTAATGACTTGCTTTATAAAGACCATGATAAATTTAGGTATTTTGTACAGATTTCCTTGATTTTATTGCTGTTAAATCAGTTTTAATTACTGTAGAGCAACATTGAGAAGCTGCAAATATTGACTGTTGTTTAGAGGTTGTTGTTCCACAAAGGTTAAATTTATTGTAAATATTGGCTTAAATATAAATTTTGAAGGTGCTGTTATAGAGGTTGTTGCTCTAAAGTGGGCCGCTCTGGAGAGATTGTACTGTGTTTTAAAATTTGTTAGCACTAATACTTAATTTAACAATTTCCAAACATTTTAAATAGGATGGTACAAAAGTGGTGACGGCATCGTGTGATAAAACAGCCAAGATGTGGGATCTTAACAGTAACCAGTTTGTACAAATAGCACAGGTAAGATGCTGCATTGTTGTCCATACGACTGGTCTTCAAATTTTGTAGGAATATTTGTCATCATGTGCAGTTGCCCACCTAAATATTTTAATTCGGATCTGACATGTATTAGTAGAGTAGTGGCACTTGAAATGATGAAAATAAATTTCTCATTACTCTGTAAATATTTGTGCTACAGTTGTCAAACTTTGTAGGAATATCAGTCACCATGTGCAATTGACTTAATACTCTCAACATGGTCAAATGGCAAGTGGGGGAATCATTGTCCTAGTTTCTAGTTTGATGTTTAATCTAATCAATACCAGCTAAGTCCTATGTGTTGTTAAGGATTTTGGACAGTCATATATACTTTGCAATAGGCCCTCAGTGTTGTAAACTCATTTTGAGGGTCCACTTGGGACATATTTGGCTAATGAGACTATGTTGGATTATTTGACCATGTGTTATTGTATTTGACCACGTTTTATCATATTAGACCATGTTTTCTCATATTTGACCATGTTTTATCATATTAGACCATGTTTTATCATTTTTGACCATGTTTTATCATATTTGACCATGTTTTATCATTTTTGACCATGTTTTATCATATTTGACCATGTTTTATCATATTTGACCATGTTTTATAGCATGACGCTCCTGTGAAGACTGTACACTGGGTTAAAGCTCCTACCTATACATGTGTGATGACAGGAAGTTGGGATAAAACACTCAAGGTTAGTGGTAGTGCAGGGGGTTCGTTTCACCCTTGAAATGACTCTTCCTTTGACCCCTGACATTACAAAAAGTGACATTTTCACATTCAGGGTTTATCCTGAAGGATCATATTTGCATTCAGGTAGTTTTGCTATAAAATGTTAAAATCTAGTTAATTAAAAAATATCAAAATTACCCTTGAG
Organism: Spisula solida; assembly: GCA_947247005.1. Classification (NCBI taxonomy): domain Eukaryota; kingdom Metazoa; phylum Mollusca; class Bivalvia; order Venerida; family Mactridae; genus Spisula; species Spisula solida. The sequence goes on along the minus strand of OX365948.1, from coordinate 42,516,107 downwards.
ATGCAGCCCCCTAGTGAAACCCCTATGGTACTGTTTTGTTGAGGTTTATTGTGTTAGTTAAGTATTTCAAGCATACATAATTGTTTCGTACCTACCTTGGATATTCTATGATTTAATTCAAACGACTTCTCAAACTTCTGAAAAGTTTGAAAAATAAAACGAGTGAATAATAGGCAAAATACGAAAAATGCGTCATGTATTTCATTCTTATTACAGTTAGAAATTTGTCGGTCAGATGGGGTCAATGCTTCACTTCTGAATCAGTAGTTACCATGTGCAATTACTTCCCTTTGCTTTATGGTAATATGCTAATTTTCAGAATCAGGTATTATGCAAATACTTGTAAGTAGGAGCCCCTTAGCTATCTATAATTCATTGATATATGATTTGTTAGTCCCCTACCGGTTTTTGTCCGTCAAAAAATCTGGATCCTGACATAACTCAAACAGTTTCCAAGCTAGGTTTATGAAACTTGGTATGTGGTAAGGGGCAATAAGGGGATAATGCATGTTCAAACATATTTTGATTCCGACCAAAATTGTGGTTGCTATGGCAACAGAAACATTGAAAATTGCAACCGGTAGGGGAATTCTGTATTGCTTGCAATTCTTAATGACTTGTTTATTGTAGTTTTGGGATACGAGACAAGCATCACCCATTATGAGTATACAGTTACCAGAGAGATGTTACTGTGCTGATGTGGTAGGTACCCTTGTTCTATTGATCAAGCAGATAAACATTTCAGGTGTGAAAAATAGGAGAGATCACCGTATTCATATGCAAAATGCCCACCGGTAATCTATTGGATAAATGAACAATAAAAACCTGCCATTCACCAATAGCTAGCTGGTGGTACTATTCCCTCTGTATACAAACATCTCTCCTATAGTCCCTGGTCAGTGTCAGTATATAGAGTATTAATTACTGTGTAAACTATCGATACGTTCCCAATTTTATGGTGTCTGTAAGTGAATATTCCCTTATAACGGATACAAGTAAAAATGTATAGAATTCTTCCAAACCAATTGATATTGTTGAAACGGAATTGTAGGTCTATCATGTGTCGTTGTAACGAGACCTGATTGTAGTTGCAAGAGGTTTATTGGTATTTGGAAAGACTATAACATTTGCTGGTTGAATCTTTCCATTTCAAAGTGTCCTGTCAATTATCCATTCTTGTTTTAGCTTGACTTTTCGAGCTATTGTCATGACGGGATTGTCTACGTCAGCGTAGGCATGTGCATTGATTAAGTTTATTGTCAGTCATTTTCTCAAAGACTATCAAAGGTATCAACTTGAAACTCAACATAGTTATTCACCATCACAAGGGGAGTCCATACTGACAAGGCTTATAACTATGTGACCAATATTTATGGAGTAATCTGCCCTTGTTTGGACTTCGCCATAGAAATGGTGGCAAATTTTACACATAAACTGAATTTTCCCTAACACTATCAAAGCTTTCAACTTGGAAGTCAATACGCTTGTGAAAAGTGATGACCTACATCTACTGACAAGAGAAAAGAAATCTATTCAACATTTTATAAGAGTTATTTACCTTTTCTGACTTTGAATCTTTACACATAAAAGTCAATTACTCAAAGACAATCAGAGGTATCCACTTGAAACTCAACATAGTTTTTCAACATCACAAGGATAGTTCATACAGACAAGGCTGATATCCCTGTGACCTATATTTATGAGTTGTCTGCCCTTGTTACTCTTTAAAATTTTGACTCACAGATTAGCAAGGTTACTATAAAATAAGATTGTCGAGCGTTCAGCACTCATAGGCGGTGCTGTTTGTTAAATACTGTAATATACGGTGACAGATTCACCTAACCAGTTTTCTTGGACTGTATCCTAACCAGTACTTACTTGCCCTTCCACAGTATGACCTTGGAATCACGTCAGGATCGTTGGGTTTCAAATCTAGCACACTAAGCACTGAACTATGATTGATCATGTATCAACGATTAGTGTACACACTTTGTATTATATGAAGAATATTTGTTGATTGTGGTGTAAGATTGAATTTTATTTCAACACGTGATGACAAAAATCATATTTTAACAAGTGAAAATTTAATTTTCTGTAATCACGAGTGAAATAATAATAAATCTTACACCAAAAATCTACAAATTTTCTGTTTATTTTATCCCTCAATTTCTCTTAAAGCAAATAATAAAATGTATTTGTGTATAGTCCGTTAGCGACTAGGCTGGACCCCCATAAACCTTAAATATCTTAAAAAGTACGATGCCAATTAGACTAAAAATTGGTATATCTTGATAAATCAACCTTACCAACTCTCATAAATTAAAACAGAATTTTTGGTCCACAGAAAAGTGTACTTTGCACTTACTTCCCATGTAAAATTGTAAGTCTAAAACAGGGTAAATATGTACGGGTGATTGAAGTGACTGGAACAGCAAAGGTAAGCAACTTTGTCCAATATAACTGTACATTAAGTAACACACAAGTGACGATTGCAAATATAAAATGAGGCCCATACATCAAAGTATATGTGTTTGACGTTTAAGCTCACCTCAAGACTCAACATTTTGTTTATTCGAATGATCATTACAATCAGAAGGTGGGCCTCAATTATATACACATTGATGACCAGTCAAATGTAGGTCAAAGTTATCCATATATGTCCCGTTACAGTGATTACATTTGTTGATTAAAATCTAAAAATTAATACATTAGACACGATGGTGAAAAAATTAATGAGTTCGTAAAAAATTCTGAAATTTAAACACATAGTTAGTAAAGGTATTTCAGTGTACCATACAAAATTTCAATCAAAATGCATGAGTACTTTGAAAGATATTTAAGGTTTATGGGGGTCCAGCCAAGTCGCTGACGGACTATATATGTTTGCATATTTGTAGAAATACCCGATGGCAGTGGTTGGTACGGCTGGTCGAGGTCTTATCATCTATCAACTGGAGAATCAACCACAGGAATTCAGAAAGTTTGAGTCCCCTCTGAAATATCAGGTATTCTGTATAAGTGGATATTTTATTTATTAGTTGGTGGCACGGTGATCGAGAGGTCCCTGGTTCGATGTTCGGCTGGGACACTTGGTCATTTCTGAAACCCTTTCCAGTGTTTCCCACCCAACTAGAGACAAACTGGTTGGAAACACAGAGGTAGTCTCGTTGGTATCGGTGCTTTACACCGGGCATGTTAAAGAACCGGGGAGCCTTTCGGAACACGCTAGGGTAACGCAACCGGATTCCTTTTATCACAACTCTTTCTCTTCTTCTTGCTGTCCCTTCAGCAAATACACAGGACCTCATTGGAAATAAGTGCTTGCACTTTCATGGGTTATCCTTGACCGAAAGGCCTAAATAATTACATACGTACAGTTTGATATAAGTTGTTAAGCAAGTCTATGGTTAGCTTAATAATATGTTATCTAGACAAGTTTAAGGAATGTTGATATCAAAAGTAACAAATGGCAGATTATTTTTATCGCATTACCATAGTTTAGTTAGAGTCAAAAAGATGTCAGAAATAGCGCGTTTAAGCTGACCTTCTTACTTTTTTTATGCTAAAACACTGGGGATGTCATCAATTATACTAATTTATTTTAGGTCGATTGAGAAATAAGTATTTTACAAGTTGTATTAATTGCTCTAAACACCTCATTACAGATGGTATTCATTGCCACAAGGTAATGAGAGAGATGTTGGCTTTCCCTTGTATGCTTGAGCACAATGTTCCATGATTTAAGTTTGGGGGTATATAGGAGTGAGCTTGTCGGTCTGTTGGGGGTATATAGGAGTGAGCTTGTCGGTCTGTTGGGGGTATATAGGAGTGAGCTTGTCGGTCTGTTGGAGGTATATAGGAGTGAGCTTGTCGGTCTGTTGGGGGTATATAGGAGTGAGCTTGTCAGTCTGTTGGGGGTATATAGGAGTGAGCTTGTCGGTCTGTTGGGGGTATATAGGAGTGAGCTTGTCGGTCTGTTGGAGGTATATAGGAGTGAGCTTGTCGGTCTGTTGGGGGTATATAGGAGTGAGCTTGTCGGTCTGTTGGGGGTATATAGGAGTGAGCTTGTCGGTCTGTTGGGGGTATATAGGAGTGAGCTTGTCGGTCTGTTGGGGGTATATAGGAGTGAGCTTGTCGGTCTGTTGTGGGTATATAGGAGTGAGCTTGTCGGTCTGTTGGGGGTATATAGGAGTGAGCTTGTCGGTCTGTTGGGGGTATATAGGAGTGAGCTTGTCGGTCTGTTGGGGGTATATAGGAGTGAGCTTGTCGGTCTGTTGGAGGTATATAGGAGTGAGCTTGTCGGTCTGTTGGGGGTATATAGGAGTGAGCTTGTCAGTCTGTTGGGGGTATATAGGAGTGAGCTTGTCGGTCTGTTGGGGGTATATAGGAGTGAGCTTGTCGGTCTGTTGGAGGTATATAGGAGTGAGCTTGTCGGTCTGTTGGGGGTATATAGGAGTGAGCTTGTCGGTCTGTTGGGGGTATATAGGAGTGAGCTTGTCGGTCTGTTGGGGGTATATAGGAGTGAGCTTGTCAGTCTGTTGGGGGTATATAGGAGTGAGCTTGTCAGTCCGTTGGGGGTATATAGGAGTGAGCTTGTCGGTCTGTTGGGGGTATATAGGAGTGAGCTTGTCGGTCTGTTGATTTCCAGACAATGACTTTTGTTGGGAATAAGATATTGTTATGAAACTTACTGTAAAGGTAGTTTATGTGAATACGCATCTCAGGATTGAAAGTGGGGCTGATGGGGTCAAGGTTACTATTTGAATACTAAAAATAGAAATTCAGTTTCTGCTCAATAACTTAGGTAGGAATGAGATACTTGGTTGAAATTAGCTGTATTTGTAGCTTGTGTGAAGATTAAACAGCATATACTGTAAACCTAGAACTTATTTCCCCGGATTAAGTTTGGGGGAGTTTGTGAAATTAAGTCGCCCCGAAATTGCTAAAAACATTAATATCGACACTGCAGGAAACTTAAAAACATGAACATTTGTAGTCGCGAAGATGCCCAAGATTAGCAAAACGTGAAAGTTTGTATTCGCTAAAGTAAATTGGTTTACAGTAAACAGTTGTATCTGATTGTTTAGTTGACATGAAAACTTGGTTTTGTGATATGACAGTGCTGTGAGGATATTAATCAACATCTTGTAGCCATTCTAGTCTGTTCTCACATTGAAAATAATGGTATTTATATTTCAGCATTGTTATGTGAGCAATGTGACCATTCTAGTCTGTTCTCATATTGAAGATAATGGTATCTATATTTCAGCATCGTTGTGTGAGTATATTTATGGATAAGAAGACCAATCAGCCTACAGGGTTTGCTCTGGGTAGCATCGAGGGGAGAGTGGCCATACATTATGTCAACCCTACCAACCCAAAAGATAATTTCACATTCAAATGTCACAGAGCAAATGGATCATCCAATACTTTACAAGACATATATGCTGTAAGTTGACGTTTGAACTAGGTCATTCAGCTTGGGCATTCAGCTATTTGATTGCTGAAACTGGTTAATTTAGAATTTCGACAGCTTGGACATTGGAGGATTATAACTTGTTTAGTTGGGCATTGTGCCTTTTATGTTTTCTGTGCTCGACTGGTTCAGGTGGGCAATGTACCTTGTGTGTTTTTAATGTTTTCTGTGCTCTGCTGGTCAAGCTGAGTGCTGCCTTCCCTGTCTGACTTAATACTATCTTTTTGTTATGTCTCTCACATATAGTGGGGGAGATGTCTTGATTTTGTGCTGTCTGTCTGTCTGTCTGTCTGTCTGTCTGTCTGTCTGTCTGTCTGTCTGTCTGTCTGTCTGTCTGTCTGTCTGTATGTCTGTATGTCTGTATGTCTGTATGTCTGTATGTATGTATGTTGCAAAGTTAGTATGCGCTAGTTTTCATAAACAATTAATTGGATTTCAATTAAACTAAACATTAACAGTAGGTACCAAGCCTAGTTGTGCCTAGTGTCAGGAATTTTAGGTTGGATAGAGTTAAAGCCCTTTGTGGGAGATGTACGTTTGTGTCAAAAACCTTCTAGTTTTTATTATGTCCCCGCTATGAAATGGCGGAAGGGCATATAGTGTTCACCCTATCCGTGTGTGTATTCGAAAATTGTGAAATTGTGTCTGCTCTGTAACTTTATCATTTCTTATTGGATATTGATAATACTTGGTACAAATGCTCACAATCTCAACACGATGTGTTATGCACAAGACCCAGGTTCCTAGCTCAAAGGTCAAAGTAACACTCGGAGGTTAAAAGGCTCAAACAGGCATGTGAATCCTGTCAGCTCTGTAACTATGCCATTCCGTATTGGATATATATATATAACTTGGCACAAATGTTCATCACATCAAGATGATGTGTCATGCGTGAGACCCAGGTCCCTAGCTCAAAAGTCAAGGTCACACTTTGTGGTAAAATGTTATAAGGCTCAAAATATTCATTGAAATCGTGCCCACTCTGCAACTATGTTATATCTTACTGGATTTTTAAATAATTTGGTACAAATGTTCACCACATCAAGACGATGTGTCATGCGCAAAATCCAGGCCCCCAGCTCATAGGTCAAGGTCATACTTAGAGATTAAAAGTTAAAGGCACAAATATACAGATCTTAGTCTGCTTTGTTATTTGGCATTGGATTTTAAAATTACTTGGTAACATTCACACCCCGAGATCCCTAGCTCAAAGTTCAAGGTCACACTTTCGGACACAGCTCTTGTCTTGTGCTCAATGTCACATTTAAGCATTCAAATAATTCCATTTGCATAACTTTGTACTTAGATGTCTCGTAACAGCTTTTAGCGGGGCATCCGTGTCCTGTGGACACATTTCTTGTTATGAATATGATCAATGTCTTAAGCTCATGAATATCAGGGGTTCTTTAAATCTGGAATAATGCTGAAAGATTTGCTGCATAAGAAAGAACCAACTTTCCTGTAGAATATATTTGAAGTACTGACTTTGAAGTTTTATTTGTTAATTTTTGCAATAGAACACTATCTGAAACAGAGAGTTTGTTTAATTATGCGTGCTTATCACTAATAATAAAAATCATAAAATCCTGGCTAAAACACTATAAGTCATATATATGGCATCCGAATCAAACTTGCATCATATTTTCAGAATTGGTCGTAATACCTCTCTCAGAAGGAACCCTGGAATATCTTAATTTGTTTGTGTGTCATAACATTTTTTAGTCAATGTCAGAATTGTATGCATAATTTTTTATCTCAGATTTTAATGTTCTCATTTTTCATTTTAGGTAAATGATATATCATTCCACCCAGTGCATGGTACCCTGTCTACAGTGGGTTCAGATGGTAGATTTAGTTTCTGGGATAAAGATGCCAGGATCAAGCTGAAGACGTCTGAGCAGTTTGATCAACCACTGACTGCGTGTAACTTCAATCCACAAGGAAATATATTTGCATACGCAACCAGTTACGATTGGTCAAAGGTATTGTTTACATTTCATCTGCCTCAATGGCCTTGTGATAGAAGTGTCCGCTTCAAGGTTTGATTCCAACCGGGACATACCGAAGTAATTAAAATTGGTACTGGTATATCTCACTTGCTTAACACTCAGCATAGTTACTTCCAGTTAACTGCTTGTTCATCTGATGTCAGAATGATGTGAATGGATTGCCTCCATATAACTAAACTACTGTTAGTTTATACTAATTTATTTAAGGTCGATTGTGAAACAAGTTTTTCAAACTTATATTAATCACTCTCGACACCTCATTCCTGATGTTATCAATCGCCACAAGGGTATGAGAGAAGAGAAACCAGTTTCCCTTTTATGCTGAGAGTCTAGAAAGGGAATTTCTGGTACCATTTTTATTGCGTCTGTACTGCCTCCTCGATAGCTTAGTGGTTGAGCGTTCGCTTCGAGTGTGGGAGGTCACGGGTTCAATCCCTAACCTACTGTTGACTAGTTGGACTTAAAAGAATGAAAATCGGTTTATATTACTTGTACTGTCGTACAAAGCTTTTTTTGCTACCGTATTCAATAACCGAGAGTTTGGCTGCATTTTCATTCTACATCTCAGTTGACGTAACCAGTTCTTTTTCATTTGAGACCCCTTTCGGGTAACTCCGTTTATTTTTCATTTATGATACATTTAAAAACAAGATAGATGACATATTCAAATGCATGCTAACATGATATTATTTTGCTAATCAATGCATCATTAAAAATATTTTACATATGAGCCAGTCTCCAGGAAAACCTGCTATAATGACATTATATTATTACTGCATGTAACACGGTTTTAAAAAAGCTTTCAAATAAGAAAAATGACATATCTATAGATTCAATTTTAAGTAATTTATCCATATATTAATATAGCTTACCTTTAAAATTTCTTAAGAATTATGTCGAAATCATTTACTTTGTTGCTATGGTGACCAATTTCAGAAAAGTACTCTGATTGAGAAAAACCAGGAGTTAGTTGTTTAAAATAGTAGTAGCCTTTCTCTAAATGTGAACATTTACAATTGGGATGTATTTTTATGCCCCCTATCGATAGATGGGGAGGCATATAGTGATTCACCTGTCCGTCCGTTCGTCCGTCCGTTCGTCTGTTCGTCCGTCCGTCCTGGTTAACCCAAATTGACTGTTTCTTCTAGCATTAATATGGCTTGCTACAAAGCTTTTATACTTGCATGGATGTTGTGTATGAACACTCTCCACACGCCAGTATCACCTAACCCCATTTTGACCTTCACCTTGATCTAATTTTGGACTTAGACTTTATGGACAAGGCTTCCACAGGGGGCATAAGCGTTTATTGAACGCAGTCTTGTTTAAAACTTAAAACATCATTCTAAAACTTGGTACCATTTTGACTAGTTTATGTCAAGTATTGATCAAATGCAGTAATTATAAAGTACTTGTTACAACGACGTCGAATAACGTTTGAATGACGTTTGCGATGTCACACTAAAAGGGTCTGAATAGGGCCTCAACAAAACAGCTGTAACGTCCTTAAAAATCAAGATACTAACAAAGTTTCTTTTGCATTTTGCTTCATTAAGATTACTCTTTCAAATAATAAAAAATCTCAAAATCATTTTTTTTTGTCAAAATAGCAGGTTTTCCTTGAGACTGGCTAATATACCGTATAGCGGGTAATTTCTGCGGGTTTTTATTTCTGCGTTTTTTGCGGTTCGAGGCTGTCCCGTAAAATTAAATTCCGCAAAATTAAACATCCGTAAAAATTTGTTCGCAAAATTTAACTTCAATATACTGGTAATATACCTTTAATCTATATCTTTATAGTGTTTTGTTACTGTCGTATTTTTCACACGTATAGTGATCGACTGTCTTTGTTTGCTTGTTTGTTTAACAATTAATGATTGTGTTATATCGGTATTGACCCTCAATACACGTTGGTGTAAGTTTGACAACTGGTTCAATTTGCAACACTGTATTTTGTGTATAATTCTGTATAAAATTAACAATTAAATCTAAATCATACAAGCAGAGTTATCATGTTGTTGATCATGCCGTAGTAGATAGCTTACCTTTCGCAGAAATTTCTTCCGGTTTCTGAAACCCGCAGAAATTAATTCCCGATTTTCTGGTAGGTCGCAGAACTAAAAACCGCAGAAATAAAACCTACCCATTTTAGGCCCAAATCGCAAAATTTTCTACCCGCAGAAATAACCCGCTATACAGTATATTTTTGTCTTACTTATTTTAGCATAATATTTATGAAGTGTAAGAAAATAAAATAAAGGACCTAACCAGATTTCCTGATATTAATTTGTTCTTCTGTTAGCAACTGGCAACTCCTCCACATGTGGAGGACATAACCCTAGCCAATGTTACAAAAGATCATAACCCTTCCTAACCAACCAAGTAAGTTCAAGTATTCAAACCCGAGATCTGAAGACAAATGAGTGTTGTGTCCATTCTTCATTTGCATGTTTTCTATTTTTAGGGTCACGAAGGATTCGATCCACAGAAGATGAAGCCCCATATTTTCCTGAGAAGATGTTTCGACGAGCTGAAACCTTCCACGAAAAAGAGCTAGGCTCCCAAAGCCTTCCATTGCGTTGAAAATTATTCATAAAATTGAACAAGATCAAGACAGAATATTATGTATAAAGCAGTAAAAAGTGCTGATCTGTACAATAGGTTGAGGTGATTTTGTCATTAAAATCAAACTCCAGTGGTTAAGTTGATATTTTTTAAAACTCTGGAAACTATATTTTCAAAACACTGAAAACTTATTTTCAAACTACTGAAAAACTAAATTACATAGTGCAATTATATCTCAAAGTACTGGAATCAGTTTTAATACTGAAAACTTGTGCCTAACTCAAGGTTGGAGATAGGACATGACTATGCTTAAATCAGTTGCTTTCTGATCGTAGACTCTGACAGATTAAATGTTGTTGATACAATATATTTATACGTGTATTGATGAAATATGTTCATTGTCAATTAGTTAATTCTCCATTGTAGACATCTCTCGTAAGTGGAGAAGGTTCTGTATGTACTATGGTGTGATGAATGTACAACTAGCATTATGTCATCAGTTTCATCTTGTTTTCATCAGATAGTAATTTAGGTTCATACATGTACAAATACATTATAAACAGAAGGCAGAAATATCATGATCAAATTTTTCCTGCGATATCATGATCTTTTTAGTCCCCTACCGGTTTTTAGTCCCCTACCGGTTTTTGACCGGAGGGGACTATAGGTTTGCCCTCCGTCCGTCTGTCCGTCAAAAAATCTGGATCCTGACATAACTCGAACAGTTTCCAAGCTAGGTTTATGAAACTTGGTATGTGGATAGGGGGCAATAAGGGGATAATGCACGTCTAAAAATATATTGATTTTGACAAATATTGTGGTTGCTATGGTGACAGAAAGAGTGAAAATATGCCCAAATCTGGATCCTGCCATAACTCAAACAGTTTCCAAGCTAGGTTTATGAAACATGATATGTGGATAGGGGGCAATAAGGGGATTACGCACGTCTAAAAATATTTTGATTCTGACAAAAATTGAGGTTGCTATGGCAACAGAAACATTGAAAATGGCTTCAAACCGGTAGGGGACTTCAGTATTGCTTGCAGTTCTTAATTACTTGTTTTTTTCAATTTTAAATGTTTTAAGTCAATGGTGATATATTATCCATTTCATTGATCCACCTGGGTTAATTTATTGCCAAATACAGCTAATGGTTTGAATCTGTTGCCCAATGTGTTTGTGTTTTGCGAAATCATGAACTTTTTGGTGTATTAAATTTTGTGGATTTTGTAAAATTGCACTTGATGGAGTGTGAATTCATGAGTTAGGTTTATAATAATAAACATAGGAACATAGGAACAGAGATGTTTTGTTTTATATTTCTGAGGCTGATCAATCTTCAAAGATTTAAAAATTCATAGCCCAGTTCATCCCAAACAACAGTCCCCCATGAAAACAATTAATTTTTACTGTGTTAGTATATGCTATTGTCTTGTACAGTTATTTATCATCTTTGTTCTTTTATGTGATGATTTAATAAGTTGTTAGTCTCCTACCGATTTATGACCCAAGGTGACTATAGGTTTGCCACCAGTCAGTCTATTCTGTCTGTCAAAAACTCTGGATCCTGACATAACTAACAGTTTCCAAGCTAGGTTTATGAAACTTTGTACATGGATAGGGGGCAAAAAGGGGATTATGCACGTCTAAAAATATTTCGATTCCGACATAAATTGTGGATTGATAATGGCTTCAAACCGGTAGGGGACTTCCGTATTGCTTGCAGTTCTTAATGACTTATTTTATTATTCAATAAGTTGTTCAATCTGGTTCAATTTGAGAAATGTAGCTGGTGGTAAGTCCCTTAGTAGTCTGTGAAATCACTGACTGCTGGGGCTTGTGGAATGCTCTTGCTGTATGTTATATACGGGGGTGTCAATTTTCCGGATTTATCCGGAATTCCGGATTTGTCTATCCTTGAAGAACTATGCTTTCTGACCAAAATAAAAGTTATTTGATGAAAATATCTCAAGAAATGGCAAAGTTATTGTCAATTATATCTGCTCTGAAGGATTTTCTTCAATAAAAAGTTTGAAAACTGAGTTATATATGGTTGACGGCCTCCATTTTGTCAAAAATGGTCAGCCGCATATGATTTTCAGGATTTTTAATTTGGCTCTGTTGACACCCCTGTATATAAAAAGGCCCTACCACGGAGGAAAGGGTTAATGACTCATAGCTGTATACCAATGGGGACTTGTAAAGCTAGTACTATATCATCATAATGCTCACACACTCTGTGTATAATAACTATTCATTACAAATAAATGTCATACATTGTATATGAAATTATGTCTTGTGTTTAACAAGAGCACCGCCATACGGGGCAGTATACGCCCGAAAAGGTTTTGTTTTAGGTATTTGTAGCAAACTTTTGACTGTTGAAACATATTAGGAACTTTGAAGTGAACCATCTGGAGATATGCAATCAATCTGCATGTCATACTGATTTTGAACATCAGGTTTAGAGTTACAAAGCGGAAGGAAACAAAGTCATATGACCTTTAACCCTTAAGTGTGCCCTTGACCTTGAAGCGACCAATCCAGCACATGAGCTCTGCACATCGTCTTGATGTGGTGAACATTTGTGTCAGGTTTCTTTAAAATCCTTCAAGGGCTTCAAGAGTTACAGAGCAGAAGGAAACTAAGTCATATGACCTTTAACCTCTTGTGTGACCTTGAAGTGACCCATCTACAACATGCGTTCTGCATGTCATCTTGATTTGGTTAACATTTGTCTTAGGTTTTATTAAAATCATTCAAGGGCTTCAAGAGTTACAGAGCAGAAGGGAAACAAAGTCATATGACCTTTAACCTCTTAGTGTGACCTTGAAGTGACCCAATCCAGAACATGCACTCTGCATGTTGTCTTGACGTGGTAGACATTTGTGTCAGGTTTTATTAAAATACTTCAATGGGTTCAAGAGTTACAGAGTGGAAGGGAAATTGCTAAAGATGGACAGACAGACTGACACTGAGGCGGTAACATAATACGACGTCCCTTTGGGCGTATTAAAAGCAATGGAGAAAGATTGATGGGAAATGATTTTGCAGCATTGTAGGCATATTGTACTAGTTCTAGTATGTAATTTTAAAAACAGAACAAAAGGGCCCTAGGTCGCTCACCTGTTGTAGCAGTACTTGCAAGACCTGTGATTTGACCTAGTGACCTAGTTCTTGGCCCATATGACGCAATATCTCACTTGACCTAGATTTTGTTGAGATGATCACTCTAACCAAGTTTCATAAGGATTGACTAAAAGTGTGACCTGTAGTGACTACTATAGGGTTTTTCTATGATTTGATTTTGTGACCTAGTTTTTGACCCTAGTTGACCCAATATCGAACATGACCTAGATTTTGTTGAAATGATCATTGTGACCAAGATTCATCAATATTAGGTCAAAATTGTGACCTCTAATGACTACACAAGGTTTTTCTATGATTTGACCTTGTGACCTAGTTTTTGACCCCAGATGACCCTATTTCAAACTTGACCTAGATTTCGTTGAGATGATCATTGTGACCAAGTTTCATAAAGATTAGGTCAAAATTGTGACCTAGTGACTACACAAGGTTTTTTTATGATTTGACCTGGTGACCTAGTTTTTGACCCCAGATGACCTAATATTGAACTTGACCTAGATTTTGTTGATAAGATCATTGTGACCAAGTTTCATAATGATTAGGCCAAAATTGTGACCTCTAGTGTCTACACAAGCAAATTGTTGACGGACTACGGATGAAGAGTGATCTCAAAAGCTCACTTTGTGACAGGTGAGCTAAAAATGTGTGAATGTCATGTAACAAACCAAATATTTTGTAGCATTTCTAAGACCACATTTAGTTGATATACTTTTCAAATTTGATAAGGGTCAACAAATTTTTCTTGTAGATATTTTGCAAATTGAATAAGATGACCTCGTGGAATTTTAAGTAACATAATTTTACATCTGCTTTTTTGTAAACGAATGAAGATTAATTGAAAATTTGATATCTAAGTGCTGATAAGCCCGGCCTCACTAAAATATTTTTGCTGTATTCTAGCCTCTGTGATAGCAGTATACGGTTGGTTTTGGTCATTTTTGGGTCTTAAATAATACGAAAATAGAAAAGGGACAAAAATATCCATGTTATACTTACCACTTTGGTTCCTGCCGATAGTGCTTATCAGATACATGGAAAAAGACAATATTATGCCAATGCATACCAAATGCAACAAATACAATTTTCGAAATTTAGCAGCAGAGTAGATCATATTTTGATATTTGCACAATGTTTTCTTAATCGGGTTTGTTCAGTTAATGTAATCAGGGGTGTCAACAGAGCCAAATTAAAAATCCTGAAAATCATATGATCTTCATGAAAATTTGACAATGTTGATTTTCTTCCAAATGTGGAGAAAGTTTCCTTGTTACTGGTTAAGATACAGTCCAGGAAAGTTTGTTAAGGTGAATTGGCCGCCAAAAATAACTGAAATTTGTTGAGAAATGGTATTAAACCAGAATAACTCAGTCTGTCCCTCTGGTCAAATGATGCTGTATCTGCACTGGTAGAGAATGCACCTGCGCCCTTGTGGCTGCAACACTTTAATGTAAAGTGCCTTTGACCGTGTGTTTCAATGAAAAAGGCGCTATATAAATCTGGTATATTTACTTTTTAAATAATTTATAGAAAAACAAAACGCCACATTGTAAGCTGTAACAATAGTTTATTTTACTAATATTTTAATTTACAAACAATCTTTCGGCAGTTACCAGGTTTTATAATAAAAAAAATTATATGGTTCATATAAATTTAGATATAATTATATAGACACAAAACAATGAAACATATACTATGTTACACATGTCAGACTATGGCACCAGTCACCGTCGGTTCTCTCACAGTTCATACATTCAGTAAAATCACAAATGTGAGTTGTGGAAGACTTTGGTTAAATACCAATAAATAAAATCCCCGCAATTAATAATTTTTTTATGCCTCGGCATCTATTGATGTGGAGGCTTATAGTGATTGTTTTGTCTGTTTGAAAATGTTAACTAAGCCTTTCAAATAGTTGAAACTCAAATGTTTTCGAGGTCCATCAAGACATTGCTTTTAAATTTGGCATGCTTGGCATCATAAACATATTGCATTGTCATAGCAATGTAATACTATCCAACATAATTATGGCCCCTGATTGACTTAGCTAGTGTTTATGGACAAGGCTTCCACCGGGGCATAAGCATTTACCGCAGGCAGTCTTGTTTAAATTAATATTCACACACTTTGTGGAATTTTTCTTCCTTTCAGCTGTAGTGTATAGTATACTGATTTATTTTAGGTTGATTGTGAAACAATTTCTTTTAACTTACTATTATAAATCAATAACATTAATCCCTCCCAACACCTCAAGTCTGATGGTATACATCACCATGCGAGTAATCTATCAGCCTTTTTATTTAGACTTCAAATCTTTAAAACAAGAGTTCATATTCTGACTGAACCCCTCAAAAATGATCAGTAGAATATTCTAAGCTAATCTAGCGTTGGTACAGTCTGGTCTCGATTAAACGACGTTGTTTGTTCCCAAGTAAGATGCGTTGTAACAGATATGTCAGTATACTGAATTGATACAAAGAGCATTTTGAAATATTTGTTCCCAACTCACAATATTCGAACCCAATGAAATAGGCTTTTTACTAAAACCTTGAACTTTTTTACCGAAATATATGAACTTTTTCCTATTTACGAAATTGAAAATCTAATATCCTTTTAGTTTTACCAAAATATGAGCACCTTTTTTCTCATGAATATAAATGAGAAGTTTGAATACTGTATCTTAAACACATATTGCATCATACGTAATTAGTTAACTAGGACAAGGAGACAGGAAAAAGAGACTAATGGCATGAGTTTCAACATTAAAACATGTTGGAACACAAAAACTTAAACAGCAGAAATCCTACCAATATTAATCAGGGGTTCCATAATTCCGGAATAATCCGGAAATCCGGATTTGCTGTATTAGGAAGAATTATCTTTCCTGCACAAAATAAAACTTATTTGATGAAAGAATTTTAAGAATTGACAAAGTTACGGTCATTTTTAAGTTCAATAATCTGAATTTCAATAACAGAACAATGATTGAAACCTAGTTAAGGAGTAGGGATGTTTTTAGGATTTGGCATTATGCCTCAATAGAACCCCTGATTAATTCAAGTGCACACATGGTATAAGGTATACATAACAATGTGCCAATCAATGTTTCATACCATTCTAAATGAACCTAATACTAATAACCAATAAATGCAGTAAATAAGTATACAAATATATATTATGTAATTGTACACATAGGTGACTGTACTATGATGTAGGTCCTTTTATGTGTAATTTAAATTACGTTGGAAAATGTAATGGTTTACAATTTTGAAAACATATCTTTCTGGCTGTGCTTACATAATTACACTTAAAGGACCTACATCACGATACAGTCACCTGTGATTTACATACCAACATCAAAAATTCAATCCCAGTAAAATCAAACTAATTTATGGATTGGAATGCTTTAACTAGTGGTTAACACACAGTAACTACCTTCACATATACTACCTCTACAACATTTATATATCAAAACGAGTTTGAGTTTTATGGTTTTGCATGATGATGCAAGGAAAATTTCCTTAGCACATTGTATGAAATTCTGCACCCACTAGTCTATGAATGTGAGTCGGATATCTAACAATTGTGATTAATCAAGTGAAATTCAGTACCATCTTAAATACTATGTGGAGATATTAACCTGATCCTGACTGTTATGTATCAAAATATTGCTAGGTTCTTGAGTTGAATATAACAAATTACGAGGGCAAATCGTGCAATATCGGCCCTTTAGATGTGTGGTCGTGTTACACCTTGATTGTCTTGTGATGCTTCCCTCTTATGATTCATGAAAAAATACCACTGCGTTTTAAAATATAGACGAGATATCAGCTGTTAAATTATGCTAATAGAAGGTTGAGGATCACATCAATATCTCCGCACTAAACCTCCTGTATCTAAATAGAGCAGTATATACTCTATACATGGAAGACTAGAATGCTGGCACACTTAACCTGAGTTTTCAAGGTTTACAGTTCATACCTTCATTAAATGTAGATGATTAAGAATAGAATATATAGCAATTTGTGAGCGCCACAATATAATAATTTATTTACAGCAAGCCACATTATACAGGGGTCCTACATTTCTGGAATATTCCGGATTTCCTGCAATAGAAGGTATATACTTTTCTGCGCACAATAAAAATTCTAAGTACTGACTAAGTTATGAATTAGCTGAATTTTGATAAAGTTAATGTTTGAAACTGAGTTTTGGTGTAAGTATATGTGCCATTGTCACCCTGAACAAGCGTGCATTCTTTTTTCAGGATTGGGCATCATGACTCAGGAGGACCCCTGTAGTACACAGCAATTTATGATATTTAGAACATAATAATTCATTTATGGCAAAGCTGTATTATGTAAAAATAGAGCAAAATAATTCATACATAAATAACCATAAATTGTATTTGTATATTTGTTATAACTTTGATATACTTTTAATATGTAAGTTTTATTATTTATATATTATTTACTATCACACATGTTCAGTTTGCGAGATGGAGTTTAGCGACTATCTTATCAATATCGTTAAGTCACAATCCTCGTTAAAATATAAATTTACACAAATTAAACAATTTAAATGCATCACAAATTAAGTATATATCAACAACCACAAATTAAACAAGACTGCGTTCAATAAACGCTTATGCCCCCTGTGGAAGCCTTGTCTATAAATAAGTCTAAGTCCAAAATTAGGTCAAGGTGAAGGTCAAAATGGGGTCAGGTGATACAGGCGTGTGGAGAGTGTTCATATACAACATCCATGCAAGTATGAAAGCTTTGTAGCCAGCCATATTAATGCTAGAAGAAACGGTCAATTTGGGTTAACCAGGACGAACGGACGGACGAACGGACAGGTGAATCACTATATGCCTCCCGATCTATCGATACGGGGGCATAAAAACATAGTAACCACATACAGTGCCCACCGAAAATAAGTATACAACTGTTATTTCCCCATTAACTTGTCTGTAATAACACTATTTGCAAAACAGTGAAACTACAATATTTTTGAATACAGCGAATATTTTGGTTTAATAAATGTAAAGACCATTCATTAATTGGTACCCTAGGTGCAACATATAAAGTTTCTTTGTCCCACTTGAATGGTAACTTTGTCACAAAAAGATGGAAAATTCAGCCTTTTGGATCAAATGGTTGTTTAAATTCAGAACATCATTATCGTCATTGCTATCTCTTTTTTTACTCTTATAGTAACTATAGTTTCAGAAACTAGTATAATTGTGACCGTCTGATAAACAGATATTGAATAATTTAACCAAGTTTAATTTTGCAACAATTATTTACTGTATTCTTATTTTTGGTGGGCACTGTATATGTAGTGGCAAGTGTAAATGTGAAGTTTGAAAACATTTAGCCCTGGCCAGCAAGACAAGACAAGACAAGACAAGAGCACCATAGAAATAAAAACGTCAAATCAAATGTAGAATCTATAGTTAGACAGAATTGGCCAACGACATTGGAATATTCCGTGACCTTCCTTCGTTAATCACCGGTTTTATTTTCAATAGATTAAACATTCTGACCCACTATAACAATATACGATGGTTACCCACAAAGTCCTTGCAGAATTTTAATCCAGTTTCGGGTCAGTTCTGTCAAACTATAATCACTGGCCAATACTATGTTAGTGTCCTATATATAACGATACAAGAAACGAGAACATCTCATGTCAAACAGGTTTCCAAACAAGAACCATTACTCTGCTGAAGCAATGTCTCGACAACACCTTATCTCTAGGGTGCTGTTTTATCAAAGCACTTGCAGAAATTGTAAAATTTTAAGTTATGTTCAACTTTGACAACTGCAAACTGGGGACAGAAATGTTAAATGTAAGAGTTCATTAACTGATTCAATATTAATAATACATATTCATTTTTCATAATTCATAATTGTTAAAAAATTATCAAGAATTAAAATTTGAACATAATTTAGAATTTCCTTCAGTGCTTTGATAAAACAGAACCCAAGTGAACAGCTTCACTATGTTGTCAACAACTCCAACCTTTCAAGGAGAGTAAAAAAAAAAGCATTTTTTTTTTTTTTTCAGTATAAGGTTCTTGAATTTTTTGTGCAAGTAGCCAATAAATAAAGATACGATACTGATTTTTCTCCAAGATTTCATTTTTTGTTGATTTACATTCCTGCAAAGTTTCTATAGAATACTCTGGGAGATGCTTGTGCCACAAAAAATGTTCATGCCCGTTTGTCTAACTACCTACCATATAAGCCAACTAAATAATATTCAACTAAATAAAAAATCTACACAGTAAACAAAACATAATGAGTATAAAAGGTAGAAATAACGCATAGAGCATGTGTAAAATAAAGAAGCTTGAACATAATGTATACACACTTGGACATTAAAATATTTGTGGTAAAAAAAAATTAAAATATTTACAATCTAGTAAAGAATGAACACAAAAATATGGTAAAAATCAACTAAAACGAAAACAAAAGTCAAAACCTTGCAACATTTAAAATCATCCTAGCAAAGACATCAATGAGATAATTAAAAGCAGCAGGTCAATTTATTTACTGTGTAACAGTATACCTTATGGGCCCAGTTAAATTAACTTTCTAGCTTTATATGATCAAATCTTTCACTTCTCAAAATATGGATAAAGTATTGGATCATATGCTCCCTAAAATCTGAAGAAGAACAAGCCCTTGAGTTTCCGACGTTGATATATAATTTGTTTTTATGTTGGAATATGTTGAAGTAAGATATGTATTTTTTAGTAATTTTCAAGATTTGAATCCGCCTTATATGCCAAAACTTTATTAAAAGAGTGGAACTGTATTTATATTTCATATGGGAAAAAAATGAATCAAACAAGATTGGGGCTCAAATCTTGAGCAACAACTTGCCTCTACCGGAAGTGGGATGTGAAATTCAGTCTACCGAAATATATTCTGTATCCGGTCTGTCAAAATAAAATCGGCCATAGCCAATGCAAAACTACAACAACAACAATCGCTTGTTTTCGCATGTAATTGTTAATGAGGATTTCCCCTAATAATAAGACCACCAGTGGTACTTGGTTGTTGTACGAAGTTGGTCTTAACTTGCATCCTTATCAGGACCGGGACGATAACTCGGTTAATCGGATACGATTCGATTACCATGTAAAATCGGTTTCATTTCTGAAAAACTGCTAATCGTTCTAAAGTAATACACATCCTACAATGTCAATAAATTGTATGTTACCGCATTCATACAATATATATTTGACAACAATACATGTCAGAATATGTTGTTCGACACATAAACAAGCAATCTAACTTGGTGTGTATGGGAAGCATGTGATACATTAATACATACAATGTATATGATCATATAAAACATACACATCTATTGTTGGTATTGTATATCCCTGGAAGGTTACAATAAACACACATGAATTCTGCTGCTGATACGGTCGTTATGAAAGAATTCGGCCGATTAACCGGTTCGATTCGATTTCATACCAATGATTAACCGGTTTCAAAATATTGAAATTGTCCCGGTCCTAATACTTATGGATACAGGCTGTTTCAGAGCAGGGAGACAACTCCAGTACAAACTTATATTTTTATTAAATCACCTCCCTTTGCAGTCTCAAAAAACCCTCAAAATGCCTAAAATGTAACTTTTAGGTGTAAAGCGAAAATGACACACATGTAATTACCAAAAAATATTATCAAGTAGATAGCCGGACTAGATACAACTTCTATATGTCTATTTCAGTGGCTAAAGAAATATGTTGGAAATGATGATCAATTTTCACAAAATTCCTTTATCTGGTGTGTAAGTAATGAATACCGGTACACCTATGTTAACAAGTAATTAAGAATTGCAAGCAATACAGAAGTCCCCTACCGGTTTTAAGCCATCTTAAATGTTTCTGTTGCCATAGCAACTACAATTTTGGTCGGAATCAAAATATGTTTGAACGTGTATTATCCTCTTATTGCCCCCTATACACATACCTAGTTTCATAAACCTAGCTTAGAAAATATTTGAGTTATGTCAGGATCAGGATTTTTTGATGGAACGACGGACAGGCTGACTGACGGACGGACAGAGGGCAAACCTATAGTCCCCTCCGGTCAAAAACCGGTAGGGGACTAAGAACGATAAGTCAATTATACATTGAAACAACAAAACCTGGCTTTCACATCCAGATCTTAAAAATTATTTAATACATTTCTTCCCAGGGAAACGGGAATATCTACGCAACAATTTATAGTATAACAATTAAGTAAAAACAAAAACAATGCTGTGAATTGAATCCACATAATATATTGCAACTACAATGTAGAAAATTCTAGCTAAATAAGTGAACAACTTAAGTAATCTTGCCTACTGACTTTAATTACATATGTACAGAGAAACTGAGATTTACTTCGGAACTAGATGCAAACTGCAAACTGGTTTTCCGCACTAATCCTTTGGTACAAAAACATTTTACTGTAATCCACACTTTCGTACAATATATCGCTGGCTTAGAATTAGAAGGTCGTAACTACGAAATCAATATTTTGAGAAAACTGACTGAAAACTAATCTTTACTTATGGAAAAACAAGCATTTTCAACTACAGTTTGGTCAACATGACATGCTCCGATTTTCATAAAAATAGGCTCATTATAACAAGCGCCTTGTGATGCAGATTTTAAATATGCATTAGTCTTATTAAGTCGTAAGTAGTACAAATGTACTTATGATCTTCTAATTCTAAGCCAGCGATATATTCATATATCTTCAACCAAGAATCAAAAGGACATTCTACCTCATTGAATAGTTACATATATGCTCTTTTCATTCTAAGGTGACAGTATAGACAATATAAAAGGGTAATATTTATTTAAGCCTTAAAAAGCATTTACTTTATTTAGCATAGGATTAAGATAAATGTTCATTATGTATTTATTTGAAAATTGTAAATTTTGGATATTAAAAAATGGTACATTTTGATCATGATTTCGTTCATATAAAAATGATACATGTATCTAACTCTAATCATCTATAGGCACTGTATCTTTCGATGTGCTTTTTTATTATTTACATTAAAGTGTGATATTTCAGTTCAGATTCAGAAAATAGGCACTGTAAATTCAGAATTTTCGCAAGAGATTAAGTTTTAACACTATATTTATGAATTTAATTTGTGAAAATTGATGCTTATGAAATTAACTGCAACGGCCTTAAATAAAGTTCAATAGTTGCTGTTAAATCACATATTTTTGCAAGGTCACAATTTCACTAATTTTTATTCTGCAGTTATGTGAGTCTGCAAGCAAGGTTAAATGTTTGTAAAATCTAAAGTTCAGACGTTTGTTTTTAATTTTAGAGCAGTTATTTAAGTTCAAGAGGCTGAGCATTAAATTTTACAAATATATAGCTCGTTAAAATGTCTGACTTTACAGTAATACTATATACATGTACTCCAAAAAGTGGCAACTTTTATTAAGATTTTTCACCAGACCTTTTTTCTGATTCTGAAACTAAAATATAACTTTAAGTTTTAATAATGATAAAACAAAAGACACAATAATACAAATCTAAACAGGCATGAATATAAATTAATTAAAATATAATAATATAACCATTACCAACCCCTTTCTTTTTTAAAAAAATCCTTAAAATTCCCTAAAAAATCTCTCCAAACACAATGTTAGACAAATACAATTCCTTCAACAAGGGTTGAATATATGAAGGGATATAAATTATGGAATTATTCACATTTATAGAACACCCCTCATTGCAATAAGAGCTGGAAAACCATTGTAGTTTGTGTCAGCATGATTACTGCAGCACACAGCCAAATATAAAAGTCAAATCTTAGTTCCTTGTAACAAAATACATGTAAGAAATATACTTGAGGACTTGAAAATGGCATTGAAATAAGTCAAATATCAATTTCATTAATTGATAAAGAAATATTTTGTCCAAGCACTAATTACCGTAACTAATTAATTACTGGCATATTATTAAAAACTTATGTGAACGACATGAAGAATAATTCACATCAATACAAAATTATTCATACCAAAATATTTTTCAATAACAAGACTGCGTTCAATAAACGCTTATGCCCCCTGTGGAAGCCTTGTCCATAAATAAGTCTAAGTCCAAAATTAGGTCAACGTGAAGGTCAAAATGGGGTCAGGTGATACAGGCGTGTGGAGAGTGTTCATATACAACATCCATGCAAGTATGAAAGCTTTGTAGCCAGCCATATTAATGCTAGAAGAAACGGTCAATTTGGGTTAACCAGGACGGACGAACGGACAGGTGAATCACTATATGCCTCCCGATCTATCGATACAGGGGCATAAAAATTGATGTTTTTTTACACTTTATTTATCCCAATGTCCCCGAGAATGTAAACCTACATTCTATTTTCTCAAAGCTGGTGAGCTGGTTGTAGTAACAATGACATCACAAAGCACATGGTTTAATAACACTCGACAAACTATTCACCAAAGACGACGCAAAAAGTCTTCAAAAACATTTCACCTAAAACAACACAATAATCTTGACTATTATTTCACCAAAAATGACGCAATAATCTTCACAAACATTTCACCAAAGACGACATGATATCTTGACAAATATTTCACCAAAACGACACAATAATCTTCCAAGACCTTTCACCAGAGACGACGCTTAATCTTCACAAACATTTCACCGAAGATGATGCTAACATCTATGATCTTACAGGAGTCATCTACCCTTGGGCAAAGTTCTACCCTGAGGCAAACTCTGACCCCTGGGAAAAGTTCTACCCTGGGGAAAAGGTTCTACCCTGGGGAAGGTTCTACCCTGAGGGAAAGGTTCTACCCTATGGACGTGGCTCTACCAAGTATGGTGATGTCACTATGGTTGTAAATATTTTATCTGAACTATGAACACAATGTTTTTCATCAAGATGGCGACTCTTCTTCCTCCTCTTTTTCTTTCTTTTTCCGGGGCTCGTAAAATAACAACGGTATCATTCCCAGAATACATCCTATAGATACTCCTATTGCTTTACCCTGCAAATACATTGTACATTACAGTAAAATATATGTATGAATTATTCAGGCCAGACTAAATTCATCCCTAGAATAAAGTCCTCCCATAGTGTACAACAAGGGCACCAACTTGCGGGTGCAGATGCTCATCTGATATTAATTTTGTCACCGTAAAAAAATCCCATAACCCTGGCATAAAGTAAGACAGAGTAATGTGCTTTGCTTTACAGAGTCAGACATTGATGGTGTGTTACAAGTTTCAGTGCAATAGGTTTGATCATTTAGGAGAAAAGTTTATCTAAACATAAAACTTAACCAATATTTGATCTAAGTACAGGGTATATTCAAATGACTTCCATACATGCCATTTTTCACAGACCCCTTTGCGTGAGATTTATGGTGGAAATGCAGGAGTTTTCGTTAAAATGAGGGAGATTTTCCTCGCTCGAACTTTAAACTTAAATTAATCAAGTTTGTATGCAGTTTTTACTTATTTTAATTTATGACAACACCATGACTTCTGCATGAAGCAATTTAAAGTAATATTTGTGATCATTTTCATAATGTAAAAAAATGTACGTCTAAGCTGATGCCGACCATAAGCCTTTATTTGCCAGTCAGCTTTCTGCTGAAATATGGCAGGTATATATATGTGCCTTCACCCGGATCTGAACCCTAATCACTGAGCTACGGAGGCCACAAGCAATGCATAAGGTTTTATCAATTTGCCTCTGATCATGCGTGAGTAGAGTCTCAAATGTGTGTCGAGAGTCATGCATGATACCGAGATCTGGCATGCATGGACTTCATCCTTTCACAGTTTTGAAAAAAAGAAATGTCTTCTGAAAGACCAAAAAAGTTGAGTTGCTGGAAATTTTAAGTGAGTACGCACGTAAGGGAACTTCAATTAAGAATTAATTCAGGTCAGCCTCATAAAATGAAATTGCCGCAGTTTGATACCATTTTGTTCAATAACATAAGCTGCATGTTAACAAAGATTCAGATATGTTCACTTCAAGTTTTTATTAGAACAATCTTAAGTGAAGGGGAGCAAACTCTTCTGTGTACAAATTGAAATTACTTACGAAATTTGAAGACCATCTAGTGGAAGACATGTCGACTTGTTCCGGAGTCAATGCTGGAGCTTTTACACCAAATCTACTAGCAACAACTTCAACATAATGAGCACTCCTGTAATAATAATTATAACACAAATTAATAGAGAATTATACTACTTATACTTCAATGAATTACCAATAGACGACAGCATTAATATTTTAATTCCAGACAGCGGCTTTAATGCACCACAAGCTGAGCTTACCATCATAAAGGGGTCAAATGTTGAAGCAATCTTTCTATGATTACAAAATATTGCAGATGAAGATTATTTGAGGACCATAATGAAAATTGGTTATCCACAGAAAATAAAGACGTTATTATTATGTTTTTTTTTATCAATTTTTTTATTAGCAAAATACCTGCAAGGAAAATGTGTTGACCCTAATTGCCATCCACTCTGAAGTATCAGTCGTAAGTCAAGTTCTCAGACAATATTATCAGTCGTATGTTGACAAAAAGGAATTTATCAGACACCTATGTTTGAGATTAAAACATATACATACAAAATGTATGTAGATGTTTTACAATTTCGTATACATTCAATAAAGTCCATTTACTTACTGGACACCGGCCAAATCTGAGAACCAGTTCCCGAAGGCGGCAGCTGAAATAATATATTAATGTTTATAGAAAACATAATTGAAATACCATATCATATTATATTTTATCACATAAATACAAAATTCTCCAAAGTGTGTGATAACAAAAATTAATGTGTGACGGCACTCAGGTGAAAACTTAACAACACCAGCTTAAATTTCTTTCTTCTAACGTAACAAAATGATTTGACCGGATAACCATAGAAATGTGATAAAAAGAATCTGTCACTCATTGTCTTTGGGCTATACATTTCTAAAACTCGTCACAAAATCAAATTATTAAGCTTGCCAAAGGCTTGCTAAATAACTAGTATTTTCTAGACTCATTTAAGAAAATGTTGATCTCCAAAGACAACTCATGAAGAATCCTATAATTAATAGATTAATACTTTACCGGAAGTGACTGGATAAAGAGATAATTTCACTCAGTGCAAAGTTGTCACTCAGTGTAAAGTTTGCAAATTCGCAGATCAATGTATATCTTTATACTTGGATACATCTTTTATGATCTACACATTTGTGTTTCAAATTTCCATTGTTTAAATTTTCAAGAATTTTATGAGGCAAAATAGTTAAATGTTTCAGAACCTACCCTAAAATTTAAGATTTTAAGACAATTGAAAAAATCTATTCATGTATATTTGCAGTATTCTTTATACCTTTGAAATAGCAGTTCTTTCTCTGTGTTAACAAATAAAATTAAAAAATTAAATATTTTCCACCTATAAACTACCGTATTATTTTGGGACATGTACTGTTAATTTAATTTCCAGTCTGAGATTGGAAACAAACCATTCTTTTGGGCCAGACTAAAAATTAGGAAATTAAGGTATGTGCAAAAAACCCTGATACAATGTACATTTATATAGTCCAGTTAGGATATTGTGACAATGACGTTGCAGTTTACGTGTACACAAAAGATAACAACCATTGTCTGAACAGGTAGAGCGAATATAACATGTTAGTTTTAATAAGCATTGAAATTATAGTTGTTTGTACAGTGAAAGCCTTTATAATTGGTTTTACACTGTTATAGTAGACTCGAACGCTGCGTCACTGGATTCTTATTGTGACTGGACAATATATAAGTTTAGCATTGAAATTATATCTGTTAGTACAGCTAGTATAAGCCTTTATAATTGGTTTAACACCGTTATAGTGGACTCGACCGCTGCATCACAGGATTTTTACCCTGACTGGACTATACTTTTAAGTATGCAGCATTGCTAGAACTGTAACAGTAGTTGCAAACCACAGAAAAATGACAAAGATAATTGTACACATGAACACATAGCAATCATTACATTTTGCGAGAGAATTTAATTCTACTGACTCAATACAAGCGTTGCAATCATCTATGACGGCGGTGGTGTAATTACAAGAAAAATGTGATTATACAGACATTCTGTCAATATTACTTCCTAATTGCACCCAAGCTTGCTTTGTGAGTTTGTAATTGAATTTCATGTCATGTTTTAACAGTTTGTCAGTCATACATTTGGTGCATGGTCAGTTGACCAAAACCAAAGCTGAATTTCCTGGAACTACTGTAAACCTAGAAATTAATTCACGAGATTTAGTTTCGCGGAGTTCGCGAATGGTAGAATTTTGCGACATTAAGTCGTTGCAAAAATGCTTAAAATATTAATATGGACACTGCAGGAAATTTAAAAACATGAAAATTAGTAGTCGTGAATATGCCCATGATCAGCAAAACGTGAAAATTAGTATTCGCAAAAGTAAATTGGTTTTCAGTAATGTATTTATTAGCATTGAGGGTCCTACTGAGGCATTACGCCCATTCTTGAAAATAAGACTGGTTCGGGTGACATTAGCTGTCATACCTTAGGTCTACACCAAAACGTGCTTCTATGGTTATAATTCAGCTGACTAACTTCCTGGTCAATACTTTTTTTCATCAAATAACTTATTTTCTGCAGAAAACTTCATTCTTTCTATACTGCAGCGTTTCTAGATTTTTGGAATATTCTTAGATTGTTAATAAAGACCCCTGATTACATTTTTTGTATCAACAGATTCAAAACTTGGTCTAATCCGCAGAGATTGTTAATAAAGACCCCTGATTATCAACAGATTCAAAACTTGGTCTAATCCGCAAGCAACTGGCAATTTCTCAACATGTAAAGGACACATGACTGCAGGGGCAGCCAATGTCAGGGGAGAATAACCAGAGATTCAAACACAGATCAACTAACCTGGGTGTCAGTCTAACAGTATGTACCAACTTGGCTAGCCGGAACCAAATATGGGTTTAGCCTTGCATACATATTACATCCAGTGTTTAACAACCAAAAATTAACCATCAACCAATTCAAACCTATCTTTTTGAATTAAATGAGAGAGCACGGCAAGCATGGCAGTTGCAAAATTAACGTCACAGAAAGGCGTGACTACATGCCTGGGTATTGAATCTAAATCTCCCTAGGGAGTGAGTGCATCCTTGGGCTTTTTACGACTCACTGAGATAGCTATCACGGACAGAGTTGAAGGAGTATAAAAAGTCTCCAGAGCAAATATTGATGAAATTAATTGCGCTAAATTGCTCAACCATATCGACTGGAAATTCAGATAGCATCTCAACGTCATTAAATGGATCAAACATTGTGAATGGTTAATGAACAAGAAAATGTTTGTTACGTTCATTGACAGAATGAAAATTAGCCAATTAACAGAAGAAAAAAATATATTTGTTTAATGGTGTTGACTCAATGATGCTGATGGGAAAGATAAAACCATTGTTTTATTTCGTGGAAGTCGATACTGATATACTGTATAATAAGTTCATTTTGCACATGTCTAACAAGTAATTTTTGATGGCAATAAAGATTCGTGAAATATATGATACAATGGAAATAACATTTATGAATCTCTCATTTAAAATTAGGTACAGTCGTGACACGATATTGATTTTCTGGGAAGATAGATTCAATAACAAAATCCACTGGTGAAACTGTGAAATCTGTACAGTACCAAAACAATTTGCTGTATGGTAGAAAGTATTAATAAATTGTGTACAGTTATAATACTGTAAACCTAGAAATTATTTCGCGCGATTTAGTTTCGCGGAGTTCGTGAACGGTAGAATATCGCGAAATAAAGTCGCCGCAAAAATTCTAAAAACATTAATATAAACACTGCAGGAAACACAAAACATTTGTAGCTGCAAATATGCCCACGATCAGCAAAACGTGAAAGTTAGTATTCGCGGAAGTAAATTGGTTAATAATAAAGATTTGCTGGAACTTTCTAGGAAAATTTATGGGTAGCCATCAATTTTCTAAAATATTTCTTAGGAACTTTTATATTAAGAGTTCCCATTGTACCTATAATGTCATCTATAGTAAATTGAGTATCAAATGCAACCACTGCAGGCACAAGCTATCACAGTACCATTATTATCTCCAGAAAACTCAAGGATGGATTAAGTCAGATAGACAAGCTTACTCAAACCATAATCTGCATCATGTATTATATCCAAAATAATTTGAAAGTGATTGTTTTAAAGTACATGTTTTAAAATTGGGGCGACACGTCAGTTGACGAGTGGACAACACTCTTGACTACAGACTGAGAGTTACCTGGTTTTATTTAGTTGGGGCACTTGGCCATTTCTGGAAGGCTTCCACTCAACTAGAGATGACAACAGGCCCCGATCTCCCGAAACATCTCAATCTGAGATAAATCTCAATTCAAATATTGCCATTTGTCTTTTAAATAATTACCATGAGAGATTGGACTTGAAATTCGCATCACAAAATAGAAAACATTATTCTTAGTTTATTATAGTAAAATTAGGAGAGCTCGAACTTAAAATTTATCTCAAATTCTGACTCTGATTTTAGCAAAATCTCAATTTGAGATGAGATTTCTACTTGAGATGCTTAGGGAGATCGGGGCCTGGTTTAAGAAACTGAGGTAGTGCACCAAGCATGTGAATGAACCAAGGTGTCTATTTAGAAAGAGCTAAGGGTATAACACAACTGATTCTTCCCTCGATGTTTGAGGTCATTGGCCAATCTGGCAGTGAAAAGAGCGGAAGCCCAAACAATTACTACCGTCTTAGTTGAACGAAAACATAAACAAATTATATTAAAAAAAATACATGGAGATCTATTTACCTGCCATAGTAGAAATACCAAACATCGCACCAAATCGAAACTCTATATATTCTCCCTGAAATCAACAACAGAAAAATAAATATTTTTTATAATTATAAATAATCCTTTTCAATTCAAACTAGAAAAAAAATTTTGACACAAAAATGTATGCGTCCCATAAAGGGCTGTAACTCCTGCATAAATTATTTGGCCAACAATTCCTAACAATATGCACAACTAGGCTTGGTACCTGAAATTTTATTGAAATCCGACCAAATTCACAATAGTAATTTAGAAGAACAAGTGAGGAAAATATTTCTGACATCCATCCAGACAATGTGGATCGAAGACTGTCACACAGTTAATAACAAAACATGTACATTTAGCTCCAACAATTACTTGAGTACATGCAATTTCTGCCATAAGCAGTAATATTTCTATGGCATGACATTATTATTAGTTTTACTTCAAATTAGTTCTGATTGAGGCATATATTAGTTAGCTTAAAAAGTACAAGTGATGTAAAATTGTAAAACACATATGCCCCCAATTGGCAGCCCAATGGTCAGAAATGGTTAAGGTCACAGTGACCTTGACCTTTGACCTACTGATCTCAAAATTGATAGAGGTCATCTACTGTTGATGACCAACCTCAATGTAAAGCTTGAAGATCCTAGGGCAAAGCTTTCTTGAGTTATTGAAAGAAAACCATTTTATACAACAGACCACCGACCGACAGCCAGGTGCAAAGCAATTTACCCCCTCATCAAAGATGGGAGCATTATAATAGTAAAGTACACTATGTATTGTTCGACTGCATGTGTACATGTATGCCCCAGCACTCAAGTACTCGTCCCAGCTCTCTGATTGAGAAGTGATTCATCAAGTAACCAAAATATTAATGCATGACATAGAGAAATTGAACGCCGACAGATGAGAGGCATCAATAATATATGATGCCAGTATACACCAGTGAAGTTTCATTTACCTAATGTTTATCCTCTGGGATAAAATTACAAGCATTGATAACATGTATGCGAATCAATAAGTCAAAGTGAAAAGACCAAAAAGCTAGCCCAGGCCTCGATCTCCCGAAACAACTCAATCTTAGATAAATCTCAACTCAAACATGGCCATTAAAATGTCTTTTAAATAATTTCCATGAGAGATTGGACTTGAAATGCGTATCACAAAATAGAAAACATTTATTCTTAGTTTATTACAGTAAAATTAAGAGAGCTCGAACTTAAAATTTATCTCAAATTCTGACTCTGATTTTAGCAAAATCTCAATTTGAGATGAGATTTCTACTTGAGATGCTTAGGGAGATCGGGGCCAGGTGTCAATATGTACTACAGATAAAAATCCAGACAAATTAAAGTCGAGAGATAAATTAAAAATAACTGTCAATAGGAAACAAAAAAATTAAATTGCTTTTATAATTGATTGAGGAACATGTGTTTAGCTGTGAACAATATCAGCAACTGTTTGTTTTTGACAAGGGAAATACATGTTGGTAATTATCTGGATACGTGTTCCAATCATCTACAACTGCTGCAGTCTTAAATTACAAGAAACAAAGTTTATAAATAAAAGTTCATCAACTGTTCCTTTCCAGAACAAGCTTTCAGGATTGGCAACAACATTTTGTTTGATAACACGCTAGAGACCAATAAAAACGCTGTTTAATGCAGACCGCAGGCTGCTGAACCAACTGAGCCAATCAGACGCAGGCTGCTTGACTAAATGAGCCAACCAGACGAAGTCTGCTGGACCAACTGAGCCAACCAGTCGCAGGCTGCTTGACTAAATGAGCCAACCAGACGAAGTCTGCTGGACCAACTAAGCCAACACCAGACGCAGGCTGCTTGACTAAATGAGCCAACCAGACGAAGTCTGCTGGACCAACTGAGCCAACCAGACGCAGGCTAAATGACTAAATGAGTCAACCAGACGAAGTCTGCTGGACCAACTGAGCCAACCAGATGCAGGCTGCTTGATTAAATGACCCAACCAGACGAAGTCTGCTGGACCAACTGAGCCAACAAAACGCAGGCTGCTTGATTAAATGAGCCAACCAGACGAAGTCTGCTGGACCAACTGAGCCAACAAAACGCAGGCTGCTTGACTAAATGAGCCAACCAGACGCAGGCTGCTGGACAGACTTACCAACTGAGTCAACCCATTAGGCTGCAATATTAATTGACTGAGCCGACCAGTTATGCTTGCAGTTATGGAAGAATCAACATAATTAACTTATTTTTCTTATTGATTAATAGAGAAATTCACTTGCTGCTTACAAAACAGTGTAACAATTTCAAACAATCAGAATGAAACAAATGAAACAATGATTGATATTCACAGATATTATAACATTCATTCAATATCGGTAATTGTAAAACACAGACTTTTATACCACTCGGTGAATCATAGTCACAGCCACTTCGTACATGACAACAAAACTTTGCAAAATTTAATATGTTCACCAAACAATGAGCATACAAGAAAAGTCAACATCAAATATTGATACAGATTTGGAATTATCAATAATAACAATAAATACCATGAAATGGAAGATAGGGCCATGAAATGTAAGATAGAAGGACAGAAAGATTCATCAAATATTTTAGCGAAAAGCAGCTTCTGAATAATTAAATATACTGTAAAATCACTATTTTTTGTGGGCATTAAATTTCGTGGATTTTAGTAAAATGCAGTTTCGTGGGCTCCTAAATTGGTGGATTGCAAAACATGGAAGAGCAAAGCTATGCTCTGTATTTGGGAGGTTGATTAATCATCACCATGACCATGGTTTCACCTAGTTGTATGACCATGGTTTCACCTAGTTGTATGACCATGGTTTCACCTAGTTGTATGACCATGGTTTCACCTAGTTGTATGACCATGGTTTCACCTAGTTGTATGACCATGGTTTCGCCTAGTTGTATGACCATGGTTTCACCTAGTTGTATGACCATGGTTTCACCTAGTTGTATGACCATGGTTTCACCTAGTTGTATGACCATGGTTTTGCCTAGTTGTATGACCATGGTTTCACCTAGTTGTATGACCATGGTTTCACCTAGTTGTATGACCATGGTTTCACCTAGTTGTATGACCATGGTTTCACCTAGTTGTGTGACCATGGTTTCACCTAGTTGTATGACCATGGTTTCACCTAGTTGTATGACCATGTTCTGTATTTGGGAGGTGGATTAATCATCATCAGGGGACAAAAAACAAAGATTTAATATAACCCCCATTAACAATAATGATATTACAGTAGTGAGAACTTTCTACGTAATGTAATGTATTTTGTATTGCTCCCCGAACACTCCAGTTGTCATTCAGAGAGAGCTAGATTTGTGCCAGCCGACTGCACGTGGATAATGTCAGTGATTCGTCAACAATGTCTGGAAGGGCTTTCCTTCTATATTGTGTAATTCATGTTATAGAATCAAAGCAATGCTCGTGTTTAACATCCCACGCAGCAACAATGGAAACAATTTGTCGACTCCTCAGCAGAAAATATTTTTCTACTATATACCATGTGGCCAGACATAATATTTCATAATAAATAAATTCTATGTTTGCCAGTACACTGTAATACCTAGTTGTATGACCATGGTTTCACCTAGTTGTATGACCATGGTTTCACCTAGTTGTATGACCATGGTTTCACCTAGTTGTATGACCATGGTTTCACCTAGTTGTATGACCATGGTTTCACCTAGTTGTATGATCGGTTTCGCATAGTTGTATGACCATGGTTTCACCTAGTTATATGACCATGGTTTCGCATAGTTGTATGACCATGGTTTCACCTAGTTGTATGACCATGGTTTCACCTAGTTGTATGACCATGGTTTCGCATAGTTGTATGACCATGGTTTCACCTAGTTGTATGACCATGGTTTCACCTAGTTGTATGACCATGGTTTCGCATAGTTGTATGACCATGGTTTCACCTAGTTGTATGATCGGTTTCGCATAGTTGTATGACCATGGTTTCGCCTAGTTGTATGACCATGGTTTCACCTAGTTGTATGACCATGGTTTCGCCTAGTTGTATGACCATGGTTTCGCATAGTTGTATGACCATGGTTTCGCATAGTTGTATGATCATGGTTTCGCATAGTTGTATGACCATGGTTTCGCATAGTTGTATGACCATGGTTTCGCATAGTTGTATGACCATGGTTTCGCCTAGACCTGTTAATGCAAGATTTGATCTGAGGCATAACGACGATTCTGATATATCGGAAGACGAGTATCGATGATACATGGATATATAAATTTGCACATGACTTGTATAGATGAACCGGTTACATGCCATCAGTCCTGATTCCCTTATTTAGCGGTTCTTCATAGAATATATTGGGTAATTTAGGTTCAGCTTTTGAAAATAGTAGCTTCGGTTTTAAATTTAACAAGAGATGTTTGTAAAAACATATATGCCCCCAGTGGCAGTCCAATAGTCAGAAATGGTAAAGGTCACAAAGTCCTTTGACCTTAAAATCAATAGCGGTTGTCTACTGTTGATGACCAACCTCCATGTAAATTAGGATCCCAGGGCAATTAGCATTTTTGAGTTATTGAATGGAAACCATTTTGGTCTACCGACCGACTGAACAACAGACTGACATGTGCAAAGCAATGCACCCCTCGTACAGTAAAAGATGGGGGGGCATTGAATAATAAACTTAACCCAATTTGTCAATTTGTCAGTAGGAAAAATGATGATTTTGGGTGGTTCCAATCATTTACAAATGTATTGATATTTCAAAATTTCGGCTAAAAATCTATAATTATGCTCTCACTAAGTTTCACCTGGGATGAGTGTAAGAGAAGCAATCAAGTATTGTGTGAACTGATTTATACATGTACATATAGTACAGAGAATTTGACACGACTCTCGACCTTTTATTAGCATAATTTAACAGCTGATATATTGTCTATATTTATAACCCGGTTGTGTGTTTTCATAAGCAGGAAGTATCACGAAGACACTCTAGCTGTTACATATAGTTCGCCGGGGATAACTGTAGCCTTATCAGTAAACAAACATAGCAAATTATAAACACTGCACCTTCGAAGGGCCGCCAGTTATCAGTGTAGATTTAAAGAGTATATTATATCATTAAAAGTGTATATGCACAAGATTGAACAAAAATTAATATCGAAAATGCATTTTTATTTGTAAACAAAGGCTAGTGTTATCTCTGGCGAACTATACTAACACAAATTTAAAGGACTCATATTGCATGATTTGCTCGCGGAAATTGATATATTCAACGCAAGAACCTTGCAATATATTCATGCATTAAAAGGTCAGGATCACGTCAAATTCTCTGAGCTACACAAGTACAATCACATGAACCATTTAACAATTTAATTAACTTATGGATTTTCATTTTCATACCATTAAGGTTTTAACAAACAAAAGTGTTAATCCAGTACTTGTCTGTGTTAAACAAGCAATTAAACCTCAAAGTCACTAATGTACAAGTATTTAACTTCAGTGCATAATCCATTTTACACAAGTTAATAGGATTTGTTCATTAAAACAACTGAATACCAAACAGTTTATATTTAAAGGGATATAATAATACATGTATTATAATAAATCATATTTCTCCAAGTTCTTTGGTGGCTTAAATAATACTTAAGAAATAATGAATATGCGGCTCTGCTTGTTATGGAATAAAACACTTTAAGGCACAAGTCTGGATGTGTAGTAATTAAATCACAATATTTAATATTCACATCATATCAGGTTACAAGCGCCAGTGTTTAATATTATACAACAAAGCACAGCTATATGCTTTGTTTCGATTCTAACATTGCCGTAACTGCTCTATATTTACCACAGGTGCTCGGCATGTAGATATGACCCCCTCTGTAACAACCCAACAACATTTATTTTCAGATCTCTATAGACTATGTAGAGATCTGATGTTTTGTTCTATTTCTTGATGATGATGATGGGGGTCATATCCACAATCCAGTCAAGCCGAGTAACTGTGTGTTCTACAGCACAACAAGACACTGTCAATGTCAAACTACATTCTTTTCGTTTCCTCTGCGTTTATATAGGTGCAGCTGCTATATACTGTTGTGTCAGAATTTTATTTCAAACTTTCCACCCAACAACAGATTTTTGTTTGCATTCTGGGCATTGGAAGACATCACAAACTTCGAACATGTCCCTTTAACAGCCATATAATGGAATTAGGTAGTCCATCAAAGACATGTACTCCAAAATGAATATGTTTTAGCCAAGAGCAAATACAAGGAGGAGTAAGAGATCTCAATTAATGGAAGCTTTATACCAAATAAGGTTTGTTCAAAGTAAAGCAATTATTGGGAAATGTGGATGAATAGCCACTGTTCAGGGAAGCAAAATACCAGCTGGGTCCCATATCTCTGTCACATAAGATATATGTATTAATTCCTGACAAGAGTTCATGGGAGTCACAACAAAAATTGGAAGACTGTGGTGTCAAAACTTGGACTCAACACTCAACAGGCATGTAATTCTTCCTGTGACTCCCATTGACACTCACCAGGAAGTCATTTCTTATTTGCAGGGGTGTCAACAGTGCCAAATTAAGAATCAGGAAACTCATATGCGAATAATAGGCATTCCATGACATTGCTTCCATACTTAACTCAGTTTGCATTAAAGAAAATCCTTCAGAGCAGATTAAATTTAACATAACTTCACCATTTCTTGAGATATTTTCATCAAATAATTTTTTTTTTATCAGAAACCAATTGTTCTTTCAGGAATAATAAATCCGAATTCCGAATAAATCAGGAAAATTGACACCCCTGTATTTGACAGAGACGAAACCCGGTGATGTGAACAAAACATTTACGTACCATTAATAAGACAAACTACAGGTCACTGTGTTAATACTTTAATTATTTTTTACCCTTTTAGAATTTTGGTAGTCTTTATACGGGTAATCTTATACATTAAATGGATAAAAAAGGCCACAACCATCACAGTACACCAGCGATATGTCTTACATTGCTTACATGTAGAATACACTTCCCTTAACAAATGACAGGGTTTCTCAGGAAGACAGGTAATCTTATATAGTTATGTATATTTAATGGGTAAAAAAGGCTACGGCAATCACAGTACACCAGCGATATGTCTTACATTGCTTACATGTAGAATACACTTCCCTCAACAAATTACAGGGTTTCTTAGGATGACGGGTAATCTTAAATAGAGGATCTTGCATGAGTGCTCATTACATACGAGTTTTATTAAACGAGTGGACAAAATGATATGACCCAAGGCTTTGCCCAGTGTCATATTGTTTTTGTCGACGAGTTTAATAAAACTCGTATGTAATTAGTACGAATGTAAGATTCTATTTATCACATAAACTTTAAAATTGCACATTATTGGTCAAAAGGATGATTGACGCTGCATATGTTTCAGCCAAAATTCAGCGGTACAATAAGCGCGACGTCATGGCGATGTTGATATTATCCTGACGTCATTGACGGATCAATGCATGGATTGGCTAACGTCACGTCAAGCTAATTTAAATATTTATTGCACAGTCTGGGAGTGCCGAACGATATTTACGGCAGGGCTTTATGGCACTCCTCAGGACCGCAGTTTATGTGATAAATATGTATATTAAATGGGTAAAAATGGCTATGGCAATCACAGTACACCAGCGATATGTCTAACATTGCTTACATGTAGAATAAACTTCCCTCAACAAATTACAGGGTTTCTTAGGATGATGGGTAATCTTAATTATGTATATTTAATGGGTAAAAAAGGCTATGGCAATCACAGTACACCAGCGATATGTCTAACATTGCTTATGTCATGTGGAACACATTTCCCTCAACACATGACAGGGTTTCTCAGGGTGACTGATGTAATTCTAGTATAAGAATTCTGTGGTTACTGTAACGACAAAGATCAATATGAACTGTGGCAAGAAATGGTAAAATTGGTATTTTATGTCATCTCAGCAAGCCTCAAGTTGTCTCTGACATTTTGTTCTATTGAATAATGCACACTGTGGTATTAATTAAATGTATTTTAATTAAATAAGCAAGTAATTGGATACAAAGCTATACAATTACTCTTCTAAACGTTAAATTGTGAATGTGATTACAGTACTAGCTAGCTGTAGCCATGCTCTAATCCTGAAGTGTTTCTCAAGAGGTGTCCAACCAGCTTTTTTTCTCAGGAAGGGGACCAGTCCAATATTTTGCTCAAGGGGTCCAACCAAGTTTTTTTCTTAGAGGCTTGCGCTGATCAGACTAATGACCTTAAGCCCTTACAAACTGGTGTGAATATATAACATACCGGTAACTAAATTTTTGCCAAAATTCCAGGGGGGTCACCCCGCGACCATTCTGGATCCATGCATGGTAAACATCACCAAGGTACCATTATTCAATTATTGGATGTGTAACTAAGAATATGCCTTGTTGTTATGTCCAAGAATGGATAACTACGATTATCATACTACGATTATCAGACAATTATACGCAGCTCAAATAATAGGTTGATAATTAGGCTAGCAATTTTTTCACTTGATTCCAGGGAAAGGTACGGGTACCAGACAAGCTGGGAAAATGTGTGGCATTTTTAACAATGAATTGTGAATTCTTATAAACAAAGACATTTATCTTATTTTTGACAGAAATTAACATAAGATAGCTTCTGTAGGAGATGCAATCCTTCATATAAAAGGCACAAACTTTTTTGTAAGCATGCATTGCGCGACCTTCCATTAGATAAAACGCTGCACTAGATTGGGAATATTTTCCTCTGAATAATTGGAAAAATGGGTCAATCTTTAGATTGGGAAGCTACCTTTTATGGATAGCTAAACGAGGAAGGGAAAACTTGCTGCATGCAATATAATATAATAAGATTTGACTTACTGCAATAATCATAAGGAAATTGTCTAGGAAACCAAATCCAATAAAAGGTAAGGCATTGTGTAACATCACTGAAATGGGAATAGAAATGTTACAGTATCATAAAACATGATTATTTTCTGAATATGATCAATATCAATTGCAGGGATTCCTGGCTAGCTTCTGAATCTGAAGGGTCATTTTGATACTTTTGACTAAATTTTACCATTTTATAGATAGGGCTGAGTACCGGTTCACGTATCGAATCGAATACCGGTATTTAGGGTTCGGTCGATATACCGTATCGAACGTTCACGTATCGAACAAATATCGATCAAAACAAAATTAAATAAAAAAGCGTGCTTTGCTTGGTTTTTTGTGTTGTTTTTTATTGCTGACTTCAACTCATTTTTCACGGTAAGGGGCATCATAATCTCGTTTCCATTAGTGCAAGTCAATGTATCGTTTACAAGCCGTCATTACCCTGCCTACTCGTAATCTATAAGCCCAAAATATAGCCCCACCGATTATTTGCCTTGAAAAATGTTACTTTGATAAATAAGTCGAATATATCCAAAAGATAGGAAATGGTATAAAATATCAAACGATATATCAGATATCAATCATTCTGGATCGATACAAATATCGTATCGATCATTTTGATCGATACTCAGCCCTATTCATAGGCAAACTACCCATGATTTTAAGAGAAATTGACCCTTCAAATCCAAAATCTTGAGGGTCAAAATGTGGCTTTTTGGAAATTTCAAGGGTCCAAACCCCTGCTCCTGAGTCAAATGGAACCCCTGCAATTGCAACATTAAGCAGTTTTAACAAAGTTAAAGAAAACTTACAAAATTAGTGTGGGTCTTGTTGTTTCAGAAAAGAAGATTTTCAAAGTTTTTTCCTCCATATAATAATTATTGTATCTGATTAGCATAAAAAGGAATCCTCAACGGCGGGTCCAGTTCAAAGTCTATTATTGACTCAAGGTATATTATGCCTTCAGCGCTTTGATTACTTCCTGTGACCTACTGCCAACAACTTTAAAGGTATGTCACTAAAAACCATCCAATGATCATCTGTGTAGTTTAAGCCAATATCACATCAATTGGTTTCGGAGAGTAGGTCATAAAAAAGATTTACTATGCAGGGTGTAGATGCAACTATTATAATTAAGGTTAGTAGTATACGTCTAGGTTGAATGTTGATTAACTTACCACATGACTACTAGACTGACTTACCTTTTTTCAGTTGTGAGCGTGTAGGAGGTTTTGAAATACCACTGTCTGCAAAGAAACAACAGAACTATGTACTAAAAGTACAAAAAAACATGGAAATGAATATAATGGTGCTGTCTGCAATGAATAGTAAAGAGACTTATCATTCAGATGTCTGAGCAAGGAAAGTATTGATAATATACAGGGGTTCTACTGAGGCATAATGCCTAATCCTGAAAATTCCCCATTAAGTGTTTCGAGTGCCAAATTAGCACACACCCCTACACCAAAACATTGTTCTATTGTCAAAATTCAGGGAATGAAATTTCAAATGACAGAAACGCAGTGAATACTTGGTATTTTTTCATCAAATAACTTTTACTTTCTGCAGAAAAATATTTTTTTCTATTGCAGCAAATCCGGATTTCTGGATTATTCCGGAACTGTAGGATCCCTGAGTAAAGAGATTATTCAGATGTCTGAGCAAGGGAGGTGTGTATAATACAGTGTGGCAAAACCACGTGACTTTTGTAACTGTAGTCAAAAGTCACGTGGTATTGCTACAGTGTAATAGGTGTAATAAATCACAGTACACACAAATACTTTGATCATGTTTCATACCACTTGAGGTTACATAATTACAGTATAGCATACCTGTGAGGATCTATAGTATCAGAGAATTTCTCTTGGATTATTAAACATAGGCTTCTGATTCTCTAATTTGAAAGAAATATTTTAGGTTATAGCACAGAGAGTTTGACCTGATCCTGACCTTTATGCATGAATATATTACAAGGTGAATGCGTTGAATATATAAATTTCCACGAGCAAATCGTGCAATATCAGTCCTTTAGATTTATACTTTGTCTTACACCTTGAGCGTCTTCGTGATACCATTCCGTTTATGAAAAAATACTGCCGGGTTATAAATATAGACAGCTGTTAAATTATGCTAATAGATTTTAGGTTGAAATTTGTCTCAAATTCTCCGCACTATAATGTTTGAATATTGTTTAAAACATTGGCTTGACAAAAAGTTTAAAACTATAACAAAGCGCAGTGAAAGAAAATAATCATAAATTATGTACATCTTATCAAATATTTATAATTTTAAATTGCTAGCATTTTACAACAACATTGCCTGCCTACAGAATCGATCTATGTACTAGTACTAATTAAAGTTTAATACATCAAACACCAGCATACTGGAGTGTTAAACTAATTAAGTCACATAATACAAGTTTAATGAAGCACTATCTCTTTGCTCCATCTCACAGCTCGCAGTACCTTAACTGCAGCTTTGTTGTATTTTCTATCCATATATACACAGGGTAGCAATACCACGTGGCTTTTGGCTACAGTTACAAGTAGACATTTGTAAATATTGGAACACAATTATAGCCATAAGTATTTTAT
Source organism: Spisula solida (assembly GCA_947247005.1). Taxonomy (NCBI): domain Eukaryota; kingdom Metazoa; phylum Mollusca; class Bivalvia; order Venerida; family Mactridae; genus Spisula; species Spisula solida. Next base: position 42,474,508 of record OX365948.1, on the reverse strand, counting down.
TTCTTCATCGATTTCTATAAAATATACGCGTGACGCTAAAACCTATTTGCTTTCCGCGAAATATAAGATCTTTTTCAGCAGTTTTACCAATTTTTCCACTACCCTGTGAAACCTACACGTTCCACGGTTGCACAAGGTAATGGACAAAACGACAGAGCAGCGGAAAAAGGTTTTATATTTCATAGAGAGCAAATATTTGTCCCCTTAGCATGGCGTATATTTTATAGAAATTGGCGAAGAAATTAAATACTTATGGCTTTTTTATTTTCCAATGTTTACAAACTTCTTCTTGTAACTGTAGTCAAAGTCACGTGGTATTGCTATACTGTATACAGTAAAATTCATTAAAGAAAGACAAATTCAGTGTAGCAATTGCAGCTGTGACTGAACATTGTTTTATCTTAAAATTAGCATACATGCAGTCATGTGCCACCTGATATCACACACTGATACTGGGAAGACTTTACACAGATTTTTATAACAGAACTTTACAGTGCGTAATGCATGGTGGCCAGGGGTGGTATTCACAAAGCATCTTAGCAGAAAACTTAGAAATTTCTTAAAATCTTAAAATTTTCTAAAGTGCATCAGCTAAAGAAGAAAATTAAGATGATCAATATTTTACATAGTTTAAAAGCATTATGTAAACAGCTACAAAATTAACTAAGAAAACATGGATTATTTTTCGAATTGCGAGACATATGAGCTGCATAAATTATTGACTTAAGTCAAAATATTTCAGTTTTTACTTAAGATGCTTTGTGAATACCAGCCCAGGTTGATAACCCTCTCAACTAACAATTTGGTGGTCCCTGGTTTGAATCCTATTCAGGCTACTGGAAATTTCAGAAACACTCTTCAAGGTTTCCCACCCAACTAGATATAAACTAGTAAGTACATTTATATAAGATAGCAGTACTATACACCAGACAAAATAAAGAACCAACAATTAAGTATATAAGGAAAGAGCTAGCGCATCTCACTTTGTTTTGTTAATGTATCACATAACTATAATAATAATAATAATAATAATAATAATAATAATAATAACGACTTTATTTTAAGAGGCAACACAGTTGGGCAAGCCCAGTCTTCCCTGTGAGCCTCTATGGCAAAACATGTGAACAGAAATAGTATGACATAAACAATAAACAGTCAGAGGAATAACAACAAAACATAACAATATTATAAGTAGATTTTTTCAACCTGTCGCATGCATCGTGCCATTGAATTTAAACTGTATGGGTCGATGAGATAAATACATGTATATTCGTTCAATGTTAAGTTTGTACAAGTAGTATACAATTTAACAGTTTGTGTACAGGCATATACTTGTAAGTGAAATAGGCTGTTCTCAACACTAATGGTCAAGAAGATGACCTGCGACAGGTCAGAAAAAACCTGACTATACATTTGAATTACAATGGGTATGATAGAATCAAAACATAATAAGATACATAGTCATAATGTTCACAAAATCTCAGAATATATTTAAATTAGGTTTGTCCATCAGAGTAGAACCATGACAGGTATGACCTTTTGAAGGTTATTAGAGAATTTGACTTGCGAACATTTAATGGTATATTGTTCCATATAACTGGTCCTGAATAAGCTAGTGATTTTCTACAAAATTCAAGACGAGGTTTTGGTACATATAATGTGTTGTTAGAATGTGATCTTAAAGATCTGTTGTCTGATTCTTTAAACAGGTTAGACATGTATTCTGGAAAAATATTGTTCAGAGATTTATATACAAAAATTGCCTTTTTGTAGATAATGCGGTCATGAAATTTCATCTCAAAGTGACTCTCGAATCCCTCAAAGTCATTGGCCAATCTGGCAGGGAAAAACTGAATAACCACAAACTTATGACCGTCTCAGTTGAATGCAAACGACCAACAACAAACACACAGTGACCTATATCTAGTTTGCCAAAGATAATACTACATTTTGTAGCCTTTGCTCACGAATAAAAATGAAAATTAAATGCATTTTCGATGTCAATTTTTGTTCAATCTTGTGGATAATCTCTTTTGATGCATATACTCTTTCAATATACGCTAATAAAAATCATTCAGTTGACCGTGCAATGTTTATATTATCCATGTTTATTTATTATATAATAGATCTATTGATAAGGCTAGAGTTATCTTCCGCAAGCTATACGACTGCAGGTAATTTCAAATGACTAACCAACTGAAATGTCAGAGACATAAAATTATGTACAAATTGATTTCTTGAAAATTTCCAGACAAATATAACACCATAAATTCAATTATTGGAACCAGAAACACATATCAACAATACAACAGATGTATAACTCAATGGATTTTAATGTCAGTGTCGTCTTTAAAGATCAAGACAGTTGGAAGAGAAAAATCAATTCTCGAAACAACATGAAAATTAAGTCACAGTACATGGTACAGAATCATTGTCATTAAAATTTTGTTTAGTACTTAATTATAGCAATAGAAATCATTTCAACATTAAAGGTAATTATAGTCACCTTTTATAATCAGTGGTGTCAACAGGGTCAAATTCAAAATCAGGAAAATTGTATGCGGCCTACCATTTTTGCCAAACAAGAGGCCTTCAATGACATTGTTTCCATAATTAACTCAGTTTGTACTAAAGAAATTCCTTCAGAGCAGATTAAATTGGCCATAACTTTGCCATTTCTGGAGATATTTTGCTCAAATAACTTTTATTTTGGTCAGACGCCATTGCTCTTTCAGGAATGATAAATCCGAAATTCAGGATAAATCCGGAAAATTGACACCCCTGTATAATGTAATTTCAAGTTCAAAGGTCACTACCTGAGTACAACATAACTGTCCAGAGAATAATTTAGAATCCATACTAAAGTCTTTTAGAATTTATAGTTACTTGAATGTTTAATGTTATCGACAAGAATCTGAGGGATATTTAGGGGACAAATTATTATCTTTCCATCCCCCCTCCCTCTATCCTACTTGGAACTGAGTCTATGCACTCTCTCCTCCCATCACATGCCTCACTTTCTCTATCATCCCTCTCTCCAACCTTTGCTCTCCTCCAGTCCAACTCTCTCCCTTTCACACCCTGTATAACCTCGTCTCCCATATCATCCTGCCCTTCCCTTTTCTCCTATCCTCCCCTCCTCTTTCGTCCCCAACCTCCCCTCCTCTTTTGTCCCCATCCTCCCCTCCTCTTTCCTCCCATCCTGACCCCTCCCCTTTCCTTCCATCCTCCCCTCCTCTTTTGTCCCCATCCTCCCCTCCTCTTTCCTCCCATTCTCCCCTCCCATCCTCTTTCTTCCCCTCCTCTTTCCTCCCACCCTCCTCTCCCCTCTTTCCTCCCCTTTCCTCCCATTCTCCCCTTTCCTCTAATTCTCACATTTCCTCCCATCCCCCTCCCTATCCCCCCATCCTTCCCCCCTTTCTTCCCCTCTCATCTTTCCTCCCCTCCTCTTTTCTCCCCTCCTCTTTCATCCCCTCTCATTTTTCCTCCCCTCTCATCCTCCCTTCATCTTTCCTTTCATCCTCCCTTTCTCATTTTACCACCCATCCTCCTCTGTTCTTTCCTCCACTGCTCTTTCCTCCTCTTTCATCACATATTCTCTCCGATCTTTCCTCCCATCTTCTGACAAACAACAACCATATTAATCAACCCCTTCAAGTCCATACTCTCTCAAAAACAGATTGACTACTGTTCCCTCAATATTTTTATAGCTCTGAGCTAATAGAAAACCATTAGAACATCATTAAGAAATTAGTCTTTTAGCATTTCCAATATTGTGACAAAATTGATCAGAGAGTTTCATTTTTCTATGATCATCTTTACATCAGCGTGAGAAGAGTACATTCTAATCCGATGTAATATTCTGTTCTGTTCTAATCCGATGTAATGTTCATATGTACCTCTGGGACAATATTGGTCATTAAGTCTAGATCAGATTAGCTTACATGAAAGCAAGTTGACAAGAGACAGAATCAAGACTAGGAATAAACTTACAGATACCGACAAGTAACAACATAAGGAAATATAGAATTACTGTATGTTGGGTATCATTTGTGATGTCTTTTTTTTCATTATTAATATTCACGTTGTCAGATTGTCAAATTGAGTTTCTCATGAAGTGATAAAATGGGCAAATATACTCAACAAAAAACGAAACTTCAAATTACATTAGGTAAGATTTCCATTGACGCAACTATATATAATAAGCCTTTTGACAGCTGGGTACCTTTTTAAGAGAAATTGAGGCACATAATAAACAGAAAATTTGTTTATTTTTGGTGTAAGATCAATTTTATTTCACTCGTGATCACATAAAATTAAATTTTTTACTTGTGGCTACGCCACTATTGAAAACATTGATTTTCTGTGAACACTCGGTGATATAAAATTCGATCTTACACCAAATTCAACAAATATTTTCTATATGATACAAATCTTCTTCTAATATTTTAATGACTCTTGATTATTGCAATATGAGTCAGGAGTCATTTGAATCTTTACTTTTCGAAGCTAATTAATTAGTGAAAAAGCAGGCTGATCAATAACTGTGCAAATTTATAAGTCTGTAATACTGGAATTAGTAAAATAAAGATCACACAATCATATGGTATGTGTTTTCCATTAACTGCGAGCAACCAAGACTGTAGTACAACACTCTTTAATATTAAGCAGTTACGACAGTTTTGTGAGCAACCCTCGATATAAAACATGAGGAACATTGTAGGATAATATTATTAAATAGATTTAGTAATACATGTGTATCAGAAAGATATATACATTCAATTTGCAAGCATGACCATATAGTCCTGGGCTAGTATTCACAAAGCATCTTAGCAGAAAACTTAGAAATTTTCTTAATATGCTTAATATATTGCATAGTTTTGAAGCATAATGTAAACAGCTATTATATTCACTAAGAAAACATGGATTTTTTTTCAAATTGTGGGAAATATGAGCTGAACAAATTATTGACTTAAGTCAAAATATTTAAGTTTTCACTTAAGATGCTTTGTGAATACCAGCCCTGGTGAGTTAGGATATTGTGACAGTGACTTTGCAGTTTATGTGTACACAAACAATCACAGCCACTGTCTAAACAGGTAGAGTTTAGTAATTGTTAGTTTAGCATTGAAATTATAGTTGTTTGTTCAGTATAAGCCTTTATAATTAGTTTTTACACCGTTATAGTGGACTCGACCACTGCGTCACTGGATTTTTATCCTGACTGGACTATACATATAAACTAGGTATACAAGTTATCATTTAAGCCTCTGAGCTTATGGGGAGAGTGGGAAATAGAACAGTTTTATCAAGTTAGGCCTTAAATAAAGTATTGTTAGTTTCTCTTCCCGTGACACAATGTCATTTACTGCCATGATTAGGTTACAAGGTAGGAAAACATATGAGCCAGTCTCCAGGAAAAATCGCTATTTAAACAAAAATATTGATTTTGAGATTTTGCATAATTCAAAAGAATAATCTTAATGAAGCAAAATGCAAAACAGATTTTGTTAATATCTTGTGTTTTAAGTAAGTTACAGCTGTTTATGTAGAGTCACTATTCGGAGCTTTATCGTGTGATGTCGCAAACGTCATTCAAACGTTATTCGACATAACTGTAACAAGTATTTTATAATTACACCATTTGTAAATTTTTGACATAAGCTGTTCAAAATAGTATTAAGTTTTAGAGTCATGTTTTATTTTTTAAAATACATCTGTATACATCAGAATAGAAATGGTTCGCATTTATAGAAAGGCTTTGCCTACTACTGTTTCAAACAACTAACTCCTCGTTTTTCTCAATCAGAGTACTTTTTCGAATTTGGTCACCATAGCAACGAAGTATGTGATTTCGACATAATTCATGGGTAAATTTAAAGCTAACATATAGTACTATAGATACATATAGTTATACTATAATCAAGAGATATGTATTTTTTCTCATTTTAGAGCTTTTTCAAAACTTTGTTACATTTGTTGTAATTGCATAATGTCAAAATAGCAGGTTTTCCTGGAGACTGGCTCATATATTATTATATTACGGGAATTTTAGCAAGTGACTTACTTAGGTAGCGTAAGGGGAAACAAATAATGTTTTACTTAAGGCCTATGATTGTGTCAACATCAGGCTTTAAGTATGTAACTGTAGTAGAGATTTTAGAGGCAAAATTGATCAATGTAATAACTGTATTAGTAAAGTTCATATAATAAGTCACATACGGTGACAAGCTACACTGTATATATTTATGATAAGCAATTTATAATGTTCCGGTAATTATTCAAGGACACTATACTGTCAGTCACACATCATATATTGCAGACCAGTAGCTTGAGTAATGCCATATCTCGTGAGATCGCTATATCAATTTGACAAATTATAATGCTTCTTTCATCCTATGAGATAAATTGGGAGAAAAAACATCACATATTGACTGAACAAAATATTGATTTTTTCTGAAAAGGAAAATAAGTATTCCCAAGCATGAAATATCTTGATTCAAGCTCATACTTTTCGAATCAATTTGATTCAAATACTTTACAACACAAACCTTTCAATGCAGAATTTCTATTTAGTCCTAAAAAGGCTGATTTTGGAATGTTTCTATAAAATGTTGGATTAAGAAGAAAATGTACTCAAGAAGATTTTGAAACATTTTATAAGAAAACCAGATACTAAATAGTTGAGTTACGTATTTATATTTAAAACTTTTTTGACATGTTTGCCTGGTTGGTCACAATACTGCTTATATTGCAATGGTTTTCTATTAACAATATTTCGAGAATTATATATGACCAAATGGTATATATACAAGTACAAGTAACTTGAAAGGACCACAAAATGAAAAAAAATTGTTTTAATTAATTTATACATCTTCAAAGTACATGTATATTAATTTCTGTAAACAAATTCTTTATCAATGATGCATTGACCTCTGGATGGGACAACTGAAAATTTCAGACACTCTTTAATACCAGTCAAAGTAGGAAGCATTTTTAATCTCTTCAGAAAATTGGCTCAGTGAGGGATTCAAGATGCCAAACATGCATGCAATGATATGAAAAAAAAGAAATAGAGAATAATAGGTTAGTGCCGTGGATGAAAAAGTTTATCTGGCAAGGCGGAGGAATTTATCGGGTGAGCCGTAGGCGAATCCGATAATTTCCGTAGCCGAGCAGATAAACTTTTACTTCATTCACGGCACTAACCTATTATTCTATTTATCCAGTCGCTTAATCTGCTCAGTGAGGGGATCAGATTCGGGACTATATTGTCACTCTTTCATTTACTAGCGCGCAACGTCACATTCGTTCTGAGATGTCATGATAAACAACGACGTCGGACATCTTGATAGACGTCATGTAGACGCAGGTAAGACGAAGAAAATAACCGATCAACCACCAGCTCATTTAGGATAGGAAAACCTCACCCTCGAGCACGGAATTGCAACCGGCGACTCTCAAATAAGAAGAAGTCTGTCAGATCACGTGGTAAGGTGTAGGAGTAAGGTGACGGATTATCAATAGTCACATGACCAGGTGACCGATTATCGCTAAGTAAGTAAGTTTATCAGGCACCCCGTTAACAGGCAGATTTTGCCGGAAGTGACTGGATAAAAATGTAATACCGGTATTTATATTATACATGTACAAATAAATTATTAATAACTTTTCATATAGTGAAGAGGTCACAGAAATAACACCTAGAAGGTGCTTTTAAGTGATTAAACTTGATCTAATTGTTTATCATAGATAACAAACCAGGATGTTGATACTTGAAAAGCTTATGGTACATGTTTGTTTATTTACATTACATTTTGTTTAATTGAGCCCTGAGTACCTGGCCTGGAAGCTGTTTGTATATGTTACATAAATGTAATCAAACTGTACATACATGTATTCAAGGATGTAGATACTTTCTAAGCTTCAATTATATAAATGTTATTATGTGTGTTTATTTTAACTGCATTGAGTACTTCAGGAAGTGGGAACTTAAAGCTGCCTTGTTTGTTTAATTAAGTACAATTAATATTGAATAATTGTCATAAATACATGTGCACAGCTAGCCCACCTATTAATTTGGAATCATATACTATACATGTAGATAAAACTATAAAATGCAGGGTTTCCATTTGACTTGGGAGTATGGGTTGGCCCCTTGCAATTTCCTAAAAGCCTCATTTTGACCCTCAAGATTTTGGTTTGAAGGGTCATTTTCTCTTAATTAAAGACATTGGAATTTGGCTGATAAAATGGTAAAATTTAATCAAAATGTCACCCTTCAGATTCAGAAGATATAGTGGAACCCCTGTATATATATATGTAAAAGTTTGATAATCTGTTCTTGATAAACACGGATATACACAGAATGGATACGCAGGTCTAAAAATAGCCTAGTTATGACCTGACTACCCATAATGCATTGCGCGCTTCGGTAAGCACGATAATTGTGAACATGACTTATCCAAAAGAAAACTTTTTTTCGTGTCAAAACCACAAAACTAAGTGGTTTGATCATTTTCAACAAATAGAGGACACCCCAAAGATCACAAAAAATATTGATTTATAAGAAAAACAGTCGTAAATAAGTTTTCTTAGGAATTTAAAAAAGTAAATTTCGGGAGCAATCCAAAACCCGTCGATTGAAAATTTATCGATCAGGATAGGTCACAGAAAATGTGGTCTATGTCACAATTGACAGATGAATCGTCCAAACTATCTATACAAAAACTTTCCAAACACATAACAGAACAAATAAATTCCCATCTTTGCTTATTTTGACGAAGAGTTGCTTTAAATGAAAACAAATATCTCATTGACAAATCAGGCTGAATTTGTGAAATAATCCAAGATGGTGGCGGCTAGCGGGAAAAATAGCGCCAACTTGAGAATCTCGTCAAGTCTCGCTAAGTCTCGTACAAGTAAGCCGATCGCGATATTTCATTCCAATATGGCGGCCTATATAGAAAAAATAGTGGGAGTCGAATGAGTTGCTTTTCCATCTAATGTATTTCCGTGTTGATAAACAAGGCAGTGTACTATAATATCAAATACAATTTTTTTTATACCAGTAGTCATCGATAGATTTATTCTATATCAATTATATATATGAAAGTTTTGTTAGTACTTACAGCATCTCTGATCTATCTAACTTACTTATATAAAAATGTAAGTTGTAATTCAGGGGTTCCAGACTAGCTTCTGAATTTCAAGGGTCATTTTCATACTAACTTTTACCATTTTATCTACATGTATATATAGACAAATACTCCTGATTTCAAAATTGACCCTTAAGGTGAAACTAAAATATTGAGGGTCAAAACATTTTAAGACCTATATAACATTACAGGTCTTTGGTAAAAATGTGGCTTTTTTGGAAATTTCATAGGTCATGTCAAAACCCGTACTCCAGGGTCCCAGGGTCAAACGGAACCCCTGGAGCCTGTTGCAGTGTTGCCTAACCAAACCGCTATCGAGCGCTCGGTTGGGCTCTGCTATGAAACGGCTTGCTTCAAAAAAAGCGCTACATAGCGGATGAAGGGGAAAACTTATATGTTATCGGCGAGCACTCTTTTTTTAGCGCACCGTTTCGTAGCAAAGCGCTATCTAGTAAATTTGTGTGAATAGAATTTATACATGTAAAGATAACCACATGTTTGCCTTAATTCCAGGGGAATCCAGGTTCCCATGGCACTTAGTGACTTACCCCCTCCGGAACCTGGTAGGCCCTTTGATACCCTATCAATTAGTTAATTGAATATACTATTTTTAAATAACATATTAAATTCTAATCAATTAAAGTGTTTTAAATTAAACCTTTACCATATTCTTTTGCAATCAAGTTGAATTTTTCCAATTCCACCATTAAAAGACTTCGTTCATTTCTATTCAAGGCGTACACGAAATCTCGTGCCGTTGACGGTTCCCCTATAGATCCATGTAAATCCCTGTACACACTTGTAAATTTACTAGGCTTTAAGTCAGCTTGTGCATATTTGTGAGCTACTCTAACACTCATCAAAGAAAAAAAGTTTGTTCCTAAATGAAATCGTTTAAAACACTGCCCACACGTTAAAACAGTTTTATACGGCAAAGAAGCCATGATAACAGAGTTTAAAAAGTTCAAGTCATTGAATATTCCACGTTGCCTTTGAAAATGACTGACCTGTCATTCATCCGACTTGTAAACAACAAACCATGTGACAGCGCGATGATCACGTGACAAGCATCAGGGAGCGCCTAGTTTACGTATTGTATCAAATGTTTGATATGTAATATTTTATACATTTTATTGATTACTTATATTCATAAGATATACAAACAATAAGAAATTATTTTTTTGATTGAGTAGAGTTATTAATTTAAATCGATTATATTCTACAATCACGTGATAATACGATAACTTATCCCTTCAGTCATATGACATTGTCCAACATGGCGGCTGAAATGAAACTGAGTTTGTTTATTACGTTGTTAGCGTTTGCAATTTCTGCGAATGGCCAAAGTGATCCTGTGCCCGTTGTCATCTGGCATGGAATGGGCAAGTACTATTTTATGTTTTGTTTCTTACGTAAATTACTTACAGGCTGTAAAATCTTACCTGAAGTTCTTGAACTGTATAAATTTCTAACCAGGAAATAAGACTTTGGTTTTGGATATTGAAAAACAATCTTTGCTAAAAATTAACACACCATGTTTTATATAAACAATTGAGGAAAAAATGTATGTGATGATTTGTGCTTCAAAACCTCCACTCCTTTTGGTGCTGTCAGTGTCATCGAAAGGCATTACTCCACTTCGACTCTTTGTGCTTAGCTGAACGCATACATGTGTCTGCAGCATTTGACCCGTGTTGCTGGTGGTGCTGTAATCTCCATTGAAAAACCATGCAGCACATTGTTGAACAGCCTCAAGTTGGTGGATGTTTGCTTGGGTGTGTGGGTCCCAGAATGTACTGGCATACTCAGGTATCAGCCTCACTAGTTACTGGTAGCGCTGTGCTTTAATGTCCTTTGGGCAGCTAGCAAGGTTTCGACTGAGGAAGGCCAGTGAGTTGTTGGCTTTTTTTTGCAGTTGCCGATGCATGGGTACTCCAGGACAGATCATTCAACTGGTTGACACCAAATTAATTAATACAACATAATTATGTATTATTGCTTATGTTATGAATGTACAATGTATCAGATTATTGATCAGACTCATTTGCAGTCTCACAGTCAAGAAAAAAACTGTTTAATGCACTGCTCTATGGCTACATGTATGACATGAAATAAAATTGATAAATTGAAGGAAAGTGAATAATTTTTATAATGTTGCTCAGTTCTGAACAATAAAACTTTCGTAGCTTAATTGTATTGGGGGTTAATGGTAATTTTCTTAACTCATTTGAATAGACATTTATGATAGATAAACTTATGATAACCCTTAACTTTCAATACTCAACTCTGGACTTGTTCATTATTGATACACAGATAAGACAGATAAGCTATGTTGATATTGACATAATAATGATGTACTACTACAGTACTAGTGTATGAATCAGTCATATCCATTATCCAAACCAAGGCCAGACAATCAGTGCTGATATGATACAAACTTCACACATATAAGTTATAATCATATTAACTACATAAACATTTGTCGAACATTTACTGCATTTTTACAAACTGACTTTTCTATTCATCGATGACTACAGTGTATGTTAGTTTCAAGCCGCCTAAATTGTGCTCCATTGATCAAATTTCTGAATCTGTCTACACTAGAATATCATAAATTGTATATGAACCCTCTCTTGGCCTGAGTGGGATTCAAACCCACAACGCAATGGCGACAGCGCCTAGCACTGAAGTGACCGAAACCATACCGACATTTGAGCAACTTATTTTAGGTCTTTTGGTGCGCAGTTGGGATTGTCGTGGTCACTTCAGTGCTAGGCATTGGGGGTCGTGGGTTGAAATCCCACTCACGCCAAATTTATATATTTAATGGATAGCTACTGTCCCAGGCATTCATAAAAGCCAAGTGGCGTGTCTGTCTGCTAGGGGAATAAGTAGTTACAATTATCAACAACTTTTGCTTGAAGGCAAGATACATTTTCTAGTTTCCATTATACTTATATTTTGGTACTTTATTAATGTAAACCAACAATGATATTCACAGTCCTACTTGACCGTACATGTCACTGACATTAGTTTAGGTCCCAGTTAAGAGCTGATATATCAATGCACAAAAAAACGAGCAATTAGATTCATTTGTAACCTTGCTGAACTCAAGGCTACTGTTACCACAGGAACTTGCATTTATAATTGGAAAAAAAATGAAAAAAAAATTGAAAACATTTTTTTTTTCACTAGGCCTACTTTACTACTTAAATATAGACAGGAGTGCAATGCGATTGTATCCCACGAACTATTCTAATACAAATATTTTCTCTATACCAACTTGACAGTTAAAACATATGATCTAGGCAGTTAAAGGGGCTAATAACAATACAGAATACATCCGCACCTCAACAGATCGGTACCGATAATCGTCTAATATCAGCTTTTAAAGCCAATATTTGTGGAGTTTTGATTTGGCGTCGACTCCATTGAGCGTCCGCTCCGAGGTGAATGGTTATATAATTTTTATTGTTTCTAAAAAATACTTTGCGTATGTTATGTTCTATATTTATTTTTTCCTTGTGTATACTGTGAATAAAAGATAAAACCACAGGCTAATTCAATTTTGCATCAACGAATCTGCAAGTTTGAAATACCCAGTATGGTGCAATTGGAACGTAAAGACATGAGAATTATGACGTCATTATAACGTAACGTATATTTTATAGCTTGGCGCCGTTGACGTTACGTTTATTTTTCTGCATGCTACTGGAACTGGCTTCTGTAACAGTGAAAATAACAAAATGGTAATGTTACTGTTATTTTCACTGTTATTTTCACTGAAAAATCTCCATAATCAATTGAAAGTAAGTACGGCTGTCACCGAGTTTTAACCATATTACCATTCACCTCGGAGCAGACGCTCAATGGAGTCGACGCCAAATAAAAACTCCACAAATATTGGCTTTAAAAGCCGATATTAGACGATTATCGGTACCAATCGGTTGAGGTGCGGATGTATTCTGTATTATTATTAGCCCCTTTAACCGCCTAGATCATGTCTTTTAACTGCCAAGTTGGTATAGAGAAAATATTTGTATTAGAATAGTTCGTGGGATACAATCGCATTGCACTCCTGTCTATAATTTAATAGTACAGTAGGCCTAGTGAAAAAAAATCAAAAAAAATCAAATTTTGTTTTCAAATTATAAATGCAAGTTCCTGTGCTGTTACTAAAAGGGTGACAATATTAGATAAATGTCCGATTCAAAAGTCTTCATTGGTTTCTACCAATTATGTTATCCACATAAAATAAAGTCGTTACTTACTTCATTAATACATTCACTTTGACAAGTTATTTACCATGTTTTTATTTTCACTGTTATGTACATAGATTAAATTCACAAATTGAGTTTCATTACATGAAAAAATCTTTTGTGAAAACCTTTTAATCCTGGAACCTTTGACCATGAATTCATAAACCCTTGAAATAAGTCAGTTACCATATTTTGCTTGATAAAGATCACACAGAATATACATGTGATTTACAGTAACTGATTCTATGACCACATATTATTTTTATATAATTTGCAGGAGACAGTTGTTGCAACCCCCTTAGTATGGGATCAATCAAAAAGCTTATTGAAAAAGAGGTCAAACAAGTGTATGTTAGATCATTGGAAATTGGATCCAGTATTGAAGAGGTAAACTTACATTATAATATATCTCATTGTTCATTCTTAATTTGGTATTTGAAAATAATATCTGATGAGAATAACTTCAATAAGCATGTTCTCATGGCATTCGGTTGTAATGGGGTCAGTTATAATGAAATACCCTGTATCTACCATACTGTCTGTCACCTGCATATTAAGACCTATATGATTTGTATTATTTGTGCTGTAAAATTATACTCGTCAGATTTTAACTTCATACATTCTTGCTGACTTTGTGTGTTAGAGTACACTGTAAAATGAAGTATATTCTTTATGGACACTGACTTTGTGTGTCAGAGTACATTGTAAAATGAAGTATATTCTTTCAGGATACAACAAATGGATTCTTCATGAATGTCAATGATCAAATTGCCATGGTTTGTAAAAAGTTAGCATCCGATGAAAAACTTCGCTCAGGATACAATGCTGTTGGATTCTCTCAAGGGGGACAATTTTTGTAGGTCATTTTGTATTTATCATTCACATTGTAGTTTCTGTGTATGTCCTTTGTATGTACAAAAGCTTGAGCAAGATTCTTCATTGATTTCTTGAATACATAACATTATGACTCATCTAATTGACATAGCTGGTTGAATGGGACGTACCATATTATATGTATATGTTGTCATATTTAGCTGAATTGATGGGACAAAACCTTATACTTTTTGTAAATAATATTGTTTGTATTGTGATGACGTGCTGTATGCACAAATCGAAAATAAATTTCTGTTCCATTCCTTATACTATATAATGTCATATCACTAGCTTTAGAATTAGAAGGTCGTAAGTGCAAAATCATTATTTTGAGAAAACAAGAAAAAACTGTCAGAAAACTTATGTTTGGTAGGTGGTGTATTTTAAATGAACTTTGACAATATGAAGTATTTCAAGCCAACCAAAACTACGGTTGCATGATAATTATACACAATCAGTAGCCTGTAGGATGTTTTCGTTGTCAGAATATTATTTCGTTTATAAAATATCTCATACCGAACAGTATCAAAATTTAGTAGTGTAATACCGTGTCCCGTGTGGAGCTAAAATTTGAGGATCATTGTGAACTGCAGTATACCGTTACACCACTAACATAGTCACCAGGCCATTCCCCAGAATTTTTTTAAAGCGCTGTGGCATTGCTAGGATATGAGCTTAGACAGATCAATGAGAATGGCTAAAAAATGATTACTGCATGGTTATCCTTAATTTAAAGGCTAATTTAAGATTTTTTTTACACAATGCAAGCCATAATCACTCAAATAACACAATACAGACCAAATATTAACTCACCATACTAATTTATGACACCATTCTAGGATTTTAGGCGCTGGGAAATAGCTGATTCTGGCTTTAAGGGCACTGGGGTACCACAGCTTCTTCTGCCCATTGGAAGGGCTTGCATGATACACTCACTTATTTAATGCTAACTGATGAGATATTGAGTTCTATCAGTGAAATAAAACCTATATCAATCACTGGTTATCACCTACAATGTGACTGATATAAGCTCCGCCCCCTCACAGGGACTACTTTAATTTACCAAAATCTCAGCACTAAAATGTCTGTAACTTTTTTATTACTGAACGGAAACATGTCATGTGGGGGTTTTTATTCTTAGTTAGACCATTTCCTACAAGTTGGTGTATGATTTAAATTCTCAAAAAAGTCGTTTTCACCTATTCACCATAATCCAAGATGGCGGATTTTGAAGTGAAAAATATGAATGGAATTTCATATTCATACGTAGCCTAACCACAGTGGTAATTTGACATAAATAGTACCAGTTTTGACACCATAAAAGCATTAAATAAATAGAATATTTGTTTGTTTTGATTGAATATGGTTAATATCTCATCTTGTAGTGATAAAATTTTAATATTTTCACTTGCGCTACGCGCTCTTGAAAATATTGAATTTTATCACTACACGATGAGATATAAACCATATTCAATCAAAACAAACAAATATCCTCTATATACCTTAGGTAATGGCATAGGCTGCTACTTACCCTTGTTTAATTTCAGAACTTTTATCCAAACAATTTTAGGAGTTGTCCTATATATACATGTAGTACGAAGATTTAAGCGTGATCCTCAACCTTCTATTACATAATTTAACAGCTGATAAGCTTGTCTATATTTATAACCTCGGTTGTATGTTTTCATAAGAGGGGAGTATTTCACATGTCCGTCGAGGCATAATACACACACAATCATGTAATGGACTGATAATGATATTTCACAATTTGCATGCAGAAATTGATATAATATTATATAACCTTGTAATATTATTCATGCATATAGGTCAGGATCAAGTTGATATCTCCATACTATTGTGCAGTTAACATTTCTCCAGATTACAGATTTCCAATACAATATCTAAATACACCCATTACATCAAATCCCCTCTGGTGCTTTTAGAATTCCCTTAAGATAAAACCCATGCATAGTAAGCAGCCAATTCAGTACTCACTAAGTCGTTAGGTCAGACCAGTTAAGTTTGATATTCATGTGCTCATGAATAATTGTCTTATAGTTTATATCTAGCTACAGCAATTGTGTTAGGAGCTAGTGCCATTCATATTTGCTCACTTGCCCACAATATATATATTTATAATTACATGTACATGTTAAAGGGACTGCCTCATGTTTTTGTGTATTGTAAAAATAAAATAAAATTGTCAAATATTCTCGTTATTTTGGTATAGTTGCCTGTATATGCCATAAACTACCACACTGGCATCTAAAATAACTTGCGAAACATCGGCATTTTGTAGTTATTCAGTATTTTTACATAAAAAATTCTATAGGGTATTAATACCCTATAGAATTAACACTACTATTACTTAAATTGCCTGAAATTTATCGCATTTGATGAAAACGAATGGAAAAACAAACCAAATACCTCACTGATGTTTACGCTATAGTTTGCTGAAGTTACAGTTCAATCACGTGTGAATTACATAATTCACAAAGCATGTTGGAAGGAAACTTAGCGCTTTTTTTTTCACGAAAAAAATACTCAGTGGGCGATATCGAGAGTGGTTATAATTGCTTATTTGCACCAAATCTTTCATAAAGCAACCGTCAGTGGCTTTCTATTACATCAATACTTGGTTAGGTTAGAAAATCCAGATATACAAAAATTTTAGCCAAAGCTGTGAGGCAGCACCTTTAAAGGGGCTATTACATTTAGAATTTTAGTATGCAGGTTATGACGTGATCCTGACCTTAAGGTCAGGTCATACCACAAAAGACAAAATAAAAATGGCATGTAATTCCCTAGTTACATAGTCAGCATAGAAGGGAAACAGGCTTCTCTCATACACTCGTGGCAATAGATAACATCAGAAATGAGGTGTCGAGAATTATTAATATAAATTGGAAAAGTTTGTTTTACAATCAACCTAAAATAAATTACCGGTAGTGTAAGCCATGACTGTGTTCTCTTGTATTGTAGGAGAGCAATTGCACAGAAATGTCCAACACCACCGATGTTAAACTTGATATCCGTTGGAGGTCAAC
Organism: Spisula solida; assembly: GCA_947247005.1. Taxonomy (NCBI): domain Eukaryota; kingdom Metazoa; phylum Mollusca; class Bivalvia; order Venerida; family Mactridae; genus Spisula; species Spisula solida. Next base: position 42,457,171 of record OX365948.1, on the reverse strand, counting down.
ACCAAGGTAAGGGCGTAACAAAATTAATATTGTGGTTTTGGTAATATTGTGTTCTGTTAATATGTTGGGAAAACCTTTTTTATTCAAATTATTTTATGGAATTATGCACTGGAAAACCAATGATCCACAGTGGCTGTGACTTCCAAAAAAAATGTCTATAAAATGTTTAGGGTAAGGTAGTGTTACAGATCCACAATATTATTGTGTTTTGACCTAAAATGAATACCATCATTTGAAAGTACAGTAAAATCTTAATATTAAAACCACCATTAGGACCCTTGATAATTGGCCTTCTTACTGTTATTGAGGTCACTGATGGTCTTATAACTGAGGTAAAATAAAGCGCAACACAGTACCAATTGTCATTGTTTTTAGCTCCACTACTCGAAGAATAAGGGGAGCTATTGCGTTCACCCGTGTGTTGGCGTCGGTGTAATGCTTATGTTAAAGTTTAGGTTCAAGTTTTTTAACATCTTATATTTCTTCAAAGTTCATTGACATATTGCTTTGAAACTTTGCATACTTGTTCACCATCACGACCCCAAGACCAACACAGGAGTAGGAAAACATTCTGTTCAAATTATCCACCCTTTTTTACTTAGAAACCCCAACCTTAATGCAGAAGAGGGTAATGCTGCAGCTATGAAGCATTTTGCTTTGAATATGTAAAGATTATACTATCCTAGCATGGCACTGATAATAGTGGAGCGCCCTGTTCATGGACAGCTCTTGTTATTTGTAGGTTACATTTATGTCTCCTACACATTTTGCACTTGACATCTGAACAGATGTTACAAAGTTTGGCTGTGCATGTTTTCCTTAATCGCTGGTTAGATTTCAATGAAACTTTGAATGAATAGTTGTTAATGAAATGTACCAAGGCTATAGTTGTACATACTGTCTAGAACTTTGAATATTGCCAGAGTAATCGTCCTTTGTGGGAGACGTTTGTTATTGTGACAAAAACCCTTCTCATTAAAGGGGCATGCCCAGAAAGTGGAGTGTCCTGGTTTGCATACAAGAAAATTGTGTTTTTCACTTGTAAAACCAACGATTACCGAAAAGTTAAAGAAGAACTTGACTTAAAAATTCACTCTATAATGGGCAACAACGATATTTAGTAATTCTTGATATATATTTTTTTAAAAACTAGCTGGATATTTCGTAACTTTTTTACAGGGTTTTCATTATTTGACTTAGGTTTTAAAATGATACCAATTTGATTGCTATTTGAGACACTTCAGTTCCAGGGCATGCCCCTTGAAATTCAAAAGTTTTTAGCCCGCATCAATATCTACTTAAGCAGTTATTATTGTTACATCAGTAAATTCTGAAATGATATTTAGGTGTGTTTGGATTTCCTCACTGTCCGGGAGGTAATGAAACTATCTGTGAATACGTCAGAGAACTGTTGAATATTGGTGCTTATGTCGAGTGAGTGTGGTAACTTATTCAACAACCCTTTTCGTTATCCTGCAAAATGTAATCAATAAATAATTGAACATCCCTTTTTTATTCTGCAAAATTTATTCAATAAATTATTGAACAACCCTTTTCCTTATCCTGCAAAGTATACAGCAACTTGTTGAACAACCCTTTTCATTATCCTGCAAAATGTATTCAATAAATTATTGAACATCCCTTTTCTTTATCCTGCAAAGTGTATTCGATAAATTAATGAACACCCCTTCTCTTTAATCATGTAAAGTGTATCAATACAGTTGGACTTGTCTGTAACAACCAGTGAAAAGATGTATTAGATATGGTCTTTAAATGCAGGTGGTTGTTTACTACAAAATTAATGCATTTTAAAAAAAATAAGAATTAAAAATGATTTACTGGCTAATTGATCAATTTAAAGTGGAATAGACTAATAACCTGCATCATATAAATTATGTAACTATTTTCTGACTGTTTTATTTGAACAACTATGGAATTTCATTAAAAATGTTGTGTATATGCTCAGCCTCTATTTGAACAGCAATAAGATCTGTTTAAAAATTAAGCCATTCAATGAGTTAACATTTGATAACCATCGATCTCAGACCATCAGACCAGTACTTGTGGTAGTGTTGAGCTCTGTGCCTCACTGGGAATTGTTATTATTGAATCTGTATGACTGGTTGCTTCATAATTGAGGTGACTGCTACCATAGGTTGAACTGTATTGATGATTATAAATTAGGGTGCATTCTGTAGACATTTGCCAAACTGTCTTATGTATGTATATACATGTATAGCCATGCTGTAACCTATTTTCCCTACACTACCTGTATCGCGATGCACAAGTACATGTACCAACACATTATATGGCTCCTGTGAGTTGCTCAAATATTTTTTAAATCGTAGGTTGCATTTTGAGCATGTTGTAGGATGGACATGGTTGCTTACCTGATAGATTTTATCTGACAAATGAAGCCTTGATATTTTGATAGAACTTGTCCTGTGTATGTGATACAAGATTGTCCCAGGTATTCTGTAATACAAGATTGTCCCAGGTATTCTGTAATTCAAGATTGTTCTAAGTATTCTAATACAAGATTGTCCCAGGTATTTTAATACAAGATTGTCCAAGGTATTCTGTAATACAAGATTGTCCGAAGTATTCTAATACAAGATTGTCCCAGGTATTCTTATACAAGATTGTCCCAGGTTTCTAATACAAGATTGTCCCCAGGTATTCTGTAATACAAGATTGTCCCAGGTATTCTGTAATACAAGATTGTTCTAAGTATTCTAATACAAGATTGTCCCAGGTATTCTAATACAAGATTGTCCAAGGTATTCTGTAATACAAGATTTTTCTAAGTATTCTAATACAAGATTGTCCCAGGTATTCTATTTTCTAATACAAGATTGTCCCAGGTATTCTAAAACAAGATTGTCCCCAGGTATTCTGTAATACAAGATTGTCCCAGGTATTCTAATACAAGATTGTTCAAGGTATTCTGTAATACAAGATTGTCCGAAGTATTCTAATACAAGATTGTCCCAGGTATTCTGTAATACAAGATTGTCCAAGGTATTCTGTAATACAAGATTGTCCGAAGTATTCTAATACAAGATTGTCCCAGGTATTCTAATACAAGATTGTCCCAGGTATTGTGATAAAAGGTGCTCCTGGATATTCTGGTTGAAGGTTGTACCGGATATTCAGATAGAAGGTTGTACCGGATATTCAGATAGAAGGTTGTACCGGATATTCTGATAGAAGGTTGTACTGGATATTGAGATAGAATGTTGTACTGGATATTCTGATAGAATGTTGTACTAGATATTCTGATAGAAGGTTGTACAGGATATTCTGATAGAAGGTTGTACTAGATATTCTGATAGAAGTTTGTACAGGATATTCTGATAGAAGGTTGTACCGGATATTCTGATAGAAGGCTGTACCGGATATTCTGATAGAAGGTTGTACTAGATATTCTGATAGAAGGTTGTACCGGATATTCTGATAGAAGGTTGTACAGGATATTCTGATAGAAGGTTGTACCGGATATTCTGATAGAAGGTTGTACCGGATATTCTGATAGAAGGTTGTACCGGATATTCTGATTGAAGGTTGTACCGGATATTCTGATAGAAGGTTGTACCGGATATTCTGATAGAAGGTCGTACAGGATATTCTGATAGAAGGTTGTACGGGATATTCTGATAGAAGGTTGTACTGGATATTCTGATTGAAGGTTGTACCGGATATTCTGATAGAAGGTTGTACCGGATATTCTGATAGAAGGTCGTACAGGATATTCTGATAGAAGGTTGTACGGGATATTCTGATAGAAGGTTGTCAGATTAATCTGACACTAAATATTGTTCTAAAGAATTTGATAATACAGTGCAACCTCTCTATAGCAACATCCTTTTGGAAACACAAAGTTTGTTTGTTGTACAGAGGTTGTTGTTGCAGTTTGTATTAAATCGAGTTTCTTGTGGAACAAAATAATTGTCTTTCTCAACAGAGGTTGTTGTTCTATTGAGGGCTGCTCTGGAGAGGTAACGCACCGTATCTTTGCACAGGAACCTTATATAACTCCACATTTATTGTATCCTTGTACCCAGGTGTATTCGGTCTACCACACTGTGTCGGAGATAACATCATATGTGAGGAAATTCGCAAGCTATTGAATGAAGGAGTCTACACATCGTATGTTTTCTTTCTTCATTTTTTTTGCAGCTGATTTTTATGTATCATTATTGATTTACATCATTGATTTTGTAAAAGTCGCAATATCATCTTTCTCTCCCTATTTGTTATGCAGCCTAGCCTTCTCTCCACCCCTCCCTCCTCCTTCATTTAAGAAATATTCTGTTAAAATACTAGCCTTATTTTAAGTAAGTTGTCAGTATAACTGACTATAAACATTAATTATAGCATCATTATCAGAGTTGTAATTTGGTCTTATTCTGTTTTATTTTAGTTTTTAAAAAGTTGTAGTCCAGACTTATCAAAGTTGTTTGTGTAACAAAAATACCTAATAATTATTTGCATTTATACTGGAGTAGTATTATTAATCTGTAGTTTGTATGAAAATCTAAATTAGCAATTGTTTATTATATACTTTATGTTGTCCTTGTCAGATACAAGGGACAGAACTATGACTTGACTATTATGTTCTAAAAGCTAAACTTATTATAATTACCTCCCTTATATTTTTGAAAAGAAAAGTTGTTAACTCAAAATTGTCAGTAATTATAGACTAAGGTTGCTTATTGAAGATGCAAATAATAACTGGGCATATAATATGTTCATATAAAAATATAGCAGTAGTGCGTGGCATTTTATTGAAGTTATATTAGTACATGGATTAAAGTTTTCACGATTTTTCCTGTTTTGCATTTTGAGTGTCCAAAAATGGGCTGTTTTCTTTGTTCTCCTTAAATACAAGGGGCGTTTTTTAAGTTCCAGGAAAAATGCTCTGTTATGTTTATCATGTGTTCAAATTACTTCAAATTTTGCATTTATATAGAGCAATTTATGTAAGAAAATTTAAGAATATATTGCAAATATGTTTCTTTGTCTCTCTGCAAAATTTCATTGAGTAATTTTAGCAAAAGTCGAAAATGCTATGAAACCTTTTCTGGAACTTAAAAAACGCCCCTTGTAAATTGACAATTTTTCAGGATTTCAGGAATTTCAAAGTTTCTTTCTTTTACCCATACAAAAGTCATGTGTTACATAATTATTATATGTACCTCTTTTAGCCAAATCATGATACATGTAATTGATAGCTTACTGTGGTCTTGATCAGTCCAAAATTAATTTATTAATTAAAGGTCACTGATTATAATTAATAAATCATGCTTTAGTCAGCAACATACAAAGAAATATCTTAATATTTTTTTTTAGAAAAAGTAGTTGTTTATAGAAAGTTGTTAACTGTATGCAATAAGAAGTTGATAAAAGTTGGCCATTTCAATGGCATTCAGGTTTTTGCAATGTTTACTAGTGCTGATATTGGCTGGTGTCATACAATCAGGCCCGGCCGCCCCCATGTTTGTAACACTTTTTTCATGCTCTACTCAACTTTCATATGAAACTTGATTATCAGTCCACTAGCTCCTAGAAAGTCCAACAATTGAATACATGTAATCTTTACTTTACAAGAAAATATAACTCTTCATTTTATATGGCTATATCCAGGTACCGATAATATAAAAAGTTTCAGTAAATTATCAGACATTTTACTGTTGGAAGCATTTAAAGTTTCAGCAAAAAATAGAATTGAGTGTGAAAAGAAAGCTTTACAATCATGGCCGGGTCCTGATCTGAATACAATACCATGTACTAGTTAGGAATAATACTAGATGATATTGTAATAAAATATCTATGTATAGGTTAGATTTTATTAAATGTTTTTTTCAAAGATTTAAACCTTAGCAAGCGATAGCGAAGCGTGGTTTATAATATTGAAGAAAACATTTTAAACTCTAACCGACTTAGTGTTTGTCCCGCCCACAGTTGTTAAAACCACAAGAAACACAGAGTTTTGCATGCCTCTACATTGGTCCGCGCATTGAAAATGGGCGCGAAATAATCTCCGTTAATGGTCAAATGGACGGCCACACTTTATGAGGGGGTGTCCGACAATAGAATGCGTGTAGGCTCTATTGTTTTCTTTACTGATACCACCCATAAATAGTTCATTGTTAAAACCAATCACAATCACTTGCTCGAAGTTCACAAAGAGGCGCGGTCTATGTGCACTTGTGCAGTGACTACAAATTACTTCTTGGTGAAGACGCATTTTTTGAAAAATAGAACGTTCTTCAGGGATTAGACAAGGGAAATCAAGCCTGTTGATTGGTCGAAAAAGTCGTGCAAACACTATATAATGATATTAGTTGTAATAAATACCTGTTTAATAATACTAGTTGAAATCTATGTTATTCTGTAATGTTCTCATTATTTTTTTTTATTCTTTTCCAGAGCAATTCAAGACAGGTAAGTTAGTTGCCACCTGATATCCTTCGACATGACCTAACTATTAAATTGCCATCATTATTTTACTTGTGTCATATTGATATACGTTAATTGCGTACCTCTTTAACACTGATGATGCTGTGTCATCTATATGAGCTAGATGATTCAACTTCCATAGAAGTTTACTCGAATTACATGTATAATGTATGTTTTCACATTTAAAGGGACATGCCTGAAATTGATGCTTTAAAGGGGAAAAGGGACATGTCTGAAATTTGTGCTTTAGAAAGGAAAGGGACATGCCTGAAAATTTGTATGCTTTAAAAGGACAGGGACATGTCTGAAATGCTTAAAAAAGTGTTGACACGGAAATTTAAATTGTTTTGCTTGAAGTAGATTTGTGAATTTAGTACCAACATTAAATGTAATTTACTTTTTTTTAACACTAACAAAGTACTTCAAGTCTGAGAGGAATAAATTTGTGGCATGGCTGTATGAGACAAACTAGATTCTCTGTTTCAGTTAATGAGATTCTGAAGGTGGGAGTACAATATGTGTGTTAAAAGAACTTGCAGTTTTTAATGAATTATAAGGGTCCTTTAATTTCTGTCAATTTCAAATGACAGTCGGAAACTTGCTTACATACTTACATCAAATAAAAGTTATGGATTTCCAATAAAGTGCATGTTAAAAACATTCTGGTGGGCAAATATCATGCATTGGTAATGATTTCTTCTGTCAGAAAGCATGACTGAGTGTGCACTGAAAAACAATAATGCATTAAATATCATTGTTTGCTGGGTTTCAAAGCAGGTGCATGATTATTGTTATTATCTTTTTTCTTTGATATCGAATTCACTTTTGAGACAATGATCAAGTATTTTAATAATATTACTTCCTTTGACCAATGATACATTAAAGTGCTTTTATTGAAGGATTTGAGAATACAAAATATATTTGATCTCAGATAAGTTAATTTCATTACAATTGATCTTTTTTCAAAACTATTTTATATTGTTTTAAAGATAAATGTCAACACCAACAAGTCCTTAAAAATGGGGGGAAATGAACTTGAAAAGTACTTAAATTTGTTAAGGGAAGTTCTGTATGAACGATGAGGCAGTTGTATCAATCCACGGGTGTATCATAGTCAAAGAATAGAAAATCAATTTTCAGAAATCAGAAATTTATTTATACTGTTTTGGCATGCACTCAAGGACTTTAAAAACGCCTCACGTGACCCAATGTAAACTATTGATTTTATTAATCAATCTTTCCTTCGAGTAATTCAGTTGAGTTTGTAAAAAAATAATATCGTGTTATTAAATGAGGGTATCCGAATTACAGTCACTTCAAGCAATTGTGTGGGATTTTGAATATCGATTATTTCATACACTTTGAAAATGCCTCACATGAATATAACTCAAAACTTATTTATTAAGTTAATTATTTTGTTGAAAATTCACTTACATAAGTGTAATTTTGAAAGGCCCGTTACTGCACGATTTGAGCGCGGAAATTTATATATTCGACACACAAACCGTCTAATATATTCATGCATAAAGGTCAGGATCATGTGAAATTATCTGTGCTATACTGGTAACATATATATATATATATATATATATCTACAGGTTGGTACAAGCTGAATATTGGCACGACCCTTTGAATGAAGCCGAGTACAAGCAGAAAAGTGTGTTCCTTGCCGATCTGAACCAGGAAAATGTAAGTTATTGGGGGTCCATTGTTCTATCTGATGTCATTGAGATAGGGTTTTACGTTTCAGGTTATACGTCTGCAGGTCTTAGAAAGTACTTGAATTTGATGCCTAGCACTTAAAAAGTATTTGAATTTAAAGCTGCCAAGAAGGCCTTGAAAACTACTTGAATTTCGAAAAAAGTTATATTTTTGGTAAATTGGCCTAGAATGAGTTTGCTGTTAATTGAAAACTGGTAAAACACCAAAAACATATAAAATAAAGAAAGAATGACAGAAGGCGTGACTAAAATCAACACACCTCCTTATTGATTCATCTTTTTTCTGAACAGATACAACTGCAAATGACCATGGTGACATTAACATGATTAAGCATCTGATTACTCAAGCTGCTATAATCATTTCATTGGATTTTAAGGCACCTATTGCATGTTTTTGCCATTTGACAAACCCAAATTTTTGTCCTTGAAAATGGGGGGAAATAAACTTGAAAAGTACTTTAATTTGGTAAGGGAAGTTCTGTATTGACGATGAGGTACTTGTATCAATCCACAGGTAATTGTATCATTGTCAAAGAATAGAAAATCAATGAAAGGAAAAAGAAAAAAATGAAATGTATCTAAAGAACTTTTTTGATTATTATTTATCCTTTTCACACAATTTCCTGTGCATAATGTCTCAAAAAACAGCTATATATCCCATTTCCCTGAAGCATTTCAAACGGAAACCTCAGCTCACAGAAATCTCAGCTCAAATTGAGATTTTCCTCAAATCTGAGTTTGAGAGATATCTCAAGGTTGAGAATTTCAAGTGTCAAATGTGAACTTTGTAAGACATCTCAAAATTACTGTATTCATCAGGCTTTGTTAAAGAGCTTTGTTATGTTTAAACAAGAAGCATCAATAATTGAGATGAACATTTGCCTCAGTAGCCTTAGCGTAGTGGAAGAGCATCCACTTCGAGGGCAAAAGGGTCTCAGGTTCAATCTAAGGCCAAACCATACCAAAGTTATTAAAAATGGTAATAATTTATCTCACTCACATGATAGCATAGTTCAAGTTCCAGGTTACTTCAGGTTGGCCCAGTGTCAGGTTAATGTAACTCGGTAGTATCCAAATAACTGAAATACTGTTGACCAGGGGTGGTATTCAATATTGGTCTTACTTGACTTAAGGATAAGGACAACCAATCAGATTATACAATATTAAACTATTGGTCAGTAACAGTCGATATGATTGGCTATCCTTATTCTCCATTTATATAAGATCAATATTGACAGTAGGACAGAAATTATATTTAAAAACAAATTTGTTTCCCTCCCAACTAGAGATGAGCTGGTAGTCTCGTGTGTATTGATGCTATCATTACACCGTGCACATTCAAGAACCAAGGAGTCTATTTGGAAAGAGCGAGGGCAGCGTGTCCTGATTCCTTGTATCACACAAACTTTCTGTCTCTTCCCTCGAAGCCAGAGCAAATATTAATAACTTTACAGTATTCACAATGATCTAACACAGAATTTTATTCAACAAAGAAATTATCCTCAGCTGTTAACTGTGATGGAGAATGTCTCTGAAATTGAGTATGTCTTAGATTTCAAAGTGACTGATGTTGTCTATGGCAAAAATTGAACTAATAAAATGGGCTTTTCTCTGTTTACCAGATAAAGAAAAGTATTTCTTGGTGTTAATAAATTTGGGATCAATTGAATTTGTGATAAAAAAATTGATGATAATAATGTAATACCTTAATTTTTTTTTATAAATTGTAGGAACACACTTATTGTGGTTGAATATTTCATAGACTTAATTAATACTATAAAAAGCCAATAATCATTATTGCTTTATATTTTTTAATGTTACTCTATAACAGAAAAAACAGTAGTAGGAAATATTCAGCATGTGCATTGTGGGTACCTTTTTAGCTCACCTGTCACAAAGTGACAGACTGAGCTTTTGTGATCACTCTTAGTCCATCGTCTGTCATCCGTCAACAATTGGCTTGTGTAGTCACTAGAGGTCACAATTTAAACCTAAATTTTATGAAACTTGGTCACAATGATCAACTCAACAAAATCTAGGTCAAGTTCGATATTGGGTCATCCGGGGTCAAAAGCTAGGTCACTAGGTCAAATCATAGAAAAACCTTGTGTAGTCATTAGAGGTCTCAATTTTGACTTAATCTTTATGAAACTTGATCACAATGATCATCTCAAGAAAATCTAGGTCAAGTTTGATATTGGGTCATCTGGGGTCAAAAACTAGGTCACAAGGTCAAATCATAGAAAAACCTTGTGTAGTCATTAGAGGTCACACTTTTGACTTAATCTTTATGAAACTTAATCACAATGATCATCTCAACAAAATCTAGGTCAAGTTCGATATTGGGTCATCTTTGGTAAAAAACAAGGTCACAAGGTCAAATCATTTAAAAACCGTGTGTAGTTACTAGAGGTCACAATTTCGACCTTTTATTTATGAAACTTAGTTACTATGATCATCTCAACAAAATCTAGGTTAAGTTTTATTTAGGTCATCTGGGTTCAAAAACTACGTCACTAGGTCCAATCATAGAAAAACCTTGTGTAGTCACTAGAGGTCACAATTTTGACTTAATCTTTATGATACTCTGTCACAATGGTTATCTCAACAAAGTCTAGGTCAAGTCTGATATTGGGTCATTTTGGGTCAAAAACTAGGTCACTGGGTCAAATCATAGAAAAATCATGTGTAGTCACTAGAGGTCACAATTTTGACCTTATCTTTATGAAACTTGGCCACAATGATCATCTCTACATAATCTAGGTGAAGTTTGATATGGCGTCATCAGGGGACAAAACCTAGTTCACATGGTTAAGTCATTTTAAAAACTTGCAATAGAGGCTGAATTTTCTTGAATCTTGCTCAGTAAATGTAAATTATTACTTAGGTAATATTAATACAAGTGAGCGACCTAGGGCCCTTTGGGTCCACTTGTTTTTATGTACAAGGCTTTCATGAGGGCATAATTATTAAGCTTTTATGGAACACAGTCTTGTTTTCTTCTGATTTACATTCTCAATAAATCATTTCAAGTAGTCGTGATTTTGATAGGTACTACTGGGTAGTGCAGGAGGTTACGAACAATATTTTATGTTAGGCCTTAGGGTGACATTAAGGACGTTTGATAGGGTAATTATTTTTTTTAAATGATACCAAAAAATAGGCACAATTGTAGTTCAATATATACTGAAGCAATATGTGAAATAAAAAAGGTATGTCGTGGTACTATTTAAAGGGTCATGGGCCCTTTTGCAACATCACTTTTCCAGAAAATGACTGAAAATCCAGATATTTCGCAATGTGTTCATTTTTGCATTAAAATCAGAAATGATGTGCATAAACAACTGTATCAAACGTCCTTAATATAGTCAGCCCTTGTAAACAGAACTCTCTCAGTTTCATTTTTGCTGAAATGTATTAAAATCATTGGCCTGAAAGGAAAACATTCATTTAATGTCTGATCTTCAGTTTTCTGTGACGAGTTGAATTTCCATCAAAATTAATTGCATGCTTAAACTCAAATCATTATCAATATAATATGAGGGATGTTAAGAAAGTCTCTGGACAAGTGCCATAATATTTTTAGCTCACCTGTCTGACAAAGTGACAGGGTGAGCTTTTGTGATCACTCTTCGTCCGTCGTCTCTCAATCGTCTGTCCGCCCACAATTAGCTTATGTAGACACTAGAGGTCACAGTTTTGGCCTAATCATTATGAATCTTGGTCACAATGATCATCTTAACAAAATCTAGGTCAAGTACGATAATTGGTCATCTTGGGTTAAAAACTTGGTCACAAGGTCAAATCATAGAAAAACCCTGTGTAGTCACTAGAGGTCACAATTTTGACCTAATCTTTATGAAACTTAGTCACAGTGATCATCATAGCAAAATCTAGGTCAAGTTTGATAACATGTCATCTGGGGTCAAAAACAAGGTCACAAGGTTAAATCATAGAAAAACCTTGAGGTCACATTATAATTTTGACCTGATCTTAATAAAACTTGGTCACAATGATCATCTTACAAATGTAACAAAATCTAGGTCAAGTTCGAAATTGGGTCATATGGGGTCACAAGGTCACAAGGTCAAATCACAGAAAATCCTTGCGTAGTCACTAGAGGTCACAGTTTTGACCTAACTTTTATGAAACTTTGTCTCAATGATCATCTCGACAAAATCTAGGTCAAGTTCGAAATTGGGTCATCCCGGGTCAAAAACTAGGTCACAAGGTAAAATCAAAGAAAACCCTTGTAAAGTAACTAGAGGTCACAATTGTGACCTAATTTTTATGAAACTTAGTAACAATGATCATCTCAACAAAATCTAGGTCAAGTTCGATATTGGATCATCAGGGGTCAAAAACTAGGTCACAGGGTCAAATCTTAGAAAACCCTTTTTTAGTCACTAGAGGTCACAATTTTTACCTCATCTTCATGAAACATAGCCACAATGATCATCTCAACAAAATCTAGGTCATGTTTGATATTGGGTCATCCAGGGTCAAAAACTAGGTCACCAGGTCAAATCATTGAAAACCCTTGTGTAGTCACTAGATGTCACAATTTACAATTTTAACCTAATCTTTATGAAACTTGCTCATAAAGATCACCTCAACACAATTTAGGTCAAGTTCGATATTGGGTCATCTGGGGTCAGAAACTAGGTCATTAGGTCAAATCATAGACAAAACTTGGCATAAACTTTATTATGGGTATCAGGTGAAAATTACAAGGTTGTTGGTTAAGACAGTATGAAAACCTTGTACATGCAATAGAGGTTGCAATTACTTGAGTCTTAGAAGTTGTTAATACTTTTAAATGAGGTCACCGTTAAGGGGCCTGCATGAACTGCTAAGACAGGTGACCTAAGGGCCCTCTTGTTATTTCTTGAAATTTTCTACAATTGTAGCTACACATTTCATCTATTCATTAAATATCTGCATATACTAATATTATTCCACATACACAGTTAATTTGGTTGCTATAGTAATGTCCTGTAAGATTGAATAATGTAGTGGCACTTGTCCCGAAGCTTTTCGAACGCCCCTGACGTAACTGGTGATTTATTTGTAATGACAAAGCATCTTTCATAAATATGAGCTGTTTGTAGCAGCTGTACTTAATTAGTGCACCTCACGTGGTGGATAGATACTTGCTTTATTTCTTGATGAATAACATGCGCGGATCTGGCAATTTATCTCAGGAGGTCTGACCAGCTAAATAGCCCAGGGGAAGGGTGCCAAACCAGCTACTAGTATTCTCTTGTATGGTTATCCTTATCTTACTTAGTTTTTTTTGCAAAAATGCCTGGGAGAGGCCCTGCTTCCACCAGTCAGGAGCCACACATGACTAAAACAGGTTTACATCAGGGGACAAAATATCTTATACTACAATACTGAGTAAAAAAATCTGGTGTTATTATTTTAATTTATGCTTCTTTTAACAAAAACACATAATCAGTTGGTTATTTTTGCCTCTTTGGGAAGGGTCCTGGTCCATTCAGATTGGGAATTTTCGCGTCGTGACAACTTGGAATTGGGAAATTCCATGAAGCAGAAAGGCCAAATTAAAAAGAGATTACATGTGAATGACTTGTGAATGTTTACTTGTTTCTTTGAACTTTTATGCTTGACCTCTTGTCAAAAATGTTCATTATATAACTTCATCATTTTATTTCCGATTTTGAAAAAAAAAATTTTAAATTGTTTATTGGGAATATCTCCATTCAAATGGGGAAAAAATAGCCTATTTGCAATTGGGAAGGGGTCCGTAGGAAGGAAAAAAATCACTGATAATATATATTTGAATGCATTTTAGCTGAATCATTTTAAAGTAACTATTATAATTATAACTGAATAACTGCCTATCTGAACAAGTTACAACAATTTTTATAAATTCTTTATGACTTAATTGCATTTGCTTAAATATCCATATTAAGAACAATTGTGATAAAATTGCAGCCGAAAATATCTTTTTTTGTTGCTTTATTACCACAGGTAACTGTATCATTAATTAAGATTTTTTTTGTCAAATTTATATATTCATAATGATTACATTTTGTAATAAATTTTAAAAACAATTTTTTTTACTCTTAATCAATGATACAGTTACCTGTGTTTATTACGTGATGCAACTTCAATAAATGCAGTAAACTTTCATCCAACTATTTTAACAAAAGCAATAAATGCAGTAAACTTTCATCCAACTATTTTAACAAAAGCACTGTTTGTACATTATTGTGTTAAGTTTTGTCACATACTAATGCAACGTAGAGAGATATTTTCAGCCACATTTTATCACAATGTTTCTTATTACAGATGTCTTAGCCAATGAAATTCAAGAAAAGGATTGAATATTGATTCAGTTCTTCAAAGATCCGTTAAACTTAACGACCGGTTAAATATCCTAACACAGTGTTAAATTTAACTTTTATAAAAACCGTTCCTCAAAATTAACGACCGCTTTTACCGTCAAATCTCCTGTTAATTCAAACTAATTGAAGTTTATATCTACCTTGAAGTTTAACAGTAGGACACAGTATCGCTGCGGTGTTGCCAGAGGGACAGGATATACCTATAGTATAAGTTGCAAATAATGTCCTTATGTCACTCTTTTTAATTATTTTTTCAACCAACAAATTCATCTGTCTGTTATGGGCTAAGAGAAAATGAGAAAAAAATCATTTAAATAAATAATAAATATTTGCAAAACCCTGTCTTATAACGGCTTGTTTATGTCACATGATTCATCCCACTGGGCATTTTAATAATTAATGTTTATTCAGGTCTGTCACTTGTATACATAGTAAATTATCAAAACAAAGCATTTTTATTCCCTTACCGAACTGACTTACACAGACATATATGTGACTTATATGTGAAGTATATGCCACATATATGGCACATATAAGGCACATATAACTCACATAAAATCTTGTATAAGTCAGTTATATGTATAAGCCAGTTATATGTCATCTCATTTTTCACATATAAGTCACTTATATGCGAGTTATATGTCTAAGAGTATGCTTAGGTCAGTTATATGTGAGTTATATGTGAACTGTATGTGAGTTATATGGATCATTCAGTTTTCTATAACAACCACATACATATAAGTGAGAACTTAGAAAATTTCTGTACTGGTTTTGTTATCTTCGATATGCTGAAAATGTCTAAGTCCAAATGGTGAGAAAAAATTATCAAAATATGCAAAAATTGTTTGGTTATTATTTGTCACCACACAATGGGTATCAAAATGTTCAGAATTTAATAATCTATGCAACTGGAATAAAAAACATTTTATTTTTATATTCAATTTGTTTTTTAATTATATTATGTAACATATTATTTTGAAGTTTATATATCAAACAATAATTATTGATCAGCAAATATATATGGAACCAAGTAATAATTATTCATTGATCTCAAACTTAAGTTCATATCAGAAAAAATAGTTTTAACATATTTAGTAAGATTTACTTAATATAAAAAAAACATAGAATTACTGTTTTATGTATATGGTACATTGTATCAATCAAGGCAATTAATTCAATACACTGGACATGTGCATTTTCAGATAACATGATAATACATATTGGTCTGAATACTTGTCTAATGTACACACAAAATAGCACCCATTCACCACCTGGGTTAATGAGAAGCTGAGATAACAGCCATCCTTGTCTGATTTATTGCTAGTTTGAATTTCCCCCAAAATATTTCCTTTCTTCTGATTGGCTAGTTTGAACTTGTCTGGTGGTCATTATCTGGAGATCTCACAAAACTGAGCAATGTTTTCAAAATTTTATTGGATATTGCTAGTTTTTAGTATTTTGGGAAGTGTTTTGAACCAATCCTATTCTAATGAAGGACATTACATGTAACCTCTGCATCTAACTTGTGATACTGCAGTAAAGGATTATTAGATGTTGAAATAATTATTCAAACCAACAAGTGTTACAAAGATCTGTGAAGTTGGATGAATCATTATAATGGTAAGTAGTTTAGTATTAACAGCTGTTTAAGAAATGAACACTATGTTTTTATTTTTAAAATGCTATGAATCTGAACTTTAATTAACACATATCATGATATCGTTCAATGTCAAATTCAAATTTAATTACATTACCAGGTCCTAGCCTCTCAGGAAGTGTTAAGGATATGTGCAATCCAGGAATTATATTTATACAGATTGTAATATCAACACTGAACTAGCTTTATAGTCTGAGTCTTGATACAAGTTGTTATAACTTTTAATTTCAAAAACTCCCATTGTGCTTTATCATTGTTTTATTTAACTTTAATGTAATAGCATGTCTTAACATCAGTATAATTTGATATAATAGTGATGTTTTAACACAACCAACACAAAGTTCAAATAATGGTAAATTTCAAACAAAAAATGATATCTTATAAGTTCTAAAAATATGTTTTACAGGAACAAGCAGAGTCATTTAGATGGAAGAGAAATATAAGGATGACTTTGGACCGAAGCTGAACTCAACCCTGGTACTTTGAAGTGTGGTTGATGGAAGTGAATATAAAAAGTTAGACGGAGAAGAAGAAACTGAACATGTCAAAGATGAATGCTTATGGTTAGTTAATTTAGTAATTAAACGATTTTAACTCATACATATTTACTTGTTAAACTTTTTAAAATTTGACATCTACATTATCATATGTTTTATTAACAAATAAAAGCATTACAGTCTCCAACTAAGGGTTTTATATCTAGGGTTTTATATCTTTTAACATGTATTTATAAATTGTTAATAATCACAAACTTAAAGAAGATAAAGCATAGTTTCTATTGTTATAGACACATGGAGTGAACATCTTGTTGAGGAGTTGTAAATCTTAATGCATTAATAGTGCAATATACTGTCATTTATATATTTAAAGACATTATGACAGTAGAGACTTAAGATAACAATCGTTGTCTATAGTCTCTTATGGTAGGGACATTATAAATGATATTTATTATTATATAAAACATATTGTATTCATATTACTATTCACAATTTACAGGTTGATGGCTTTAATGAACAAGCTGAATCCAGTATTACAGAATTGTGATGGAGGATACCACTGTTTGACTTTTGATCCTAACATTCACAACCAGAAACTCTCAGTCAGTCTTTAAGCTCCATGGTGGACCAAACCACAGCAGAATTCGCCTGAAGTCAAAAAACAACTTGCCAGACTTTGTTATATAGACTTTTTATGTGTGCCTGGGTTTTATTAGTGATGTTTATCTGGACCATTGTAAATATTTAATAGTCTTCATAGTTTTGTGATTTTATATAATATATAAACCTTTTAAATATTTAACTATTCTTTTGGCCTGAAATGCTTATGAACATGAAGTTTATGAATTAATAAAGTGATATTAAAATGATTTGCTGCTTTCAATCTTATATCAATATCATGGAAACATTTGAAATGAGATAAACTTGTTAAACTTGCTGGGTAGATTTTAAATAGTCCCCAGTCATAAATGGACGGGATTGAACTAAAATACTACGAGCTTACAGTGCCTTTAAGGCTTACATATTGTACCATGCTAACATCTCAGTTGCAGGACAGGAGTATGATGACCATAGTCCACCGGCGGGTCCAGCTGTAGTTTCCATTTTAGAAAGCTATTTTTAGCATCTAAGGCAACATATAACTCACATATATGTCACATATATGTCACTTATATGCAATAATAATATTACATATAACTCACATATAAGTCACATATATGTCACATATAAGTGACTTATATGTGATAATAAACATCAGTGGCAGTACAACATATAACTCACATATAACTCGCATATAACTCGCATATAACTCACTTATACTTATATGCCACATATAAGTCAGTTATATGTTACTTATAACTCACATACATCTCATTTGCATGTAAAATACTAACATGTCACATATATGTGACATATATGTGACTTATATGTAAATTGACTATGTGAAGTATAAGTCACATATAAAATGACATATAAGTGGCATATATGTTATTTTGGTAAGGGTTGTTTAAAACATTTTAATCGGATAAAACGGCAGTGAAAATCAATACCTTATGCACAAAGCCATGATATACTCATAACTATACAATACATTGTATCTGTTAATTTATAAAGTAATACGAGAAATTGCAATGTTTATACACAATATTATGTAAACACACACCAGGTGACTGTCCTGATTTCACAATGACCTAAATTTATAAAAAAAAATTGAACTAAATTAACTTAAAGTATAATATAGCTCAATGATAATAAGTCAATGATGGTCAGGGACCATAGAAATCCATAGTCCACCTTGGTTAGAGACCATGGTATCTGACCATGTTAGCAGACATTTAACAAAACATGTTTAACCATGCTTAACCATGGCTTTGGAACTATAATGGTAGTTCATGTTATTTCATGAAAAACCACGATACATTTCGCCTGGGTCATTTAAGGTTGTACTACATTATTATATATATTCACCCGATACCTAAATCGACCGATTTTTCATTTCAAGCTCATAAATCTCTAGTATTTCTTTCTTATAACCGCTGAATTCAATATTTTCTTCTCGTTTTATTCTCCTATGCGTAATAAACTCTGGCTTGTATTAGTTTGCGTATTAATGAATTTTGTGAATTTGATTCTCACTATATCTTGTTACAGACTGTGAACCAAACTTATAAGGCAAATTTGCTGAAGCTGAAGAATATGGTACTTGTGAAATTTCTTCAAGATACGATGGTAGAACCGAGAGAGAGTGAGGTAAACTTTACGATTAATGTGACCGCTCATCTTTCTTAACCCTTATTCTCCGTAAGGACGCTATTTAACACCTGCTTTAAATTTGCACAGAAATATAATTTCCCTAGTTTGAGTTTACGAAATTAATTTCCATTGTTATGGTAGTATCAGAGATACGGTATATGTATTGATAACAATTCAAGCATGAAATGGTCAGTTTTGGCGGTTAAAGTATGAAATAGTCATTCAGCTTTGGGACATAAACTGTGCTGGTCTTTTCAGCGGTTTGTTCCAAGTGCTTACAACCAAAATACAAGAAGTTTGTTGTTATTGAGGATACGTACAGGTTGGGGGAATGATGCTTTTCCAAACATGTACTATATACACATGTACGATATGAATTGCCCTCCAATTATGCGGCCCCAATCTCCCGAAGCATCCCAAGTAAAAATCTCAACTCAAATTGAGATTTTGCTCAAATCAGAGTCTAAATTTGAGATAAATCTGAAATTGCGGAGCTCTTGAATTTCTAATATACCAAACTCAGAATAATGTTTTCTGTTTATGATGCAAATTGTGAGTTCAGCCTCACATGGAAATTATGATGATGATGATAAAGACACATGACCATACTTGAGATGAGATTAATCTACAGAATTTCTTGAAATAATTTTGATTCGTCAAAAACATGGCCACCAGGGAGTGGGACTCTCCCTATATAGCGATACAGTAAAACCTGAAACCACTGGTCGAATTTCAAAATAATTTTAAACACATGTTCCTTGGGTGACCCTCTTTCAAAATTCTTTGAAATAAGTTTGGTTCGTCAAAAAACATGGTCGCCAGGTGGTGGGGATCCTTTTATCTGAAAGTACACGCTGGATTTAATCACAAATAGGTAACAATGTTCCTTTACTTAGGTCCATTGTACAAATGGCTAAATAATTTAAATCCATGCAGAACAAAAAAAAATTGTCTGTATTTAAATTCTTAGAAAGTTTATACTTATAATACTTGCTGCATGCTACTGGCATTTTTACCATTGTCTTATATATTGTTTTGTTGTAGTGGTTTGGTTTCTACGTACCTGGACAAGACAAGAAACTGTACACCATGTTTGACAGTCCCCTCTACACTGAGGTATGTATATACTGTGAAGGTGTTAAACTTTATTAACATCAGTTGTAAGTTCAAGGCAAATGACCGTCAACTTCGAAGGAAAATTGTGTGATTCAAAGAAGCTGGGTGAGATTCACTAGGTCTTGAACTCCCAATCTCAATAAAATCCGACCCTAACATTGCTCCATTCCTTTACGCTGTTAGAGATCTGACTACAAATGACCTCACTGGCCCACCATGACGTCACATAGCCTCAACCGTATTTCACTGCACTTTCAAATTTGTGAAAGAAGCGATTTGATTGGATGATGTAAAGTTCACATCGACATGATCCCATAGGGAGTGTAGTGAGGTCCTGAGCATAAAGTAGTGAAGTGTAATAATATTCTGATTTTAATGAGATTGCTGAACTCCTTGGTTCTTTAATGCACACAATACAAGCATGAGTACCTCTGGGATTCCAACCAGTTTATCTGTAGTTGGGTGGGAAACACAAAAAAGGTTTTCTAAGCATCTTAGTGATAAAGAAGTTCCCCTTGTCGAGATTCAAACCAGGGACCTCTCTATCTGTAGTCATGAGCATTATCCACTTGACCACCATGTCACCTTATGACAGTGACATAAAACTAACAATACTGTGAAGATCACTTTAGGCCAGACAACACTAAATCATAAGCAGACGTAATTAAGTATATTTAATTGACAATTTGGCATATACCGTACATACCAGTTATCATATAACACAAAACAGTACAAAAAAATTCAATGCATACTGTAAATCTAGAAATTATTTCATGCAATTTAGTTTCGCGGAGTTCGCAAATGGTAGAATTGCGCGAAATTAAGTCGCCGTGAATGTGGTAAAAACATTAATATGGACACTGCAGGAAACTTAAAAATGCGAAAATTTCGCGATGTTGCGAATATGCCCACGATCAGCAAAACGCAAAAGTTTGTATTCGCAAAAGTGAATTGGTTTACAGTATAAACTCACATGTTTACACACACATATCGCTGGCTTGGAGTGAGAAGGTTGTAAGTACAAAAACGCTATTTTGAGAAAACAAGAAAAAACTGTCTGAAAACTTCTCTTTAATTATGAAAAAACAAGCTTTTTCAACTTCAGTTTGGTCAACATGACCTGTTCCAAATTTCATGGAAATAGGCTCATAAAAAGTACCTTGTGATGCAGATTTGACATATGTGTGAGTCTTAAAGCACTTACGACCTTCTCATTCTAAACCAGCGATATATTCATATAAATTAACACATCTAAATCATGAAATTCAATAGATACTACAGTATGTCTATGAAGTTAGCTATGGTTACATGTTCTCCACATGGTGATAAGGTGTTATTTCCCTGTAGAAGAACTAGTTTATGTTTAATACTGTTTGATCATTGGTACAGAAAAACATGATTAATTAGAAATTTGATTCTCAAAGACAAGATAATGTTTCTTTTCAATCAGGGGTTATATAACATGACATATACACAAAAAATGTAGATTTCATATAAAACATAATGGATTGAAATAATAATCATTATGACCTAGAATTACATTTTAGTCAACAAGGCTCGATTCTGAATTGGAAACACAAATAAATAAGGCTTTAGGTCTAAAAAATCATATCTGAAAGGCATTATATGGTTATCTGTTATCAAATATTTAGAACAAAATAGAGAAAGCCTCCCCCCCCCCACAACAACAAAAACTAGAATTTTGATCAGTTAATATAATGTGACTGGAAATAAGATTAATTTGACATTAATATACCCTGTTTGATAAGCAGTATACAAAGATAGCCTAAATATCAGCATTGTCAGCGTAATGAAGTTACTTACAGTGCCATTTTCTGATATGTGTATATATTACTTCAATGCTTTGTGAATACCACTCCTAGGTTCAATTCCCTCATGTGCCAATTAACTATTTTATTAGTAAACACAGAACAGGCATCTTAGTCGGAGGGATGGATCTAATATTGTGTACATGTCATGATTGATGGGGGATGGTCCTTAGGGCTGGTATTCACAAAGCATCTAGTTACAAAACTAGATTTTGTTTGAATATTAATATTTCATTAAATTATCTTAATTATCAGCTACGTTATTAATTTTTGACTTAGTTTGCAAGCATCATGTGAAGAGCTTAAACAGCAATCACTTATTCTAACATGCTCATCAGTTTCACCTTGTATGCTCACATAGAGGAAACCAAGGTGTGCATGAATTTCCATTCTAACATAGCACGTGAGATTTGCCTTCTTTGCGTATATTGAGCTTACCATATTTTATTACCGCGATAAAATATAGCTGATTGATGACGTCACGTTAGACGTCATACAGTATGACAAATGACGTAACGGTGACGGTAACGTTCCTAGGAAAGAAAGTAGTTTGACGTCAACCTGTTTTGTTGTGCTATTAATGGTAAAGCATTGGCGATGTTAGAATCGAAATAATAAATAGGAGTTGTGCTTTGTTGTGTTATAAAATATAGGCACTCGTTTGAATGCGTACATTAAATAACTCATGCTACGCACTCGTGATTTAATTACTACGCATCAAAACACGTGCCTATATTTTATTACGCAACAAAACATAGCTACGTATGCATTATTTCTTAATTAAAACGCAGCTTCAGCAAATACCTTAACAGTGCTCTGAGAAAGACACTTAGTCTAGTGTGCTCTGAGAAAGACAATAGTGCAGTGGTTACTATGTACATGATGTCAACTGAGGAATACATACATGCCATGTTTTGCAGACCCCTTTGCGTGAGATTGGTGATGGAAATGCAGGAGATTTCATTAAAATGCAGGAGATTTTCCTTGCTAAAACTTTAAACTTAAATTATTGAAGTTTATACAAAGTTTTGACTTATCTTTCTTTGATGACAATACCATGCAAGCTTCATGTAACAATTTAAACTATTATTTGTAATCATTTTCATAATGTAAACAAAAAATGTCAGGTTCCAGTATGTCCATGAAATGCGTGAGATTTGATAAATTGGCCTCGCATCATGCGGGAGTGGAGTCTCAAATGCGTGAGACTCACGCATGATGCAGGAGATCTGGCATGTATGGGAATATTTGCTGTATGTTAGAATCGAAATAATGTATATGTACCTGTGTTTTATCTATAATAAAGCATGGTCCCTCGTTCAGATGCAGACATTAAATCACTCGTGGTACGCTCTCATGGTTAAATTACCTAACAAATAACCCTATGGCTCCTTGTTCTTATAAAACTTGAAGATCAATATTTCAAATTTTGTTCTTTTTTTCAGGACAAACTTGGTTTGAAGACATTGAATGACACTGGCCGACTCACCTTTCTGTCCAGCGACTCTGACCATCTTCAGTTCACTGAGCAATGGTTTATCGACAATATCATCAACAAGTTCTTGAAGTAAAACCTTGGGACACTTTTCATTACCTATAATATAAGGTGTATTATTGTCTAAGAAAATTATGGTCGTAATTCAAACTGCTTGATAGCAAGCTTTATTATACATTGATCGTAAAACTCAGTTGTTATTCAAGGAATGATTAGATCTTGATACATGGGCTTTGCACTAAGTCTACCAATTATCTGATATTAAATTGATAAATACTCAAAAATTAACTAAATCATTATACAATTTGATTGTGCATTGTACTAGACAATGTATGGAGGATATTGAATGAGTCTTGGTTTAATTTCGAAATTCGAGTTTATCGAATTAGTTTATGGAATTTCAAACTTAAAATATCAGTAAAAAATCATTAAATCTCATTTTGTGTCATTTTGACCAGGGGTGGTATTCAATATTGATCTTATTTAATTTGAAAATAACGGTAGCCAATCATATCGCTTGTTACTTCCCAAGAGTTAAATACAGTGTGACCTGATTGGTTGTCCTTATCCTTAAGTCAAGTAAGATCAATATTGAATGCCACCCCAGGGCCACTTTCATGCAAAGCCAGGATTTGTGTCTTTTGACCCAGTTATGGTTATTTGAAATTGCATAAGCTGATTGTTTTGTTTTTTTCAATAGAACAATTAGAAACACAAGGTTAGGTGTAGGGATGTGTGATATTGGCACCCAAAACAAACTTGCATCTTATTTTTTTTATTGGACATTACGACTCAGTATGACCCCTGGTATTATTGTCTCCGCAAGACAGGTGGTTGCTTAGGTGAGATGATCACTAATGCCAGTTTGATACTGTTTGTATTAATGACTATACCAGTCTTGTATGTACATGACATGTCAATGTTGTGTTAAATAATCACCTTAGACAATACTTTGATATTTCCATGTCAATGTGTTTTGCATTCTGTGATAAAACACATTCTATTTAAATGTGCTTTGACTTTGGATTCACTTTGGATTCATATAGATAGATTGTGCCTTGAACTCTTTAAACCAACCATATTGAAAATGTACTTTTGTCATCTTTAGGCCTTGTAAATACAGATATATAATTTATATTGAAGTTTAATTGTAAGAAAATTAATTATTTCAATGCATGTAACACCTTTTCTCAATGTGACTGCTTCAGGGGTGTCAATATTCCTGATCAATCAGGAATTCAGGATTTATCATTCCTGAAAGTGCAATGGCTTTTGATCAAAATAAAAGTTATTTGATGAAAATATCTCAAGAAATGGCAAAGTTATGGTCAATTAAATCTGCTCTGAAGGATTTTCTTTAATACAAAAACAATGTCATTGAAGGCCTCTTGTTTGGTAAAAACGAATTTCCTGATTTTTAATTTGGCCCTGTTGACACCCCTTCTGCTTGTAAACAAGACTTGAAATATTACTGCTATGGAGCTCAACAGTTAAATCTGTTCGTAAAAGCTCAATAAACAACAAAACTTCAGCTTTGGTTTAGAATTAATTAAATTTGAAATCCATTTCAGATAACTGTGTGTATAGTATGTGATTTGCATTGTAAATTATTTTGTTTGTCAGTGTTATTTTGTTCTATTACTTCTATGTGGATGTTTTCTGATTATGTCTCAACAAATTTGCAATAAATTATTCCATATCTAACATGTTTGTTACGTCATTTTCTGTGCAATAATTGTGTTCACTTTGTAATTTTGTCTTTTAAAAGATTGACCTGTTAAATGTGGAATATAATAGGTGTATTCAAAAGGTGTCTGATCATATATTGGATGTGATGATTACCGGAGACGCTACAGTCTAAATAAAATGTATACTTATCCTAACCTAGTCTCCATGACAACAGTAGAAAGACACCACATACTCACCTTGCTGTTGAGTTCAATTTGATACCAGCACTGCCAAATTAGTGCATCAGATGTGGATGAAATATACTACTCACAATTTGATAAGGGTCAATATATTTTCTATTAAAATATTTTACAAATTGAATAAGATTGACTGGTAGAATTTTCAGAAACATAATGCTACGTCTGCAATATTGCAAACAAGATTACTTCAAAATTTAATGCCTAAGTGCTGATAAGCCCAACCCCATTAAAATGTTTGTGCTGCATTCCAGCTTCCGGAATAACAGAATGCGTTCCATTTCTTGGCATTTTGTGTCTTACTTGATATTCAAATTAAAACGGGACAAAAATGTCCATGTTATGCTTGCCACTTTGGGTACTGCAAAAAGGGCTTATCAGTAAACTCAAAAACGACGTCATTTTGACGATGTTTGTCAAATGCACGACATGAATATTTCGAAATTTAGCAGCAGATAAGATGATATTTTGATGATTTAACAACATTTTCTGAATCAGGTTTGTTCAGTTAACATAAGACTGTGATGAAAATTGATTTTTTACCCTTAGCAAAGTTTAAGTAGTATATTTTAGGTGTCCACCCATTGACTTCCGTCACTTATTGACAAGCACGTTCCTCAACATTATTTTAAGACCTTTATCATTGGTAAAAGTATTTTACGAAGAACGTCAGCGTACAGAAAATGTCACAGAAACTGTTCTACTTCGTGTACAAAAGGACGCCTTTGTTCTTTCTGCTGTACTGGTCATGTTTTAAATATCTGCAACATTTAACACAATTCATCACACCATTCTACGCAGACTCGAGATGTTCACATCATTTAGCATTAACAGGTAAGCCATTGAAATAGATGAAATCACACCAGACCTCGATCTCCTAAAGTATCTTAACATGAGCTTTATCTCAACTCAAATACATGGGAACATGGTTTCAAATAATTTGAGTGTACCCTATGTATAGAGAAGGCTGTGCAGCAGCCATGACTAGCCGCAACGGAAGAGATCGGATGGCATATTTCGTACCACAAAAGGTTTATCTAAAATCAAACGGTTTCGAATTATTTTGAATTGTCTTGATTTTGAGAAATTAAGGGCTTTTGTTCACTTTCTGGTTTTCACACTATCGGCAAAACGCGCTGGGCCCATTTCGTTAGCAGGACCGGCGTCGTTAAACCGGGCTCATCTCAAGTGTTTTAACA
This sequence comes from Spisula solida, assembly GCA_947247005.1. Classification (NCBI taxonomy): domain Eukaryota; kingdom Metazoa; phylum Mollusca; class Bivalvia; order Venerida; family Mactridae; genus Spisula; species Spisula solida. The sequence goes on along the minus strand of OX365948.1, from coordinate 42,430,643 downwards.
CAATGCATTTAGACAGGTCAAATTGGTCGTTTTTAAGACTAAATATCTCAGAATCTAGCCAATTGAAAGGAAATTTGAACTGTATAGGATCTTAAACGAAGTATCACACCGTACAACCCGTTGCTTGTAAGGCAGTTCTGTTTGTCGAAGGCAGAGACACACGCGTTTGGCGCTACTTGAGTAGGGTAAGTATTTGTTATTTTATGTGTGTTTTGCGTTGCTTTTTAGAGTGATCACTTTCAGGTATCGCTGATGCGATGAATGAACAATTTGTATACACAATTTATGTGCCCACAAATGCCATAATATTATAAGTTTTTAGGTATGCGATGTTGGCAAAAATATCGAAACTATCGCCTTTGACATTGAATGCTCGACTTAATTCGTGGTTTGGAACAATTCTAAAACATTGGATACAAGTTTCAAACCAGACAGGTTTTGTGCTCGGCCTTTAGGGGTTTTTATCTATAATAAAAGATATAAGATCTTTGTCCAATTCCCAAATCAATTTATTTCAAGTTCACGTAGATCTAGAATTTTACAAGTTCTGATACTGCGACCTTGGGGAAAAGGACTTTAAGGAATCATAATTGTTGCATGCTGTTAATCTCTAGCCAACCAAAAAAGAGTATTCTATAAGTTACTAGGGCAATCAGACAATACTTTAATGTTCCTGACCAATCAAAAATGTGGGCGTAAACTTTCGGACCTCTGCGTTACCTAAACAGACCGCGTTCCTATGTGACGTAAGATCTGTACTTAATCGGTTTGTTAATTCCGAATATACAATAAACGTGTCATCAGTCATATCTGTATTACATAAAATTCTGTAATAAAATTGCCAGGTACAACTTAGTTTCCTGATAATCTAATCGTTAAGCCTGCAGAAGTGGAATTTGCATAATTGTAAAGTCTGTAAAAGGTGATAAAAATCTTTCAAGTAGAATTATAAGAGGTTGTCAGCGTGATAGCTTATCTGTTTCTATCTTTCTTTGTTTCATACATTTCTGTTCATTTCCTGTTTTCTTTCTATTTCTAATATGTACAAAATATCAATTTAAAGAATACAAAACACAAAATCTATTTACAAAATGTCCTCAAAAACTAACACACAAAAATGGCCTGAAAATGCCGCATTACACTTACTCCCCCTCCTAATTAACTTCATTCCTATGAAGTTGCATACATAGGCTTAAAGACTTAAGTAATATTCTCTAATGGAATTTATTACCTTATATGTCTATTTTCTGCAAGTATTTTATGTCAATTCTACAGTTCTATAATAAAAATATCCTCAATAAGCTGAAAACTATGTTTCAATCTGGCATATATGCAGCAAACAACAAATTAAATGTTTTATACATCAACCTCTGTATAACAATCATCTCTTTTAAGCAACAACTGCAAAATGTATACATACAAAAGTAAGATTTCAATATCATATATACAACATATAACTTTTACAAACAGAGTTCAGTATTCATCCTATTTACTTGTCTCCAATGGACACTTGCGTAAAACAACCAGTATTCATATTTTCAAATATGAAGAATTGTACATATGAGTTCATAAGTCAAATGTATGGTAGATCTCTATACTGTCCTTTCTATAATTTGTTTAATATAAATATCACAATATAACTTCGCAATATAATGTCACATGTAAATCATTCAGACTGAGTATTCTGTTGCACAAAATGTTCATTTATCAATTTGTAGGTAACATTTCATCATTCATGTCTGGTTTAAATCTTGGCTCATGGTCTTATAGGAATAAGGTATTTGTCAAAACACAAGTAAAAGTGAGCTGAGTATGTACGAGAAGTTATGTTTCTAACTTTTCTACCCTGAAATGGTGATAAACAAAGAGTGGAACTAGCAGTCTCAATTTTGTCAGTTTCTGCCAGTTTGATTTCTAGTCCCTGCCAATCAACATGAAGAATAGGAAACAGTTTGCCAGATATACTCAAAGAACTAATGGAAACAGGGACTTTCACCTTCCAAAAAGATGGGCTCAGTGATAAATTAATTACAGGAATAAATATTTGATCTTCACTGGTAGCAAGTTCCATAATCAAAGTTGTGCGTCTAGACTTTGAGTTGTAAACAGAGTACAGTATTGTCAACGTTGTGATAAGTATACCTATACACAGCATAAGAATGTAGTGCTCAATTTCTACATTTACAACAGTAGATGGATTTTCAGTAGACTTTGGAGCTTTGTAATTAAATGACTTCATTGGAGCCGCAGAGCATTGCTGTATACCCTTTGTTTGTAGCACACTTACAATAATCATAACTTTCCTTAGCTTTACGGCAGTAAGAATTAACAAAAATAGAGAGAGAATGGCTACAGTCATAGTAATGTATAGTAAAATATCAGTCGTTGAAGGCCATTCTGTTTCAATAGAAATGTAACCAGACAATAATGGTTCAGACAATGATTGAAAAACAGTAGCATCTTTCTTAGCAGCCTCCGCCATTTTCTCTAAACTTAAGTGACTTTTTCTATCATCAGCAATTACATTCATCATAGAGTGATTATATAGCACAAAATTTGGGATATTTACATCCAGAGGCTGATCAAACCAAGTATGTGCTTCAATATCTGCCAAAATAGAGTGATTGAAAAAATGCTGCATCAATGCCAAGTTAACTGGGTAAAGTGCAGATGTACTGACATTATGACATTTAGACAATCTAGGAGGCAAATAAAATGTTGGTGTAGTAACTGAACAGTGGCATGGTACTTTAATAACACAGAATTTGCATCCCTTGATCATTTGTTTCTTTTGTTTACAACTGAGTTCTAATAAATCAACATTATACACCAAAATAGATGTGTCATCTAAATCAAAAATTTCAGATTGAAGATGGTTTGACAAAAATCTAAAATCACATGTTTCTTTTATCAAAGCTTTGTCATTTGTAAACAGTGAAAATATACATGATGAGTGTGTCTTAGGATATGTTACTGGGTTTCTCTCACAAGACACCACTGAAGAGTGCTTACAGCTATTTAAGTCTTCATAATCTAATGGAACATAGTACTCCTCATTATGAGACACAGCTAACAATGGTTTTAAATTTAAGATTTGTGTTGCATGATTTGAACTATCATTTACAGGTAAAGGCAGCGATTTTACCTTGTATAAAGTCAGTGGTCTTGGATATGGAGAAATTGGAAATTTAACAGAAATATACAATTTGGTACCGTGTCTAGCAAATATAGTTTTAGCATTACTGTAAATATCAGCTGAATTTGTGTATACCAAATGGAATCCATTATATTTCTTATTTAACAAATTTTGAATTTGATACAATGTCTTCTCCATATCCTGGACTGAAATGAATGCAGGTGATAACTTGCCTTCAACAAGATCATAAACTCCATTTAGAAGTTCCGTAAAAATTATCTCAAGCTTTCTTGACTTTTCTAGCTGCTCAGTAATAAGAATATTTGTTTGAACAAAATTATTTTGAAGTGTTTTATAAGATTCTTCAACCTCATTCTGAACATTTAATATTGCCTCTTCATTATTCTTAATTCCTGTCATAAGATTTGTCATTCTCCTATCAGCAGCCTGAATATATGAGGATAAATGCTCTTCATGTTGCTGAATAGAAGAAACTATAGCTTTATTAGACCTTTTCAATGCATTTATGTGCTTTGCTAACAGTTCAACGTCCCCCATTGTAGCAGTACCAAATAGTGATTTACTCAGAGATCCAATAAATGGCAGATTGGCTCTCCTAGATCTACTGTGTACAATCTTAACACTTTCCGGGATAAGTCTTTCAATGTTATCTATCGTTTCATTTATCATTATTTCCGTATCCTTTCTGATTTTACTAAGTTCACTGAGTATCTCGTTAACGACCGAGCATACTTGTTTCTTATTGCTGCAGACTTCCGTGTCTGTAAATGTAAGCTGTTCAGGTAGCTGAATTTCAAACGTATGAATCCAGCTCTCTTGTGACAACTGAAGATGAGACAATTTCTCAAAGACTATTCCATAGTTCAATCTTTGCACGCTTGTAGCAGACACTGTTATAGCTGTCCATGACCAGAACATTAGGATCATTATTGAAATGAAGCTGTACCCAGGGACTAAAAATATAAAATGAAACGTGGTCAGTCAGTGACTGTCTAGGTGGCCATCTATAACAATCTAGCACTTATATACAGAAATGAAATTTTACAATTTTACATCAGCTATGGAGAAATAAAATAAGTGCAATTTGCAGAAATTTGCTCAATATCTATATCTGGCAAAAATTATTAACTTTATATAATTATTTATCCATAACTGCCTACATTTCTTTTAGAATTTGACCATCCAACATATAATTTTATACTTTTAAGATGAATTTTACCGGTACAATTCATCCAAGCTCCTGCAGCATTCATTCATGAATTTAAAATGCAGTCAATGGACAATTTACTGTAACATAGTACATGCTTTAATGCAACCGAATGATTAATTTATTTAAGCTCTTCATTATAGAGTTGTCTCTCTTTGGTCTAACTCTTTCCTTTATTCATCTCATTTTTATTTTTATTTTACCTCATTTAAATCTTAAGTTGGATCTTTAATATTTCACCTCTATTTTACTCATTTTTTCATTTATTTCCTATTTGACATTTTACTTATTTTCTGTCCTACTTTACTTCCAATGTGACAATTATTAATATACTAAGTATCATCTAAATCAATGTACAAAATGTAAAGTGACTACTTAAGTTACATGACTTAGTTTTGATCAAAGTATTTATACGGTCTTTTTCTGCGATTTCCAGTCTTCGTGTGAGTAGCAAAATACTCTCTCTTCAAATGCGGTAAAGTTCGCATTTATACTCTGTGAGACATTAGCACTTCTACTTCGGAACTTGTTAGTGTAAAGATTTTCATTTCCACTAAATTTATCACTACTTTTCAATTTCTTTGTTTTAAGCTTGGAAGCTCTATCACTGTGCCCACCCGCCGGAAACTCAAATTGACCCCTGCGGACAGGCGCGAATCCCTATTGCCTATTATAATTATTTGATTGAAAACTGTTTCGGTACCTATCTCGTACAAACTTAGCTGATTTACATTGTGAGCCAAAGTGGTCTAATTTACCACATTCATAACATTTTTGACCAAGAGCCGGACATGAATTATGAAAATGTGACCTACCACATCGTCCACATTTGTTGGTTGTTTCCTGTCTAGAACTGGCTGGTCCGGGGTTAGGTCTTCCTTCCTGCCTGGCTGGATGGTTGTACACATCTTGTTGTTTCGCACTCATTTGGGCCACGGTTTTTGTCAGGGCGTTGACAGCTTCCAGAAGTGCTGGATCCGTAGTTGTGGCTGCAACGACGGATGTAGTTGTTACTGTCTTTGACGCCAATTTTCTGACGTCATCTAGGGATTCTGGGCAGTGCGTTGATATGGCTGAGCCTACTGATGAATGCAGGCCCTTCAATGCTATCTGTACCGCGATTTCTTCGTTTATGCGGCCATTGTTCAATATGGCTGTTTCCAGCCGGTCAAGGAACATATCTGTGGTTTCCGATGCATTTTGACTCATCGAAAATATGCTTAAGTCAATTTTATTGTCTTTCTTGTACTTGTCTGTCAGTGCCGTTTTCAAGGCATCATATGTGGTTGGAGGTGTGTCTTGCTTTTCAAACCACAACCGCGCATTCCCATCTAAATGCCAAATTAACGATGCTAATGACTGTTCATCTGACATTTTGGTGACTGTTTTATACTGGTCAAAACGGCTTAAGTACCTTTCAATGTTGGTCGTTCCGTTGAAGGTTTCCATTTTGATGTTAGTCGTCATGATTGTTTGTTCTTGTTCAACGTCCGATTGGTCTTGTTGTGGAATGTTTTCTTCTTGCTCTTCTTGCTGTACTATTGGTCCCGTCGAACGCGTTCTGTAATTCGACGGCTGTGTAGTAAGGGTCATGTGTTGGGGATCTCTCGCTTGCCTGTGAGATGTACTGGAACAATTCGATCCTACCCACCAGGTTTTGTGCTCGGCCTTTAGGGGTTTTTATCTATAATAAAAGATATAAGATCTTTGTCCAATTCCCAAATCAATTTATTTCAAGTTCACGTAGATCTAGAATTTTACAAGTTCTGATACTGCGACCTTGGGGAAAAGGACTTTAAGGAATCATAATTGTTGCATGCTGTTAATCTCTAGCCAACCAAAAAAGAGTATTCTATAAGTTACTAGGGCAATCAGACAATACTTTAATGTTCCTGACCAATCAAAAATGTGGGCGTAAACTTTCGGACCTCTGCGTTACCTAAACAGACCGCGTTCCTATGTGACGTAAGATCTGTACTTAATCGGTTTGTTAATTCCGAATATACAATAAACGTGTCATCAGTCATATCTGTATTACATAAAATTCTGTAATAAAATTGCCAGGTACAACTTAGTTTCCTGATAATCTAATCGTTAAGCCTGCAGAAGTGGAATTTGCATAATTGTAAAGTCTGTAAAAGGTGATAAAAATCTTTCAAGTAGAATTATAAGAGGTTGTCAGCGTGATAGCTTATCTGTTTCTATCTTTCTTTGTTTCATACATTTCTGTTCATTTCCTGTTTTCTTTCTATTTCTAATATGTACAAAATATCAATTTAAAGAATACAAAACACAAAATCTATTTACAAAATGTCCTCAAAAACTAACACACAAAAATGGCCTGAAAATGCCGCATTACACATGTATGATACGGAAATGCAATCTGTCGTGTTGTATTCCTCTGTGAGATTTGGCCTGTATTCGTGACAATACATTGCTAGGTATATAATAAATAGAGAGATACAACCTTGTTGCACCAAAAGGGCGAATTGCGGTTTATATTCTCCATGTAACTATAATATAGAAAACGTGCAAAAACTCCTTCGGGCTGTAAACGCAATGTAAATTAATAGGAATATTCTTTGGGTGGCCCTCTAAAAATTCCCACACGCCATATTGATTCCGCGTTAACATTACTGTCATAGGTGGGTCGGGGTGAGACGGGACATTGCGGGACGGGGTTGGCTGTGCATGGTTATGCTGCGTTTACAGTCAGTCACGATAGCCACGATGACCACGATTGGAAAGTATCGTGGTGAGCGTGGGGGATCTTCGGAGGTCGTGGAATTGAATCGTAATGATCGTGTGGGAACTTATTGGGATCGCGAGCATTGTGAGCATCGTGGCAAAATTTTTGACAGTCAAAAATTTGACCACGATTGTCCCGATTCAACTTTGATCTTGAGAGAGCGTGATGGAACGTGGTAATCGTAGCGGAGCGCATTAAAACTTATCAGGCCTTAACGTAGCGTGTCAGACCTTGATGCTTCATCGTAGGGGATCTTGATGGACTTTGAAACACGATGCGTAAAGTTGCATTACGATTCCACCTCGCTCTATTACTATCTGCTACGTTTCCTCAAGATATATAGGGTACTATCAATAATTTAATCACGATGCGACAAGGTCTGGTAAGATCATCCCTATTTGCTCCCACGCTTTTTGGCGCTCTTCTAAGTCTGGGTAAGTTCCGATGCGTTTCAAGCATTGTTGGGCCGCGGTGTGACGATTGGGTCGCCTTGTCGCAGCCTAAAAACGAAGGAAATAATCTGCTAGGAATATCAACCTCCTTCAGTGACATCCAAGCAGAGAATATCACAGAGTTCCTCTTCATCTTTGAATAGCACAGAGTCGACAACTATCATGAACATCCGGACCAAGGATATTTAATGGATACAGTTTGTTCATCTGACATATGACAAATGCCACCAAGTTTAAGCATCTACCAATACCACCGAAGTGGGACATTTACAATCCCTCGAGCTACCTGTGTGTGCTGGCTTTTGGGGAGTTATTATATTGGCCATTCAAAACCCCCTATTGCATGTGATACATTACATCGCTTATTGAATTTGTCTGCAATTAGTTTTCATTCTTCAAGACAAGGGAATATATCACCTTTATACGTTTAAACAACTGCCTTTCGAACTCCTTGAACAAAATAGAAGAAATGACTTTATACGAAGGCATAGTATAGTAAAAGTAATTTATCATAAGTGATAAGATGTTTGAGGATGAGTGTCATCTCCAGTCCATGTGATAGGGGTTCTCAGTTAGTACATTTTCTCTCTATGTTTGTTGCTATTCTTTTTAGAATATCATCAAATATACGTATCATCCTATAAGTTGACGAAGGTGCTAACCCCAACAAGCCTGAATTCTTTGTTGGAAATATTGAACCACTAGGTTATTTCTATTTACACCAAACCATGGTCTACACCGTATGTCATAAGCCATCTAACTCTTATTCTCCTTTACTTCTCCTATAGTCTTCCCGGCTACATACCTTGTTGCCACTATTGAATATTAGCCATGCAGGAACACGTAACTATTGCGAATTCGACATCGTCATCTCTTGAATGCATAACTTGTTCCTTTGTGGAATATTCAGAGAATGGGTCCATCTCCCATCCTATTTATGCATTCAATCGTACTCAAAACGTGACCATCTTGTCAAGTCGTGGACATTAATCGTAGGAGAGCTCAGTATAACTTGAAAAGCGTAAGAGATCTTAACAGAACGTAATAAGACGTAATAAAACGTGACAGCATATCGTGGTTGTCGTAAGAGAACGTAAGAGAACGTGATGTAATTCGTGGCAGATCTTGACATGAATCGTTTTGGTATCGTAGGAAGCGCAACTAGTAGTAACACAACGTAACAAAGCGTAGGACGGCGTAGTAAAATTAAATTTGATACAATTAATCGTGCAGCTCTACGATATTGTCGAATCGCGGACATCGTGGGCATCGTGGTTGACTGTAAACGCAGCATTAGGTAGGAACGTGATACTCAGGTGAGTGATATATAGGTCCATCCTTGCCCTCTTGTCAATAATTTACTGTTGATATAACACTAGACAACTGTTCCCCTACTTTAATACGATGGCTCCAAGATCAAATGCAATTACATTAATTTACGGTATTAATAAAAGGTCACATGAACACTATCGTTTCAGAGAGTGACTGAAAATGTAGATCAGGGTAATGATTTACATATCACGAAATATCGGATCGTTCTCAGTTGTTTATTTCACGTAAATTATGAACTCTATAGCGTGTATAAGACGCAATACATACAAGTCATGCACCAGTCAATATAATGTTCGTCCGAGGGTGGAGATAATGGGGAATTAGACGACTTTAACGACTCCGAAACCCGGTAATAGACTTTCGTCCGAAAATTTCGACACCGCGAAAGACGACAGTGATACTTTTATTCGTGTTTTTATTAAAGTGCCCGGATGAAAATCTATGCCACCCATCTCCTTGGTGGGGATTTAGACATAAAAAAATTGTAAATGTTTATTTCCCCTGGGTCGCCCACCGCCTCCCGAGCGGGCAATATATTGACTGGTGCATCAAGTAATACGTTAGTACTAAAAGGTTAAACGCTATAAGGCCAGAGTTCTTTTATTTTTCGTTACTCGGACCCTCCTGTCCAATATTTTGGCATTTAAAAAAATTAAAAACTGGAAACAAAAATTGCATATAATGTTTTGATGATAAATGGACCAGCCTTGTATTATTATTTCATTATTTTTTATTATATTAGTGTATCACTACAGTGTCATAGTCTTAAGATAAATTGGCAGTTTTCTTGAAAACTAACACTGTTGTTGAGTGTTGATTGCTTTCAATCAGACCGTCATTGACTATTCTACCACCACCAGCTTGTGGCAGCTATATTTTGGAGTTTTTATTTTTATATTTTTCCCTCCTGTGGACTGTTTTCTGAAAAATGTCCGAGTAACAAAAAATTAAAAAACTCTGGCCTAACTGAATACTATACTCGTACATCTGTAATGAAACTTTGCTAGCTTGTCAAGAATTAAATTATCTAAAGGTTAATTATAATTTCGACGTACAATACTTGATATTTCTCATTATATGCTATTCTGGGACAACCCACGTATATGGGTGGTTCCAAAAGGCTAAAATTGAACGTGCCCACAAGTCTAGATTTGAATTACAAAAAGCTTGAAACTGAGCTAATGAAACCCATATATCGACCCGATATCTCCCGCTACATCCAAGTATCGCTCACACACAAACCATATAACTCATACCACATAGTTTTTTTCCCGGACGGACGGTTCAATTTTAATATGCCACTCTTCGCGGGCATAAAACACTTTTTCTAAAAAGATTATATTAAGTCAGACAGCTGAATGACCCAGTAATACTTTACTAACGCCTAACGCTTAGAAAATGCTTATGTAAGCATGATATTTTTGTGATGATTTTGTTCGTGTCATATACATGTAGCAATTACGACAGCGGCAAAACCTTCATATCATAAAGACAATGCCTGAGTATGACACAGTGTTTCTAAAACACATACCGTATAAGATACTCTAGCATCATCTGTTAAAGACAATAAAAATCTTAAAGATGAGGCAAAATTTACTTAATAACTTCATGCTGCTGAATAGAAATCTGAAACCACTTTGGCGAATGTTTTGTTACCTATTGATGCGTAATATGATTGTTCTGGCTTCCACCGCATGATCTTGTGGTTTGGTATAATGATCGTAGTTCTAAGTTGTTAAAATGTCATTAGATACTCGGATCGTAATTCAACACAGGCTTATTGGCCTGGAGTAATTTACCAAAGGAGAACCGATACCCATCGCTACTGCAATGACATATGATCCGTGCGTCTTTAAGTCAGTCGATCTCCTGTCTCATTGCCCATCCGAGTGCTTGGAATTATCTATTAATGAAAGATGATAGGCAAAGCTACATGAGGCGATGTTCAGTACACCATATTATGTCCGTAATTGGACCGTTTTGTATTCACATGGCTTAAACACGTGCTTTGGTATCTAACATTTTCTGTACGCTTGCTGGTGTCTGGTTTATACGACTTATTGCTGAGTTGACATTCGGATGAAAATTGCTTTTTTCTCACTGTGTCTGTGGTTAATGGACAACATATGAACTGAACCACATCGAAGACTGCAGCTTTATTTCATTTTTAGATAGAATATCAACAGTTTTTGAATGTCAATTTGAGCCAAGCTTGTACATATCTAATTTGTTCAATACCGAATGCACCCTCCATGTTTACAGGCGACTGTCTCAACCCTTCGTCTCATCACTTCGGTCAGACGTCAAATTCGGTGACTGGCGATGTGGAGCTGCTTCCAGATTTTGTATTATATGATTGTATTAGTTGTAAGGTGTATGAAGTGTTTCATGAGTCATGGCTTTATTCATTGCAATGTACCATACACCATGAAATCTGCCACCAATAAATATGTATAGTATATGTATTTATGTCATGATGACGCTGGAACGCTGTAGCCACAATGGCATTACGGCTTCTTTGATTGCTTGACCAAATATATCCTTGGATTTAATGTTTTATAGTTTTGTTTTTAATTAAATGCTAATCTATTGCCTGACAAAGTTTTATATAACAATATTGGTCACGATTTCAGAGCATTTTAGTGCGTATTTATTGATTGTATATTTGTACAAAGTTGGCAAATCCTATTTTTTAAACGCCGTCAGTGAATGTAGAGACATTTGTCTCAAATTTGATATTACAATCACACGTTTCAACATTTGATTAGGACAATGTTTGAAACTTTAATGGTCTCGCTATGTGTCTAGTCATAATACGAATTTGACGGCGTATTCAGTACCCAAGAATTAAATTGTATTCAACAAAACTCGCTGAACGACAACCTATTTAATGGCGTACTAAGCGCATCAGAATATTTTTTGTTTTGATTTATCAAATCCTTTTTGTGTGATCACAGATGGGCATATATTATCTTTAGTGCCTTTCCCACCAATCTGTTGACTGAATATGCAACATTTTTAAATATAATTTTAAATATAATAATAATAATAATTTACCAAGCCATGTAGACAGGCCTTCCTGATAATTTCCATGACAATCATCGCATCGCGTTGCAATACTGTTGGTATCAGTTATCATTCGAATCGATATTACGATTCTTTCAAAATATAATTACCAAACAAAATCGCCAATTAGTTTCTTGTGAAACATTTGACGTTCATTCACCGTTCAAGGCGAAATTTATAACTCAGATATTTTATAGCAATTAGATTTTGTCACTGGATCAAAAATCAATGTTATCATACCTGTACAACTGGTGAGATCACGTGACTTTTTCGTGAGCGGCTAGTGGTTAAAGTTTCTGACGAGCACACGGGTGAGGTTAGATGATGCTATTGCTTTGTGGCATATCCACGTTGTTGCTGTTTGAGAAAAATACCTCTTGGTTGAGACATTAGAAATTTCGTCCACATCGTAAACTAGCATTAAATTGTGTGTATGTTTTTGTTAGAACACTTTGACTTGGGTTTGCTTCTCTACTGCAAAGGCGGGCTACCAACATTGCAAGGTAAGCAGTTTTTGGCTTGTGTGTTGATAAATATATCACGCAAACAGGCTGCTTTTAAATTGTTTTTCTCTTAGAATTTGTTACATATACAGTAATTCCAGGTACCGGTAAATGAAGTTATGTGTGTGTGTAATATAGTAACATTTTCACAGTACATTATACGCGACAAAAAGCATGTGATACTTTGTAAACGATTTTAGTCTTCGTTTTAAAAACATTTTGAAAAAACCCGCACGCAGTAATAATTTACTTCTGGTGTAATTGCATCTATTTTATTATATATCGTTTGCGCACTGTGTAGTTACGGACATATTGTTATCTCATTTACTTATTTTTCATCATTTAGTAACCGGTCTATAACTACGAGGGGTTATTCATAATTAACTGGAATGTGTCGATTAAAATGTACAATACCATTAAATTTTGTTGCAAAGCATAAAAACCGACCCAGTACCATAAACAATGTCTGATTGATATTCTGACAATTCAAGTGATTTGATAAAAGATACAATGACAAAATACGTTTAATCACATAACCCGTGGTCCCGCAGTGCCGTAAAGCTATGCCGTAAATATCGTTCGGCACTCCCAGACCGTGCAATAAATATTTAAATTAGTCTGACGCGACGTAAGCCAATCCATGCCTTGATCGGCCCATGACGTCAGGATAATAACAACGTCGCCATGACGTCGCGCTCGTTGTACCGAAACCTATGCAGCGTACATCAAAGCCTCGTGTCATATCATTTTCTTCACTCGTTTAATAAAATTCGTATGTAATGAGCACTCATGCAAGATCCTCTATATAGAACTGCATATGAGATGAACGCTGAGCGGGGCCGCATAAAATGACGTCGTGTGATAGCGTTTGAAAAATGTACATACAAGTACTTCGCAATGTTTACTTCTTTAAACAGTATTTTAATGCCGACACATTTAAAATACCTAAACATCAATTTGCAATAACGTAATAAACATATCTTCATACCAAATATGAAGTTTTTCAGTCTATATCGTCTGTTTAGTCTTGCAACCCACACGTGGCAGGTCACGTGTTTTCCTCGTATTCAACGCCTGTCGTCCACAGCGTCTCCGACCGATTCGATTCTTCCAGTATCTTAGAACTTTCTTAAACCTATCGAATTCAACCCATAAACATGTCCGAGACATAGTGGTCTCTGATGACGCTTGTTGTTTCATTTTATGCATTGCAGTTGGTGAATATCCGAGTTGGTAACCAAATTTGATAATTTTGCGAGTTTGTTTTGAATCACTTGCCACCATAACTAATTGTGTTCTACCATGTGTTTTGTGATATTATATAGCAAGCGCGCTTGTCGATGAAATGCAACATGCAAGCGTCAAGTACCATCACTGAACAAACATGCAAATTCACTTTAAAATCTAAAGTCAAATATGTATGAAAATCAGTTGTCATTTTTTTATTGAAATAAATACGACAGTGGGTTGCTACAGTAACACAAGTTAAGAGCTTTTAAACGTCTTACAAACGTATACTTGAACATAAAAAAATGTTGATGCATATCCTTGCAAAGTTTCAGTCCAAAATTATGAACATGGCAAATACAAATGAGCCAGTCTCCAGAAAAAACCTGCTAGTTTGAAAAAAAATATTGACTTGAAGATTTTCCATATTATTACAGGGTAATGTTAAATAAGCAAATTGCAAAATAAATTATGTTAATATCTTGAGTTTTAAGGAAGTTACAGCTGTTTTTGTAGAGTCCCTATTCGGGGCTTTTTGTGTGATGTCGCAAACGTCATTCAAACGTTATTCGACGTAACTGAAATAAGTATTTCATTATTACACCATTTGATAAATTCTTGACATAAACTGTTCAAAATAGTACCAAATTCTATAATTATGTTTCACTTTTCAAAATATATATCAAAATCGAAATTGTTTGCATTTAGAGAAAGGCTACATCTGTTTAAAACAACTAAATCCTCGTTTTTCTTAATCGGAGTATTTTCTGAAATTGGTCACCATAGCAACGAAGTATGTGTTTTCGACATAATTCATAGGAAAATTTAAAGCTAAGATATAGTACTATATGGGTCAATTACTTAAACTAGAATCAATAGATATGTATTTTTCCTTATTTTAGAGCTTTATCAAAATCTTGTTACATAATTATAGTAATTACATAATGTCATTATAGCAGGTTTTCCTGGAGACTGGTTCAAATGTATTAAGCATCAGTCCGGTTAATTCTGGAATACCCCTCGTACTAAGGACGTAATCAAGTTTTGACGAATTTATTTTTTACAAGTTTATTTTTGTGATATAATTTTATATGGTCATGGGCACAAACACATTACAATATATTTTAGATTGGTTGTCAAACAAATTTTATGTGTAAACCATTATACGATACAACATTCCTGATACACGTAGCCTCATTCGCTACAAGGGTACTACTGTACTAGTGACGGTGACAAGTTCGATACTTAATGCCATTTGACTATTTTTTCACAATAATCAAAATACATCTACTAATTAGTGCTTTATGATTCGATGACACTACGCATGCATTTTATTTTAGTAAACCCGGTGTACTCTAGTGTTATGAAAAACGCTTTCACGCTGATTATATATACACAAATAAGTGCATGTATCATGCAAACGTTAGTCTTTGTAGGAGTGTCCGGATCGATCCGTTAGCAGAGCATTCACTTACAAATATACCAATAAATATGGGAGTGGCATGTTCGCACCTTGAATGTGGTGAATGTACTCCGTGACCATTTTGATCAATACTATTACACGTCGATGTTTAGGTTAAGTTTTATATGTCAATGTGTGACGTCAACGTCGGGTAGGAAAGTCACGTGGACTCATCGTTAGGCTGCGGTCGCAAGAACTTCCGGGTATGTTTTAATTTATACAATCATGATTGCCATTCTCATCATAACCATACTCAAGGGTACTGTTTTATCAAAGCACTTACGGAATTCGTAAACTTACGTTCAAATTTAATTTTTTTATAATTTGTTTATAATTACAAAATGTGGTAAATGGAGCTGCAATACTAATAATGATTCAATTACTGAACTTCTACCAACCATATCCGTCACCGACTTGCATTTGTTAATGAATTATAAAGCATTTAAATTTGAGCGTAACTTTAAGATTTTCGTAAGTGCTTTGATGAAACTGTACCCTTGAGTGTACACGATATAATAATTATTTCGGTGGTAGAATATCAAATAGTGCTAGCATTCAGTCACGATATAATCATTATTTCGGTGGTAGAATATCAAACAGTGCTAGCATTCAGTCACGATATAATCATTATTTCGGTGGTAGAATATCAAATAGTGCTAGCATTCAGTCACGATATAATAATTATTTCGGTGGTAATATATCAAACAGTGCTAGCATTCAGTCACGATATAATCATTATTTCGGTGGTAGTATATCAAACAGTGCTAGCATTCAGTCACGATATAATCATTATTTCGGTGGTAATATATCAAACAGTGCTAGCATTCAGTCACGATATAATCATTATTTCGGTGGTAGTATATCAAACATTGCTAGCATATTGGTGACAGTCACCATTTCACTTGATCTATGTACTCTTATCTTTTCTATTCAAGTCGTCAACACACGACGTACATATATATATATATAAGTGTACATGTGCTTTCTTTCTCTGCCTACGTGTATAACATTTTCTCTAAAACCACGGAATAAGCTCAAATAACCACAGACATTGTCTGCTTTAGAACGATATGAACTACAAAGAACCGCAATATAGTTGCTGTGACTAATGAGTATTCGTAGACAAGTTATTCCATGAATATCTAGAATAACAATTATATTTTTGTATTGTCGCGCTTTACCAGATAATACAAGTATCGCCGGTACCCTTCGTATGACCTATCATACTGTACACACTTATTAAGAAAGTAATTGCGAAGCCGTTGTTGGTATTGACGTTCGAGTATTTATATCACCAGTGGAATAAATAATAATACTAATAATTCATAGTCTACGCGAAATAATTAGCGGCGCAGGGCTCAGAACTATAATTAAATACGATGACTGGTTTTTTTTTGTTATTCTAAGTTTAACATATATACTAGTGTATGGTGTGAAACCACATATAAAACACGAATATAAAATGTATGAGTACATACTCGTGTTAGGAACTTTCTTTAAGGGGGATCGCGCTATCTAGTCAAGCAAGTGTGCATACTCGGAAATTCAAATTTCGAATTGTCAGTGACAAACATTTAAGATTTTCAGACAACACTTGATAGTTAGATAAAAGGCGCGCTTACCCCCTTAAACAAACACCGATTTTTACTATTGACCACACAATATACGTGTAAGGTAGTTACACAGAGCGTGGAAATAGGTACAACAACAACATTTTACGGAAATTACAACATGGCGTCCTGCTAATACATCAAGCAGTGGTGTAACATTTGAACAGTCGGAAAGACATTATATAAATATCAGATGCCTGCCTGCGTGACATTGATATTGTCAACCCGAGGGCAGAATGTCACCCCGAGGGTTGACAATATCAATGTCACGCAGGCAGGCATCTGATATTTATTTTATTATGCCGAACAATATTATAAGTCTAGCAAAATGTTCACAGCCGTGATTGTGATAGTTATAAACAGTAGACATGACTGTGCTTTAATATATTGTTATGTTTATTCCACATTCTATTTTTAGAAAATCTTGTATATTGCAGCAGTCAATTAATTTAAACTGGCGCAGTTACTTGCCCTTGCATGACATTCAAAATGTCACATGACCTGACAGTCAGTTTTCGGTCGATTACGTGTCTTTTAGGTTGGACTGTCAAAATATCTGCCTCTGGGGGTAATGGGACTTTAGCATTGTAATATAAAGTGAGGTATAATAAAATGTTTTATCAGTGTTGTGTTGGGTATTGTGGCGTATGGTGGTCTTGTGGTCTGTAGTATTGATTTTTAGTGTGTTCCTTTTGTGGCCTCATTCTCGACTATAGTTCAAGCCATGACCTATCGGACTAGTCCATTTTGGCAGGTAGACCATGGTTTATTACTCTCGGGTGTCATTATTTAATGATGTGATTCTTACATATATCTGTTTGTTATCGAATTACAGTTCAGTGCAGTCGGCAACCCGAAGTTCGGTGGTTCAAATTCCCAATTCGCTCATACTTTTAATTCATTATTTTATTTTATTTAAAGAGTATATAAACTAAAGTTTCTTTATTTAATTAACCCATGAACATGTGTTGATTCAATTTATTTTTCATTTTCACTTATTGCGATCGTTTCCATATTCCGAGTTTACTGACAGCCTGTATTACGTTGATTAGCCGACATAACATTCTACAATACACATGCAAGATCTAAAAATATTTTGAAGCATGTAACAAATATGGCGTGTCACATGCTGTTATAACACGGATATTACAAGGTATGTGAATTTATAAAATATAAATTAAAAAAAGAAAATTATATTTTATTTTGGTAAGATTCGAACTTGCCCTGGTCAGACAAAAGATATTTTACAATGTATCAAGCGTTATACCGCCACGACCATATACCAACCTATATCGATTAATGGTTGAAGCCTTAAAAGTGCAGTCACGGCTCAATGCTCGAAATCGAACTATAACTACTGGTGTATGAGGATGTTCTTGCTCGGTTGTTCAAGTTTGTTGAGTGCTGCCTTCTCTGTCTGATTTTCATGATCTTTTTAAGGTGTTATGAATATATCATTCATGTCCGGCATTGTGGCATAAACGGGTATTCATGATTACCTATAATTTAAAGGTGCTGCCTCACAGATTGGGCCAACATTTTTGTATATTGTGACTTTCAAACCTAACCAAGTAATGATGTAATAGAAAGCCACTGACGGTTGCTTTATGAAAGATTTGGTGCAAATAAGCAATTTTAACCACTCTCGATATCGCCCACTGAGTATTTTTTTCTTGGAAAAAAGCGCTGATTTTCCTTCCAACATGCTTTGTGAATTATGTATTCACACGTGATCGAACTGTAACATCAACAAACAAAGCGTATTTGGTTCGATTTTCGATTCGTTTCCATCAAATGCGAAAAAATTTCAGGCAATTTAAGTAATAGTAGTGTTAATTCTATACCCTATATAATTTTTGTTGTAAAAAATACTAAATAACTACCAAATGCCGAAATTTCTCAAGTTATTTTAGATGTCAGTGTGTTTGTTTATGCGATATGCAGCCAACTATACTAAACTTACGTGAATATTTAACAATTTTATTTTATTTTTGCAATTCACCAATATGTGAGGCAGTCCCTTTAAAGCCAATTTAAAAAATACCACAGGTTCCATTCAACTTTTGCACTGTAAGTAGTAACGCTCATGGCAATTTTGACGAGATTTTGAATAGTGATACTGGATACACAACATCATTCTTACGAGCCTCGTTCATGATATGATGTACAATGTCCTTTCTGGAAAGAACCTAGTAGCCACATTTATGCTAATGCCATTTAGCTATCACCATTTTTAAATTTATTGCTGAGAGAGAAGGATTCTATTTTTAACTCAAAGAAAAGCGTTTCTATATTCGATTTCGACTGCTTTCATTTCTTTCGACAGAGTTTTGAATAAACTTTTAAGGAAACGGAGCATAACCTATAGTGAGATTGTGCATGTTTTTTCAAAAGCATTTTATTCTTCAAATTGAAATTCGTTGGATACAGTAAGCATAGTATTATAATGTAATACATTTACCCTTGAAGTTAAACAAAAAATAATAATAAAGTGAATTTATTGGAGCATGACAGCACTTTCAAATTGCAAATCTTGCTCGTTCACGAAACACACAACCTGTCACATGGTACTTGCTAAAATGTGTATCATTCTTACAATATAACTTCAGGGATCAAACTCTTACTTATTTTAAGACAGACAAGGGTATACTTTAAAATATTCTAGAAACATTACCATTTTTCTACTTTCGGTTTACAAGGTCATTGAAGTTTTGCATGATACAAGTGTGTACATATGTTTCATAATTATTTCTTTGTAACAGTTTGTTCCTTATACTATTGACTATGTCCCCGACAACAAACTTTGACTCTTAATGTCATGTTGATTTACAATGAAATTGCTGTCATGCCTCGATCAATTTGCTTTTTTTGATATTTATTTTTGTCCAACCCCATGAGTAAATGTAGTACATCCTAATACAAGAAGATAATATTAAGTCAGACAGGGAAGGCAGCACTCAACTTAACCAGCCGAGCACAGAAAACATTTAAAACACACAAGGCACAATGCCCACCTGAACCAGCCGAGCACAGAAAACATATGTTATAAAAACAAAAAAGGCACAATGCCCACTAAACAAGTTTAAATCCTCCCATGTCCAAGCTGTTGAAATTCTAAATGAACTAGATTCAGCAATCAAAAAGCTGAATGTCCAAGCTGAATGACCTAGTTCCAACAGTAAAATGGCTAAAATACCTAGTTTAAGCTGTCAGAAGTCTTAAAAAGTAGACAAAAGAAGAAAAAGCTCAGTGTCAAGGCGAGGTTATAACAGCTAGATGACCTAGTTTATGCAATACATATAATATAAGCCGAATGCCCCCCAGTCGAGTGCCCTACTATGAACAATTAATAATCCCAGGTAAAAAAAACACTTCCAAAAGCAAAATAGAATTATGCCCCTAGCAGAGTGACCTACTTTGAACAATCTCAGGTAAAAATGCTTACTTTATCCAACAACTTAAATATGCGTTACACATTGACTTTCGTAACCACTCTAATATCTACAGTCATGTCCGACACATGATTGTGTAGAAGTTGTCAGTTGCTTTTTCCGTGATTAGAAAAGTAAAACACGCTCTATTTCTGTGGTATTTTCTGCTTTATTACTGTTGCAAGGCTTCACACACTCGGAACAAATGTCGGTTATTTGATTTGCATTTGGGAATCGGTGAATCCCTATGACTTTACAAGTGTTGCAGTTTACTCCTGTTGTATTGCATGTCACGCTATATTGTTTTTGCATTTTAAAGACTTCATGTAGTAATGTTTTTATTTTCTTACTGGCACTTCCGATGAAGACAATACGGGTGCGATTACCGGTTTTTGAAGGTAAGGTGGCGTGCCGCTTGGATAGATAGTGGTAGAGAGAGATCGCGCGATTCGATTCGAATGCCTGAGCGATCCAATGTCGTGTCATACCAAAGATGAACTAAGAATGGTATTTCAGCTTTTTGACATCTGGGAGTAGAACTTTATACTTTTTGACAGCTGAAACTTGGACTTTCGGCGGTTAAGTTAATTTTCTCGTTCAGTTGTGTGTTGGGCATTATGCCGTGTAATTGTGGTCTGTGTTGTTTTTAGTTGTTCGATTTATCGAATAACTAAATTTATACGCAGGTTTCTACAATCGCTCATAGTTTATTTTGTGTTGTTATCATTCATAATAACCTCTCTTTATGGTTAATTATGCACGAAATTCAAAAGTCCACAGTGTGCCATTCATTTCGGGGTGAGTATATATAGGCTTGCTTGAAATATCCATTTTTAGATTGGTGGACTAGTAAGGGCTACTGACTGCTGATCTGAAGTTTGTGGGTTCCTACTCCAGCCAGATAAAAAAAACAGAAATGCTTTTAAGTGTTTCCCACCTAACATAAGTAAAATTACAAACACAGTCTTTCTGAAAAGACGTTAAGCGAGGTCCCGTGTATGATACTTTACATCGGCACGTAAAAGAATCAGTGATACTTCTGGAATTGGGACATCTTCTGTATCAGCATGCACTATTCCCCAAAAACTGTGACTAACCTCTTCTGGTAGCCTTACCCTTGTGGAATTCCGGTGGCGAGGATAAATAAAAGCACATAAATCAATCAATTTTTAGAATATGAATGGTTTGTTATATGTCTGACTCTTGTGTGAGTAGCTAGGCGCTGCCGTCATTTCTGTGTGGCTTTTGATTGTAGATTATGCAGTATTTATATTTTATTCGGCTCGGTGGTTTCAGTTGAGCGCTGCGTTCCCTGTCCGATTTTGTAATTTACTTGCTATAGGAGAGATCAGGGTTGTATACATAGACATTCATACCACCAGCTAGCTATTGGTGAATGGCAGGTTTTATTGTTCATTCATCTAATAGATTGCCGGTGGGCATTTTGCATATAAATACGACGATCTCTCTTATACGCTCGACAGACAAGAGAAAACTATAGCTTATGTTCTTCATAACGTCGTGGCGATGAATAACACCAGGAATAAGATGTGGAGACTGGCATTGACTGCAGTCATGGTCTCCTCGTGCCAGGAAGTCAAATAGCACATCCCGGCGTTATATATATATATACGATATGTATGTACTGATGTCATGATGGTGTTGAGGTCGGTTTAGCCATAGTGACGTAACGGTTTCTGTGGGTGTTCGTTTGGAAACATTCCTTGTAATTACTATTTTTCGTTTTTAACATTTTTTAGTTTCATAAGACACATTATACAGCTGTACACATTAACATTTGCCTTTTTCTTGAATAAACTAAACCATTAACAAAATATACAAACAAGTTTGTCAAAATAAAGTGTGTAAAATAAATTCAAGACTCTTTATGATATTATTCATTAATGTCATTATGATTTTTGTAGTATAGATAGGGAAGAGGAAGAGTTATGAGGACAGTCGCTTAGAAGAGAGGTTGCAATTGTAGAGAGTAAGAAAGGAAAGTAAGAGAAAGAAATGGTTATGGGTTCGGGGAATTTTTACACAATATCACTATTTGAGTTATGCAAGTTATGAAACTTCTGCCATTTTCTGTTACAGATTTGTAGTTTGTTTTTGAAAAGTGCGATTGTTTGTTATAGTTATATCGATAGTTATATAATATTCTTTAAATGACTGAATTGTCGGTGTGTGTTTATTGCATTTACATTTAAATATGAAATATTTTGAAAGCAGTATAATATAGTTAGTAAAAAGCCCATCTTCTTCTGTATTCTTTATTATGTTGCAAACTGAACTATTTTGAAATGTGATATTTAAGTCTTTTGAAAGTTTTTGTACTAGATATGACCTAACTTCAGCCCCAAAACTCTGTACAATATGGCATTCCCAGAACATATGGTATATAGAGTCTGGTTGTCTATTGCTAAAATCACATAAGCTTGACTGGGTTATATGACACTTGTGTAAAAATGAATTGTCGGGTATTATATTCATGATGTATTTATACGGAAATTCTCTAAGCTCAGTGTCTATTGTAATAATTTACGTTTGTTAGAAAATTTTAACCCATTCTGTGTCTTCTATTGTGAACCTAAGATTCCATTTTCGTTTGTATTTTGGTTCTGTTGGTAGTTTAGTTTTGATTAGTGAATTGTATGCAATCTTACTTCATTTGCTTTTTCCATTTAGTTTATCAATTAGGTAGTTTGGTGGGTTGTATGTTATAATTTCGTTTTGCATTTGTGTCTTCCATTCTTTCGGTACATTTTTAATGAGAGTATAGTATTTTAAGTAATCCCCATTAGGGATATCATATACAAGTTTCTTCTGATAATCAATATTTTTATGGATTCTTATTTGTAAAATTAATTGTTATTCGCAATTCTATTATCTGACTGAGTATTCATTTTAGTAATATTGATCCAATGACAAAGATTACAGAGCGTGTTCCGCGTATTTGTTCATCACCCTTGGCAGTAAATGTAATTTTTCAAACATCAGCGAAAGTCTGGTATACACGTACTGGGTAACCATATAGTCCTTAATTAAAAAACAACGATGTGTCACATATGTTCTTTCTTATTTGCTTCAGCTTCTTTCTCGAAATATTTATTACACATTTGTGTCTGGTTTTATTTAAGATAGATCGAGAGGCGACTTATTAATGTTTTTTCTATGGTGTTTTCGTTATTTTACCGTAAGGATGTTTTGATTAGTTAAAATAACAACTCTGATTGGACAACGGATAAGCACGGATGTCATGTTAAAGGGACTGCCTCACGTTTTGGTGTATTGCAAAAATAAAATAAAATTGTCAAATATTCATGTAATTTTGGTATAGTTTCCTGTATATGCCATAAACAACCACATTGGCAAAAAAATAACTTGGGAAACATCGATATTTTGTAGTAATTTAGCATTTTTACACCCAAATTCTATAGGGTATTAATACCCTATAGAATTAGCACTACTTTCATTTAAATTGCCTGAAATGTGTTTGCATTCGATGAAAATGAATTGCGAAACGAACCGAATACCTCACAGATGTTTCGGCTTTAGTTTGTTGAAGTTACAGTTTGATCATGTGTGAATTACATAATTCACAGAACATTTTGGAAGGAAACTCAGCGATATTTTCAAACAGAAAAATACTGAGTGCCAAATATCAAGAGTGATTTAAATTGCTTATATGCCATAAATTTTTCATAAAGCAACCACCAGTGACTTTCTATTATATAAAGGAAAATTACGTCATACAAAATTTTTAGCCCGATGTGTGAGGCAGCACCTTTAAATGTTCTCGGTTATAATTGTATTTATTTGATTATGTTATTCTCAGACATCGGCTACGGTCATTTTCTCCACATGTGGAGAAGTTGTCAATTAGCTACGAGGATGTACTCCCCATGTGGAGAAGTTGTCAGTTAGCTACGAAGATGTACTCCCCATGTGGAGAAGTTGTCAGTTAGCTACGACGATGTACTCCCCATGTGGAGAAGTTGTCAATTAGCTACGAGGATGTACTCCCCATGTGGAGAAGTTGTCAGTTAGCTACGAAGATGTACTCCCCATGTGGAGAAGTTGTCAGTTAGCTACGACGATGTACTCCCCATGTGGAGAAGTAGTCAATTAGCTACGACGATGTACTCCCCATGTGGAGAAGTTGTCAATTAGCTACGAGGATGTACTCCCCATGTGGAGAAGTTGTCAATTAGCTACGAGGATGTACTCCCCATGTGGAGAAGTTGTCAATTAGCTACGAGGATGTACTCCCCATGTGGAGAAGTTGTCAATTAGCTACGAGGATGTACTCCCCATGTGGAGAAGTTGTCAGTTAGCTACGACGATGTACTCCCCATGTGGAGAAGTTGTCAATTAGCTACGAGGATGTACTCCCCATGTGGAGAAGTTGTCAGTTAGCTACGACGATGTACTCCCCATGTGGAGAAGTTGTCAATTAGCTACGAGGATGTACTCCCCATGTGGAGAAGTTGTCAATTAGCTACGAGGATGTACTCCCCATGTGGAGAAGTTGTCAGTTAGCTACGACGATGTACTCCCCATGTGGAGAAGTTGTCAGTTAGCTACGATGATGTCCTCAACTTGTGGAGAAGTTGTCAATTAGCTACGACGATGTACTCCCCATGTGGAGAAGTTGTCAGTTAGCTACGATGATGTCCTCAACTTGTGGAGAAGTTGTCAGTTAGCTACGACGATTTACTCCCCATGTGGAGAAGTTGTCAGTTAGCTACGACGATGTACTTCCCATGTGGAGAAGTTGTCAACTGCTTGCGGAAAGGCAAGTTAGTCCTGTTCAATAATTAATTTCAGGAAAACGGAGAATCTCGTTGATAATGATAATAAAGTAATAATGATAACTTAAAGCATCAATGCGTCCGTCCAAACCCACCGACCCATTTGCACTATTTCAATTTGATCCTTTTATTAGTCAACTGCATTCTCGACCTACATGTGGAAACATAGATGTCGTAACGTCACTTGACCGACATCTGGGAGATCTAAGCTTGAGTCACGAAAGTTACTTTGTTAGTTAAAAATGTAATCGTTATTCATCTATCATATGGTATGAACACCTCAAAACACACTTCCATAGATACGAGATCTATAAAACTCGGTCCTTTAGTTATCTTCACCTCCATTATGGCTCTAAAAAAGACAGAATCTGATACTCAGCTTGCTTTCGCACATGCTGTTGTATATTGTCATTTTTGTCATCACAGTTGTTAACATTGTTCTGTGAATCATTATACTTTGACTTTTTGTGTGACATTCGTAGCTCGATGAATGTGTGCTAAATACACGTAGTTGTACCGGATCACATTACCTATTACATCGTACTGATGGGGGAGAATCAATAATTATAACACCATTACTGTTTCGCTACTGAACTTTTGTATTCAGTAGACTGAAAGTGCAAGGTGTACATCATATTTTAATGATACCGGCAAACCAGCATTTTTTGCGAGTAAGTAATGTTCGATAATTTGCGAAAATTTATGTTCGCGTTCGCGAAGTTAAACAACAACAGTAAAACAATATAAACTTGTTCTTTCTCAACTTTAAAAACTGCGAAATTTAACCTCGTGAACTACACGTGACGTTATTAGGATTGTCTTGGTGTTTCGAATACAATTTTCTCAAGTTATGTGGTGTACCCCATCTTTTCCTTCGTCATATATTTAGCAATTGCTTTATAAATATTGTTGTGAAATTAAAAAAGGTTTTCGATAAGTGTATTTTAACGCAAACTATAATTATGGCGATTTTTAGTTGGGCCATATGGTCGTACATTTTAACTAAACATACAATAAAGTACAAATGTATACCAAAAATACGCCGATCATCAATTCTTACAAGTTTGAATTCATGTGCAGAAATGGAGAAAATAGGTAAAAAAATGCTACAAAAATCACGCCTCAAATGTAACACTTATAACGCCACTAAACTTACTACATTTGTATTTCGGACTAAACCATCACAATCATGTGAAGTCAACAGCCCATACTTGATTTTTGTTTAACTATTTATGTCTTATAAATTAATGATTTATATCATACAGTCGAAACGTTGAGCAATCCTGGAGTTTGTCTTGATTTACTTTATTTATGATTTATATCAACAAATTCCTAATTCATTTAAATAACACATTTCGATGATTAAACATGTTTAACAAATGCTAAACAGCATTTAATGTAATTTAACACACATATATAAGCCCGCATGGAGCCGCAGAGGTCCGCAGTTTAAACGTGATAATTGTTTCGGATATTTCGGGCAATATCGTGATCTTCTTCGGTGCAAGAATGCGATATTATTCCAATGGTACGGTACATTAAACGTCATGTTCATCAGAATAACAAATTCACGAAATATTGACAACACAAACATGCTTGATTTTTCAGTAGGGGGATGTCTCGAGTGTCAAATTGCATGCCTTATTACTAGCAATATGTAATCATTGACTCGGTGACTTGACATTCGATATTTGTGTTTAATAATTAGATGTTGAATTACTAGTAGCAGGTGGCGATACGTGGCCTATAATTTACTAGTTATTAATGAGACACTGAGCTCTACTTGTTACTCTCATGTTAGCTTTAATGCTTTGTTCAAATGACAGTATGAATTGTCTATGATCTTTTGTGATCAATATATGATCTCGTACAATGATAGTACAAATGGTGTTTTATTTAATTTAGTCAGATGGTATCAGTTTGATACAAATGTTGCTATACTGACAGCTCATCTCTGGAGACAATTGCAAGGCGCTCGTGAGTTAATTCACAAAAATCATGTTATCTGTGTAAAACGATATGAAACTTGGACACATTCAGAGTGTTCTGACCCAATCTGATTAAATCATACCCTAAAACACGCTTCGCTATTATATTGCCGTAAGGAAGATCAAGTACTGTAGTCAGATTGGCTTTGACCCGATGTTCTCTAATATTCACGCCTTTATTTCATACGTGAATTCAAGATATTCGTGCTTCCAGAACATCAGTTTTCACTGTTAACTTACGTTCAAATTTAAATTCACCATAATTATTTTACAAAAAGTGTTATGTGGTTGATGGATCTGCATCAACAATAATATTGTAGATAAAACAACTCCTACATCCCATATTTGTCCGGCCGAATTTGCAGTTGTTGAAGAATTTCTTGACTGTGAAAATAATTTAAATTCGAACGTACGTTTAAATTCCCGTAAGTGCTTGAAAAAAAGGGTTTCTTGGTGTACGCTCATCCAGATTGGAAAACAAGCTCTTTTAACGTTGTGTGTTTTCATGAGACTCATCACATAATAGGCATAATATTGTTAACTCGTTTCATTAGGTCAGGCACCTGTTTACATGGCATTGTGTATATATAAACATTGCAAATTCTCTTATTAATGTCTTATTTGATACATATTATATAAAAATGTGACTTAGTGAATAAGGTGTTGGTTTTCACTGCATTGTTCTCAAACTAGAATGTTTAAAACAATAAAATTACAATGTTATGATATTGCAATGTTTGTATATGTGACAAACCTGATGTAACGGAGTTAACGTGTTCATCGCCGCCACTCCACGCTTTTCATATCAGCTTACGTAGTCTAAGTGTCGTGAAGTGGGCCTTTGGTGACTTACTTACTTACTTATTCTCTTCATCCCCAATGGGACATAAGGCTTCAACAAGCTCTTTCCATCTTTTGCGGTCCTTTGCTATGCATTGGCCCTGGCCCCAGGAATATCCCATGTCCGTCAGTTCTGCCGTTACTGTTCTTCGCCATGTTGTTCTAGGTCTGCCTCTTTTTCTTTTTCGAGGTGGTGTCCAGTGTAGTGCAGTTTTGGGAATTCTGTTTGTTGTCATCCTCATTGTGTGTCCTAACCATCTCATTCGTCTTTGTTTGATTTCAGTTCCAATGTTTCTGCTTCTGCTTTTTGTATATAGGTCTTTGTTGCTGATCTTATTTGGCCAAAAGATTCGATTTATTTTTCTTAGACAACTGTTGTGGAATACTTCACCTTTCTTGATATCTCTGTCTATTACCCGCCAACATTCTGAGCCATAGAGAAGGACTTTGGTGAACTCGTTAAATAATTATAAAATGACATTTTCTTCATTTACAGTATGCAGAGCACCATGAGGCTAAAACGGGAAACTAATGACAATAACAATGCTAATAGCCAAATCCGTAAACAGGTAATTGGTGATTATACAGTTTTATAATTATACAATTATACGTTTCATTGTCGTTTAGATGTGAAGCTGTGGATCCCATCATACCTCCATATACATACACTTATTGTTGTTGCTTTCATCAGGCTTCCTTACAAACACCTTTCGGATACATTGATGTACCAGACCCCTCTGAAGAATAGAACCAGATTATGTAAATAATGGCATTTTGGCCTTATGACCGTTTCACAATATCATTTGAGACTTTTTAAAAAAAAGATTTTAAGTGAAAGGATATAAGAGCTGAGGTATACCTGATTTACAAAAATGGTGTTGGTCTAGGCGCATCACAGTATGGGCTTGAATCCTTCTACGTGCTAACTACTAGTATTGTCATTGTTTTTTTTCAACATGTTTGTCATATTTCTGGATACAACTCAAACACATTTGATTTATAGTACAATCAGGTATCTGATATAACGACACCCGGTACACAGAAATATTAAAATTTATTCAACTTCTAAAAAGTATAAACAATATTAAACTGCGCAAAATATGTATGTTTGTTAAATAAGCATTAGAGCTAAGCACGACAATTCTATTTTATTAATTATGTTTATATGTTCGTCCTCTATCTATGTGCATATATACTATGTACTGGTGTGATATTAGTCCCCTACCAGTTTTTGACCGGAGAGGACTATAGGTTCGCCATCCGTCCGTCCGTAAGTCAGTCCGTCCGTCCGTCATTCCGTCAAAAAAGCTGGATCCTGACATAACTCAAACAGTTTCCAAGCTAGGTTTATGAAACTTGGTATGTGGATATGGGGCAATACGGGGATAATGCACGTCCAAACATATTTTGATTCCGACCAAAAAATTGTGTTTACTATGGCAATAGAAACATTGAACATGGCTTAAAACCAGTAGGGGACTTCTGCATTGCTTGCAATTCTTAATTACTTGTTCTATATTGATCTTATTTATTTAGATAATAAGGATAGCCAATCATATCGCCTCTTACTGACCAAACGTTTAATATGCTTTTTAATCTGATTGGTTG
This sequence comes from Spisula solida, assembly GCA_947247005.1. Classification (NCBI taxonomy): domain Eukaryota; kingdom Metazoa; phylum Mollusca; class Bivalvia; order Venerida; family Mactridae; genus Spisula; species Spisula solida. The sequence goes on along the minus strand of OX365948.1, from coordinate 42,401,194 downwards.
TCCCTATCCTTAATTCAAATAAGATCAATATTGAATACCACCTCTGGTTTGATTTGTATTGATTGATATTGTCTGTTAACTTTGTTATCCATGATTGTAAATGTTTGTACTTATGCACCAGTCAATATTTTGCCCGCCCGAGGGAGCGGCGGGCGACCCAGGGGGAATTAGACTTTTTCAATTTTTTTATATCTTAATTCCCACCCTGGAGACAATGCTTACTGTCTATATCCCCATCGTGGGACATAGTTTTCATCCGGGTAATTTAATAAAAATACGAATAAAAGTATCAATGTCGTCTTTCGCGGTGTAGAAATTCCCGGACCAAAGTCTATTCCCCGGGACTCGGAGTCGATAAGGTCGTCAAATTCCGGCCTGTCGGGAAGATTCGTCCGTCTAATTCCCCCTGTATCCCCGCCGCTCCCCCAGGCGGGCATAATAGTAACTGGTGCATTATGACTATGTACTTTTTACACGTGTTACTGACACCATTATGGGGACAATTGTTTTAAAGCCACATTATCTCTCCCAATACCTTTTTTCGGTTCATCAAGCAAATGGACTAGTTATATGGAATTAGGATATATTCACAAATGACCAATAATTGACGACAGAATGTTGAATGTATCTGTCGAAATAGTATACCAAAAATCACATTTAAGTAAAATGTATGGATTACAAAATACTAATTTTGCAAGAGTTGCTTCCCTTAGATTATAAATTTTGCATTTTTTGTTTACAATTCAATATTTTGTAAACAGACCAACTGAAAGTTATATTTCGTTTTCTTTCATCTTATCGTGTTTTCCACCTTTGTGACTCAACTAAAGTGGTCAAAAGCAATGGCTCTTCAATTAGGTTACCAAGTTATTGATTTTTAAAAATAGCCTTTTAAGGCCTAATGTGGCTTTAAAACCTCTTTGTATCAATTCAGTATACTGACATACTCGTAGCTTCGTTGTATCAAGACCTGTGTATTATGTTTCAATGCCGACAATGTTGTAACCTGTCTAGAGCTAAGATCATCTTCACGATCATCACGGAATACACTAGGGAGACATGGAGCTGTCTATTAAGCATATGTCTTGAGCTGAAATAATCTTCGTTATCAACATGGAATACACTAAGGAATCCAAGAACTTGTTTACGATATAACCATGACATTTATCAAAGATGGAATTTTACATGACACGTGCACAGCCTCGTACATATGTCAATCATGGAAGTATATGGCATCCCTGACAATTTGATAAGACTAGTCAAGCTTCCGTATGCGGGAAGTCTATTTTGCCAACACTGTGAAAGATTTACATGACAATGACTGAGAGCGGACTTATGCCCCGCCCATTTGATTTAAACCCTGCCCACCGCTACTCCCGTAAGAAGATAGCCGCATTCCGTTTCGGATAAAGCTAATTTCAAACAATTAGAATATAAGCATGTATTTACACGACGCGTGCACAGCCTCGCACATATTTAACGGACTGTATCACATTTACAGGTGGCATATGTTGCTAGTTTATCGTATTTGTCGAGGTGAAACATCTTTTTCTAGATATAGGCAACTGTAAGGGGAATTACATGTCTTTACTTGTATCTTATATTTTCCCATGTAACTATGGATACTCATCTAACCATTTCTTAATGGGCGCTAAATGGCATTAGCTGTCGAATAAATAAGTTTGTATTTTAATTCATGTATATTTCCAGGTCTGTCACAGACGCGTTCAAAAGTTCTCTGTGATGCTATCAAAAGTGCTAACACTGTTGCAACCAAGTGGCGATGCCAACATTGATGAATTACCAGATAAACCGCCTTCTTAAAACACTGCAAACGTCCTTGGTCATTGTGATGCTTGTTGACAGATGCTGGACTTCGGTGAGATTTAGCCTAGTCGAATACGGGTATTCTTGGGTTAATAATACAATATAAGGCTGTTATTGCTTGAGAATACACGTAATTGACAGGCATATTCCTACGAGCACTGGGGAGTTGACATGTATATTCGTAGGATCGAGGGAGAGTTGACAGGCATATTCGTGCGATCGAAGGAGAATTGACATGCATATTCGTATGATCGAGGGAAGTTGACAAGTTTATTGGTATCATCGAGGGAGAATTAACAGGCATATTCGTATGATCGATGGAGAGTTGTCAGGCATATTCGTACTATCGAGGGAGAGTTGCTAGACATATTCGTACCATCCAGGGTAGATTGACAGGCATATTCGTGCCATCCAGGAGAACTGATAGACATATCCAAACGAGCTAGGGATAGTCGACATGCATTATTTTCATGCTTAGTTGATGGGCGCATTCCTGAATTAATGACATACGTATACGCATTATTTAAAAGGCATACACCTACAATAATAATCACAAATTATTTGACAGGCATACACCTACGGGAAAGGGATACGTGTATTTGACAGGCATACACCTACGGGAAAGGGATACGTGTATTTGACAGGCATACACCTACGGGAAAGGGATACGTGTATTTGACAGGCATACATCTACGGGAAAGGGAAACGTGTATTTGACAGGCATACACCTACGGGAAAGGGATACGTGTATTTGACAGGCATACACCTACGGGAAAGGTAACGTGTATTTGAAAGGCATACACCTACGGGAAAGGTAACGTGTATTTGACAGGTATACACCTACGGGAAAGGGATACGTGTATTTGACAGGCATACACCTACGGGAAAGGGTAACGTGTATTTGACAGGCATACACCTACGGGAAAGGTACATGTATTTGACTGGCATACACCTACGGGAAAGGGATACGTGTATTTGACATGCATACGCAAATGGGAAGGGATACATGTATATCACAGGAATACACATACGGGAAAGGAATACACATATTTTACAGGCATATACCTTTGAAAAAGGGTACCCATATTTGAAAGGCATACACCTTTGGGAAAATGATACATATTTAATGTAACCTAGTAACATGTATCTATATTTGTATCTGCTAGACATAATAAAATAAGTTTAATTGTTATCATTACATTTATATTATATTCTGGAAGTAATAACTGTATTTACTTATATCTGTATGCTCGTAATTGAATATTTTATTTTGGTAATAAAACTGTTTTGCTGAAATCCGGGTCGGAATTAGAGATAAATCTGAAGCTTGAGCTCTTGAAATTTTACTGTGATAATCACAGAACAACATTTCTGTTTAGTGATGTTAATTTTGAGTGCAATCTCGCATGGCAATTAATATAAAGACACATGCCAACATTTGAGATGAGATCTTGCTCAAATTGAGATGCTAAGTCAGATCGGGGGCAAGGGCACGGTTTTTGCTTGAAACTGACTCAATTGTCTTGATGACAGTTGAATCGGTTTCGGACAAAAGCTGTTACCTATTGCACAAAAATATAAGATTGCATGGATAGTGCTCATTCTTCAAGCTTCGAAGAGGTCTCGTTAAAATCATAGGGGTCTGTATCGACTCACTGGTCTCTTATTCGCTAGATATAGATATCAGGGAAATGACTAGTATCAAAATTGCGACACCACCAACTTTACAAACCGTCGTGTAACTTTTCCAAAATGGAAATTAATCACATACTCTTTTCTCCAGTAGCAAGCTTATATATTTATCTTCGAGATACAACCAATTTTATGTCAAAATACATCGCACTCGAGCCGTTACAAATGCATACACAGATTATTTAATATTTATGGTACAAAATAAAAAAACAATTTCATTGTTAAAAAGTGAAACAGCGCAGGTGGGAGTATGCACGTTTCCATAGCAACATGATCGCTCAACCATTAATCGCATATATACCATGCCCTATACCACCATGCCTTATACCACCATGTTTTATACCACCATGTCTTATACCACCATGTCTTATACCACCATGCCTTATACCACCATGTCTTATACCACCATGCCTTATACCACCATGCCTTATACCACCATGCCTTATACCACCATGTCTTATACCACCATGCCTTATACCACCATGTCTTATACCACCATGCCTTATACCACCATGTCTTATACCACCATGTCTTATACCACCATGTCTTATACCACCATGTCTTATACCACCATGTCTTATACAACCATGTCTTATACCACCATGCCTTATACCATCATGTCTTATACCACCATGTCTTATACCACCATGTCTTATACCACCATGTCTTATACCACCATGTCTTATACAACCATGTCTTATACCACCATGTCTTATACAACCATGTCTTATACCACCATGTCTTATACCACCATGCCTTATACCACCATGCCTTATACCACCATGTCTTATACCACCATGTCTTATACCACCATGTCTTATACCACCATGCCTTATACCACCATGTCTTATACCACCATGTCTTATACCACCATGTCTTATACCACCATGTCTTATACCACCATGTCTTATACCACCATGCCTTATACCACCATGTCTTATACCACCATCGGCGCATTTATCTTTGCAAATGGATGTCTGTCTGTCGGTTTGTTGGTAGACCACATGGGTTCCGATCCATAACTCGAGAATGATATTCACTGTGTAGTTCTCATCGCAAGCAAGTACAATCATCCAAGGCCTTGCTATCTTACAAGCATTCCAGACGCTATGTGATACCCAACACTGACTGGCATAGTAATCCCATCTTCTAAGGTGTACATATCACTGTCTGGCATAGCCATGTCTGACATAAACTGTCTTGTACCGCCATTCCAAGCTCTAATGTGTACCTAATACTCCCGAAACAGCCATTTTTGGCACAGCCTGACACAGCCATTGCTGGCTCTGTAAGAATATCTGACACAGATAAGCACAATCATTCTGGTCTGGTGCTTTGTGATAAAAAATAAAAATTGCATTGCGTGGTATGTAAGTTCTTCGCTCTATTTCATATATAAAACTGTCTGTTAAAGCTCGATTTTGATTGGACGATAGCAAGGAAACACGCGTCACAAACATTCGTAATTGCTATAAATAGAAATGAACAAATGTATTTGATTGGTTGATTTTTTGTTCGTTTTGCTCGAAATGCGTGGTTTTTAACCAGAGTGTGATATCACAGGTGATGAATACGCTGGTGAACTATAATCAGTATCTATTGCATGAAATGAAAACTATAAATCACGGATATACACAGAATGTATTTCCGTGTATAAATGAATCGATTATCAGAAGGTTTTTTTTATGAAACTTAGTGCCGATAGTATAATGAAGTTTCTGAAAATTGACGTTAATTCATATATAAGTATGTCACCTGATATTTATTTCACTGAACTACTTTTTAATCGCCCATGCTGTATAAAAAACTTACCACACAAGCATACATGTGTTGCACCAAATAATAAATGAATTAAATAACATACACATATTTTTACACCCATATTCATAAACAACTGAATCCCCCGGAAGCCTGACTGTAAATAAATGTATGAAAATTGAACGAGTCTGTTAAACCATCGGAAGATCTTACACACCCTCGGACTGATTTATATATTGCAGTCGTAAATTGAGTAAATTACCATTCTATAGTTGTTTACGTGTCCCTTATTTTTCTGCACTGATATGGAAAATGTGCGCGAAAAAAACCGTCTAAAATGACAATGTTTTAATGATTCCACCAGTTCATATACCAAGGTGAGAATCGCACGCCGTGGCTTGCATGGAGTTCACAAAAATATTCTAGTTGCATATGCGCAGTGGCTTCAAATCATTTCTTAGTGAAGAGGCATTTGTGTTGAAAATTTAACGTTCTTCAAAGATAAAAAGATGACAACCAAGCCCGTTGCTTAATTGAAATAGTCGAGCAAACAAAAGGTATCACGTGAAAGCTTTTCATAAGGTCTAAATATGAACATAGGATTAACTTTCAAGTCAGAAAATTGCTTACTAATAATGGATTAAGTATAACTACATGTAAAGACATTGTCGCTGTAAAAGAACGCTGCCTATATAACCTGACTTTTCCTCAGGATTTTTATTGCACACGTTAACAGAAAAAGAATATTGTGTCACACCTGCCTTGACACACTACACATTGGAACATTTTAGTCGTGCGCATTAGACATTGAGTTTCGTGGCCTCTCTATTTACTAACTGAACCTTGTAAGGAGTGTATTAACTGAAACTTGTAAGGTGGGTACGAGAGGTGTTCAACTTATATTTGAACAAATATTTGAACAAAAATGAACATCCAATATTTTCATGAGTTCACAGTGAAATCGAACAACGCCTATCATATTTTGTAAAGTAATGTCTCAAGAAACATATAAAGTCATTGCAAATTGCATATACATTTCGGTTGGATCATGATCAACGGTTGAGTATAGGGCGTTGTGATTTGCCTTTAAGGCCAAAACCTCGAAGTGATAGTGTTCACATTTCACTTAGTTATTGGATGTTTCAATATAACCCAGGCCCCAATCTCCCGAAGCATCTCAAGTAGAAATCTCAACTCAAATTGAGATTTTGCTCAAGTCAAGAGTATAAATATGAGATCATTCTTAAGTTTAATGCTCAAAATATTTACTGTAATAAACTCAGAACAATGTATCTGTTTTGTGGTGCCAACTTTCAGAGTCTTGTCTCCCTTGGAAATTATCTCAAAGACACATGACAGTATTTGAGATTTATCTCAACTCAAATTGAGATGCTTCGGGAGATCGGGGCCAGATTACAAATAAATTGTTGCAGCGTCCACTGTTTGTTTATAATATAAAGTCTAACTTGTCTTAAGCGATCACCCATGGGAAGGTCTTAAAACGGTCGCTTAACGGAATGGTCGCTTAACACAAATGTTATAAACATTGAGTGTAAATAACGAATTTCCGATTTTAGGCTGTCGAATACTATTCAACCTCAATTGATAGATTTCTTGAAGAGGGACTGAAGTTGTTATAATTTAAAAAGAGTCAATAGGTTTTATTTTCTTGACTTATGGCATGGTATACAATATAACAGTTGTCGACTTATGTTTCGATGAATATGATGTTTAGTTGACCTTCAAAAAGTGATATTGACCTCTGACGTCGTCATCGGTCAATATCATTTTTTTCAGGTCAACAAACATCATATTCACCTCAACATAAGTCATTAACAGTATAATATAAAATGTAAGAAATCGACCTAAATATATATTGGTATAAAATAAAATTATGCTCTCATAACGTTAAAGAAGTTATGTACAGTAGAACTACGATGCCTCGAACAACCGTCTTACCAAGAATTTAGTTCGAGACATCTACATGCGCGCTGGATTTACTGAATAATGGTGTCGTTGACGGAACATACTAGTATGTACCAATAGTTTCTTCGACTGAAAACCACCAGAACATTTGTACATGTATGTGACTTGAATGTGATTCCATGTTATGAATATGTTCATGGTATACTGTAATAGCACAGGAATTTGAAGTTCTACCAATAAAATATTATACCAGTCGGTCCATCACAAATGACTTCATACGTATATATAATACTGAAGGAACGCAACGCCTCCCCCCCTCCAAAATGGAATCCCGTAGCCAGTGCTAACAAAATAAAAGAAACAAGCGATCAAGTCAGCTCATTCGACGAAGAATATTTGTATGTACCTCATGCAATTGAAAATATTCACTTTCGTCTGATATTACGAGATATATTCCTTATTTCCTTCACGATATGTCAATATCTAGTACATCGTCGGTGCCATTCTGCCATTTGGTGTCGTCACTAAACCACGCCTCCAGACAAATATTAAATTACAGTTAAGGGGATGGGGTAGACGAGCAAGAGTTCGATGAAAGTGTTGCCAAGCTATGATAAATATGCTTTATTAATGCGTATTTGTTGATTAACTCTAAGGGTATATATAGTACATTGTAATGCTATGTTTGTAATGTCCACCAACTTTTAATTTGAAGAAAAAAACGCTTTCTGAAAACATGCCCTATCGCACTATAGAATGCCCTTAAGTGTTTATACAAAGTGAGAGTGACTCAAGACTTCCAAATTGATCATTTTGCATTTATCGTCAACCGTTGCACGTTTTCCTCGTGGCAAATAAGTAATATTTACAAACCAGTGACATTCCTTAGCTACTCACTTGGATCGGTGCACGAGTTTATCGTGTGCAAATAGTGGGCCGATGTGTTAAATATAACACAATCAACTGACCGTGAGGGGAAAATACAGGGTTTCCCATATAAAAACTCAACTTGGGGCGTGGTTTGTGAAGAGACAGAATGGCGCCGACGATGTACTAGATATTGAACTTTGAGAAGTAAATCACGAATAGTTCGCGAAATTCAGGAAAATATATCGATTGTCGATAAGATTGGGTACATTTAAGTTTTCTTCGTCAAATGAGCAAACTTGATCGCTTGTATCTTTTATTTTGTTAGCACTGGCTACGGGATTACATTTTTGAGGGGGGGAGGCGTTGCGTTCCTTTAGTATTGTATATACGTATAGAGTCATTTGTGATGGACCGACTGGTATAATATTTTATTGGTAGAACTTCAAATTCCTGTGGTAATAGTGACAATTTATTTACAAATACAGTTGTTCATTTGTCCGGGCCAGTACATAACTCTTCGATATGAAATAACTGACAGAAGATCTATACGATTGCTATGAAGCAGTCATTTTGATTTTCACAATCATTTTGTGAAAAGTGTACAATTGTTAGCTAAACATGTGTTTGAGTATAATATTATGATTGAATAGTAAAGATGAGGTAAAAACTACTATTTAATGCTAACTGATGAGATATGGAGTTCTATCAGTGAAATAAAACCTATATCAGTCACTGGTTATCACCTACAATGTGACTGATATAAGTTCCGCCCCCTCACAGGGACTACTTTAATTTACCAAAATCTCAACACTAAAATGTCTGTAACTTTTTTATTACTGAACGGAAACATGTCATGTGGGTTTTTTTATTCTTAGTTTGACCATTTCCTACAAGTTGGTGTATGATTTAATGCAAAATTCTCAAAAAAGTCGTTTTCACCTATTCACCATAATCCAAGATGGCGGATTTTAAAGTGAAAAATATTAATGGAATAACATATTCATACGTAGCCTAACCACAGTGGTAATTTGGCATAAATAGTACCACTTTTGACACCATAAAAGCATTAAATAAATAGAATATTTGCTTGTTTTGGTTGAATATGGTTAATATGTCATCTTGAAAATATTGAGTTTTATCACTACACGATGAGATATAAACCATATTCAATCAAAACAAACAAATATCCTCTATGTATTTGTAGAATCTAATCTAACTAGAAATATGAAAATTGATATTACGTCTCCCATGTTCTGGCATCACCATCCCCATCCCACCACATGTCTTCCCGTCTGTACGCCCTCAGACACGGTTTTGGGATACGGAACAATAGGATGTGTTACATTTCATTTGTTCCGTTGCTTACTGGGTGCAAAGGACGCTTATATGGTACAACCAAACAAAACAAGGAACTAAGGAACGCAAAATAGCTCTCGTGAAAGAACGTACGCCCGCAATTCGCTTGTGCTCTGTTCGCAACAATCATATTTCGAAAAATTCTAATTCTAACTTAAAAGTTTTTAATAAAATCACGAAGTTATATTTCCATTCATGTTTCACCTTCTATCATACATATGTCTCAATACACACGAAATTAGGTGATAAAATAATACACAGCTCCATCGTTAAAACCTAACGGAGGAGTAACGATCGAACGTCGTAAGAGAACTTTGGAGATACCCGCGCAAGTCCCTCGTTAACCAACCTTACACCACTCGTTAGGGCGCTCGTTAAGGCTTAACTAACGATAGTGTCGGCCTTGTCGGCCAATATCTAAGCAATTTGTGCATTCTTTGCCCGGTCATTGGCTTTTCAGCTTTAAGTTTAACCAGACTGTTGTAATTATATATGTGGGCTTGAATAAATTAATATACAATGAAATGTAATATAATATACTTGTAAATCGTCATTTATAAAAAGCCGGCATTTTGTTACCGATATTGTAATGAATTCAAGGCATCTCTTCACCTTTGTGGCCTTTTTTCACTATAAATCAATTAATTGTATAACTGGTAAAATATATACTGTCTTACATAGACTAATATTGTTCCACCATTTATTTCATGTTTCATCATTATACAAAAAAATAAACCTTGAACACGACCACATAATATTAACGATACGGTTGCTATGGTAACGAACCAATCTACGGCATCGTAAAATATTATGTCTTTTACATACATCAAGTAGTTCTATGAAACAATTAAATGCTATGTTAGCATTTTAGATTATTTTACCCATCTACCACAGCTGCTGTCGGAGTTTGAAGTTTGTGCTCTACGAAAACATAGCATGATAACATCGCATCAGTAACGCGACATACTGTTAATGTTTGTGTTGCCTTGGCACTTATGGAGGTGCAGTATTAAGTCCAAGTTTCTCTGTCGCAATGCAGTTATGTCATGTTCTAACACGATCTACGGCTTTATCCATATATGCATAGAGGTATCCAAGGTGAACATTATTACCGCCACAAAACACACGTGACAATTTGGCTGTTACTGTTTACGCCCCGCATACAGCAAATTGGTCATATTTGTTTGTGCGCACTAAAATGGATTAGTGAAAATGGATTGCGCGCAGTTAAATAGTACGGGATATTATCGTGTTTAGAATCGAAATAAAAACTCTGTTTTATTTACCGACAAAATACAACAACAGATTTTTATTTCTTAAATACAAAATGTAAATATACTAAACATACACTAACACCAAGGCTCCACAACATAAACTACTTTACAGTGTTGCATGTATAAAGTGTGGTTTGACATCACTTTGCTCGTATACAAGAATTGTAACATTGAATAGGACTCACACAACTGTTGTGCTTGTTATTTAGGGTGTCATGCCGTTACCTAACATCGACTCAGTTATATACAGCGGCAAATTCACCTATCTAGTTTAACTAGTACTTACTCACCCTTCCCCCAGAAACCAGAAACTTCATAGAATGTGGAAGAAAAACAACGTTATTGTCCAATTTTCATGGAACATAATCGAATCGAGATTGCCGGAGCATTAAGCACTGGGCCACGGCCATGGTTAACCAGTCCAACAAGCGTCGGAATGAGCGGGATCGATCGTCGTCAAAATAACGATTCGAGGAATATTTGTGGAGGTTTGAAGAGCATTCAAATTACATGCATTACATATTATGCTTGCTTGGAACCGTAGATGCGGTAGTAGTTGTGGTAGACATGCAATGTTCCAAAACTATAGATGGCTAGCGCAGACGGTCCTTATTACAGCATGACCCACTGGGGCTTCAATGGTTTTGAACTTGTACTTCCAGCTCCAAAATCTGCTTGCATTACTTCAGTACTACTTACTACTGCCATGCTAATAAAATACAACAGGGATAAAGGCAAAGTAATCCGCCTGACAGGACAAAAGTAGACTGGTACCCGTTTGAATCTTAAAACATATACGACTGGTATGAGCTTATTCGACCTTATATTCAAACGTGTAGCATTCTGCTTTGGTTCTACCATGCAGATTACTTTTTCTACCATGCAGATTAATTTGCTTTTATCCCTGTTTTGTTTGTTGAGCGGACTTATATTATAATAGAGATAACTACTTTGAGAAGACGCGACGCGGGTCCAAATTTTACCTGAAAAGAAACTTCGTTGTCCAGACTATTAAACACATGCATATCTAAACTATTATTTGTTTGTTTTAATGCGGAATTGTCATTGAAAGCGAACATTAACTTTAATTTATATGTTTTGCAGTCGTTATGCACCATATGCACGAACACATAGCAATCTATGTTAAGCTCGTATTTACTTCAGAAACATCTGCGTCTCATAGCGAGTACTCGTTTGTCGTATTCCACAGCACTCGATTAATAAGATTGAGGGAATATGTCAAGTCCGTAACAACAGTCTTCTTTGGACTGCCACTAAACTGCAGGGTACTGTTTTATCAAAGCACTTAGGGAAATCTTAAACTTACGTTCAATTTTAAATTATTGATAAATATTTTACGACTATAAAATAGTGGCAAATAGATTTGCAATACTTATACTCATTCTATTAACAACTCATGCAAACCACATCTGTCCCTAATGTGCAGTTGTTGAAGAATTATTAAGAATTTAGTAAAAAGCATCTTAAAGGTGCTGCCTCACAGATCGGGCTAAAATTTTTGTATGACGTAATTTTCCTACCTAACCAAGTATTTATATAATAGGAAGTCACTGGTGGTTGCTTTATGAAAGATGTATGGCATATAAGCAATTTAAATCACTCATGATATTTGGCACTCAGTATTTTTCTGTTTGAAAATATCGCAGAGTTTCCTTCCAAAATGTTCTGTGAATTATGTAATTCACACATGATCAAACTGTAACTTCAACAAACTAAAGCCGAAACAACTGTGAGGTATTCGGTTCGTTTCGCAATTCGTTTTCATCGAATGGAAACAAATTTCAGGCAATTTAAGTGATAGTAGTGCTAATTCTATAGGGTATTAATACCCTATAGAATTTTGGGTGTAAAAATGCTAAATTACTACAAAATGCCGATGTTTCCCAAGTTATTTTTTATGTCAATGTGGTTGTTTATGACATATACAGGAAACTATACCAAAATCACATGAATATTTGACAATTTAATTTTATTTTTGCAATACACCAATACGTGAGGCAGTCCCTTTAAGGGAAAACTTCAAATTGTCTTAAAATCGTAAATTTTCGTTAAGTGTATCAGCTTAACAGGAAAATCAAGATTATCAATGTTTTACATAGTTTAGAAGTATTTTGTAAAGTTTTACAATAATCACGAAGAAAACATAGGTAATTGTTCGTTTCTTGGGAAATATATGCAGCTCAATGTTTTAGTTTATTTCAAAATATTTAAGCTTTCCCTTAAGATGCTTTGTCAGTACCAGCCCAGGGACAATTTTCGCCACGCTGGTTAGAATAAGTTTCGTGAAGATTTTGCCAATATTGCGACCTCTAGAGCCTAATTTGTTATTTGTAACCAATTGTTGACGTCGGATGACGGACGGGCGATGGAAGGACAAACAGTTCATCTTGTTGCATTTTCGCTTTGTTACATTTTCGCCTCGAAGAAGCATAGATACGACAGATGTAAGGCGAAAACCCGACACATTTTAGGTGTCGTATTGTCGCCCTTCATATGTCGTATTTTCGCTTTTTCGCCACAACAAAGCGAAAATGTAACAATGCAAAAAAGTCGATTTTGTCGTATCTTTGCATTGTTTCATTTTCGCTTTGTTGTGGCAAAAAAGCGAAATTCGACATGGCACAAATCAGCCACCGTAACCTAATGGTATTTGTCATTACAAAAATGTCGTACATATATTGTCACTAACAAAACTGAACAAAAATATGCACTAATATTGAAAATGATTTCGAGCACAGTGACCTTATACTGTATGAGCTGAGTAGTAATTATCAACATTTTACTATCTCATCTAGGAAACTATTACACCAATCTCATCCAGGAAATATAACACCCAAACGTCAACACAACATGATACATTGTATAACACGAAATGACTTTGATTCTGTATAGAGTAGCAGCTGGCAATTTAACAGACAGTCATCAACAAGTGTTTCAGTGTGTTTTTTACGTTCATATCACCTCGAAGATGTTCTGCTATAGAATCTGACATTATCTGTCGAGATGTGAAATGATACAGTGATAAGGCCAAGAACAAATTAATATTGTCAGGTTCTGGTAACATGCTGCAAAGAATATGATAGGTACATGAACTGGACACGAAAATATTTTATTATGTAATTATTACGAACGGTGTCCCACTTACACTTAAATACAGGGTGATCGACCTCTAATATATGTCCGTATAAAAATGTAATATGTCCAAAATAGTTCACGACATTAAGCTTATCAATGCATATTCATTAAAAGCGCATGTGCAAATTTTGTTTTAAGTATGTACATGTAGTTCCAAGAAAGATCACTTAAACTTTCTGAAGTAGGTGTTTAACACGACACGTCTTATTTTTGAAAACAAGCTGAAAGCGACGTCGAAAAAGAATGGAGGTATTTCAATAATTATGTTACTCTTTTGTGGTTTGTTAGCACACGTATTAAACCTGCCATTAACATATCCACACAAAACAATCCAGTGGGCTCAAGTATGGCGATTGAGGGGGGGGGGGGGCTATGGGAGTTTTTTTACACCGATCTTCAAATGTTCAAATGTATGACGTCACTAATGACGCCATGAATTTAACAATGACAACCCATTGAAGCATTAACGAGTTAACAACAAATGTTCAATTATTTATCTTTTAAATAAGACCAAAAAACAGCTCTCTAGGACAAACTTAGACAAAGTTATAACATTGTGTTATCCGGACATATATTAGTTGTCACCCTGTAGTCTTTAACATCCTATATTTTCATGCAGATAAGATATAATCGAAATGTCTTTATTCAACCGTGTGAAATAATGTGTCAAGTAAACACTCAAGGTTTATTACATTTCCAATCTAGTTTGCACCAAAATAAACACTTTGGTAGGAGCATTTGTTTTGGTCGATGGTTGTTGCACTTCTCGTCTGTAATAAACGCTGCACTATCCTCAGGATTTAAAAGTCTATGGGTACATGATTGGTAGAATTCGGCAATTACGATTTTGTATCATACACTTCACATTCGTGCAAACTCCTCGCAGTGATTACTTACCTTTGCAAAGCCGTTACCTCCCTTTGCCCGTACAGTTTACAAGACAATGCTAATGGCCGTGTCCCTGTGAGGAGGTTGTCATTTTTGACGGTTTTGTGAATTAATATGAGTTCCATTTAACCAGTGTAGCAAACAGTATTTGCATTCTCGTTCATCAGAGTATTTTTCACCTGTGATATCACAGCAGTATAACCACTGATGTATGAAGATGATCAAACGAGCCCTGTTTGATGATGCAAGAAACAGCAAACACTTTACTTAAGTATGAGTTAAACTAATGGTTTCGTATTTAAATCTCTATCACATAAACGGAAATGTTAGGTGTGCTCTCTACTTAAAATTTGTAAAATGACGTATCATTGCGAAAGAACCTTGTCAAAGAGGTTTATTCTCATGACTTATGTATTCAACTTCTACATTATTCAATCTACAAACCGCTGGTTACTAAAACCCGGAAGGAACGGAACACGGAACACGGAACACGGAACAGAACAAAAAAGAGAAATACTAAAACCTGGAACGGAACAAAGATTAAAAACTTGCTAAAACCGGAACGTCTAATCCATGGCATGTCCCCTATAGATATCAGCAATAAATTTACAGGTGTATTTGATTTCTTAAGCATTCTACGTATAGCAGATCAGAAGAAAACACAGGCTACATGCTTGCACTTTATGCTGGACTAACAGTTTGTGTTGGTGAATAGAAGTGCTCGTTGTTATATTAGCAATGTTAATACTGCTAGGTCTAAATTAAGCGTAAACTGTCCTAGTTGTAAATACATATGAACCATATTTTCAATACGATGACAAATACTCGTATATGACGTTAAGGACTTATAAACAATACGCTTGTCCAATTATGTTGCTTCATACTTACAACGTAAACATGTCTTAATGTAAGAGCAGTTTGTCTAGGCTGATGTTACTTAATTGACAATTTCCTACCATTAAAATGATATACTACGACATGAGTTTTCGTCAAAACATGAAATGATTTTAAGATATAGTTTATATACGCAATTAGTACCGTTCCACAGACTACCAGTTCTATATTTCAAGGAAATACGTGCATCAAGTACTAGGGCAATGCATAGGATTTTCTACTTTAAAGGGGCATGCCCAGAAACTGGAGTGCCTTGGTTCGCACACAACAAAATTGCGTTTATCACTTGTATTACAGAAAAGTCAAAGAATTTGACTTAAAAAGTTACTCTTTAACGCGCGCTTCAATATTTTGTATATCGATTTGAATAAAAGGCTGTCAGCATTTAATTGACGACAACGATATTTAGTTATTCTTGAAACAATTTTTTTTAAAAACTAGCGGGATGTTCCGTAACCTTTGTACAGGGATTTCATTATTTGACTTAGGTATTAAAATGATATCAATTTGATTGCTATTTGAGACCTGGGAAGTATTCTCGTCCCAGTTGAGGCACTTCAGTACCAGGGCATGCCCCTTTAACAACTGCAATTGCATTATTTAAATAAAGTTGATACTAAATTGATATTTAGAGAAAACATGAACAAACTGTCTGAAAACTACAATTTATTTTTTGGAAAAACAAGCTTTTTAAACTTCTGTTTGGTCAACATAACCAGTATCGATTTTCATGAAAATGGGCTCATAAGGAAGCGCTTTGTGATGCAGACTTCAAATATGCATAAGTCCTATAAGGTCGTGAGTAGCACTTACGACCTTCTCATTCTAAGCCAGCAATATGGCGGTCATATTTACATATCCGAATTACACAAAACAAACCTTAAAAGTTTTAGCATTTGTTATTTTGCAAAAGTTAGACATTTCCCGTGTACACATAGGCTGGAGTTCCCTTAACACAAAGTCCCTTGATTCTAAATATAGAACCGGCTAATGGAGTCTCCACCTTTTCTGTCGCCGTTAATCCGTACCGTGAACAGGTTACAAACATTTCATCATAATTTTGTCCACCGAAGCAACATGATGTGGTCCGCCTAGCTGGAACGCTGATAAATCCGAGTTCTTCGCCTATAGGTATAAAACAATATATTGGAGACGTTTAACCAAAACGCAATTACCCACAAATTTGCGCCGCGTAAAGCATTACATGTGTATGAATGGGTACATCGAAGGGCTAAAAGTCAATGTGCTGCGGCTACCATCGGCACCGAGCATTATAACCGACTTGCAACTCGGTGATCGAGGTACGTTCTGCACAAAGGAGGCATGTCTACAAGTAGACTTTCTCAAATGCTGCTAACTGTAATTTCAATAATCATGGTCCACCTCGTTTTAGTTAGTTATAGTTCTAGTTTTACTGGAAGAGTGTTCATTTCGAATGCGAGAGGTTCCGGGTTCGATCCCAAATTGTAAAATACCTAGTCGTTAAAATGGTACTGTTGTATCTACCATGATTGATGCTCATAGTCCCAGGTAACAGTTGGTTTGGCCAGTGTCAGAATATTGTGACTCGGTAGTTACCATATGACAATCGGAACGGTCCGTACGGCATTTTTACGGGATGAATCATAAGATTGTCCGAGGTGTCCCGATTGACCATATGACTGAAATACCGTTGATCAGTTGGACTTAAAACAACACTTAAACAATCAAAGAACTGTTTACCTGTATTAGGGTTGAATTGTATGACCCTTCCTACAGAGTAACATGCAACCCAGATGTTTCCATCGGTGTCAATGGTCATGCCATCAGGGTATCCTAGCGAGGACATGGTATCCTCTCCACCAAAGTCAACCGCAACTCTTTCATTACCTGTGTTAGGTAAAAGGTGATATATCATGAGTATAACTTTGTCTCTTTGTTTGTGCGCTGTCATGGGGTTTTATTCCTGTCAGATTGTCCGACTTCGAAGAAATATACACAGTGATGTGGGATATAAGGAAACCGGATGCGATACACTATAGCTCATACCTTTTAGTATAAACCAAATCACTGTACTCATTATTGTGATACTATACAATTCAATGTTTACTCATTATTGTGATTGAAACATCCGGTGATTTTTCCATCACTGTACTTATTATTGCAATCCTATACAAATCAACGTGTACCCATTATTGCGATAACCGGAAGTTTACTCGTGTATACACTGTGAGACTCCTTGGTTCTTAAGCGTACCCGGTACACATCACCCATAAACGCGACAAAACCTCTGGGTTACCAAAAATCTCATATCTAGTGGGATGGGAAACACTGAAAAGGGTTTCAGAATCGATCAAGCGCCTTGGTCTAAATTCGAACCAGGGAGCTCTCAATCCGTAGTTAAGGGTGCTATCCACTCCACCACGGCGTCACTTTAGTAGTAGGTTATGTCAAACTCCTCAAGGCGGACTACGCCAAGCGTTGCTTCTATACGGAGCGTAGCGGTACTGTGGGGGGGTTGATACCAACATGAAACAGTTTCTGTTTTGTTTAATAGGTACGTAAGAGGGGGGATTGGTTGCATTGTTAAGAAGGAAATAATTATTGCTTAAAAACTACCAGAAATATATCGCCGTATGACAATATAGATATCAACGATGCAGCCTCGTGATTAATTTTACGTTATAATACTAAGACCACTAACTCGTATAATGTAATTCAACAGTAACCATACGAGTTGTTTCCCTTGCAAAACATATTCCGAATACAATAGTTCGAGGCGGACCAGCCGCTCTAACAAATGACAGAAGTTGGACGTTGCTAGCACGGTTCTTCATTAATATAAATTTGATTTCGGAAGGTCCATTCAACATTATTGATAGCCAAGTGATTGAGCGTTCGCTTCGAGTGCGGTAGGTCTCGGGTTTGATCCCTTGCCGCGTCATACCAAAGACGAAATAAAAATGATACCAGCAATTTCCTTGCTAGACGCTCAGCATAAAAGGGAAACTGGCTTCTCTTCTCTCATACCCTCGTGGAGATGGATAACACCAGGAATGAGGTGTCGAGAGTGATTAATGTAAGTTAGAAAAGCTTGTTTATAAATATAAATAAATTAGTATAAACTATAAACTAACATTGTTTTCTGAAGGAGAGGTTATGCTGTACAATATCACAAACGTAAGAATGACTTACTTATAGATCCTTGCGTAATATCAAAATCAAAGGCATACACTTTTCTAGGGATTGAGTCAATGTAGTACATCGTCTTGTTGTCAGATGTCCATGCCAGACCATTGGAGATGCTGATCCCTTCCTTGTGTTGTCTGATAGAACCGTCTTGTTCCAGAGAATACAAGGCCCCTTGATTCTCGTGGACCACGGCCGGTGATTTTTCTAATCCCATAGTGCCTTCAGAAATTATGGTACATTGTATAAATAGTCACAGACAATTAATCTATACAAGTTAGTTAAACCCAAAATCAAATTTATGCAATAAATTATTCGTATGATATCGTAAAATCATAAATTTTCGAGACGGTACAACTTTCGATATATTAGTTGGATTTACACGGAGACAAATTTCCTAATTGGTTATAATACAGATGATTTGACCCGATCCTCGATCTTCTATTAAGTAAACATGTTTAATCGCTAATATCGTGTGTATATTTATAACCCGTGTTGTATGTTTATAATAAGCGGGGATCGAGTAGCAAGCAGACGCTCGAAATGTAATACAAACACAAATCTAAACACCGATAGTACTCGGTTTGCTCGTGAACATTTAAGAAATAAAAATCTGTTCTTATGTTTTGTCGGTGAATAAAACATCGACAGGAGTTCGGATGCGGAAAAATTAAATCACGAGTGCGTATTGAGTGGCTTATTAGCTGGTACAATTACCTCCCTCGTTAATGAAAACGACGTTCGTAATTTTCTGAAGAAAAGGACACATTTCAAACATTGAAACAATTTTAACATCACCAGTATAAGATATAAATATATTGCATGAAATGAAAAATATAAATAAATTGATTATTAGAAGTTTTTATTAAACTTAGTGTGGAGAGTATATTGGTGTTTCTAAAAATACAAAACAATGTAGATGCGTCGTTGCTGTAACACTGGATACTCGTGCAACTTGCCTTATTTGCAACTCGTTGAAGTTTTTATTGTACAGTTAACGTTCATTCATTCATAAATATGTCACGTGATACGGGGCGTTAATAGTACCAGCCAATTTGTCAGGTATATTGTTGCGGTAATAATACACGGCTTGGTTTCCTCTATGCGTATACGGATTAATCCGCAGATCGTGTTAGAAAAAAATCATCTATTTAACGCAAGAACCTTGTAATAATATATTCATACATAAAGGTCAGGATCAAGCCAAATTCTCCATACTATACTAAAATTAAAGAAAGTGGTTTGGTTTATGCAAAATAAGAACTTGATTTGCCCTAGAGCATAGACAGTGTAGCAATACCACGTGACTTTTGACTACAGTTACAAGTTTATATTTCACGGAAAGCAAATAATTGTCTCCTTAGCGTGGTGTATATTGCATAGAAATCGATAAAGAAATAAAATATTTATGACTATTTTATTTTCCAATGTTTACAAATTTCTTCTTGTAACTGTAGTCAAAAGTCACGTGGTATTTCTACACTGATAGAGACGATTGAGTTATACTGAGTACCATATCGATATTTTCCTATTGTAGTGTACAAAAGATAATTTTGAATAGTGACAAATTATAACATTTGTTAAAAGTATTCTAGTATAATAGAATTTTGAGAGAATATAATCTTGCGCACTAAAAAACCTTTCCATCATACTTAAAGTCAGTAGTTTTTCGTTTATGCAGATCAGACTTATGAAACAATCGTCTGCATTTATTAAGAGTAACGCACACAATTAAAAAGTCACCATTAATGTTAAAAAATGTCATATACAAGGGAGTAAAACTGCAATACAACAGATTACGCAATTACTAACGTATTAATTAACTATTATGTAATTATAAGAAACTGCACTTATCTACGAACCAACCACATTTACCATCGTTTTTAAAAGAACAGACTAACTAATGTTCTAACGTATTCATTATACATGTTTATTATGGAATTGATTACAATCCAGAAATGTGTCAACGAGACACGGGTGTCCCCATTATAGCACATATCATTTCAAATGGGGAAGGAGAGGGGAATAGCAGTTTGAGGTAACATCATTATTCAATTTCTTTAGAGTTGCGGACTATAATTCTATTAAAAATTTATCAGGCACATCATATAATAAAAGTAACAAAGGACCATAATTCTAGTAAAGAATGACACAATAAAATCCCATCTTTTAAGGTCATCTATACATTGAGATTGTTAATCTGTGAAAGTTTGAAGAAATTCCATCCAACAGTTTGTGAAGAGTTCAACACACACTATTTTTCACTATGGGGTACATGTATACAGTTAAAGTACCAGAGGGTCATAATTCTGGTAAAAATTGACACGACGAAAATTCCATCCATTGTGGTCACCTATACATTGATATTGTTAATCTGTGAAAGGTTGAAGAAATTCCAACCAACGGTTTGTGAGGAATTCAACATACAAGATATTTCATAGTATGGGGTATATATAACAAAGGGCCATAACTCCAGTCAAAATTAACGCAGCGATTTACGGTCATCTACATATTTGGGTTGTTCATCTGTTAAAGTTTGAAGAAATTCCACCCAGAAGTTGATGAGGAGTTCAACACACAACATTTGCGTTACGTACGGACTTACAGACGTACATACAGACGGACAGCACCAATGCTATATGCCCCCACTTTTAAATAGGTGGGGCACAAAATGTATTTGTCAATTTGTCTACGCTCTTAACCAAAGAAGAACCCCCGCATCATATTGACCGACGATTGTAAACCAACATACTACGGACGTATGCATTAGGTACATGTATCATGAAATGATTACAAAACTATATTTTGTTAACTCACCAAACCAAAGACGACCACTCGCATCACATTTGCCATCGTTAAGACGCGTCCTCTTCTCGCCATCCACAGTTCCCAATGGTGTAATTCGTTTGGAACCCCAGTCAAAGTGACATATTGTTTTATTGATAGATACGATATATCCCCCATGCTCACAAGGTACGATAAGAGAACAAAACGAACCTGTAAATATAGTTGTATCGTGTGTGAGTGTTTTACGTATGGCACGTTTATTCAGACCTGTCTCTTGTATACAAACAATGTAAAATAAAAACAAAGTATTTTTATTGTTTAAAACACGTTAATCGGATAAAACGACAGTGGAAACCAATACATTATGCATCAAGCCATATACTCATATATAGATAGCTTTTATTCAGAAAAAGGCTATATATATAAGACATATTCAAAATCATAACATGCCATTCTACCTATGGTATGAATTTTAAAATTATAGTCAATCTTTAACCAAGTTGTTAAGAGCTGTCCTAGAACTTTACGATGACCCTCGTACAATATATTTCAAATTATGAATTAATAAGAGAGATTTCAATGTTTACATGCACAGTGTCATGTAAACAGGTGACTGACCTGATTAATTGAGGTCAGTCATATGTATACACACAACAGTAGTGACATTTTGTAATTTCTCTTTTTAATTTATTAATGACACAGAAAACGTATTAATGTGGCTGAATAGATAACATGTTCATTTTTTCTGCCATTGTATACGATTAGATGTTGAAAACAATAAACAAATATTTTTTTTTGATATTCTGATACATTTGAATAAAAAAAGACAACACTTAATGTCTAAGGTTTAATGTAATAAAGAACCAGATCATTTGTTCTTAACGTCAATGTAAAGTGACAACTGTTAGACCCAGATGCACACACGATAAAGTCTACGGTCAGTTGCCTTCGCACACATAATTATTCCAATGAAAAGAAGTAGATTTCAAATACAAAATAATACAAAAATAGAGGTCATGTATCTTTGAACATAAATTCATAGAGTAGTCATACAGTGTTTTATTGGCAATACAATTTATCATTCGGCAAGTTGAACATTTTAACAAAACCTTACGAGCCGCGGTCTCCTGCTATTTTGACATTATGTAATAACTGTATGCATTAAGCTCCAAAATAATTATATAAAAACAACAATACATATTTTAAGTTATTTACCAATATAATACTATAATACACATGTTACTATAAATAGTAACGTATTTGAGCTGTTTTGCTCTGATTGATTACATATTTTCCGGGCCATTATAAAGTAACTGGCCCTCACGTGAGGGCCGATTACTGAAAACGGCCCGCAGAACAGAATAACGTGACGTAATAATTTTCTTCGTTGCGACCAATTTCGGAAAAGTACGCAGATTGAGAACAACTAGAAGTTTGTTGCTTTAAACAGAAGTAGCTTTTTTTTCTTTAATATGCGACCATTTTCTTTTTGCTTTATTAAAATCACTCTTTTGACTCTTTTGAAAACTAAAAAATAACGTTTATGCCAAAATAGCAGGGTTCCCTGGGTACTGTTTTATCAAAGCACTTACGTCAACCTTTAATTTACGCTCAAATTTAAATTCCTTGTATTGCTTTTATAACTGCACCTTTGGAATAGGTTATTTTTGTAGGTCTTTATCAACTGAATAACACTGTAGTCAATTTACCACAAGGCCGAACTTAAAATATTCTTGGTTTTCCCTACCGACCCTATCAGATTTAGAATGGGTAGGTAGGTAAGGTTAAAATATTTTTTTTGGAATTGTTTCAGTATGAGTTAAGACATACAAATGATGAAATTTAGAATTAACTCTTAAGGTGAAAACCAACAGTCCTAAATTTAATGGACCAGGTACGAAAGAAGCCCGTAAACAAAAAAATACAATTTTCACTTCCAATTTTTAATAAAAATATTTTTTATTTCAATTTGGGCAATAAAATGTTTTGGTAGGGCCCTTTTTAATCGGGTAGGTAGGGGATGGGGACACACACAATATCACAAAGAATTCAAATTACGACGAAAGTTTAAGTTTTCCGTAAGTGCTTTGATAAAACCGTACCCTGGGCACCGGCTTAATATACACGTATATGTACAGTCATATAAAGGAAACAAGATGAACACATCCAGACATGCTTATAACAAGGTAAGTCATGTGTTTTTGAGAAAAGTGAATAAAGTTAAGAAATTTATATGTATCGTATAAAAACAGTTGTGTTCTTCAATGGCGCCGAAATCGTTTAATGGCAGTTATGCCCTACTAAACCAGTAAGACGCCATTATCATTATACAAAGGGCCCTAGGTCGCGTACCTGTCGTCGTAGTTCATGAGTTCCCTTAATGGTAACCAAATAAATGCAGGTTCTATTCCATGCGCAAGGTTTTCATATCGTCTTAACAAGGGACCTTGTAATTTTCATCGCATCAACCTATATTGAAGTTTAAGCAAACTTTTGTCTATGATTTGACCTTGTAACTATCATTGTGACCGAGTTTCATAAAGATTAGGTCAACATTGTGACCTCTAGTGACTACGCAAGGTTTTTCTATGTTTTGACCTTGTGACCTCGTTTTTGACCCCGGATGACCCAACATCGAACTTGACCAAGATTTTGTTAAGATTATCGTAGTGGCTGAGTGTCATAAAGATTAGGTAAAAATTGTAACCTTTAACGACTACACAAGGTTTTTCTATGATTTGACCTTGTGACCTTTTGGACCCCGGACGACCCAAAATCAAACTTCTCTAGATTTTGTTGAGATATTTATTGTGACCAAGTTGTATAAAGATTATGTCAAAATTGTGACCTCTAATGACAATACAAGGTTTTTCTATAATTTGACCCTAGATTGTGTTTCAGATGATCATTGTGACCAGGTTTCGTAAAGATTAGTGAAAAATTGTGACCGCTTGTGTCTACACAAACTAATTGTGGACGGACGGACGACGGACTGACGTCGAACGACGGACGAAGAGTGGTCACAAAACCTCACTCTGTCATTTTGTGACAGGTGAGCTAAACCGCATGGCAAGGGGTGTGGTATATAAATGCACAATTGTGCAATAACACTCTAATTAATCAGTAATATATTATCTACATCTAATTGTCCAACCGATTTATCATTTGGCAATAAAATATGTTTAAACTTATGTAGTAAACTGTTGTTCATGAATGAGGCTTGTATGACGGAAATGACAAGATGATTTAAATCTTTTGACCTAGTGTTAAATAAACCGGGAACTTAGATTAGATTTACTAGACATTATGTCGCCTTAATTCCAGAGGGTCGTATGACAATTTTGTGCAAAATTGTCAAGCTCTACATAATGGTACGGGTTATGCCCCTATAGAAATGACTTAAATAGGGTAAATGCCAATTTCAGAAAGGCGTATAACCTATTTATGCGTTTACAGTCAGTTCCAGAGGGACATCAAATCAATTTAGACAAGCTTGAAGCACATCGGGTACACAACTAATTAGTGTATTAAACTTTTAGTTTATCAAGAGACAATTTAGTCTCTGGTTTATCTGTTTGAAGTTCGCGCAGTACATATATTTAATGTTTGTCATTGCCTTTTCGATATCCTAGTAGTTGAGCGTCCACTGCGAGAACGGGAGGTCTCGGGTTCGATCCCTGACCGCGTCTCAGACGAACTAGAAATACATGCCCTCGGGCAAGTTATGTCGAGCCTCGGTGCACGTTGAACAAAAGCAACAACTTAAATGTGCAAATGTTACACTTAATGCCACGATGCATAAAGAAATGATCCATACAAACTTTAATTTGACCTTTGACCTCCAGCTGTGACATTTTAGAGAGGAACCATGGGTTGGTTATCTCACTCCGATTAGTAGAGGTTACCATTCATGCCAATTATAAGCAAGATTGGTCAATCCATGACAAAGTAATGGTCTGGACAAACTTCATCTTGACCTTTGACCTCCAATTGTGACCTTGACCTCTGAGATAGGAACTTGGGGTTGGGCATGACACTCCGCCTCATGGTAAATGCATGAATGGGTTATGGTCCGGATAAGCTTCAATTTGACCTTTGGCCTCCAACCGTGACCTTGACCTTTGAGATAGAAGCTTGGGGGTTAGGCATGAAACTCTGTCTCATAGAGGTTAACATTTATACAAAAATACACGAAATTGTGTCAAGCATGACAAAGTAATGGTCCGGATGAGCTTCAATTTGACCTTTGACCTCCAACTGTGACCTTGACCTTTGAGATAGCAACCTGGGGTTGGGCATGACACTTCTCCTCACGGAGGCGAACATTATTGCCTAATATAGGCGCTATCAGCTCTATTATTATGTAGAGATAACATGCGAGACTCTTTGAAGTACATTTCAACCTTCGTGGCCATTCACATATCCTTAAAATTAATAAGACATCTCGAAATCGAGATTTGCTGGTAAGAAATATAATATTACTCACCTTCGTCTGTTTTTACCTCTGTTGGGTATTCGTCACGCTGCATGGGCGTAGGAGAAGGGGGGGGCCAGGGGGGGGCTAGGCCCCCCAATGTTAGGACAGGAGGGGCCAACATATCGTTTGGCCCCCCAATAATTCAGACCATATTCATAATTTTCCGCCTAAAATAGTATTGTAATAGGTAATTTGCCTTTCATCCTTTGTTAAAAAGTATAAAATGTGAATTTTCTTGCCCGCTTCGCTCGCAAAATGATTTTAATCTATGAAATATGATATCACCCGATCACGTAATTGTTGAAAATAGCTACAAGGACTACAGAAATACTTTGTAAGATAAAGTTTGCACCAGCTGCTATATATTGCTTTTAAACTTTGTCATTGCTATGTTAAATTCCCTTACTAAACCGCTAAAATTCTCAGAATTCGGGCATCTGTTCAATAATTAGTAAAAATATAAATTTACCAAATAAGGACTTAATTTTGATTGATCTTACCAAAATTTATCCCGGGGGAGCATGCGCCCGGACCCCCCTAATTACAATACTCATTTATGATAGGGTTCAATTTTGTTACCCGTTTTTTTGACAAGCAAACAGCTTAGTAGATATACCATACCTTAGTGAATATAATCACAAACTTTCACTATAGCTTAATAACACTTTATGTGACCCCCACATATCTCAAAAAAAAAAATTCGCCCCCCCTCCCAAATATTTGCCCCCCCCAATGTTGAAGACGCTCCTACGCCCATGCGCTGTGGTGTATTCGTCGGGTTATACCGTGTGTTTTAGGAATATTCAAGGTTTTCGACATACTAGTTTGAAGGAATTCATATTGTAACGTAATTTCGGACCATAATGAAATGGGTTTGCCAATTATGTTATCCACAAACAATAAATACGTTATTTTTAACAATATCACAATTTGCATAAACCAGCACAAGCAAGAACTTACTGAATTTATGTGATTCATTTTGTCCAGTTTGAGAGCACCATCTATGTACCACACCGTCATGTATATCCACATACAGTAAACTCTGCGTCTTCTCCTCCCAGTGAGGCCCCTCTCCAATAGAATGACAACTTCTTTCAACCACTGTCTCAACCTGATACGCTGATGTTGACAAGCACCTTTTCAAAGTGTTCGCCACTATTGACGGTGTTTTCAAATCCAATGTATTTAAAATGATATTTGCTGGTCTAATGCCAACGGATATTCGAGCACACCGAGCAATGAACATTGTTAATTTGAGCTGAATAACAGCCTACATATATTTATGACAACAAACACGCCTATTTTCAATAGTTCAAAATACGAGAGGGGTACACTAATACATGATTATACACTATCTAATTCAACTTACTTTTCTAACCTTGGATTTTATCTCCTTCCGATAAATTCAAGGCTATAAATTATACACATATATTTACCAACGTCTATCCATGTTATCGTTGAAGTAAATACCCTAGCCTTGTGCCCGACATTCGTGTTGACCAGGACACTTGTTTTATCAACGGACAAACGAAAATCGTAAAGATACGCCTAAATTTAAATTCTTTATTATTATCAACAACTGAAAATTTGTGACGGATATGGTTTGTAGGGGCTCAGTAACTTATCATTATTAGTACTACAGGCTCCATTTACCACACTGAATAATTGTAAACAAATCATGAAGACTTTAAATTTGATCGTAAGTTTACGGTTTCCGTAAGTGCTTTGATAAAACAGTACCCAGGAGCTCAATGATAAGAGTAAAAGCGCTACGGAGCGCTTTGTTTGGGTTATCCCAGTTCAAGCCCTAGTCTGGTTCCCGATCTTTACCATCTACGCAGTAAAGGACATAATCTAATCTAATGTAAGATTCGGTAACGGGAACTAGACTATTCAAGCCCCGCTAATTTTGAACAGTGCTTAACATGCGTTATTTTTGTGCTAACACGATATAATCGAAATGTATCTAACAGTATTCAACTGTGTAACAACCATTGTCTGAACAGGTAGAGCGAATATAGTAAGTTAGTTTAGCATTGTAATCAAATATGGCTGTATTTATATAAGCTTTTATAATTGGTTTTACTTTGTGCAAGATTCCAAAGTCTATGTGTGAAGTACTGCAAGACTTCAGCACTTATTACTCTTTTGTGATATACTGGTACTAAATTTCATGTTCTTGATGAACCGAATAAGTTTTTTTGCGAGGTTTATGAAGCGGTTTGGTCTTAGCAAAACACGAGGTTCCTGGCATTGTTGTCAGGAAAGAGATGTGGCAAATTGAACAGTTGTGTCCAATAACGATTTAGAACCTAATAAAGAAACCAATGCAAATTAGTATTGTTTAGATAACGTGTCTATGTTTACATTAAATTGTTTGAATTTGCATGAACATTTTATATGTATTCGAAAAAAGACATAGTTGACATCTTAATTGTAATTTTATTGCTATCATAACTACGCTATATGCATTTTGGACTGGTGACTTCAATTGCTCTGAATAAAATATTTGTATTTGTAATGCATTTGGATTGAAGAAGAGCATTAGATATAATATTTTAAAAAGAGTGGATATTTCTATTAAACTAGTATATAATTACTTATAATGTTCAACCAAATTACACGTTCTAAGATAGTTGCACATGCGTTCTTTTTCTTCTTCTTCTGCGTTCCATCTTCTATGACCAATTTCGGATGCAATGATGAACTGGACCGCGTTCTGTAGATTGCTCACAGCTTGGTATCAACCATTCTTCATGCCAATCGGAACGGTCCGTACGGCATTTTTACGGGATAAAATACCTCGGATGTATCAAGCGTATGAATCCAGCAGCTTTCTTTCTTAAATCCTACGCAGAAGAAAATGGGCCGTAACTTATCAGCAGCGCAAGTATCAAAATATGTTTTATTGATTAAACAATACGGTTTCGCTACACCTTGAGCAAAACACGCAGCTACGCAGCGCTTGCTTGGTGGGCGTGTATTCCATTGAAGCACTGTTTAAATCTGTCATGGTGACGTCATGGCGAAAGACGTTATAAAATGGCGACGTTCTATTTACACCCGAGAGATGATTCGCAGAGATTGTCCGAGGTGTCCCGATTGTCTTCATGCATCACCTAGATTGAGACATATTTGCAGTACATTTGTTTTTTTGTGTGCACGGAATGGTGTCTGCTCCTCGGCCTTGCACTGAGACACAGTTGCCTCCGCTAGACCTAGTCTTAACATAAGCTTTCAGTGTCCTGTATGCAGACGGAATATGATAGATTGACAGTGGTGTCTGCTCCTTTGCCTTGCACAGACACACAGTTGCCTCCGCTAGACCTAGTCTTATCATAAGCTTTCACAGTGTCCTGTATGCAGACGGAATATGATAGATTGACAGTGCATGCTAAGTGTGTGTTGGCTGTCTTCACTTGGCATATGTGGCATTCTGTTGAATATCTCACTGTCTGATCTATGCACGTGTGTTCTAATCACATCTCATACACAGTGATATCCCTTTAGAAAGATCGAATGTCTCACCACTTCGATGCCAAGTGTTGTATCGTTCGTTGATCTCAGTCTTACTTTAAAATATAAAAGAACTTTACACGTCGTCTATCGATAACTTTTGTTTCAATTTGCAAGTCGATATTTTGTTAGTAATTATTGTTTTCCTGCAGGTATTATGTTTCTGTCAGATTATTTGATTTAAAACCATTTAATTTGATTGCAACGTCAAAAGAACAAATTATACCTGCAGGTTCTTAATGTAGAATGATGTAGCAAAGTGATCTACAACCTTGCCCCGACGGAGACATTAAAATAATTATATCTTAAAGTGATTCTGTGTCAGAGTAGAATAAACTATGCTATACTGAAAAATAAAGTTCAGCAAGTTTGTCAGGGTACAAATATTTTTACTTGTATGGCGATGTATGCATACGTGATGTAATTAATATGTGGTTTTGAGAAGCAATGACGTCATTTAAAAGGAAAACACGTGTAACACGTGCAAGAGGAAATCTGATCCGTGTAAAGGATGAAAACAAACACGATATTGTCAGTCTTATGCCACAATCAAATAAACCGGTGTTAAAATTGTAAAATATTCAAGAATGACAGTGAACGACGTCAAATAGCTATTGGAATGTTGAATTATGTCACGAATGCAAGAGGCAAAGCAATACATTTTAATGACAAGTAATTGATCATTAGTCGCCTAAGGACTAAATATTCGCTAATAGGAGACGTCAAAGGTGGGCCGTGTTTAGACAGACTAGCAGTAACTACGTCACAAAAAGAGCGTTAGATTGAAGTGACGTCAACACGTAACAGATTCATGAGAAGTCACCAGCTAACTGTTCATGTCAGTAACGCAAACGACACTATTGTTTGTTAAAATATTCACCAGAATAGACAATCCAACGCTAGAATTTATGGACGCTATGCTGACGTTGGCATACCGTTGACACGACGTCATTGGTAGGGTTGGTTTGCCTCGGCAATTTTTATCGCATATAACGACTCATAAGCAATAAAATAACCATCTCTGTATAGATTAAACAAGCACACAAGAATTTTCGCCGATTTAACAAATTTTGGTCCTTCTCGGGAGTAGAGGAGATGAGGAACAAGATGCCATCCAAGGTGCATGACCTTGAGCAAACATCGAACAAAACTGGTATAACATTCCCCTAACCGTTGTTTTCAAGCTTTGTAACAGCAACAGACACATATGTTCGACTGTACTGACTCCTTAAGGGAGGGCATAATCGACATCACATTTCTAGTGATTTTTCTAATTTCCCCCTTACTCCTTACAAGTGACGAATTTCCGTTAGGATGAAAATTTCCTTCACTTAAATGGTTGAATGTCAAAGGAATGAAATGATCATAAGACTTTCCTTCTGTTAAATATCATGCAACTTCACGAAAACCAATGAAATAGTCCAACTTGCTAAACTTTTTTATGAGCTTTTAACCAATTGTTTCAAAGAAACAATATGACCATTTGTTTATTTATTGTTTTTTGGGATCACATAAGCTAAAACATCTATAATTAGAACCAGTATTATTATGAAACTGCAGCGGAAAATAATGTCGTATCAATTACGCGATAAAACTTACAAAACAGCGTATTTTTGTAATTTATTGGTATTTTGTCACTTAAGACTCATTTTCTTTATAGCCCGTTAGCGACTAGGCTGGACCCCCATAAACCTTAAATATCTTAAAAAATACAATGCCAATTAGAATAAAAAGGGGTATCACTTCATAAATCAACCTTCCCAACTCTCAAAAATTAAAACAGAATTTTTGGTCAACAGAAAAGTGTACTTTGCATTTACTTCCAATGTAAAATTTTAAGTCTAAAACAGGGTAAATACGTATGGGTGATTGAAGTGACTGGAACAGCAAAGGTCAGCACATTGGTCCAATATAACTGTACATTGAGGTACACACCAGTGACGATTGCAAATATAAAATGAGGCCCATACATCAAAGTGTATGTGTTTTATGTTTAAGCTCACCTCAAGACTCAACATTTTGTTTATACAAATGATCATTACAATCAGGAGGTGGGCCTCAACTATATACACATTAATGACCAGTCAAAGTTATTCATATATGTCCCGTTACAGTTATTAGCAATACAATAGCATTAGTCTAACTACATGATCGTAATGGCTTATTTTACTCCCTGTCCAATTGTTGATTAAAATACGAAATTTAATACATTAGACACAAGGGGAAAAAATTAATGAGTCCGTAAAAAATTCTGAAATTTAAACACAGAGTTGGTAAAGGTAATTCACTGTACCTTACCGAATTTCAATCACATTGCATTATTACTTTAAGAGATATTTAAGGTTTATGGGGGTCCAGCCTAGTCGCTAACTGACTATACAACGATTTGAATTATGGAAGTTATGGCCAATACGATCATTAAAAGGGATTAAACAAACTAAAACATTAAATGTTTAGATGGGCAAAGTCTATTTTTAACTTCTGTCAATGATGAAAGTGTTACATTCTGATCACCTCGGCCCATTATGCATTGCAATAGAAATTTATTTACCGGAGACAAACGGAAATGGCCGAGCTTTCATGATTGGAAAGTGTTATTGCATAAATCGAAAGCATGGAGTGGCTAATCCAGTCCTATGACAATTTTAGTCATCTAAATTAAAAAAAAACATTTGACGGAAACATAAAAATGTACAAAACAATACAATCCTTGCATCCCTAGTTCTGGCTAAATATGTTATACAAATAGTAATTACATCCAATTTAGTTGTATAATAGTGTAGCATTTTAAAAATATACTAGTCAAAACTTCCAACGCAACAGTATAACTTTCCGCATTTTCATCATTTATTGTTAGTTTTTATAAAAAAAATGACCGGTTCTATTCTAGGTCATTTGTAACAGAGCGTGATTGAAATCTGCACGATTTTCGCGTGATTTTATCGACATCATCGATTTTTGACATTTAGAGCTCCAACTATGGTGCGTGAATCACGTGCAAATCAGAGATTTTAAAAACTCACGATTTTTTTCTCGAACGTTTCTCTGTCACTATAGCACATTGAGTAAGTTAAGTTGTATTGTCTGCAAAAGGTACATCACTCGTGTACTGAAATATGTCTGACCACATAGGTATCCTGGAAGCGTACATATGGTATACAGAATGCCAGTTTAGTCTAGGAACTTAAAACCAGTCGCATAGGACTAGGTCTACAAAAATGACTTGGTGATAAAGCATTCCCATGCGCTTTTCGTTCTGTGCGTAGAGGTATTTTTTCGAAAAAGGTTCATACAATATTATAGTCTATTCAATTAACACTTCGACGTTTTATGAAATATTTTATTATATATTAAAAGTTTTTCCTGTTTAGAACCTTCTTGTAACATATTTGCCCGTTGGTTATGTTTCCTTTGTGTGTGAAGAAAATCTAATGTATCATTTTCATCACTGACTGCGTGTGTTTTACAATAACTGGTTTCTTAGTAGTTTGGTTTGAACATAAAATTATGTGATATTTCTTTCTTGGTTAATGATAGTGAGTGTATGATTTATCCTTTGGTATACCACGTAAAAACTACTCTTGAAGGTACTCGGTATATTTTCTATGCATTTGAAATAAGATGACGATTTGGTGACCACGTACTGGGCATGATATACAGTGGGTACACATCTTGTTAACTTGAAGAATGTTCTTACAAATGAAGTAAACTTGGCATAACTCGAGCATACATGAGCAGCTTACAGTCCAGCAGTCAATATTACAGCTTTGAGACGAATTTCCAACTTTTTAACAATGTTCTTTTTGATTATTGTTGTTTTCGAATGACCACTTTTGTTGTTCTTTTTATATGATACCTATGATGCCTACTTCGTAACATGCAATAAAAGTGTAATGTGGAGTGCCCCCACAGATAGTTTTCCTGTCGCTTACACAGTCTTTCACCAACACTATGAACAGTTTCAAACTAGAAAAGGGCGATGAACTCGATACTAGACAGTAGACACACGCACTCGCACACACGAGCAAATGGTGTGATGATAATCGATCTTGCTTCATACAACAGCTGTACACATGCTCGCTATGTGTCAGGTGCTTACTAGTAGTTTCTCGTATTAACATGATATAGTCATCCTCATACATCAGTGGTTAGTCAAGTTCCCAGACTGTGATATCACAGGTGAAGTGTACTCTGGTGAACGAGAATGGATTTAGTTTACGTTCTGACTTATCAGTCATCATTTAGTGTAGTACAGTTTCCGAAAAGGTATTGAATTTAACATGTGATTGATCTGAAATTGCCCTGACAACTTTGCATGAGATTTGAGAGTTGACACATTAATTAGCGAATGTCGAAATAAGATGTATGACTTTCGGTTCGCGCGAACTTACCGGCGGTTGTCATTCTATGTCTAATTTGTTGTTATCTTTTTTGCAACAGTGAGTATTTAGTTTACGCATATTGTATGTCGAATTGAATGTAAAAGGTAAAACTAGAAATCCATGCCTCGGGCAAACTATGTCGAGCCTCGGCGCACGTTGAAAAAAGGCTACAACCTAAATAAGCCTTCAATTTGACCACGAACTGTGACCTTGACCTTTGAGATAGGAACCTGGTGATAGGGCATGACACTACGACTCATAGAGGATAACATTCATGCCAATTATAAGCAATATTGGCCAATGCATGACAAAGTAATGGTATAACTTCAACTTGACATATGACCTACAACTGTGACCTTGACCTTTGAGAATGGAACCTGGGGCATGACACTCCGCCTCATGGAGGTTAGCGTTCATGTTAAATATAAGAAAGACTGGTCAATGTATGACAAAGTAATGGTCAAGGCAAGCTTCAATTTGACTTTTGACCTGCAACTGTGACCTTGACCTTTGAGATAGGAACCTGTGTGTTGGGCATGTCACTCTGTCTCAGGAAGGTTAACATTCACGTCAAATATAAGAAATATTGGTCAATGTATGACAAAGGTATGGTCAGGGCAAGCTTCAATTTGACCTTTGACATCCAACTGTGACCTTGACCTTTGAGATAGGAACCTGGGTTTTGGCATGACACTCCGCCTCATGGAGGTTAAAATTAATGCCAAATATAAAAAAGTTAGTTGTTCGGTTATTAATTCATGTATTCATATTTTATTTCATGTTTCTATCGACTGTTTGGATTAATGAATTGTTGATTTGCATGCGTCTTATTAAAAGTCTACGTTTAACCGTTAGACTGGCGTCAGTGGCGTGGTCTCGTTTTTGTCAATGTCATTACTGACACACATTTTGTGTCTTTGCAGGCTAAATCCAACCAACCAACCACCGTAGTAAACTCACGACACAAAGTTCGAAACCTTTGCATTTCATATTGAAATCTCAACCTAATTCGTTGTAAGAGCAATTGCAAATCATTGGAAATAAACTTTAAACTTTCCCCAAATTTGTCGTTTTCCGTTTTGTGATAATATGTACATTTTCTGGGAAGATATGGAGTTTTAAATTGAATAAGTTCGCAGTTGCCCATTCGAGTTTACCAGAAAAATTGAATTGGTAGATGGCTGTTGGTTCGCAGTTGCCAATTCGATCATGCAGCGTAACAATCTACCTGGCAGCTGCCTGCCGATTCGATCCTGGACAAAATCAACTGGCAACTGGCTGCTGACTTCACGCACATAAGATATCACCACAGTAAATTGTTTTAATTGCTCCGTTTAAACGGGATAATAAACCGTTTAATAAATGTGGCACTTGTCACTCCATGGGCTCCGTATTAATTTTTATTCACCTACAAATTTATAAAATCAAATTGAGAGGCTAAGGCCTCCCAAAAACAGTCCACCACGCTCTACATACAAGTTAGTCTTACGGAAGATTGATTCTAAATATAAATTGTTTTTAAAACCAAGACTATCATTCCGTAAGATTGAGATGTGAGAATAGGAACATAAGGAAAAACGGATCTAAAACCCCATTCACAATTGTACGCCGGACGTGCGACGGGTCTACGATGTAAATTAAAGGACTATCGTGCG
This sequence comes from Spisula solida, assembly GCA_947247005.1. NCBI lineage: Eukaryota > Metazoa > Mollusca > Bivalvia > Venerida > Mactridae > Spisula > Spisula solida. The sequence continues at coordinate 42,365,568 of OX365948.1, read as the reverse complement.
TCCGTCGCACGACGGACTTAATAAATTTCTGCATCTTGCGACCGTCGTGCGACGGAAAACATAATCGTTGACCTTCGTCGTAGAGTTTTGGACATGTTCAAAATTTACTACGGCTGGTGACTGTCGTAAGTCCGTCGTGCGATGCCCTACGTCGTCGCACGATGGACGTGCAACGGACGTGCGATAGACGTACGATGGACGCACGATTAGTTTGTGATTGTAAGGTCAAACTAGCATTTAGAATCATACCAACATCGTGCGATGGACGTGCGATGCACGTCCGTCCTGTTGATAAACATTATCGTGAGTCAATCGCACGACCGTCGTACGACGATCGCACGACGTTCTTAAACGTATATTTTCTTTCTCAACATTCATACCATACAGTGTAATTATACAATAAAATCATATTCTGATGAACAATGCGTACTTTGAAACAGTAAATCTAGAGCGACACACATTGGGAAAGGTAACGATTGGTTGTTTTACAGAGGTAGTTACTCTAGAGAAGTAAAAGTATTTGATTATGACATGTATTGAACGTGTTTAGAGTATTAAGAAAGCTGTTTTCTCTTTCGCCCAGTGATAAATCATCCTCATTACCAGCGAGCCTTGAGAGAGCAGGTATATTTGATAGCATAAAGTAAAAAGTCCAAGGAGGGGCCCGTGATCTGTTCTCGATGGTTTACGATTTCAAAAAAAAATCCAAAAAATGATGCATTTTGTAAGAATGTCACGAACCAGACTAATTCCATTATTCCATGCGGATAACGTCGGTCTTTGTCGCATTGCAATAGTTTATTTACCGAAGAAACCAGAACTGTTCGAAATTTCAGTGAGCGCTAGGCAATATTGAGACAATGGATCTAAACAGCAGGTGACTGCAGCTGCATAAGCACAGCGCTTCCCAGTCAATGATAAATATAGTGAGCAATGGAGTACATCCCGTAGAGAACACATTGTTCTTGAACGAAAATAGGTTAGTTCTATGGTTAATGTGTCAATTTTACGGAATTTCGGGTGTTAACTTCTGATCGGTATTTTTTACGCAACCGATAATTTTCTTACGCAAAAAGATGGCTGACGTATGTCGGCCCGGGCAAGTCGAAATTCTTAGAAAGAACTACAAAAGTATCCTCAAAACCCTTCCCTACGATAAAAATGTACACGCCATTCGATTAAAAGAGTATAAAACACGAGTTTAGATCGTTTTCTCGTTGGATAAATTCTTCGCTTACGTTTCATACTCAACACTTTCGTACCACTTCCCACCGTTCGTCCTGAATATTGTTTTTCGTACTCAACACAATTCGTACCCGGCACTTCGCTCCGTAAATTATTTTTTGGATTTTTTTAGGACCAGCGGGTAAAATTAGTGCTAATTGTTTCCCTTGATAAAATTAACAACATATACAGTTGTTTCTTTTGGTCTCCAGAGTCATATAAGGAGAATTACCATTCAGTGTTAATGTCTATTCAGAGACTTAAAATTCTAAATGTCTCTTGTCTAATGTCATGGAATTATCGGAATTGGTTTATGATCTTTGATATTGTTGAACACTGAAAACATGTCTTATGATAATACCTTTTAATGAACTGATACGAGGTTTTATTTATAAGCATATAAATATTATATGTAACAAGGGAGTCATAATATGCAATTAAGTGTCTTGAAAATTGGTTTGTTATACATGAAATTATTTAAAAATTTGTTGATAAATTTCGTATGTCAAATTATCGTGCATATAGTATTCCCAATTTGAAAGCTACCGGCCTATCGCGCTTAATTTTTTCTCACAATTTTTTTAGATTTTCATGCGCAATTTTATACACAGCTGTTGAATTATGCAGATAGAAGGTCGAGGATCCTGTCAATTCTCTGTCAAATGAAGTCGGTACATTATTTGCTCGCAGGAACTATTTGACTTGTACATCAGTGGTTAGTCAAGTTTCCAGACTCACAGGTGAAGAATAATCTGGTGAACGAGAATGGTGATAAATGAGAACAAACATAGAATTTGTTGGCGTGTTAGCATATATATACAAGCAACTGATAATTAACATCATGGTTATGCACACTGTTATTTTTTTACTTGTCTTGTTCGTTTTTGCATGTATAAAAAGTGGATGGGAACGGTATAGTTTAATACAAAAGTAAATTTAAGCGTACAATAAGTCATCTGCTTATTATAAATATATAGTGTTATATATTGAGTTATAAATATGAACTAGCGACACTTTAAGTTTTTTAAAAACATTATTCTCTTCAAATATGCACATTGGGTTAATTTATGCAAATTGGTACTGTATAGCCCCAAAACAAGGCTGGCGATCCCTACATGTTATAAAAAGGGGTGGTCTGTATGATTCTCAACTCATTAGCACTTATTATTTTCGATCGTTGAGTTTTTGTACACTCGATGACAATCACCATTTATTTATAAAATTTTGCAAGTGGAAGGGTTAACAATTTACAAATGTATCATGTACAAATATTGAATACTGAAAGACAAATGCACACATAAAACTGAATGGTTGCTTAAAGTGGCGTGATATGATATATTAATTACACATGTATTTCAGCTTAATATCTTTCAAGTTTCCTATTCATTTATTTTTCAAAATCGTATCGGTTTCATATTGTGATTAATAATATCCAGCTGCTGAAACTTATTTTCCAAACGAAGCCAATAGTTCCACAATCCAATTGTCGTACGAAGGGTTTATAACAACTTTTCATCGTAGGGCTGACGTGCGTCGAATGTTTTGTCGCGCGACAATCGTGCGAGCGTCGTGAGACGGACGCACGATAGTCTCCAAATTTCCATCGCAGACCCGTCGTGCGTCCGCCGTACGACAATTGTGAGCGCTCTACTAAAGGAGTAGATCTACGAAAGGTCTTAATTGGCCTAAAACATATTAAATTATCAAAGTATGTTATTATGTGTCATTTTTGTATTTTTGTAATGTTGATAGCTTTATCCGTTTGCATAGGGAAGCATTTTGATTTTTACCTGTCACCTGTCCATTAATTGGTATCCATGTTTGGCCATTTCTCACAAAAAATTGCATATTTAGTCCATATTTTACCAGTTTAAGTGACTTTTTGAATATGGGCACAGTCCTCGACCAAAATCAGATGACTATAATGTGAAATTGTACTTTATAATACATTGTTTACAGCACAATTCATGATGGTCGAGAGCTGTGCCCATAGTAAATTTTAAGATTTTAGGTACCGCTTCAACGGTATTTCCTCTCTTCATAGAGCCACGAAGGCACGACATTGGTCCCGCTTTTAGCCATATTCTCAAGACATTTAGTACTTATTGTACGATGTTTTATATGCTATGCACAATCTTTAGACATTGTACTTCAACTGTACATAAAAAACTTATAAGAAATACGCCTTGCTGTTTTTATATACTCCACTGAACCCAACCCACTTTAACAAAAACGTCATTTTTTACGAAATTTACCAATCTTAGCACCATTTTCACATTGGTGACATCCGAGAACGGTTACTAAATTTTTACCACTGCTTTTTATCAGCAAAAGCAACCAAATACACAAAAAATCATTGACATTCTTCAATGCCGCTACATTCAAAAAGCGAAAAAAATCGTAAATTAAGACTGCAGAAATCAGGCCAGACGTCAATTTTTAGAAAAATGACGTCAAAAACCATTTTGTTCAATAATTTGAAAACAATATATCTTTTTAACATATATTATCAAACCTTCTTTTTGTTTCCATGGAAACAGACTAGCAGTTCCCATGTAAAACTTAGATTATAAAGCACAGAAGAAATTCATGTGATTTATTTCTAAAACTGTTCCGTAGCGACGTTGTATTCGAAGTTGAGGCTTTAATGAGCTTTTTGGTAGTTTTTTCAAATATGTTGCCATGGTAACCAAATCAAAATAATTGTAAATGTTCTTGTTTTACTATGTATGAACATTCTGATAATACAAACATATTTCTTCAATAACTAAAAATAGATCTAATTGGTTTCAATATTTCTTAATATTTTCGTTGCTATGGTAACAGTTCCAATGAACAGCTTTAATTCAAAAAATCCAGAGGAAAGTATTATGATGTATTTCGAACGATATTCAATTGAAAATGTTTCATACAAACAATTTATGTAATGTGGTGTCATAAATGTGCATTTTGGGCATTTTTGAAAACTGTTACCATGGCAACCAAATTGAAAATTCGTAATAAAGGTAAGTTTCAATTCTTAATATCACTCAGAGTCTATGTATGCACACTTACATATCGAATCACTATTATGGAAATAGATGTTTTTTTCCATTTTTTGGCAAAATATTATACCCGTTACCATGGTAACAGTTTCAACAAAATTTCTAAAAAAATTGTGTTTTTGTAAAATACTTAAGCTGGTGGTAAAAAATTATCATTTTCACAGGATTTGGACATGGGGCCATTGTTTACCCTTCGTGGCTCTACTCCTTTCCTTTTCCAGACGTACGTCGTTACGTTTAGACGTAGCTTTACAAGCATCGTACGACAGAGAAAATTCTACGGCAATTGTGAAAGGGGTTTAAGATATGTATTGAATATGAGCTCAGGCTAATAGAACTGTTATTCAGACACAATGCCAAAGTACACTATAGGGGTCAAACACCAAGCATAAGGTGATAAACCATATAAACTCACGTGACAGAAGTGTGTGTCACTTGTCTAGACGTTTATTAGCATAATCGCACACCTGGCCGTGTGATAACAATTACTGTATTATTTTTTATATAATTATGTGACAATTATGCTACTTATACCATAATCTACACCATTTTAATGTCAAAAAGTGTCTTTGGTTTGCATTAATTATACATTGAAGCCCACGTGAAACCAAATGTGTAGCCTAGTTAAATACAAGTATTTACTCAGTTAGTTAGTTACAAACTTACTTACTCACTGACACTGTAACCCACCGTACACCAGATAAAGAATATTATATTAAGTCAGACAGGGAAGGAAGGCAGCAAGCAACTTCAGCCGAGTATACAAAACATTAAAAACACACACAGCACAATGGCCAACTAAACAAGAAAATATCCGCCCAAGTCCAAGCTGTCGAAACGTAAAATGAATTATTAGTTTCAGCAACCGAAAGACTGAATGCCCTAGCTGAATGACCCAGTTTCCACAGCAAAACGACTATTACGCCTACTTTTAGTTGTCAAAAGTCCTAAAAAGAAGTGCCCAACACACGTACTGCCGAACAAGAAAATTAATCCCATCTGTTAACAAGCTGAATAGAATAGTTTCAGCAAACAAAAGGCGGAATGTCTACGCTGAATGACCTAGTTACAACAGTAAAACTGCTTTAATATATAGTTTTAGCTGTTTGAAGCCCCAAAAGTTACAGTATTAAAACAGCTGCAAGACATGGTTTCAGCTGAATGACCTTTCAGCAATACAAAAACTTAAAGCCCTAGCCGGATGACCTAGTTTCAATACGTAAGATGTCCCAGCTGAATGCCCCAGCCTCAATAAGTCGAGATATACCTAAGTGAACAACCCCGCCACATGATCACAGTAAACACTCCAGCCGGATGACCTAGTTTAAATAAGTGAATATTGTAGTATATAAATTAAAATCATGACGTAATTGAAAAAGTCGAGATATGACGTAGTGAACAACCACGCTATATGATCGCAGTGGTACACAAGGAACTAAATAAATAAATCAAGCAACAGAAAACAACATTCATAACTTCACAGCTGTACATCAACCCCTGAACGAACCGGTCAAGGATCCGAATCAAAAAGTTAGGGGACAACCAGCAAATGCGAATAAAATAACTCCTAGCTCCACAGAACGTTTGGCACCGGTAAAAAATGAATACTGAGAAATTATGACATATTACTGAATGAAAAACTCCACTATAAACTGAATTGGAGTTGCAGCCCACATACTAATAGATAAACAAAATACGAAACTACCTGAAGTAGCAACGCCCAACAGAAACAGCGGGGCACGAAGGGACACACGAGAACTAAATGATAATATACAACGTAACTCGAAAAGGCGCAGACCATGCCCAACATAAATCAAAGCACTGAGAGTAGTGGTGGGAGGCGATCTGGTTGCTGCTACTAAAGCTTAAACCGACTTTACACGTTTAATGTTCGTTTTCTTACTGCCGATCTTGTCTTGAATGTCAAAATAGACATATGTGACTATATAGGCATGTTGGGTATCTAAATAATTGTTAAAAGGTGCATATTAATTTATATGTAATACGTGTATTGAATGCGTATGTCAAAAGTGGCTTTAAAATAATACTACGCGCCTATTTATCAGATTCTACAGTGCCGTCTGGTAATCACTTCCCTCACAGCGTGAGACAGTCTATAGAAAGCGGCTAGCTAGTACAGCGGCACCATATGATTGCATAACAGTACTTTACAGACCGTATACGATTCATTGATAAAACCATCACTTGACCGTAGTCTGAAGTTTCTAAAAATAGCTTTACAGCGGGGACATTTGATGAACACCTCATTTTCGTATTATGAAACAAGTTTGGTATCGGCCGGTGTAGTGATTCTTTTGCAAAAATATCGATTTAACGAACAGTTTCACAATAATTTTTGATCTTAGAATAAACAAATGTTGCTGATTGGCTTAAATCAGTTATAAAATTGTAGCAGTATTGGGAATGTTGACAGTTTCTGGAACTACTTGAATGCGGATTCACATAGCAGCCTAAACGCGGTTAATTTTGTATTAAGAAATGGGCATGGTAGTAATGAGAGGCTTAAACGCCTCCCAAAAACTAGTACAGGAACATGAAATACAAAATCGGGCATCCCATCCCGAAAGTCTGCTGCTTCAGTCAGTCAAACTAAACAAGAGGGCCCAAAGGGCCCTAGGTCGCTCACCTGTTATAGCAGTACATGCAAGACCTGTGATTTGACCTAGTGACCTAGTTCTTGGCCCCATATGACGCAATATCGCACTTGACCTAGATTTTGTTTAGATGATCACTCTGACCAAGTTTCATAAGGATTAGGCTAAAATTGTGACCTCTAGTGACTATACAAGGTTTTTCTATGATTTGACCTTGTGACCTAGTTTTTGACCCCGGATGACCCAATATCGAACTTGACCTAGATTTTGTTGTGATGATCATTGTGACCAAGTATCATAAAGATTAGGTCAAAATTGTGACCTCTAGTGACTACACAAGGTTTTTCTATGATTAGACCTTGTGACCTAGTTTTTGACCCCGGATGACCTAATATCGAACTTGACCTAGATTTTGTTGTGATGATCACTGTGACCAAGTTTCATAAAGATTAGGTCAAAATTGTGATCTCTAGTGACTACGCAAGGTTTTTCTATGATTAGACCTTGTGACCTAGTTTTTAACCCCGGATGACCCAATATCGAACTTGACCTAGATTTTGTTGTGATGATCACTGTGACCAAGTTTCATAAAGATTAGGTCAAAATTGTGACCTCTAGTGTCTACACAAGGTTTTTTTATGATTTGACCTTGTGACCTAGTTTTTGACCCCGGATAACCCAATATCGAACTTGACCTAGATTTTGTTGTGATAATCATTGTGACCAAGTTTTATAAAGATTAGGTCAAAATTGTGACCTCAAGTGGCTACACAAGGTTTTTCTATGATTTGACCTTGTGACCTAGTTTTTGACCCCGGATGACCCAATACCGAACTTGACCTAGATTTAGTTGACATGATCATTGTGACCAAGTTTCATAAAGATTAAGTCAAAATTGTGACGTCTAGTGTCTACACAAGGTTTTTTTATGATTTGACCTTGTGACCTAGTTTTTGACCCCGGATGACCCAATATCGAACTTGACCTAGATTTTGTTGTGATAATCATTGTGACCAAGTTTCATAAAGATTAGGTCAAAATTGTGACCTCTAGTGACTACACAAGGTTTTTCTATGATTTGACCTTGTGACCTAGTTTTTGACCCCGAATGACCCAATATCGAACTTGACCTAGATTTTGTTGTGATAATCATTGTGACCAAGTTTCATAAAGATTAGGTCAAAATTGTGACCTCTAGTGACTACACAAGGTTTTTCTATGATTTGACCTTGTGACCTAGTTTTTGACCCCGAATGACCCAATATCGAACTTGACCTAGATTTTGTTGAGATGATCATTGTGACCAAGTTTCATAAAGATTAAGTCAAAATTGTGACCTCTAGTGTCTACACAAGCAAATTGTTGACGGACGGACGGACTGACGACGGACGACGGACGACGGACGACGGACGAAGAGTGATCACAAAAGCTCACTCTGTTACTTTGTGACAGGTGAGCTAAAAAGAACACGAGTGAGTTGGTAGGAAATTAACAACCGGACAACACACACACCACAAGGACAATCCACAACAGAGAGTATATGTAATTTTGAAAGATACGAAGCAGCCTAGTGCTGGACAACGAATATGCAAAATGCCACATACAAAATTGATTACTAACAGTTTTCTTACAGTAGTTACAATGGTTAACGTACATAATATTCTGCATCTCTTCGTTTTAGACTTTTATAAATATATTGAGAGAGGTTAAGAATAATATTTTGTTTTTTCAGATGACATAAGTTCTACAAATTTAGGGATATTTCGTCGCTTCCAAAAATATAGTTTGATATATTGTTTTTGTTTTTCATAGTATAAGGACATTCTAGTAGAAGGTGAAACTCATATTCTTGTTGCATATTTCGCAGATGACTCAGATGCAATCTAATTTTCAACAATAAACGCTTATAAATACCAAAGACCTAAATATACAAAGATTGGAAAAATCTACCAAATCTCGCAATATCTCGCGGCAGTCTTCTGAAATCTCGTGAAATCTCGTTTTTTTAAATTCCTTATATCTCCTGTTTTCGTGTACCTAATAAACTAATAAGTTTATGCAATAGATTTATTATTCTGCATTGAAATCAGTCAGGAAATAAAACATTAGACCTCAAAGAGCCAGACATACTCACAGGTAACTGTATCATTAATAAACAGTACCTAAAAAAAAATTTAGAATTCTTATACAAGGTGTATTTCCATGAATTGACCAGGTATCAAAAACTAGAATTGGCTTTCGATATCTTCATAAAGTAATTATATTCGTAAAAAACATGACTATAACTACTTTCATGCGAAATCCCATCGAAATTGGTCAAGTAGTTAAACAGTTATACCATAAATACTTTTCACGGTGACCAACCGGTCACTGGGGTGGACTCAATAAAAACTAAAACATGGAAATATTGAGGAAATCACCAACATATGTCGAATTTACCGTTGTGTAGAAACATAATAATGCGGTAAAATTAAAGAACGAAAAAGTTGGAACAGATTTACCTGGTTGACACATGTTCACTTCAGTGAATGTATACGTGTAAGCCGAAAAACGAATCGTTTGCATATTTAAATGTCAAAATGACTCCATGTTTCTCCGAACGTTCCGAATGATGCGCGTGATTTCCTTTTTGTAACAACGATTTTCATTGGTTGATTTCATTGGGGTTTCCCAGGACTTGGTAACCAGCGTACAAACGATGTATACTACGCCAATGAAAACGACCGTTATAAAATACGTTCTAAATACCCGTCAGACACACTAAAAACCGCTACAGTCGTTCCTACAGCGTTTTACGCCCTCGAAAAATAAAATCAAAGTTTAAACAATGAATTATATCGTACGAAGGTAAATTTAAGCATGTTTTCGAATGCTTTCGATTCACAAAGATGTTTTTGATCACCCACATCTTTGAATAGATGAATAATGCCGTAAATGCTTTAAATTATGAAAAAAACAAAATAACCCAGTGACTGTACGATCACTTCTCCGGGAAATATACCTTGTATAAGAATTCTAAATTTAACAAAAAAAATTTTTTTTTAGGTACTGTTTATTAATGATACAGTTACCTGTGGACATACTCTCATTTTTATGGAAATTCCAATTTTATCAGAATATACCCAATTTGTCCCATTCAAGCAATACCTTTCTGAATTCTATAAGAGATAGAAAAAAAATAAGTTACATCACGCAGTAGAAGAAACCTAGCTCTTCAAAATAAGATATTGGTCATTAAAAAAGGATGACAAACAAAAGCGTTCATGAAAAATATCAGCATCTGGTGCATGCTATTTTGCTTTTTCTCCCCGTTTTCAATAAAGTGTCCAATCTGTGTATAATTAGGTCTTTGTAAATACTGACAATGTATCAGCTGTAAAATTATTTTAATAGAAGGTCGAAAGTCGTGTCGTGGTATACTCCGTGCTCAAACTCTTACACCGTCATTCAGTTGGAGCATATTCTCAAGAAAACGTTTATTATATAAGTTTCAGATTCGGCACCACTTTGCATCAAAACGATTATATTAAGTCAGACAGGGAAGGTAGTACTGAACCTAACCAGCCGAGCACAGAAAACACACAAAGCACTGAAAACACGGCATCCCGTCCCGAAAGTCTGCCGACTCAGTCAGTCAAACTAAAACGGAAATGAACTATCTAAGAAAATGAATACATGATATATCTAAGTTTAGTAATGAATAAGTTACATCTATATTGTATTTTATAAATGAGCCCTTCATACTCCATCGAGTATACGTGCTCTCGAGAAGGTGTATACACATGGTGGGAAAACGGATCTACAAAGGGTATGAGTTTGGGCATGGAGTTTGAGTATGAGAACATGTTTATAATCCTGCTACTGTTCAAAACTTTGAATGTGCACATATCAGATTTACCATACATACAGTTCATTTGTCTTATTCTGGTCCGATCTCAATGCTTCTATCGTGTATTCTGGAGAGACATGTGCTGCTCTCAGTGTTTTAAGGAATTAAATACTAAGAAATTCAACAAAACTCACTGAACAAGTCACGAAATAAGATCATGCTGATATGCATGTGTACTGTATGCACCTCTTGATAGCATAGTAGCTAACTAAAAGATAATACACAACCCACTAAAAACCCGTGATACTTGATAAAATGGACATTGAATACAGCCTTGCATTAGTAAGCAGGATTATATTTATAGCTTACAAACAATACATAAACTAAAATTCCCTGTCAAGCAATTTGAATAGCTATGATAGTCGTTAAAACACGTCTTTTAAATCTGTCTCTGTTAGTCTCTGTTAGTTGATATTAATATTTTACATTATGCCGTAGTCGTTTGCATTCGATAACCAAAGCTGTCTATTTTGTTCGCATTTTTGTTGTTATACCCCCAGATACATAGTATATGGGGGCTATATTGGAGTCATGCTTGAGGTTGGTCTGTTGGTCGGTCCGTCGGTTGGTCGGTTGGTCCGTACACATTTTGTCCACGCTATTTCTCTGCAACCAGTGGTCGGATTTCAATGAAACTTGGCAAATATCATCAGTACCAAGTCTAGTTGTGCATATCGTCAGCGGATATCGGTCAGATTAATTTTAAAGGAGTTATGGCCCTATATTATGTAGGTTGATTTCATTTTTTGAAGATATGTTGTTAAGCATATCATGTATAATAAAAATTATGTTGTACTTTATTCAAGTCAATATTATTAATAAAGTTACATGTTTTCGATCTATTCCATAACTTAATTGTTGGTTGGTCATTATTTTGTTTTTGATAACCGATACGTATTTTGAATCCTAGGTTCAGTTCAATCGGATTATGTACATCAGACAGCATTTCGCAGAAGTCTAATACTTTCAAAATGAGTACATATTTAAAAAGTGCTGAATTACAAATAAAATAATCTAAAACACTAGTCCCTTTGCACGCTTCTGTTCAAGGTATATCGGACTTTGTTCTACCGTTTAAAATATTCATACCATTCAGTTTTAAAAAAAACCAATAAATTGATAGCCATGATTGTTTACAGATTTGTCTCCGTTTAGACGAGTTCTGTTTATATTGGGGAAGCATACTTGTTTCCTAGTAATATTCTTACAAAGCTCCAGGACCAGATGGAATCCCGCCAGAAGCCCTCAAAGCTGACGCTGAAGGGACAGCAGACATCATGTTAGGGCTGTTACAAGACATCTGGGAAAAGGAAGAAGTTCCTGCGGATTGGAAGACAGGTCTGATAGTCAAACTGCCAAAGAAAGGAGATTTAGGCGACTGCAATAATTGGAGAGGCATCCAGCTCCTGTCCATTCCCAGTAAAGTTCTAACCAGAATCATTTTAGAACGCTTGAAGAAGGCAGTGGATAAAGAGTTGCGAGATGAACAAGCAGGATTTCGCACAGGAAGGTCATGTGCCGATCAAATTGCAGCACTTAGGATAATCATTGAACAATCACTGGAATGGCAATCCCCTCTCTACATAAATTTCATCGACTTCCGTAAGGCATTTGACATGATAGATCGCCCAACCATATGGAAGATTATGAGGAACTACGGCATCCCAGTCAAGATAGTTAATATCATCCAAAGCTATTACGAAAACACCATCTGTCAAGTAATCCATAACACAGACCTCACCCCATCCTTCGCTGTCACTACAGGAGTTAGACAAGGCTGCTTGCTGTCTCCTTTAATATTCACAATGGTCATAGATTGGGTTATGAAAAGAGTGACGAGCCAGCCAAGAGGACTACAATGGACCTTCACAAAACAGCTTGAAGATCTTGACTTTGCGGATGACATCGGACTCCTTTCCCACTCATATGCGCACATCCAGGAAAAGACTCAAGCCCTTCAAAACATAGCGAGGACAACAGGTCTGGAGATCAACATCAAGAAGACAAAGAGTATACGAATAAATGCTCTCCACGATGATCCTATCAGACTTGAAGGACAAGATATAGCTGATGTTGACAGCTTCACATACCTCGGAAGCACTGTGAGTGGGAATGGTGGGGCTGATGAAGATGTTACAGTCAGAATTGGAAAAGCGAGGTTCGTCTTCTCGTCCCTAAGACCAGTATGGAACAACACCAACATACGGCTTAACACCAAAATCAGACTATTTAACTCAAATGTCAAGGCGGTACTCCTATATGGCTCGGAAACCTGGAAGCACACTAAGATGCTAGATCACAAACTACAGGTTTTCGTCAACAAATGCCTTAGAAGTATACTTAAGATACGATGGCCAGACAAGATCAGCAATCTGGAGTAGTGGAGGAAGACCAAACAGGAACCAATCATCCAGACCATCAAAGAGAGAAAGTGGAGATGGATTGGTCACATTCTGCGGAGAGAACAATCGAACATTACCCGCCATGCCCTGGACTGGAATCCACAGGGACGCAGAAAAAGAGGTCGACCTGTGACAACCTGGAGGAGGACACTGGAGGCAGAACTGAAACCCCTTAGACTATCATGGGGAGAAGTGAAAAGAATGGCCAGAGACCGATGTAGATGGAGACGGGTAGTGAAGGCCCTATGCCCACCTCTGGGCGAAGAGGATTAAGTAAGTAAGTAAGTAATATTCTTACAAAATGTTATCCAAGTTTTGAATTGAAGGACAATATGATCTGGCAAGCATTTGGTTCTTGAATTAAAATCACCTAGTAAACAAAAATTGTCATATTTTTGTGAAAATGAGTTCAAATCATTTTATGTTTCTAGAAAAGGATCTTCTACAGCATACTCGGAATATTCAGGTGGTATATAAACAACACCACATAATAATCTTTTATCAGTATTAAACAAATACTTATCTATTGTAAACCACAAAATCAATTTGTTATCAGTTTCTTTAACAGACACATACTTCGCGATATTTTTTCTTATAAGTAGAGCTAAACCTCCAGATTTCCTTTTACTAATGGATTTCCTGTTTTTCATGAAAATATCAAAACCTGGAACAATTACAGAGTCTAAGTTATCACATTTCATTTCTTGCAAGCCTATTATACAATATTTGTTTATTAGCTCATTAAATTCAGGCCTATGTAGCTTTGACTTTAAACCACACGCATTTAGCGAGCATTGGAAAGTCGGCATAACTAGCTGAAGAATCGTCAGCATAACTAGATGCAGACTCGTCAGAACCATCTATGTGATTATATGATCGTGAGTCCGCATTATTGGAGTTATCTCCCCTTAACTGCAAACATTCATCCGAGTTCGAGTTATCAATTACAACAGTATTGAGATTATAAAAATCATAATAGTAAGTATACATGTAATAAACTGATTGACTATACAACATGTTAAAGAAATACATATACAGTGTAGCAATACCACGTGGCTTTTGACTACAGTTACAAGTAGAAATTTATAAACATTGGAACACAAATATAGCCATAAGTATTTTATTTTTCATCGATTTCTTTAAAATATACGCCACGCTAAGTGGAAAAGCATTTGCTTTCCATGAAATATAAGGTCTTTTTCAGGAGTATTGCCGATTTTTCCATTACCCTGTGAAACCTACACGTTCCACGGTTTCACAAGGTAATGGACAAAACGGCACAGCCGCTGAAAAAAGATTTTATATTTCATGGAAAACAAATAATTTGTCTCCATAGCGTGGTGTATATTTCATAGAAATCGATAAAGAAATAAAATATTTATGACAATTTTATTTTCCAATGTTTACAAATTTCTTCTTGTAACTGTAGTCAAAAGTCACATGGTATTGCTACACTGATATACATGTATCACCAGTATAGATATTGTCCATAGTTATTATACCAGTCCAGTGTAAGTATTGGGAATGCATTTTCAATGCTGTTTTCATTATCAAATAATGACACTTAAACAGGACAATTTCTGTTCGAGATATATCGAGTATTGTCGTTACATAGATACTTATATTTATGGCAGTACCAAAGTGCAATATTAAAATAAAAGGCTCAGTTGTACAAATTATAAATCGCACCACTTAACGCGTCATAATATAATGCGTTATTATACTGTTATTGACTTATGTTGAGGTGAATATGATGTTTTGTTGACCTGAAAAATGTGATATTGGCCGATGACGAAGTCATATCACTTTTTGAAGGTCAACTAAACATCATATTAATCGAAACATAAGTCAACAACTGTTATATTGTATAACATGCCATAAGTCAAGGAAATAAAAACTATAATCTCTTTTTAAATTATAACAACTTCAGTCTCTCTTCAGTAATAACAACAAAAGACGACTCTTCAAATGTTCTAGCTAACAATGCTCTTCTTATGTATATTTATGAGAGAGTATTCACGTATTCATTGACGGCATTTATCATTAATGGCTATGTTAGAGCCTATACATATGTATGAGCAGTTGTAGGCAAAATAATACGGGAAATAACGTTACGTTGTTTGGAACGTTATGTCGCAGGAAATGACGTCACCTCATAAAAAAAGTTATATCCACCCCAGCCTCGGTTTCGGGAGGTGTATATTAAAATATATAGACCTCTCGTGCGAGCCGTCTAAGCCAATCAGAATCCTTGTTACATAATAGGTATACAATATTACAATACATAGCACTGTTCCAATACACTTGCGCACAGTAACTTGTTGGCATA
The DNA here is from genome assembly GCA_947247005.1 of Spisula solida. Lineage (NCBI taxonomy): Eukaryota > Metazoa > Mollusca > Bivalvia > Venerida > Mactridae > Spisula > Spisula solida. The sequence continues at coordinate 42,350,065 of OX365948.1, read as the reverse complement.
TTTTCGGGTGGTTGAACATTGTTACACATCAAGTGAAAATATTGGTCAGTCAAATACACACATCTCGGATAATACGTGTTGATTTGTGTCGACTGCATTGGTTAGACTTTGAGGTGCACCCTGGGGGTCGCTAACTAAGTTATGATCCACGACATGCTGATTATTTGTTTCAGAGTTTTTGTCAATTAACACTCCATCACGTTCCACGAAGTCAATAGGTGACTGGGTTTTCACAGTATTTTGACGTTTCAAGTTGATATCATCATCTAGCGGGGAGCGCTCTTTGTTTTTTTAGCTCACCTGAGCACGAAGTGCTCAAGGTGAGCTATTGTGATCACTCACCGTCCGTCGTCCGTCCGTCCTTCCACACTTTCAAATGACATCTCCTCTGAAACCTTCGACCAATATTGATGAAATTTTGCCTGGATGTTCCTGACATAGGGGGATTAAAAATTGCTTAAATAAAGTTGATCCATCTAGAACTCTGGTTGCCATGGCAACCATGTAACAAAACCTTCAAAAATCTTTTAAGAAACCACAAGGCATAGAGCTTAGATATTTACTAGTAGCATGAAGCATTGCGTAGTGGACTTTTACCAATATTGCTCAAATAATGACCCCGGGTCAATATTGGCCCCGCCCCGGGTGTCCTTATTTTGCATAAGAAATATATAGAAAAAACTTTAAAAAATCTTCTACTCTGGAACCACAAGGCATAGAGCTTAGATATTTAGCATGTAGCATTGTCTAGTGGACCTCTACCAAGACTGCTCAAATTGTGACCCCGTGTCAATATTGGCTCCACCCCAGACATCTCATAATTTTATATACGAAATATATAGAAAAACTTTAATAAATCTTCTCTGAAACCACAGGGCATAGATATTTTGCTAGTAGCATTGTCTGGTGGACCTTTACCGAGATTGCTCAAATAATTACCCCTGGGTCAATATTGGCCCCACCCGTGCCTCCCTTAATTTTACATAAGAGATATATAGAATTTCTTTTTAAAAATCTTCTTCTTTGGAACCACAAGGCATAGAGCTAAGATAGTTTGTTTGTAGCATTGTCTAGTGAACTTTTACCAAGATTTCTCAAATCATGACCCCTGTGTCAATATTGGCCCCACCCAGGGCCTCCCTTAATTTTGTATAAGCTACAGTTTCATATATAAAAATATCATGAGAAAGGTGATTCAGGTAAGCGATTCAGGGCCATCATGGCCCTTTTGTTGTGAATATCTATCCACTTCCATTGAAAGTTGGTTCAATCTATTTGGAGTTTCAAATGTAAGCGTTTTCCACCAACTTTAGGCCGTACCATGGTGCATTGGGTCTGGGGTACTGTCGATTGGGATTCCACCCATACTGAGCTTGAAGGAGCCAAGCAAATCCCGTTAAATACTGTTTTCGCGATAAATATGGTATACATGTAGGGCACATAATTGTATGTACTTATAGCTTATTCATTGCTTCAACGATGTCCGTAAATAATCACCATCAAAAGTAACAAAAAAAGACATAAATAAAAAAGGCAGTCCAAAAGACTGCTTATAATTCCCCGCCGCATTAATGAATAGTGAAATTGTCCAATGAGTTACACATTTGCTATGAGTTTATACAATTTGGCACATGCGTTAAAAGATTAAGGAGCGGATGGGAAATGTAAGGTTCAAACTTTTGACATTTTAAGTTTTATGAAATTGCCCTTGAACCGGCATGGTTGTAATGTGGGTTCTCTATGTCATCTTTATTAGTTACGCATTTGGTATCAGTTCCATGTAATGCGGCCAAGGCGTTAAAAAGTTATGGATTGGACACGAAATGTAACATTTAAACCTTTCACCTTGGACTGTGACCTTGACCCCGCATGGTTGAAATGTTGGTTCTGCATGTCGGCTTTATTAGTTATACACTTTGTATGAGTTTCATGCAACTCGGCCCGGCCATTAAAAAGTTAAAGAGCGGACATAAAATATAAGAGCTGAGGATGATTGAAAAAACTTGCACCACAGTTAAATTATTCGTAAGACTGAACATTAAGCAAGTCAATTTCTAACAAAAGTTCTCTTTCAAAACGCTTCAGAATTCATGCGTAACCTGCCGTGGTTTACTAGCCTTGGTAGTCTCCAATGGAAATACCGGTGAATGACATTTAGATGTACTGGGAGTCATGTATACATAATAGTTTATACTAATTTATTTAAGGTTTTCCAAGTTATATTAATCCCTCTCAACACCTCATTCCTGATGTTATCCATTGCCACGAGGGTATGAGAAAAGAGAAGCCAGTTTCCCTTTTATGCTGAGCACCTAGCAAGGAATTTTCTGGTACCATTTTTATTTCGTCTTTGGTATGACGCGGCCAGGGCTCGAACCCGAGAGCTCATGCGCTCGAAGCGAACGCTTACCCACTAGGCCATCGAGACCATGTACACATATTTACACAACAATTTTAAAAATAAAATACCACGAACTATCTGAAACATTTGAGATTGAAGTGTAAATTGCACGAATCAACAATATCTTGTTCAATTTGTTCAAGTACATGGCGACTATGTCCAATTTTACTCGATCTTTTATCTTCATGGCTTCAACGACTTCGTCATCGGGTCTCAGATGTTATTTTATCTTGGATCACACGGCAAAATAGCTTTTCACCAAAACGATGCAATAGTCTAAAAGAACATGGTGCTTTAATTCATTGTCATTAGACATTTTTCTTTAAGGCACGTATGCGATATTAAAAGCAACTAATTCAAATTAGCAGCGGACTCTGGAGACAGCAAGCCTGTGAAAATTTCCTATGATCTTTTTCATAATCGTTTTTGAACTCGCATTATCATAGATCACTTTTTTTTCTTGTGGTCTTTTCTAATATTACCATCGAAGCATAGTCTGTTACAGTTACTGAAGGTTACTGCGACAAGTCGCTTCTGTTTGCTATGTGTTAGTTGCTTGACAAAGTCCTTCATTCCAACCCTTTTTGTAATACAAATGTATTTCGTTTGAATAATAAATTAAAATTTGCTAAAGATATTACGATTGAGACAAAAATACCAGGAAGTTGAACTATTTTATTGCGGATACGTACATACTTAGTATACTTGCATGTAGGACCGTTTAATCTGTATCATTTTCTCGATGATGTTTGCAGATTAAGCATCATTCGGTACACCTCGACCAAAAATACTAAACATCTGGGTCGATTTCTAAAACGTTCATATAAAAACGAATGTATCAAGAGTAATTTGTTGCTTTGCTAATAGACATGTCTGTTAACCTTATTTTTTCTCGTTTTACGTATGACATTGTCTATGGCAATTTGTACAGACGCGCGCATGCATCATGCACATATCAACATAACTATCTATGATTGAGTGGAACCAGTATTGGTTGACACATATATAGGCAATATGTGCGTTTCCATAATACATACATGCATTCGAAACGCGGATAGTCGTCGCAAGCAATCATTGTATAAGCACGGACGTTATACGGAAGAGAAATCTATGTATTAACTGGATTCCAAAAGAAACAACATACTGACGATTGCGTTTACTTGTTTATTAATGACATAATTACATAGGCAGCGTAAATGAGGAAACGATTTGACGCGTGTATACCAACTTGAAATACCGGTACCACAAAAAAATCTAAGTAATTAAGCAACAAAACGTGTTATAAACGCATTAATTTTACTTTGCTTTGAAATGTAATGCAATGAACGTCTGCATTCATTAGGTTTATATACATTTTGATTGTTAATCACGTAATGAGTTATAATGCTACTGACATTTATTACATGCATCTTTACAGTTTCTATCTCAGATTTATTGCCAAAACATACAGTGTCTCCTGCATGATAGCGCGCGTCAGATTACTAGTATTATACGCCTCCAAAATGTGTTTTCATTCAACTCCAATTAGACTTACTCGTTAAATGTGGTATATATACTAAATGTAATTTATAGAGCTATCACCCCTTGATCACCCCACGTATGCACATCTATTGTGATTTTCCTTGCTATGGTGAACATATATCAAGTGCAAGTTAGATTCATTGGTATCAAAACTACTTTAAACACTGTCTTGTCGTTGCTACATTTTCTGCTGCATGCATTGAGTTAACTTATTGAACAGGATGAAGCACATTATTACAAAGTGAACCTAAATGTGGAAAAGATATTCGAGTATTTGTTCTCAATTTATTTTGTAGCATAATCCAATCACAGATAGTTTTCTGTGGGCAGATAATTTAGTTGTATTGTTTAGGATGTGTTTTTGCAGTTTGGATGCTGATCGATTTTTTCCGTAGTATGTTTAAATGTATCCGTCCAAATTATTCAAACACATGTAATATCGGACAATACCGATTAATCTAACACAACCAACTACGAGTAGAATTATGATGAGATAAAAATCGTATTCAGTTTAAACCATTCTCGTTCACAAGATAGAAACTAGAAAACGGTATTCGATAAAGAAGAGAAATCATTATTTAATGCTAACTGATGAGATATGGAGTTCTATCAGTGAAATAAAACCTATATCAGTCACTGATTATCACCTACAATGTGACTGATATAAGCTCCGCCCCCTCACAGGGACTACTTTAATTTACAAAAATCTCAACTCTAAAATGTCTGTAACTTTTTTATTACTGAACGGAAACATGTCATGTGGGGGGTTTTATTCTTAGTTAGACCATTTCCTACAAGTTGGTGTATGATTTAATGCAGTTGTTTTCACCTATTCACCATAATCCAAGATGGCGGATTTTGAAGTGAAAAATATGAATGGAATAACATATTCATACGTAGCCTAACCACAGTGGTAATTTGGCATAAATAGTACCAGTTTTGACACCATAAAAGCATTATTAAATAAATAGAATATTTGTTTGTTTTGATTGAATATGGTTAATATCTCATCTTGGAGTGATAAAATTTTAATATTTTCACTCGCACTACACTACACAATGAGATATAAACCATATTCAATCAAAACAAACAAATATCCTCTATTTATTAACGCATGATCTCAGGATATTAGTACGACGATTTGATAGCGAGACATATTTTTTGCAACTTGTTCGGATAATTGTTCGGAAAAATATATTTACGTTTTTTACCATTTTATGTTTTATGTGAAATGTACGCCTCTTTCTGTTTAGAAAGTATTATATTTACGGGCGTGTTCATCTAAGTGTTCCGAAATTGTACGTCTTCAACACACCAGCGTTTACGGAAGAAACACTAACTTTAAATTCAAGTTAAAGGAACATCTTAATATCTCAGTCTGAGGCCGGCAGTCGCTGTCTTTATTTTAAAAGATCAAGAAGAATATTATAATTCAGTATTTTTTGTGACGAGAGAGCTTTCCGACCGACATATGTTCTCATTTTTTAAAACACGCGTGTTTAATTACTAAACACACGTGTTTCATATTGCAACCCCATAAGTTCATTGCTGTTTAAACCTTAAACACATGAACAAGCTAAATGCATTGCCGTTTAAAAAGAGAACACGTTTTAAAGGTGCTGCCTCACAGATCAGGCTAAATATTTTGTATGACGTAATTTTCCTACCTATCCAAGTATTTATATAATAGAAAGTCACTGGTGGTTGCTTTATGAAAGATTTATGACATATAAGCAATTTAAATCACCCCTTATATTTGGCACTCAGTATTTTTCTGTTTGAAAATATCGCAGAGTTTCCTTCCAAAATGTTCTGTGAATTATGTAATTCACACATGATCAAACTGTAACTTCAACAAACTATAACCGAAACATCTGTGAGATATTCGGTTTGTTTCACAATTCGTTTTCATCGAATGGAAACAAATTCCAGGCAATTTAAGTGATAGTAGTGCTAATTCTATAGGGTATTAATACCCTATAGAATTTTGGGTGTAAAAATGTTAAATTACTACAAAATGCCGATGTTTCCAAAGTTATTTTTTATGTCAATGTGGTTGTTTATGGCATAAACAGGAAACTATACTAAAATTACATGAATATTTGACAATTTAATTTTATTTTTGCAATACACCAATACGTGAGACAGTCCCTTTAAACACATGCGTTTCTGAGTGAAACCGACTCAACTAAAATCCAGGCAGTTGAGTCGGCATCGGGCAAAAGCTGTTACCTTTTGTAGAAAACTACTAAGTGGCGTGGATAGTACTAATGCTCGGCTGGAGCGTCGAGGATGTCTCGTTAAATCGGTCAGAGAATAAAATATGGTTGTTTTCAACTTAGTGTTTATATATTTTTACTTGCGTTCCTTGCCAAAGTTTTTGTTACATACCACATAGTTGCCCACCCTGACTAAGGTTTAAATTTGGCTCCCAATTATTGGTACCTAGCTTATTTTCAGGTATTTGATTGGTCGATAAAGTATGTGGGAGAATCGCTGTAGATTGTAACTGCATCCAGACGTTCGGACCACTTTATGCATTGCAATAGAATAGTTACCGGAGACATACGAACATTGCCGAGCTTTCACGATTGTGAATCCAGACTTTCAGTGGTTTCTGATCGCGTTTACTGATTGATGACCAAGGCCAATGTGTGAATTAGAAACACGGGCAAGACAAGGAAATGGGGCACAAACATACAATGGAAATAAAACCACAATGTCAGTTTATATGACTAGGGTAATAATTTTAGTTTAAAATGCAAATAAACACTAGAAAGAAGTGAAGTACCGTTGCAATGCGGAAACAAAAAATACGGTTCATTGTAAAATTTCGTTTGCGTTTTACCTGAAGACAAATTTTGACATTTGAAAAAAAACCTTCAAATTCTGCATATTACAGCTAATAAATAAGACGAAAAGTGATATTTCATAATTAATTCTGGCTAAGTGTCTAGACACGTGCAATAAACGAAATAATATACAATACCAAATATAAGCCATTTGTTAATCCTGATAGTAATGTGATTTAATACTGACAATTATAATTTGTACGGAAAGACACTAATTGTGTCCGCTAATGCATTGAAACACTTAAACATTCACTTACAACTCATAATAATCAACAGAGTGACAATTGAATAAAACATCCCGTCATCATAAGCAACGCGAAATATTTATATTGAAGAACTCTTTGTACTTGCATTTGCGTTAATACGTAACTGTGTAGATCTTTAACACATGTTAATGCAAGAACATATTTAATACCTTTGAAGCGCAATTTAATTCACGTTGTTTAGATGGATGTTATTAACTTCATGTGCAGTAACATAATAACTCACATTCATTAATGACAAACCCCTGTCCATTTGTTATATACTGTCCTTGGGGCCATTTTATCAACGTGTCGTACGACAATATTTTAACATTTTGTCGCAAGTTTTGTCTTACGTCATTGGATTTACGACAAAGGCGTTTTATCAACATTTGTCTTAGCTACGATGTCGCAACTTAGTCAATTTTTGTCACAAGTTTTAAGACAGGTCCGAGGCTGTCGTAACAATCAGAATTTGTCGTAACTCGAACAAAATTGGCCACTATTTGAGGCCGAGTCGAAATGAATGCAATTTTGACAGTTTCGTTCCATAAATGATGTTTCGAATAGTTTTGGGACGATGTGTTACAAAAAGGTCACAAAGTATCTTCAGATATTTATCTAGCCATAAAAGACATCAAACTATAGCAGGTATTCGTTTAAGTGCTTGAATTTCCTTGAAATAGGCGGCTGCTCACTCAAATGTTGATATTGACCCATGAAATGCGTTTGGAATAATTGTATTACCAAGGTATATTTGTTTTGGAATTGAGCATTCTTTTTGTGACGGTCCAAAATATTTTTAGTTCAAATTTCAGTAATAAAGACGAAAGTACAAAAAGATATTTACTAAAACAGGGTAGCAATACCACGTGGCTTTTGGCTACAGTTACAAGTAGACATTTGTAAACATTGGAACACTTATATAGCCATAAGTATTTTATTTCTTCATCGATTTCTATAAAATATACGCCACGCTAAGGGGAAAAGTACTTGCTTTCCGTGAAATATAATATCTTTTTCAGCAGTTTTATCGATTTTTCCATTACCCTGTGAAACATACACGTTCCACGGTTTCACAAGGTAATGGACAAAACGGCACAGTCGCTGAAAAATATTTTATATTTCATGGAAAGCAAATAATTTTCCCCATAGCGTGGCGTATATTTCATAGAAATTGATGATGAAATAAAATACTTATGGCTATTTTATTTTCAAATGTTTACAAATTTCTTCTTGTAACTGTAGCCAAAAGTCACGTGGTATTGCTACACTGTAAAACAGATACGAGTAACTGTACAGAGTATTGATTTTTACTGTACCGAGTATATCGTCTGTGTACGGAGTATTGATTTTTACTGTACCGAGTATACCGTCTGTGTACGGAGTATTGAACAACACTACAGCGTTACTCATTTACTCGCAATATTCAGTGTATCGGTATACCGCAGCGACATTGTTTGCATTGGTGCGATTTACAAATATCATGGACCTATTTAACTGATAGCTTCAGAAAGTTTCATGGTAAGTCTTGATACTATGAAAAGAATATAGGCAATATCTTGAAGAAACATACATCCGACATTGTCGATTATGAAACAAGTAAAAACTGCCAATGTTCTCAAGCTATATCCAATCAGAGGTTACGATTGTTTATGAGGCAATACAAATTTCAACCGCACAAGAACGATACACGAAAATGTGAAAGTCAAATACAGCAATATACGTGTTAGACGGTCATGTTTCATTTTCTTATTATCTTAGAAAGTAATAAGATAAGTTCATCTATTCAATATCACAGAAAGCATGATGATACAGTAGCACTATAGGATGTATATACAATTGTCTGTGGTCAGTACCAGGGTACTGTTTTATCAAAGCACTTACGGAAATCTTAAACTTACGTCCAAATTTGAATTCTTTATAATTCTTTAACAGCTACAAATTCTGGTAAAGGGATGTGGAATATTAACAATTATTAAGTTAATGATCTCCTACAAACAATATCTGTCCCCTATTTGAAGATGTAAAAGCATGATAAGGTATTTAAATTTGAGCGTAAGTTTAAGATTTTCGTAAGTGCTTTGATAAAACAGTACCTTGGTATGTTTCTTTATTCCTATGATTCCGTGACCACTTATCGATTCAATGGCTATGGAAATAATGTACACGTCTAATATGTGCGGGACGGGTCCGAAACAACGAGTGTTACGTGGACTTACGCTCTTATACAAAAAGCGTTATACTCACAAGAACAAATCATTGGGCCATATAACATTAATACTTATTACGCAAGTATAGCACATATAATTGGACACGATCCTGACCTTTATGCATAAATATATTACAGGTTTCTTGCGTTGAATATATAAATTTCCGCAAGCAAATCGTGCAAAATCGGTCCCTTAGATTTGTCTTGGTAATACAACTCGAGCGCCTTCGTGATACTCGCCGCTTATGAAAACATACAACCGGGGTATAAATATAGACAATAAATCAGCTGTGAAATTATGCTAATATAGTTCAATTTTAAACTCTGAGCCATGACCTATCGGACTAGTCCATTTTGGCAGGTAGACCATAGTTTATTACGTTCGCATGTCATTATTTAATGATGTGATTCTTACATATATCTGTTTGTTATTGATTACAGTTTAGTGCAGTCGGCAACGTTCAGGATTGCTAACCCGAAGTTCGGTGGTTCAAATTCTCAATTCGCTCATATTTTTAATTCATTATTTTATGTTTAATATTTAAAGAGTATATAAACTAAAGTTTCGTTTTTTAATTACTCCATGAAAATGTGTTGATTCAATTTATTTTTCATTTATACAGCGATCGTTTCCATATTCCGAGGTATTACGTTGATTAGCCGTCATAAGATTCTACAATATACATGCAAGATCTAAAAATATTTTGAAGCATGTACATAACAAATATGGCTTGTCACATACTGTTATAACACGGATATTGCAAGTTATAATGTTCATTTATGAATTAAAAAATGTGTAAATATAAATTAAAAAAAAGAAAAATATATTTTATTTGCTGAGATTCGAACTTGCCCTGATCAGACAAAAGTTATTTTACAATGTATCAAGCGCCAGACCGACACGACCATTCAGACACATGGAATTGTTGGCCTTAATTATATTACTTATATTTTCAATTAAACCTATACCAACATATATCGATTAATGGTTAAAACTTTAAAAGTGCAGTCAAATTCTCTGGACTATACACCAAACTTCACTCGGATACAATAATAAATAACGTAAATACAGCGCGTATATGAGGCCATGGTTAAGAGTCGGTGTTGGGGCAGCACAAAAATGACCTGCGGCGTCACCTTCCTATTTCTTTTGTCTGCTTTGATGTATATCTTATCTTCATAACATGGCGAATATAACGGATCGTACATTATACGTGTAATTTCACCTAGTTGTCGATATAATATTAGACAACATGATCACAATACTAGTAATTAATTAATTTATAAATGAAGAAACAATCCAGTTTACAAGTTTGATTAGCTACAATGTAACTAGTTTTACTGAAGAAATCCGCGTTGATCCATGGAGGCATTTATTTGTTGATATAATAGCGTGTGACCGTTGATGCAATGGATATTTTTTTAATGTGTTGATATTTATGACACTAATAGAGGTAAGTAATTTTCATACCGAACAGCCCTAAAATTAAACTTTTCAGAGCAAAATTCCACTTCATGTTGTCCCCCTCGTATATGGGTGAACGTATTGGTAATATTTTATATTAGTAAAATACTCGATATTCGAACCAGGGACCTCCGGAATGGTAGTCGGGAAGTACTTAACCACTCGGTCACCGTTCTATCCTGACTGCTTATGATAAGTACTTACCTCAATATCGACTCCATGTCACCAAAATACATCACATACCATTTTCGTTGGCCGATATGCGACGGTTTCAACCAATGAAAATCGTTCCTTTATTCATTCGTGTCTACTCTTGATATGTTTCCAATCGATTGAATTTGCCAAAAGATTATCCCACATTTATATTTGGTACAGAAAATGGGCTTTGCACAAAGTGTAAACATGTGTAACCGCAAATAGGAAATACGTTTTCTGTACCATTTGGCAGTCGTTCCGCCAACTTACAGCTACATTCATTGTCTATTCTAATCAGACAAGTGCGGTTGTATTGTATGACTCAATGGTCGAGGTTTAGATAAAGCAACGAGTCTAGCTACATGCAAGGGATTTGGTTTTTTACTTTTATTTATCCTCGCCACCGAAAATCCATATTGGTGAGGCCCCCATAAGAGGTTAGTCACTTTAGTTCTTGGGGGATAGAGCATGGTACAGAAGATGTCCCAGTTCCATAAATCTCCCTGGTTCTTTTACGTGCAGATGTAAAGCATCAGTCACGGGACCTCGCTTAACATCTCGTCCGAAAGAATATTAAGTTATGTTAGGTGGGAAACACTAAAAAGCATTTGTTTTTGATCCGGTGGGAGTAGGGATCGAACCCACTACCTTCTGATCAGTACCCAGTAGCTCTTAACACTAGATCACTTGTCCGCCCTCATGCATGTGGCTATGTACAGTTGTACACCCCTTAATATAAGCGGAGAAATGGTCCGTTATTCACCAGTCATTTGAAACCACGCGCCAACCCTGGCGAAGGGCGGGGGATAACACGGGAGCAGTCCCGTGTTTTTACCTTTCCGATGTCCCCGCGTTGCAGTGCGGGGCTATAGTTTCGCGCCAAAGTATAGGGGCAATATAGCCTTGATGTACAGGGCGGGGCAATTTGCGGGTATTTTACCATTAGCATGGCCCTATGGGAGGGGGGCAGAAACTTTACCAGGGATTTGTAAAGCACAATTTTTTACACAATCTTTGTTCCATTTACAGAAAAAACTGGCAAACTGAAACTGCCCATTTCAAGTTAATTTGGTGTCTCTTGTATACTTTGCTTTGTAACTGTTTCACATTCATAGTCACATTTTTTTGGTAAAAAACAGATGCACATAAATTTAATTTATTGTTAGATAAAATAATTAATGTCACTGGTTTTATAATTCGGCTAAGTGTACCGCCTTTGTTTGTTTTTAGCAGATATGTGTTGATTTGGGTAATACTCTATCCGTAAGTTAATTATACCTATAACCTGTACAGCAGACTATACGGATGACGAAGTTGGGAATCCCCCCTAGCCGATAACATCCATTGGTTTCTTTTGATAAGTCACTGTGGTCAATGCAAGTTAACAAGTTACGAGGTATATTGCCTGGATAAAGCACAGGAATTTGAAGTTCTACCAATAAAATATTATACCAGTCGGTCCATCACAAATGACTATATACGTATATATAATACTGAAGGAACGCAACGCCTTCCCCCCTCCAAAATGGAATCCCGTAGCCAGTGCTAACAAAATAAAAGAAACAAGCGATCAAGTCAGCTCATTCGACGAAGAATATTTATATGTACCTCATGCAATTGAAAATATTCACTTTCGTCTGATAATACGAGATATATTCCTTATTTCCTTCACGAAATGTCAATATCTAGTACATCGTCGGTGCCATTCTGCCATTTGGTGTCGTCACTAAACCACGCCTCCAGACAAATATTAAATTACAGTTAAGGGGATGGGGTAGACGAGCAAGAGTTCGATGAAAGTGTTGCCAAGCTATGATAAATATGCTTTATTAATGCGTATTTGTTGATTAACTCTAAGGGTATATATAGTACATTGTAATGCTATGTTTGTAATGTCCACCAACTTTTAATTTGAAGAAAAAAACGCTTTCTGAAAACATGCCCTATCGCACTATAGAATGCCCTTAAGTGTTTATACAAAGTGGGAGTGACTCAAGACTTCCAAATTGATCATTTTGCATTTATCGTCAACCGTTGCACGTTTTCCTCGTGGCAAATAAGTAATATTTACAAACCAGTGACATTCCTTAGCTACTCACTTGGATCGGTGCACGAGTTTATCGTGTGCAAATAGTGGGCCGATGTGTTAAATATAACAAAATCAACTGACCGTGAGGGGAAAATACAGGGTTTTCCATATAAAAACTCAACTTGGGGCGTGGTTTGTGAAGAGACAGAATTAATGGCGCCGACGATGTACTAGATATTGAACTTTGAGAAGTAAATCACGAATAGTTCGCGAAATTCAGGAAAATATATCGATTGTCGATAAGATTGGGTACATTTAAGTTTTCTTCGTCAAATGAGCAAACTCGATCGCTTGTGTCTTTTATTTTGTTAGCACTGGCTACGGGATTCCATTTTTGAGGGGGGGGGGCGTTGCGTTCCTTTAGTATTATATATACGTATAGAGTCATTTGTGATGGACCGACTGGTATAATATTTTATTGGTAGAACTTCAAATTCCTGTGGATAAAGTTAGCGTTATTAGAATATAACCTACATTATGAGCCAATGAAAACGCCGCATTTTCGCGGTTAAATGAAAATTTAATCATTAAAATTTTCTCTTAACAGACTTGACGTCTTGCGTTGGTGCTAATTTCTATCGGCCAATCAGAATGCAGAATGTTATATTCTAAGTTAGTTAGAACATATTAAGTAAATTTTAATGACTAAAAAGGCCTCGCTTCGCTTCGCTCGCTCCGCCCTTTTTAATCATTAAAATTTACTTAATATGTTCTAACTATAACATATATCACGCTATAAACCACTGTACTTTTCAATACACTACAAGTACACTACAAATACAAAAACATACGAAATAGCACCTTACTTTATGTGGTAAGATTACTATATTCTTACCACTCTTTTTCACTTTGAATTTTCGTGTGGATTTTTTAGAAACATTTGATTGGCTTTTAAACTAGGTCAATATGCAAGCTAAACAGCTAACGCTGAAATATTCCTGCTATTCCCCGGGTTGTGTGGCGTCACCATGGTTTCTATGGACTGGTGCATTATTTCTGGGATATTAAGTGATTCTCAGTTAAGGAGACACGTTATATGTTTAAATTATCTGTGTAGCCGTAAGTGATTATAACTCTCGATTTTTTAAGAATGAGTTCATTTATAAATAAGAAAAAATGTAATTTTCTATTTCTCAGAGAACTAGATGTATCCTAAATTTCACGTTACGAAAGCCTACACATGTGTTTTTAAATTTTAATCAGAGCTCGTTACTACAGAAACGCTGATGGGACCTTAAGGCTTAACATTTAGTTCTGATACTGGAAATATTACAAAATATCTTCAAAGATGTATGAAATCTTGTCGCTATAGTGCTATAAAACAGTCGAGTAGCGTATGCCGAGGACGTTTCACAAAATTTTCAAACACGCTAACGTCACCATGCACGTTACCGGACGTTAAATAATTATATAATGCGAGAATCGATTTTAAACAAGTAATTAAGAATTGCAAGCAATACAGAAGTCCCCTACCGTTTTGAAGCCATTTTCAATGTTTCTGTTGCCATAACAACCACATGTTTTGTCAGAATCAAAATATTTTTAGACATGCATAATTCCCTTATTGCCCCCTATCCACATACCAAGTTTTATAAACCTAGCTTGGAAACTGTTTGAGTTATGTCAGGATCAAGATTTTTTGACGGACTGACTGACTGTCTGACGGACGGACGGCAAACCTATAGTCCCCTCCGGTCAAAAACCGGTAAAGGACTAAAACACAACAACATGTCTTTAGAAACTAGAGATTTTGTAGATTTAGCCTTGAAAATTACATACAAATCGACGAGAAGTCGAAAGAATTATATGACGTCGCGCAATGGTAACGAGCCACCTTAAGTACTATAAGTACTAAACCGCAGCGCTTCCGTAAGTACTCACACGAGAAGTATTATTGTAGAAGAACTCTGGGGACATTTCTGACTTTACAGTTAGTGACGTTTATGACATAAATGTTAGTACTTACGACTTATCATTAAAACTTTAAACTCATTTGGAGGCACCTTTCCAGGAAAAATAGTTGCAAATGATTTGTATTTTTATCATGTTTACATTGTAAAATTAAATGTGTCATTTGTATGGTAGCATAGAAGGGATACAGGATAAAGTGTATTTATCACGTGCGCACGTGTTACTACCACGTTAGCACGTACATGATATTACGTGCGCACGTAATAGCTAACACGTGCGCATGTAATAGCTAGTTAACACATGCGCACGTGATAAATATAATGTTTCATGTGTCGCCTTTATGCCACCGTACGTTTACTTTAATGAAAAATAATTAGCAATTGATGGTGTGATAATGTTCCGTAAGTTTTACAACTCGGGTGCTAATTAAGAATAAGAAGGTCGTAAGAAACAAAACCGATATTTGAGAAAACAAAAAGAAACTGTCTGAAAACTTCTCTTTACTTATTGGAAAAACAAGCTTTTCCAACTTCAGTTTGGTCAACATGACCAGTTCCGATTTTCAGGAAAATAGACTCATAGGAAGCGCCTTTTGATGCAGATTTTCAATTTGTTTCATTCTGATCAGGTCGTAAGACCTTCTAATTATAGGCCAGCGAATTATCGCACGTTTTTATTGGTCATGGTTAAACAGTAGACTCATATACATTAGAACCAGGTGCATATTTTGTCATGACATCTTTAGTTGTAACGGGTATTATTACACGAATAGTTAAATCAGCGACATCAACATCAATCGGGTTACTTGTCAAAATCCGCAATGTAGACATCTACGACAAGGTCGACGGTGAGTGTCAGCTAAAGCTATGAGCATTTAAATTCTTATCATTGAGTAAAAGGTCATCAGTGTTTTCTCATGTTTTACTGCAACAAAATTAACAATGAACCTTTCAACTTGCACAAAACACATATGAAGGTCATGTTAATCCTTTCATTCAAAGTTTAATGTGGCTAGAAGGAATTACATTATGATTCACCTGAAATGTTCAATATAGATGCAAAAATTACAGCACAACCTTCAAGACATAAATTATTTTCGTATGTTTTCATACTGATTGCTGTTTTTAAACGGTTACGCGATTGAAATTATAAAGAAATAAATGGTAAATGATTTTCGTCTGTCGTTTGTGATCTACTCGTTAGAAATTAATATTTTTTCATATTTACCAGAGTAACAGATGAGGAAGCTAGCCGTGCATTCGATTGTCAAACTTGTGAAGAACTTATTATAATAAATCCAAAAATGTTGAACTTGACAAAGCCTTATAGGCGGAGCGCACAAGAATGAACCTAATATCCAAGGAATTCAAATGTATGAAATCGATGACGTAAGATCTCGATCAGTGCGTAGCAATTTGATATTCTACGGTTTCGAGAAGGAAAGAACGCCTGCTGATCGGAAATATAAAAATTGTGCCAAAACTGTGTTAGATTATTTGCAAACCTCATCGGGTATCCACGACGCACAAAACACAATACAGATCGAGCGAGCTCATAGACTTTCTCCAAAGTATGAGATTGATAAAATCCGACCAATAGTGGTTATGTTTACTCACTATATACCCTGATAAGATTACTGTGAAACAAAAATCTCAAGGTGTGTGGAAGAAATATAATGACGCTGTGCAGAACACTTCATCCGGTAATAACTCCAATGGATCAAAATGTCCGACCTCACCTATAATATGCGTTAGTGACCAATTTCCGAAGTCAGTCAAAGATCGCAGGAAAGACTTATCCCTGCCATGTTAAATGCAAGGAAACGTGGTAAAACAGTTTTACCTGTCGTGTGACAATCTTTACATTGACAATAAACTGTTCACAGGGAACACGGTGAATTCATAAGGCTACGACGATGATAGCTAGGAACATGTTCATGGACAATTTACGTTCCTGTTATGTTCAGGGTATTAACTCGAAATTAAAAGACTTTGATTTCCTTAATTATGTGTACGATTATAACATTATTTTTTTCACTGAAACGTGGCATATACGTGGGGTGATAAAAAATGAGACAACCGCTGTAAATTGACAATGAATACTGATATAAAAATAAACTTGAAAGTGAAACTAAAATTATTATAAGCGCCAAATGTCCAGATTCTACAGTACACTTGTAAATCAAAATCCCAGAGCGAGATTCCGAATAGCGAGACATGTCTAGAGCCTGGGTCAGTACCACGCTATATGATTACGTAACCGTCCTTGCAGACGATTACTTCATTCATTCATAAAAAGCAAATTGAGCATGGGACTCTACACAGTATCATCTGTCTATAACCTTTATAATTATTAAACTATTTTTATTGAATCAAACTATTCTTGTCTAAAGCAAGCAATTACATAAACCGATTAATCAGGTCGACCACTTCTTTAGTTTAAACAAATGTACTCCCATTATTTACAACGTATTACATGTATAAACAAGTACAATTATTATAAGGAGCGGATTAGAACGGAAGACTACGTCTTATAGAGTTCTTCTCCTATGTTGACTTCGGTGTTCAAATTAAATTGTTGTCTGTAATTTCAATATCCTATGAATGTAAATAAGAGCAATGTGAATGAGAAATCGTATACTGCTAGAAATAGTTTGCTGACAAAAATGAAGAGATAAACTTACTATAGAAAATAGTAAGTACAAACAATAAAAGAAGACACCAGAGAGAAATAGAATACATATACTGATGTACATTGTATACAGTGGTTTAGACCTTTGTGAAAGAAGTTCAAAGAAGACATAAGAAAAGGAAAGATAATATATATATTTATTTATTTAGGTCTCATCTTTGTACAGCATACATACAAAATACATATCAAATCACAGTAAAACATTGCACAAAGCCATTCTAATAAGAATTATAAGAGACAAAAACCACAGTAACACTAATATAAAATTGTTACTCTACACACATTTACTTAAACGGATACTATAAAAGTATAATTACCATAAAGTTATTTACATAATTATGTAAAATCAAGGAGCAGTTGTTAATCTTTGAAACAAAATGTTTTGTTAAAAAAGAAAACTATAAAAATTGAAATAGAAAACGAGTAATAATGCACAATTAACTCGGTCAGACCGTAGTTAAACTGATTAACAGCTGCTTCTTATCAGGAAATAAAACATATCACAAGGTACATGTAATTATAAATAATATGGGAATTATTTACAGAGGTAAATATTTCTCTTATTTAAAATATTATGACAGGTTTTGGCACAAATTCTAATAACTGCCTGATTTGTAAAAACAAACTTCAGTTTGTCTTGATCAGAAAATGAGTTAAAATCGGAATTAATCGTAAAAGCTGTCTGCATTAGACGTGTGCGTTCACTATTATATACAATGCAATCAAATAAAACATGGATCTCCGATTCAACTTCATTACAAAAGGGGCATTTACGCTCAGATATACTTAATTTATCATATCTACCGGTTTCAATCCTGATTGGTTGAACTCCACATCTAAATTTGCTGAACGCCGATCTATGACTTGGTGGAAGTATCATTTTACAATAAGGCTCTACCTCAAAAACAGTTTTATAAGTACAGTAATTTCTTAATTTATTACGACCTTTTCCTGATTTACTGACAGGTCTTGAAATCGTATCTTTCCAATTTTCAATATATAAAGACATTAAACGTTCAACAATGGTATCACAGATAAGATATTTTGGCACATGATTGAATAAATTTGTATAATCAGAAAGTTGACATGAATGTAACTGATTTTTTACAACAAACATCCAATTTTTACAGCCATAACCGGCTTTGTTGTTAGCCCAGAGTGCTATTCGCTTATTCAATCTTGTTTCTGGTGTATTACATAATCTGGTCCAGAAACTTGCCACAGACTTCCATTGGCGGACTGAAGGGGGTATTCATGCCATTTCCCCCGCCAATGCCGCGTTTGGTGTATAACGTCCCATGCCCAAAAAATATCGCATGGCACGATTATGTACATTGTTTATACATGAAAAAGACTTAACACCCCAAATGGCAGCACCATAGCTAATAACGGGCCAAACTAAAGAATCGTACAATTTAGTGAAGACGTCGTATGGCATACCTCCGACTAACTTACATTTAGCAATTAAAATACCTAGGGCACGACTAGCACTCTGAGCAACAGCTTTGACAGTAGTATTATAATCAAGGTGTTCATCAAGTACCAGACCTAAGTATGTATATTTACTAACAATTGACAAAGAACTAGCACCACATGTAAAATTATAATCAATGCATTGTACAGAAGGTGGGCGAAAATGCATTACATTACTTTTTGTACCATTTACGGTCATGTCATTATGGCAGCACCAATCATTTAAAGCATTCAACAATATTTGCAAATCATGGGCATTTTCCGACAACAATACAATATCATCAGCATATAACAATATAGATATTTTTTCATTATCCATCTCAATACCAATATTCAAACTTTTGATGTATATTACTAAGTCGTTAATATAGAGATTAAACAATAAAGGTGACAAAATACAACCCTGTCTCAAACCGGAAGTAACGTTAAACCATTCTGTCTTAAATGAATTTATTTTTACACAAGAACTAACCGACGAGTATAAAGATCTGATGGCATTTAACATATTGCCAGAAATTCCAGTTTTCAATAATCTCTCCCACAACTTATCCCTATTAATAAAATCATAAGCCTTTTTGAAATCGATGAATGCGACAAAAGTGGACTGTTTCAGTTTTTTCCTTGTTTCTATTATGTTGGTCAGTGTTGAAATTTGGCAATACGTGGAGGTTTTGTACAAATATATCACGAGGTAGTATTAAAATGTTTTGCTATTGGATACAAGTCAAATAGTTCCTGCGAGCAAATGATGTACCGACTTCATTTGACAGAGAATTGACAGGATCCTCGACCTTCTCTCTGCATAATTCAACAGCTGATGTGTATAAAATTAAGCATGAAAATCTCAAAATTGTGAGAAAAAATAAGCGCGATAGGCCGGTAGCTTTCAAATTGGGAAAACTATATGCACGATAATTTGACATACGAAATTTATCAACAAATTGTTAAATAATTTAATGTATAACAAACCAATTTTCAAGACACTTAATCGCATATTATGACTCCCTTGTTCCATATATATTTATATGCTTATAAATAAAACCTCGTATCAGTTCATTAAAAGGTATTATCATAAGACATGCTTTCAGTGTTCAACAATATCAAAGATCATAAACCAATTCCGATAATTCCATGACAATTGACTGGGAAGCGCTGTGCTTATGCAGCGGCAGTCACCTGCTGTTTAGATCCAAGGTCTCAATATTGCCTAGCGATCACTGAAAGTTCGGACAGTTCTGATTTCTTCGGTAAATAAACTATTGCAATGCGACAAAGACTGATGTTATCCGCATGGAATAATGGAATTAGTCTGCTTCACGACATTCTTACAAAATGCATCTTTTTTTGATTTTTTTTTGAAATCGTAAACCATCGAGAACAGGTCACGTGCCCCTCCATGGACTTTTTACTTTATGCTATCCAATATACCTGCTCGCTCAAGGCTCGCAGGTAATAAAGGTTTGTACGTCGGTAAAGATCGCCGCGCTGTCTTGTTCAGAAAGGAGTGGGTTACCAGTCAACTTATTGATTTTTCAAGAGCAGGGTAGCAATACCACGTGACTTTTTGCTACAGTTACAAGTAGAAATTTGTTAACATTGGAACACAAATATAGTCATAAGTATTTTATTTCTTTATCGATTTCTATAAAATATACGCCACGCTAAGGGGAAAAGTATTATCTTTCCGTGAAATATAAGATCTTTATCAGCAGCTTTACCGATTTTTCCATTACCCTGTGAAATCTACTATTACCACGGTTTCACAAGGTAATTGACAAAACGGCAGAGTCGCTGTAAAAAAGTTTATATTCCGTGGAAAGCAAATAATTGTCCCCTTAGCGTGGTTATATTTCATAGAAATCCATGAAGAAATCAAATACTTATGGCTATTTTATTTTCCAATGTTTACAAATGTCTTCTTGTAACTGTAGTCAAAAGTCACGTGGTATTGCTACACTGAAGAGGGAGTTGCGAGAATCATGTTAAAGTATGCACTCAAAGAAGTAATGGTAGGAAGTTTCTACCATGCCATATTGACATAAAGGACTGTCAGAGATATGTTTAAGAAATACATGGTGGTCCAACGAACTACAATTGGTACGGAGACCCTGTTTACATAACATGTTTATAAACATTGCAATTTCTCTAATTGTTTTATTTTAATATACATTATGTGTATTAGTACTTAGATTAGTGAAAAAGGTACTGATTAACACTGCCCTTTTTCTCCAACTGAAATGTTTAAAACAATAACATAATGTTTATATACAAGTAATCGACCTGATTAAATGGACAATACATGGTTACACCTTCGCCCATTGAATTTATAAAAAGAATGCCATTCTCGTATACATGTTTGATGACAATACCTTAATATACCTTCAAAAGTTTATACGAACACCATTATTGATAAATCTAGAGTTATCCCCGGCGAGCTATATATACCACGACAATTTAAATTACTCTTAACTGGTAATGAAACTTTGCAACAAACAGTAGTAGAACGCGTTTACAATTGTTTGACATTCGTCTGATGCGTTCGGCATATACCTTATCTTGTGGTCATGGTTCTGACATTAGTGTAAGATACGTGCGCACGTAGTATGTCAGTGTATCACTGTAACTCCTCCTCCTGCATCCAACATGCAGTAAAAATACATTAGATGTTCGTAGAGGCTCATTGTTTTCAGACTATTAAGTGGAATGTGAACTGTAAGAATTTACAAGTACTGTGTGGAGTGATATATACTAGAAAACAATGGATTACTCATCAATTTATTGCAATATTACAAACATCAATTTCACATATGGAAATGAGACATTTCTAAACGATACATTTCCGAAAATATTTGCCAATCCATTTAATACGACACACGTGCGGATTCTGTTTATCATAAGCTATGCTGTGGTTTTTACACTCTGCATCGTAGGTAAGTGGATTTAACGTTATAATAAAAAGTTATGGAGACACATTAACATTGTCAGGTACGACATGCTTGATTGACATAATTATATAATACACAAATCTGTATTGTTATTAGGCTTTGCGAATGTTTATGTATCGTATATGTTGGTGTTACATGTAAAAGTACTAGAATTTGGTTATTTAAACATCGATCGCTCATCGTTTAACTTAGTAACCTGTGCTTTAGGTTACGTAGATCGAATTCCAAGTAATTTGTGACTTTTTAAATACTAAACGAGTTTATGTGTTATTACATTGATTCTGATCAATTTTCGTATGCGCAATTATGCCGCATTTTATCTTCGTATTAATAATATTGTTTCCCGAACATATTTTACTATTTTATTTGCTGTTTTAAAATTTAATATTCATGTTACTTGCTTTTAAATTATGCCATATTCCCTAATATATAAAATTATTCTTCATTAAAGTTGCTGCCTCACATATGGGCTAAAATTTTTGAATATCGTAATTATCCAACCAAACTAAGTATTGATGAACTAGAAAGCCATTGACAGTTGCTTTATGAAAGATTTGGTGCAGATAAGCAATTTTGACCACTCTCGATATCGCCCACTGAGTATTTTTTTCTTGAAAAAATTGCTAAGTTTCCTTCCAACATGTTTTGTGAATTATGTAATTCACACATGATTGAACTGTTACATAAACAAACTACAGCGTAGACACCAGTGAAGTATTTAGTTCGTTTTTCGATTCGTTTTTATCAAATGCCAACAAATTTCAGGCAATTTAAGTAAAAGAAGTGTTAATTCTATAGGGTATTTATACCCTATAGATTTTTTATGTAAAAATACTAAATAACTACAAAATGCCGAAGTTTCTCAAATTATTTTAGATGTCAGTGTGGTTGTTTATGGGATATACAGGCAACTATACCAGAATTACGCGAATATTTGACAATTTTATTTTATTTTTGATATGGGAGGCAGTCCCTTTAATGTCTGTTATGGTTAGTTGTATCTGGTATATTTCCTATTAAACATCGCCTTGTGTGGTAACAAGGAGTGTTGATCCTAATGACGGAGGTCTAGGTTTAAAAACGATAAACTGTCAAAATGTTTGTAAAACATAAATATATGCATAAGAATGTTTTACACAGCTGTTTTCCCTCTCGCGCTTATTTGCATTAGTTTGCATACCTTCTTCTTTTAAAAGCTAACTGTATTTTGTCTGTCGTTGATATGGTGACCAATTCCTAAAAAGAACTCATATTGAGAAAAACAAGGTGTAAGTATTTAAACGTAAAAGCTTTTTTCTCTAAAAGCAAACATGCACAATTTTGATATGCTTTCTTTAAATTAGAATATAAAATTAAAATGTGACACAATTTTGAAAAGCTTATGTCAGAAATTGATCAAATACTGGCTTTGTGAAAGGGTTTTTTAATGTTACGTCATGTTCCGTTTGACTAACGTTTGCGACATCAATCCAAGGGTAGACAGGAGGAGTAAGTTTTATAAGTCTGTGTTCAAATTGTTAGAAACTGTTCATAAGAGTCTTGTCGTTCTAATGCTATATTATCATGATTTTTATAATTATACCACTAAGTCTGATTTTCCTGAAGAAATACTCATATGCATTCAGTGGGGAAACACGCAAAACATTCACTCATGATTGTACATTGTTCTTTATCATAACCAATGGTTGCGCTAGTACGATTTATGCTTGGTAATAACAAGGAAATTCTGAACCTGTTTCCTCCGGATGATAGACTGGTCTTTACAAACTGTGCTAGTAGGTCTGTATAAAGACCAGTCTATCATTTGGATATTTGGACTTGGTACTGCCTCACCCTTCATTCATGGTGTTTAGTTTAAATTACATTTTAAGGAGATGTGTACTGACATAGACGTATAAATCATAAAGCAATGCTTATTAGCATGTTTGAAAATGTCATTTTTGTCCGTAGCTCGTGAAATATTTAAATTAGTTTTAATACAGACAAATCATATCGTCAAAATTAACATTTTTATATTAAACTGCCATTTTCTTTCATATCGCTCTTGTTACAGTTATCTGATTGCAATGGAGTAAGGTATCAGCAGTATCAAATCCAAATACAAGATTGCGACTTATCAGCAATAGGAATATTATTATATATTTGCTTTGGTTTCGTTTTTGCTTTTAGTCGTGGTTTTCAACGAACGTTTGTCAGTCATTTACCGTGAACAAACTCATGAGGCATTGCAGTAATAATTTCAATTTGATCACAATTTTACAGATCTTCCGCCAACATAGTATGTTAGGATTCTGTTATGCATGTATTAGTCATTATCTATCATATGGTATTTGCATACTTCTGCATTGAAGTTTTTTGTGTATGCTATAGAATAACACAATATTGGATTCTCGGAGTTGGTGTAACAATGATGCTTTGTATCTGTGATGTTAAAACTCTAAGCTTCAAAACTAAATACGGCGGTTCACTTAATTATGAAACATCAAAACACATAAAATGCACGTGAAATTGACGCGTAGGTGCAAATTATTTTTATTTATGGTCAAGTGGAATTTTAGATATTTCGTGAAATTTAAAACACACAAAATAATGAGATTTTTCACTCAACAATACGGCGCTTTTTAACTTTTAAAAATACATTTTGAATATTATGGTCAAGGAATTGCCTTTTTGAGGCACAAAGGGGGCAGTTATAAACCTTAAGTTGGCTTTATATTATCTTTGTTGCTTTCTTTAGTTTTGTCTCCGTGATAAGTACATACACTTGAACACGAACTAGGTCAGCAAAGAGGGCACATAGCTGCATTAACAACCAGACAAACACTCAATGAACACACGGCACAAAGTGTGACATCAGCCTTCGGTGTCATGATTAGTTTGTGTTTGTGAAAATTGTAATCAGATTGTAATTGTAACACATATTGACAGAGCTATGAGTAGATATATACATGCACACTTATAAGATTTGTTAAAAATACTCAACGCATTTGCTCTGTATCTTATTTGCAAAATATGTCAGCTCAAACCTCCGTAAATTGAAGACGAGTTCTTTAAGGGTAATTCATATTCATTTTATGTGACCTCAATTACTAATACTAATAATGGGGTTTGAAATTTGCGTTGTATAATGTGAGTGCACTGACTTATGGGAACAGTTTTGACACAATTGGAAGCGTTGTCACATAAACCACAATTGTGGAATGGCTTAGATTCTATATAAGTGTGTGAAATAAATTGTTAGTTTACATACTTACTTAGTGATGCTTGTTGTTCTGGTATGGAGTATTGACAACTGAATATACCAATCGTTCCAGTTTCACAATTATATTCCCCATTTCGGTATTTCTGTTGTGTCATTTCGTCTTCAGATGATTATTTGTCGACCAACTGATTGGTTTCCGTGTGGGTTCCACTGCAGTACAATGGGCAATCTATCTCTATTTTCGTTTTGCATTTCCTCTTCTAGCGGTATCTGGTCCCATGATTATAAAAAAGATTCTTGCTCTACTCAACTTTAGTATGACACTTGATTAGATCCTAGAAAATGCAACAATTGCCATTACTTAATCAGGGAATATTTCACCGTTTTCTTTAAGGCTATCCATCTAATTTAAAAGTTGTAGTAAAGTATGACGTATTTTACTGTTTTGAACATGTTTAGTTTGAGCACGAACTTTGAGATGAGCATGAAATAAGATTTATAATAATTTATTCTAGAAAATCATCGTTCCTTATCTTGCCCGGCCATCTGTGTTGAATGCGTCTGAGACAGTTGTTGACAGTTATATGAAATGGAGAAATACCATTAGACACTAATGGGACTAAAAAGGATGTGCAACCATCTTATTGAATAATATATAAAACTAGCTATTAACTAAACAATATATAACATATAGTTTGTAGCATAAAGTTGTATAGTACGTCATATACGTCATTTAAACACATACTGTTGCATTAAACGAAACGTGTCGTTTTGAACACACATTTTATAGTTGTCTTATTTCATTTAGATTATTGAAACAAATTGTGTCAAAGCCCATAACAAAAACTAACGTCAAATCTGTAGGTGTCTATGAGACACGGCAATTATAATTACCATCATATTTGTGGAATGTGTTATGCAAAACAAAACGCACATTCAGCAGTAGGGATACCTGAATGTGACATTTACATGCACATTTTATTAAGTTCTGCATGCCTTCATCATCGCGAATTAGGAAGGTGAAACCCCAACTACGTGAATTTGATGCCGTAGATTAGCGGATTTTAATCCGTGGATTCTCGGAGTTGATGCCGCAAATTTGTTGAAATGACGTCTTGTATCAGTGATGTTAAAAAAACTCTAAATTCGTGAAGTTTTAATTTATGCTTCCGTGAAGCCTAAACGTGAAGCATCCTTTTATTCTAAAATTATCAAATAATGAAGAACGAGTGTCATTAAAGGCCTTTCGTACTAACATAATTAGAAACATGACTTGTTTCTTTGACACTATAAATAATGGTGTTACTGACAACACCATGTCCTTGCAAAAGTCAACCTAACCTCCCAGTGCGCTGCAGCGTGGTTGAAATTAATTAGAAATACAAAAAATACACAAATTTGTGTTGTGGAGTTCAACTTCTGTTTTCGTCAGCACCTAGCGCTTAAATGCCGCCATTTTTGGTACGTTGTGTATTTCTATTTACAGAGGTAGTATGTTTCGATTCAAAATTAGCTTCAACATGTAATACTTCTGCAGACTGTTATGTCAGTTTAAAGTCATCGGAATCTTGGACTTTCAGCGTTTTAATTTCATTACCTCGTTCAGAGTGCTTCCTTCCCTGTCTGACTTAATATTTATCTGTTTGGACGTTGTGCCGTGTGATTGTGGTCTGTCTTATTTGAACTTATTTCTATTTTCTGTGCTCGATTGTTGAGTGCTGCCTTGCCTGTTTATTCTTTTATTATCTTTTTACATAGGGAATTAAGCTAAAGGATAATGAAGAATCGGACCGAAAAGGTACACTGAACAGAAACACCCGAGTACGAAATTTAAAAAACTGACCACAAAATGACCACAAAAAGAAACAAATTACAGATCACAAACAAACTTCACAATGCCCAACAACAATTTGACACTAACACTAAACCACTGCAAGTCCTAATTTCAGGGGTCCTTAGGAGTTTAAGAATCACTTTATATGATATAATCCTGCGACTGCATTAATGATTTTGGATCAGCCCGAGGGTGATTATTCATTCCGGGCGGATTATCAACTTCCGGCCAGGCTCTGAAGTGTATTAAAGTCTTTATTACAATTGTTCGATTTCATAATAGAGCTATGGAGAACAAATAACGTAAATATTACTGATGTAGATATAATCTCAGGTTGTAACCAATAATATGCGCTAAGAGTAAATAAAATTGGCAAACAGTCTTGCATATGAGCAACGTAACGTCATTTGGCTCCAACGTGACGTCATGTTTACATGGATAACGTAACGTGCGCCCGTTCAGCCGGTCCGATTATGATTATGAGATTGCGGACCGGGCGGATAGGCGATAATCAATCACGTGATGGTCATAATCAGCCACAAATAGGCTCATTTTTGTTACTAGTAACAAGTGTATTAATTGGATGATTGTGCATAAGGAACAGTAAAATGCTACTAAAAAGATACAAGTCCTAACAATTTCAGATATACGTACTATAGTGCGTCCAAGATAATGTGATGTTTATAAACATTAATCGGTTTGGTCAACTGTTGCAAAATTGGTTTTACAAATTACTAAAGTAAACAGATGAGGTCAGTATTGTACTAAAATATCACTGAACAAGATTAATCCACCTTTTTGGATTATACCAAATTTTCCTGCCTTTCACATTATCCTGGGTGCACTATATTATACAGCTAAATATACTACACACATGTTACCACTTACAAAACGAGTGTTATAGATGAGATGAGGCTACATTATATTTGTTTGATAAATTGATACTTGTACAACATCAATCGCTTACCTCAATAGATGGCAGTTTCGATATAAAAAAACTAACATTACATGTTACTAAATGTTGTCAGCAATTATGGCGACAGTTAAACGTTAGGTGCTGACATATACATAATTGAACTCCACCAATGGCCACGTCGTCACGCACGAGTGACGTTAACAGAACGTGAAGGAAAACCCGATTAACACCGAATTCTTTCGACAGCAAGATGAAATGCCCTCGGCATCGTATGAACTTATCGTTACTACAATGCAAAATCTTGCAATTCATCAGTTAACTTTGTATGTTTGATGTAAAATCCGGAAAAAACACGAGATTCTCACAAACGACTTACGTGTGTGTTACAGGAATGTATTCATCACCATCGTCACTATAAATAGCGTATTTTATAGCCTTATAAGAAACTCCAACGCCGTGTAAAAAGGTGTGACGTCATTGACGTCGTTTTGTGCGTCGGGTGTGCGTTAGTGACCCTATCCCGACATCTGTATCGATCGGACCAAGTATTCGTTTTTGTTTGTAATTGTATTGTATGTTGAAGAAAGATTCCACATCCTGGTGGTACATGTTAATGTATAAATTTTGATTTATATTTTTTTGCCTTGTGGTTTTATGATTCATGTTTTAATTTTTCTCGTATGTTTGCGTCTTTAACCTTCTTTGGTTGCTATGTTAAAATTGTTTTGATTGAATAAAATTATTGTATCAATATAATTTGAGGCTTTCAGGGAAGACTGGGCTTGCCCAACTGTGTTATTATTATTTCAAATTCCTTTGCACAAACATATTAAATCCAAATTCCATTGAAATAATTATATACATGGGTGACTACAAAATGTTAACAATAAAAGTATAAGTGTGGACTTCTCAAGTTGCTTAGTATACATGTATGACCCATAGTTCGCCGGAGATAACACTAATACATTTCCCATCTTCATTTTTGTTCAATCTTGAGCATATACACTTTTAATGATATACTCTACACTGATAACTGGTGGCCAGTCGGCCGTGCAGTGTTTATAATTTGCTTTGTTTGTTTATTGATATGGCTAGAGTTATCCCTGGCGAACTATATATTTCTATAATAGTTACACTACAGCACCTTTCTTAACACAAGAATCGACTGAAGCAATACATTGTTAATAAAGGCATCAATAAATGGGTGTTATTTTGCTCAATTAGTATAGTTGGACAAATATAATTTGGCCGGGCTAAATTTAGGTCTAGTAAATAAACACAACGATGACCTTCACATCTAATTAACCGAGAAAAATTGATAGACATGATAATGGTGAAATAAAGTATCGTATAGCACCAGTGGCTCAGTGGTAAAGCGTCAGTCAATAGGTTATGTATCAGGGTACTGTTTTATCAAAGCACTTACGAAATTCTTAAAGTTACGATCAAATTTAAACTCTTTATAATTCATTAACAACTGCAAATTGGTGACTGATATGGATTGTAGGAGTTCATCAACTGAATCACTATTAGTATTGCAGGTACATTGACCACACTTTAAAATTCTTACCAAATTATAAAGAATTTAAATTTGATCGTAAGTTTACGATTTCTGTAAGTCCTTTGATAAAACAGTACCCAGATATGCTTTTTTGTACGCAGGTTCGAATCTTTGTTTTATCTTTATTTTTATCATATTATTTTTTCCCCATTTTCTCAACACTTTTAAATTTAAATCTAGAAAAGATAAATAAAATATAAACAAAGTAGTAAAATATTTTTATTATAAAAGTTATCAGTTGGATTCGAACTCGCGCGAAGCATATCGAAGCATATCTTCGTTGCCACTGGCCCTTGCGCTTTCCTCATTGCTTCTTGTGATGTAGTTGATACACCTTATTAGCTTACTTCAGGTGCAAAAGGTAAACATTAATGTTTATGTTCTGGTACAATTTATAGCCCGGCCAATTTATCTTTGTCCGATTATAGTAGACTGAGATTCACACGGGATTTCGATAACTATGCATTCACATCTTGTTTATATGAACGATAGGACAACAGCCAAAATAAAACGCAACGAAAACGTGAATGCGAAAGAGAATGTGACAAGACTGTTCAAATGGACATTTGTCGCTAAACCGACAGTTATTGCTCAAGTTACAAGAAATTGGAAGCACACCATAAATGTAAACCTTCACGAGCTTGTTCTTTCACTTCACCTACCGAAATGCTGGGTGCTCTCCCTCACGGGACCCAGTTTGAACCTGTCAAAGATATCATACAAGCAATCAAACTGATCAAGTTGCAAGAACAATAACATTCTGCATCTAGAGTGTTCACACACTTTCAATTAAGTCCAAAACATTGACTTAACCGCTGAAAGTCAAGGTTTCAACTGTGAAAAGTCATAAGTCCAAGGTCCAGCTGTCAAAACGCTGAAAGACATTATGTTGTTCAACCCTATCTTTTATCTCCCGCCGAAGGCAAAGGAATATAGTAATAACATCCGTCTGTCCGTCGGGGCAAACCAATGACCAATGTTGGGTACGAGAGAACAAAAGAAATACCCAAGAAATGTCCATCAGTGAGTACATTCTATTCATTCCGTAAGTCTCTTATTGGATATTTTCATACCTTGTTGGATACTTTTTAACTAAAGAAATACCCAATAAGGGGTCAACCGTCAGCCCGTTCGTCCTTCCGTCCGTCCATCCGTCCGTCCCATAATTTCCAGAGCATATATTTAAAGCTATGCTAGGTGTTTACTTGAAACTTGACATGTAAATTAGTGGCAACTAGGACAAGTGTAGTAACCAAGAACCACAACTCTACGTAGCCCAATTTTTAAAATATCTCCCTTTGATTAAACGCACGTTAGTACCAAACATTTACGGCGGGGGATGGCCATGTGAATGTGGCTCTTGTTATAAACTGATTTTTGTCAAAGGTGAAATTTAGCTAATAAAAGGACAATGTTCATTTATGACTTAGTTTGGCCGTGTGGTTTGTCAAACAATAAGCATGTATGTTCCTATAAATCTGTCCTAGAGTCAAAACGAGATCTTAACGTGCTTGATATAGTTTCCGACAATATATTTGAGTTTTGTAAATAGTTAGTTTTCCGTATAATGTCTAGTCTTGTCTTGTCATGATTTATATTTGGGTAAGGTAGTTGATGAAAGTGCACTTTATCTAAAAATTAAAATAAAACAAAGGTTATCATGCTACGTTTTGTGCTATTATAACATATTTATCTCCCCTTTTCCCCAGTCTGGCAGTAAAGTCGCATTTCAGATAGCAAAGGGGCACAGTTTCCGGGCAATTTTTCATGAATGATTAAGGCTAGTTACAGCCTAGGTCCAATTGAGCAATTATTGCCTCGGCGATGTACTCCCGATGGAAAATAATCAACTATCGGGACATCGGGACCAGGTTCCTCGTGTTTCAAGGGGAAGCTTCGGGAAAGTCATGAGACAGTTTGTGATATAGGAAGGAATTGTAATGAATCGGTTGGTATCGGAAGAAATCGGGTAACATCACCGATGTGGAATTCCTTCGTGGGACCTTACATTGTCCTTTGTAGGAAGGTATGTCATGACCAAAAGATCCATTGTTGTCTTCCAGGTCACTGTGCAAGAAAGCGAGACGCAGAAAATATTTACTGACTTCATCAAGGATGTCATATTCTCTAATTGTATTTGCTGTATTCCACGTTACTTCCAGCTGTTCTGTTTTAATGCCATTTATTTCTATGTTTGTTTGATTAGAAAGTCTACTCCGGCACTGTTTGATAAATCGTCATTACCATACATCATTTAATATGTATATGTCGAGGCTATGATCTTGAATGAAATCAATATGAATATAGCGAAACTTTTTGTTGTGTTTCATAACCGTTTGACATTATATACGATGATATATTCAAGACTCATTTATATTAACAATCCCTGATTTCTTAGTATTATATGTTTATTTTGTACAATCTATCTGTTTACATGATTTATCCTTTACCATTCTTCATGTACGTTGAGGCAAATTTTAATGATCATATTTGTGCTTCGTTCTTATCTTATTCATTTAACGTTTGTTTAATTAAATTATAAGATGTCTCCGGTTTGGAATTATTAGATAAGATTTTGAATATATTTCTCAACTACTATTTCAATACTTACACATTTCAAATAAATGCACCACAATGACATTTGAAAAGTGTAATTAAAATGAACGTCACGCAGATATATAGGATCTGTTATGAGTTGCCTTTGGAGTTTAACATTTCTTAAACGAGTCTAGAAAACACTGTTTATTAAGCGAGCCTTCGGCGAGCTTAATAATTTGTTTTCGTGACGAGTTTAAGAAATGTTGATCCCAAAGACAACGAGTGGTGGATTCTTTTAATCACACTACCATAGTTACTGAGTCAAAACAACGTCAGAAATAACGAATTTAAGTCGATGACGTTACGTTTTCGCGCCTAAAAATTGGTGACGTCACGCATTTGTTATCACCCATGGCAGATCACGTTATTTATGTGATATAGTTGGAAACTGTTATCATGGGGATTTTAACGTTTTTTATTTCTAGTAGCTGGTTCCTTTATCATTCGTTATCGAATGGAATTGTCTAGTTTGGAAAGGCATTGTCTAGATTCTAGTACGGAAAGGCATTGTCTAGTACTGAATGGAATTGTCTAGTATGGAATGGAATTGTCTAGTATGGAAGGCATTGTCTAGTATGGAAATGCATTGTCTTGTATTGAAAGGCATTGTCTAGTATGGAAATGCATTGTCTTGTATTGAAAGGCATTGTCTAGTACTGAATGGAATTGTCTAGTATGGAATGGAATTGTCTAGTATAGGAAGGCATTGTCTAATATAGGAAGGCATTGTCTAGTATATGAAGGCATTGTCTAGTATGGAAGTGCATTGTCTTGTATTGAAAGGCATTGTCTAGTATAGGAAGGCATTGTCTAGTACAGAAATGCATTGTCTAGTACAGAAAGGCATTGTCTAGTACAGAAAGGCATTGTCTAGTATGAAAAGGCATTGTCTAGTATGAAAAGGCATTGTCTAGTATGAAAAGGCATTGTCTAGTATAGGAAGGCATTGTATTGTATGGAAAGGCATTGTCTAGTATTGGAAGGCATTGTCTTGTATTGAAAGACATTGTCTAGTATAGGAAGGCATTGTATTGTATGGAAAGACATTGTCTAGTATAGGAAGGCATTGTATTGTATGGAAAGACATTGTCTAGTATAGGAAGGCATTGTCTAGTATAGGAAGACATCGTCTAGTATAGGAAGGCATTGTATTGTATTGAAAGACATTGTCTAGTATGGAAAGAAATTGTCTCGTGCGTGAGTGCATTTCTAGTAAGAAAAAGCATGACATGTGCGATAAGGCATTGACTTGTTTGGAAAAAAATACTTGTTGAGGTTTCGTTTCCTGTTATCATTTCTTTTTCACTGAAACATAAACATCATTCATCTCTCTCAGGGCCAATATTGTTTTATCTTTTTATTACTTTTTATGTCAATTTAATCTTTATCCTGTCGTTATCTCGTATAATAATCAACTACAAAACACTGGCACGCAATAGATACATTTAAGACTTGATAAATTCCATACTGATATAGTGGGAAACTGCACATGTGTTCGGAATGTCGAGTAAAATGCTCGTAAATGATATTAGGTTAATAGTTTACATGTTAATCTTATCGATAAACAATGTATTTCATTAAATAGTGTAATACACAAACAATTCAAAGCCACACAAGATAATGTACTATCCCTATATTCTATAACATGATAATTTAAGCAAAATATATTAAGTCAGACAGGGAAGGCAGCACTCAACTTAACCAGCCGAGCACAGAAAACATTAAAAACACACAAAGCACAATGCCCAACTGATCCAACCGAGCACAGGAAACATAAAACTCATGCAAGGCACAATGCCCAACTAAACACGCAAAGATCCACCCAAGTCCAAGCTGTCGAAAAGGCTGAATACAAAAAATTAATATACAAATGACACGTTGCATGACTTATAAAATAAGCTTAAAACTTTTATAAAGCTTTAAAAAACGTACTATATTTGATCACAGCTGCTTGACATGTGGATATTACCCATATAGTCGCCTCTACAACCCAACAACATTATAAATGAGCCGTTATCCAGGAAAACCGGGCTTAGTGACAGTGTATTAAGGTTAAGAAAACCCTGTTAACTGTGAAAAAAATCATGCTCTTTGATTTAACTTTAAGTTCTTTGATAATATAGAACTATGTCTTAGATTAATTTTTTCTCATGAATCATGTTAAAATATCTTCTGTCGTTGCTATGTTGACCAATTTCTGAAGAGTATCTATATTGAGAAAACGAGGGGTTAGTTGTTAAAAACAGTAGCTACATTTCTCTAAAGGCTAAAATCCATGATTTAGATATGTTTATTTTAAAAGAAATATTATTTTAAAATGTGATACAATTTTGAAAAGTTTACATCAAGAACTCATCAAATACTGGATTCATGAACTTCTTGTTAACGTAACGTCAAATAACGTTTGAATGACGTTTGCGACGTTACTAACAAAGTAGGCGGGAGTGGTTAGTTTTAAAAGACTATAACTTTGTAATTTAACGTTATATTTTGCTCAGATTTTCAGAAACTGTTCAAAAGAGTCTTGTCTTTCTAATGCTATAGTATCATGCGTTTCATAATTTTGTCACTTAGCCCGGTTTTCCTCGAGAACGGCTCAAATATTTTTAGATCTCTATATAGAATGTCAAGGTTGGTCCAAATAATAATGTACCGTAAACCATGCGTACAAAATATTAAGTGATTCTCGATTGAGGAGACACGTTGTAGTATATTTAAAGGCAAATATCTAGGTTATGCATGTTTAAGTATTTTTATCAGTAGAGTTTATATAGTAAATCCCGCCCCCATTTGGCCTACCAAGGTTATTATAGTACTTATAGTTCACCGGGGATAACTCTAGCCTTTTCAATAAACAAACAAAGCAAATTATAAACACTGTACTGTCGACTGACCTCCAGTTATCTGTGCATGTTTAACGAGTATATCATTAAAAGTGTATATGCACAAGACTGAACAGAAATGAATATCGAAAATGTAATTAATTTCAATTCTCATTTGTAAGTAGGTTTTCTGTTATGCATGTAATTTCCTATATACGTAAATTATATGGTTCGTTTTTGTTTTATTTTTAGCTCATGGTGAGCTATTGTGACCGGTCTGTGTCCGTTTTCCGTCCGTCCGTCGGCAACATTTCATTCAAACAACTCCTCCCCATTTACTGCTTGACCAGGAGTTTTATTCAAATCGTGCCAGCTGTTTCTGATTTTTGAAGTTTTCTAAATAGCCATATAGTAGACATCTTCTTTATTTCAATATAATTTCACAGGAATGTTCCTTGGCTGACCCTCTCCCCTAGTCGTAATTTTAATATGGATTGCTGAAAATCATGGCCGCGAGGGGGTGGGGCTAATTTCCACTATATGGCTATATATAGAAAACTTTGAAACTCATCTTCGCAGAAACTGCTGGCCGGATTTCAATATGAATTGACAGGATTTTAGCGACCCTCTACCAAATTCCTAATTTCTTTGATAATTCGTTAAGAAATAATCGCTGCCAGGGGCGGACTTGTACATGTTTACATAGGTAGACATGGTACTCAGGTGCGCGATCTAGGGGCACCATGGCCCTCTTGTAATACTCCAGCAAATGGTTAACGCTAATACGCCAATGCGTACCTACGTTACACACTCGCATTTATCTATTTGCAAAATATGTCAGGTCAGACCTCCGTGAAGATGGGTTCGTTAATGGTAATACATATTAATTTTATATAACCTCAATTACTAATAATGGCGTTTGAAATTTGCATAGTTTAATGTGAGTGCACTGATTTATGGGAACACTTTTGACACAATTAGAAGCGTTGTCACATAAACGATTTACATAATGAGCGTCGTACGATTTTCTTCTCTGTAAGATAATGGCGCGGTTATGTCCGAATGTACGTCTGGTGTATTTTGTTGAGATTTCGTAAGATGGTCCGACGTATGTCGTACGACAAACGTACGAGATAAGTGCGATTTGGCCTTGTAATCATAATATGTAAATTATATGTCGAATGCACGTATGTACACAACTCTACGGACAATTTCGTCGTGCGACAAACGTACGATGCAAGAATATATATACTTTTTTCATTAAATTACGCAAAAGGCCCGTCTTACGATTATTATAATGAGGGCGTACATTGTCAATAGTTTCTGGTGTATGTTGCTCCGGTGTGGATTTGCTCCGGTGTGGAGTTGCTCGGGTGTAGAGTATTGACCACTGAATATTCTTCTCGACATACACTCAACAAAACTCATAAGTACACATGTGTTTATTTACCAATAGCTCGGTCAATACGTGTTTGATTGTGGTGCAATTTTAAACATATGTAGTGGAATTACATCTTAACTGATGTTTTTTAACATCGGATTACGATGGTCACAATCATAATAAACAAATGATAATGACATCAGGTTCAATTTATCGGTAATTTTACGGTTTTTGATGTTTCATAGGTTCAAAGAACCGCTGTTTTTCATTTGGAAGAAAACACTTTATTAAATCGATTTTGTGTTACTCCATACCAAGTACACAAAATTTCATGCAAAAATAGTAATAAATAAACTAGTGATAACGGAAAACCGACGAGTGTACTTATAAGTTCTGCTGTGTGTACATGCCCAAAAATTAATGCTTGGTTAACCTCCCCATATCGTTCCATCTTTACACATCCACGTGGTTTCCACTGCAGTACTTGTTAATGGCCAATCCATCTCTATTTTCGTTTTTGCATTTACTCCTTACCTCGTAACGGTATCTGTTTGTTTTTTCTAGAAGATATTATTTTCTTATCCAGTCTTGCCATCGGATGTGTAGGATGCGTCTAAAACAGTTGTTGACAGTTATATGAGAAATAACCATATGTCATTCTGATTCTTTTTAATGTGATCGATGCATTTTTATTACGTGAGCATACTTAAACACGATTCAAAACGTCTAGAATACTGTGAAGGAATACCACTAGACACTATTAGGGTCTAAAAGTGAATGTAACCATCTATTTGATCAGTAAAACAAATATGAAACATTATAAAACAAGTTATCCACTAAACAATATATAACACGTATTTTATCACACAGTTGACTACCACGCGATGTACGTCTCATAAATACCTAATGTCAAAGCCCATAATTGAGACTAATGTCAAATTGATTTGATCTATGAGACACAGCAATAACGATCATATTAGTGAAATGAAACACCCATACTGCAGTATGAAACTCCTACATGGACATTTTATTAGGTCTTCATCATCGTGAATTAGGAAGTTAAAACCCTAACTACGTGAAAATGATGCCGTAGATTAGCGATTTTTAATCCATGAAATCTCGGAGTTGATGCTGCAAATTTGTGAAATATGATGACTCGTAACAGTGATACTAAAACTCTAAATTCTAAGTTTTACATTGTGCTTCGGTGAAGTTTAAATCGTGAAAACATAATTTCTTTTATCAAATAAAGAAGACTGAATGTTATTAACAGCCTTTCGTACTAACATAGCTTCTTTGACACTATGAATGATGCGCGTGACACAAAACCCCCCAGTGTGTTGCAGAGTGGGTTAAATGTTAATTAGGAACACAAAAGACAAGTCGATTTGTCTCTGACTTTCTTGCGATATATTTTGTAATTACTACTTACAGTTGTATGTTTCGGTTCGAAATTAGCTTAAAAGTGTAAAACGTCAGCAGACTGTGCACAGGGAATGACAGCTGAATTAATTTCATTTTCTCGTTAAGTCGTGTGTTAGGCGTTTTGCCTGGTGCAAGTAGTCTGTGTTATTTGAACTTATTTCAATTTTACTGTACTCGATTGTTTCAGTTGAGTGCTGCCTACCCTGTCCAATGTTTTATTCACTTTTTTACATGGAGAAATAAGCAATTTATAATGGAGTATCGGACCGTGAAGGTAGCACTCAACAGCAACAGGTCCACACAGAAAAGCAAAAATCACGGACCACAAACATATGAGCCATTCTCAAGGAAAACCGGGCTTAGTGACATTGTATTGGTATTTACGTAAAACATACATTGATAAATATTTCTGGGAAAGACCAAATATACCAAAATTCATTGAACTTTTAACATCAGAAAATCATCATACCATCAAGCAGTTGTCAGTTTATGTATTCAAAAGTTTTAAATTACGCGACTGTACCATATTTGTGTAACCATGTGGACACTTTTCTCTGTTATATTGTTTTGTTCATATAGTCACTGATTTTGTTGAAATATAAAATACTGCCATTACCATCCAAATAATTCTGAGCATGCTTTAAACCACATTTTCTATATATACTGTATCATGTCATTTGTGTTTATGTACATATATGTAAACTGTTGGGCTTCAAGCCTTATGTTTGAAATAAATATCTATCTATCTTTATGTAAAAAGGTTAAGAAAACCCTCCTTAATGACAAAAAAGGTCATGCTCTTTGATTTAAGTTTAAGTTCTTTGATAATATAGAACTATGTCTTAGGTTTGTTTTTTCTTATGAATCATGTTAAAAAATTTTCTGTCGTTGCTATGGTGACCAATTTCTGAAGAGTATCAATATTGAGAAACGAAAGGTTAATGGTTGAAAACAGTAGCTACGTTTCTCTAAAAGCTCAAATTCACGATTAAGATATGTTTTATTAAAAAAGGAATATAATTCTAAAATGCGATACAATTTTGAAAAGTTAACGTCAAGAACTCATCAAATACTGGATTTATGAACTTCTTGTTAACCTAACGTCATATAACGGTTGAATGACGTTTGCGACGTCACTAACAAAGTAGGGGGAGTGGTTAGTTTTAAAAGTCTGTAACTTTGTAATTGGATGTTATATTTCGCTCAAAATTTCAGAAACTGTTCAAAATAGCATTGTCTTTCTAATGCTAAATTATCATGATTTTCATATTTTTGTCACTAAGCCCGGTTTTCCTGGAAAACGGCTCATATGTTTCAATGCCCAACACAACACTTAACCACTGCAAGTCCTGATTTCAGGGGTCCAAAAGTCAAAAGGGGTTTATGAAGCACTGTAAATGGTATATAACCCAACAGCTTCATCAGGCAACAGTATTTGATGGTTGTTCACCAAAAGAAAATAAGTAAACGGATAGGGGATGATTGGACCATTGGGAAAAGTAAAATGCAACTTCAAAGATACATGTCCTAACAATTTCAGATATGCGTACTTAGAATATATGCAGATAAATGAATTAGTTATACATATCACAATTTAATATGTTAAATAACACCCACTTAACAAACATGTATTATAGATGAGGTTTCATTTTATTCGTTTGATAAATTGATATTTGGTACTAAATATGTGCTTCCTTAACAGGTGACAGTTCAAAAATATTTATGATTTCGAAGCGTAAACGGATCATAACCCTCTGCCCACCCACATCTTCCACAAAAAACCAACGTCCATATATTTTTCCACAGACATGAGAAGCAACTACTCTTTGAAAAACAAACGATTACAACAATAGAGTTCCATAGAATGTTTCAAGCACCATTGTATCAACAATAGGACCGGTTCATTTATTACCTTCCGCTCTCAATCGTCAATCATGATGAGCGAGTTCAGCTGACTTACGAGGGTAAACTCGATTAACTAGAGTTGCAGCAAACGAGTCGAGTTTCAACCCTCGAGTGAACTCGAGTGTACTCGATTTCAACCCCGATGCGCGGCTCGGTTGCTGTAGTTCGAATCGGGACACCTCGGATAATTTCTTACGAATCACGTATAAATGCATTACGGACCATTCCAATTGCTGTCCACATGTCCGCCATGTTTGTTTACACTGTAGTTTAACTCTTTTCGTTTTGCTGAAGAGCTCCAAGTGTTAGTTTATTTTTAGATTCTTACGTCACTAGAGTTAACCATAGTAAGACAGCTGAACTCGCTCGATAACACTCATATCACTGCAACATAACAATTAAAAGGGTTTTAATTTTAATGAAACGGGTTTTATTCTTGTCTATCATTTACCAATAACACGTTAACATGCTACAAACCTGAATGTTTTGTTTTATGTTTAATTAACCTAATTATTGCGTGTTGTAAAGTGCACGTAATTTTAACAGTGCATGTATTAGTTTGTATATGTAATTGTATGTGCATTTATATCAGCCATTGCATTTGCACGTAGACAACTCTATCAGTTTAATTTATTTGTTATGATACCGTCACATATCCAGACACAATAACATACATATTAATATATTCCTATTGCTTAAAACTTAGCATAACAATTTCCGGGTTACTGTCGGTTTACCCAGTGACAGAATTATGCGACTGGATAGTATGCAAGTGACTGAAATGCTGCGGACAAGTGGGGTTGAAAACAAAATTTACAAACAAAACCTTCCGAGTAACGTATGCTTAAGGAATATCAAGTGTAACTCGTCCACTTTGCGTCTTAAACAGCCAAACTGCTTGTTATCTCATCACAATAGTCTGTCTCTGCGCATCTTGTCTTTGCTATGCATTACCTCTATTTTCATCTAAAATGCGTTTTGTTGTTATTCAAATGTGAATGGACGTTAAATAGACGTTCATCTATCGGTATCTACCCGTTTCATCCGCTTCAAGAACTGTACATGTGTAATTCGCCTTGCTCATGCGTTATGCATCCGTTTCATGGACGTTACTCTGTTGTTTTCTTGTCGGTTTCACCGCTTCACATGCGTATGGTGAGTTCAATTGCTGGAGGCGGACGAACTAAACGGCGACAAACGATTCCGCTACCTTAAAGCACAGAATCTGATGAGAACCAGTTTTCGCGATCGCAATATGCACGTTTCAAGCGTCCAAATTTGTAACGGTCAATACCTCTGTAAACAGCTAAAAACGACTGAGAAGCATTCGAGGAACGAATAAAAACGTCTAATAAACGTCACTAACAAATATAAACATCCGTTTATCATAAGTAGTCGTTAAACATTTAACTGTGACAGTTGGTTTAAACAAACAAATGCTTGTAACCATACATAAGGTTTTTGGGGAATAGGAGAACTTTATATGGTGTGACAATGTCCGTGTTTCCTTGTAGAATTACAAACTCTTATAACAATAATTATATTTCACTACAACTATTCCCCTTCATGGTCATATGCAAATTTAAGAAACCATGCCGTTTCAATTAATGTAAATATGCTTACTTGAAATACCCATTTTTGAACAATTTTTTTAACCCTCTTCACGATTTGTTTGTGATAATAAGGTCAAACCAGGCACTTAGAATCACACAACTATCATGTGATGGACGGACGTGCGATGGTCTTGTGATTGTCGCATGGCAGTTTTGTGGACATTCACTATCGTACGACCGCCGTACGATACTCGTAAACATATATGTACTTTTTCAAAATTCATACCCTATAGTATAAATCTAAGATAAAATCATATTCATTAAAGAAATAAATGTACTTTGAAAACAATAAAACTTCTGTATAGCGACACACATTGGGAAACATAACATTATGTTGTTGTACAGAGGTTGTTGTTTTGGAGAGGTAAATGTGTATACATATTAAATTGTTTCTTCTTGAACAATATGTAAATGTTGCTTAAGGTTGTTGCTCAAGGTGTTGCTCAATGAAGAGCTGCTCTGGGGAGGTTGCATTGTACATAAATATGACAAATGCATTCCGCTACAAACTAAGATCTAAAGGTTGCCCGAATGTTCTCGTACATGCATATCAACAACATACTTTAATTACTTAATAGCAGGTTATAAAAATGTCAACAATGTGTGTCTTTATTCCATAATTAGTTACATTAAATGTATACTTCGAAACCAGTATATCTTAAGACTCTAAACACGTTTTATTAATTCATTAATATTTCCAACATTTTATGCCCAAGAAAGCCATAATTTGAATTAGAAATTAACTGTTCTCTCTTTTATAACATATGAACATCCAAAATATCTCGAAACAAACATAGCCTAAAATATGCCGCGTTTGACACCAGCGGACCACTAAATGCATTCTTATAATTAATATTATTATTGATAATAAAAAAACCATATGATTGTATTTCCTGATGAAGGCAAAATGCCGAAACGTTGATTATACAATATAATTAATTTCAACACGTGTTTTGTTGACATTTATCTTTGTTTATTATTGATTATGCATACATGTATTTTCAGTTTAATACAAGTATTTTGCAAGTTCCTATTTGCAAATATTATTATCATTCGAAAATTAAGAGTTTGGTTGGACGATTTAATTAATTCTATCCAGCTGCTGAAACTTTTTTTTTACCGGCTAATAGTTCGACGATGCTATTATCGTACGAATAACGTACGTCGATCGTACGACGGACGTGCGACAATCGTCCATCGTAGGACAGTCGTGCGTCAATTGTTACGAAAGTTTCCAAATATGCATCGTAGAGCTGTCGCACGTCCATCGTGCGACAATTGTGACCGCTTCACAAAATTACCCTTTCCAGACGCAAGTCGGTACATTTCGACGTAGATTCGCAAGCGTCGTGCGACGATGAAATTCCTACGACAATTGTGAAGGGGGTTTAGCATGTACCTCCCGGTTAATTAAACTTGTTTGATTGTCTACCAAAGACTGTCGCCTGATCATAAAAGCTCACTTTCCACTTTTCTAGTTTATACCATACCAGTGTACTCACCAACGGCGCGACTATTTCATTCACTCTGATAATACAATTGTCTGAACTCACGAACAAACCCCGTCCTTTATGTGCTTTCCATGCTTTGAATTGGGACAGGTGGATGAACGGTACGTTCTGTGTCTATCTTTTGTGTGGGTGGCAACTGATTAGGCAATGCCGCCGTTTCTCTATGGCTCCGAGTTGTCTATGCATGTCGGTTAATGATTGTTACGTTAGCCTCCATGACATAGTTTATTAAAGTTGAACACCGATATGTTGCCTAATAAGGAGCATCATTGTCGGCACACGCACGCGCCAACATTTCCGCAAAGAGTAGACAATGTCATGACTTCTAGTCAGACGAAGCCAATAATATTATTCCTGAAAAACAGAAGTTGCATAACAATGTAACAAATCAAAAGCAAAGGCCTGGTTCGCAATACATTTTGAATCAGAACTAAATTAATTACTTTAAAATGGCATTGAATAAAGAAAACATAATTCAAACGAACAACAAGTGACAAATGATTGCCATATTTATTGTTTCTAACTCATAAAAAAGCAATATAGTAATGTTTATTAAACTTATGTATGTATTAAATACGCATAATATGTATGCTTGGTCATAAGTGGTATACCTTATGTAACTTGCAAGTGTTTTTTGTCGTTTCGTTCGTATATATATGAGCCAGTCTCCAGGAAAACCTGCTATATTGACATGTAATTATTGTTATGTAACAGGGTTTATAAAAAGCTCTAAAGTAAGAAAAAATACATATCCATTGATTCTACTTTAAGTAATTTACCAATATAATACTATATCTTAGCTTTAAAATTTCTCATGAATTATATCGAAATCACATACTTCGTTGCTATGGTGACCAATGCTGGAAAAGGACTCCGATTGAAACAAACGAGGAGTTAGTTGTTTAAAATAGCCTTACCCTGAATGCAAACACTTGATTTTGATATAATTATATTTTAAAATTTAAAACATAATTCTAAAACATGATACTATTTTAGACAATTCATGTCAAGAATTGATCAAATTTTGTAATTATGAAATTCTTGTTACAGTAACGTCTTTTTGTATGTAACTCCTTGGTATTGTACATGTTTATGTACATGTAGCTATCGTAATTTTGTGTAGTTTTGGTCGGTGGCCTTCAATAATTGACAATCAATAGAGGATATTTGTTTGTTTTGATTGAATATGGTTTATATCTCATCGTGTAGTGATGAAATTCAATATTTTCAAGAGCGCGTAGCGCGAGTGAAAATATTAAAATTTTATCACTCAAGATGACATATATTAACCATATTCAATCAAAACAAACACATATTATATCTATTTAATGCTTATATGGTGTCAAAACTGGTACTATTTATGCCAAATTACCACTGTGGTTAGGCTACGTATGAATATGTTATTCCATTAATATTTTTCACTTCAAAATCCGCCATCTTGGATTATGGTGTATAGGTGAAAACGACTTTTTTGAGAATTTTGCATTAAAGCATACACCAACTTGTAGGAAATGGTCTAACTAAGAATAAAACCCCCCACATGACATGTTTCCGTTCAGTAATAAAAAAGTAACAGACATTTTAGTGTTGAGAATTTGGTAAATTAAAGTAGTCCCTGTGAGGGGGCGGAGCTTATATCAGTCACATTGTAGGTGATAACCAGTGACTGATATAGGTTTTATTTCACTGATAGAACTCCATATATCGCCAGTTAGCATTAAATAAACTTTGTTTCATTTGATTTGATTTGAATGCGTATCGTTTAGTTTGAAGGGGAGCTAAACATTACCGGAGGATCTTTCTTTGACTAAATGCATTGCGTCCCTTATGAACATTTTACTAAGTGTGTGTACCATGTGTAATAAAGCTAGCTACATTCTAAAGGATACTTCAATCACTTCTGTTTAATGTATAAGCACTTCAAACACACGACGTATTTCCCGTTTGATCACACTGAATCTGAGTCTGTTGAGGAACTAGTATTGAAAAACTGCTTAACACTACGTAATAATATATCTACGAATGAGTTTTATCCCATTTTCATTCAAGCTTTCTTTTTGTATGTAACTCCTT
This sequence comes from Spisula solida, assembly GCA_947247005.1. NCBI lineage: Eukaryota > Metazoa > Mollusca > Bivalvia > Venerida > Mactridae > Spisula > Spisula solida. Next base: position 42,305,227 of record OX365948.1, on the reverse strand, counting down.
GGTATTGTACACGTTTATGTACATGTAACTATCAACATTTTGTGTAGTTTTGGTCGGTGGCCTTTAATATTTGACAATAAACTTTATTTCGTTTCATTTGATTTGAATGTGTATCGTTTTGTTTGAAGGGGAGCTAAATATTACCGGAGGATCTTTCTTTGACTAAATGCATTGCGTCCCTTTGAACATTTCACTACGTGTGTGTAGCATGTATAATAAAGCTAGATAATTCTAAAGGATGCTTGATTCACTTCTGTTCATTTGTCAGGTTCATAAATATAAAGGCATGATAAATAGATATATTAAGGAAAATGTTTTACGGACGTGATGCATGTTTCTAAATGTATTTCTCCGTACTTTTATTCTTATATGTTGTATTCAATTTACCATCATGTTTGGAACTGATGAAGCCCACACTGACTTAAATTACAATTCCATCCATATATAGCATTTTAGCCCCCCCCCCCATTGTATCACGCAAAGTCAAACATAATATTTATAAGCCTTCGACATTTGGATTATTTAAAACAGTTTTTGTGCGCATTTGATTTTGGGAACCGACTGATTTTGTAACCGTACTTTTTTCCAATTATATTCAGATTTCATCCATTTGTAGAGAGCTTGTTGGATTTATATTCGTAAATAATGTGATACGATGTTTTAATCTTAAAAATATTTTGTTGCCATCTTAGAAATGTTTTTATCACATAAATACCGTGATTTTCCATGTGAGGACAAACGACGGACAATGTTCTCCAACACCAAATCCTTGCAGTGGTTACCTCCCTTTGCAAAACGGTTACTTCCCTTAGCCAGTACATTAACCTCTGTCTTTACAGGTTTTTTAACCGATTTTGGATATTGTTTTATTTTGCACAGTTAATTTTATTGTTCACGATCGTTAAAATCGAAAAATCTAAATTAGATAACTAAAATTTCTTCTTTTAAAGTCTTAATAACCAACCACGGTATATAGAGGATATTTGTTTGTTTTGATTGAATATGGTTTATATCTACATCGTGTAGTGATAAAATTAAATATTTTCAAGAGCGCGTAGCGCGAGTGAAAATATTAAAATTTTATCACTACAAGATGAGATATTTACCATATTCAATCAAAACAAACAAATATTCTATTTATTAAATGCTTTTATGGTGTCAAAACTGGTACTATTTATGCCAAATTACCACTGTGGTTAGGCTACGTATGAATATGTTATTCCATTCATATTTTTCACTTCAAAATCCGCCATCTTGGATAATGGTGAATAGGTGAAAACGACTTTTTTGAGAATTTTGCATTAAATCATACACCAACTTGTAGGAAATAGTCTAACTAAGAATAAAAACCCCCACATGACATGTTTCCGTTCAGTAATAAAAAAGTTACAGACATTTTAGTGTTGAGATTTGGTAAATTAAAGTAGTCCCTGTGAGGGGGCGGAGCTTATATCAGTCACATTGTAGGTGATAACCAGTGACTGATACAGGTTTTATTTCACTGATAGAACTCCATATCTCATCGGTTAGCATTAAATAATTAATTGTATTTACCGACCACCATTTAATCATGTCTGTTTCCATGTATTTTTGTTTGTATGTATTTATATGAATGTTCTTGCATGTATGAGAGTATGTATGTATTGAATGTCTTTGTGCTGTTTTGTGTTATATTACCAAAGGCACGTATGTGCCGAGTTTGTAAATAAAGATATATATATATGTTAATGGTATCGATAGTAGAATAAATGTTTTCTTACGGGTGATGCAGTCGCATAAGTGTCATAGGACAGATCAATAACCAGGTAATTATTTTCTTGTGTAGTTATCGTTCTAAATAGTAAATCTGTTTTTAAAAAAAGAACGTAAACATTTAAATTCGGGATTAACTTCATCGCACTACATTCTCGATCAAATTAGGTCGCAGCCGATTTCTACAGATTTGAAATTTATATTGCCAGTCTTTGTTTTGTCTGTTTTTGTTTATATATAGCCTTATATTTTATCAATAAAACGATGCGTACCAACTTCTTCTTTTAACGGCTTCTTCTCCATTTTAAAATATCATGTGACGTTTTTATCATCACGTGGTACATTGTGAGGGCAGGGTAAAGGTAATGTAATGGAAGTGATGCTGTGAGGAGGTTGTTCCAACACGTGTGATAACAAATGGTTGACGTTACCAGCTTAAATTCGTTATTTATGACGTTGTTTTGACTTGGTAACTATGACGAATTTCCGAATTTAAGGATGCCCGAATACTATTCAAGTTCACTTGATAAACATATGAACGGAAAAAGTTTCACGACATGTATACTATACTTGTCATTTTCTTAAAAACATTTTAAGTTTTAATTATAACCAACTTACTCACATTTATTACAAACAAGGGCCATTGTCAAATGACCATCCCTTCCTTATATGTTTGCCACTAATGGGTGTTAAATAGAAACATGACTAGATAGAAAAAGAAGGAAAGATATGTTAGGGAAAAAATGAAGGGAGTTAACTAATGAATTGGAACCAGGCAGAGTTCAATACAAGAGATGTTAGGAAATTACATCAAGTAAAATACCGTTACTTGTTTGGTTAAGATATCTTCAAATGTGGTTCCTTATCATTTCATTATTACTACACACAATAAGCAAGAATACTGTGAAATTACCTGGTACGCAAACGGTATGAAACGTTTCGTACCTGGTACGAACCAGGTACGAAACGTGCGTCACGTTATTTTACCTTGAACGTAGGGCTGTTAGACTATGTAATAATGTTTCTTATTGGATTAAAAATCATCAAAATGGTAAGTGTCTACGTAGTTGTTTGGGTCCAGTTAACAAAAGACGAACACTGAAGCGTGATGGATTGCAGCAGTCAACGTTTACAGATTGTTCAGGGGAGATCAATGTTTCATTGGCGTATTTATTTTATGAAACGAAAGTTGACACCCTTTTTTGCATTATGTTATAGTTAGAACATATTAAGTAAATTTTAATGATTAAAAAGGGCTGAGCGAGCGAAGCGAAGCGAGTCCTTTTTAGTCATTAAAATTTACTTAATATGTTCTAACTAACTTAGAATATAACATTCTGAATTCTGATTGACCGATAGAAAGTAGCGCCAACGCATGACGTCAAGTCTGTGAAGAGAAAATTTTAATGATTAAATTTTCATTTAACCGACAAAATTCGGCGTTTTAATTGGCTCATAATGTAGGTTATATTCTAAAAAATGTTGAACTTTTTTGAAGCTGGAAATTTGCAATAGTTTTTTCCCGCTTTTGTTTCCGAAACGATCGGGTGACTTACTAGTAATATTTCTAAAGATCCTAGTATTGGCATTTATTTATATTTGTTCTATAAGAAAGAGAAAATCTAGATCTCATGGTAGGAGGCGTAATGGTAATATCAAACGTAAATCACGCTTAGTGTTGACTGTTGGTTGTTAAGATATTATTTACAAGCAATCTGGTAAACATTCTATGCTGTTTTTGTCTTGCCACCTTATCATCCATTGTTACCATTGACGATGAAGCAGATTCTATTTTTATTCGTTCTAATCCTTTAAATAATACTGCCTCTTTGATCCAAAGTTTTACGCAACAGTTTTAAGACCTCATATAGAAAAAGAAGCTGATCTTAAACGACATTTTTTTTTAAACGCTTGTACATTGTATGTTAATTAAGGAATAGATTATGTGGATGTTCAAAGCATATTTAGAGATCATAGTGTTATTGATTCTATTCCCAAATATTTCAAAAACTCTGAATGCCCTGTTATTTGTTACAGAAGTGTTATTTTCAACTATAATAAAATTGTATCAGACCTTAATATATTAATTAAGCAACACCCCTACTAGTTGTGATTGTGTATCTTCCAAATTCTGTTATTCAATTTCGAAATATTTTGGGTGATAGCCACTTTCATGATGTGTTTATCAAGATTTTAAAACGTTTTCTGAGTAGAGAATATGACCATTTAAGTTTGCAAAGGACTGCATTTACAGCTCGCCATTATGCTTCCTATTTCATTGCGCGATGACCGGACAATATACAGAATCTATGATATGCCTAACCTCAAGCCTTATAATTATTTCATGAAAAGTAATAGCTTCGTAAAGACCGATATTAATGTGTATTAGTGTATCATTAACAAAAGGACATCTTTAAATTTACATTATAGTCGTTCACTAACAGATTCATAGGAGCTTGACTTTTCCCATGTGACATTTCTAAAAGAAAAACATTGCGTTCCTAGTTGAATGAAATTTGTGTTTGATTTTTGAAACAAAAAGAGGAAGACGATATAAGAACGTGCTTAAACATGCAGTTGTTTCAAATTTAGAGTTTAATCAAATTATTTTATGAACTAGTATCATCAACTCTTGGTAGATTGTCTGTGTGCGATTTGAGAGGAATATGTTGAGACATTCGAATTGAATATCCCTATTTAAATAACTTTGTGAAATAATTTTCCCATTGGTGTCTAGTTATTCAGAACTGTTAGGTTTGTCGCGTGTTGGTGTCTGTTCTGGGTTCCCTGTACAAGTCATTAGGTCTTACGTTTGGGATTTTCCGCTGCGTGTGTGATTTCTTCAAGTAGAGACAATATAATTGCACATGCATGGTATATATACGAGAAGTGTTTAAAAAGTAATCTTTGATTTTTACTCGGGGATTTAAATCTCCCCAGTTCAGAAATCACTACGATTTTAACATGTAATTTCTCCACAACCAATTCATCCGAGCAAGAAACGAATTCCAGCCAATCTCAACCAAAACCATAATTTCCAATCATATTTAAGAATAGTTTTCCCTAGTAATTGAATTATTTTATTTTTATTTCTTTATATTGCGAGATAATTTGAAATGTCTTTTTCTGTGAGTTAATTTAATCCTGCGAAAAAAATCCTACGCGCTGTAAAATGACTAATGAGTTTTGAGGGTCGATACAAAATTTCACTGTTTAAGTAAACTGTTGAGCAGACGAAATTTACACTGTTTGGTTCCATAATGTTTATATAACAGTTTAGCTAAACACTCCTATTATAATGTGTGCTTATTTTCACTATTTACAATATTTTGCATTTGTTAATAGTATTAACCGACGTTTCATCCATTAAATTACCTCAGATCTTCAGTTTAATAGTTTGCGTCTATATTTTGAATAACCGTTTTCCAAGCGATGTTGTTTACACATTTCACGCCTAGATCGAGACCATACCGGTTATTTGTGTTTCGTCCCCTTTCTGAATCGTTTGCGCTACTCGTACCATATATCCAATTCGTATGCAGCTAGCGCTTAAGTATAAGGAATTTGGATTTTGTGTAGTTTTAGTTGTTATTTTTTTCTAGCGCCTCATGCTAATAGTATCGATCGACGTTGTGTCAATTAATTTACCACATACATTCAGCTAAATAGTTTGCGTCTACCGTTAAAACAAACCCATTGCCCTACAAATTTTCCGCCCAGACCATATCAGTCGATTTTTCTTTCATCCCCTATCTGATTCTTTCGCGCTATTCACACCCTATCCAGTTCGTTTATAATGCAGCTGTAGAGTTATGGAATTACGACTGAGTGTAGTTTTTGGTGCTTTTTTCATATATATTTTTGCGCCCATTCATCGTTATCTAATTACTTATATAAGTTTTGTTTACTACCGTTAAACATTACAGCTTGGGCATGGGAGGATCATAACTTGTTTAGTTGTGCATTTATTGTTTTGCATGTTTTCTGTGCTTGGTTTGTTCAGGCGGACGTTGTGCCGTGTGTGATTTTTATGTTTTCTGTGCTCGGTTGGTAAGCGAGTGCTGCCTTCCCTATCTGACTTAATATTATATTTGTGTGCAGCTGCATGATATTACCATTTACTGTTATTCTTAGTCTTTTTGATACATTTTCTCAGCTAAAACTATGCCTTTCAGTCCCTCTTTTACAGTTGAAACTAGTACATTGGGACTGATCTGAATGATGTAAACCCGACTAGTATATCATTACCAAGAATTGCGATATTTTCCAAGTACCAGTACCTCTATACTTTAATTTAATTTATTGATAGAATTATTTACAATGAAACTCACAGAAACACTTTAATGAATTCTCCTTTACATATTGAGCAATAATTTAACTTATAATTCAAGATTGACATTATGTCTTGTCGTCTGCAAAATGTACAACATAAAACCGACCGCATATGTTTCCTGAAATCGTACCTTGGCATTTCCTAAATTTAAATCGCATTCGGAAATGCCTATGCACGCCTAGCTCTTATTTCGATTAGACAGCCTGGTTCTTTAATGTACACGGTGTATATCACCGATACACAGCTTCCTGGCACTTTCAGATACTTTGCAGACCACACGGCCAGAAACACATCGCGCTTTATGAAATATTTCTCAAGTTCTAGCAGCACAGCAAATCTGCAGTAACCCCTTTATTAGATATCAAATACAATAAAAAATATTTTTATATGGACGATAAGACAAAAACTGAGTAAGTAGCAAAGTTTCACTGTCAAAGGTTGTTTTGTTGAGGAGATGTACCAAATTTAAAATCATTGACTTGTAAGATATATCTAGATTTTTCATAGTTACAATGTCATTCACAAAAGGACATCAGTGTCGCCTGTAAAGTTATAAAAAGGTTGCTCTAATTAAAGCACAGAGAAAACAAGTGACAATAGTAAGATTGTATGAAATTTGACTTATCTATCACCCCATGGTATCATTAGATTATGACATTTGTTTTGTTCTATTTTCAATTAAAAGGGAGGTAATTTTAATTTCATGAACTTCAAAGCTGTGTGTCTTTATAACGTGTAATTCTGTTTATGTTTTTCTGCCTTGGCAATCATTATTGAGTGATATTTTGTATGATTTATTACATTGCCATGGACAAAAACCTTTTTGTATATAATGGGCAATACCTCGGCATAGTTTACGACGCTGTGTAAAACAAAAACTGCATTTGGACCCGCAAACGTCCCGGAAATGCAAAGATATGTATAGAGTTGCATTTTGTTTCGAACAGCCCTCATAATACTAGAACTAATTTTAATAAACTAGAAAGGTGTATTGGTCGACTTTTCCCATAGTAAGTTAATAGTCTTGCCGCGATATTCCCATTGCTAAGTTAAACATAATGAAATAACTGTGTATCATAGACCATTGTACAGCTATAATGTCTCGTCTCTTGGGACATTTGGTATTTTTATATGTATTTTTGTTCGGTATGTTTTTCTCTCGAAGGAGCCCTTTCTTATTATTCACAACTCATATAATGGACGTTAGTAATACATTGTTTTCTGTAACAATTTGTTGATTCTTGACATCTGAAGCAAAGAACTCTCTCCCTTTAAAGGTGCTGCCTCACATGGCTAACATTTTTGTATGATGCAATTTGCCAACTTACCAAGTATGTATGTAATAGAAAGCTACTGATGGTTGCTTTGTAAAAGATTTTGTGCAAATAAGCAATTGAAACAACTCTCGATACAGCGCACTCAGTAGTTTTCCTTTTAAGAATAGCGCGGAATTTCAACAAACTACAGCGTACACATCTGTGATGTATTCGGTTCGCTTTGCTTTTTCTAGAGATGGGACCGAATACCAAAATCTGTATTCGAATATATTCGAATATTCGATTACCTATGTCAGTGTATTCATTCACATTTTTATACCCCCCCCCCCTCGTTCGGTTTCCGAATATTCGAATATTCGGTCCCATCGAATGCGAACAAATTTCAGGCTATTAAGTGATAGTAGTGTTAATTAAATAGGGTATGAATATCCTAATATCCTTTGGATTGGATGTGAAAATACTTAATAACAACCAACTGCCAATGTTTCGCAAGTTATTTTGGATGTCAGTGTGGTTGTTCATGAGATATACAGGCAACTATTCCAAAATTACGCGAATATTTGACAACTTTATTTTTGCAATGCACCAGTACGTGAGGCAGCACCTTTAAAACTTGATTATAACGACATTAATTGTACTAGATAATTATTATGTTTGGCACCCAGAAAGCGATAAAATAACAGCATAGACTTTATGGGTTGTCCTTAAGTATGTGAGGTTTGTTCTTGTCTGCTGGTTCTTGCTCCCAATATGTTTGACTAGTTGAAGCGGAGGGTTGTCGGTGTGTAATGACCTGGTTTAATTGCTGTTCAGATTTGTGCATGGGGTATGTGCCTTATCGTTTCCATGTGTTTTTTGTGTGACTTTCGTATCCTGCCTTTACTCTTTGGTGCTACTCATGTCTCTTGTTTCGTATGCATTATTAGGAACTCGTGCTAGGTCTGATTGTAAGTTCAAAACTCGTCAACGGTAAATGTTTTCAAACTTAAATAGTCGTTCAAATGCCATACATTCTCCGTATTCATCATGTTTTAAGGGACTTTTTTAGGGACTACTTTCTAGCGGAGCTAATTACTTAGTATTGTCTTCGTATTAATAATTCTTTCCCTGGCTAATCGTATTCTATGGGGTATATATTATAATTCATATATGCAAATGTAAGGTTGTGGAGTTAGTATAGGAAGTTGTAGCTTTTTTGTTGCATTAGTAGTCACGTGACCACACTACTACGTAATTATGCTACGTCACAGGTAGTGACGTAGCATCTGGCGTTCTCGTCTTGTTCAAATAATCCAAACATGTATTTGTTGTGTGGTCACTATGACATAGATTTACCAAAAATATTCTTGTGCCCAATTATTCCAATACTCTGTTTTTGTTTTCTGCATTCAAAAATATTTTATGCAGAAGCAGAACCATAATTCTTAAACTTATTACGACAATTTTGACGCCTGAAATTATGACTTGCATCAGTTTAGTTTCAGTTTGTCGTTCAGTTTGTGTTTGGCATGGTGACGTATGCTTTTGGTCTGTGATATTTGTTGATATTATGTGCATTTCTTGCTCGGCTGTTTCTGTTGAGTGTTGCTTTCCCTGTCCGAGTTTTCATTATCTTTTTGAAGATGTTTCTATATAAAAGGGTGTTTAAATATGAATGCATATAAGCTCATAAAAAGATCCGTGATATACTGTAATGCAAAATTCATTTAATATCTTTGAGTTATTCACCTTCAACTAGTGAGCGAAGTTTAAGTTCGATAATTCCTTTTTCGAATTCGTTTTCTTAACCATTCCTAGGTACACATATAGTATACTGGACAAAAGCCGAGATCATAACGTGCTTGGTATGTTTTTCGACAATGTATTTGTAGAGTTTTGGAAACATTAAAGTCACATAATAAGGGAAAAAGCCTGGCACATACGAATGGTGGGAAAGCTACATAACAATTTTCCCTTCCAGAAAACGACTTTAATGGCCGCTTCCAGTGATGGCACATTACTACGCAACAGCATCACACCCTCAAACCCGCGTCTGTTCTAAAGATTTTTACACAGGAAAATAAGCCACAAGAAACAGTTAGTACAAATTTAACACCAACCCAACTTCCTGCTCTCTAGAATTGTCACAGTAAACCTCAAAAGGGTAATTTTCAATATTTGAGCGCTGAGTGTAAGTACACGTTGTAATGCCGGGCCCAGATTCGCCGTAAATTATGAAAACCAAGTTCCTCATCAATTTCCCGTCAAATATATGTATCAGTTCCTCATCAATTTCCCGTCAAATATATGTATAAGTTCCTCATCAATTTCCAGTCAAATATATGTATAAGTTCCTCATCAATTTACCGTCAAATATATGTATAAGTTCTTATTTTACAGTTTTTTCTCTCATTTTGTTTTTATTCTTTTATCAATGATACAGTTACAGTGTGGTAAAACCAAGCTAGTTTGACATTATACTGGAGATGTCCACACTGAAACTTTTACTATTACTCGGAAAATGGAAACTGATTAAAAGGATTATGCTGAGGGGTTTGCTCAGATGATTATTAGGCATGTCCCACTGATATTGTTAAACCGACCACAACCACAGGTGACAGCAGAGTTTTTATCATTTAGCATTGATATTATCACATAAATACCGTGATCTTCCATGTGAGAACAAATGACGGAACAATGTTCTCCAACACGTGTGATAACAAATGCGTGACGTCACCAGCTTTTCGGCGCGAACACGTAACGTCGTCGGCTTAAATTCGTTATTTCGGACGTTGTTTTGACTCCGTAACTATAATAATGTGATAAAAAGATTCCTCCACTCGTTGTCTTTGGGATAAACATTTCGTACACTCGTCACAAAAACAAATTATCAAGCTCGCCAAAGGCTCGCTTAATAACCTGTGTTTTCTAGACTCGTTTAAGAAATGTTAATCTCCAAAGACAACTCATGACGGATCCTATAATAATTTGGCTATCAACATCCTATAATGAAAAAATTCTATACCATCACCTGTGGTTTATCTAACGGTTTATATAACGTGACCACTCCGCTGGCGACTTATTTCCCAATATGTTAGGTCGACCAATGTTATTTCTAAATAACCTTTTTGCACGTGTGAAAAGTCGTTATAATGAAAAATTGGCGATAAAAGATTAAGTCCAGGAAAATGTGTCACAGACATGTTTCAGATACATTGTAACGGCATGCCACTGTTTTCAGTAATCGAAAAAATATTGATATCAAAGAATCCTTTTTTGAAATCAACGGACTTCCTGATAACAAAAATCTCTCTAAACTTGAATCTAGGTCAAGATGATACACCTACTCAATATGGATTAAACGTAGATATTACAGACATCAACGAAAATGAGAACCTTAGTGATATAGAAACCGATATTCTTCCTAACGAAATAAGTCCATATGAAATAACATCAGCAATTAAGGGTTTGCAATTGAATCAATCGTGCTCGGGCACATGTCGCGTATGGACTTCACTATTTATTACCTTACATAGTACAACTTTTCAACAAAATATTTTTTGTCTGGAGTGTTTCTTGAAGCATGGTATTATTCAATTCTGAATCCTCTCCATAAGAAATGTGGGGTAGATGATCCTAATAATTACAGAGGAATTGCTCTTGTTGACGCTTGTATTAAAATTTAAACCAGTGTCTTGAATGAAAAAACTGTGTTTACTGAATTAGTTGACAAGTTTCTGAGTCACAAGAAGGCTTCAGAAAGGCTACAGTACAATTTACAATGCGTTTTACAGTCAATAGTCCCGTTAATATCTGAATATGAAAGGGAGAAAATTATATGCTGCATTTGTCGATTTGCAAAAAGCTTTTGATTCTGTAAATAGAAACAAGTTATTCCAAAAACTGAGTCCTAACAAAATAAAAGAAAGGTTACTAAATGTAATCGAAGCTATTTATGAAACGGTAAAATTATATGCCAAGAGTACAACCGGTCAAACCGAAAATTTCAATAGCTTCATAGGTTTAAGACAAGTTGTAACCTAAGCCCAATTATATTTTAACTGTTTATAAATGATTTGGATGCTGCAATCGCCTAATCACAAGTACATAGTACTCAATTAAATCCCTCTTTTGTTGATTTTTTTACTAATGTTTGCTGATGATGTGGCGTTAATGTCGGGCACAATAGTGGGTCAACAAAGGCAGTTAAATTCACTAGGTACTTTTTGTGAAGAAAATGAACTAATAGTTAACAAAAAGAAAACTAAAGTGCTTGTATTTAAAAATGGTGGAGCGCTGTCTAAGAAAGAAAAATGGTTTTATAACGGAAGTGTATCTGGTTTTTCGTACGTTGGAATTTAATTCAGTAGATCATTGTCATCTTTCAAAGTGGCAAAACAAAATGCGTTAAAGGCCAAGAATATACTGCTAAATGAGTTATTTAAACTTCCGAATTTGACTTCTGAAATCTTCTTAAGATTTTTGATACAAATATCAGACCAATATTACTATAATAGTTATGGGTGCGAATTGTGGGGAGTGCTTAATATGATCACAATTGAAAACATACATACTTACGCTTGTAAACGCTTTTTAATGTTTCAAAATTTGCTTGTTATGATGCAATAATGGGCGACTTAGGTCGTTATCTATTGCGAAGAACTGCTTCTATACGTTGTATAAAATACCGGATTAGAATACTTGAAAGTAATCAAGATAGATATACAAAACTGTGTTATGAAATGTTAAAATTGTATGATAATTTTGGTCAAACTAAGTGGGTAACACATATTCAATTACAATTTATATGAAAATGGCTTTGGGTTTGTTTGGGAGGAACAGTGTGTAATTTACAAAACTTTATTTATTAAGACATATAATAAACGTATAAGAGATCAGTACCTCAAAGTGGTGAAATGATCATTGCAACAGCAACGGCAAACCTTCGACTTTTTATACCAATTTTAAAACTAATTTCTGCATTGGAACTATCGTCGCTGTTAAGTCATCATTAGATCTTCTTCTCATAACCTGATGATAAAATTGGCAGACATCAGGGAGTATCGCAAAACACACACTTTTGTAAATACTGTCAAAATACTATAGACGACGAATTTCATTTTCTACTTATATGTCCATTTTATGCTGAAATTAGAATTAAATACTTACCTGATAAATTTGGTAAGCATCCTAATATGTCTAAGTTTAACATTCTACTAGCTGCTTAAAACAGTACCATAATAAAGCCTTTGTCTATGTATTTATTTCATGCTTGTGAAAAACGAAAATAAAAATAATATTATGTTATTTGACTATCACATAGTTGTACGTTTTGTGTATATAATTTGTATATGGACCGGAGGCCATTTGTACAAAAAAAAGAATTTGAATTTGATTTTCTTCCCTGGACGCATTATTGATTAGACAGCCAGTCCGTTGGATACGACTAATAGAGAAGAGCTCCCTCAACGCAATCCGTTGATCATGTTTCATTTTCTGTCATCCGTTTCAGTGTTGACATCTCCAATACTGGTGTTAGCAATAACAAATCGCCGGCTTAGAATTAGACGGTAGTAAGTGCTACTTACGAGCTACTTATGAGCCTATTTGCATGAAAATCGGGAGTGGTCATGTTGACCAAAGTGAAGTTGAAAAGCTTGTTTTCCATTAGTAAAGAAGAGTTTGCAGACAGTTTATTGATTTTGTATTTACGACCTTCTAATTCTAAGCCAGCGAAATGTGTTATTTCTGTATAAGCAAACTAGTTGTAGGATAAGGGTTTTACCAGCTTAAGAATATCCGGTTGCACAATACATTTCTATAATTAATGTACGTAAATTAATACATGACACTTGACAGCAGCTCAGGGAATTGAAAATATATCCATAAATATTTTAACTGCACACTCTGCTTTGCTTTTGTATTAGTAACACTTGAACAGACATTCGAAATGTGAGTGGAATATGATTTTGAGATCATAGTAGCTAATTACATACTTATTGAGACCTTTGGGAATACGTACGTTTGATAATTGAAGTCACATACTGTCTTAAATTACCCGACCAATCGAGATTGTGACAGACAAAGGAACTGTTATAATGTTACGTATACCGGTAATTAAGGTGGATTCCCACCATTACGATATACCAAATAGCATTACATTCTGACGTACATTTCTCTTTTGACGAAAAGGTGGGAATCCACATTAAGGTAATGCACTAGCCATTGTCTAACATAGAATAGAAAAGAATATATAGTTTGTTGGCATATTTAGTCATGAAAAGGACTTTTTACCCAAAAAACAATATGTACTACACTTTATTAAATAGCATGGTGATATATGGCGGGAAAGTATGCAACTTGATTTATACCATATTATAAAAAATATTTTATACAAATGTATGTGTAACACGTAAGACAAAATTTTGCCCGGATTAGGGAGAGACAGTATTCTTATTAAATTTACGGATGCAGAGGTATATTTATCGATATCATATGTTAAACACAACCTCTCTTATTTCAGAGAGATTGTTCATTACATACGAAATAACTGTACAAATGACGCAATAATTACTTTTATATGAATGTTTCCATCATAAATATACCTCGTCGAAACGAAATACAAGGGATACTTAATGGTGCTTGGTTATAAAATAGTATTATACATTACATGTAAATCTTGTTCACTTGCACGTGTGACTATGTGCTTCCGTCTTTGTATGACTTTGTATTGTCTAAACATACTTTGGAAATAATTGACGGTCTTATGTTTATACAATGAACGGTGTTGCATTACATGTAAACCTCGTTCACTTGCACGTGTGACTATGTCCTTCCAACTTTGTATGCCTTTACATTGTCTAAACATTACTTTGGAAAACATTGACGGTCTTATGTCTATACACTGAACGGTATTGTCTTTTGTCTCTTAATTAAAGGTAGTGAATCTGTCATAATGTCAACCATCTTTATACTGAGTCAACTAGACATAATACCATTAAGTCAAGATATCATCTAATTTTATATGCTTTTATATATCCTCACCACCGGAAATCATATGTGCCGGCCTCATGGAGAGGTTAGTCACTTTAGCCACAAGTAGACTTACTGTATCTTTGATTAAGAGTACAAAACCATTATTTTTGTAAAATCTATATGTTCATAACAAGGTGAATAACTTAGGAATTTACTAGATTTTCAAGGTATCAATAATAAAAATTGACATTCGATATCTCCATAAAGTGATTTAATCATACAAAACATTGTTATAACTACTTCCATGCAAAATCCCATCGAAATTAAGTATTAGTTAAAAAGTTATGCCATGAATGTATATCACGTTGTCCAGCCGATCACTAGGGTGCATTCAATAGAAAACAAAAAATAGAATTATTGAAGATATATTGTATGTACCGTTGTGTATAAACGACCTAATTAACGTTATTTTTGGCAAAGACCGAACATCCCAAAATTTATTGAATTAATCTCGTCCACAAGTCAACTCACTGTAAAGAAATTAGCTATCTATATATGTAATTGCTTTGAAAGACGAGATAGATTGTACTATTTTTAATTTAGTCCGGCAGAACTTGCACTGGACCGTGCAATGTCTTCTATACAAAATGTTTTTACATTTTCTTGTTCTCCTGACAATACCATAACATAATGCGGATGATGCCACCTTGTCATCATTGAGCAATTCTCACATTGAGGCCCCGAAGGGGTACATGGATTTTCATGAATTAGGCAGTATAAGTACATTATCGTTTAGTCAAACGTGAAGCAATACACCTTAAATGTTTGTTATATTGTATTAGATAATGCGTTGCATCATTATATACAACCTCTGTAATAGTTACATGTGGAAATGAGGCCCTGCTGGCTGTTTACGTCTTATATGAGGCCCGTTTTTAGACAAAGATATGAATTAAACCAGTCAATGATACATGGTACCATATTTTTCATTATACTGATACTTACTATTGAATTCAGTATTACTGGCAACTATCAACAACCTACATTGCATGACTAAATATTTTATTTCATTAAATTGAGGCCCTATCAAGGGTAAATCCAAATGTAGAAAAATGAGTGAAATTTTATAAAATCGACGTCAAGATATTTTTTATTCTGTTATACTTTAATGAATGCAATTATAACCGTAACTTATACTGTTATGGCCGTGTGATCTAAATATTCGTGTGCAACATTTTGAAAAAGTAAAATTTAGCAATGAGGCCCTGCATGAGTGTTAAACTAGAAATAAGACAAAAATGGTAAATTTTCAATGTTCAATTATACATTTCAACATATCAAACAATAGATCTTAATGTTTAATTAAATTATAGTATTGTTAAGAATACATAACTCAATAATAATTTTATATAGAAATGAAATCATCAACTGAGGCCCGGAATGGATCGATATAATACGGGGTTCTGTCTTATCAATGCACTTACGGATATCTGAAACTTACGCTCAAATTAAAATTCCTTATAATTATTGTACTACAAACTACAAATAGGGGATAGATTTTGTTTGTAGGAGTTCATCAACGAAAAATCGTTAAAATTGCACCACACTGTGTAGTAGTTAAATAATTATAATGAATTTAAATTTGGACGTAAGTTTAAGAATTCCATTAGTGCTTTGATGAAACAGTACAAGATAATTTTCATTTTGCATACTAGTATCATGCAAATGGTAGCAAAGCTTGATTAATCTAAAAAATATTTAACTATTACTACTGGCAACAAGGCCCTATAAGGCACTCACCACCATCATCATTATATGCCCTACCCAGATGTAATCCTTACCACAGCAGAGTACAACCGTTGTATGCCTAATGCCTCGCCGCTATTAACTACAGACATTCCCAGCCATATTGGGTTCTCACAACAATGGTGTACATCTCTTTGATGTACTCGTCATCATCAAGTACAACCATTTTTACATCAGGATGTACAAGATCCTTTTGGGATGCCAATCACAATTAAGTTAAATAATTTCAAGCTGTTTCGGGTAAAAATCATCACAACCTACTATATTTTGTACACTCATTTATATGTACATATGACCACGAAGCGAAGTACAGTCACCCAAAGCCATGTCGGACTCATTATCTCAGAGTGCAACCACCCAATGCCTCATTGAGTACTCTCTAGTCACTACCATCGTTTACTGCAAGTGAATATGAATACCAGATTTATGTGGTGCCATTCCCATGCGTTCAAAGGCGCAATACATATTAGCGCAGATACAGCATAATCTGACTAGAGGGACAGAGGGAGAGAAAGCCCCATGGAATTAGATACAGGCATGTCCGGTGCTGCAGGGGTGCGTCTTACTTTTTCTGATAGACAGCCTGGTTCTATAATGTACCCGGTGTATAGCACCGATGCACAGCTTCCGGCACCTTTATATTACATCCCATACCGTCATACATAGCGGGAAATACCACAAATATAATTTTTGAAATGTCCAGTTCCCATGCCGGGAATTGATCCCGCGACCTCTGTGTTGACAGCCCAGTACATTACCAGGAATCGATCGCCTATATATACCTCGAAGCTCTATTAATGGCGAACTCACCAATTTACCAAGTCAATTCATTCAAATCCCATAGAATCAATCACATGCATATTCAATCCTCAATTGAATCCAAGCACAACTGAGTACAATATTGTATTGTAAACTGCCACACAACTAACGTTGATTAATGGGTTGTGTCACTGTTGAGTACTGCCTTCCCTGACAAATATGTGGTCTTTTGAGGTCCCAACATAACCTTGGATGTGTGTGTCGGTCAATCTTTAGTACTACAAGTTCAATGCATCTGTAGCTTGCAGTGTTATGTACATGTAGAGCTAGGAATGTTCGTAACCGCCAGTGGCAATTCCCTTTAAATATACGGTTTGACTGAACTAATGGTAGGTGCCTTACAGAACTGAATAGTAGTATACTGTATAGCTTTACACTGAGTTGTGTACCCCATCTATTCATGAATGGCTGCACTAGACATTGGGAAAAGTCATACTTGGTGGTGGCGTTGAGTTTGAAATGGTGATCGGAATGACAGTACGCAGTTACTAGGCCGTCATTTGAACCTGATATAGCTTGGAATTAATTAATCGGAGGGGTGTTTTGTAGCTGTATTGTTAAATATGTCATGCTTTGTTGTTTCTGATGAGTGCAGTCTACCTTGTCCGACTAGTATTATCCTTTTTAAATTCCATAAAGGTATTCACATGGCAATAGTTGGTGATGGTGAGGATCACTTTCAGTACATAGAGATTGTACTGGTAAGAATATACCAGCCACATGCATTGATATCTCACACAACGTTTATTCATCAAGCCGTAATTGAATTTACCGTTATTCAGGCTTCAATGTCATGCCATGTTATTCAAGTTGTTTATACTTATCTAAGCTACTTGCTTATATATAGGCTTGATACGACACATAGATACTTCATTTTTGATTGTCAATACACGTGTAATGAAATGATAACAATTTATTCTGATAAAAGTCTCATTTTTTATAGTTCAACACAAGCAGGGCCTCATTTCCCTATTTTACTTATTCAGAACGTGGTACTTCTATAACTTAAATATACCAAGTCTTATATAACTATTATAAAGTTTCTTTCTTAAAATATAAGAGAAATAAAAACATATTTGAAAGATTACATCCTTTTTCATGCATTAACCCTTAGCAGGGCCTCGATTTTCATTAAAAAATGTTAAGCAATGCATTGCAGGTTCCTTATACTTATCAATGTCATCGAATATACTATTTATTAGCAATATAAAGACATTCACTTTACATTTATTCATTTAATTAATATTTTTGTGTAATACCGGGCCTCATGCTAGGCTTAAACCACAAATGGGGCCTCATTTCCACAATTTATTATTAAAAAGTTTGTATATATCGATGTAACGCATTATCAAACACAATAAAGTTGCATTTAATGTGTTTTGATTCACATTGATTGAATAGTTATGTATATATAGTGATTAATTCGAGAAAAAACATGTACGCCTTTGGTGCCTCATTATGAGAATTGCTCAATGATAACAAGGTGGCATCATTCGGATTCTGTTAAAGTATAGTCTAGAGAACAAGAAAATGCAAAAACATTTTGTATAGAAGACATTGCACGGTTACCCCAAAAATTGCCGTTTATCTGCCGGACTAATTAACCTTTCCCCAAACAAATACTGCCAATTGCAAAATACAAATTTATTCTATGTCTCTATCCTTGTTATACGATGTTATTATTATCTTATTGATTATTATGCTGACCGGAACGTATCAATCATGTTTATTATTATACCTTGTAGTATGGTGCGGGATTGTTTACCGGATACCCACTAATTTCCGTTAGTACGGTCGTGCTTTGCCGTCATTAAATTGTAAGGATATTTTAAACAACAAGATACAACGGAAAACATGTAGCTTTTGTGGGTCTCCAGTAAATAATCTTGCGCAATACAATACCATTTGTATTATGTACATATACTTTGGAATGCTTTATAACTTGTTTGTATATATATGTGATTCATGGGCCAATGGCCTAAATCTTGAAAATAAACTGTACAAAAACTGTATAAACATAATAATGTGGTAAAATTAAAGAACGCAAAAATTGGAACAGATATCCCTGGATGACACATGTTAACTTCAAAAAAATCTATACGTTTAAGCCGAAAAACGAATCGGCTGCATATTTGATTTTTAAAATGACTCCATGTTTGTCGGAATGTTCCGAATGACGATTTTGTGACAGCGATTTTCATTGGTTGATTTTTATACGCCAACTAAAGAAAATGACCATTGTAAATATACAAATTTTACTCTTAATCAATGATACAGTTACCTGTGAAAAGAGCATGATACAGAAGATGCACACTTCTCAGTAGCATCCCTGATTCCTATACGTGCCTGATGTAAAGCATCATACACGGGACCTCGCTTAACGTATTGTCTGAAAGACTGTTGGTAATTTTAGTTATGTCAGGTGGGAAACACTGATAAAGCATTTCTGTTTTTGATCCGTCTGGAGTAGGGATGGAACCCACAACCATCGGATCAGTCGTCAGTAGCCCTTACCATAAGACCACTTGTCCACTCATGTTTCGTCTTATAATGCACATTCATCACTTTATATCATGTCTACGGCAATTTTCATTTACGTTAACTAAAGCGGTGTGGCTAAGTAATGTGGCACCATACCATGCTGCGGCGGCATGGTAGAGGTGGCCACAAGCGCTACTGATTATTTCAGTCATATTACTCTGACACGACTATCGAAATTCAAAATTTAAAGCATAATGTTACCATAAAATCCTGTCTTAAACGTCCATCGGTTCCCTTAACTGATCAGCTGTGCAATTGACCTTTCTGCTGACCAATCGTAGCCACGCCCCCCATAGTTACGGGTATTAATTGTAAGTTCGCAAGACAATGTTTCATCAAAATAGCGTCTAATACGCAGATGCCGTGTGATGCTCTTGATACAATTCCGTTAAATATTTCGCTTTTAGTCAATGTTTTGAAAATTTGTAAAACATAATTATGTGCCTATTTAAATCGACGGGTTTCAATCGAAGAATTTTACGCAAACAGTTACTAAATCAGAGCCAAACAGTCTCCGAATAAGCAGACACTAACACGCGTGATCTTGTAAGAAATAATTTATTTAATAGGTTAATACATAGATTTACATCATGATGTAATGAAATCTTCCATAAACTATATAGCATTTCATCTTCTGTACACGTTCGTGTTATCATAATCAGTATGTTGGTGTGCTAACAAATAATCAAATTCCAATGTGCGTACCTTTTTTATTTAAGTAAAGTAGACATATCTCCTGATTTTCGGCTTCGGTGTTTTTTTGGTCATCAATGTGATCTACTGCTTAGCGGGGAAATACATTTTGTTGAGTACTGACAACAGAGGCTGTATTTGATTGAAACTTCCGCAAAAATAATAGGTGCTTCATGAAGATAGATGAATGTACATTTTTAATCCCAAATCGCTATGTAATATGGGTACATGGTTTTGTCATTTCACAAATTTCTAATATACAATCACGCGTTATTAAGTAAAACAATATCGTTTTCTAACATAACGTTAAAACTTTCGGGTCAAGTGCAATAATTTGGGCTACCTATATTTTATATTCACCGTTATACGATAAGTCCTAGATTATAAGTTAGTTAAAATATCAATGTGTAATGTACCAGAGGTGTTCAACTTATATTTGAACAGAATTGAACAACCATTATTTTCATAAATTTCACATCAAAATCGAATTTTGTCTATTCAATGGTTTTTATTGATGAATCAAGAGACATAAACAACCATTGTAGAAAGTATATGTAATATCCTTGGAACAGAATAAACTATCGTATAGAGTATGTTGATTTTGCATTTTTAAGGCCAAAAACCTCCAAGTGCTGATGCTTACAATTCGCTTCTCTAATCGATGTTTCAATATTCTCCAGATTTGAATTATATTGATACTTCACCAGGAGACTTCGGTATCCACTGTTTTGTGTATAATATACTTCCCAGTCTAATTCATAATGTACTTAATGAGATATTTTGTAGGGTGACAGGAAATTCAGTATTGGGGAAACACCCTGTCTTTTTTCAAAATACCAAACACAAGACCATGTCATGAAAGCGGCCGCGAATACACCAATTTTACCTATCTCCAACTTATGTCTATCATCATGACCCTTTCTAAAATAGCAGCATCTGTCTTTGTAATAATTTCCTCTAACATAAACTCCCCAGGAACGACATTTTTGTCCAATCACTGTTCCTTAGTCGCATATACAGCCTCCAAGATCTTTGTCTTTGCTCTTTGTTTTGCTTGGCATTGAGTTAATGAACATCGCATCTTTCTGAAATTCTGCATCTAACATTTTCGAAATAATTCGATTGAAAGTTTCTACTGATACTTACAACTTCGCTGCCATCCAAGTTTGGGTTATTGGATTTGTCCTAGTTATCACAAAGCCAATGGACATGGTCATTGCCGGTTTCGACCATTTTTGGTGATTTTTAATATTCGGTGCCATTTCGATAAAACTAGCAGGTGAACGTATATCACCCTTCATTTGACAAACAATACTGAATGTCTTCACTGACATGGGTAATTCATAATATACAAACACCTTTTTGATGCTTCTATATGGACATTTTGTCTTAAACAAACAACACACAATGCCCTATACAAGATGGTTGACTTGGTTAGAAAAATAATGCAAATATGAAACAAAATGAGTGTATTATTGCTTAATACATTTTCTGACATGACTCAATAGAAATAAATCGATTTGATTGTGTTAGTATGGCACAATTAGATGTTTAGTTTTGTTCAAATATAAGTTGAACACATCTCGTACTTTGATGATCTCGTTTAGATCGGTATCTCGGAAATCAGTCGGGGCTCAGTGATCTATCGCGGTGTCTTGTTGATTGTCAATAAACAATGTGTCACAAGTTACTTTCATTGCGGTTTTCGCTAGGACAGGGGAACAGTATGGGGTAAGTTAGTTATACACATAATTAATATATATGTTTTATAACTGGTAATGTGTATATATCTGACAGGTATCTGACCTTAAGATACTTTGAAATAAACTTGTACATGTATCTATCATGATTTACAGTAGCTGTTCGGACCATTAAGTACATACATATTAAATATAATATATATCTTATAACATTTGGAGATTGAATGCATTTAGTCCAACAAGGATATCAACTGAAAAGCGCTTTAACTATTAAATAGACCAAAACAACATAATGTTGAATATTATTAAAACACTTCACAATCATCTTTGAATACACACAATCTCGTTATTTGGGAGTTATGTGTCCTTATTCTATAACAAACAATAAAAACAGTTACCGAGTCTGTGGTTTAACGTCCATATTTATAAAACAGTCATATCAAATTAAAGACGAAGCTTTCGAGTTTCTCAACATGTAATTATTTCGAATTATGTTGGTGTAAATATCAATGATATTACTTTTAAATCAGACTATATTTGAGACAAAATATACATAATTTATGAAGCTCCTTCTTTCGAGACCCTATGGGTTTTATTGATTAATTCACCTTTCTGCCATTGCTACCAAGTTAAAGCTTAAGTTCTCTAGTTTCTAAACAAACGAATATTTTGAAAATGTTTTCATTATTAATGAAATAAGGCTCAATCGAATATTGCACAATTTATGTTGATTTTAGCTTGTCTGATGTCCAGGTAGATGACGGCGATAAATGGTTACCGAAATGCTGCAATGCGATTGACTGACGCCACCTGGTAATCAAAATCGGCAGAAAGGTCAATTGGAATGAGGTGTTTCTTGATCTCAGCTGTGTATATAGGATGTTTACGCCTTGAGTTGCGGAGTGATAGCAAACATGTAAAAAGACATATCAAAAGAAGTACGTCGATGGATTTTGCCAGAATAGGAACCGGAACTAAAACTATTTTCTTTCTTCATGCATGCCGTGTTTATTGTGCGATAACGGTTCTTAAGACTTCGCTTGTCACTTTCCTGTTGCTACCGTTTGTGTTTAGCAATCGATCCAACAGAGATGCAGATGCCGCTATTTACTTTAAAATGAAGACATGTCAACTGATAGTTCCAAATATTAGTGCCATATACTGTTTAAAGTGACCATTTTTTGTATTTTGAAATTATGAGCTCGTTGAATAAAACGTTGCATTTACTGCACACAACGCAGAACAATTACAGTTATTTTGAGTATGAAGATGATGGATTTTACAATCCGTTCGAGAAACATTACTTTAGAGGAATATTTATATTCTTGTACGCATTGGAATGTGTAGCTTGTTTATTTGGTAAGTTTATTGTATATGAAGTTTGTTCTTCGTTATTTATATAGGCATGTTTGCTCTAATCTTCTTGTCAATTGTCGTATTAATTAAGACATTATGAATATGCACATGTGTTTTACTTTTGACCAATTGTTCCTATCGCTAATACCAAATATATTAATCAAGAAAGTGTTCGGTTAGAAGTTTTGCTCAGTATAAACCCGTCTAAGCTCTAAATTGAACTGTTATTCTATCAGCTAATATACATGCAATCATGTCTATTTTCAATTACATTTCTCCATAAAGGGCATGCTATTGTTTGAAAACAAAATTATTGGAAATACCACCAAAAAGTGGGAGGGTAATCTGTAAGCCGGTTGTAAATCACATATAAGAACTATAAACAAATCAGTACAAGGAAGAGAAGCGACCGCAGCACTTTATTTGTTTATAATTCTAATATATGATCTATAACCTATACGTAATGTCCATTTTACATAAACTAAGGCGTTTATCATGTGTAATGCAACATTTTTTCTATGGAAAAGTAACAATATATGAAACATACGACTCAATAATGATCGCCCAACTAGAAAAAATATATAAATAAATATTGCTAAAAGAGTTACATACATTTTAATTTATTTACACGCTATAAAAATGCACAGCTTCGAAGTTCAGGATATTGAAATTAACAACGGTTACCCTTTAATTGGAAACTGAACAAAATAAAGTTCTCATGATAACGATACCAAGAAGTGATAGATAAGTCACATTTAATGCACCCTTTCTTTGTCAATTCTCTTCTCTATGCTATGCTATGCAATTGTAGAAACCATCAGGCGTATCAACTTTACATACCTTACCTTTTTTACTAATTCACATTTATATATATATATATACTAATTCATAATTTGTAAGGTGTGTACTTGGATGCCCTCGACCCAGGCACACCTATTGACGAGGATAATAAACAATCACTCCACCTCCACCAAAACAAAAACATTTACATTTGACGCTAAGTTTCAAACGGCGATATACATTGTAACTATCAAAAATAGATAAATCTTGAAAGAAGATGATTTCAAATTTTGTACATCTTCTCAACTAAACAATCTTTCACAGTACTGCTACGGTCACAAAGCTCGAACAATCAAACAAACAAAGAGATGCACAAGAACGTTATCTGTACGATGCTCTTACGAGTTAAAAAATTCGTCTGTACTCGTACGAGTCTTCGGTCAAAATCAACTCGTACGGAGCTCGTTAGCAGCTGGTAGGGTAAATGTGACCTTAGCAACTGTTGTCCAAGTGTTCATATAAATTATTTTTTATTATATTGAATGTTTAAAAATGGGGTTACTGGTTATGCATTTAACCCAACCATTATGTGCTTTCTGGTTTTGAGGGGTGTGTTTATTAGAATCAGCAATTCTGTTGAAATAATTATTTTCATGTATATACACATAACTTATACATTTAAAACTGACAAAACATATTTTTAATAATTTTGTGACTGAAAGTTTGGTTATATGTTAGGTGACCGATTAGGAATTTTATTGAGTGTATAGGTGAAACTGCTGGTTGTGTCAGAATTCAAATTAAATAAGTTCGCCTTATATCATGGCTATGGCAATTTACATTGATGTTAACTGAGGCGGTGTGGCTAAATCCGATGATAATTGATGGGATGTGTCTTAATTTTCAAAGGAAGGAGTGCAATTACTACAGTGCAGGATAATTACAGTGCAGCATATTATCCTGCACTTTATACATGCAACTTCATTGTACTTTACTTCGGTCAACGTGACCTCTATCGATTTTCGTGGTCGAGTTGTATTGGAGTCCACAACTTTAAAATCACAACACAGTGCTATTGATTTTCATTGGACATGTTAATCGGTCAGCATTGTAACAATTTAGACACGCCTTTTGCTTACAAAGTGACAGCCAATGATATAAGTCAGAAAGAAAAACTTAACGCTTGGTTGTTTATTTTGTCTCGGGCTACGCCCTCGACAAAATTAGACAACCTCGCATTTGCGTTCTCTTTCTTTAACTTATTCGATTGTTAGGCTAGCTAAACCATTGCATTTATTGCTCTTTGTTAGATCATTTAGAGGACTGGCAAAGAGTTTAGGTGAGTTAACATTAATGAAACTGTTGCTTGTTAATTGATGCATGCACCAATTTGCCTGTGTATTTACTCCTGCAACCGCAACAAAATTGTTGCACAAACATTTCATCTCAATGAACTTGCTCTATTTCCGTGCAACAATTTTCCCATAAATTTACTGAGAAGAGGGTAAGAAATCCGTCACGTATCCATTTTCATACTGATAAGCCCAACTCTGAATAATTATCTTTTTTTTCTAAGACTGAGAGGCAAAAATGTACACTGGACAGACGACTTATTGAAACTTTTCTTAAACATTATAGAAGATGAACAATTATCGAAGAATTCGCTACCTCAGGTTATTTTTAAAGGATATTCGTAAAAATGTAGCACAATTAATATTATACATGTATGATCCATTGTAATATGGCAAGAGGAAACATTTTTCTAAAACCCGTTGATTGATATGCCGAGTGTGTTGTTTTGGAGGGTTGAATTGTTAATTCTAACACGATCCGCGGATTAATCCTATAAACATAGTGCAAACAAGAGCATGTTTTATTACCCCCATAAAACATACCTCTCAAATTGGCTGTTACTATTTACGCCCCATATCACGTGACATATTTATGAATGAATGAACGTAAACTTTATAATAAACCTTCTACGAGTCGCGATGGCAAGGCAAGTTACACGAGAATCCAGTGTTACAGCTATGACGCATCTATTTTTAGAAAACCCAATATACTCTCGAAACTAAATTTCATTAAAACTTCTGATAATCAATTCATTTATATTTTTCTTTTCATGAAATGGATACCCTATACTCGTGTTATTAAAAGTGTTTCAATGTTTAAAATGTGTTATTTCCTTCAGAAAATTACGTAGATCATTTTCATTAACGAGGGAGGTAATTGTACCAGCTAATAAGCCACTCAATTTCAGCGTGGAATTATGTTCAATGTCAAATGGGTGAAAATGGAATGCGCGCAGTTAAATAGTGCGGGATATTATCGTATTTAGAATCAAAATAAAAACTCTGTTCTTGTATTTTGTCGGTGAATAAAACACGGGCACTCGTTCGGGTGCGGAAAATTAAATCACTCGTGCTACGCACTCGTGATTTAATTTTTCCGCATCCGAACTCCTGCCCATGTTTTATTCACGGACAATATACGCGAACAGATTTTTATTTCTTAAGTAAACATCAGAAATAAAATGATCATGTTTCTAAATATAAATTTAGGTTGTTGCTCAAAGAAGGGTTGTATTTCGTGTTTACATAATATAATTATGTATAACAAAAATGCTTAAATATTTCCAATTTTTAAGCAACATGCAATAAAACCAATGTAGAGCATGAGTTCACGCAACAATTTTCTGTTTGTACACAGAACTAAAACAATTACATGTAGTCATTTTGCAACAATAACACTAGTCTTAAACTGAGTGTATACAGAACGAAAACAATTACATGCAATCGTGGTGCAACAATTTGCGTAGTCTTAACAATAACTGCATCGCACTTATTTCCCAGATTGTTGCTCAATATTTATGGTAGGATCGGATGTTTGTCTCTTAAAACCTTATATACAATGTTGATGAATAACATATGAATTGTGATGTTGAAATAATAAATGCTCGCTAATTATTATATTAATGGCACAACACCATTTTTGTCGAGCCCGCTTGCGGTGAGCGATACTTAGTCGGCACGTTTGATGTATGTGAGTGCGTGCGTCCGTCCGTCCGTCCAATTTTGTCCGGACCATAATGTTGTCATGCTTAGACCAATCTTGCTTACATTTGGCATGAATGTAAACCTCCATTAGGAAGAGTGTCATGCATAACCTCAAGGTTCCTATCTCAAAGGTCAAGGTCACAGTTGCAGGTCAAATGTTAAAGCGAAGCTTGTCCGGACCATAACTTTGTCATGCATTGACTAATCTTTTTCATACTTTGCATGAATGTTAACCTCCATGAGGCGGAATGTAATTCTCAACCCAAGGTTCCTATCTCAAAGGTCAATGTCACAGTTGGAGGTCAAAGTTAAACTTGAGCTTGTCGGACCAAAACTCATACATTGATCAATATTTCTTATAATTGGCACGAATATTAACCTCCATGGGGCGGAGTGTCATGCCCAACCCCAGGTTCCTCACTCAAAGGTCCATGTCACAGTTAGGGGTCAAATGTCAAATTGAAGTTTGTACGAATAATTTTTTCTTTATGTATGATGGGATTAGATGTAACCTTGCACATTTACGTTGGTGCTTTTTTCAACGTGCGCCGAGGCTCATAATTTGCCCAAGGGCATGAATTTCTAGTAATGAAGTAAACGTTGTTCAGGGTTCGTTAGCCTAGGATTCCTTAACCTTTATTGGGTTTCCTCGCGTTGTTTGATAGGATGTGTAGTTCCCTTTAACATAATTCATCCTGTTAATTGCTATTTCTCCAGCATAAAGCAGCAATTATTTAGTTGTATCTTGTCTCGCTATGTCTAAATTGTGTCAATCTGTCACCTGTTAATGATCTTGATTATTTTGGAATTGCTACACTAACGACACTAAATTAATCAAGATTACCACACTATCGAATATCTTAATAATCTTTTTATGCCCCCGTATCGATAGATCGGTAGGCATATAGTGATTCACCTGTCACCTAATTTTGGACTTAGACTTATTGAAGGGCCAAATTCTTGATTAACCAAAATTAACCTTTCTTCTAGCATTATTATGGCTTGCTACAAAGCTTTAATACTTGCCCTGATGTTGTATATGAACACTCTCCACATGCCTGTATCACCTAACCTCGTTTTGACCTTCACATTGACCTAATTTTGGACTTAGGCTTATTAAGCGTCCAATTCTTGTTAACCCAAATTTCGTCTTACATCAAGGCGTTGTCTTCAAACTTGACATACTTGTTTACCAAACATTGTTATAGAAATTCAGCTGAAAATTGCTCTCTATGTTGCAATATTGCTTGACAAAATTCGAAAATAATGTTAAACTTTTTTAATTTATGTATGTTTTGTCACGTATTCTAACACACCCTGCAGCTTTTCAACATACACATGTCTCAACTACACCCTTGAGTATATTAAATATCTCTCGATCCCGAATAGGATCTTGTAGTTGTTTCGGGGACGCCATTATTGTTTATACCCCTATCACACGAGCGTCGGAATGTGCCGGAATACAGTAGGAATTGCAATACGAGGTACATTCATGTTTGTTCGAAATGTATTCTGACTGCATTCCGAGTGCATTCCATATTATATCGGTGCATTCCGAAATGCATTCGAGTCAAAGGTGCCATTTGCGGTGTTTCTTTTTACAGACACTACAACAATGAATAAATGACACGGCAATAAGTCGTCTTTTTACAGCGCACGTGCTCGGTCCCAATCAATTCCATCATTACTATGAATAAATGACACTTGTCTTTTCTTTTCAACGAATATGTGTATCATTATTGACAGGAAATACAGAGTACAATAATTCTGACAATCACAACTATTACAAAACTCGTCTGATCCTAACATATTAACGCTGGATCGAAGCAGTATGGATACCGCTACTAACAACTACCAAACATATGCGCAAATGATTGCCCATTACCACACAGTGAAGGTGGAAAGCTGACACATAGCCAGGTGGGACACGAAGTGATATTTCATGTTAAATCCGCCGAGCCATCGAGATGTTCAAAAATGCGATTCTAAATCATTACCCTACCCAAAATGTCAGTATCGCGTATGCCCTCCATATCCTGCAACAAATGCTGGCAATCTGCGCGAAATTGATCCACACAAGTTAAACAGCACGTGCCTTGAAATAGCGTACTCTCGCCTAATATTAAGGGTGTTTAATGCCTAAACAATTCGTAGCTGACGTTAAAACTGACGTAAACGGCGACCAAGGACGTCCCACGTTTGTTCATTACGAATGTAATCCAGAAATATTCTGGTTATTGTAAAAAAGCACAGTCCCATCACAATTACATTTCACATGGGAAGAAGTCAAATGAGACGTTGTCAAGCGGTCAAGCAGGTGACGTTAACTGATATAAACGTCTTGATGTCCAGTGGTCACACGTGGCGCATCTGAGCGAGACCTATCTGATAAGCTCCTTGTGGTATTATATTACGCGTTGAACTAATCTGGCTAGTGGAATTTAAAACAACAAAACGTCCAACGACGTCAATTGCGAAATTCCACTTTCCAGAATTCCAAAAACCCGTGTTCGATTTTCGTTTTTTAGTCGTGACATTTAACCTTGTAAACAAACTGCAGCACGTAACTGCGCTTTTGTCGACTCGAACTATCTCCTGGTAAAGTAGCACTGGACGCATGTTCGAATCGTGGGTACCTGGGTACATCGGGACCTGGTCGGGATTTTTTTCACTTCGTAAGGCGCGTTCTTAGCTAGAAATAGTGTGTGTCTATAATCACAGGAATAGTTTGGAAAAAAGTTATTAAGGACGTTTGATGCAGTTGTTTAAGGGCATCGTTTTTGCGCATATACCATAAACGGAGATAGAGGCCGCGTTTTGCACTGGATCGTCAAGAAAATTAGGCAAAATGTTTGCCGTAATAGTATCTAGAGTTCGTTTAAATATGAGTACTTTGGGGTTAAAAATAAATTCACTGAGTAAATAATATGAAAACAGTCTGCGTGAAATGGTGGTTACATTTTCATTCATTTTTTGTGAAATTAGCAATTATTACTTGGGTTACCTGTACCCATTTATAACGAGTGTTTGTATTGCCTTGGACTACACAGATCCCCTTTTACTGATATACAGGGAATACATTAATGATCTCTTGACTAAATTGTGAAGATTATTCAAGTCCATATGCCCCCCTTGCTATATGGAATGCGACGTCACTGCCAAATTGAAAAAAGAGGAGATAATTCAGTCATAATAGCACAAAGCGTAGCGTGATAACCTATGTTTTATTTTAATTTTTAGATAAAGTACGCTTTAATCAACATCCTTAGCCAAAAATGAATTATGACAAGACTAGAAATTATGGGAAAAACATAATTTTTATTTTTTTATACTCTAGTATGCAAAATGTACTTATTTGGCCTTTTTGTTTCATTTTACCGCCATTTTACCACAATTTTCATTGCAAAAAGACACAATTACGACGTACCTGCAAATAAAATCATTCTTGTAACACGTCAGTTTCTTCTAAGGTGATATTTACTATACTTTTGTGTATATAATAAGCAAATGTAAGTACGCTTTTGGCTCTAGAATATTTTTGAGCGCAGATAATGCGTCACTTTTACGCAATTTCACTAAGGTTTTCACGATATAGAGGGACAATAATGACGTCATAGCGCAAAGTAGTACCGTGACCTATCGTTTTATTTAATCTTTGGATTGAGAACACTTTTATCAACATAATGAGCAATAAAAATTATATTGGTCATCGAGGTCGTTTTTGAGCTACGGCTAATTTAGTGTATTTTTTTGTCTTTTGAGTAGTTATTTTTCGGGAATTTTGACAATTCTTGTCTTGTCAAAAATTTGTAAATTTTCTTATCAATACCAAAAGTGTATAGGAATGTTTGAATAAAATGTGTTTGTACATTCAAACACATTGAAAGGATTTTAACAACAAAAAATATCGATTTTAATGCAAAAACGAATACATTGCGAAATATCAGGATTTTAGTCATTTTCTGGAAAAGTGGTGTTGCAAAACAGTCCATGACCCCTTAAATAGTACCGCGACATACCTTTTTTATTTCACATATTGCTTCAGTATACATTAAACTACAATTGTGCCATATTTTTGGTATCATCTTAAAAAATGTTACCCTATCAAACGCCCTTAACGCATTTCATTGCAGCGTTTTTTCTTGGCGTTAGTATAATGTAACTCAATAAGATCCAATATAATAGAACAATAAATAAAGTCTTGCGTGTTCATGATATAGGCAGCTAATTATCTATGTTATAAAAAGCTTAAGTAAACCTCACCTATCATATTAAAAGTTAGCAAACTACTAAGTAGATAATTTGTGTAAATTTTGAGCTTGCCATATTTCATTAAATCCGAAATCCGTTTAATTACGTCCCCACGAAATGGTCTTTTTCATGAAAACGACGGACTTTTGTCCCATTGAAATTAAATTATTTTAAAGTAGATACACAGTTACTGGAAGCCAGCTTCATCAAAAGATCAAAAGTGTAGACATAATTATGATAAATTCAAAATAACAGACATAGTAAAGCAATAGCTTAAGTATTTTCGTGGAAGTGGGCACGGCATCTAGACAATTATGCATCAAATTATTATTTAAAGCGTCTACAAATGGCAAGACAGTCATAAATTATATGCTTAGTATGTGTCGTTCGAATCTAATTAGCTATGGGATTCTTCCATATTGATGATAAACTAGGCGTTGTCGGAATAAGATAATAACTAACTCGTAAAAGTACATGCTTTGTCTGAAACTTTTAATTCTGAAACAATTATTAACTTGTCTGATCTATCTATCTATCTTCCATTAATGTCAAACCCCTTGCGGGAACGTTGACATTTGTCTAGGCAGACTTAAAATCAAGAGAAAGAGGTGTTATACAAGGAATCCGGGTGCGTTACCCTAGCTCATTTCGAATAGACTTCTTTGTTCTTTAACGTGCTCAGTGTATAGCACCGATACACGCGAGACTACCTCTGGGTTTCCAACCAGTTTCGTCTCTAGTTAGGTGGGAAACACTGAAAAGCGTTTCATAAACGACCAAGTGCCCCGGTCGAGATTTGGACCAGGGACCTCTCGATCAGTAGTCAAGCGCGTTACCACTCGACCACTGTGCCACCCTCTGATAACGTGGAATAAGATGTATTTGATCATAAATATTTAACAGATATGTTTCGAGCAGGAATTCGGAATTTAATGGTAATGTGTCAAGTAATAAATGTTCGTTTAATATAATCACAACACATGGTAAGCGACGTCAGGTTTAGAACGTCATACGGCGAAACGCTTTTTAATCTTCTTGTAAAATAAAAAAAATGCCGAGGATAGCCTTTATTTGCCAGTCAGCTTTCCGCTGAAATATGAAAGGCATATATATGTGTGCCTCCACCCGGTATTGAACCCGGGTCGCCAGATTAGACGGCAAGTGCGCTAACCATTGAGCTACGGAGGCATTGCGTTATATTATATGAATTATAGTCCATTGTAATCAATTTAGCACCCAACGGCATTGAACCACTTCCTGATACGAATTTGTGAACCAGTCACTGTCTTTATGCACCATAAAATAGTTGTATAACCCACACATCATACCCTCAATCTGGAAATCACCTAATCCGGAAATTTGCCTTCAACTGCGCGAAGAATGAAAACTGTTGCGCTTGGCGTAGAAGGTATGGTAAAATACAAACTACTGGTGTCATTAGCATCACTACATCTTCCGTGTCACTTTTACACACAATCATGTTCTATACATATTACTTTACATTTATCTGTGATTAAAAATTTAGAATAGATATCGATGTTATTCCAAACAAAACTAAAAATTGTGCTGCTCTTCTACGGGTTTTTTCCTGTTCTGACGTCGCATTTCTCGGTCGTTTCCATTTCCAGTGTGGCTCTTCAAACATATTCATTACTCGCGCAGTTTATGTATTTCTAGTTAAATTTCTGAGATGACAGCATAAAGACATAGGTAAATGTAGATGTGAAAATTTTGCACCACAATGAAATGAAAACTTGAGAATTTCAAGTCTATCGGACAAACGTTGATCTAATCCAGACGCGTTTTAATCTATGTGTTGCGCCGCATGCGCGTGCATGGGGTTGGTCAATCACTGGCAATATGAATCATATGCGTATACGAATATTTTTCATCTCTCCTTCCTATATAAATATAACATGTAATTGTTAATACAAAATTTCATGATCATGTGACATCACGGACGAAAATTATTAGCAGAGTACAAGATTTACTGGGACATCCCTCGTACTGTAACATTTACTGATGTAAATATCATCATACAGAAACGGAAAAAGAACTAGTTTTTGAAGGTGCTGACTCACAGATTGGGCTCAACGTAACTTACCTACATAACCAAATATAATAGAATGCCACTGACGGTTGCTTTAAGAGAGATTTGTTGCAAATAAGCAATTTAAACTACTCTCGATATAGAACACTCGGTAATTATTGTTAGCATAGAGTGTCCTTCCAACATGCCTTGTGAATTATGTAATTCACACGAGATCGAACTGTAACATCAACAAACTACAGCGTAAAAATCATTGACATATTCGGTTTTGTTATTCGTTTTCATCTAATGCTAAAACATTTCAGGTACTTTAAGTAATAGTAGTGCTAATTCTATAGGGTATTAATACCCTACAGAATTTTGGATGTAAAAATACAAAATAACTTCAAAATGCCGATGTTTCGCAAGTAATTTTACATTTTTAGTGTGGTTGTTTATCGGATATACAGGCAACCATACAAAAATTACGCGAATATTTGACAATATTATTTTATTTTTGCAATACACAAATACATGGGCAGCACCTTTAACAAATACACTACCAAATTGCTAAACCGCCAGTTCAATTTTTTCCCGATTTTTTTTCAAAAATACAAATATTCACATGACATTTCGCATACCGATACTTGATTAAGAGATGCATCTTAGTATTGATTAATTTTGGTCGTTTTGCAGCTAATTTCAGTGCATTTGTACTGCGTAATAAAGCATGTTTTGCACGCGCAGTGCATGTGAACCATACTTCACATGCCTATGAACGAAATCGGCATTACTGATTGCTTTAATCATGAAAAACACATAACATGCTGAAATTACTGTGAACATGTAACCATTCCTAATTGACACATTCTTATTAACATTATTTTAATCATGCATTTATTAACACGAAATTTCACATAATGCCATATGAATATGCAATAAAGCCAATTGTTTGTTTGTTTTTGGCCTACATACGGTCTAATGCACCGTTTTTAACTTGTTACGTAATCTAGCATAATTTACACGTGTAAGGCATGCGCATCGAAAAGCACGTGCTCATATACGATTTTGATGATAGTGGTGTTTTTTGCGTAGGAGTTTGCACAAACAGAACGCGGTTGACCTGTCAGGATTTTATCAGCTCGGATTAAGGTGCGGGCCTCAGTTCTGTTGTTAATTACCAAAATGATTTTCTATATCGTTTGTATTTTTTTTTATTGGTTATCTCCGTTTATTCATTCACAGGAACCTTCATTTTGTGAAAATTAATACTCAAGCGTGTTCTTTGCAAAATTGACATTTCATTGAACTTCGGAAGCCTTTTGAAATTTTGTTGTAAGGCATCGTCAATCTCCGCAAAGTTACCTGTTTTTCTGTGAGGGCAGACATCAATCATAATAAATGTCTATGAACACGTGCTTGCCATGCTTTGTAATATGCACGCTTTCATGAACAATTTACGTTAAATATTTCGTGACTTCGTAAAATTGGCTTCATTACTTAACGCGCCTGTAACGATTAACATGACCAATTATCAGCCAAACTCGATCAATAATTAACTACATGTTTTTTTCAAGTATTGGTATGCAAAATTTCAATTTGCAGTATTTGTATTAACAACATAATCATACAAAATTATGGTGGCGGTTTAGCACTTTTAGGTAGTGTATGTTACCTGACACATTACTGTATGCGGTTCAAAAAAGAGATATTTCATTTATATCTTGTCAGCCTGTAGTAATCTGATGCTCAACTATATTCAAATATAAGTGGGGAACGGGGATAGTACCTCTCGTTTATATTTCATGTAATTTTAGTTTCATATAGATTTCTAATACGCATTTTGTCATAACATGGAACGTAAATAAACTTGGGTATTAAATTTCATCTTCACCGAAAAACTGTCTTGTGAATTACATTATTTTATTATAATAATATTTAATTTTTTATTAGAAGATTCGTTATTGCCATCAAAACAACAAAGACAAATGTGTGCATGATAAAATCATACGTGTCAACATCTTTTATGAAATTAACATAAATTTTAACACAGATCATATGACGGCTTTTTTATCCATGACATTAAACGTACGGGTAGTACTACATTGTGCATTCACAAACAAACACAAATGTTAATGTCGGCTACGATAAAATATATTCTCAAGATTTCAAGCAAAACTAAATTATAGGCGTATCATATTTATCACTATGTTTGGGAAAACGTATAACGGGTATTGTGTTTATATTTATCAAACATCACATTACATTTCGCGACATCATACACTGGTTACTAAAAAATTTTATAAGTATATTACCGCCAATGCAAGTCTAACCCGCAATTTTATCAAAATGATATTGATGTTGTGATACAAGTATAATGTATTTGAGGGTTGACCATGAAGTTTTTTTTTAATTTAATGTTCCATTGTGTTTATAAACTGATAAAAAATTCCAACCTTCACGTTTTTCAAGTAATTAGGTTTCGAAAATTTTGTTCTGAAATGAAAATTACAATGTTTTTTGGGGTACAGAGTTTTTTTTTATTAAACCATTTCGGACAACTCGGTATACTAAAATACATACATTTTTGTGTATCACATTTCAGTAGAGCCTGTGAAGGAGACATTAATATATTATGTATAATGTTCGGTCAAATGAAATAATATTATCATAGTTCGGGCAATACAACATTGGAAAAACACTCACGAAAAGTCACTCACTTAGCTTTGTCCTTCATCATGCAGTCCGACTATACAGAAGCTATGTTAATGCTACGGTCACATTTGCCCTACGAGCTCCTTACGAGCTCCGTACGAGTTGATTTTGGCGAACTCGCCCGTACGGATATCGAAATTCGTACGAGCATCGTACGGATTTTCGTGACTCGTAGAGGACTCGGCGACTTGGTGAAAATGTTTCACCGAGCTCACTAGTTGTCTACGAGCTCGTAGATATTTTTCAAGTCTGTATTATCTCGCACGAGGCTCGTGTGGATACCGCACGAGGCTCGTGTGGATACCGCACGAGCTACGAAATTGTCGTGCGAGTATCGTACGATATCCTTACGGATATGGAAAATTGCATAGTTTGGCATCGCATGGGACGCCATTAGGATGTAGATAGTGAACATCATCTCAACTGATTAACTTGTGACAATGAATTGATGAGTACGGTGTATATTGAAATATTGAAACATTAAAATTTTGGAAGACAGACAGACTGTTTGAGCATAACAACATTTGTACACGGACTTTTAATATATTTATTTCGAATATACATGTAATAACACATGACATTGTTGTACACACTACGACATTGTTGTACACACAATAACATTCACTGCTATTATGTTGATACTGCAACTGTATCATGTATCCAAGTTCCGGTAGAAAGACTCTGCCAACAGCAAAAACACAACATTGATTAATTCATGAAAACGATATGGTATTTTTATATTATCATTATGGTATTCTTATATTACCATTATCGTATTCTCGTGTCATCATAATCGTATTCTCGTAATATCATCATCGAGCTATCGTATTATTATTATCGTTTTCTCGTTATTATCATCATCGTTCTATTGTATTATCATTATCGTATTCTCGTATTATCATTATCTTAGTATTGTATTATCATTATCGTATTATCACCATCTTATTATTGTATTATCATTATCGTATTATCGTATTATCACCATCTTATTATTGTAATATCATCATCGTATTCTCGTATTATCATTATCTTATCATTGCATTATCCTCATCGTATTCTCGTAAATCATCATCTTATTATTGTATTATCATTATCGTATTCTCGTATTATCATCATCCTATTATTGTAGTATCATTGTCGTTATATCGTATTATCATCATCTTATTCTCGTATTATCATCATCGTATTCTAGTATTATCATTATCTTATCATTGTATTAGCATTATCGTATTCTCGTATTATCATCATCATACTATCGTATTCTCGTATTATCGTCATCCTATTATTGTATTATCATTATCGTATTCTCGTATTATCATTATCTTATCATTGCATTATCCTCATCGTATTCTCGTAAATCATCATCTTATTATTGTATTATCATTATCGTATTCTCGTATTATCATCACCATACTATCGTATTCGCGTATTATCACCATCCTACTATTTTATTATCATCATCGTATTCTCGTATTATCATCATCTTATTATTGTATTATCATTATCGTATTCTACTATCATCATCATCATACTATCGTATTCTCGTATTATCACCATCGTATTCTCGTATTATCATCATCGTAATATCCGACCAGCGACCTTTCTCCAGGTAGGTACGTACCAGACTTTGATCCATGACATATTACTGCGACCGTGGCTGGGTGCTTTTGGCGTCCGTATAGGAAGCAGGAGATCGAAAGTTCAAATCCCGGAGAAAGTTAGGTTATAACTGATGTAGTCGTTTGGTAAGACGCCAGCTAGTTCACGAATGGTAACTGTAGGCCCAACTCTGCCAGGCACCCGGCAATACATGTATGAGAATGGATTCAGGTTATTTTGCTAGAGAGGGGTCCGACCAGCTATATTTTATCCAAGTTTGTACCCAGTAGACTCCCACCAAGACGTACTCCTCTCATTGTATTAGATGACCACAATTCACCATAATTCCAGGGCTCAGACCCACCCCATTTGGATCCGCACACGCTCAGTGTATGATAATTGTTATTTCCGTGATTCTCGTGCACAGAACTTATGAGTACACATTTAACCATTGTCTATGCACCTACATATGTATATTCTTGGACTTCTACTGCATTCATTTAATTATTTTGGTAAAACAATATATTTGGCGTGGTACACATGAGACACATATACCCATTGTACTATTCAAAACGTTATGGCGAAATTAGCTGAATTTCAGAGTCTGTCGAGAACCAATTATGCATTTTTCCTTGCATATATAAACATGACATGAAACATCAACCATTCTAAAATCATCTTACATAATACAATAATACATAAAATGGGTGAGGACAGCTTCCTTGTAAGCTTTCTACTTCAAAAATCTCTACGAGCTCGTAGACTACTCGGAGATCGGTGAAACATTTTCACCGAGCTCCCGAGTCCTCTACGAGTTACAAAAATCCGTACGATGCCCTTACGAGTTTACGATGTCCGTACGGACTCCGTACGAACTTGCTAAAATTCGACTCGCACGGAGCTCGTACGATCAATGTGACCAGGGTCTTAAAATAGTTAATTAAAATTCGCTGAATATATCCATTATTGTCGCACGGACACCGTACGGCCATAGTGCGGTCACCGTACGGACACCGTACGAGTTATCTGCGAGCTCTGATTGGTCTACGAGCACCGTGCGATGTACGGCCGGGCTCCTTGCGAGCACCGTACGGTGTCCGTAAGGATATTACGATGTCCGTACGGATATCGTACGATTGCATCTCTATAAATCGTACGAGGTCCGTACGAGCTGTGACCAGACCCTACGAATGTAAAAATACCGTAAGGATTTCAAACGTTGTTAACTCGTACGAGTTGGTAAATTCGTACGGATATCGTACGAGCTTTGTGACCGTAGCATAAATAAAACTCATCAGACTACCCTTTTTTCATGAAATTATTTTCGTTTGCATCCACAAACA
Organism: Spisula solida; assembly: GCA_947247005.1. NCBI lineage: Eukaryota > Metazoa > Mollusca > Bivalvia > Venerida > Mactridae > Spisula > Spisula solida. Next base: position 42,266,223 of record OX365948.1, on the reverse strand, counting down.
TAGATATTCGAACCCAAAATAAAAACTAGAAAGTTATGATAATTGATTGACAAAATATATTATCTAGTCGGGCCCTGACTGTCCATATTGGTGTAAATCTTGAAGTTGGGTAAATAAATTGATTTAATTTGTTGATTATATGAATTATATCGTATATATTTCCTTAAGCTATAAAAATATATATTTCATTCAGCTTTGTATAGCTGAATCTTAAGTCACTCAGCTGCTTGACAGCTAGGACTTAGCCTTAGCGTTTAAGTTTATTTAAAGTTATATGTGTTGGGCATTGTGCTGTGTAATTGTGGTATATGGGATGTTTTTTTACGATTTCTGTGCTCGACTTGTTAAGTTGAGAGCTGCCTGGCCTGTACAATTTTCTATTATTTATCTTTTGTGTCATGTCATTGTGTGATGCATACACAACACATATCTACGGATTGTACCTGACTCTGTATACAACGTATACTTAACATTTGAAAGGACCTAGCGAAATGTCGTATCTTTATACATTGTCACCCATTTAAATACATTTTACGCCTTGTGGTTTTGAAGGACATTTATAGCATCAAATAACGTTCAGTGTATACATAAAACACACCCGTATAACATTCATGATGTGGATACTAAAAGTGATGTATATAAGGCTAAAATACCCTAAGTGAACAGAAAAGTATACGAAAACTAGAAATATTTTACTCTCTGGTGTAACTAAGGACTTACTCTTGATTATGAAAAGAAAACAAAACAGCTAGATGATTATGAAGATACAACGATCCTTTAGGAAGCTTTTATATTGTGGGCTCATAAGTCTTTCATTATATGTGACAATAAGTTATTTCGCAAAACTGGATTTAATTAATAGAATTGAAAATTTCACATCTTCGCATGACAACCTTATAGCAGCATCAAGTGAACGTACAAATGACACGGCTATCGATGACAAACTTGTGCCACATGTACATGTTGAAGATGTACACATACCTAAAAATGTTTCTGAATACTATCGTCTTGACACGATTAAAACAAAATATGATGACGAGTTTTTGATTTATAACCCTTACTTATGCATCGCTATTGATGTTATAATTATAGTGCCTATAACAGCTCGCAATGTGAAAGGACGTTTTGCAATCCGGAATACATACGGAACAATATCACGTGATAAGACGTACAATGTTGGGGGCGTTAAGACGGACTTCAGCGTACGCATTCTATTTGTCTTCGGTGTACCCAAGTCGTCAAAGGATCGACAGATCATTAAAAGGGAAAATGATTTGTACAAAGACATTCTATTAATAGACGCTGTTGAATCTTACGATAACTTAACCAGGAAAATGATCAATGCCTTTCGTTGGGTCAACGAATTTTGCACGAATGTATCTTACGTCATCAAGGCGGATGACGACGTTTTCGTTCACGTCCCATTACTACTGAACGAAGTTAAAAACTCAAGCATCAACGATCATGATTTGTTGTTTGGAAAAGTGTTAGCCAAAGGAAAAACTAAGCGAAGTGGCAGATGGTCTGTAACACATGAAGCTTACCCATATGCAATGTACCCACCATACATTTCCGGTACATCATACACTATTTCCGGTCATCTGATTGCACCCATTGTGCAGTATGCGCAATATTTTCCGTATGTAAAAATTGAGGATGCATTCATCACTGGAATTATATGCAACAAGGTTTTAGGGGCTAAGTTGAAGAATTCTGTGCTCAGTTCTAATTTTAAGGATACAGCACCTAATGCTTGTAAGTTTGTTTCTACTGGCCGCTTAGTACAGTCAAGCGTTAATCCAGATACCATGTTTTCAATCTGGAGAGCTATCCTGGATTATAATAAACATTGTCTAACTTCGGTTTGAATTTTGAAGGCCGCAAACATTAGTAACGTAAATACCGTAGCGTATATATTCGCCTATTAACTATCTTGATTATAAGACGAACCCGGACAATGGACCGGAAAATCGGGATTTTTGCATCGACCCTCGCTATAAGCAGGTCGACTTATAGGCGAACACATAGGGTAATACCCTTTTGGGGCGACAGTGTTATATGGTTCTCATATCGTAATGCAGATGTATCTAAACGGATATTATCAATTATGTAATGTTTGTAGACTTGATGAAGTATTGTGATCATATCTAGAGGAATGAAGAAATACCAGATGACGTCATCGTCTGGAACGTCAGATGATGTAAACTAACTCAAAATAATGTTGTTTTTTGTAGCCGAAACTAGGTCATTCTGCTTTATGACAACTCCGGGGAATTGGATTGTCTAAACGGTTCATTTAGAATTTCGACAGCTTGGACATGGGAGGATCATTACTTGTTTAGTTTGGCATTGTGCCTTGTATGTTTTTTATGTTTTCTGTGCTCGGCTGGTTCAGGTGGGCATGGTGCCTTGTTATTTTTATGTTTCTGTGTGTGCTCGGCTGGTTAAGCTGAGTGCTGCCTTCTCTGTCTGACTTAATGTTATCTTTTTGACTTACAACTTTTTGACAGCTGAAACTTGGACTTTCAGTTGATAAGTTCATTTTTACGTTCAGTTATGTGTTGGTCATTTTGCCGTGTAATTGTGGTTCGTGTTGTTTTTATGTACCCCGAGTGAAAACCCATAATGACAAATTAGTCATTTTCTAAATAAATGGCCGGTAACGTTATGAGTATGACAAAAATTGTTTGCGTTAATTTTGTTTAAATAGTGAATATCTTATTGGCTAACCTATTCAAAAGGAAATGTACTTGTCTTTTTGTACATTTTGTATATAAAAATATCCAGTGCAATCATGTTACTATTTATTGTCATTCATTACATTGTGTGGGTTTTAAAGTCGTTATAATGGTGTTGCTTCAGAAATAAATAGACCTAGATAAACAATAATACATAATCCTTTTCCATAACGTTTCCTGTATTTGAGTTAGTAAAACGAGACTAAACATATTCTTTAAGAAGACTATCAAATGATGTCACATAAAAATCTCATAAATGACATCGTTATATACCGCAAATGACAATACTTTCTGGCGTCGTTTATGTTATAGTAAGAACATATTAAGTAAATTTTAATGATTAAAAAGGGCTATTAGTACAAACTTTTATTAAACTCGTTCAGGAATATCTATAAAGCACCCAAGAGGCTCGCTTAGTAAAATATTCAGAACTCGTTCACAAAAAGTTTTTTATCTTGAGATATATCCTCTATTTCACACATTTAAGTACGTCACGGAATATTGCACAAGTGTTTAGCCTACGATAATGTTGCATAAATGATACAAATGGGAAATCGTTCTCAAATACAGTATAGTGTTATACTTCCATCTCATGACTTGTTAATATTAATTGGGTAATGAAAAGGTTATAACTCATTTCATGCACGTCAAGAGTCATTATTTCATGCTAAAACTGGTCCATAAATGTTGACAACGTAGGCCTATCTATCTGACATGGAACAGTTATAGCATGTTTACAAACGGCAACGTTTCAGAAACTATGCATACATAGTCCTGTTACTATGACTTTGATGTCAAGGAATAAAATGCCGTTTCGCTACAAAAATACAAATTTGAAACAGCAATATCGTTTGTGTATTGATGAAAGCACCGACCGCGGTTCAGAGGTTAAATCGCTGGATTGGTAACCCGGCGATCGGGGTTCGATTGGGCAAGTTATTACCTGCGAGCCTTGAGCGAGCAGGTATATTTGATAGCATAAAGTAAAAAGTCCATGGAGGGGCACGTGACCTGTTCTCGATGGTTTACGATTTCAAAAAACAAATCCAAAAAAAGATGCATTTTGTAAGAATGTCGTGAACCAGAATAATTCCATTATTCTATGCGGATAACATCGGTCTTTGTCGCATTGCAAAAGTTTATTTACTGAAGAAATCAGAACTGTCCGAAATTTCAGTGAGCGCTAGGCAATATTGAGACCATGGATCTAAACAGCAGGTAACTGCAGTTACATGAGCACAGGGCTTCCCAGTAATTGTCATGGAATTATCGGAATTGGTTTATGATCTTTGATATTGTTGAACACTGAAAACATGTCTTACGATAATACCTTTTAATGAACTGATACGAGGTTTTATTTTACCTTTTTATGAGTATTTGACAACGATGTCCACATGTGGAGAAGGGTATGTATTGGTAAGGTTACAGTCAAGGAAAAGGGGTTAGTTGACTCCGCCGCCGTATACAAGAGTCAAGAAGTGACCCACTTATTTTTTAACAGAGTTGAACGTCCAATATTTTTTCTTGCCAACACAATATAAATTAAATATATCTCATTTGTATCGTGTAGAGTGATGTGTCAGGTAACATACACAATCATTGTTTGGTTTGTTAGCAATAATATTATGGTTAGACCTAACAACAACATTTTTGTAGAGAGTGTGGTGTATGTCATTTTGAAGGCAAACCACTCCAATAGTATCGCCAAAAGGTGTTGGTTGAACATGGATATTCCATTTCTGTAAATACAACACGTATTGCTGTCAATAAAAGCGTATTTTGCGTTCTGATGCTCTTACGAGAGGTGTTCAACTCATTTTTGAACAAAATGAAAACTTGCATAAAATTTTACTTACTGGTATTTTATTGCAGTAAATGTTCAATATGGGATCCATGACAGTAATAGATCATGCGACATCGTTTTATCTAAAGTTGTATTAATGGTATTGTGATCAAATTTCGCCCACTCCTGCTTCAGGGCTTTTTAAGGCCTTTTAAAGATGCAAGGCTTGTTACTCATACTAGCAACATTTAGACTATCATTATCCTCAAATTAGGGTTTTAAGTCTACTTGTAAGTACATAATGTTCCACATAGCTATGCCACGTTATGTAGGATTTAACAAACAGTTATGCTTTAAGTTGTTTTGTCATGATGAACATTTTACAAACCTTCTTGAACACAGTATGATACACAAAGATAGAAAAAAAGTCGGACAAGGAAGGCAGCTCTCAACTGAAACAGCCGAGCACAGAAAACATAAAAAAAACAGACCACAATTACACGGCACATGCTCAACATACAACTGAACGAGAATGAAAGTCCAAATTACTGAGCCTGGCTCTGTGAAAAAAATCGAAATTTAACGTAGATGTGCCTTTTCTTTGAGGGTTGTCCTTGTGATGGTCCACTTGGCTGTTGATTCATGTCCTTGTGATGGTCCACTTGGCTGTTGATTCATGTCCTTGTGATGGTCCACTTGGCTGTTGATTCATGTGTAACTTGGTGATCTTCTGATTCTGTGCTGATAACATTATCCGGTTATTATCTCTGTTAAACTCTAGCGGTATCCGTTATTACTGAATATTCGCTTTAACGCCGAAAAATCAGTTTACCAAAACCCATCTTAACTCGGCAAGTGTGTAACTGTAAGTACATGTATAACTTGAACGTAGATTTGACAAACCGTTCTTCAAATTACATTAAAAAGTCTTTTATTTAGTTTATTATTTCGGCATCTCGTTCGAATTGATAGTATGGCTGTTAATGTACACCTGGGAATACAGAATTAAGAGAAGCTAGTCCCCTTGGTAATAAATTGACATGTTCAAATGACAAAACTCCACTGTGTAATAAAATGTCGAGAAATTCAGATTTATGATTATGAGTGTAATTACTAAATGGAAACAGTCTAGAATGGTTATACCCGTATTACGATATCGTTGCCACACTATATCATTTTCAGGACTTTTATTACAAAACGGGATTGCGACTATGTCTTTATTAGATGAACTTCAAGGCTCTTTTTGTCTGCGTCAAAGCACGTCGTATTGTTTCCTGCAATGTAATTCGGTAGTAGGTGGTTAATACAAATAAAAGTTTAACGCAACCATTAACTTAAAATTACTTTCAACAATACCGATAGCAACTAATAGCGTTTTATGTGTATGTATGCATTGCTACCACCATTAGGGAATTCGGTGAATAAATCAAACACGTTTTAACACAAGAATACACATGTATAGCGAGATGGGGTTCAGCAACAACAACATATCACCATTAGTGGCATCGGTGAAGAAATAAACATGATGGCATTATCGATCACGGACTCGGCAATTAATAACGACTTAAGCAACCAATCAGTCAAACATTTGTTATTACATTCACGATAAAGAAGAATATAATGTTTCGTCGTCTGTTATAAACCGATATAAGTTTTGTTTAGACTTGAAAAAATGGATAGGTGGCATTATGAATTTACGCGTGACGCGTGTAAGGCAGAGTTAGTGCATTCAGAAAAAGGATTTTGACCTATGAATTATTCGCCGTTTTTATTGGGACTGTTTATTATGTGAACTCTGCGATACCATTGATGTAAATCAACTTATCACCTCTTATGCCATGATAAATAATACATAATGTCTAAATTTCTTAATGCTCCCTCGTGTTTTGACAATACCCCTCGGAGCGATGTTACAAAACCATGATACTAGCCATAACATCACCAATGATGCTAAAGCCGATCTTAGAGAAATGATATAATAGTTCTACTGGAACAGGTATACTATATTATCGTGTGATGATGAATTCGTCAAATGAAACTGTGCATTTATCAAACACAACACGAACTAACTACAGTTATTTTGATGATGAACATGGTGGATTTTATAATCCGTTCGAGAAGCCTTACTTTAGAGGAATATTTATATGCTTGTATTCATTGGAATGTGCAGCATGTCTCATTGGTATGTATAAATGTTTGACTTTGTGAATACATATATTAACTGGTTAGCAAGGGCAGTTGGTAGAGTGTCACACTGTACCATGTCTAGGATTGGCAAGTTATGTCTCACTATTACAGTTGACTATACATTTATGTCTACCTCCGCTGATTCAAAACATTTCTAGATATTCAGATCGTTTCGCCTCAAACAAATCTCTGCATAATGTATGCACAACTTCTGTGAAATTCTGTCAATTTCCGGACTTTTTGTTTCATAAGTCTTGTTGTGGAAGTTCCTAAAGTTTTACCAATACATGTAACTCACTTCCAAACTTCCCAGAGAAAATGTCTAGATTGATATCAGTTAAGTTCTCAGGGTGCAATAACAACATTTTGTTTCTTTTCGCATTGAATCTCGCGAAATGTAGTAAAATTAATTCTGTTTGGATATTTATTCGCTCAATGAGTTCTTTCGTGACTATATATAATAAACTTATTACTATCGGTAAGATATCAAATCGAGAATTACATTATTATATACTACATAATTTGCAACAAATATTCATTGTACGACTTTTACGATGACAATTTATGTTCACTAATTTCCCTTACTTTGTTCAAATTACATTTACAATTTTGCGGTAATTTGGAAGCAATTTGCTGACTGCTGATTTTCTTCTCCAAATCCAAATTCGTGACAAAGTTAAAGGAGACGATAAGGACACAATCACGGTTCGAACTACATAACCTAGGTTGTAAAAGCTACGTATCGTGAAGAATAATTGCTTTTTGGTACTTAAACTTTATCAGCTTAAGATTTGCATGACTTCAACTGGCTTCTATTACGCTAAGTACTGTATCTAAAACTATCAATATGTCTTGGAACTGGTTCATGATGTGATAAATCCATCAGCGCACAGGGAATTAATCATATGGCTTTGACTCTTGGGCATGATTTCGATCGGTATCTGGTGTAACAGATTTCGTTGTGTTAATTATTCAATTCCGAATTTATTTGGAAATCGGCACTATTGTGTCTTTGGTAAAATACAAATGAACAAACAAAGGAACATGGCAAACATACAAAGAAAATCTAATACATACAAACTATATTTTAATTCAACGTATTAACAACATTCTCTTAGTTTTAATTTTGTATATAAATTAATGTTTTTTGTTTATAAATAGTGATATAGCACTGTTTATAGGACAGTTCATAGTACAAGCTAGTCATATAGTGATTTTATGATAATCAGATTATTTTAAGATTTGATAATTGTCTCTTGTAATTCATAACTGAATGGTTATGTACATTTTATCTGTTCTGCTTATGTCGTATGTTATATGTAAGTACATAAATGAGACGAAATAAAGAATATATATATACGTATGCATGTAAAAAACAAAAAGTTACTCAGTTAATTTTTATTAGATGATATTACATGTGTTAATTGTTTGCCAATGTCTTATGGGTTTATGATTTATTGTCAGTAACATCTAGTTTCGTTAACTTGGTATGGAGAGATTCTTCAAACTATTGACAATTTCAATCGAAATATTGAAAGTTGTCTAATATGATATTCATATAAGCCGTTGTCGACTTGCCATAGGTACGATGCACGACGTTTCTTTAAAAAAAAACACGATTTCAACGAAAAAGAAATATTTCCATCAGAGATATCATGGTAGCTTGTTTTTCGGTTTAGAAAAATGTAGTTAATCTATGGTGATTCTGTTAATGAGTCTGGTGAATTTACGGACATGTTAATGTTGGCAGGACTTGCTTTGTTGTAATAGAGTGAACATGGTACACATTTTCTAAACAATTCGTTTGTATTTGTATATGCTATTCTTAACGATTACAATGGGAATTATAAAAGACGATCATCGGTAATGCAGTGAAGCCCAAAACTGTTATTATTAATTGACAGCTATAATACTGACTTCTGGAGACCGTTAACATGAGCTAGCGCTACATAGCGCTTTCCACGGGAGGTAATCATCGCCTTCCATAATATTATTTAATTGAACGGGACGTAACTGCACAAATGCGCTCGGTAGCGCTTTGCTTAGGCAAAGGACCCCTGATTTACCGAAAAACCAAATTCCTTACCTCTTTCTAGGAGAGGATAATGACACAATCGCAATAACAATTACGTATTACAGCATTATTTCGATACTTCGCCCATTACTGTCTTCTATAACTTACATTTAAAGTCTTATGACTAGATAATGATGTGACATATATATATATCATCTGGTAGCATAAGAAGCTTTACTTTTGAAGGAAACACTACCAAAGACAAAGGAGTTAATGACACACATCAAACACATACTTTATATCCTGAAAGCATTTTCTCGTTTGGGAAATGATACATCCATTCTATCATTCTTTTGAGGGCTGTATTCCCGGTCCGAATATTCATTATCCTTTTTTTATTAAAACTCCGTGTCTTATAAATCGTCAAACGTAATAAAAGGGTTTTCAAAACCAGATACTATGGACGTATATTTGTGATGCCTAATGTTCTCTTACGTGAACAATTCATAACAACTGAAAAAAGATTATATTTAGTCAGACAGGGAAGGCAGCACTCAACTTAACCAGCCGAGCACAGAAAACATTAAAACACTTCAGCCGGGTGACCTAGTTTAAATAAATAAATGTTATAGAAGATATGTAAAATGACGTAATAGAACAAGTCGAGATATGACGTCATGAACAACTACATTAAATTGACCTCATGGGACGCTTGGGTACAAGGAACTAAAAGCCCGCAACTACATCCATGAAGTTTTTATTCACACAGGCAGTATAATCATGTATTATCATGTCTTGATTAATTCCTCATTAAAAGAATCTAACAATCGTTGTCCTTGATTCAAACTCGTTCAGAAATATATTGTTTTCAAAACACGTTTGATATTTTATATCATTTGACAACTCGTGAAAATTCTTTGTGTATTAGATGGTAAATTATCGTTTTACAGGGACAAGTTATATATTTTGCTTTGACTGGTGTCTTCGTGACTTATTGCAAACAGCAGTGAGCAACATGTTGTTGCATTTATTCTGGCTTCGTTATCTTGCTATATTGTGTGATCTTCGACTCAAAAGTCAATTCGATTTTTTAATATGTTGACGTCATCTGTGACCTCTTGAAGTTTTATCGTGTTTGAAAATTTGAATTAATCTCTGACGTCCCTTTTTAAGAATTGACTGACATACTGAAGATGACATACATATTCTATTGTATTCTATCGAAGATGGTACGCATTCCATCCAATTAGCTCAGGCTCGGTTAAATATGATACTGTTAACGATGGAAAGGTATATTAGGAAAAGTACAATAATTGTAGGGCGATGTTACCAAGGACAACTATGATTAAACGCAATCAACTACCCTTGCAGACTGTTTACATGTGCGAGTTTTATTTTGTGATCCAGATCAAGCAAATTCTTCTTTGGTGTAACGGAGTCACAGTGATATGGCTATTTACTTTTTGGATTGTTGCGATATCAGAGTTGTTTAATACGTTCGTCTATGTATTGTAAGTTGAGATCGATGGCGTAGTTTAGTATTTGGACGAATTCAACTACAGGTCCAAACTATTGGTATAGTATATGCAACTTTCCGTTATCCCATAACCACATTGGCAACAAGTGTATGTCTGCAAAATAATCTACACTATTTCGTTTCCTATCTCAGTGACGAGGACAGACGTATGTACAATGTAGTCGACTCTCACGATATCGAACTCACTAATATTGAAAGTTGTTACAAATCCTGATTTCCCCTTATTTGTCTTTATGAAATGTGGTCGCTTATCTCGAAGTTCATCTAAGACATTTTTTCGTTATCTTTATTTTTCAAGGTTGCGATTAACTAGTTCGCATATCAGGCAGTTGAATACTAGGATGAAGCATATGATTTGTTGTAATTATAATGTGCACAGTGTTGAAACATATGTATAATGTAATTTTGAGCTGCAGAATTATGTCATGTGCTGGACAAAACTTGATGTAGTGAACATTTCTGCCAATTTATAAATTATCAAGATTCAGTCAGGAGATACTAAAAATAGAATAAAAAACCGACAGATATATGTAAGTTCATCCGCCCAGATATCCCAAAGCATCTCAAGGAGAAATCCGATGGGGCGCTATTTGTATGCCTCGAGCGGTGGAGGCAGGAACAGGAACGCCAGTTTAAACGCGCAAAATAAGGAATATAGTACAATATATTAAAAAATATATAACACCAGTACGAGGTAATTCAGGTACGAACTAACCGTATTTTGTTGGAATGTATTCTCTGTGTCTTTTATGAAAAACATAAAACCTCGCTAGAATGAGCAACGGCAACGCGCTCAAGTCATCAGATGTATGCATGCACTTCAACAAATTTCTGTTCGACCAAGTGTTTTTTTAAATTTATTTTAGAAAAAGTGTTTGCAGAAGAATACAAATAATCGAAATCCCGATGATGTCTACTTACATTGATAGGAAAACATGTTTCCCACAGTATTTTGCGCTAGATTAAACGTAAATAAAGAGTTTGCATTTTTTCATAAGACGTGTGGCGCACTTCGCATGTGTATTTGAAATCTGCATTGCAATGCACGTCTTTTTAAAAAAGCCCATTTTCATGAAAATTGGAAATGGTCATGTTGTCGAAAAGCATGTTTTTCCAAAAGTAAAGAGTAGTTTTCTGAGTTTTATATCTTATTTTCTCAAAGTATCGTTTTTGTCCTTACGACCTTCTCATTCTATGCCATCGTAATGTTCGCAGAATTTTCTTAAAATTACGGGGAAATCCTGACACATTAAACCCCGTTTTAATCCGTACCGTGACTTCGACGGATCGACGTAGTTGCTATCGCACTTACGTCGATTTTTCATGTTAAAGTAATTTTCACGATCCCGATGAATTCGATGTATTGATTTACTCAGGACAATTCGGTCAGGACAGTATGATTTTAAAAGTTGGTTCCATAAATGCTATATTCATACTTCTAACGCACCACCCATGTGTTGCCTTGCTTTTTAAGTATTTGTGAAGGGGTGTGGTTGAAAGTTAGAATATGGTTGAATAAACATCTAAACGTTGATCTCGTGTTTGGTATCAAAATCGATTTATTGTAAGATGAAAATAATTTCAAATAATGAACATCACTAGAAATTAAAAGTTACAGAGAATCTTCATTTGTCACCATTTGGCGCATTAATTAAAACCAAACATTCCGTTTGATATTATGTTCTTTAATGACGAAATTCGGAATGTTATTGACTTTGATTCAAAGGCGGTAATCTATTTATATAATTCCCAAAAGACTTGTTTACAAATCCAACAATTCCTATCTAAAGTTATCGTATTGTACTTGCTACTAATGCTTGTATATGTACCTGTCTTCTTGATAAGTATCGTCTAGGTAACAAATAATAATGCATATCTATGGTAATAAATATTGTTTAAACTTAAGCCAGTAGATGCTGAATTGCATGATTTATATAAGATGCTTGGGTAATTTATACATGTATTGTTAAACATGTAATGCTGTTTAATCAATGAAGGACATGCAATATTGATGGAGGAGCATTTTACAAATATCGGAAATGTCATCAGAATAAGCTGATTTATTTACTTACTTACTCGCTCGATCGATCGATCGCTCGCTCACCGAATAGCTGAACTCACTCACTCACTCACTCACTCACTCACTCACTCACTCACTCACTCACTCACTCACTCACTCACTCACTCACTCACTCACTCACTCACTCACTCACTCACTCACTCACTCACTCACTCACTCACTCACTCACTCACTCACTCACTCACTCACTCACTCACTCACTCACTCACTCACTCACTCACTCACTCACTCACTCACTCACTCACTCACTCACTCACTCACTCACTCACTCACTCACTCGATCTTAAGGAAAATGTTTCGTTGATATAATGAAGCAGATATATAGAGGATATTACATGAGTGTCTTTTCATATTATATTTATTAAATGAGTTGAATAAAATAATAAAATGCGAGGCTCTGCCGAGCATTTTATCGAATTTATTCAACGAGTTTAATAAATTCAATGTGGAAAGTCACAAATGTAAAGTTTTTTATCACATGTTAGCCTTTTCCGACCGAAACATAAAATAGCTACTTATTTTCACTATAATAATCGCGCAACTTTGACGACGTCGCCTATACTTTGAATGACGTCACGTCAAAGCTTTATTACACTAGTGTATTATCAAAAATAAATAACGGCTTTATAACGCTATCGCGACGTCAAACATGTGATAAACTTTATTATTATGATATTATGAAATCGGCAAATGCATTTACTTACCACAATACGGAATCATTACAGTTATATTGAAGATGGAAATGATGGATAGGAACTGCTTAATAGGTTCATAACCAGGCGCGTAGCTAGTCCACTATTCATGTGGATTCACTATTATGCTTGGGGGTCGGGGAAAAATTGAAATCAATGGCGTAATCTTGTGCATTTGGAGCGTTCTCTAGGTGCTTTATTTATTTCTAAAAACGTCAATTTTAGGAACATTAATTTGTAAATATACGCTAAAATCGGCATAGTACTTCTCTGAAAAAAGTAACACAAACATTCTTGCGTAAATAACAGGCTCTATTTCTGAGGATATTACAATCCGAACTCTATATAAATTTGGAATAAATTTATAAACTTTGCCTGAACAAATATTTTGTCACAATCATGTGGATTCAGCCGCGTACTCGCGTATAGGCAGCTACGCGCCTGGTAACATTATGTTTCACTTCGTGTCTTGCATCGCTGTACTTGTAAATCATTATCGCTGATTAGTTGTCTTTCCGAAAGGTTCTCCTACGTAATGTGACAAATCCATTACACTTGAAACAGTTATTCACGCTTATGTTGTCATATCTTGACTTTAATGACTGTATGCAGACGACCATGACATAAACACAATAAAAACGTTCAAAATATAATTGGTTTGATTGCATGTGGTTTATTTCTGTGTCGATCAATGGTGTTTTGCATCATGCATAATTTGTCTCGCACCGTCGTGTTTACTTGCCCAAGATTAACCCTACCGTCACCGGAAAAAAATACGTAATACTATTTGTCTGTGAGAGTGTTATCGACGGGAAAACAAGTTTCTAACATAGCACGTGAGATTTGCCTTCTTTGCGTATATTGAGCTTACCATATTTTATTACCGCGATAAAATATAGCTGATTGGTGACGTCACGTTTCACGTCATATACTATGACAAATGACGTAACAGTGACGGTAACGTTCCTAGGAAAGAAAGTAGTTTGACGTCAACCTGTCTTGTTGTGCTATAAATGGCAGAGCATTGGCGATGTTAGAATCGAAATAATAAATAGGAGCTGTGCTTTGTTGTGTTATAAAATATAGGCACTCGTTTGAACAAAACATAGCTACGTATTCATTATTTCTTAAGTAACAGATTTTGCTGTTGCACGTGTCAGTGAAAAATGATGATTTGTTTAAAAAAGATTTATTTTATCTAACACGCATTCAAATTCACCACATGACCTTCCTATTATTCGGGTAAGTATAAGGAGAACATATATTATTTTACAACATAATCAGCGGCCTAGCTGTACCGTATATCCGTGCCGAAAATATCCCGGAGTTTGCAAAAAAAATATGTTACATGAAGTGACGTGAGCAAATCAATAGCTTGTTCTTTTACATGATGTCAAAAAAGAAAGAATACAGTTTCAGTGTCTATCAAATCCTTACATTCTGCTATCGCAACGAGAATTTGCACATGTATAGACAAAAGATGCAAGTTTTTTCTGTGACCAATTGTAAGATTATAGCCCGGATATTTTTTAGACAATTGTCAATTACTGGGCGTATAACATTGACTGATAAGACATTATACCTGTGTACGGTTGCGGTTATGTGTGTATAAAATGGCATATTTGGATGATGTTAAGCATTTAAACTTGTCGATCAATATATATGATCATGCCAGAAAACTATATCTTTCAGTACTGGTATATATGGACAGGATATTACATTAAGACATTCAAGCATGTATTAATAAAAAAATGTCTTAAAAAGATATACAGCGTTGAGTTAAATGACAGACTGCGATTGTTTTATGTATTTTTCAATACATTTGCGATTGTAATTAGTTTAAATTTATTGATGTACCGCGATATGCTTTTCATAAACGATATGTGCATTTACGTATATTTTTATACGTGCACGTATATTATTTATAGTTTATGTGGGATACTGGAAACTTGACGATGCGCATGTTGTTTGACTAGATACAAAATAATATTAATTTATTCAGTATCAGAGTATTCATGTGATTAAACTTTTTTCTAACAAACTAATTATTTGCATTTTATTTAATGTTTAGAAGTTTTAAACAAACTCAAAACAATAGTACTTTTAACACTGTTTACATTGCTTGACCGACCTTCGAGATAACATGTAGCAGACTATATTGATGACGTAGTTGTAAATCCTTCTTCTAGCAGCTAGCTACTCTTTTTGACTGGTATAGTAAATTCACAGCGTATAAACGACTGTACGTCAATATAGGATGTCGTGATTGGATTTAAATGATTTGAGTAAAAAACGCAACGATGTTGGTAGAATAATTTGAAATACTAAGCTTATATACAAAACATAATGACAAGTAGTACATATTCATAATTAGGGTTAAATTTCCTATCGTTAGCATACGCTTTATTCCGCAATATTTTCTAATTTTATCTAAAATCATTGAACATCGTTTGACTTTTTGTAGGAAAAAGGTACATCGGCTACTTTTAAACATCATTTATATTGTCCTCTGGACGTGTCAGTTGATTAATTGTACATATTATAACAGGTATAACATAAACATATAATTTGTACGTTTTAAAATATTTTCAAATTGTGTTTTTACCGAGATAGAGTCCAAAAGTGATACAGCTATGTAGTCTCATTACTGTATGTTTACTGATAAGTTTTATAAGTGATTTGTATGTTTATTGTGATACAGGTGTACTCATTACTGTGATTGATATGAAGTAATTTGCATTCTTTAATTAGTATTCTTTAGGGCATTTCATAAATTATTCGCTCAAATACTACCTAATTATTGTAGTTAAATCATTTTCATAAAGACATTTGCATTTATGTAGGAATTGTGTTATGAAACAACCTAGATGCGCCAATTATCCATATCTATGGCTTATAAGAATAAAGTAGTAATTACCAAAAATATTCTGAGAAAATAGGAAACACTGTCTGAAAACTAATCTTGAGCTCGCTCTGGTCTCCAACTTTATCAAACATATGAAAATGGGGGTTTGAAATTAACTAACATAGAATCTTTCATTCAAGCAATTAAATGCAATTGGGTCAAAAGATATGTCAATGAAAAAAATATTGGTAAATGGAAGATTTTCTTTGACAATAAACTAAAACAATTTGGAAATGAACTGATTTTTGAATGTCATATAGAGACAAAAGATATCCACATTCCAAATTCAAAGTTTTTGAATGATGTACTCAATGCATGGTGTATTGTCAATTATATATTCAAAGAAAATGATAACAAGACAACAAAATGTATAGGTAAAGAAATTCTATGGAACAATTCATATTTGAAAATTGATTCTAAAACTGTTTTTTGTAAGAACTGGCATGATAAGGGAATTAAATACTTAGAACATATATATGATTATCGCAATAGAACGTTCTATAATTTTAATCATTTACAATATCTGTATGGAATTCCGAATGTAGATCTATTCAAATATATGGCATTAGTGCATTGTATACCAAATAAGTTCAAAAATGCCCTTAAGACAGAAAATTATAAAGATAACACAAATAGACAAAAAGAATTACTTTTAATCCATATAAAAAAGACAATGCAAGTGAATAACTTCTTATATTGTCTACAAATAGAAAAAGGAACAAAACCAAAAAGTGAAGTGAAATGGAACGAAAAAATTCAAAATGAGGTTGAACTGCACTGGAAAAAACTATACATGCTACCTAGGCAAAGTACTGGAGATATAACTCTTCAGGATTTCCAGTTTAAGATAAATACAAGAATAATTCCTACAAATAAACATCTTTATATATGCAAAATTGTTGACTTTAACTTGTGTGATTTCTGTAATTGTCATATAGAATCCATAGAACATTTATTCTGGGAATGCCATGTTGTTCAACATCTATGGAATCAATTCAATAATTATCAATAATTATCTATATTCAAAATCAATAACTTTTCGAGTAAACAAATTAGATGTCATACTAGGAAATACTGAGCTAAAAGTATACACAAAGCAAATAAACTATCTACTGATATTAATGAGAAATTTTATTTAGAGAATGAGGTGCAGAAAGATTATTCCAAGGTTCTCAGTATTTAAAAATTATCTTTCATGTAAATTAAAAATTGAGGCTGAAATTGAACTAAATAACAACACATATGAGTCCTACTGTCACAAATGGAACACATTTTCAATTACATAATCGTAAACTGTCATTATGGTACAGTAAATTAACATTACTGCAAAGATAAACAAAAAAAATAAATAAATAAAAAAAAACTCTCTGTTTCCTATTTTTGAATATCTTAGTTATGAATATGAGTATGTGTTATTTTGTACTGTCTGTAAATGTATTGTTTTTTAATGATAATAGTTTAATGTAAAGTATTTGTATAGAACGTAACTGTGTATGATTGTCTGGAATGCATGAGAGTGTGAAAGAGAACGAGAGTGTGAGAAAGAAAACCTTAAAATCACTTTGAGTACATTTTTGTCAAAATTGTTATATATAATTATGCATGAATATATTTAAAGTAATAAAGAATGAGAAAAAAGCACCGAGAGGGTACCGATATATCATTTTGCAATACATCATCTTCTCATCGGGAGACACTACACTCGGCAAAACTTATAAGTACACACGTGGTTTTACCGATATAACTTTTTTTTTTTTAGCATTTTTGCATGAAATTTTGTGTATATGGTCACAGATATATCACAGAACAGGATAAATAAAGTTTTTTTCTTCAAAATTGTAAACAGCGGTTCATTGAACCATGAAACATCAAAAACCGTAAAATTATTATAAAATTATTTTTATGTATGGTAAATTTGAATTTAAGATTTATTGTTAATTTAAAAAAACACACAAAATAATTCGATTTTTCACACAACAACATAGTAGGGGTGACTATTGAGTCAAATTTTGGCTATTGCAATACTATTGCTATTGCTGAAAGTACTATCGCGATACTATTGTATTGCTGGAAACTATTGCGATACTATAGCAATAGTTATTGCCAAGATTTGAAAACCAGAGATAAATGCAAATTTGCACTGAGTAAGATATCACTTTGTTGTACAACATACAAATCTACTATTTGTGGAAATTATTTAAAATGAATTTGACAGAAATAGATTAATAAAATTAAGGCGATATTGGTCCATTGTGGCTGTTTTGATGCGTGTGGTTATTTACAATTCGTTTTGTAACGAAAACGGAAGTTGTTTTAAATTAATAATAACCTTTATTTATAAAAAGGAAACTATCGTAACTATAGATAGTTGAGCTAACTATCGGCGATAGTTATTGGATCGAGACTTTTACTATCGATCCATACTATCGAGACACTCGGAATCGCAACGCATCGATATTTCCCACCCCTACAACATAGTGGTTTTTAACTTTAAAAATAGTATTCATTGTTATGGTCAAGGGGAGTTAACCATTCCGAAATTGCATTTTTATCCAAAGTCGATATTTCTAAACCTAACTTCGGCTTGTTCCTATCATTGTTTTCTCTATTTCTGTGTCCGTAATAAGAACATAGACTTGAAATAGAACTGTATCAGCGCAGGGGGCCATATGTGCATTAGGAACCTGACAATCGCCCGATGAACACAAGGCATGATCGTGTGATGTTAGATTATTCCGATGTCATTTTTACTTTATTTTGTTTGTGACATTTAATCATATGTTAAAACATCGATTATATTGTAGTTCCACACATCTGCCCTGCGTTCAGGGAAAAATAACGTGGTACGAAACGGGCGTCACGTGATTTTTCCTTGAACGCAGGGCTAATCTACATATGTTGAACGTTTCAGCAAGATCAAACACGTATTGACCGAGCTATGGGCAAATAAACAAGCTTGTACTTATACGTTTTGCCGAGTGTTTGAGTACATATAGTACGTACACTCGATGGAACGACATGCTCCATAGAATGGCAAAACTCCAATAAATAAATATTTACGATTCTTTGAACATTAAATGTAAAATATTTTTTATAACAAAAAACACAACTTTGTAATACAACTTTCTGAATAGAGTCAGATTGTGTATTTCTACGTGAAACTACTGGAAATAGTCTGGAAATAATAATATCAATTGTACAAATTTCGAATGTTAAATAATAGAACGGAATTTCATCACGCATGGGATTTTTAACTGCCATATGATGCGACGGTAGGCGATTACAAATAACAGTTAACGCAATGGGGGTTCAACAATAAATTTATTTTCTGTCGGTTAAGCGAAGCGCATAAGACGGAAAATGCTTTCCTGTGATTGGTTAAGATCTTCTGATTGCACGAATCAGGACTTGTTATGTTGGTAACCATAGCGCACGAGTTGTCGTGCACAGTGATTGAAGGTATGTGGTCATTCAGCTTTGGGCACTTAGAGCTTACAAGACGTATAATTTTTAGTTCATAAAAATGGGGAAAGATGCGTGTTATGTGCTATAAATTTGTTACATGTACTTTATGTATATGAGATGATGTTGGTATATTAATGTGTATGCATATTTATGAGATGATCTGTTGCTGATAGAATGATGAATGTATTGATAATAGAAAGTAAGCTAGCTTGCCAATGTGCTTATTACAATTATACTATATAATAAGTTATAAAGTGTTTGTTGTTTAATGTAGTAGATCTATGGTATAGATCTGTGAAGATCACAGGAACAACTTATAGCGAGCTAGATGTACTCAATGTAAAGTCCAGTTAGGATATTGTGACAGTGACGTTGCAGTTCATGTGTACGCACAAAATCACAACCATTGTCAAAACAGGTAGAGCGAAGTTTAGTATGGTAATTATAGTTGTTTGTACAGTATAAGCCTTTATAATTGGTTTTACACCGTTATAGTGGACTCGACCGCTGCGTCACTGGATTTTTATCCTGACTGGACTATACTTTAATATCTCAATTAGTGTCTTCGCTGAAGAGATAACATAATATTACAACAGGATTTGTATGCTTTTAAGGACGACAGGAGCAACCGATCAGTCAATAGTTCGTTATCAAATTAGCGAGTTAAGAGAATATACTAGTATGTTTCATCATCTGTTTCAAACCGATTTTAGTCAGGATTTATTTATCACAGACTTTGCATTTACGTACGATCAAAGGCAACCGATCAGTCATCAGCTCATAATTAAATAAGCCCGTTAGAATACTATAATTTGTTCCATTATCTGTTTCAAACTGATCATAGTCAGGTTGGGAATTCTTTGTAGAAATTGATAAGTATCATTGTATCTGATTTAACGTGTTTTGTGCGCAATGCAAAATTGCCGCATTTGAGTATCTTGACATATAAATAATTCGCCGTATGTATGCTATTGTGTTTAATGTTCATTCTGTAGTACCATTGATATATATTTACTTATCACCTATAAAGAATACAGTCATGTACACGATTTCTACATATCACATTGCTCATTTGTGCGTTGGAAACACTCATTGGTGTAATGGCATTCGGACTTTTAAAGACAAACTGTCGCAACATCAATGCTGCAAAAGCCGATCTTTGGGAAATAATTCTGTAGTTTTATTGAAACAAGATAATATAATTATGATGATATCATGACTTCATCAAACAAAGCTGTGTATTTAATTTAAAGTATGCCATCGGCTGGGGCATTCACCTTATTTGAGCTGAGTTGTTCTACTATTGCGATCGACTACTATTGTTCAGGCCATCAAGCTAAGGAATTAAAATTGTTGAAACTGGGTCATCCGGTTGGGACGTTCAGCCTTTTTTATTGCTGAAACTAGGTCATTCAGCTGTAAACTTGACTTTCAGCTTTGTAATACTGTTAATTTTCTACTTTTTAGGATTTCTGACAGCTAAAACTGGAAAGCCGTTTTACTGTTGGAACCCAATGGTCATTCAGCTAGGGACATTTAGCTTTTTGATTGCTGTAACTAATTCATTCTTCTTTTCGACCGCTTCTTTAATTGACTACTTTTTAGGATTTCTGACAGGTAAAACTAGGTATTGAAACCATTTTTCTGTTGGAACTGTTGGAATCCATGGGTCATCCAGCTAGAGCATTCAGCCTTTTGATTGCAGAAACTAATTCCTTCTACTTGTCGACAGTATGGTCGTCTATTTTGTTAGATTTCAGACAGCTATAAATAGGCACTGTAGCCGTTTAACTTTTGGAACTGTTGGGACCGGGTCATTCCGCTAGGTCATTCAGCCTATTGATTGCTGAAACTATTTCATTCTAGTTTTCGACATCTTGGACTTGGGCGGATCTTTTACTTGTTTAGTTGGGCATTTTCTCTCGAAGTCGGTACTGAATAATGACAATAGACTTTAAACGTTTATGATTGCTCCATTCAAACTATTTATTAACTTAGCTCTTCTTTTCATATCAACATAGGACTAGCTTTCCTATGCAATAACAATGTTTATCAGAACAGTATATATTTCCTATGTTTATGCTTGTGTTCCGCACAGTACTACATTGCCGTCTTCAGTCTATTAACCCCCATCCTTTGTTTATCCATATAAGAGGCTCAACATTTACATCGCAGTGAACGGCAAATTTGGCGCATTTATTGCCAAAACTAAACGTTAAATTGGTGAATAAATAGTCCATTATATTCAAGCTGTCACTAATGAGTCGTGTGTGTAGGCAATGACAGAAATGTTAATGACTTTGCTTTAAAAACATTAGATGTAAATTACATGACTTGTGCAACCAATATTCCCGACAGCAATAATAATGAGCAAATAATATTGCCAAGCAGGTTATATAAGTAGTCTTAAGGACGTTTGGTAGGGTAATTTGATTTTTTTAAATGATACCAAAAATAGGCACAATTGTAGTTTAATATATACTGAAACATTATGTGAAATAAAAAAGTTATGTCGCGGTACTATTTAAGGAGGTACGCGCACCTTTGATCTAACGATCAAATTTTCCTTGAAACATCTTAAAAGTGACAGAACAATCTTCTAGAACAACATTGAAATCATAAAAATGATATGTCACCAGGCTCGTTTTCGACATGGCTTTTTAATGACCTACCGTTGTATTTTGTTCATTTTATCTATTTCCTGCATTTGTGGCACCACTATGTTCTTTTTAAGATGTTTATTATATGAAAACAACTTTAAGCAATGCATGATATTTTATGTGTTCAATGGTCATTCCTATTGAAATTAGTCACAATTCCGGCTGCCTGGTGAACAAATTCAGTATTTGAACATGATAAATAGTTACCCCATCCACTTGCAAAGAAGTGTGATTTTCCAATGAACGTCAAAAAATATCTAACGATCAAAAAATAATTTAGAATTGGCCATTAGTTGAGTATCAAATAGAACACCAGTTTAGTCAAATAATAAATAGGGGTCACCAGCCTTTTTTGGGAGCTATTCATCAAAAAGTACTAATTGTTAATAAATTTGCATAAAATTAACCTAATTTGCATATTGTAATGAAATACAATTTTATTAAAAAACATTTCAAAGTGTGGCTACTTTATATAACTAAACCATGCACTGCATATTATATATAAGCATATGCATTTGAACAATTGTAGGGACTTATTTAGAACCCATAATATGCACAATTTTGCCGTTCCCCACCCTCTTTTCATACATGCAAAAAATAAAAAGTTAAAAAATATCTATTTTGTGCAATACTATTATGTTTATTGGCATTAATCAACATTCTTATGCGATCATTGAAACTAAAATTCCACTTTTGTTCTTTTCTCATACGATTCTGAAATTTCGCACATACGAACAAGGTAGCCAGGACCTCCTTAAGGGGTCATGGGCCCTTTTGCAACATCACTTTTCCAGAAAATGACTAAAAATCCTGATATTTCGCAATGTATTCATTTTTGCATTAAAATCTATATTTTTGTTGTTAACAAACCTATATTATTCAAACATTCCTATACACTTTTGGTACTGATAAGAAAATTCTGAATTTTTTGACAAAACATGAAATGTCAAAATGTCCGAAAAAGCTGCTAAAAAGACAAAAAAATACACAAACTTAGCCGTAGCTCAAAAACGATCTCGATGACCAATATAATTTTAAAGCTAATTTTGTTGTTAAAAGTGTATTTAATCCAAACATTCAATAAAAAAGATATGTCACGGTACTCCTTTTGCGCTATGACGTCATTATTGTCCCCATATATCATAAAAACCTTAGAAAAATTGCGTAAAAGTGACGCATTATCTGCGCGGAAAAAATATTCTAATACGAAAAGAGTACTTACATTTGCATATTATATACATGAAAGTATAGTTAATATAAACTTAGAAGACATTGGCGGGTTAGAAGAATTATTTTAGGTGCAGTTACGTCGTAATTGTGTCTCTTTTAAGGCCAAATTAGTACATTTGCACATATGCTTTGCCATAATTTCTAGTCATGTCATAATTTATTTTTTGGCTAAGGATGTTGGTTAAAGTGTACTTTACCTAGCTGTGAAGTCGCATTCCATATAGCAAGTGGCACAAATGTGCCCTGAATCGCTCACTTGAATAATCTTCACCATTTGTCAAGAGATCAATAATTTATTCCTTATATATCAGATAAAGGGAATATGTGTAGTCCCAGGCAATACAAACACTCATAAATGGGTACAGGTGATCTAAGTAATAATTTCTAATTTCACCAAAAATTAATGAAAATGTAACCGCTATTTCACGCGGAGTGTTTTCATATTATTTACTAAGTGAATTTTTTTTGTACCCCAAAGTACTCATATTTATACTAACCCTAGATATCACGACAAATGTTTTGCCATATTTTCATGACGATATATTGCAAAATGCGGCCACCATTCCCGTTTAAGGTATATGCGCAGAAATGATGCGCGTAAACATATGTATCAAACGTCCTTAAAGGTACCCGTACAGGTATGGATGTGCCTGATAGGGAGGTTACGAAATGTAAGCGTATGGTCACATGAGTTTATGCAAACCCTTCGAAAGGTTCAAGTTTGTGTGGCGTTCGTGTTTTGCAGTTAGCTAATATCCCTGTCTGATTTGTTGTTGTTGTCTTTTTTTAGTAATCGATGTTTACTTATGTTATGTGTACACACATTGGTTTTCCGCCAAATTCCATTTCACAAATTGATTTAATAGCTATAACAACGTTATACATGTGTAGGGAAGTGTCATTTTAGGTAAAACCAGCTTCACCATATTTGCACACCAGAAGTAAGTACTTTGAGTATAGGATAATAATTTGAAGTGTAGTTGCGTAATTAGAAATGTACGTACACTCGATAAAATGACATGCCAAATTACAATAGTAAACTCCAAGGAACAAATGTTTACGATTACATAGAGAATATTTGTTGATTTTGGTGTAAGGTCGAATTTTATTTCACCGGGTGATCACAGAAAATCAATATTTTCACGAGTGGCGTAGCCACGAGTGAAAAATTAATTTTCTGTGATCACGAGTGAAATCAAATTGATCTTACACCAAAAGTGAACAAATTTTCTGTTTATTACATGCCTCAATTCCTCTTAAATATATGCCGTAATTGGCTTAATTGGAAAAATCACGTCGAAATTAGAACGTCAAGACGTGAGAATTATGACGTTATGATGACGCAACGCATATTTTAAAGCCCGGTGTCGTTGACGTTACGTTTCTTTTTCTGCATGATACTGGAACCAGCTTCTAAAACAGTGAAAATAACAAAGTGGTAATGTCACTTTTATTTTCACTCAGTCTGTTATTTTCATTGAAAAATCTCCATAATTCATTGAAAGCAAATAATACAGTAAAGTTCCGCTAATAAGACCACTTTGATTATTTTGAAATAATGCAGATTTTTGCCAGTTTAAGGTCCCAAAGTATTAAATTTAGAACAGAAAAGGTCCGCTAATAAGACCGATTCGCTATTAAGACCACCTTTTTGACTGGTCTTATTAGCGGAACTTCACTGTAAAATGCATTTGTTTTATAACAAACATCTAGTTGGTAATACAATTACAGACAACAGATAAACAAAGCATTTCTATGTGAATTTTTTAAAGACAATACTAGTAGTCTAAAACATTAAATGCCCATTGTATCTATTTCATTCGAAAATGGATTTTTATTACGATTGGGATGTATTATCACGCATCTTTGTATGCGTGAAAGCATGTGGTATTACTTCCCGCCATGTGATTCGACGAAGGTCGGAAACAATAACTCAATGAATGCTTCTCATTAACAACTTAAAACCGTGATGCAATTAGTGAATTCATTGCTGACATAACACACTTTAGAGCAGAAAATATCAACCAAAGAGTCTGCGATTAATTACGGTAGAAGCAAAAACACTCGTCACTAACTATCGACATATAATACAATGTACTGTTTTGTTTCGACAGGTCCGTTATGTGTTACAGAAACCAATATTTGCCATGATTAGAGTGTCTTGTAAAACTGGTTGAGTGGCATTTTACCGTTGCGCGTGTACGGCAAAGTTGGCGCATTCGAAAATAGGATTATTTTGACTTATGAATTATTCGCCGTATTTATGTGCGACTGTTTTTTTACGTAAACTCTATGTAAAGGTATCATTGTGATAGAAATTCACTTATCGGATATTTTATCATACTAAATAATATGTCTAATATTCGCATTGTGATCACATCAGATCTAATCTTAACGAAGCGGTCGTTTGTTTTATTGTATTGAACCAAGGATCCTATATTATCATGATATCATGAATTCGTCAAACGAATCTGTGCATTTACTAAACACAACACGGACTAACTATAGTAGTTTTGAGGATGAAGATGATGGGTTTTACAATCCGTTTGAGAAACCTTACTTCCGAGGAGTATTTATATTTTTGTACGCATTGGAATGTGTAGCCTGTCTATTTGGTAAGTGCAAGTAGCTTTATAAGTATGTCTAAAGCTGGTTCAGTTGGTACAGCGTCAGTATGTCCTATGAGAGTGTGTGAGTTTCGTCCACGTGATTCGATCTAGTCTGGTGACCCCATCTTTGTTTTGACTTACCGGTGCGTTAGGCTGTCAGAGTGGAATGTTTTTGTAGTTTCATTTCTCTGGAAGACTTTTGTGGGTGTCCTTTATACGTGAAGTCTTTTGGGGTTTTTTCTCATCTAGTGTGTGCCTTCCGTTCTCAGCTGTTTTTGTTGAAAACTATTCAATTTTTTATAATATTGTTTTAATTTCTATGCATGGTAAGTCATGTCCTGCTATAACAATTCGTTAAGGTCATTCGGGCCTTCTTATCTATTTCATTTTCATAGTTCTGCTATGCAACTGTCCCTTATGCTAAATCTCTGTCTGCAAATTAATACTCATTTTCACAACATGTCATTGACTTTCTCGGTACAGTTATGTCAACCCAGTCCCGTTTTCTTGCAGTCGATACTGATTAATTACGTAATAGGCCTTTAATAATTTATGATTGTTACATTTATATTATTAAGAGTTTCGCTATACTGTCGATACTATATAGGACTATCTCTCATATACAATAACAATGTCACTGACTATCAGAGAAGTATTCCATGTGTCTTAACAGAGTGTGGACTTATGTAAATGTAACCCTGTAACCCATACATGTAGACCTGTCTGAAGGTTTTAATTGTTGTGCCTTTAGTGCTCAGCTTTTTGCTATTCCATGGTGTATAGCCATATCGGTACCCTCTCGGTGCAAATTGATATATCGGTACCCTCTCGGTGCTGGCACGGGTCTCTCTCGGTGCAAAACAAAGAAATGGAAGGCAGTAGAGGTAAGAAAATCATGTTTTTGTCCAAAAATACGGGTTTATGCATAGAAACCGATGCCAATAGAAGCTTTTTTTCGGTATCTTTGAAAACACCCTAATTTCGGTTTAGACGCGGCACCAGTACCCTCTCTGTTTTTATTGTTTTGCACCGAGAGAGACCGGTGCCAGCACCGAGAGTGTACCGATATATCATTTTGCAATACATCATCTTCTCATCGTGAGTACGTCATTCCGTGATACTACACTCGGCAAAACTTATAAGTACACACGTGGTTTTACCGATATAACTTTTTTATCATTTTTGCATGAAATTTTGTGTATATGTTTTCGTTTATCACAGAACTGGATAAATAAAGTTTTTTTCTTCAAAATTGTAAACAGCGGTTCATTGAACCATGAAACATCAAAAACCGTAAAATTATTATAAAATTATTTTTATGTATGGTAAATTTGAATTTAAGATTTATTGTTAATTTAAAAAAAAACACACAAATAATTCGATTTTCACCCAACAACATAGTGGTTTTTAACTTTTAAAAATAGTATTCATTGTTTATGGTCAAGGGGAGTTAACCATTCCGAAATTGCATTTTTATCCAAAGTCGATATTTCTAAACCTAACTTCGGCTTGTTCCTATCATTGTTTTCTCTATTTCTGTGTCCGTAATAAGAACATAGACTTGAAATAGAACTGTATCAGCGCAGGGGGCCATATGTGCATTAGCAACCTGACAATCGCCCGATGAACACAAGGCATGATCGTGTGATGTTAGATTATTTCGATGTCATTATTACTTTATTTTGTTTGTGACATTTAATCAGATGTTAAAACATCGATTATATTGTAGTTCCACACATCTGCCCTGCGTTCAGGGAAAAATAACGTGGTACGAAACGGGCGTCACGTGATTTTTCCTTGAACGCAGGGCTAATCTACATATGTTGAACGTTTCAGCAAGATCAAACACGTATTGACCGAGCTATGGGCAAATAAACAAGCTTGTACTTATACGTTTTGCCGAGTGTTTGAGTACATATAGTACGTACACTCGATGGAACGACATCATGCTCCATAGAATGGCAAAACTCCAATAAATAAATATTTACGATTCTTTGAACATTAAATGTAAAATATTTTTTATAACAAAAAACACAACTTTGTAATACAACTTTCTGAATAGAGTCAGATTGTGTATTTCTACGTGAAACTACTGGAAATAGTCTGGAAATAATAATATCAATTGTACAAATTTCGAATGTTAAATAATAGAACGGAATTTCATCACGCATGGGATTTTTAACTGCCATATGATGCGACGGTAGGCGATTACAAATAACAGTTAACGCAATGGGGGTTCAACAATAACAACTTATAGCGAACTAGATGTACTCAATGTACTTTAATATCTCAATTAGTGTCTTCGCTGAAGAGATAACATAATATTACAACAGGATTTGTATGCTTTTAAGGACGACAGGAGCAACCGATCAGTCAATAGTTCGTTATCAAATTAGCGAGTTAAGAGAATATATGTTTCATCATCTGTTTCAAACCGATTTTAGTCAGGATTTATTTATCAAAGACTTTGCATTTACGTACGATCAAAGGCAACCGATCAGTCATCAGCTCATAATTAAATAAGCCCGTTAGAATGCTATAATTTGTTCCATTATCTGTTTCAAACTGATCATAGTCAGGTTGGGAATTCTTTGTAGAAATTGATAAGTATCATTGTATCTGATTTAACGTGTTTTGTGCGCAATGCAAAATTGCCGCATTTGAGTATCTTGACATATAAATAATTCGCCGTATGTATACTATTGTGTTTAATGTTCATTCTGTAGTACCATTGATATATATTTACTGATCACCTATAAAGAATACAGTCATGTACACGATTTCTACATATCACATTGCTCATTTGTGCGTTGGAAACACTCATTGGTGTAATGGCATTCGGACTTTTAAAGACAAACTGTCGCAACATCAATGCTGCAAAAGCCGATCTTTGGGAAATCATTCTGTAGTTTTATTGAAACAAGATAATATAATTATCATGATATCATGACTTCATCAAACAAAGCTGTGTATTTAGTTTAAAGTATGCCATCGGCTGGGGCATTCACCTTATTTGAGCTGAGTTGTTCTACTATTGCGATCGACTACTATTGTTCAGGCCATCAAGCTAAGGAATTAAAATTGTTGAAACTGGGTCATCCGGTTGGGACGTTCAGCCTTTTTTATTGCTGAAACTAGGTCATTCAGCTGTAAACTTGACTTTCAGCTTTGTAATACTGTTAATTTTCTACTTTTTAGGATTTCTGACAGCTAAAACTGGAAAGCCGTTTTACTGTTGGAACCCAATGGTCATTCAGCTATAGGGACATTTAGCTTTTTGATTGCTGTAACTAATTCATTTTTCTTTTCGACCGCTTCTTTAATTGACTACTTTTTAGGATTTCTGACAGGTAAAACTAGGTATTGAAGCCATTTTTCTGATGGAACTGTTGGAATCCATGGGTCATCCAGCTAGAGCATTCAGCCTTTTGATTGCAGAAACTAATTCCTTCTACTTGTCGACAGTATGGTCGTCTATTTTTTTAGATTTCAGACAGCTATAAATAGGCACTGTAGCCGTTTAACTTTTGGAACTGTTGGGACCGGGTCATTCCGCTAGGTCATTCAGCCTATTGATTGCTGAAACTATTTCATTCTAGTTTTCGACATCTTGGACTTGGGCGGATCTTTTACTTGTTTAGTTGGGCATATTCACTCGAAGTCGGTACTGAATAATGACAATAGACTTTAAACGTTTATGATTGCTCCATTCAAACTATTTATTAACTTAGCTCTTCTTTTCATATCAACATAGGACTAGCTTTCCTATGCAATAACAATGTTTATTAGAACAGTATATATTTCCTATGTTTATGCTTGTGTTCCGCACAGTACTACATTGCCGTCTTCAGTCTATTAACTCCCATCCTTTGTTTATCCCTATAAGAGGCTCAACATTTACATCGCAGTGAACGGCAAATTTGGCGCATTTATTGCCAAAACTAAACGTTAAATTGGTGAATAAATAGTCCATTATATTCAAGCTGTCACTAATGAGTCGTGTGTGTAGGCAATGACAGAAATGTTAATGACTTTGCTTTAAAAACATTAGATGTAAATTACATGACTTGTGCAACCAATATTCCCGACAGCAATAATAATGAGCAAATAATATTGCCAAGCAGGTTATATAAGTAGTCTTAAGGACGTTTGGTAGGGTAATTTGATTTTTTTTAAGTGATACCAAAAATAGGCACAATTGTAGTTTAATATATACTGAAACAATATGTGAAATAAAAAAGTTATGTCGCGGTACTATTTAAGGAGGTACGCGCACCTTTGATCTAACGATCAAATTTTCCTTGAAACATCTTAAAAGTGACAGAACAATCTTCTAGAACAACATTGAAATCATAAAAATGATATGTCACCAGGCTCGTTTTCGACATGGCTTTTTAATGACCTACCGTTGTATTTTGTTCATTTTATCTATTTCCTGCATTTGTGGCACCACTATGTTCTTTTTAAGATGTTTATTATATGAAAACAACTTTAAACAATGCATGATATTGTATGTGTTCAATGGTCATTCCTATTGATATTAGTCACAATTCCGGCTGCCTGGTGAACAAATTCAGTATTTGAACATGATAAATAGTTACCCCATCCACTTGCAAAGAAGTGTGATTTTCCAATGAACGTCAAAAAATATCTAACGATCAAAAAATAATTTAGAATTGGCCATTAGTTGAGTATCAAATAGAACACCAGTTTAGTCAAATAATAAATAGAGATCACCAGCCATTTTTGGGAGCTATTCATCAAAAAGTACTAATTGTTAATAAATTTGCATAAAATTAACCTAATTTGCATATTGTAATGAAATACAATTTTATTAAAAAAACATTTCAAAGTGTGGCTACTTTATATAACTAAACCATGCACTGCATATTATATATAAGCATATGCATTTGAACAATTGTAGGGACTTATTTGGAACCCATAATATGCACAATTTTGCCGTTCCCCACCCTCTTTTCATACATGCAAAAATAAAAAGTTAAAAAATATCTATTTTGTGCAATACTATTATGTTTATTGTCATTAATCAACATTCTTATGCGATCATTGAAACTAAAATTCCACGTTTGTTCTTTTCTCATACGATTCTGAAATTTCGCGCATACGAACAAGGTAGCCAGGACCTCCTTAAGGGGTCATGGGCCCTTTTGCAACATCACTTTTCCAGAAAATGACTAAAAATCCTGATATTTCGCAATGTATTCATTTTTGCATTAAAATCTATATTTTTGTTGTTAACAAACCTATATTATTCAAACATTCCTATACACTTTTGGTATTGATAAGAAAATTCTGAATTTTTTGACAAACATGAAATGTCCGAAAAAGCTGCTAAAAAGACAAAAAAAATACACAAACTTAGCCGTAGCTCAAAAACGATCTCGATGACCAATATAATTTTAAAGCTAATTTTGTTGTTAAAAGTGTATTTAATCCAAACATTCAATAAAAAAGATATGTCACGGTACTCCTTTTTGCGCTATGACGTCATTATTGTCCCCATATATCATAAAAACCTTAGAGAAATTGCGTAAAAGTGACGCATTATCTGCGCGGAAAAAATATTCTAATACGAAAAGAGTACTTACATTTGCATATTATATACATGAAAGTATAGTTAATATAAACTTAGAAGACATTGGCGGGTTAGAAGAATTATTTAAGGTGCAGTTACGTCGTAATTGTGTCTCTTTTAAGGCCAAATTAGTACATTTGCACATATGCTTTGCCATAATTTCTAGTCATGTCATAATTTATTTTTTGGCTAAGGATGTTGGTTAAAGTGTACGTTACCTGGCTGTGAAGTCGCATTCCATATAGCAAGTGGCACAAATGTGCCCTGAATCGCTCACTTGAATAATCTTCACCATTTGTCAAGAGATCAATAATTTATTCCTTATATATCAGATAAAGGGAATATGTGTAGTCCCAGGCAATACAAACACTCATAAATGGGTACAGGTGACCCAAGTAATAATTTCTAATTTCACCAAAAATTAATGAAAATGTAACCGCTATTTCACGCGGAGTGTTTTCATATTATTTACTAAGTGAATTTTTTTTGTACCCCAAAGTACTCATATTTATACTAACCCTAGATATCACGACAAATGTTTTGCCATATTTTCATGACGATATATTGCAAAATGCGGCCACCATTCCCGTTTAAGGTATATGCGCAGAAATGATGCGCGTAAACATATGTATCAAACGTCCTTAAAGGTACCCGTACAGGTATGGATGTGCCTGATAGGGAGGTTACGAAATGTAAGCGTATGGTCACATGAGTTTATGCAAACCCTTCGAAAGGTTCAAGTTTGTGTGGCGTTCGTGTTTTGCAGTTAGCTAATATCCCTGTCTGATTTGTTGTTGTTGTCTTTTTTTAGTAATCGATGTTTACTTATGTTATGTGTACACACATTGGTTTTCCGCCAAATTCCATTTCACAAATTGTTTTAATAGCTATAACAACGTTATAAATGTGTAGGGAAGTGTCATTTTAGGTAAAACCAGCTTCACCATATTTGCACACCAGAAGTAAGTACTTTGAGTATAGGATAATAATTTGAAGTGTAGTTGCGTAATTAGAAATGTACGTACACTCGATAAAATGGCATGCCAAATTACAATAGTAAACTCCAAGGAACAAATGTTTACGATTACATAGAGGATATTTGTTGATTTTGGTGTAAGATCGAATTTTATTTCACCGGGTGATCACAGAAAATCAATATTTTCACGAGTGGCGTAGCCACGAGTCAAAAATTAATTTTCTGTGATCACGAGTGAAATCAAATTGATCTTACACCAAAAGTGAACAAATTTTCTGTTTATTACATGCCTCAATTCCTCTTAAATATATGCCGTAATTGGCTTAATTGGAAAAATCACGTCGAAATTAGAACGTCAAGACGTGAGAATTATGACGTCATGATGACGCAACGCATATTTTAAAGCCCGGTGTCGTTGACGTTACGTTTCTTTTTCTGCATGATACTGGAACCAGCTTCTAAAACAGTGAAAATAACAAAGTGGTAATGTCACTTTTATTTTCACTGTTATTTTCATTGAAAAATCTCCATAATTCATTGAAAGCAAATAATAAAATGCATTTGTTTTATAACAAACATTTCGTTGGTAATAGAATTACAGACAACAGATACACAAAGCATTTCTATGTGAATTTTTTAAAGAAAATACTAGTAGTCTAAAACATTAAATGCCCATTGTATCTATTTAATTCGAAAATGGATTTTTATTACGATTGGGATGTATTATCACGCATCTTTGTATGCGTGAAAGCATGTGGTATTACTTCCCGCCATGTGATTCGACGAAGGTCGGAAACAATAACTCAATGAATGCTTCTCATTAACAACTTAAAACCGTGCTTGATGCATTGATATCACAATTAGTGAATTCAATGCTGACATAACACACTTTAGAGCAGAAAATATCAACCAAAGAGTCTGCGATTAATTACGGTAGAAGCAAAAACACTCGTCACCAACTATCGACATATAAAACAATGTACTGTTTTGTTTCGACAGGTCCGTTATGTGTTACAGAAACCAATATTTGCCATGATTAGAGTGTCTTGTAAAACTGGTTGAGTGGCATTTTACCGTTGCGCGTGTACGGCAAAGTTGGCGCATTCGAAAATAGGATTATTTTGACTTATGAATTATTCGCCGTATTTATGTGCGACTGTTTTTTTACGTAAACTCTATGTAAAGGTATCATTGTGATAGAAATTCACTTATCGGATATTTTATCATACTAAATAATATATATTCGCATTGTGATCACATCAGATCTAATCTTAACGAAGCGGTCGTTTGTTTTATTGTATAACCAAGGATCCTATATTATTATGATATCATGAATTCGTCAAACGAAACTGTGCATTTACTAAACACAACACGGACTAACTATAGTAGTTTTGAGGATGAAGATGATGGGTTTTACAATCCGTTCGAAAAACCTTACTTCCGAGGAGTATTTATATTTTTGTACGCATTGGAATGTGTAGCCTGTCTATTTGGTAAGTGCAAGTAGCTTTATAGGTTTGTCTAAAGCTGGCTCAGTTGGTACAGCGTCAGTATGTCCTATGAGAGAGTGTAAGTTTCGTCCACGTGATTCGTTCTAGTCTGTTGACTCCGTCTTTGTTTTGACTTACCGGTGCATTAGGCTGTCAGAGTGGAATGTAAATGTTTTTGTAGTTTCATTTCTCTGGAAGACTTTTGTGGTTGTCCTTTATACGTGAAGTCTTTTGTTTCTTTTTCTCTTCTATTGTGTGCCTTCCGTAGTCAGCTGTTTTTGTTGAGAACTATTCATTTTTTAATATTATTGTTTTAATTTCTATGCATTGTAAGTCATGTCCTGCTACAACAATTCGTTAAGGTCATTCGGGCTTCTTATCTACATGCCGTCTTCTCCGAACTGTTTGTTTCAAACTTGTTGAGGAATTTCCCAAACATTAGAAAACTCTATCCCAAAATTCCACGCAAACGTTCATTATTTAGACTTTCGGGATACCTAGCACTTATTTGTAGTTTCTGTGCGAAAATAACATTTTAATCACGTTTTGGATGAGATTTACGTTTCGCGGAATGATGTTAAAGCATTTCTGGAATATTATTTCGCTCAGTACGTTCTAACGTGACATTAGCGAATACTTTAAAACTTAATACTATCAGTAAGACATTGAACCGAGAACTACAGATGCAAATCATTTGTAATACAATCTCATTTTACGACTGTTTGCGATTTCAGTTCATTTTAAAGGTTTCCTTATCTTGCTTTTATTACATTTTTGCCATAAATATTACAACTTTATGAGTATTGACAACACTCACGCACTCGATAAAAAAATGCTCCATACAGAAGTAAAACGCCCAGGAACGAGTAGTTACATTTTTTTTTATTTCCATCTGTTCTTTATTAAATCACATTTGTACAATGCCATACGATTCCCGATAGATAATGTATTTCTGTGTGAAACAAATGGAAACAGTCCATAAATGTCAATATTCATTGTATCAATTCGGTTTTATTTCTAAACAGGATGTATTAATATGTTATATATCTAACGTTTATTACCTGCGGGCTATGGTCTATTGGATTGCTCAAAGTGAAAAGACCATGGAGGGGCACGTAACCTGTTCTCGATGATTTACGATTTTTCAAAAAAAATCCAAAAGGAGGCATTTTGCAAAAATGTCATGAACCAAACTAATTCCATTATTTCATGGGGATAACATCGGGCCTTGTCGCATTGCAATAGTTTATTTACCGAAGAAATCATAACTATCTGAAATTTCACTTTGAACGGAAGGAAATTGAGACCATGTATCTAAACAACAGGTGTCTGTAGCTGGGTAAGCAAAGCGCTTCCCGGTCAATCATAAATATGGTTGGCAATGGATTACATCCCGTAGAGAACACATTGCTAGATTAACAGAAGCATGGTATTGATACATGATGAAAAAATTTCAAATTATTTGGAACTTGTTCTTTCGTTGGGCGCATAAAACAACCAAATAATTCGAGGATATGTGTTTGTTTAAACTGAATACGATTTATATCTAATAAAGACCTCTGTTGTGATAAAGTTCAAACTTACTGTTACATATTATAGTTGGTTATGCTAGATTAATCGGTATTACCCGATATTACATGTATTGGAATTATTTGGACAGATACATTTAGGCATACACCGGAATAAATTCAATCAGCATCCAAACTCCAGAAAAACACATCCTAAACAATGCAACTAAATTATCTGCCCGCAGAAAACTATTTGACTTGTACGCGTATTGGTTTGCGCCAAAACATTTTGTATGGCTTCCGTCATGTGATTCGACGATAGGTGATTAAAAACAGTTAACACAATAAGGTCAAACAAGAACAACTTATACGTGCAAGTTGTATACTGTATAATGCTTAAGTTAGCGACATACAAAACTATGCGAATTTCACGAATTTACTAAATCCGCTAAAAGTTCACTAGCGTTAATCATTGCTAGCGTATTGCTTTACTAAGAAATATGAGGACTCGCTTATATTTCCACACACCAAATATCTGAAATATCTGATAATATTAAGTCAGACAGGAAAGGCAGCACTCAGCTTAATCAGCCGAGCACATAAATTATAAAATCAAACAAGGCACAAAGCCCACCTGAACCAGCCGAGCACAGACAACAGAACCAAACAAGGCATAATACATAACTAAACAACTTTTGATCCTCCCAAGCTGTCAAAATACTAAATGAACCAGTTTCGGCAATCAAAAAGATGAATGCTTAAACTGAATGACCTAGTTCCAACAGTAAAATGGCTGTAAAACCTAGTTTTAGCTGTCAGAAGTTCTAAAAAGTAGAAAAAAAGAATAAAAAGGCTCAATGGCAAGGTTTTAGCTAAATTACCTAGTTTCAGCAATGAAAAGCTTTAACGCCAATGATATCAAAATTAGTTGCTAAGCAGAAGGAATCATACACTCAAGAGCAGGAGATATCGACCAAAGACTAAATGTATTTAAGTACCATTGAAGCAACTCATTAGCCAAAAGCGCGTTAAAACTATCGAGATAAAAGACTAATACGTTTCCACATGTGTTACAAATATTGGTCTAGTAAAGAATGATATAATGTTGTAGAAATTAGCATTTAACCAGTTGCACGTGTAAGTTTACGTGTTCGGAATTAGGAATATTTAGACTTATGAATTATTCGCCACATTGTATGCTTACGATTAGTATGTGAACTCTGTGGAACCACAGTTGTAAATTTGAATGAACTCATCACCTATTATGTTTTATCACATAATATACGCTCTAGGAGTTTCATAAACCCATTACATAAAAACCATATTACACTAGTGTAATAAACATGCAAATATATACAAGAGAGAGTCACTTTATTTATGTATTCATACACGTTGTCAAAAAAGTAAAATAATACATTTTTAGAATAGAATAAATTTTATATCCAATTATGAGCCCTCTTGGACATTTAATCACACAAGAACAGATGTATAAGAACATAAGATATATAACCGTAATTCTAACACGCTCCGCGGATTAATCCATATAAACATAGAGCAAACTAGGGCATGTATTATTACCCCCATAAAACATGCCTCTCAAATTGGCTGTCACTATTTACGCCTGTATCACGTGACATATTTATGAATGAATGAACGTAAACTTTATAGTTCTTCTACGAGTCGCGATGACAAGGCTAGTTGCAAGAGTATCCAGTGTTACAGCTATGACGCATCTATTTTTAGATACTCCAATATACTCTCGAAACTAAGTTTCCTAAAATCTTCTGATAATCAATTCATTTCTATTTTTCATTTCATGAAATAGATACCCTACACACGTGTTATTAAAATTGTCTCAATGTTTAAAATGTGTTATTTCCTTCAGAAAATTACGAAGGTCGTTTTCATTAACGAGGGAGGTAATTGTACCAGCTAATAAGCCACTCAATTTCAGCTTGGAATTAGGTTCAATGTCAAATGGGTGAAAATGGAATGCGCGCAGTTAAATAGTACGGGATATTGTCGTATTTAGAATCGAAATAAAAACTCTGTTCTTGTATTTTGTCGGTGAATAAAACACGGGCACTCGTTCGGATGCGGAAAATTAAATCACTCGTGCTACGCACATGTGATTTAATTTTTCCGCATCCGAACTCCTGCCTGTGTTTTATTCACGGACAATATACGCGAACAAATTTTTATTTCTTAAGTAAACAAAACGGTGGGTCCATTGGCCGTGGGTACGAATAAGATCGGTCGAAATGTACTTACAAAACCACTGACAACCACACACACACGGCATCGGATGTTGATTTCATTGTATAAATACGTTCATTTTGAATATTAAAGACGATTTTCCTTGCTTACCAAGTACTTGCATCGTGTTGTAATCTGTTTTTTGACTGGTACCGGCTATTCAGTCGAATAAAATTACGCGGAATACTGAGTTTCTTCCTCTATTCATTGGTTGTTTCTAAAACCCAGAACGGAACACGGAACGGACAGAATAAGCTATCTTTGGGGCCTAGATTTATTTATTCATTTATTTTGTTAATCGTAATTTTAGGTATCCTAAAAATATTATTTCAAAAGCAGAAAATTTAACATATTGGGGTACCGGGTATGCATTGTTGCTCATTCAATGAACCGCTTTACTCCTATGGAGTTGGTTTCATTAAGGGGAAGTGTGTGCATTCTTGACACACTTTTACTGTGTATTTAGTTTATGTGATAAAAAGAATCTTACATTCGTGTCATTCCATATTGATTTTATTAAACTCGTTCAATAAAAATGATAAAATGCTCGACAAAGCCTCGCATTGTATCATTTTATTCAACTCGTTTGATAAATTCAATATGAAAAGAGACTCATGTAAGATCCTCTATATTCTAAATAATGCATACGGTATGCAAAATCATGTGCATTGCTCCCTCGTGTGTTGATAACACTCCTTGATGCGATATTACTAAATCATGATACTCGTTCTTAAGACTAGCGTAAACACCATCAATGCTGCTTAAATCGATCTGAATGAAATGGTCTAGTAATTTTATTGAAACTGAAATAATATATTATCATGATATCATGTATTCCGGGCGTCATATGAAACTGTGCATTTACTAAACACAACACGGATAATTAATATTTTAAGGATGAAGATGATGAATTTTATAATCCGTTCGAGAAACCTTATTTTAGAGAATACATTATATATGTATTTATATTTTTGTACTCCCAGCAGCCTGTCTCATTGGTAAGTACAAATCAAATTCTGCTGTTATGAGTACGTATATCTCGTAAGCTATCTCTGTTTGTAAAGCGTCACGATGTCCCACAAGAGGTCTAGGTCAAATAGGCTAATCATGTCCTTCTACTACAGTCGTTAAAAGAGTTATGACCATACGTGTATGTCTATATTCCCGTTTCAAGCCCTTTCAATGACACCGTGAGCTGTTCCACAAAACACTTCTATTCATGATTTATGACGATTCGAAAGATGAAGATTAACAATTCCTAATTCTAGCAATTTTGTTCAGGACTATGTTTGTTCCCAACATAAGTATTGTTGTGGACGTTTCCAAATTTTTACCCATAACTACTTTTCCAAAGTTCAATGAAAAATGTCTATATTCCTTTATGGTACATGTAATTGCTTAGTGTGCAAAAAAACATTTTTCTTTGAGCATTACTTTTCTCGAAATTTGTTCAACGCAATTTTGTGGGGATATAAATTCGCTCAATTATTTCTCTCCTGAATTTAGTAAATACAATTCATCATGTTACTGGTAAGACATTATATCGAGAACTACATAAGTATATAGTACATCCTTGCCAACACATTATCATTGTACGAAGTTTTGCGCGAAGTAGTTATTTCACAGATACTCCTTTCCTCGCTGGAATTGCATTTACAATTTTGTGCCAAAATTTAATCTTATAAAATTGGAAGCAACTTTACTAACAATGGTGATTTACGTAAAACCAAATCCGAAACCCTGACATAGTTCTGAGAGTGGATAATTACACGGTCGCAGTTATTATCCTAATTGAAATTGCATTATTGTAAATATGTAAGCCTCGTAAATTAAATACTTTACTTACTTACTTACTGTTACAACATAACCTAGATACTTTTTTACATTACTGGCTTATATAACCTTATCTACATTGTATTGTTCTATCAATACGTCTTGTAATTAGTTCATTGTGTGACAGGTCAATCATCTGGTGGCAACATTAACAAAGTGTTTGAAGTTAATGACACACATAAAACACATTCAGGGGTGTGGAATTCCTATGTCCAACTTGTCCAGCTTGTCCGACTTGCCCGACTTGGGCTTTTTTGCCTGGCAAGTAGATTTTTCTATCCAGCTTGTCCTTGCGCAAGTGCAAAATTATCACGAGAGAAAAAAATTAAGTGCCATATTTTACATTAACAAAAATTATTCTACTGACCAAAAATGATTTAATTTACAAACTTTGAATTAAATCTAGTATTCCTATCCTTGACATGATAAATAATTAAATGAAAATGAAATTTTTGTTGCTTTTTTGTGTTTTCCTTGGCAAGCAGATTTAGTTTTCGGGCAAGTGGATTTTTAAGTCCAACTTGCCCATGGGCAAGTGAAACATTTTAGAATTTCCACACCCCTGCACATTGTATTTTTCCATTAAACGTATTCTCGTTAATAGGTTGATTAAAAAGTGACGGAATGAAAAACGCAAGTTCGGTATTGATTTTATTCTTTGTTTATACATGTACCAAATATAATAATTAAATGTCAATCGATGTGACCTTGATGTACAGTCAATTGTTTAGTGTATCCATCTGGGAACTGCTAATTTCAAAACAATACTCTTTCACTGTTATTTTCTATCTGAGTTTTATTAATCTTCAACAGTATAAACGGTATCGCCTTACAAGTCATTAGTGTCGTACGTTTGTCATTTCGTTTGTCATTCCGATATGTTATTCTACGTAATTAATAACACGTACCAATTAAACCGAATTCATTCAGTTGTTCACGTAGTGTAATTATGGATACTGTCTCTATGCAGACGATGATGACAATAGCAAAAAAATAGAAGGTTCAAGATAACTTGGGGTTGCGAGAAATGTATTTCTGTGACGTTCTAACGACTTTTTGCATAATGATAAATTTGCTTGGCCGCTGTTGTTTTAACACGATGCATTATACATCATTGACACATGAAAATGCCATCGAGGGGTAGATAGATCTCGTTATTGTATTTGACACGAACAATAGGGAATACTCGTTTTTTTCTGTTCTAGTGAAAACTAATACATGTAGTCTGCCTTATACGTTCAACAATCGTTTATGGAATTAATTTTATCTGACATGTATTTCTTAGACGGTAATTACCAGTTTACACGGACATATTATATAGTTTACTACTTTTTCTGGTTGTTTCATGATTGAATGCAACCGACCGAAAATGCACCTGTGTGCTCGATAGTTTGTCATGCTTGATCTTAGACACAATAGTGTTGCGTTAGACTAGGCGATGGCGACATTAAGTATGGTTAAACCCCCACTGTTAGTGCAAACTATTGTTATATCGTTCGCAATTGTTCTTTATTTATATTCTTACACGATCTGCGGATTAATCAATATACGCATAGAGGAAACAAAGCTATATATTATTACCGCACCAATATACACCTGAAAAATTGGCTGGTATATATGGGTTAATCAAGTCGGTCACTTGTTTACCTAACATTGTGTATATAAACATTGCAATTTCTCTTATTAACGTATCATTTTAATAGACCTTATGTGTATATGAATGTACCTTAGTGAATAAGGTATTGATTTTCACTGCCTTTTTCTCCAATTGAAACGTTTAAAACAATAAAAATACAATGTTATGGTATTGCAATGTTTGTATACAAGTGGCAGACCTGATCAAACTGACTATACTATTTACGCCCCGCAAACAGCAAATTGGTCTTATTTGTTTGTGCGCTCAAAAAATAACAAAACAACTCAGTAAATTACATAATAAGTATTTATTGAATATACTGTTACAGTTGTCACTGCAAATAAACACATTAAACTCCAAAAATATGTGTCGTTCCTTCACAAAACATCGAACATCAGCATGTGCGATTTAAAAGTAGTTCAGTGAATTAAATATTTCGTGACATATTTATGAAGGAATGAACGTAAACTTTATAGTAAAAACTACAACTAGTTGCGCATAAGGCAAGCTATCAAGCAAGTATCAAGTGTAACAGCAATGACGCATCGATTTTTAGAAACTCCAATATACACTCAACATTACGTTTCATAAAAACTTCTGATTATCAATTCATTTATATAATTTACATTTCATGCAATAGATACCTTATACTTGTGTTATTAAAACTGATTCAATGTTTAAATTGTGGTCTTTCTTCAGAAAATTACGATGCTCGTTTTCGTTAATGGGGGAGGTAATTGTACCAGCCAATAGCCAATCAATTTCAGCGTGGAATTATGTTCAATGTAAAATGAGTGAATATGGAATGCGCGCAGTTAAATAGTACGGGATAGTTTCGTGCTTAGAATCGAAATAAAAACTCTTGTACTTTGTCGAAGAATAAAACACAGGCACTCGTTCGGATGCGGAAAATTAAATCACTCGAGCTACGCACTCATGCTATTCCTCAGGTATTTGATGAAAGTGGCAACCGTTTTGTTATCTATTGCATAAACGATTTCAGTACAGGAAACACTTGAAGTTAATGTAATAGGTAAGTAAAGTATTAAGTACTTCAGTGGGGCAGGTTAAGACGGTTTCCGCTTGGAACTTCATAAAAATGCCTGAAATTACAGAAAGGGGTCGGGTTCAAAAAAAAAGTAATTTGGCTCATTAAACTAAGGATATTGATTAATTAAATATTTCATTAAATACAAAAAAAGTCTTAAACTTTTCATGTGATTCAATTGTCCTGATGATTGGTAAAATATTAGTGTATGCCTTCAAACGACATTTTTCCAATCAAACTACAAAAGATATACCGTATATTTTGGTGAAATTTTGAATTGTGCCACACTAGGACTGAAGTAAGGAGTTCCTTAGTCTTGAATCATTTAAATACTTTCAACTTACCTTTATACATCTGCAGAATAAAGAGAACTAATTTTCAAAACGAAACAATTTCTATGTTTTTATCTGATAAATTTCCCATTTATCGGCTGTAATTAAAAAGTTCGTAATACCCAAGGTACGATTTGCTTCTATAGTTTTTTTAATAAAGATATTTAGATGTTGTTTAAAATATTGCCAAGAAATATATGTAAATATAAACTGTCTCTAACAAGTTTTAAAGGTATCTAAAGGGTAATTTTAAGCTTGTATTTAAACGTATTGTGGGTATGCACCAAGCGGGCGGGCAAAGTATTGACTGGCACATAATGGAAGCAGAGTAAGATTTAGGACTTGTGCATCAAAACTGATACAGCATTTTAAGATTTGCAATTAATAACATGGAACTTGCACGAAAATGTTTATGTTTCAAATAAAATAGTTATACAACACTACCTGCGAATACACCTTTTGAATTCTCAATACTCATAATATGAATTACTGGTAGCATCTAGTTCTTCTTTACCCCGATGTATCCTGTACGCAGTTCAAGAAATTCGAAATTATAGTATTTGTATAAGGGATACTTTCTAAAAGAGAATTTAGAAGAAAGGTAATATAAAGTCAGACAGGGAGAGCAGCACTCAATTAAACAGCCGAGCAAAGAAAACATAAAAACACATACAAGGCACAATGCCCAACTGAACTAGTAAATGATCCGCCCAAGTCCAAGATGTCAAAAAGCTGAATGAACTAGTTTCAGCAACCAAAAAGCTGAATGCCCAAGCTGAATGACACAGAAGTCTTGCATACTAGAGTATGTTGGGAAGATTTTATGGCGTTTTTACTGTCCATGTGGTACTTTTATACCAATACAATGTTTTTCATTACGGACGTTATGTAATTGATTTAATACAAGAGTTAATATGAGTTCGTTTCAAAGTATTTGATAAATTATTCATTTATTCGATTATCAGGGTTACATCCCTTCATTGCATTTATATAATGCAATCATAGTAACCTGAGCATTGAACCTTCCATTAGCATTATTTAACAGTTGTTTATTGTCTATTAATTACCTTCGGTCTTTGTTTTCATATGCGGAGAGAATTACGTAAATTATAGGCCAATAAATCAGGCCACCATAGATAACCAAATAGCGAACTTGACCTAGATGTTGTTGAGAAGATCATTGTGGCCAAATTGCATGAAGATGAGGCTAAAATTGTGACCTCAAATGAATACATTAGGATTTTCTATAATTTGACAGTGACCTACTTTTTGACCCCGGATGACCCAATATCGAACTTGAACTGGATTTTGTTCAGATGATCATTATGATCAAGTTTCATAACACTTACGTGTCTATATCAGCGAATTGTGAACGGACGACGAGTGATCACAAAAGTTTACCTTGTCACTTTGTGACAGGTGAGCTAAACAACGACACGGCACGATCGCGAATTTTCAAGGAAATTGACATTTTCTACGCAAGGAGCTGGTTATATATTCACGCGTGATGGTCGATGATCACGGTTTTATTTTTCGCATCAGACATAGAATATTTGTAGTGATGTAACAGAAAACGACGCATTTAAAAGACAAAGTTAAGCCTCGTCTATCGCATTATTAGTCAAACGTTTGAATAACCACTTGGGTCCAATTATATATCTTCCCATGTAATGATGTTCTCAACCGAATGTTCCAATAGAAGTCGATGGCGAGTCGCACAAAGGAATACTGTCTTAATGTAATTATACACGCGAGACTCCTCGATAGTTCATGGGCGATTTTAAATACGTGTAAATTCCGTACGATAGTTCATTCCGTATGATATATAGAGGATATTTGTGTTTTTAGGTGTGATATCGGTTGTTATTTCAACGAGTGAGCAGCTGAAGTAATATTTTCACGAGTGGCGTAGCCACGAGTGAAAATATAAGTCAGCTGCTCACGAGGTGAAATAACTACCGATCTTACACCGAAAAACACAAATATTCTATTTATTTGATGCTTTATTTTGATAATCTAAACCAATTAGTAACTAATTGAATTTTATTGACCTGTATGGTGCCTCAACATGATGACGTGACGCGCGCTGACGTTCGAATAAGTAGGTCTTTAATAAGCAGTTGATTTCCG
The DNA here is from genome assembly GCA_947247005.1 of Spisula solida. NCBI lineage: Eukaryota > Metazoa > Mollusca > Bivalvia > Venerida > Mactridae > Spisula > Spisula solida. The sequence goes on along the minus strand of OX365948.1, from coordinate 42,221,518 downwards.
ACGTTAATGTTCACTTTATAAGGTTACTTTAACTGCAGTGTAAGTAATCATATGGATGTTTTTATTAAGCGTTTGTGTGATGGAAGAAAACGTATTTTTCATTTTGTATACATACGCTATCTAGATCTTCTAATACAGCATCCGCTAAAAGAGGCTAGCCGTCAACATTTTGAGTAATGAACTAATTTGTGTTTTTATTTGAAATTGATCCTGTATTAAGTATTATTTTAAACATTAGCTGCATATTTAAATTACTATCAACGCCATACAACATTATTATTCGTCTGCATTGCCTTAAAATTGGGGATTTTGTGAACTATCCACTGAGAGTTCAAGACAGACAGTGTCATTTAGATTTAAGACGTCAATAGGTATAAACAAAATTGGGGCGCCCCACGGGGATTTTAAAGTAGTCCGTTTGAGTGAAATTATCAACAGTGAAATTATCGGATTATAATTCACTGATATTCCGCGGTAAACCACTCATAAGCATTAAATAAAATCGCCTCTCTTATATTCTTATAGTCCAGATTTAATACTGCACGATACGGCGAAATACGAAGTCATCGTTAAATCTAACCCTATATATCATATAAATATAACGAATGTAATCCCGTACGTTTGTGACTTTTTAGAAGGACTTTGCAGCTGACAGGTTTCATTGTTTTCTTGTTCATTCTATTGTTAGTTACTCTCTTTATGACTTGTTTTCTATGGTGTTTCGTATATTCATGTTGTGCATTTCATGCCATTGTTTCTGCTGAGAACTGCTTCGCTTTTAACCTGATAGTTTGGCATTTCAACATCAAATACTTGAAAAGTGTGTCATATCTGATTTTAAGCTAAAAAACTGTTAAGAATAACAATTGTCAAACTTAAATACTTAGTAATCAATCAAACGTCATCACATCTCAATAGGCAAGGTATGTTTATATTTACATTTGCACTGTCGAGGCCTCTCATTCAACTACCGTCACATATCATGTACAGCCTTGTGGTGACCATATCAACCAATTCCAACTACGATATGCGTATGTGCTATAGAAATGAATCGTAGATTTAGAATACCGAACATCTGTGAAAACCGAATACATCATGATGTCCAAACATGTTTCGGTTTTCTCAAATTACACTGTATACGAACAATGTACGGCATTCCAAAATTTAGTCGTTTATGATCTTAATAGAGTGACTTGCATTATATAAATAGAGGATATTGCATGAGTGCTCATTAAATACGAGTTTTATTAAACGAGCGGACAAAATGATATGGCACGAGGCTTTGCCGAGTGTCATATTGTTTTTGTCGATGAGTCTAATAAAACTCGTATGTAATGAGCACGAATGTTAGATTCTATTTATCACATAACCTTAAAAACGCTTATTATTGTTCAAAAGGATGATGTGCGCTGCATATGTTTCAGCCAAAACCCAGCGATTGATCCTTGAACGAACTTATAGAAAAAATGAATCAAAGATTAAACCATCCTCTTTAAAAAGCTATTCATATTTTGTGTTAAAGCCACATTAGGCCTTAAATGTCTATTTTTAAAAAGCAATAACTTGGTAACCTAATTGAAGAGCCATTGCTTTTGACCACTTTAGTTGAGTTCCAAATATGGAAAACACAATAAGATGAAAGAAAACGAAATATAACCTCAAGTTGGTTTGTTTACAAAATATTGAATTGTAAACAAAAAATGCAAAATTTAAGGGAGGCAACTCTTGCAAAATTAGTATTTTGTCATCCATACATTTTACTTAAATGTGATTTCTGGTATACTATTTCGACAGATACATTCAACATTATATCGTCAATTATTGGTCAATTATGAATATATTCTAATGTAATTAGTCTATTTGCTTGATGAGCGGAAAAAAAGGTCTCGGGAGAGATAATGTGGCTTTAAAAATTATATATATATATATGATTTTTACGAGGTCATTTTATTGTAATCTATGTGTATTTGGTGAGTGGATACCCTTTATGGAACACACATCAACACTTAACAAATCTTAGTAGTATGCACGTAATTTTACCGTTTAACTTTTTTATTTATGAATATTTCCTCATAAAAGTTTGTGTATATGCTGATGAAAAACACAAGATAAGATAAATAAAGTGTTTTCCTCAAAATTAACTACAGCTAAACACTGAACCATGAAACATCAAAACACGTAAAATGCACGAGACATTTACATGTAGGTGCAAATTAGTTTTTATTTATGGTCAATGGGAATTTTAGATATGTCGTTACATTAAAAAAAAGAACGTTTGCGATTTTTCACTCAACAACATTGGTGGTTTTTAACTTTTATAAATATATTTTGAATTTTATGGTCAAAGGGAGGCAACTCGTCCAGAATTGCATTTTAAGACGACAAAGAGTGGGTAATTATAAAACTAGAATTGCATTTTAAGACAAAGAGTGGGTAATTATAAAACTACATTGGGCTTTGTTCTTATCATTGTTTTCTTCATTTCTGTCTCCGTGATAAGAACATACACTTTGACACGAACTGGGTCAGCAATGGGGATATATAGCTGCATTGACAACCTGATAACCACCCGATGAACACACGACAAAAACGAGTGACATTAGCTTTTGCACATGTCATCATTTGTTTAGTCTGTTTGTGGAAACTATCAGATTGTTATACAATTGTAATTCAACATATCTAAGCTGAATATGTCGAAAGATACGCAAGATCAAACATGTATTGGCCGAGTTATGTTCAAATATATACATACACACTTATAAGATTTGTTAAATGTATATTATTGCTTTTGGAACATTTCATAGTCTACAAATAGGAAATTCTAAGATGATGATAAAAAAGCGCCTACATTGTAGTGCTGCTATATCTGCATTGTTAGGCTAGAGTATGCGCAAACCGACGTCAGACATCAGATAAAATGATCAAATTAATAGGCGAGTTTAACTTTGAACCTCAAACTAATTGCAACATTAATTTTTATATTGTGCATCTAGCTAATGCTAACTGTGAAAGATAAGTCCTAAGAAATATTCCATTGGCTTTTCGAAATATGCTCGTAATATTGAATTGTCACATTTTTTTCGCGAAATTTGTTTCGTTTGGAGGGTATATGTCTTGACCTGTATGAGTATTTAACTTTTAATGCGTTTTAATTGTAAACGATTAAACCAAGGAACAATCCTGTAACATTTGTTTTCTATCAGATATTCAGTTTCGACAAGGAAATTGTCCAATGTTTTCTGTTACAACCACTACGAAAAGGTGGCATTTATTCCCTAGCGACAATGTCTTTCGACGAACCTTAATTGTTTTACGGGATTTGGTAGAGAGTCACCCAAGCAATATTTGAGCGAATTTATTTTGAAATAAAACAGCTGGTTCTTAAGAAAAAAACTGAAACATTTGTCAATGTTAGTACATCTATATAGGGAAAATGTGCTCCACTCCCTAATATTCATGTTTTTTTGAAACATCTAATCATAGTTATTTTCAGATTTTTGTAAGAGGGTTACCCAATGACCATTAAGGCCAAAATAATTTGTATTTAGAGCTGTGGTTTTCAAAAAAATGATGTTCAAGCCTTTTAATATGTAATTACTATAGAGGAAATGTGTCACGCCCCCGGATGGTCATGTTGTAATTCGAATAATAGCGCTATTTATGTATTTAGTTAAGAGGGTCACCAAAAACCATGTGTGTCAAATTATTTTGAAATCGGAACATTAGTTTCTTTAAAGGTTTTCAAAAACTATATAACCTTCGACCTCTAAGTATTACGTTCACATTTGAGCTTGTGACCTAGGTCTTACGCATGGCACACCGTCTTGATGTGGTGAATATTTGTAGCTCACCTGTCTCATATTGCTTGACATCCGTATCTACCTAAACCACCTGATCTATTTCCAATAGACTTCACAGGAATGCTCTCTGTGTGGTCCTAAAATAATAAAAAAATAGTTGAAATCAATTGAGTAATATGTGAGTAAGGTCGTACGTGTTTGCCATGAAGACCGGATCGAAGTATTCATAGCATGTTACCTATTATGTTGATCCCTCCTAAGTAACGGTTTTAACGTGTATCCGATCATGCTAGACATTGACTTGTCATAAACCTCAAAACTGACGCCAACCAAGACGTGTACCTACGCATCTCATATTTTATTTGGTTACGTAGTGCCAATGTCAAATATAAATCATGTTTATTTAAAAGTTATAACTACAAGAGAAATGTTCAATCTTGGTAAATTGCAATAAATTCGAGTATACTGAGCATTTTGTCAGTCACATTTGAAATGTCGTCCAATCAGAATTGTTTCTTATCTAATTGTTAAGACATATTACAATTTTAATGATGAATAGAAGTAGAATAGAAGTTTACCCGGTAAAAGTAGAACAGAAATTTACCCGGTAAAGATCGACGCCTTGACTACATATGTAGATTTTATTCTTGATTTAAAGTCTAGTATTATAATAAATGGATCTTGGTAGATCTAGAGCAAAATATCGCGTCTTGGCTGATCCAGATATCTAGAAATATAACCAATTAAAAATTATCATGTAAAAGACTTGTTTATACAATTCTATACATAACGCTCGGTTACACTCCGTATGTTTACAGAATATCTCTATAAATAGATATTTGTCTTGCAGGTGGCATTTATTGCATAGATTATTAGATAAACTAGGTCTTTCGGCCCTTTTTTACAGCTGAAACTAGGTATTTCAGCCTTTTGAAATCTTAGACTTGGACTTTCGACTTTTTGACAGCTGAAACTTGGACTTTAAGCGATTGAATTATTTTTTTCCTTCAGTTGCGTGTTGGGAATTTGGCAATGTAATTGTTTTTGTGTTGTTTTATGTTTTTTGTGCTCGACTGTTCAAGTTGAGTGCTGCCTTCCCTGTCTGATGTTTTACTATCTTTTTTAAATGGCGATTAAAATATCAACTATTGATATAACTGGGTCGAAACTACCAGCCCCCAGACCTACAGGTAAAATACATTGAGTGGTCACATAATTTATATTAATAATTATACTTTATGTATACTATCATACTTTCAGGCAATTCGATGGTATTGTTTGCCATTGTCAGGAGTCCAAGATTACGAAGCATGACAAATTTTCTGCTGGCAAATCTTGCTATGGCTGACTTTTCTGTCGGAGTATTCTGTGTTCTGCCGAACCTTTCAACATTCCTACACCCAAGTTGGGTCCTCGGAAAGGTTAGTATACTGTGTAACTGTCCCAATTTGACGCTTTTGTTTGTTTTATGTTCCGTTGATAAAACAATTGTATCAGAAGTAAGAAAAATATAGTAAGACGTTTTAAAATATCATTGTTATTACGTGGGATCATGAACTTTTCAAAGCAATACTGTTTGAAAAACATATACACTGTACCATACAAATACATTAGTTCTTATTTCAGAACAAAACAATAAATTTCTCTCGAAGCCGGAGGTCAATGGCCAATTAGTCAGGGATAAACCAATGGCGACGACTAGTTGGAACATGTACTTAGATTATTTTGTTTCTTTGTGTGTTTATGCGTTTATCTAACTTAATTTGGCCTGTTGTTCGTTCCATGTATCACTTGTCTCGTTCAGTTGGCAGAACGTTTGACCAAGTCTCCTTAATATTAGGGTTTTCGATTTCCGATTGTGACACGTGACTCACTTACATGACATTGGCCATGTTCATGTCTGCTACATATGTATTATAAAGCTGTCGGCAGCTGGTGGAAAGTTGGTGCTAATTGATATTTTTACCAATGATTCTTGAATATTTGAATCCCCTTACCGTTTAACTATTTTCTTTTTGTTGACAATCATTAAAAATCATTTTTGCAGCTGCGGGGTAATACCATTTACAGTTATTCAAAAACGCTTTAGAACCTTTACCATCTGAAATCAAGACCTGTAGCAGTTTAGTTCCATTTTCTTGTGTATTTTTGTGTTTGGCATTGTGACGTATGATTGGCCTGTGGTTCGAGTTTTTGTGTGTCCATTTTGAATTTGTTAAGTAGTTCTTCGTCGTCAGAATCTTCGTTACCTTTTAGGCACACCTGTAGGACATCATATTACCAGATACGTCTGTAGTATTGTTAAAAGTTTTATGAGTCTGATGAAAACAAATATCTAGTATAATGCAAGAAATAGCCTTAGATCGATGATCTGGGCTATTCTGTTAATACTTTCTGTTGAAATTACGCTTCCAATATGCATTAATTAAACAAACAAGAAACACACTCACACACACAAACGTATGCTAATATTTCATTTTAAGGGATCGAACAATACTTTACGTTTATTTTTGTAAGTGATGGATAATATTGCTTTGCTTGAATAGTACACTTCAGATATTATTAAAAGCCTTATTTGCTTCGATTTACCGCCGCAGCTGTTTTGTATCTTAATATTGTCTGATTAAACAGAAATCAGACACAAGGACATATCCGAGTCATCTCGATTAAATTACTAGGTTTGTAGTCGTTATTTCGTCAGATCAGATTAAAATGAGACGCCAAGATAATGCTCGTTTACAGTTAAATGTGGTTAACTAATACATAATTTTTTTTCCAGGGCGGCGAAGCCCGAGACTTATTGTTATAACATTATCCGAGCTTTCGATATTTTATCTGTTTGTATACCCCGCATAATAATATCTACACTGAGCGGCTCTGAAACGCAACACTAATGAAACTCAAGATAACTTTTTTATTTATTAATATTTCTCAATGAAATTTTGTGTGCGTGTTAGTGGCTACCCCTGGATTGTAACTACGATGGTGCATTAAACAATTAAACGGAAAACAACGAAAAATATACGAGGAATTAATGGGTCGATGCAAATTATTTTATTGTACGGTCAATTGGAATAGTCAATCTATCGACAAACTCAAAAAACACCAAATAAGACGGTTTACCACTCCGCAAAATAGTGGTCTTTAATTTAAAAAACGCTTAATAGCAATTTTCCGGATTTACCGAATATTACGACTAATGTAACAGTCAAGGGGGAGTAATTCTGGATAGAGATTGAGTGAACAAAATTCAATTTTTCTAAATCTAAATGGAGCTTTATATTTATCTTTGTTTTGCTTTATTTCTGTCGTCATGCTGAGCACGGACACTTGTTGACGAACTTTATCAAACAAATAAGTACAAATCAGAATAAACAATCTGAAAACATTCTGTACTTTGTTTTCTGTTGCTTCTGTTAAGTGTTCAATTATTATTGCATTGAGTCCCAACTTTTCACTCACCATCAATGCAAATTATAGCAACAATATATGATACAAATTGCAGATAGAGAACTATTTTCCGATTAACGACCTGCCTCGACACATATTTATATATATTTAGTATTTGATCCCATTTTCAGCTGTCAGGATAATGTGACTGGGCAGTCTCCAACTGACTTAAATTCTTCTACACATGTTTACCATGGGGATTTAAAACAATATTGGTACATTTATTTATCCACATGATGTTTCTACATATTTGATACTGGCAATTGTTGCCAAGTAATATAGGTATAAAGTCGTACTGCTGACGAGTGAGACTGAGAACTGATGTATTTATTTATCCTACTGATGTTTTTTTACTTATGAAGGCAAATTATGAAAAGCAAATTGCCAATATATATCAATACTGTTGACCGTTGGGACTTAAGACAATATTTATTATTTTTTTAACCTTAATAATGCTTTCACAACTTTAGGCTTATATGATAAAGCTACATATAATATAATATTATATTTACATTTCAGGCTATGTGTAAGATATACTACTACATATGGAATGTCAGCTACATTGGGAGTATCACCATTTTGACAGTGATCGCTGTAGAACGTTATATAGCTATTCTGCATCCGCTGAGGGCACGAAATTTCATGACTAACAAACGGCTTGTGATCGTCCAACTGGTTGTTTGGTTGATTGCATTACTGTATAATATTCCGTACCTTATCTTCTACGATACCATCTCGTTCAGCGAAGGAAAGGAATTCTGCTACTCGGCTTTTGAACATCTGGAAAGTTTGAAATGGATGAGTTTGGCTAATTTAATTGTATGGTATATAATGCCACTACTTCTTATTGGCTGTATGTATTATCGAGTGGCAAGAGCATTGTGGAAAACAACGGTAGTATCTGCCATGCGCTTACAGCCGTACCCTGATATCAATAATTCATCGAATTCTCATCAGCACTATAACCAAGACTCAAATACAAGATATAGTCAAAACAGAAGCATATCTGGAAGCGGTGAAGCACAACAAACATCATCAAGCGATGACAGTCGTTGTTCTGAACAAGCCCGATTCAAAATTAGGGGCAACAATAACATAACATTGGTTTGTGGTATACACCGAGGCGATGACATGCAGCAATTAAAGTGTATTATACCGAGTGCCGCTTCATTAAACTCACAATCAACTGAATCTGAAATGACAGTTCGATTGTATGAGACTAACGATTCTTTGACGTATTTCAGAAACAGCAGTGTCACCCAGGGAAGTAGGTATAGACAAACTTACCTATCAAGTTCTAGGCGCGTGGCTAAAGCGAGGAAAAAAGTTATTCGTTTGTTAATTTCTGTGGTTACTACATTTGGTGTATGTGTTTTACCACATATGATGAAAGTTGTGAACCATTATTGGATGATCTTTGATCTGCCTCATTCTGCTGACACTATTTTATCACCAATCTCATTTATTGTTTTGTATCTAAATTCAGTTCTTAATCCATTTCTATACGCAATGTTTTCAACGAATTTTAGACGGAGTTTTAAAGAAGCCTTGCCTTGCTTCCGGCGAGGTAAACCAGTTCGTAAATTGTAATTGAATGTAATTGCAATGACATTTTCTATCATTACAATGTCGTGAATTCTGACATGGCTTCGTCTGTGATGCACTGTAAAACCATTACTACGAGGGTAATGCAATACATTCGTAGACTGTATTAATCATTTTAATATCCAATGACACAGGGAAAAACAAACTGCACCACATTAAACTACAGCCTGTCTGACACAAGTGCAGAAAATATGGCATGAAACAACACATTTTACGAGAAAATACGGCTACAATAAAAACCTTACGTTACCGCGACCACCACATACCGCAATTTATACTCTGACGTCAGCAATATTATTGATGTTTTGCTGTTTCTCAAATGATAAGCCCGGAATGAAATTATGTTATTTAGATGGAATTAAACATACAAATTCAAATTGTAAATGGTTTAATATATCTATCACAATATCTCATTTTGTCTAAGTTGAGAATTAAGGCTAGACATAATGGCTTTATGTTAACATGAAAACATCTCACACATTTCGACGGGCGTTGCGTGAAACTTCCGTACGTTTGTCTGTCTGTCCATGCCTGTATCGCTTTCAATACCATGCTGCTTTTTAGAAAATTGTTTTTGCCACTAAAATACTAGAACACTGCATGCTGTATGTCCTCTTTTCACTCTATGTAGCAGTTCTTGGGTATCTGCTGTGTATTTTGGCGTCATTAAAAACGAGACTCGCCTTGATAAAAGAGTTTTTAATTCATACTCCGACGTCCAAATAACTTCATAATTTCATGAAATGTCATGATAGTAGTTTGCATTAAATCTGGCAAAAAAATCTGGGAAGGTAAATTTCATAAATCGGAATGCATAGCTAGTTGAACTACTGAAAAGGGTACGTTACGGGACTGGTCGGGGCTGGTAGCGCGTTACTATCTATGGTAATATAATGGCTAATGACATACTACTAGTTTGCATTATTGAAGATAAATTTGTATTGGCTATAGGTAATAAGTTAATATTTGTAATGATATAATAAATTATCATTTAACTGCAATTATAATCAACTGAGACGATGGTCTAAGAATATATTGAATGACCCTCGTATGTAATGCTTGTAACTCTCTGGATTCTGTTTATAATCGAGTTTGTATTTCACGATTTATACAGTTTTGATACACTTTTGTACACAAGTATTGTTTATCTTTAATACAAGTGTTATGCACCAGTCATTATTATGCCCGCCCCGGGAAGGCCGGGATACAGGGGGGGGGGGTTAGACAGACGAATCTTCCGACAGGCGGGAATTTGATAACCTTATCGACCCAGAGTCCCGGGGAATAGACTTGTAGGAGAAGTTGAGTCCACTAGTAAGCGAAGTGTCAAAGCAATATGTCAGAGGGGATTTAGGCAGTAAGCATCGTCTGCAGGGTGGGGATTTAGACGTCGACAAATAAAAAAATGTCTCATTCCCATCGGTCGACCGCCGCCGCTATCCCCCCCGCGGGCAAAATATTGACTGGTGCATTACAGAATTTCAATACCGCAACATATCTGGTGTCGGTTCAAATGTTTCGCTCAGTGTAGATCATTGTGATTGTAATTAAAACACTGTTTGCTAATACCTTTCGTTTATTTAGGTCAGTTCAGTTGTATTCTTATTGTTTTGAACCATTTAATCGGATAAAATGGCAATAAAAACCAAACACCTTATCTAGTAAGCTACATACTTACACATACACTACCTGCTAATATTTAGAAATCAATAAGAGAAAAATTAATTACAAGGTTTATGTATACAATGTCATGCAAACTGATGACTGGCCTAAATAGACGAGTTATACTTCAAAACTAGATTGTACAATCAGCATGTTAGTTTACTGTAAAAAGCTGATTATGCCGTGTGTTAGTGAACTGCATTTATACATTTTTATATCTGGTAAAATAATTGCAAGTTTAATATTTTTCCAACATACATGTATAACTTGCTGTGTTCAATTTGAAGTATTTCGTGTGTAACCATGTCTGAAAACAATTTGAAATTTCAAGTTTATAACTAAGGGTTTTGTTTAGATGAAATTACGTATTCAGTTGGTGAAATCGGCATTAAAGGGGCATGCCCAGAAACTGGAGTGTCTTGGTTTGCATACAACACAATTGCGTTTATCACTTGTAAAACCAACTATTACCGAAAAGTAAAAGAAGAATTTGACATAAAAATTTACTCCATATCGCGCGCTTCGATATTTTTATTGACGACAACGATATTTAGTTATGCGTGAAATATTTTTTTAAAAAACTAGCGGGATATTTCGTAACTTTTTACAGGGGTTTCATTATTTAAATTTGCTATTCGAGACACTTCAGTTCCAGGGCATGCCCCTTTAATAACATAACTGATTTAAAATACACCTACATTATGCGTAACACGCTATCCGTTCATTTGTGGCTCAAAATTTAATTGTTTTTTTTTCAGGGAAATCACAATTTCGTTTATAGAAATGTGTTTGAAATTGAAATGAGTTATTATTATGCACTTCTGAGTATCTTTGCAATTCTGCCTACTCTATGTTTGTTTATAATTGCCATAGTCAGCTGGACAGTATAAACATAATTATCTATGGGCTTTTACGCAATAGATATTTGGTATTGTATTCATTTTACATCTGCCACGATATCATGTTGTTAATGACAGCTTAATAAAATTCAGCAATTCTCTTACAATACAACCATTTCCAAGAAATAACACCTGTTACGTAAATGCTCTAAAATAAGGGGGGATTGACATGTCTATTGGTACGATTTTAAGTTATTTATCCCTGTGGTACTATATCTTAGATTTAAAGAATCTCGTGGAATAATTTACTTCGTTACTATGGTGATCAATTTATGAACATTTCTCACATTGAGAAAAGCGAGGGGTTAGTTGTTTAAAATAGTAGTATTTTTTCGCTAAATGCAAACATTAGCGATTTTTATATATCTCTTAAAAATTAAATCATAATTCTAAAACGTGATACCGTTTTGGTAGGAATTTAGAAAGAGTTTATGCGAGAATTTAACAAATAGATCTACTGTATTTATCGGGTAATTGTAACGGTTTAAATGGCATTTTTATACATTTATTTGGTAAATCGACATAATAAATGTCTTTGACCATTTACAATACAAAGAGCGACGTTCAAGACGCTTCTAATACAATACAATCAAAATCGATAGTTTATTATTACATATTATATACAATCAAATTCAATCATTTATGAATACATAATATACACAAACATGCGAGTATAGTTATGTTTACTGTTGGACCTATGGGACAGTTAAATCATGAAGAATTCTTTTTTCGACGCTTCATTTATAAATTTGGAGGTAACAGTTATCGTAATTTTGTTTTGAAGACATGATGCGAGTCAATTTTTGAATAGTTGCTCAGGATGTGTTACCAAGATGTTTCTGTCTAATATTTTTATACAAGGCGCAACATATGCAACAATGGTATTAAGATTCTACAGAATTGCATGTGCAAAATTTACATAATCTATCGCCGGATACCTATGAAGTCATAGATACCTCAAATTTAAGCTGAATATAATAATATGGGAACAACCATAGAATCAAACAGAGCTTATTTAGTCTTGACACGAAGAAGAAGTTTATTTCGAATTCAAAAGGCCACATGGTCCACGAGAACATCAATATACAATACACAATTTATACAACTACACAACAAAATGACACTATTTAGCAACATAAATGCAAAATCCAGACTTATTCTGAATGGCGTTGATGATGTCATGCATAAAGGCTCCGAACAGGGTCTCTAAAAGAAAGACAGTTCTTTTAACAGTTTTGCATTCTCGTATATCTATAATAAGTCAAGCTCCTGTATATAAGGTTCTGGTGTCAGACGAATACGATGTTAAACGAGAATGGCTTTAATGATCAATGGCGATTTATGTATGGTGTGTGTTTGCTTTTGACAAACGAAAATAACATTAAATCGGTTCTTAGTCCTATTTGTTCCAGTGAAGGGGAAGTTTGGTACGCAATTACTTCACGCAATAAAATCACCAGACTTCACGAAAATATCTTATTTGATTTAAAAGTCACGTAAACGTATAAGTATGATTGATCCCGTCATTTAGTTTCTAAATGGTGTGTGCAGTGATGAATACAACACAGTAGATCCGGTAAAAGGGTTACTGTTTTTGCAGCAGCTTGTCAGAGCATCATTTGGTTTTGGGTTTTTTTAAACATCAGAGAGGTTTTGTCTCTTTTTATATGAAATTGTCAATGTTCAATTTATTTCGGGCCCTTATACGTCGAAACTGCTTCCGCCGACAGTGCCTTAGTAATTATAATTGGTTTGCCAATCTCTTTAAACTTCATATCCCTTTAGCATCTACTCTATCAACAACAGTAAATGACTGGTCCTAATGTACGAGATTACACAAACTTTTAGTTTTGAGCTTTTATGTACTGTAGGCGACACGTATTATTAAGAGTGCATCTCAAAATTAATTCAAGCATGAATCCATACAATTTGAGCTTAAAATAATTTTCTTTATTTATAAGTGAATAGAAAAGTAAAGAACATCGAATTAAATCACAAGGAAATGACGATTTGCAAAAACACCAAAGTTACATCCTCTTTGAATAAAATGTATATGGTACGAGGGGTGTTCGATATGTATTGTCACTGTCCTTTGCATTTTTTCTATGACAATATTTAGAAGGATTCTACGATTACTGTCTAAAAGGTGCATGTTTCTATTCTATATCTGGAAAATTACATAGCCTTTCATCAACAATTAAGTAATCTATTGAACTTAGAAGAGGGTATACTCGAGTACACTGGCATTATGTTCATTTTAAGCTAAATCTGTGTCATCTTTGCAGTAGTTGTTAAGAAAAGTAAATGTCAGTATTCATTAAACTGCAACATACGATACGATAACTGGATCCTTATAATTATTTCCATTAGAACTTTAAACCAAAATGAAATTATTAGTTGTCTACGAGTAAGACGGTCAAAACAAGGGAGATCAATCTTATTTATACCAAATGATGTTTGTTGGTTCACGCACCAATAACTACATATCAATTGTATTTTGATCGCAAATTCTTCACATAAATCAATGTTGATGATCAATGGCTTACATACATGTATGATATGTCAAATTCCAATCAATTAAACTAATCGAAAATTTTCATTGAAAAATAGCATGCTTTTTGACTAGTTTTGACACCTATTTTCGCGACTTTGAAATGCTCTTATTTTGTTAAAAAATGGCAATCAAGTACAGCAAATCATGTTTTTATCGAAGAAATTTACATTATTTACGATAGGATTGTTGTGGAATAAGATTATTTCCCGAAAGGAAGTTTTAATTGACAGTTATTCGCAAAAAGTCGCAGTGTCTATTACAAGCCCTTTGAAAAGACAACAGAAACAACATTCCGGTAATTAAATTTTATTAATTTTTTTCACGAAATATCGCGTAAATCTTAATGGTTCCAGAAATGTATAAAGATTTAAAAATATCAACGAATTTGCTTTTTTGTGACCCAAGTGACAATACATATCGAACAACCCTCGTATTTCGTAATTCCATGTTCAAGCCCTTCTTCGAACGCCTCTTGACACTACTTCGGCTGACTTTTAAGTTACCATCAAAACATAACATTGTAAGGTACCATCTTTCTTTGAAAATATAAATGCCACTATAATTTCTGCAAAATTACTTTATTATATCACATTAACACCTGAAGCATTCCACTTAAAAAAATATGCTTCATCTTCAATCAATGTTTTGTTTATGTCATAAAGAAACCAATAAGAGCGAAAATATAGTCGTCAGCTATCTCGCTACTAGAAATTATGTGTATGTTACATATTGTCCACTTTGTAGTTTAAAAAGAAAATTCCAAAAAAATACTTGTCACCGTGCCTTTCCGTTTGTAGGTTGGTCTTGTGGTGGATGAGGAGTTGTCCTTATTATTATCCGTTTTTTATTGTTGGCTTTAACACTGTCATTGTTTGGCTGAATGATGCGGAGTATTAACTCATGATTTGTTACTCTTCCTTTTGTGTTACTCTTCCTTTTTGTTACTGTTCATTTTAGTGCGTCTTTCCGCTCGTCTATTTCTGAAAGCTGCTTCTTGTCCAGATTTATTAATACATGTTTTGTATATTGCTGTCAAAAGACAATCGTACTTTATATGGAAGGGCGTGGTTAACATGTCTGTGATTTATATATGAGCCAAGGTCAGTGTTTCTGATGGTTATTCCTAATTGACGAAAATAAGTTTAGTTATAGAAACGTATTCATGACCTAGTCTTAAAACAGGATAAATCATTAATCATTAAACCGTTTACATATAAAATGGCATTTTAGTATTTTTCAAAATAACATCATTACCGTTACCAGAATCGCTGACTGTGGCTTGTTTGATATTTTGATGATATTTTGATAATAACTTCTTACCTACTGTGTGTCGTAGGTGTAGTGTACAGTAAAATATCAATAAGACATTCATTGGTACCCTTGAGAAATAATCTCCCTTTTAACAGCTGAAACTATGTCATTCAGGATTTCATGACTGAAACTAGGTCATTCAGCTTTTTTTATTGCTAAAACTATGTCATTCCGCATTTATAGCTGAAACTATGTCTTTGAGCTTTATGACAGCGGGGACTTTTAGCAGTTTGGTTTCTCGTTCAGTTGTGCGTTGGGCATTGTGTCGTTTGATTGTGTTTTTATCAATGGTTTCTGTGCTCAGGTTGTTAAGTTGAGTACGTGCTGCCTTCCCAGTGCTATTTCGAATCAATAACAAAACAGTGCAAATGGGTCTGATAAATATGCTCTTCATTTTCAGGTATCAAAATGTTGTATTTTTAATGGGTCCTTAAATGAGCCTTTACTGTATATAATAAATATGTTGCTATGTTACGTTATTATTATTTTGAACATTTTTATTATGTATTTCTTTGTAAAAGACATGTTGTCTAAAGAATAAAGTGAATGTCGAGTAATTGTATGCTCATTTATCTTTTTAAAATAAACAATTTTCGTTTTAAGATGTTGTTTGTGTTAAAATGCACCCTACCCCGATTTTTTAACGGATGCTCTCACTATGGAGTTAAAAATAGCGCTAGATACAATTAATGCCATTTTATTAAGTAACACATAGTGGTGGCGACATATCGATTTTGTGATGGACGTCTCTATGTCTCTCAGTCAGGATGGATGAATGGATTTCACAAAGTTTTTCGCGCTCGTTCTCCGTTTGATTTTAATGAAACTTCACATGAATTGTTAGTACCAAGCATGGTTTCGCATATTTGAAGTTGGATGAATATTGCCAGAATTATGGCCATTGGTGGGAAACACACGTTTTGTGTCAAAAATCCTTCTAGTTTAAAACATTTGAGTTTTCGTTCACATATAATGTTCTTGTTGACCCACAAATAGAAGAGCGCAGTGTTTCATTTCGGTACTCAGTACATTTGGGAAATATAATACTCAAAGTTTGATAAGGGTCAACAAAATTTGCTTGTGGTTATTTTGCGAATTGTATAAGATAAACTGGTGGACTTTACAAAAACATAATGTTACATCTGAGTTATTGTAAAAGAATAGATATTGCCTCAAAATTTGGTGTCTAAGTAGTGATAAACCCAACCTCAATAAAATGTTTGTGCTGCATTCAAGCCTCTGTAATACCATAATGCTATCCCTTTTTGGTATTTGTGCCTTACACAATATGAGAATAGAACAGGGACAAAACATGTCATGTTATTCTTGCCACTTTGGTACCTAACAATAGGGCTTATCAGTTACCTGGAAAACAACGTTATATACAATGAGTGTCAAATACAACACATGAATGTTTTAAAAGTTTAGCAGCAGATTAGATGATGTTTGATATTTACACAACATTGTCTTAATCATTTTGTTCAGTTAACATAAGACATACATCACTATTGATTTCTTAACCCTTATCAAAACTTGAGTAGTATACTTGTTTACATAGCGGGACTCATTGATTGTATAAAGATCATATTAAGTCAGACAGTAAATGCAGCACTCAACTTTACCAGCTGAGCACAGAAAACATTAAAAACACACAAGGCACAAGTTCGTGAATTACACTAAAATGTCCGTACTATACATAAAGTCAGATTTAGTGGGACGCTGTCTGATGTTATATATATACTACGCCCTTCTAAAGAATTTACCATAAAAACAACATTAATGCAATACTTTATGTGATCGTCATCCGTAACTAGAACCAATGTTAGTAGTTAGGAAATTGCGACTGAAAATGATTTTCTTTATCGCATTATTACGTGCCAAAACTAAATTTGTTATAGAAATTGGAAGTTTTGTCTCATTATAATGAGGGGAATATCTATTATCCCGACACGAAGCCGGAAATGCACTTAATCCACCACAAAATAATGTTGCGGTTCTGATTACCATTAACCTTATGTCTGTCTCTTCCCTAAACATTTTACAGCATTTTGCTGGACCTCACCAGCACTTGCTGGATGGTCAATTTTCCTATACGTAATGCTATAATAAACAAGTCATTAAGAATTGCAAGCAATACGAAAGTCCCCTACCGGTGTCATGACATTTTCAATGATTCTGTTGCCATAGCAACCACAATTTTTGTCGGGATCAAAATAGTTTTATCTATCCACATACCAAGTTTCATAAACGTAGCTTGGAAACTGTTTCAGTTGTGTCAGGATCCAGATTTTTACCTAATAAATACATAAACTGTTCTTCTTGCCTTTCCGTTTTAGAACTTTACCAGAACCACATTAAAAAAATTTGGCCTGATACAGTAAGCACCAAACACTAAGTTATACCAGTACTGTTTTAATGGTGTTCTTGTTTAAATATGTGCGCAATACAGCCAAACCTGAGATGAAAATGATCGGACAGGAAAGGCAGCACTCAACTGAAACAACCTTTTTGATCACATGGTTATTTTAGTTCCAAACATCTTCATTTTTATTTCCATCTCTATTTTGACTCATTTAGTAACTGTCGTTTCAGAAACTAGTATAATTATGACCGTCTGATAAACAGATATTGAGTAATTTAACCAAGTTTGCAACAATTATTTACTGTATACTTATTTTTGGTGGGCACTGTATATATGCTAGTATATATAATTTGATCTCCCCTAACACCATTATCTAATGTTCAGGTGTATTTAAGCTGTTGGTTATAAGCGATTGTCAACAAATACCACTTTTTGGTGGTCCAGGATGTGAATGAACTTTTTAGACATGTTTGACTTCATATAATTTAAAAGTCACTTCCAAAATTGTGTTACGAAAGTAATGTACATTTCGAAAGTGGGGATTTGTCCGTATCCCTCACAAATGATTGTTTACCTTTAACGCTTATCACGAAATTGCGAGGCAAGAAACATTTGGTCAGAAAGAGCACTACATAAAGTGTTACAAATAATTTAGGAATATATAATATACACGTATATATATATAAAAGATAGAAAAGTTAAAGAATTTTATGATATTTGATAAACCCATATCTATGCTGAATTCATTTCGTACTTTTGTACTTTTTGACACCTGAATTAGAACTTTTTGACACCTGAATTAGGACTTTTTGACACCTGAATTAGGACTTTTTGACACCTGAATTAGGACTTGCAGCGGGTTAGTTTACTTTTCTCGTTCATGTTTGTGTTTTTGTGCGTTTTGCCGTATGCTTGTCAGTGTAGCAATACCACGTGACTTTTGACTACAGTTACAAGAAGAAATTTGTAAACATTGTAAAATAAAATAGCTATTATTATTTTATTTCTTCATCGATTTCTATGACATATACGCCACGCTAAGAGGACAATTATTTGCTTTCCATAAAATATAAAAATATTTTTCTGCGGCTGTGCCGTTTTGTCCATTACCTTGTGAAACCGTGGAACGTCTAGGTTTCACAGGATAATGGAAAAATGCCCCAAAAAAATTCCTCTTAGCGTGGCGTATATTTTATAAAAATCGATGAGGAAATATAATACTTATGGCTATATTTGTGTTCCTATGTTTACAAATTTCTACTTGTAACTGTAGTCAAAAGTCACGCGGTATTGCTACACTGCTTACGGTATGTACTATGTCTGTTTGTGCATTCCAACTATCTATTTATGTGCCATTCGTTCACGTAAGTTTCTCCTGAGTGCTTCATTCCGTGTCCGATTTGATATTGTATACGTCATACATCTACTGTAAGCCAATGTTGGATCGGTGGTTGAGTTCGTATTACAATGTTTTCTGTCTTACTGGAAAGAACAATGGACTACGTCACGCCAGTTAATGTGTTATTCTCTTGAAAAGTGATTGAAGCTTAAGCGTTGCAAATTGATAGTTTAAACAACTAAATGTGTTCTTGTTGATAATCCAGAACTAGTTCCGTGTTATTGGCACATTTATCAAACACGCGCATATCAAACAACGACATTAGAAACCAAATAATGGATGTATATATATATGAACAGCAAATATTCACTGAACGGCACTACTAACGCTACCCTTTAATTTTCCTTGATATCTCCAAACCCGTTCAAGATGACTTTATCACATGTTGCACCACATTGAATTTAATGTATCTGCCAGTCACTGCACTAGTCAATTTAGGGATGGGTGGTTATTAAACTCGCGGTAAATGCGTAATTTACGTTACCTCAAATTTCAAAAGTCACAGAATTAAAAAGCGTAATAAACTATTTATTATGCATACACAGAGTAATTTCAATGCTCTATTTCATTTCTGCTTCAAATGTTATATAACATGACGTATAAATAATTCTAACACTATGTACATCTGTACATTATTACCGCAACAAAACACACCTGACAAATTGGCTGGTACTATTTACGCCCCGCAATCAGCAAAATTTTCATATGTGTTTGTGCGCTCAAAAATAACAAAATAATAATGAGAATTTATTGAATACACTGTTACTTACTGTTTCTACAAGTAAACAAATTAAAGTCCAAAGATATTTTTCGTTCCTTCACAAAACATCGAACATCAGTATGTGCGATTTAAAAGTAGTTCCAACTTCCGACGAGTGAAAATAAATATCACGTGAAATATTTATGAAGGAATGAAAGTAAACTTTCCGGTTCGTAGTAAATGATACATTTTTTCGTTTGCAAATTTGTTTGTGCTACAGATGCAGTAAGGCCCACTTTTACAACGCGTCTTTGAATTCTCATTACGCCTAGAACAATATGCAGCGTGAGAATTCCGAACACAATCAACTTCAACGAGTTATGAATAAGTCAAGTTGCACGAGTATCCAATGTTACAGTAATGACGCATCTATTTTTAGAAACTCCATTATACTCTCGACACTAATTTCATATAAACTTCTGGTAATCAATGCATTGATATTTTTCATTGCATGCGATAGATACCTTGTACTCGTGTTATTGAAATTGTTTCAATGTTTAAAATGTGTTCTTTCCTTCAGAAAATTACGAAGCTCGTTTTCACCAGCTAATAAGTCACTCAATTTCAGCGTGAAATTATGTTCAATGTAAATGGGTGAAAATGAAATGCGCGCAGTTAAATAGTACGGGATATCATCGTGTTTAGAATCGAAATAAAAACTTTGTTCTTGTATTTTGTCGGTGAATAAAACACAGGCACTCGTTCGGATGCGGAAAATTAAATCACTATTGCTACGTTTGGGTGATCATCATTCAGTGTTACTTTTTCCTTTATTCATTTCAACGGACAAATGTTGAAATACACATCAAAAACTGTTTAGAATCGCAAATAATTCTGTTCTGCTACGCACTCGTGATTTATTTTTTCCGCATCCCGACTCCTTTTTATTTCTTAATCAAAAATGTCAATAAAAGGCATGTACGTTACAAATTCCCAAGTAACGAAATAGCACCTGGTAAACGAAGATCGCATGAAAGTAAATACATTTTCTCAGTGAACATATGGTAGGGTCATTATAAAGACTTGAAAGAAGGCATTAGAAAGTTTAAAAACACAAATTCTAAATAACGAATATGTAATATAATGCAGTGCGATTGTATTCATTCAGTTTTGTATCGTGTTTAGTCGCCATTAGTCCAAATTTCCGACCAAACTCTGCCCCAGTTACGTGTATAAATTATATTCTCTCAACAGACACGTTGTGGTTAAGGTTAAGAATAGAGATGTTGCTATTCGAACGTGTACGACTACGTGTACGTGTAGCTACCCGTACATGTATACGTACGCGTTGCAATTGAAATTGGCTTGCGAAACACTACGTGTGTGTGTAACATCACAAGGAAGTTGTAAAATGATTTCTTCGTGAATGATAATGAGTGTTTCTATAAACTCACTGAGACTACCGGCGAAAATCTTGGGTTTCCCGTGCATACGCATACCTGTGTGACGTAGTACACATTATATTTTCGTCTGTCACACGTCCGTTACTTGTAGAAACTACACATACCTGGATGACGAAATACCAAAAAATAGTATTCACGTACACGTACACGTTACACGTTGACTTTCGCAACCTCTCTATATTTCGCAGCAGAAACGACATTGTTTGATTAACTAGTAGGTTGGTGTACAGCGTAAATTATTATCTAAGACATGGTTGATTCAAAGATTGATAGTAACAACCAGTTTAGAAAGGAAGGACATCTGCAGTGCAAATTACAACCAATACTTACACTCAGCATTCAACACTCAAATATTGAAAATGTTATATTACGAACTATTATTTGTCATAGATGGCAAATCTAGATGAGGAAAATACAAAGAATTTCAGCGTGGAATTATGTTCAATGTAAAATGGATGATAATGGAATGCGCGCAGTTAAATAGTACGGGATATTATCGTGTTTAGAATCAAAATCAAAACTCGTTCGGAAGCGGAAAATAAAAACGCTCGTGCTACGCACTCGTGATTTAATTTTTCCGCATCCGAACATCTGTCTGTGTTTTATTCACCGACAAAATACAAGAACAGGTTTTTATTTCTTAATTATATGTGTACTTGTTTTAGCTAATATCTGAACAAAATAGTCAAAAAGATACAATTAGTTGTTAAGCAATGTGTCTTCCATCACCGAAACATTATAAAACCATTAATTTTCGCGGGTATTAAATTTCGCTATTTTTACGTATTTTTGAGGTCAAATTTTCGAAGGGATTTAATTGAGAGATTCATGTCATCCGAGAGTTCAACCAAAATAATCAACCGCGAATATTAATAATTTTACAGTAAATACTTTAATCCTTTAAAATACTATAAACATGTATTACCAATTTACAATGATTTAGTATAACGTCAGCTGTTTGATGAATATTCATTAATCATATATTTATAAACTACTCTCATTAGCCTAAAGTGTAATTTTAAAGGAATACATGTATCGACTTTTGTTTATGATGACGTTCCTAACCAGACTCAAAGACGCCACCTACCAAACTCCGCACAGTGAAATAAATGACTCTCCAAAAGCTCTACTTCATAAACTGTATAAAAAGTGCTCGTTATAGAAACCTATTTGGCAATACATAAACAAAATCAGAATAAAATGTTTTTGTCCAATTTCAGATGTTCAGGCCACGATTTAATGATGGAAAATGGACGCCATTTAAAAATACAATGAGACTTGAGAAATGGTTCGTTCCTTATTGTTTAAATAGAGGGTTATCCATAGTAGAAGAGGGTGCACTTCATATTAGCGTTTCTCCGTTGTACAAATGGTTGAGACAAACTTACTTTCCTAGTATGTGGTATAATGGTGTAATAGACATCCGACTATTTATACGTCATTTGTCATCAATGTTTTCACTTACATAACATGTAGGAATACAATGTAAGAATATTATATGCAATTGTAACTAATGCATTGCATGCAATATGAGTATGGAAGATGTTGATTTATTGAAGTAGTATTATACACCATGTTGTGTGTTTAATCATATTATATAACCTGTTTTGTATTGTATTTTGGGCCGAGGGCCTCTCAATACATTGAATAAGTCTATTTATAGTCCAGTCAGGATAAGAATCCAGTGACGCAGCGGTCGAGTCCACTATAACGGTGTAAAACCAATTATAAAGGCTTATATTGTACAAACAACTATAACAATGCTAAACTAACATATTAGAATTCGCCCTACCTGTTTTGACAATAGTTGTGATTTTTTACGTACACATAAACTGCAACGTCACTATCACAATATCCTAACTGGATTATAACAATAATCATGATCGAGCTTTATGTATTTAGATGTACATGTATCGGATCAATGTTGTTGGCCCAACCATATGAAATGGTGGATGTCTGTATTATTTTTATCTCAGAAAAAAACCACAAATAATAACATATCCTACTTCTATACACGTGTATATTTGTATATTTCTAAAAGCCTTTGAATAAATAATGATTGTGTACTAACGAATGTGTATAGTGGCCCTTGAATTTATTGGGCTAGATGGAGAAAAGTCAGATGTTTGGGTTCAGGATAGACGGATTCTGCCAATACAACTACCTGCTGAATGAAAATGGAACAATAGGTGACTGGGTATAACAGTTTTGGAAGTTTCATGCAATAACTTATAATCCGACTGTGGTTTTTATTTTGATACATTGATGTGAAGTCTAGCGTAGGTTGAATTTATATTGAATATTTACATGTGCAGGTATTTGTTAATAATCAGTTTCAGTTTGTTGGGTTTTTTTCAGTTTCAGTTTCAGTTTCAGTTTATTCAATAATTGCAAAGTCCTGTAAAATACAGGATACGTTTGCATAACAAATTTACAATAACAATTAAGCTGTCACAGTGACACTGGGTATACGACATTAAACAGCTTTTGGAATATTTATAGTCACCAAAAATAAAATATTTTTTTAATCGAAGAGAAAACTAATGTTAAGGTTTGAAATATTTAAGTTTTTCATTACACAAGAGCATTTTGAAATGATAGAAATTAAAATTTTATCGTTTTATTACACTAACCATGTGTGGCTAATCTGTTCAAAAACGAAAGCGAAAGTAGATAAGCCTCACCTAGTGTAATTGTGACAGACTTAACTTTTACGACATATAATGTTAATTGTCATTTTCATACAATGAATTCATCACATTACATTTGTTTAAATTAACATATACATGTTCATATAGACACATACAGGTGTTTCATAATATCTGACCCCATTACAACCGAATGCCATGAGAACATGCTTGATCTCATCTGATGTTTTCATATACCAATGGAAAGCAAACATTTGGAAGTTTTTTTCAGCGTTAGCTGTTCAGCTTGAATGTTGACTTACTTTAAAAGCCAATCAAATGCTTCTAAAAGAATCCGCACCGACTTCTATAAGTGAGTATAAATGGACAGAATATAGTAATCTTAACTTATGAATATTACAGTTGCCTTGGTTACCAGTTGCTAGGCTACGAAAGAACCTATCATAAAAGTACTGTTTTGTTTCAAACCAAGTAAACATGTAAATGTGTTGTGATTATTATCATTCTTTCTAAATTATTGTTTTAAACTCATCTTGTGCATATGGTTGTTCGTTGTAGAATAGATACTTCAAAACGGTGAAATTAAAACAATAATTTATATTGTAGAAAGAAAAATAATCAAACACTAGTCCCCTTGTGTACTTGGCTATAAACGAGAATGTAATTTTTGTGTTAGGTTCTTTTGTCACCTAGCAACTGGTAACCAAAGCAACTATAACATTTAAAATATTTTAGATTGTTGCATACAAATGAAACTTTCGATTTGATAGAATATTTTGGTTTATAACACTTTTGAACTGGTTACATTGTGCAATACGTTACAAGCTAAATAATTGAACTATGGAACAAAAGCAATTTGGACGTCAATTTGACATTTATTGAAAAAATGATGTTTTTCAAGAATCTAAATTCCTGTTTTGCATCGATAGTAATATGGTCAAGTTATATATTGAATAAAACTTCCAAATGTTAGCTTTCCATTGGTATAATAAAAAACATCAGATGAGATCAAGCATATTCTCATGGCTTCGGTTGTAATGTGGTCAGATATTATGAAACACCCTGTACATGCACGCACGCACATTCTGACGAGACACAGAAAACAGCACTTAGAAGAAGCAGTAGAACATAAAAGAACACATAGAACCGTTAGATGAAAAGGACAGTAACAGCCGGCCACATCAATCAAATATAGCCAGAGTAAAAGCCAAAGATCAATTACGGATCACCTAAAAAGGTTTCCGGGTTACATGTATGTTGTTTGAATGCTACATACATTCATTTTAGGATTCCCACTTATCAAGAGGACAGAATAAGCACAAATGGTGGAAATTAATGGAATACATCGACAGGGAGAAAAATGGGGAATAACGATCACGAACTAGAAATTTCAGAACAGCGTTAAGAGGGAAAGTAAAGTAATAGTTAGACAGGGGACATAATGAGAATAATAAGAAACGTCGTAGCTCCAAAATGCCAACTTTTCAGGAACGAGAATTTTTTTTATATGACGTCCTTGAAATTGATATTTTAGCTGTATACAACAAATGACGGTATAACTACTTCTCAAATTCAATCAGTGTCAATGACTCCCAATACGTATAACATTTCATCAGAAACAATAATATAAATACATGATAGGCAGAAATATAGAAAAACTATATATACCATGCTATATGGTAATTATTCTCATAGTAAGACAACATAGTTGCAAAAACAGACAATTCAAATGTTATATGCCATGTGAATTGGCAAGTGGGATACGATAACAAAACGACGTGCAACCCTGAAGGCAAAAAAGAAAACAAATTAATTATGTCAAACATACTTAAGCTATAAATATTTAAAGTTAAAACCGGTTCAATAAGTATGTGCTAATTATTTCTCCCAAATTGACGTACTAAAACAGCCTTAGGTATTATCGCATTAGAGGAAGTAGCACCATATTCCTGATACACCTCGCACATAAAAGTTTTACTTTGTTGGTGTACTGTAAGAATTGACCACTCGTCACATGGTGGCAATTTCAACGTCTGATGGTCTCATCAGCTTTGATTTGAAAGGATACTTTTATCGCATACAGAAACAGGAAAGTAATTTATTGGAAAAAAATTATGGAAACAGCAAGAGGCTCACAGGGAAGTTTGGGCGATTGCCTAACTGTGTTGCCTCTATAAATAAAAGCAAACACAAATATGTGAAATGAAAGGTTTTGACGTTGTGGTGGTGACAGAAAACAACATCGCTATGTAAGGTTATATATAAATTTAGATAACTGAAATATTGAAATAAATAAAAAGGTGATTTTGAACAAAGAAAAAAAACCAGTGTTCCGCCAAAATTGTATTCAAGTTTACTCATCGAAAACGATATGGCGGATCACAATTCAAAATCAGACCTTGACAAGCGTAAAAGAAGTGACACTTCAAGTATAAGTGAAGTAGACAATAGCATCAACGGAGATGATCAGAAAGACGAAAAGAACTCAAACAGAAAAAGAAAAAATCCAAAGTAAGTATTGAACTTGAATCCGGCGATGAAATAAATTAATCAGACAGAAACTTGTTTTTGAAAGAAAATAAACATAAAACTGGCGATGAGAAGTGTTAACTTGAAAACGTTCTTACAAAGGGCGACAAATCAGTGAAACAACCCTTAAGAATTTCCTTTTTGAAATGAAGGAAGAACTCCTAAAATATGTAAATAAGAGCATCGAAGTGCTTGGAAGCAAACTTTTTGACAAATAGAGAGTCTGTGACAATTTGCAGAACTCTGTAGACAAATTAGAAAAAGAACTTTAAACACAGAATGATAACATACAAACTTGAACTTAAAAATGATATCGCCGAAAAGATGATGAGAGAAAAAAGATAGAAAACAAAACAGAACATTACACTCGAGGACTTTAAAAACGCCGCACCTGACTGAAAGTCAAATGTCGCTAAAATTATTTATGTTATTAAAAATAATCATTTTACGTGTTTGTTAATTAATCTTTCCTATATGTAAATCAATTTAGTTAAAATGTTATCTCATTATTTTCTGGGAATCCTGCAATGCTGTCATGTCACCTTTGTTTCTAATCACCTTATTTACTTGATTATTGTCCATATAGTTTGCTTTCTATTTCTCTTCAAAATGAACCATACAGGGTGTTCAAAAAGTTTGTTCTCAAAATTTAAATTTATCAACAGTTTTATTTGAGCTATGAACGGAGTAGACAATCTAAATGTCTTACTCTAATAGCTTCATTTAATGCCAGAAAGATTAGACCAATGGTAGAATCCTCTGGATTTCAACCTGAACATTTTACAGTCTTCTGAGGTCAGAAAAATAAAGTATTGAAACTCAAATATTGATAACGAACTTTTTTAACACCCTGTACATACATTGTTTTTTCTTGAAATTTGTATGTAGGACTGAAAACAACTTATAGATTGTACAACTATCTAGTATTTCTATTCACATGCACAGTCAATGCCAATTATTTATGTACTAGTATATAGAATTGAAATTGTAAAGGTCTTTTAACACATAAAATTGTCTCGTAATATAAGTACAGTAGAACTTCTATGCCTCGAACAGTATTTGCCTCGAACACCCTAGATGCCTCGAACTTGTTATTCAGTCCCGGCAAAATCCATTCTTTATTCATATAGTATGCTGGCATGTTTATATTCGTTCCCACTCGTTTTAAACAATGTCATATCTTTATTGTATATTTAGCATTTTGGAGGGTTTTTGAAAGCGTAATTACATGATAAAAGAGTTATATAAATATGGTTAAAAATAAAATAATTACGAGTCATTTATACAATTTTTTCATTGACGAGTGATTTCCAATGGCTATCGGACGCCTAATTACTAGCCACTTGCGGAAAAATTAAAATAATTATATTCATTACAGAATATATCAATTACTGTACAATTCTTTTCACATTACAATAAAGGTTTGGTATTTTTAAATCGGCTAAAACCTTCTTATTAATCAAGAAATCTGAAAACTGTAAATGTTTTTGTTAATTATTTTACAACTGTAGTTATGATGTGCAGAGATTATGATGTTCTAGGGTAAGTCTCGGATAGAAAAGAATTCAAATTACACATACTTGGTATATTTTAAAATTCTTTGCAATATAATTAAGGCAATAAATCACACTCTGTAATTTCAAGATCGCCTGTATATTCTATTACTACGGTTGCTGATTTATAGGCCATTGTATCTAGATACAAATATGGGGTAAGGTAGACAAAATTGCAAAAGTTTTGTTACTGGTGGCAATAGTACCAGACATGTATGTATTAATACGTGTTAAAACCCGCAATCATGGAAATGGGGGGAAAGTGACCAAATCAAGATGGCCGCCGTTTCAATATATTGCTTTGTATTGCAAATCTAGGCAATTATTGAGCGTAAAGAGCTCAAGATAATATGTAATTTTTGTACTAGAATGTTTTACAAATTATATGTCCAACAAATTATATAATACATTTCACTATTATAGACGTATTGTTACCAAAAGGAGGCCCGAAAGGGGTATTTTGAGAAAAATGTATCATAAAATAAAAACAGGTTTGTATACTTATTCCAGTATTCCATATGGCTGAACAAGAAACTTATAAAATGCATTTCAGATGATCTAACAATGTTTTTTACATAATTTAATCATTTAAAAGAACTACTTATCAGTCAATTGAGGCCCTAATTTGGATATACTCAATCATGAAAAAGTAGATAAAGTTAGCGTTATCACAGTTTTATCGGTTAGACATATAGCTGGTATCTGAAATGTAGAACAAACGATCTGTAGCTGTGATTTATATTTGTTTAATGTGCAAATTCAACAGATAGATACTTTAGTAAGAGTTCAATGTGAAATTGAGGCCCAAACAGGCGTAAAACCAAAGCTTATTCCCGTTATAAGGTACAATAGAAAATAGCTAAATCATTAATGTAATACACGATAACAATAAATAGCTATATACATGTAACTTTAATAAATAGTGATCTGAGTAGCACGAATATACATCAAATATCCTAATGCTTGGTCGAATTTATTAAGATTGAGGCCGTAATAGGGGTATCTAAAAAGGGAAAAATAAAATGAAATCCATTAGTAGAGAAGTATTGTTAAAATATATTTTCTTAAAGTTTTAATCGAAGGGACTCGGTAACCCAAGTTCATACTGTGTTAAATATTGGCATTTGAGCTATTTCACAGTTTAATAGTTAATATGTA
Source organism: Spisula solida (assembly GCA_947247005.1). Taxonomy (NCBI): domain Eukaryota; kingdom Metazoa; phylum Mollusca; class Bivalvia; order Venerida; family Mactridae; genus Spisula; species Spisula solida. The sequence continues at coordinate 42,192,425 of OX365948.1, read as the reverse complement.
CACGAGGCCCCGCTTGAGGTACTTAAACAACACATGAAGTACATTGCAAGGCAAATGTAGTAAATACATAATTTAAAGTAAATTTAAATAAAAATATTGTATGTGTTTCAATATTAACCACGACTAAATTTTGTATTACATGTGAAGATATTTAGAGTACAACAATGAATACAACATACTTGCAATTGATCTAAGCATACTCAATACACCATAATGAGTATCCTTAGTTTACATTGTATTAATTAAGTAAAACATGTAAAAGAGCAATGAAATGCACCGAGGCCGCATTCCCCTCTTTTATTCTGAAAGGGGCATGTGTTCATTTTGTATTAATGTGTATGCTATGCAATGCCCTGGTGGAAGATTTTGTGTGCTGGAGGTCGGTACGGCACAATGAATAGTTGTGTCCTGTATCATAAAAGCGCAGAATGGCTCTTCTTGACAAAAGCCTATGATACAGAGCGTATAATGGAAGTACCCAACCTTGATAGGTACTCAATGGAGCCAGGAATACATGGTAAGGTAACTCTCACGAGTCAGAAATGGCATTTTAAGTAGGTAGTGGTAGGTTCCCCAATGAGTGCACCTGACTGCATTAGGTACTACAAGGACACATAGATGGCTATGTTGAACAGTGTAAGATAAATTGAAAGTAGGGGGTAAAATACCCAATGGACCAAAACCTTATATGTAGCTCTGCCACATGAAATAATGAATGGTAGTTCCAATGAATACTAGGATAGGTACCCTACATAGACAGGAATGTGTGTGTCAATAAGTGCTAGGTGCCCAATGGAGCCCGGCCGGGGTTTATCGAGGAGGAGTATTAAGTAATCACTAAGCATGGCGTTTTAAGTAATCCACAAAAAGGTCACAGCCGACACAAGGAGTGTTAGGTACTGTACTGTGCAATGAATGGAATATAATGTCAAGCTAATGATGTTAGAGACCACAAGAAGCAAATCATAAATTTTCCGATCACTGTTAGATACACCATACCGTATGAATTGGCTATTCCAGGCAATGTTAGAAATCCCACAGAGCGAGTAATGGCTGTATAAGCTTAACAAATATTGCACAATCATTGTTGTTATTATTAACCTGCGGCCGCAAGTTATATTGGATTGCCAAAAGTAAAATGACCATGGAGGGGCACGTGACATGTTCTCGATGGTTTACGATTTCAAAAATAATATCCAAAAAAAGAAGCATTTTGTAAGAATGTCGTGAACCAGACTAATTCCATTATTCCATGCGGATAACATCGGTATTTATCGCATTACAATAGTTTATTTACCAAAGAAAGCAGAACTATTCCGAAATTTCACTTTGAACGCGAGACCACGAATCTAAACAGCAGGTGTCTGCAGCTGCATAAGATTCCCAGTCAGTAATAAATATAGTGGGTAATGAATGCACTACATCCCGTAGAGAACACATCGCTAGATTAACAGAAGAATGGTATTGATACATGATAAAAAAATCTAATTCTTTTGAATTTGTTCATTCGTTCGGCACATACATTTAACACAACCAAATAATTGGACGATAATCGGTGTTGTCCGATTTTACATGTATTGGAATTATTTTGACAGAAACATTAATTTAAACTTACATCGGAATAAATTCGAATTGCATCCAAACTGCAAAAACCACATCCTAAACAATACAACTAAATTACAAGGCCGCAGGTAATCACCCGCAGGAAACTATTTGACTTGTATTCATTTATTTACTATATGCTTTATACTGCCGGAGAGTTACATTCAAATTAAACAATGACGGTTTCGGTTTTAGATTTTTTGTTAAGTTTTGTATGCATTGATATTTTGTGCAACGTTATGTTTAGGTACAAGTCAAGATCTAAATTGCGAAATATCTTCATTGGCTTTTTGTGTACGCGGTAGTAGATTATATCCTGTTTCAGTATTTAAGTAGCCAATAAAAACAGTGCTTTATATTCATTTATGTACTACCGTATATGGTTTATACTGCAAAAATTGCGCCGGAGTGTTCCATTCAAATTAAACAAAGACAGGTTCGGCTATAACTTTTTTTTGTTAAGTTTTGTATGCATTTGGATTTTGTGCAAAATTATTTTCAGATAATATCAGCGTATCGACCTTGTCTATTATGTCGAGTTACGAGGTTTTAAGTCGCTTTGTACCAACAGAATTGTGACATCATTGTTAACAATATAACTGGATACGTTTTGTGCACGCATTGGTATCATATTGCAAAATAATTGTCGAACGACGTGGTTTTAAATATAGCAAATACTTTAACAATATATACGATGGGCGTTCAAAATGTATTGTTCATGTCCTTTGAATTGTTCTAAGACAATATTTAGAATTATTCTACGACTAATGTTTAAAATGTGGATATTTCTTCTCTATGCATGGAAATTGCATGGCTTACGCCAAAAATTAAGTAATATGTATTGAACTAAGGTATACTCGAGTATACTGCCCTTATTTTCATTTTGAGCAGAATTTGTTGTAGTTGTTAAGAAAAATAAACGTCATCATTCATTAAACTGCAACATACGATACTGAATTCGTATGTGTGCCTCAGAGCTTAAAATAAAAATGAATTTATTTGTTGTCTACGAGTAAGACGGTCGACAACAAGGGAGACCAGTCTTGTTCATACAAAATGATACTTGTTTGTTCACGCACCAATGACTTCGTATCAATTATGTTTTGTTTAAGAAATAAAAATCTGTTCGCGTATTTTGTCGGTGAATAAAACACGGACACTCGTTCGGATTTTCCGCATCCGAACGAGTGTCCGTGTTTTATTCACCGACAAAATACAAGAACAGAGTTTTTATTTCGATTCTAAACACGATAATATCCCGCACTATTAAATGTGCGCATTCCATTTTGACCCATTTGACATTTAACATAATTCCACGCTGAAATTGAGTGGCTTATGGGCTGGTACAATTACCTCCCTCGTTAATGAAAACGACCTTCGTAATTTTCTGAAGGAAATAACACATTTTAAACATTGAAACAATTTTAATTACACGAGTAGATAGGGTATCTATTTCATGAAATGAAAAATATAAATGAATTGATAATCAGAAGTTTTCATGAAACTTAGTTTCGAGACTATATTGGAGTTTCTAAAAATAGATGCGTCATAGCTGTAACACTGGATTCTCGTGCAACTCGCCTTGTTGGCGACTCTTGGAAGTTTTTACGATAAAGTTTACGTTCATTCATTCATAAATATGTCACGTGATACGTCCATTCATCCATCTAAAATAGAAATGGGACTATTACATTCAGTAAGCATGTTACGATGTATGTTAATCTGACTTTGGAATTTCAAGTTTACATACTACATTAAATGGTTTGTATTCAAACCGAAAATCATGCTTACTTTGGAAATATGAGTAGCTTATTTGCATATATCATGAAAAAGCAAATTACTAGCATGTTTAATTTATTCATTAAACACCCGTTTGTGTCTTAAGTTGTAGTTAGTGTTATTATACAGTGCCCACCAATAATAAGTCTACAGTAAATAATTTTTGCAAAATTAAACTTTGTTAAATCATTCATTATCTGTTTATCAGACAGACACAATTATGCTAGTTTCTGAAACTACTGTTACTAAATGAGTCAAAATAGAGATAGAAATAAAGATGAAGATGTTTGGAACTAAAATAACCATGTGATCAAAAAGGCTGAATTTTCAATGTTTTTGTGACAAAGTTACCATCCAAGAAGGACAAAGAAACTTTAGATTTTGCACTCAGGGTACCAATTAATGTATGGCCTTTCCATTTAATAAACAAAAATATTCCTTTTCTTCAAATATATTGTTGCTTCACTGTTCTGCAAATAGTAATACTACAGGCAAGTAAGTGCGCAAATAACATATGTATACTTATTTTTGGTGGGCAGTGTATATATAGATGAATTTCACTTCACCTTTTTATGAGTTATGTAAATGGCCAAAGGTATGTATATATGCCGATTTGCTTTAAATAAATCTATTCAGGTGACTGCGATGTTATACATCGATAATCTCCGTGGTAATATTCATGATGCTGACCTCACACCCTTTATGATGGTTATCTTCAAGCAAAACGTAATAAGTATATAGAATAACAAATACATGTACATGTATAACTATAATCGTTCTTCAATGTGTTTCACTCCTACAAAATGAAGATTATTGTTTATTTAATAATATTTAGTTAAAACTTAAACATTTTGTCTGATAAGAAATATTCGTAATATGAAAAAACAATTAACTTAAATTTTAAGACAGCTACGTAGATTCTATAGATCTATTCCAATTCTATCACTAATTGAATTCATACTGGGTTCCTGTATAAGTTACAGTGTATAAACAAATTTATAATAAGACCTAATGGAAGAAAAACTTTGTGAAATATAAAGTACATTTATTAGATCTATCATGTTCTAGACGGATATTCAATCTGCAGTTTCTTGTCACATTAAGTGTTCCTATCGATAGAATTTGCTCACAATTTGTATATATACACAATATCATGCTAGGAATAGAATGAAGTGAAAAAATACACAATTTTTACCGCTTGTTTAAGAGATAACTTCCAAAACATAACGGCACTTGTGAAAAATTCGTTAAATTGATGGCACGAACACGCTTCCGTACTTATTTTTTTGGTTCAGCAGGTCATCTTTATTAATTTCCATTTTTTGTTATTTAAAGCGTCTAATCGCTATTTTTATATTACCGTGACTATTAAATAGATAAATATAGACAAATTTATCATTCAACCAAAAGAAAACCTCAAACAAAAGAATATTTAGATTCCTCTACTTTCCACAAAATCATGCAATTTCAAATTAATTTGCTATGTGTGTGCATGTACACATTCCCATAATGCCATGCCTTGTGTAAATACATTATACTTACTTCAAATGAACCCCTTCAGCTTTATTTATGATAAAAATACATCGATTTTTAACCCGGATATCGATTGTTTATAACTATACCTTCCATTTTATTATGATGTCATCCGTGACGTCATCGAAAAATACCGAGTATGGAAAACCGTTTACGACATCGTCGCTGATGTTAAAAAACGATAATCAAAACTTGCTTTAAACAACTTTCCCCTCATATTTCAAGGTGCGGGTTTTAATGGTATGTATATATAAGCGTATACTATCGTCCAGTATTGAAAAAAAATCTTTTGCAATTTTGTCTAGGTCAAATTTTATTTTGAATGGACTATTATGCCATGTCGTATTTTCGCTTTTTCGCCACAACAAAGGGAAAATACGAAAATGTAACAATGCGAAAAAGTCGACTTTGTCGTATCTTTGCGTTGTTTCATTTTCGCTTTGTTGTGGCCAAAGAGCGAAAATACGACAGATGCAGGGCGACAATACGACACCTAAAATATGTCGTGTTTTCGCCTTACATTTGTCGTATCTTTGTAACAAAGCGAAAATGCAACAATGCAAAAAAGTCGACTTTGTCGTGTTTTGGCATAGTAACATTTTCGCTTTGTTGTGGAGACAAGGCGAAAAGTATTCTTTGGACTTGTGAACATTCGTAGAATTTGCCGAATATGACAAATCAGACTCCATGTCAATTTTGTCAAACTATATTATATTTTGTTATTATAATGAATTCAATAATGTTACAAAAATGACACACATGCATTAGTTATGCAAATCAAATATGCAATGCACTCACACACACAATTTGTACGGGTTATCTGCATACTGGCGTCAATTCGAACTTATACACATTCATTTGAGTACCATAGATGCCTCGAACAGGTTGATGGCTCGAACTATTTTCCCGGTCCGAATGTAATTCGAGGCATCGAAGTTCTATCATATACGAGTATATGCATTTTCACAGTCAATGTCAATTCCTGGCTGCATTAAGTCAAAACGCAAAACACACTGCGCATAATTCGTTACATATGAATTATTTTCAGTAATGTTATATCTAAATTTTATGCTCTATTTTCAACTAGTAAAAACCAATAAGATACATAGCACATCTCAGTACATCGCAAACTCAAATAAAAGAACGTAATTCCTGTAACATTCTCAAATATTCACTCAATGCTAAACAGTTTCTACGTGCACGTACATACATTAAACGTCACAACACATACGATAGCTGACATCTTTACATTGTATATGAAAGTTACCACTATAACGTCTTCCGAATACATCCATTGTATGCACTCTTTTCTCTTTATTGCATGAGTCTAATAAGTAGTACTTAATTACGACCTATGCGCAAGAAAGTGTTTCTGTATCGGGCTTTATGTCTCTCTTACGGACTTTAAATTTGACCATACTAAGAAAGTTCCGTGGTGGTAACGCTGTAAACGGAGTAGATTCCCTTAAAGGTGCTGCCTCACAGATCGGGCTGAATTTTTTTGTATATCGTAATTTCCCATCCTTACCAAGTATTGATGTAATACAAAGACACTGACGGTTGCTTTATGAAAGATTTGGTGCAAATAAGCAATTTAAACCATTCTCGATATCGCACACTGAGTGTTTTTTTCTATTAAAAATAGCTCAGAGTTTCCTTCCAACATGCTGTGTGAATAATGTACATTAGCATCAGACAAGATGAGTCTAGTTCCATTTTGTCCAGGCAAATAACCACTTTGAACAAGTCATACCGAAGTTTTTTGTAAGGACTATTTGCGTTTCCGATTTTGGTCCGCTAATGCATTTAGTGGTTTATGACCTAAAAACGTTTTTAGTTCGGTACAACGCTCTACTAGTAGGCTATCGATTACTAATTTATTAACACAGCATTTCAGTTTATTTAATAAAAATATCACATAGTGACGTGCACATCTTGATAATGTCAAACACATACTTACGGCTGATAACATTTTGCCTCTCTTGCTGTATAAATATGTTTAGCGACCCATCGCAAGATACCCTCTCCTCAGACCGTCTAGATATTTTAGTAGGCCTATAGTTTACTTTGCTGACCCAAACCCTAACACAAAAACAGCACCGGCTTAATCACATTGTCGTTACAATAGCATGATTATAATCACCAAATCTCAAGACACTTTTTTGTAATGGTATTGAAATAATAGTACAATGTACAATGTATCTAGACCATATAGAAATGAATAATTATCTTTTAACAATCTTGAATGAACAAAATAAACTGAAGTTGAAAAATTCGGATCGATAACTGAATTAACAGTTTACTAGTTTTTCAGGTTTCTTTTTAAATATCCGTAGTTTTGTAATGGTATTGAAATAATAGTATCTAGACCATATAGAAATGAATAATTATCTTTTAACAATCTTGAATGAACAAAATAAACTGAAGTTGAAAAATTCGGATCGATAACTGAATTAACAGTTTACTAGTTTTTCAGGTTTCTTTTTAAATATCCGTAGTTCATGTTCGATGACGCATTGCACATAAGACCACAGTTCTTCGTTTTTTCGTTACTCGGACCCTCCTGCCCAATTGAAAAACAACAAAATAGCATATAATGTTTTGATGATATATGTACCAGCCTTGTTTTAATATTTCAATTTATTGTTAATAATAAGTTGTATTATATTCGTGTTTCACTGCAGTGTACTAGTATTAAGATAAATTGGCTGTTGTCTTGAAAACTAACACTGTTGTTGAGTGTTGATTGTTTTAAATTGGACCGTCATTGACTATTCTACCACCAACAGCTCGTGAAAGCTATATTTTGGGAGTTTTTTATTTTTTCCTTCCTCCTGTCGACATTTCACACAAAAAAGACTGAGTAACAAAAAATAAAATAAACTCTGGCCTAACCGTTACATATGCATGCTGTATAAAGATAATAACAAAAAGATTATATTTAGTCAGACAGGGAAGGCAGCACTCAACCAGCCGAGCACAGAAAACATTAAAAACACACAAAGCACAATGCCCAACTAAACAAGCGCAGATCCGCCCAAGTCCAAGCTGTCGAAAAGTATAATTAATTATAACTAGCTGAATGACCCAGTAGAAAAGATTCAGCAAACAAAAGGCGGAATGACCTAGTTACAACAGTTAAACTGCTGAACTACATAGTTTTAGCAGCCTTTAGTCTCAAAAGTTAAATAACAGTATTAAAACGTTGAAAGGCCCGTATAGTCGTATGACCTACTTTCAATTAGTAAAATGACGTACATGTAATTGAACAAATCTAGATATGACAGAATTTGGGGAGCAAGAAAGGCTAAAAAAGGAACACACACAAAGAAATGACACAGGCACCAAACATGCAAACGTCACAATGTCCAACACAAAACTGAAAGGGAAAATTAAACTATAAAGCTGATGCATCTCCTAATTCCATGTGTAAAAATCTTCTCAAAAGTTAAAGAATCACTGTAAATGGGTTAAACCTGTAGCTGCAGAATTGTGTCGGTGAATAAAACACGGGCACTCGTGATTTAATTTTTCCGCATCCGAACTCCTGCCCATGTTTTATTCAACGACAAACTACGCGAACATATTGTAACGCCCGTGCGTGTGTGTGTACTGTATGTGCGTGCACTGAGTGACTGTGCAGATGTACTGAAAGGCACTAAGTACCTGTGTGCGAAATATGTGTGTGCACAAACACCTGTGGTGCTACAACAGCAATCAATATGTGATATGATCAAGAGTATAGACGTAGGTCTAACAACAACTCGGACCGATAGCCTGGTTGAAAACTGGTTAAATACACTGGTAGCGTGTATCACAGCTTGAGAGTGGCTAAACTGGCTACAAGAGACCAGATAGCGGCTAACAACTGTGCGAGACCGTGACAAATGCCAAGATAATAATCAATTCAAAGAGTACAGACAAGGTTCCTTTCGGCTTAACGTGAATTTATTAGGTAAAAGGGCTTAACAAAAAGACAAGAGAGGATATCAGACCAAATACTAAATAATTACTAAGACTAAAATAACGATAGTTCGAAGCCAGAGTCAGACAGACGACAGATTGCTTAAAGCAGGCCCAAGTTACACGACCGCCAAATGTCAAATAATATTACAGATAATGACCTCAATAAAGTCTACAATAATAATCTAATCGAAGCAATTCAGAATAAAAGTTGAATGAAAAGTTACTTAACAAATACTAACAAAAAATAGAGAGCTCCAGAAACACGTCTGGCCTGCTCTGGGGACAGTGGCAATGTGAAGAAATACACGCGCTGCTAATGAGATGCAGAACGAATTTGGTATGGCAATGAGCTTAGAGATTAAAACTTGCAATAGAGCCGGTAAACAGACTGAACATTACTAAGATAACATTACCAAAAATACATAAAACAATTAAACATACTAATGCCTAGAAAATACCAACTTATTACAATCTAGCTTTAAATAAAATATGATCTGACTTTGAAGGTTAGAGATTAAATACTAACCGGAAGTTGCAACTACCAAAAACAAACATGGCGGACAAATGTCACATTTTCCAGAATGCTACGAACATAAAGTCAAATATTGTGATACAGCAACGATCTAGCATCTGATTGTTAAGGTAACTAGTTAAATCTAATAAATATCTAAGTATATCTATAATATTATGGCATGACATAGCATAATAAAGTCAATAGCGCTTTCCAAACTCTAAAAATGTACATGTAAGTCATTGTTACTAAAAATAGCACAACAACATTGGGAGCTAAATAGACTAAATAGAGGCCTGTACTTATCATCTGAGGCCATTATATGATGTTCCAAACATCTGAGGCCATGCCTCACAATATATTTATTTCTTAAACAAAAATAATACAATAAGTGCATTTTCCGTCCCATTTATTTTCAATCTTGTGCATAATCACTTTTAATTTTCAATGCATAATCTTTCAATCTACGCTGATAACCAGCAGCCAGTCGACCATGCAGTATATCAATCAAGGCTAGAGTTATCTTCAGCGAGTTATATCAGCTGGTAAATTGTGCTAATAGAAGGTCATGGATCAAGTCACATTCTTCGTACTACTAGTATACAAATGTACTTTATTTTTGCTTCATCTATTAATATTCCCTCTATGAGTTAGCGCCTTTATTTGCACTAGTCGTCTAGTTTTATCAGTTAAGTGTCAAATCTATTGGCTATTTTATCTGAACTTAAAGACAAAATTAATGAGTTTTTTAAAACCTTTTTACTAATCTTTCGAAATCATTTAAGTATCAGTTCAATTACAATCATGTTCAACATGACTATGTAACTGTGACTTCTCAATGTGACATGTCAATGTGACTTCTCACGTACGTTATATAATATCGTCTTTGTTTGGCTCCCGACAGATTGTAGACTGTAGTGGGATAGATTGCCATCCTGTTCATTGTTACGGTTAATGGCGATAAACTTGTAAAAAAGGTTATGCAATAAATGTATGGTATGTTATATAGGTACTGGTTTATAATTCGGTCCATTTGTATGTAAGGTAAATGGGTTGTCATATAATGTTAAACACGTGCACGCCGAATGTTGGAAACTGGGACAATCAAGAAGAACAAACTATGATAATCAAGCGGAGGCCCTACCACTAGGCTATCAAAGCGGGCATAATACAGAGGTTCCAAAAAGAAACTATACAGTTTCAGTGTACATTGATCAAATCTCTTCAGTCTGCTATTGTAGAGAAAATTTGCGCATGTGTAGACAAAAGTTGTAAGTTTTTTCTGGGACCAGTTTTAAGATTATAACTTGGATAATTTTTAGAAAAAAGTAAATTTACTGAAATTACCTTATTATCAGTAATGTATGACGTTCTCAAGATGTCCGCCCGTCTAACGTTTCCGTTCTTGCACGTCTTTTAAACTACTAATAACATTTTCTCATGTGTCTAAATTGATCTTCTTACCTTCTCTTTTGATGTTTCTCGTGAGCAAAGACGTGCCTGTTGGCTTAGTGCTGTATACTAGCGATTTCACATAGCCCCACAAGAAGAAGTCGTAATGATTTAGATCCGGGCTGGGGGCGAACCATGTCACACCACAATGGTATTTCCTGGGAATTACTTTGTATCCAACTGTTTCAAGGAATTCATCCAACCCCTTATGTACAATGTGTGACCCAGGCACATCTTGCATGAACTACTATGCATTATTCAAAACAATAAATCACATGCGGTTCTTACGAACGAACTAGTTTAACAAGACAAGTAACGGGTTTAGTTTAATTCTTTCTATTGTGCTATCTCAAAGACCTAATATTTAGGTCTTTGGCTATCTGAATCGCTAATATACAACGGACAAATCTGTGCTGCTGAGGAACATCAAAAGACAAGGTTAGAAGATCAGGTAAGACACATGTGAAAATGTAATTGATAGTTTCAAAGAACGGGTGCAAGAAGGGAAATGTCAGAAGGCGGCATGTATCGTGAAAACGTCGTTAATTTCTACAAAATGATGTCACAGACAAAATAAGGTAATTTTAGAAAATTGACATTTTTCTAAAAATTATCCGGGTTATAATCTTAAAATTGGTGACAGAAAGAACTTACATCTTTTGTCTATACCTATTGTGATATAATGTACGGATTTGATAAATAGACACTGAAACTTTATAGACACATTTCAGTGTGACGTCACAAGCACCTGGCACTGTTAATCTGTTCGGATGGCAGAAAGGGGCCAGCATTTATAAACAAACATAGGCACAGGAATCTTGTTTCATAAATAACTTTTTCATTTTTTGGTCGAATTTCAATATATTTATATCCATGGAAAGCGCTTGACTTTCATATTTTAAAAATGCTATCGGTTTAATAGTTTTACAGTTCAAACACACCCAAATAATTAATCAAATTAACCAAAATTATTCATCTGGTTCACCACCAACATATGTCAAGTTTAAATAGTTGTTAAAACGGGAAATTTCAGATAAGAATTTTTTTTTACATAATCAATATAAATATTATGAATTTAAAGAGCTTTCCACAGATATAAGACACTTGTAAATTGTACGAAAAATGAATAAGTAGTCTCAAATATAAGATTACTAGTTTTAAGACAATATCAAACATAAAATTATATTTTCCTGCCATCCAGATAAAATCAATAATCCATATCTTGATGATATCTTGTTACTAGTTTTAGAACATAAACAATAATATGAAATATGCCTATACTTTCTTTTTGGACACCCTGTATTATGCGTTTTCAATATACTATTAATCGGGCTTTACATAAAAATTATATTTCAAACAATTATTATAAATACGCATTCAACTTCAGTAAACAACGCACGATTTTATTGTAAATTGCGTGTTAAGCTATGTCATGTGGGCTAGGCAGACATATTCAAATTTTGGAACACGATGATATAATTATTTACGGTGATAATCAAGTCTAACCTGTGTACGCTTTAGCAGGTCTTTCAATATATTCGAAATGTTCATGCAATAGTTGTCCGCTAGCCAGTCTGGTTGGGGCAAGTCGTTTTTGAAAAATAATTTATCGATGATAAAAAGAATTTTTAAAACTTAAAAAAGTTTAAAAATATAAAACTTAAAAAACTTAAAAAACTTAAAAAACTTAAAAAACTTTAAAAATATAAAACTTTAAAAAAAATTAAAATTTCGTCGCAAATATAATAACAACGTTATTTTCTAAATTATCATTATAGAATTGGGACGATATATGACTTAAATTTATAACTAAGACATTAGAAAATCGCACGGTTCATAGTGATTTAAATTCGTTCAAAATGAATCAAAGATCGTTTTGTGTCGCTGTTTTCCTGTTATGTACATGCTCGTTAATAGTCCGTACGTCGTATGCTGAGGAAAACTGCATATTTGTGTTTACGTACAAGGGACAAGGGATAGAAACTTTAAAGACGGATCTAAATGACAAACTTTCAGATAATAACCTACCTTTGGTAAACACAATCGCACAAGTAAGTAATTTTGTCATTTGCATTATAAATTATTTGTTAAGTATTTGTTTCGTAGTGCTATTCAAATTTAAAGAAAAAAATATAATAGAAAATTTTAATAAAGATGGCTCTAGAGCGGGTTTTGGGGTTCAGGGTCTGATACAAATCTTGAAAAGAGCATAAGCTCGATCCTAGGAATAATACGAGTCATCGTTATTTCTATTAGTGGTAGATAGTGAACGAAATATTGATGTTGTTTTATCTGTCGAGGGGGTGTGAGTATGCTATAGTCCAGTCAGTGTAAGGATACAGTAACGCTGCAGTCGTGTCCACTATTACGGTGTTAAACCAATTATAAAGGCTTAAACAGATTTCTAAACTAACATACTATATTCGCACTACCTATTTAGACAATGATTGTAATCTTCTGTGTACATATAATCGGCCACGTCACTCTCACCAGATCCTAACTGGATTATATCTGGTTTGTAAATTATATTCATCTGATCGCAACGTCTATATTGCGGGTATATAGTGCTTACGCAGCCTGTTGATTTTAAAATGAAAACCCAGCACAATTCCAACGTTGAAATTGACTTACAAGATGTTAGTACAATGGAAATTATCAATTTTATACGCACACGGTAAAACTTACTAACTAGCTAGGAACTCACAAATTGGTGGTTCCCGTCTTGGAGTTTATTCTTCCTTACCCATAGCAGTGTTATACGGATGCCCGGACTACTTACGGTTTTATTGAATAATACTACAACACAATGCATGTCACCTGCACCGATGAACGCAGCAAGTCTAGCGGCTTTGTATCCAATAAAAATATAAACATAAAAGCATTATAAAAGACTAGAAGAAATTAAGAAACAAGCGCCTACCTTTTTGCGTTGAAACTGTCCGCCATCTTAGTGTGTCTCATCTTCCAACCGGCACAGTTACACGACAGTGGTTTATAGTCTGATCTGATCTGCCGAGGTATGGCCTACTTAAATATAGGGGTTTCTTTTGCTATTTTGACACTAAGGGCTGAAGCAACTTTGACCCAATATTATTATTGGCTTGATCCGACTACGTGACTTTTATTCTTGAAACTGTAAACAATGCAGACAGAGTGCCTAATATTTGATTGCGTTTCGTAGGGTATTTCAGCAACATGACTTTTTGGGAATAATGCAAATGGCATAGTTTTATGAATTTTGATTGAGGTAACCGAAAAGTACATGTTTAGACCTCGTATTGTAAATATTTTGCCAAGGTAAAAACAAAATTAGTCTGGTTCTCAATCTTTACAATCTACGCAGTATAGGCTTGGCGTCATCTAAATAAGATGGCGACCCATGGTAAGCTTCAAAATGGCGGAATATAGTGTTGTATCATTGTAAAATTATCATGTTTACAAATACACGGTGTATAACCGTATCGGTACCCTCTCAGTGCAAAATGATATATCGGTACCCTCTCAGTGCTGGCACCGGTCTCTCTCAGTGCAAAACAATGAATCCGATTGACGAAGATCCGCAGGTGAGGTAAGAAAATCTTTTTTTTGTCCAAAAATACCGGTTTATGCATAAAAATCGATAGCCCACGGAAACCCCCGATGATTAACCATTGTCTTCCTGTTGTTTAATTTGTTCTATCATTGTTCACAAGTTCTGGCGCGGCTGGAATGTTGACCGATGGACGTTGTGCGAATGAACATCAAGCCATGTTTATGAAGCTTAAAATGCGACTTTTCTTCTATATAGCAAATATCTAGTACCTCAGACGCGGCATCTCAGTTCTGGCACCGGTACCCTCTCTGCTCGTTGCATCAATTTGATTGCAAGTACAGAGAGGGTACCGGTGCCGCGTCTAAACTGAAAGTATGGTGTTTTTTTAAGAAATGTGATGGAAGTTACCGAATAAAAGGCTTTTAGGGGCAAGATATGATCAACGGCTTTACGTCTGAGGTACTAGATATTTGCTATATTGAAGAAAAGTCGCATTTAAGCTTCCTAAACATGGCTTGATGTTCTTTCGCACAACGACTCTCGGTCAACATTCCAGCCACGCCAGAACTTGTGAAAAATGATAGAACAAATTAAACAACAGGAAGACAATAGTTAATCATCGGGGGGGGGGGGGGGGGGTTCCGTGGGCTATCGATTTTTATGCATAAACCGGTTCTTTTGGACAAAAAAAGATTTTCTTACCTCTCCTGCGGACCTTCGTTGATAAAACAGTGCCTGTGTTGTCGGACTACACAGGTTAAAATTGTTGTTTAAGTGAGATAATTTTAAGACCCTTCAGAAAACAATCTTAGTCTATCACCCTGCCCCAAAGTTTATATAATTATTATATTTCAAGTTTCCCCATTTTTTTTCTTTCTTGTATATTATTTTGATTATTTGTTTGAATATAAATTGTATTTTAACATACATGTATTGTTGTTTAAGATATGGCGTTGTCCCGGACAGAAGACTACAACGTGCCGAAACCCGAAACAATGGTTTAAAGTCAGTATGCATCAAGGACAAAATACCGACTGTGATAAAGCAAAGACATTATTACAGGAAACTAAGAAGGCATGTATACATATTTATGCATAAAATTTGGGTACGCAATATTAGTTACATCCCTTTTAGTTAAAATAAATGCATGCAAAAAACAAAACGGTTAAATTGTGGGGTTTTGGAAATCTTCAATCAATGACATAGATGTTCCTATAGAAAACTGCTCATTCATTTTTTTTAAATTGAAATTAATTATCAAATTACCGAAATGTATGCAGTTATTTCACCATGCTTAACTAAATTTAGTTATGAAAACGCATTGCTACATGTATATCTAGTCTAGTTCCCAACCAGTTTAATTAGTGATGATATGAACATTACTTTGCCTAAAATGAGATACGACGAAATAGTAATATTACACCAGTTCTTCCGCAGTTATAATACTGGTTAAACAGATTATCTCTACATATTACAAGAGCGTATCAGTCAGTCCTTAGTAAATTTATAACCCCTTTCTAAAATCTTACTTTTCTGAAAGGTATTTCATGTATAACAATACTTGACGATTGATTTTTGTTTGATTGCTTATATCAAGCTTACACTCTTGTACCGGAAATATTCTAGAAAAATATTTTTACCTTATTACGTTATCTCTTTAAGGAGGTACGCGCACCTTTGATCTAACGATCGAATTTTCCTTGAAACATCTTAAAATGACAGAACAGTCTTCTAGAACAACATTGAAATCATAAAAATGATATGTCACCAGGCTCGTTTTCGACATACATGGCTTTCTTATGACCTACCGTTGTATTTTGTTCATTTTATCTATTTCCTGCATCTATGGCACCATTATGTTCTTTTTTAAGATTATTACTATATGAAACCACGTTTAAGCATTGCATGATATTTTGTGTGTTCGATGGTCATTCCTATTGACATTAGTCACAATTCCGGCTGCCTGGTGAACAAATTCAGTATTTGAACATGATAAATAGTTACCCCACCCACTTGCAAAAAAGTGTGATTTTCAAACGATTTCAAATGAACGTCAAAAAATACCTAACGATCGAAAATGATTTAGAATTGGCCCTAAGTTAAGTATCAAATAGAACACCAGTTTAGTCAAATAAAAAATAGGGGTCACGAGCCTTTTTTGGGAGCTGTGCATAAAAAAGTACTAATTATGAATGAATTTGCATAAAATTAACCTAATTTGCATATTGTAATGAAATAAATTTTTATTAAAAATATTTCAAAGTGTGGCTACCTCTTATAACTAAACCATGCACTACATATTATATATAAGCATATGCATTTGAACAATTGTAGGGACTTATTGTGAACCCATATTATTCACAATTTTGCCGTTCCCCACCCACTTTTCATACATGCAAACAAATAAAAAGTTAAAAATATCTAATTTGTGCAATAATATTATGTTCATTATCATTAATCAACATTCATATGCGATCATTGAAACTAAAATTCATGTTTGTTTTTATCTAATACGATTTTGAAATTTCGCGCATGCGCACAAGGCGGCCCGTACCTCCTTAATACCCGGACGATCGATATTGCTGAAAAACCAATGGACTGATATTGATGAAAATGTACAGAAATACAGTCACACTATTAATTTATTAACATACTAAATTTCAACTTGTTACGATGAAGGGTCTACATAATAACCAGAGTTTGTGTTCGGTTGGATGAAATTTTATTAAGTTTTGTCAAATGATCAAGTTGATGAGTAAGTCTTATCAAACGAAAAATTATTGCAATTGCATGTTTCAATCAAGCGCTATAGCGATCGTCCGGGTATTAAATGAACGACCCTCGTATGTATATGTATACCTGGGTAAAAATAACAGTTGTGTTGTGTTCGGTTCGGTTCGGTTCGGTTCGGTTCGGTTATGTTCTATTATGTGACTTCTTATATATCCTCATGACATTTTACAATTATTATCGTCTGCTGCTAATTTCATATAGCGACATTGAACAATTACCATTATTTGGCAAACCTATGCAAATCATACATGTAAAGCCTTTACAACACTAGCTTGTCAACCCGATGAACTGATAAGCAATGTCATTGATCCTGTCGCATCGTAATAAATCAAATAAAGACTTGTAATTAAAGAGTAATTAAGCCTATTCATTGAAGTTTGTTAAATAATAGATACAACTTGTATTACAAGTCTACGATTGAACATAGATATCTCTGATAAATTTAGCTACGTATTTGCCTCGCAGACAGACACGCAACTTGGCTTGTATGAATACCTTTGACAGTAGCTATCCATTAAATATTTAAAAATCGTGTATTTAACCTCACCTGGTGGACGGGATTCGAACCCACGACCCCAACGTCGACGGCGTCTAGCAATGAAGTGACCGCGACCATACCGACTGCGCCACCGAAACAACTCCCAAAAAAGTTGCTCCATCCATTACATGATATACCCGTTTCTAATATCAATATTAATACATGTCATGGTTTACCCGTTTCAAATAAAAAGGCATTGCATGGTTTACCCGTTTCGTATATTACACATTACATGGGTAACCCGTTTCTAAGACCAATACAGTTCATGGTTTACCAGTTTCTAATATCAATGTATCGTATGGTATACCCGTTTCTAATATCAATATCAATACAGTTATTGTTTACCCGTTTCTAATATCAATACATTGCATGGTTTACCCGTTTCTATTACCAATACATTGCATGGTTTACCCGTTTCTGATATCAATACATTGAATGGTTTACTCTTGTCTTATATCAATACAAATGCATGGTTTACCCGTTTCTAATATCAATATCAATACAGTTATTGTTTACCCGTTTCTAATATCAATACATTGCATGGTTTACCCGTTTCTATTACCGATACATTGCATGGTTTACCCGTCTCTATTACCGATACGTTGCATGGTTTACCCGTTTCTATTATCAATACATTGCATGGTTTACCCGTTTCTATTATCAATATCAATACAGTTATTGTTTACCCGTTTCTAATATCAATACATTGCATGGTTTACCCGTTTCTATTACCAATACATTGCATGGTTTACCCGTTTCTGATATCAATACATTGAATGGTTTACTCTTGTCTTATATCAATACAAATGCATGGTTTACCCGTTTCTAATATCAATATCAATACAGTTATTGTTTACCCGTTTCTAATATCAATACATTGAATGGTTTACCCGTTTCTATTACCGATACATTGCATGGTTTACCCGTCTCTATTACCGATACGTTGCATGGTTTACCCGTTTCTATTATCAATACATTGCATGGTTTACCCGTTTCTATTATCAATACATTGCATGGTTTTCCCGTTTCTATTACCAATACATTGCATGGTTTACCCGTTTCTAATACCAATACATTACATGGTTTACTCTTGTCTTATATCAATACAAATGCATGGTTTACCCGTTTCTAATATCAATACATTGCATGGTTTACCCATGTGTAATATCAATACATTTCATGGTTTACCCGTTTCAAATATCAACACATTGCATGGTTTACCCGTTTCTAATATAATACATTTGTACATTGCATGGTTTACCCGTTTCTAATATCAATACATTGCATGGTTTACCCGTTTCTAATATCAATACATTACGTGATTTAGCCGCTTCTAACGCCTCGATCAATACGTTACATGTTTCAGCGGTTTATAATATCAAAAATTGCATGATACTGTCCAGTGAGGAAGTAGTCGAGTCCACTAATCATACGTTATTAAACCAATTATTAAGGTTTATCCTGACATACTAATGCTTAGCTAAAGTACTATATTCGCTTGACCTGTTTAGACAATGGTTGTATTTTTGTGTACACATAAAAAACCTCACTCTCACATTATGCTAATAGATGGACAAGTGGCTCATTGGTAAAGAATACTGACCGCTGATCTGAAGGGTTGTGGGTTGGATCCCGCCTCCAGCCGGATCAAACTCAGAAATGCTTTTAAGTGTTTCACACTTAACATTAACTAAAATTACTAAGTCTTTCGGGCGAGACGTTTAGCGAGGTATCGTGTATTATGCTTTACATCGGCACGTAAAAGAACCAGGGATGCTTTTGAAACTGGGGCATCTTCTGTATCATGCATTACCCCTCCCCCCAAATCTAAAGTGATTCAACCTCTTCTGTGGGTCTCGCCCATATGGATTTCCGGTGGCGAGGATAAATAAAAGCATATAAATCAAAAACATTGTCCATAGTATACCCGTCTCTAATACCTGAATTAATACGTTGCATGATTTACCCCCGTTTCTATTAATAGGTTCGGAAAGTAGGTGAAGACATAAAGCATATGAATATGGACACAAAGGCTATTACTATCAACGATGCAGCATGGACAGACCAGTGGCACTTTGTAAGTGCAATTATTGGCGTTTTTAAATCGTTCAATCATAATTATACATGTAGCAAGTATCGTAAAATCACATATTTTCGTGGGTATTAAATTTCGTTGATTATGATAAAAATCCATTTTCGTTGGGCCGTAAACCTTGTGATTTTCCCACAAAAAGAGGCGGTTGACAATACTGTTGTTGACGCCACCACGGATATACACTCTCATGTATTCTTTGACGCCACCCATTAGAAAGGCGTTTTATATGTAATGCGTTTTTATTTTGGTCATCATGAATATTTGTACTGTTTTGAGCAGCAACCGACGCAAATACCGAGTATGAGGGTTAAAGACGCATGGGACGCCGGCTACAGCGGAAATGGTATCGCGATTGCCATAGTTGACGACGGTATGGAGTATGTCCATTCCGATTTGGCTGCGAACTACGTAAGTTGTTCGTTTGTAATCCTTCGTTATGATATGTTTTTAATCTTGCTGTACGTATCGAATCTTCCGCCTATTAAAATGAAGACAAACGATACCCGACCAATTCAATGTGCAACCATAATTACATGCCTTCTTAGATTGACAAAAAAATAAGAAAAAATTAAGGTCCTGTTTCATAGATACATTTAATATAGTAACAAAAATGAGCGTTTTCGTGTCTGATTTGGCCATCACGTGATTTGTCATCAGCGACCCCCCGGAACGCGATCAGCTGAATGAAAGAGTTGATTACACTCGAGATTATTCATTTTCAGAGTGGATTAGATCGCCTCCCTATCCGACGGTGTCGTGTATCAACCTCTACGTATAAGTATGTTATTTATAGTACAGAGGAGGCTAAGATATTAGTACACGAAATTATACCATACATTTAATAAAATACATGTAACACATTGAAGTTCGCATACTTGTAGATATGGCATTTCCGTCTCACATGCTTTAAGTTAGTTTAAATGTATGTTTATGTTTCACACAGATTCCAGAATTAAGCTATGATGTCGTCGATGGTGATTCCGATGCAGCGCCTGAACATTACGACTCGTGAGTGATTTTATCTCATTTTTTCTCATAAAACTGTAATGATTTGTACAAACAATTCACGTTTGTGTCAATACTATTTTACTTTTATATATGGACCAAATGCGCGTACGAAAAATGTGCTGATTTCTAGCTAATAAATAATAGATGTACGGAGCATTGCAATACCGATGTCATAATAGAAGTAATTATTATAATAAGCATTTTAAATAAATGTTATCGATATAATTAGATAGCCGTGTGCCATGATTAAGTCGTTCTTATACAATGTTACCCTTCAAGAATAAATATTTTTCCACGAATCAATATTTTTTATGAATCAATAGTTTTTCATGAATACATATGTTTTTGTCAAGCAATATGTTTTAAGCACATAAATATATTTTAAGAATAAATAATTATATTTTTATTGAACAATTTTTTTTTCTATGCTTGAACAATTATTTTGTTTAAGAAATAGAAAATCTATTTGCGTATTTTGTCGGTAAATAAAACATGGGTAGTTTGCTGTATGCGGGGCGTAAATAGTAAGAGCCAATTTGTCAGGTGTGTTTTGTTGCGGTAATAAACTACAGATTGGTGTCCTCAATGCGTATATGGATAAAACCGCGGACCGTGTTCGAATATTGAACAAAATTTATTTTATACAATATTGCAACACTCCACACGCCATAGTTTAGACATGGAACAAATTGTTACTTTATTTAGGCTTGCAACAAATTGTTATACATGTGTTTAGGCATGCAACAAAATGACGCTACTTAGACATGGAACGAATAATCACTATATTTAGACATGCAGCAATTGTTTACAATATTTATACATGCAACAAATTGTTACTATATTTGGGCATGGAACAAATCGTTACTTTATCTAGGCATGCAAACTCTTTTTACTAGAAGAAAATATGGTACCTAAGAAATCGTCAAATTGTATGGGGATTCCGGTTTTTTACAGAGCCCAGTTTTGAGGGAGTTTACTGAACATGTACTTAGGCATGCAATAAACTGTCGCTATATTTAGAGACATTAAATAAATTGTTACTATATTTAGATCTGAAATAAATTGTTACTATATTTAGACACAGAACATTGCAAATTGTTAGTATATTTTGACATTGAACAAATTGTTACTTTATGTATATTTAGGCATGGGACCAGCTGTGCGGGTATAGCAGCGGCGGTGAAGAACACACAATGTGTTATTGGTGTGGCTTATGAGGCTGGTTTAGTAGGTATGATTAGTTTTAAGTCAATTATAATACAGCGTATTCCTGTATAAGAAATAGGACCTTATATACCGACAGACGTATGCAAGTGCGTATGTTTTATCGTGCATCCTTCCTTCGATTCTCTGGTTCGGCAATTTCTGTTCTTAATTTGTCGCGTGTAATTAATGTAGAAATGGAGAAGTTGTCTGCTACTTTCGGACAGGGACATGGTCCCTGTTGTGGGTAAACAATTAAGCCCGTAATGTCAACTTAATCGTGTACACATTTTTTCTACAACTAAGTCGGCGACTGTTATTCCATAACCTCCAGAACCAGAAACAAAATAAACTCGCCATCTCGTGCTCTCCACTTCACTTTGTCGGACAAAAGCTATACATAGCTTATGTTATTTTGTTGTACCAAATTTTCCGACAATAAATAAATTTTGACTTAAAATTTTGACTGTTCGTTCATATTGGGGTGTACAATTTAGCCAACGACATGCGGAATATTTATTGGTTAACACTGTACTGTATTACACGTTACTGTATTTAAATTACCATGCATCTTCTCAGAGAGATTAAACATTTAAGTACAGAAGAACAATAGAAAATCGGACAGGGAGGGCAGCACTCAACTCACCCACCCGAATACAGAAAACATGGGAAAAAGTCCCATACCACAACCACACGACACATTGCCCAGCACATAACTGAACGAGAAAATGAACTTAGCAGCTGCAAGCCAAAGTTTCAGCGGCAGAAACACCGAAAGCCCAAGCACTAGGTGTCAAAAGGCCGAATGGCCCAGTTTCAGCTATAAAACAGCCGAATGTACCATGCAGTTTCAGCCTTAAAAAGCTTAAGCTAAATGCCCTTGTTTCAGCAATAAAAAGGCCTAATTTTTTATTCTTTCAGCTGTGCGTCTTTTAGGTTGGGAAGGATTTAGCATATCTGAAGGAGCTATGGCGTTAACACATGAACTCGACCATGTAGACATCTATAGTAACAGTTGGGGCCCACCGGATGACGGAACATCATTTTTTGATTTAGCTCCCCTGGAAGAGGCTGCATTTGAGACAGGGATAACAGAGGTATGTCAATCGTGAAAGTTCGGCCATTTCCGTTTGTCTCCGGTAAGTAGGCAATGCATAAAGGGCGAGGTGATCAGAATGAATGGTACGTATGAAACTATTTCCGTTGTATCAGAGGTAGTATTAGACAAGTTTTAGCTGTTCCAAAAATCGTTTGCAGGGCATATCCATTTATCATGAAAATTTTAAGATTTAGCATATCAATGTTGACTGCGTAGTCTAAATTGTGCATTAGAAAGAAAGTCGTTGATAAACAATCTATTTAACCGTTCTGCTCAGTGATAAGAGTCGATGCCAAAGGTTCAGATTTTGATCGCTGGAAAACCCAGGGTTGCTCAAGTAACCGGTGAATTATAACTATGAGTCGTGAAAAAAACTGTAAAAATATGATGTTTTAAGTTATTTTTCGTAATAAATAAGCAATTTTTAGGAAACATACCCAAATTAACAATTATATATAAGGTATAACAAAATTAGAATATCAAATATGTAAAGACACCGCCATCACAGGTAACAGTTCACTATTAGTGGAGTGGAGCATTGTGGGTTATTTTTTAAGCAGTGGAGCAGACGAGAATCGAACCAGGGACCTCTTAACCCCTACGTGCAGACCATACGTCTATGCCACCGCTCCCTACAAGCCTACTACTTCACCAGGACATAACTATCGTTTTAGGGTCGTGATGGGTTGGGAGCAATTTACACATGGGCCGCTGGTAATGGTGGATGGTACTATGACGACTGTAATGCTGATGGTTATGCTAAAAGTATTTATACCATAGCTGTGGGTGCATTCTCTGAGATACTTGTACCAACTTGGTACCAGGAATCATGTGCGGCTCAACTAATAACTGTGTATAGTGGAGACCATCCGAATGAGCAGATTGTAAGTAACTCCTTTACTCTTCCTACCGTAAAATCATTAAATTTCAATAGGACAAACTTTCGTGTTTTGGGCGAACATGACCATTTCGTTAGAACGTAATTTCAAGGATGTTGGATTTCATGAAAAATGGCAAGGTCAAAATTAACACAAAATAATAGAAACAATTAAAAAATCAAACATATGCAATAATTGTTTTATTAAATGTTGCAATAAGCAGGTTAACTTCCCAAAAGCCTAGTCTTATATCTGACTGAATATGGCAACCACTTTAAACTTGACATATTACTTGGTATAGTTATCAATTCACTGAAGATTTAATTTCGTTTCTTCTTCTTCTTTACTTCTTCTTTTTCTTCTAATTCTTAAAATTCTTCTTATTATTATTACTATTATTATCATCATTTTCTTTTGCTAACGCTCAATATTGTAGACCACAACTGCCGTGAATGACACATGCGTACATACTTTTACTGGGACGTCAGCAGCATGTCCTTTGGCTGCAGGAATTATTGCTCAAGTTTTGCAAGCTAAGTAAGCCCACAATATAAACAGTTTGCACTTATAGTTGGAGTCGAAGATATACTGAACTAGAAATGTAAAATATACGAGAGTTGGCCCACTTATATTTGAACACCGCTGAATATTCGATATTTTCATGTTAACCCAATATTATAAATGAAATAACTCTTTTGAACCGCGTAAAATAATGTGTCAGGTAACATGTGCACTCACTGTTTGGTTTGTTTGCAATATGATTCGAGACGAAATCAGCAATTTTGTAGAGGGTGTGGCGTTTAGGCTTTTTGAAGGACGAATGCTCCCTAAGAAGCACCAAGAAGGTGTTAATAGATCATGGATATACCGTTTCTGTGAAGACTTTCAGTAATTTTCGTCCCTAGAAGGGTGCTTACGTTCTGTTGCTCTAATATGTGCAATGACACAAACTATTAAAAAATGCCAAAAAGTGACGATTCCTTCAAAAATCGTACCCATTTGTTGTATAATAACTAGAATAAATCCAATAACCAAAATGGGGATTGCAATGAAGGAAGGAGAGTCCTTCGAAACTATTAATCAAGTTATTTCAAAAAATGGCGAATGCCAAGCTCTGAAAAACAGTCGGTGTTCACCAGCGGTTTTACCAAAAAAATCCAAGGGAGACAATCGTCTTTAACCCCCGTACATGCTACAACGGAACGGTTATTTCGATAACGTTGTCCCCTCTGTTGGGATTATACTTTATCATTGAGATATTTACGGTTACACAACATATTGCTATTTGAGAAATGTCTAAGAGACTATTAAAAAGTTAACATTGGTTAAGCAACGTGAGTTCCCACCCGGTTGCATGGCTTGTGCTGTTGTTTGTTAAAACTGATAAGATAGAACTCATATTTATTCTACAAAAGGAAAAATAAGCGCACAGTACTATGTTTCTAACGTTTAAAATAGCTTTTGGACAAAATGTTTACCCCATCGCGTTCCATATAACAATGCCTGAAACATGGTGTTTTGGTCAAGACTCAGCTTCATACCCCACCACAATCACGCTTTTCGATACCTTAAGAACACGAATTCCAAGTATATTACATCAGAATACTAATTGCCTAAGTCTAAAATCTTGTATTCGTAAACTTTGGAATCTTAACGATAAAGCAGCATTGATTACACTCGATCAATGTTTACACCATCAATTGGGATTTTCTGTCTTAAAAAAGCTCAATTCGGTGCCCCTAAAAAATTGTTGATTTTGGGTCTAACTAAACTGCAAAAATAAAATAAAACAGTGAGTGCATGTTAGTCGACACATTTATATACGTACATGGTTGTATAGAGACTTTCGGTTATAGCGTGTCAGCATGAAAATATCGGATGTTCAACGGCACCTCTCGTACAAAAGTAGCGGCGACAGAAAATAGCATTATATTATGATATTTTAGTAATTCTGTAAATACTGTAATTATGCATATTCCTGGAATAAGATGAAAAGTAGTACCGAATATTGACATTTATATTATATAAGTACGCTAAAACATCAAGGAAAGTAAACAGGTATCCTATTTCTACACCCGCAAGAAAATAGGTTAACAATCAAGCATAGAGCATATGGAATAACTTTACTCAGTCTGATAAATACTTATTACCCGCGACATAGAGGCCGCTAGTATGTTGGGTGCATAAAGCGATATGGCTATGGAGAAGCACGTGACCACATATCGATGCCCGATTGGCGAGTGTGTCAGTCTGAATTGAAAAATCTAAAATCCAATTAGCAAACATGGTCGGGTTTTTTTTAGCTTGATCGGTCAGCTAAATTTAAATGCGTGAAATAAAAATATGCTCCAAGAGCCAATAGTTGGACAGAAAAGAGAAGGTCGACCTATATGATTGTAATTTTTGTTTTTGTCATTGATGTTATGTTCTTAAGTGCCTCTTGGTAGCATAATGGTCTACAAAATAAGATTAAAAAGAGTCATAGTGGTCATTAGCAGCCCCTTCATCCATTTGTGAATTGTACTAATTATGATTATATTAACTTTCAGTCCTAGTTTAACATGGCGGGATGTTCAACATGTTATTGTAGAGAATGCAATATCGACGGGGCTTAATGCTAATATAACCTTTTCAACAAATGCGGCTGGGAAATCATGTAAGTATTTGTGTTATGTAAATGATAGACAAATGTTACACGAGGCTACGTCCAGTAAAATCATTAATATTCGTGGGGGATTAACTTTCGTGGATTTGATGGATGACCTCTAACACGAAATTAAATCCCCGATGAATAATTATATCAATCAATATGTCAAGTTTACAGCGGCTGCCATACTTGCTTTCAAGTTCATTCAGGTATAAAACTTGGTTTTTGGAAAGTTTACTTGCATATACCAATATGTAATAAAACAATACTAGTAATATGTATCGGTCTGATTTAAAAATGATTTTTGATATTTTGTGAGAATTTTGACCATGCCTTTTTTCATGAAATCTAAAATACTTGAAATTACCTCTTTTTCAATCAAACAACGAAGTTTTGTCCTATTCAAATTAAATTTTACAGACTATCTGTTTTGTAGCATAAACCAACTTAGGGCGTAGTGCGTCTGGTGATAAAAAAGACACCCACGCGCGGTGTTGCAGATAGCTCACTACTTTCCAGTGTAATAATATAGATAACGAACTCTTTCCGCAGTCGCAATGACAGAAAATATTTATATGAACTTATTTTAGCTGAATTGTGAAACCAGTTTTGTGCTAAACACCGTATAGTACACATTCCCGGGCCTTGCCAACTCATTCCTGATCATACCCATCGCCCAAAAAGTATCAGAAAGGGGAGAACCCGACTTCCGTCTTTTAATTGCTGAACTACGAAATCAAGAGAAACACTGGTACCGTGCGAGTTACCTCCCTTTATGGCTAATTATGCACATAATTTGAAGTCCACAGTGTGTCATTCATTGCGGAGTGAGTATATAGGCTTGCTTGAAACATCATTTTTGGGGATGTGGATGGTTCGTTCTATATCTGACTATTGTGTGGTTAGCTAGGCGCTGTCGTCGTTTCTTTGTGTCTTTGGATTGTCTGTGCAGTACAGTATTTTCTTATGCAATATCCGCATAGAGTGCGGTATGTCCAGGGTTCCACACTACACCGCGTGATACCAAAGTCGAAACGAATATTGTACCTTCGCCCTAACGCTCAGCATAAAAAGGAAAATATGGCTTCTCGCTAAAATACCTTCGTGACGATGGATCCCATCAGGAATGAGGTGTCAAGAGTAAATGAACTAAGCATTAATATGACTTTGATCAAGACAAAATGCTGAAACGTGAATGGACGGAGAGATAAGTAATAGATACAGTACGAGTTTCTTCTTAGTAATCCATGGGTTATAACTTACAGTTTTGTGAGGAAGAACAACAAATTGTCTTTTTGCGTATACGTTTATAGCATTTGGAAACTTATTTAATCTTTACAGTCAATAGGTATGTTGGATTCGGTTTGATGGACGCCAAAGCTATGGTTGACAGCGCGTTAACATGGTTGAATGTCCCAGCAAAAACTACGTGTTCATATCCTCAAGTTGTAGCAGATATGTAAGTATCCCTGTCACAATTGCAAAATTAAACGTCAAACGGAAAAAAAGTTTAAAATAAAAACTATATTTTAATAACGTATCACTCGCAATGAGAGACATTAGTGGCATATACATTATCTCCCTTGTAAGATAAAGCCCGAGGTAGACCAATTAGCACAGTGGTCTCTGATTTTAGATATGAATCCGCATGATAGGACCTATGCAATTTTAGAGAGTAGTAAGGAGAGATAACGAACAAATATCTCCCATTGAACGTTTTAGACCACCCATTTTCAATTCGTGGGTTGGGTCCCAAAACATTGCCAAGTAAGCACGGGTTATTAACTAAATAAGGAATCAGCCCAGGACCAAATCTCCCGAAGCATCTCAACTCAGTTATTGTCACGTGTGTCTTTGAGGTAATTTCACGGGCGGCTTGACTCAAAATTGGCATCACAAAACAGAAACATCATTCTAAGCTCATTACAGTAAAATTTCAAGAGCTAGAAAATCAGATCTATCTAAAATTCTGACTCTGATTTGAGCAAAATCTCAATTTGAGTTGAGATTACTACTTGAGATGCTTCGGGAGATCGGGGCCCGATCTCCTGAACCATCTCAATATGAGTTAAATATCATCTCAAATATTGCCATGACTTTGTGTCTCTCAGTAAATTCCCTTTGAAACCGGACTCAAAATTGGCATCACAAAACAGAAACATTGTTCTGAGGTTACTGCAATAACATTTCATGAGTCCAAACTTCAGATTTGTCTCAAATTTAGGTCATGATTTCAACAAAATCTCATTTCTAGTTGATATTTCTACTTTGGGAGATCAGGGTCTGGTATGAGATAATGGGCGTCATATCCTTTCCGCTACCACGATTTTTTGGGGGCTATGAGAAATATATATATGGCCCTATACTCCGACCCGGAGACATTATTGACTTGCGGCATGATAAAAACTCGATACATCCGGATGTTACACACCTGCCCGAAAGTGAAAGTAGGCAAAATTGTCAACATTTCGGCCGAAGGCCCCGGAAATGACGATGTGACAGTGACCCTTCCGCGAATAACTTCTGTTTAGCTTAGTAGGCCTTATTTTTGGCCCCTTTAGGACATTGATCCCGACCCCGTTGTCTAGCCTTATATTCATTCTATAGAAAAATAAATACTTTTTGGCGCTAAATGTTAATGCAATTCCAAAGGGATTCGTACCGCAATGGCGGGTATGACCAGTACTTTCAGTTTTGGAAAATCCACGTTCAAAGCCCTCTTTAAAGGTGGCCATCGGGACCAAAAACCTGTACACGACCTTAGTCTGGGATGCATGTGTACCCATGACAGCAAAATTCTCAAATTTGGGCATTTAGGTCGAAAACTACGAAAGACCGAAATGGCCATCCCGGCCAGTCTGCATAATTTAGTACGCTATGGTAGCGGAAAGGATATATATCATTGGATAGTCATCACTGCACAGCGGTAAGGTCCAGGGTACTGTTTTATCAAAGGACTTACGGAAATCGTAAACTTACGATCAAATTTAAAATCTTTATAATTCTTTAACAACTGCAAATTGGTGACAGGCGTGGTTTGTCGGAGTTCATCAACTGAATCATTATTAGTATTGCAGCTCCATTTACCACAATTCAAAATAGTAAACAAATAATAAAGAATTTAAATACGATTTCCGTAAGTGCTTTGATAAAACAGTACCCAGATGTACATTTGTATACACCAAGACTTACCATGTAGACGCACCTTAACATGAACAACCTCTTCACGTGTTGTTCATGTGGGTTATTAACCTGGGTCAAACAAAGAAACCAGTGTGTAAGATTAAATACCGGTGGACAAACGACATAAAGATAGGATAAACGTTTTCGTGACAGGATATTAGTTTGTTTTCTCTGGACGCTAAACCCTAATTTTGCGCTCGTTTAGTTTCAAGATGGCGCACCCTACATTAGACTATAATCCGCTTAGCGAGCGTTCGACCATAGTTTAACCACTGAACGTTTGTTTTCGCGGTCTCTAGTTGAACTATGGTGATCGCGGTTAGCACCAAACCACGGTCATTAAAACATATTTATTTCAGCTCGTCTTTCCACGTTACAATTGTTGATAGACAAGAGATCAGTGGCTGTTTTATATCACATCTAGAACACGTACAGATGTACATACACTATGCTGGTTACTATAGGGGCGACATTTGGTTTGAGCTCTACGCTCCGTCTGGTACACAAAGCACCATATTCAGTCCGCGTTATCGTGATAATGCAACACTCAGTGATGAAATAGCAACGGTGTTCATGTCTGTGCATTTCTGGGGTGAAGATCCGAATGGCAACTGGACATTAGCGTTGTTCGATCAAGGTTATTATTCTGGTAAGTTAGTCCACAGGAACTTGCATAATTTTTTTTCATTTTTTTTAACTATGTAAGTTCCTGTGGTTAGTCGTATAAGGAAGGAATTGTTGAATGTTCTTCCGCTGTCGATCGTACGTCCTATGTCTGTATAAGTTGTCCGTCTATCTCCAACATGACATGTGTAACTCTGGTATCCCCAGGTGAGACATTATTGCATAACGTGTCAATATTGTATGGCTAAAAATACTCGGCCAAATGCGATGCTTAGTAGACTGGTTTAATTTAGTGACACTGGCATGGGAGGTTATCCGTGTTCGCTGATGGGCCACTGGTGAAGAGTAAAATGCCTTTCAATTACCAAACTGCATGTATGCATGTCCTGTATTTTGTGCCCTTGTCATAGAAGAAAAAGATTTTTGCTCAAACCTTCAATATCAGAACGTATAGGATAAATAATTGTTTACTCTGATTTAACCTAGATTTGGACATGGCATAACCTTAATGAAAATGCACATGGCATGTAAGTATCACCAATATAGGTTTAAAGTTTACAACACCCCCTCCCCTACAGTGTAAACCAGGCACAAAAGACGATTCCGTGTAGGCATATTATAAAACCGGTTCTTCTGCAAGTAATTGAAATGGGGGTTAACAGTCGTGGTTACAAACTTACCTTGCACAGCTTCAATCACCTAACAAACGGTGATGACGTTCACATGTTTACAGTGCAAGCACAGTACAACACCTCTAGCGCAACAACCACTGGGAAACACAAAAATTTGGTTGTTGTACAGAGGTAAAATGTAAAATGGTTATTTCTGGAACATAATGACTTGTGCTAATAATATATTACTTAAAAAAGATTACATTAAGTCAGACAGGGAAGGCAGCACTCAAATTGACCAGCCGAGCACAGAAAACATTTAAAACACACAAAGCACAATGCCCAACTGAACCAACCGAGCACAGGAATCATAAAACACATACAGGTACAATGCCCAAATAAGCAAGCAAAGATCCGCCCAAGTCCAAGCTGTCGAAAAGTATAATAAATTATTAGTTTCAGCAACCAAAAGACTGAATGCCCTAGCTGAATGACCCAGTTTCCACAGCAAAACGACTAGTATGGCTAGTTTTAGCTGTCAGAAATCCTAAAACGAAGAAGCGGGTCGCTCTGGAGACGTTGTACAGTACATGTATACGGTTGTCGCTGACTAAATATTAACATGTTGTACAATGAAGTTCCGCTAATAAGACCAGTAAATAAAGGTGGTCTTAATAGTGAATCGGTCTTATTAGCGGACCTTTTTTGTTCTAAATTTAATACTTTGGGACCTTAAACTGGCAAAAATCTGCATGATTTCAAAATAATCAAAGTGGTTTTATTAGCGGAACTTCACTGTACTCGTATTATTTAGAATATTACATTACTTTATCTTCAGACACAACTATGGTTCTTTTCTCATGGGGTTTGACATTCCATGGTACGGTTACACATCCATTGGCTGGAGCACCTGCGGGTATGCATGGTTTTTAAGTTTTAATTAACATTCTAACACAACCAGCAGACAATAGAAGAAACCATTATGTGCATGAATTACTGTTAAAACGCATATACGGCAAATAAATTAGATCTAATGGCGTTCCGAGAAAGAGAAGTGTGCTGCGATGGTTATATAATGAAGCGTTGTCTAATGGGGAATATTGGCTATGTTAGAATCGAAATATTGAGCATGTACCTGTGTTTTATCTCCGTATAATAAAGCACAGTCACTTGTTCGGATTCGAACATTAAATCACTCGTGCTACGCCTCACTCGATATTTAAACACTATGCATCCGAACCTCGTGACCGTACTTTATTCATTGAACACGGATACATATTCATTATTTCTCAAGTATAATCTTCCACTAATAGTAAGAAGGTCAAACAAAAACTTAACAAAGAATAAATATATATACGAGTACTAACGTTACTCAAAATTTGCTGAAGTTCACTTTTTCCTCGTATCAGGTTTTTTTTATTGATGCATACATTCAATCAATTTCTGGTTGAAAATGACTTATATAGGTATACTGCTACTTATAGATATTGATTATCGTTTGTGGCTTCCATCATTGAACCGGAAAATAAGTTAAAGTTGGTAAGGCAGCAATACTTGAATGAACTCGTATGTTACAAAAATGAGTATTCTGGTTTTCTTCAATTTATTTAGTTGAAATTTGTTTTAATAGCGTGCATGTCTTCGAGTGGCATCAGTATTAGCCTGACAACGCAACTACATGCTACGAACAAGCATATTTATTGTGTTTTGAGGTACTCATGCCCAGTCAGCTTGCAAGGCTAAACGAAACTCATTTGTGTAGCTTTATAGTTAAACCTTGCAGCTATATATTGTCCGTTGAAGCATGTCCCAGTCATATTCCCGGGGGCCTCGCAAGACAATTCCTATCCCGGTTCATACCATAACATATCCGCAACCATATCGATCGTATTAAGCAATACAGACGTCAACATATCGTTCATTCGGTCTTTTCCGTCTGGAAAATGCCAGTCTATCTATAGAGGCTCCACAAAATCTCGATTCATCGTAAAGAGTACATGAGTCTAATCTTGCAGTGTTCATTCAAGGTGACCAAAGTTCCGGCGTTAGCGTTCTCTGATATGTAAAACAAATTGCAACATGTCTGACCTTGATTTTAGTATTGTACAACCGATTTCTTACTCACGGTATGAATTCCGATACGCCGCCTTTCAGTTCCATGAGAGGGTTTTCTATTTTCATATGGCTCTGATGGAACTGAAAACCGATGTAACGCTCGAACGGAACTCAGATTTCATGTATCCTGAGTGTTACATTGGTTTTCAGTTCGGTGTGGTTTCAAGTATGTTGTATACCTTGATGTATGTTACAGCTGGGAGTATAGGTGGGTCGTGTACACACTCCGATGAGTGTAGTTCTCTCACTGACGGGGGATGTTTGTTAGATGGCAGGATTTGTATAACATGCACCGGTATATATCGTATTGTCAACGGATTCTGTGTCAAAGGTAAAATGTTTATTAATATGAAGTTTTTTTCTGTAAACACATGCATAATATGTTGACGAAATGTTCAGTTTTCCATTACATAAGTCGTATAACACTAGAAATAGCAGAGAACGGTATATTTTTGTATGTGTTTTTTCTCTTTTGCTCCCCAACATAGTATTGTGTTTCCATTTTTTGAAAATGCTCGGTTACACTTTCTCATCAAAAAATCATATTTCTTACGACATAAGGTGAACTTCTATATGGAGACGGTTCTTGTCTTTGTTTCGTACAAACCCACCTAGTAATAAGAAGATAAACAGGAAAAAATGTTACCTGAGTCCAAGAAATGTTGGCTTCCCAGCATAGCTTTTGGCTAGAATGGCATTGACAATACGTTATATATCATTTTTAGATGGGTTTACAGACGGTTATTGTGATGATAACATTACATGCGTGTTTAGCACTGATACATGTGTGAATGGGGTTTGTGGCGATGTACCAGGTCAGTATCAGTAATATCATTAAACCACGAATAGTCTACGATTTCGAAATCTGATGTCCATTGCATTAAACTTACATTTTAATATTATATACAATTTATATCATACGTATAATATAAGACGATTACTTTATATTATTTTAAATCCATGTAATATAAGTAAGTTATAGGTGTATTTCTAGGTTATGCATGTTTATGTACTTTAACCATAGAGTTTATACAGTTAATCCCCCCGTTTAGCTACCCAAGTTGGAAATTTACCTATAGTAAGTAAATTGTTTATTATATTGACTTTTGCATACATATTTACAACAAACATATTTACAATACACAAGTAGGGAGGCACTCGGACCAATGGGCCTATAAGTCACCTTAACAATAGTAGGTAATTTAAATCCGCTTTAATATATATGAAGAACATTTCGTTGATAGTACATTATGTTGTTGTTGGTTATGATGCTGAGCATCATGTTGTTGAGCATAATGTTGTTGTGTTTATATGTTGCTGAATATAAATTGGCTTGCATTATGTAGCTGTGTATTTTGTTTCTTGGCACTATGATGTCGTAAAATATAATGCTGATAATTAAATCTACGTTATGTGTATTTACATTACTAGGACAATTTGGGATTATTTTTGGAATATAATTGATAAAACAAACATGTCGATGCTGCAAATTAATGCATTTTTCTGACCATTTCTGCCATCTTCAGAAGAATATCATAAACAACGGAAGTGACGTCATAACTTACGTAGCGTTTTTTTCTTTCGATTATTTGTCGAATACAATGTAGCCTACTTTGAATATATGCATTTGTACTAAAGTGGTC
Organism: Spisula solida; assembly: GCA_947247005.1. Lineage (NCBI taxonomy): Eukaryota > Metazoa > Mollusca > Bivalvia > Venerida > Mactridae > Spisula > Spisula solida. Next base: position 42,157,613 of record OX365948.1, on the reverse strand, counting down.
AGAGTTGCATGGTATCAAAAACAAGAATTGTATTTGGATATCTTCATAAAGTAATTGTATTCATAGACAACATCGTTAGAACTACCTCCATGCAATATGCCATCGTAATTGATCGACCAGTTAAAAAGTTATACTATGAAATGTATACCACGGTGTCCAGTCAATCACTGAGGTGCATTCAATAGAAACGACAATGCTATTCTAAACAAGAAAAAAGAAAGTGATTTCACGCCCTGTTGGTTTATTTTCTTATTTAAAATGTTTATATCAAATTAAAGACAAAGCTCTTTAGTTTATGAATATGTAATAATATTTAAAATAACATCACTTTTAATAAAATAGTTATTAAAAACAAACTGCAATTTCCCGTGTTATAAACCTTTCTAAGATATTGTATTGTTTACCAAAAAAGTTTTGATTGTTTGTTTACTCTTTATTAATGATACAGTTACCTGTGATGTAGCCTACTTTGAATATATTTATCGAACACAATGTTGCCTACTTTTTATTATTTGTCCAATATTGAATATATTTATCGAATACAATGTGGCTTACTTTGATTATTTTTATCGAATACAATGTAACCTACTTTGAATATATTTATCGAATACAATGTGGCCTACTTTGATTATTTTTGTCAAATACAATGTAGCCTACTTTGAATATATTTATCGAATACAATGTAGCCTACTTTTCATTATTTTGTCGAATACACTGTAGCATACTTGTTTTCGATATGAATGTATTTCAGATGAGGAAGACAGTGAAGATGACGGTGTCAGTGCTGGTGTGATAGCTGGTGCTGTGGTTGCTGGTGTGGGTCTGATAGGAGTAGCTGGTGCTTTTTTCGTCGTCAAGAAAGTTCTTATATCTAAAGTAGCGGTTGCTCCAAGTAGTGCTCCGGGTGGTGGACTTCCGGTTCAAGCTCCTCAACCACAGGTCAATCAGTTCGTTACAAATAGTAGCGTGACAACACAACAACAACAATTATATTAAAATAGCTATTTACAGCATACATTCAAACATGTGTTTGTGGTCGTTTGAAAGAAAACTATCAACTCTCTTTTTCAGACAAATTGGCCGATTTTTAGTCCCCTACCGGTTTTTGACCGGAGGGGACTATTGGTTTGCCCTCCGTCCGTCTGTCCGTCAGTCCGTCAAACAATCTGGATCCTGACATAACTCAAACAGTTTTTATTTGGATAGGGGGCAATATGCACGTCTAAAATATTTAGATTCTGACAAAAATTGTGGTTGCTATGGCAACAGAAACATTGAAAATGGCTTCAAACCGGTAGGGGACTTCTGTATTGCTTGCAATTCTTAATTACTTGTTATATATGAGTACATCGTTATTTAATCTGTACAAGTTACAACATTTTTTCAAATTCCTTTTATAATCACATTGACAAAAAGAAAAGGTTTTATACCAGCGGACCACAAAATGCATTCTGATAATTATATTGATTATATATACATGTATCTCAGTTTAATATTTAGCAAGTTTCAAACACTGTACATACATTGTGCTTCTGCTCAAAGAATCCAGGAAACTAAAACGAGGTCAAAGAATTTATTTGCGAATCGTTCAAATTTACATGTAATTGTTTGTGTTTACTTTTGTTACATTTACATCTTTGTGATACTTGTTTACCTGCTGTGATAAATAAATTATAATCATCTACAAAATAGTGAGTTTGAAGTAGTATCTATAATATTAGCATATAACAGTACACATGACATTGTGCTGTACAATTGTTAATTTTCTTATGGTGAGATGCCTCGTCAAAGCTTGGGCCAATACATGGGCTCACGGTATTTCTAAACAACAACCGCTTTAAAAATAACTAGTATAATCCAGTTAGGATCTGGTGACAGAGACGTAGCCGTTTATGTGTACACAGAATATTACAATCATTATCTGAATAGGTAATGCGAATATATAAGTAAATTTCCAACTTGGGTAGCTAAACGGGGGGATTAACTGTAAATACTCTTTGGTTAAAGTACATAAACATGCATAACCTAGAAATACACCTATAGTGTGTGTATGTGGTTCCACTCTTTTCACAAATCTAAACAAAGTAAGTACTGACACAAACACAAATTAACATGATTATAGGTGTATTTGTAGGTTATGCATGTTTACGTACTTTAACCATAGAGTTTATACAGTTAATCCCCCCGTTTAGCTACCCAAGTTGGAAATTTACCTATACTTTAACCATATAGTTTGTACGGTAAATCCCCCCGTTTAGCTACCTAAGTTGGTAATTTACCTATACAATGCCATGCACTACAAACACACATTTTGAAGTTATTTAATGACTAGGTAATCATTTCATTGTACATGCCCCCAAGCAGATGTTTTTTTCATTTTGGCATTGAGACACAAACAGGTACAAGTATACAGTACTACCTCTCCATAGCGGCACTCAGCACTGTAGAGCATTAACCTCATTATAACAACACATTCAAGATTTCCGTATGTCGATATTTACTATAAACTTAACCTCTGTAGAACAACAGCCTCGTTATAACAACACCTTCAAGGTTTCCCTAGGTCGATATTTACTATAAACTTAACATCTGTATAGCAACAACCTCGTTATAACAACACCTTCAAGGTTTCCCTAGGTCGATATTTACTATAAACCTAACCTCTGTAGAGCAACAGCCTCGTTATAACAACACATTCAAGGTTCCCCTAGGTCGATATTTACTATAAACCTAACCTCTGTATAGCAACAACCTCGTTATAACAACACCTTCAAGGTTTCCCTAGGCCGATATTTACTATAAACTTAACCTCTGTAGAGCAACACCGCCTGAACAACGGCCAATACTAACTTACATCTCTCAAAATGGTGTTGCTCTTCAGAGGTTGTACTGTATAGAAATAAGGTACATGTTTGTTTATCAAGATGTCGCCACCAATTGTATGTGTCAGCAAATATGGGGTATAAGACACCTAGTGTAAGATCATATTACCTTCCGACCGAATACCCTTCAGTACCAGGAACAAGAATGGTAGCCAATCGTAAGAAATATTTAACGGCTTACCAACTGATGCTTTCTGTACTAACCCCTGTGTGAATTCAAACTTTTGCAACCGAATGCGGATACATTAATCACTTGACCATGGGGACAAGATGGCCTCTACATGTAGTCACAACTTGTACCGGTTTCGCATTTATTAACACACATTTTATTGAATATACATTATACTGAAAATTCGTACGAAGTCGGGGGGGGGGGTCATTGGCCAATCTTGCAGGGAAATAATCGAATGACAACGCACGAAAGTCTGTCTCAGTCGAACGCAAACAAACGAACATTTGATTATGAGACCCCATCTTCTGACACACAAACTGCATCAGGGTTCCCACGGTCAGGGAAAAGTCAGGGAAAAACATATTTTTTTCAAGGTCAGGGAAAAGTCAGGGAATTATGAAATTAGTCAGGGAAATTTGGAAATTGAGCCAAAGTCAGGGAAAAGTCAGGGAATTTTTCATTGAAGCTGTCGCCAAGTGTCATTTCCTATGAAGAAAATTCCTGAGACTGAAAAAAATTCTCGCTCGCTGTGCTTGCTCAGAGTATTATAAGTTGTATTAAATTAATGTTAATCAACATACTGCCAACCAAAACTCTTTTGTTCCATATACATGTATATAGAGCAAATATAGCCTCCTTTTCTCTATTTTATAGCAGCGTGAAGTTGGCACTACATACGACATTAAACATTGAACATTTAATTTTGTTGAATGTAGTTTTGAAAAGCAACATTGAACATTGAACATTCAAATTGTTTCAATGTCGTTATGGGGAACAACATTGAACATTGGACATTGAACTTTTTGAATGTAGTTATGGAAAACAACATTGAACATTGAACATTGGATATTTTTGAATGTAGTTTTAGAAAACAACATTGAACATTGAACATTGGATTTTTTTGAATGTAGTTTTGGAAAACAACATTGAACATTCGATTTTTTTGAATGTAGTTTTAGAAAACAACATTGAACATTGAACATTGGATTTTTTTGAATGTAGTTTTGGAAAACAACATTGAACATTGAACATTCGATTTTTTTGAATGTAGTTTTGGAAAACAACATTGAACATTGAACATTCGATTTTTTGAATGTAGTTTTAGAAAACAACATTGAACATTGAACATTGGATTTTTTTTAATGTAGTTTTAGAAAACAACATTGAACATTGAACATTCGATTTTTTTGAATGTAGTTTTGGAAAACAACATTGAACATTGAACATTCGATTTTTTTGAATGTAGTTTTAGAAAACAACATTGAACATTGAACATTGGATTTTTTTGAATGTAGTTTTGGAAAACAACATTGAACATTGAACATTCGATTTTTTTGAATGTAGTTTTAGAAAACAACATTGAACATTGAACATTGGATTTTTTTGAATGTAGTTATAGAAAGCAACATTGAACATTGGATTTTTTTAATGTAGTTTTAGAAAACAACATTGAACATTGAACATTGGATTTTTTTGAATGTAGTTTTAGAAAACAACATTGAACATTGGATTTTTTTGAATGTAGTTTTGGAAAACAACATTGAACATTGGATTTTTTTGAATGTAGTTTTAGAAAACAACATTGAACATTGAACATTGGATTTTTTTGAATGTAGTTTTGGAAAACAACATTGAACATTGAACATTCGATTTTTTTTAATGTAGTTTTAGAAAACAACATTGAACATTGAACATTGGATTTTTTTGAATGTAGTTTTAGAAAACAGCATTGAACATTGAACATTGGATTTTTTTGAATGTAGTTTTGGAAAACAACATTGAACATTGAACATTCGATTTTTTTGAATGTAGTTTTAGAAAACAACATTGAACATTGAACGTTCGATTTTTTTTAATGTAGTTTTGGAAAACAACATTGAACATTGAACATTCGATTTTTTTGAATGTAGTTTTAGAAAACAACATTGAACATTGAACATTCGATTTTTTTGAATGTAGTTTTAGAAAACAACATTGAACATTGAACATTCGATTTTTTTGAATGTAGTTATAGAAAGCAACATTGAACATTGAACATTGGATTTTTTTGAATGTAGTTTTGGAAAACAACATTGAACATTGAACATTGGATTTTTTTGAATGTAGTTTTAGAAAACAACATTGAACATTGAACATTGGATTTTTTTGAATGTAGTTTTGGAAAACAACATTGAACATTGAACATTCGATTTTTTTGAATGTAGTTTTGGAAAACAACATTGAACATTGAACATTGGATTTTTTTGAATGTAGTTTTAGAAAACAACATTGAACATTGGATTTTTTTGAATGTAGTTTTGGAAAACAACATTGAACATTGAACATTCGATTTTTTTGAATGTAGTTTTAGAAAACAACATTGAACATTGAACATTGGATTTTTTTGAATGTAGTTTTGGAAAACAACATTGAACATTGAACATTGGATTTTTTTGAATGTAGTTTTAGAAAACAACATTGAACATTGAACATTGGATTTTTTTGAATGTAGTTTTGGAAAACAACATTGAACATTGAACATTCGATTTTTTTTAATGTAGTTATAGAAAGCAACATTGAACATTGAACATTGGATTTTTTTGAATGTAGTTTTGGAAAACAACATTGAACATTGAACATTCGATTTTTTTGAATGTAGTTTTGGAAAACAACATTGAACATTGGATTTTTTGAATGTAGTTTTAGAAAACAACATTGAACATTGAACATTGGATTTTTTTGAATGTAGTTTTGGAAAACAACATTGAACATTGAACATTCGATTTTTTTGAATGTAGTTTTAGAAAACAACATTGAACATTGAACATTGGATTTTTTTGAATGTAGTTTTTGAAAACAACATTTAACATTGGATTTTTTGAATGTAGTTTTAGAAAACAACATTGTACATTGGATTTTTTTGAATGTAGTTTTGGAAAACAACATTGAACATTCGATTTTTTTGAATGTAGTTTTAGAAAACAACATTGAACATTGAACATTGGATTTTTTGAATGTAGTTTTAGAAAACAACATTGAACATTGAACATTGGATTTTTTTGAATGTAGTTTTAGAAAACAACATTGAACATTGAACATTGGATTTTTTTGAATGTAGTTTTGGAAAACAACATTGAACATTGGATTTTTTTGAATGTAGTTTTAGAAAACAACATTGAACATTGAACATTGGATTTTTTTGAATGTAGTTTTGGAAAACAACATTGAACATTGAACATTCGATTTTTTTGAATGTAGTTTTAGAAAACAACATTGAACATTGAACATTGGATTTTTTTGAATGTAGTTTTGGAAAACAACATTGAACATTCGATTTTTTTGAATGTAGTTTTGGAAAACAACATTGAACATTGAACATTCGATTTTTTTGAATGTAGTTTTAGAAAACAACATTGAACATTGAACATTCGATTTTTTTGAATGTAGTTATAGAAAGCAACATTGAACATTGAACATTGGATTTTTTGAATGTAGTTTTAGAAAACAACATTGAACATTGAACATTGGATTTTTTTGAATGTAGTTTTAGAAAACAACATTGAACATTGAACATTGGATTTTTTTGAATGTACTTTTGGAAAACAACATTGAACATTGAACATTCGATTTTTTCAATTTCGTTATGAAAAACAACATTGAACATTGAACATTTTTGAATGTTGTTATGAGAAGCAACATTGAACATTCGATTTTTTCAATGTCGTTATGAAAAACAACATTGAACATTGAACAAGTTTGAAAAAAATCGAAAGGATCATAAGATTCATTACTAATTATTAGCAAGTTCGCGATATATATTGAGCATCTCGTGCATCACATTTATTTTAAAAATTGCGAATTCTTCGAGATGCTGTGGGGCGGTTGAAATTGACAGTCGGGAACTCGGTGAAACATTGTCATCAAGTCGCCGAGTCCTCTACGAATTAGGAAAACCCGATCGATGCTCCAACGAGTCTTATATATCCGTACGGACGCCGTGCGAGTTCGCCAAAATGAACTCGTACGGAGCTCGTAAGAAAAGCGTAGGGTAAATGTGACCGTATTATTAGTCTTATAATGAAGTTGGTTGTATACCGTGGTATATACCGTGGTATTTGTGGAAAACTGTGATATACCCCGATATATTTTTCTTGGTGGTACCCAGCCCTATAGATTAGCATGAATTATACAGCCTATATGCAACACTGTATGTGCCAGATTGAGAATTGTTTCTTTGAAATTTGGCGAATTTTTTTTCGGATTAGAAGGTACCGTGCCTGTCACGAGTACCGAACATGAATGCTACGGTCACAAAGCTCGTACGATATCCGTACGAATTTACCAACTCGTACGAGTCCACACTTTATAAAATCCTGATGGTATTTGTACATTCGTAGCGTCACAGCTCGTACGGACCTCGTACGATTGATAGAGATGCAATCGTACGATATTCGTACGGGCATCGTAATATCCATACGGACATCGCACGGTGCTCGCAAGGAGCCCGGTCGTGCATTGCACGATGCTCGTAGATCAACCAGAGCTCGCAGATAACTCGTACGCTGTCTGTACGGTGACCGTGCGACAATAATTGATATGTTCAGCTACTTTTAATTATCTATTTAAGAACCTGGTCACAATGATCGTACGAGCTCCGTGCGAGTCGAATTTTAGCAAGTGCGTACGCAGTCCGTACGGACTTCGTTAACTCGTAAGAGCATCCCGATGATTATTTTTAACTCGTAGAGGACTCGGGAGCACGGTGAAAATGTTTCACCGAGCTCCGAGTTGTCTACGAGCTCCTAGAGATTTTTGAAGTAGAGAGCTCGCAAGGAAGCTGTCCTCAACAATGTTTTGTGTTGTTTTATTATGTAAGATGATTATATAATGATTGGTATTGCATGTTATGTTTATAAATGCAAGGACAATGCATAGATGTCCTTTGACAGACTCAGCCAATTTCGCCATGACGTTTTGAATAGAAGTTCTGTGCACGAGAATCACGGAAATAACAATTATCATACACTGATCGTGTGCGGATCCAGATGGGGTGGGCCTGGACCCTGGAATTGTGGTCATCTTATCTAGTGGGTACCAACTTGGATAAAATATAGCTGGTCAGACCCCCACACTAGCAAAATAACCCGAACCCATTCTCATATATGTATTGCCGGAGCCTGGCAGAGATGGGCTTATGGTAACCATTCATGAACTAGCTGGCGTCTCACCAAACGACTCCTTCAGTTATAACCTAACTTCCCCCGGGATTCGAACTTTGCTCGCTTTGGAAATAAGGTTAATAATTCATGAGATAAAATTAAGAAAGTCTTAAGGAGTGTTTCGGCTTACATTCAAGTCCTTTCTAACAAAATTTGTTGGAGAAAAATAATTTGTCTACCAGTAATTTCTTAACTAAGTCTGCTATTTTTGAATGTATTTTATGACCATGATTATATTTTTTGCTGTAGATTTCTTTCCGACAGAAACTGTGTATTTACGTATTTACAGAGACTACAGTCTCTGGTATTTATTGATAAATTTTATTATTGTAGGCGATTCTGTATGATATGTACATCAATCATGTTATAATAGACTGACGTTTTTATTTTCGGTAAAAACATGTATATTTATTTTTTCTATCAAATACATGTAGACATGTTCATTGTCAGTCGGAGATACTGTATGTACATACTTTAAGTACCGTCAACGATACCAATTTATACAGTGCTATGGCTTGAACTATTTTCCCGGTAAAAACACCTGCATCTAAAAACAAATGCCTACCTACCTACCCTATTTTTCACCAATGTTTCCTGAACCACACATATTTTTTATTTAGCCTAAGTGAAAGTTATTCATTTCATGCCAATTAATTTAGGTCGGTTGTTTTACTATTTCATACAAATTATATCAACCACTCTGGATACCTCACTTCTGATGGCATCCATGATCATGAAGGTATGAAAGACCAGCTTTCCCACTTATATAAGCGGAAATACGAAATAACGCCCTTAACGAGTGTCGATATGCGTTGTCCATAGACTGAAATATGAAAATCGCTGTAAAACGAGATTCAATAAATTAATGTGGTGATGATTTCTTTTGCTTCTCACACGGCTACACCAAACAGAAAAAAACAGTTAACGGTAATTTTGCGGGGAAAATATTGTATTGCCGTTTGAAATATTCTAAGTGTCGACATGCGATGACTAAAGTGGGATCTACGAAATATTGTATGCTAGGTCGCCAACTTTAAGCTGCTAGTCTAATAGACCGCTCGATCGCCAACTTCACGATGCTAGGCCGCCAACTTCACGTTGCTAGGCTGCTAATGCGCTAGGCCGCCAACTTCACGCTGCTAGGCTGCCAACTTCACGCTGCCATGCTGCTTGTGTGCTAGACTGCCAACTTCACGCTGCTAGGCTGCCAACTTCACGCTGCTAGGCCGCTAGCCTGCCAACTTCATGAACATATATTTCCCACCAATCTAGAGGTGAACTGGTTGGAAACCCAGAGGTACTAGTGGTCTCGTGTGTAGCGGAACCATTCATTATACTCGGAATAATCTGTGGTATCGCACCCAGATACTTTGCATCACACAATCTAGCAGTGAAAATTGGATAACTACTGAAAATAACACATAGCTACATGCACTAGTAATCTTCCGGCAATCAGGCCGACAACTCATACATTCCCACGTACCTATGCTCAGCTTCAACGTAACAACAAACGTAACTTTTCGTTACTTTTTAAATTATGATTATTGTTTTCGATGTTGGGTATTTGCTGTTGACAGAGTCTTTCTACTGGAACTTGGATACATGATACAGTTGCAGTATCAGCAAAATAGCAGTGCATGTTATAGTGTATATACAACAATGTCATGTGAAATAAAGATATTACAATTCTATGCTCGCTGAGTCTGTCAATTTTCACCGAGTCGCCGAGCCCTCTACGAGTCACAAAAATCCGTACGATGCTCGTACGAGTTTCGATATCCGTACGGACGCCGTGCGAGTTCGCCAAAAACAACTCGTACAGAGCTCGTAGGGCAAATGTGACCGTAGCATTATACAATGAATAAATTTGTTTCCGTGAATATTGCAGCAATTAATTGATGACCGTATATAGACATATTTCAATGCTTATTGATCCCACCCTGTTTACATTTTTTGGATGGATAATGTTCGTAACCAAAATAAAACTAATATTTATGTTTTAATAATAATTGCTGATCCCTTGGTCCGTAGGCTTGCTGATGTGTCTATTTTTTCTTCAAACTGCTAAACGGGTCGCTAGATTTATTTGTTTACAAATGATGCAGATGTTTTCGCGTGAAAACAATAATTAAGGTTTCATATGAATTTACTTATTTATCAATTATAGATAACGAAAATGAATTGCTGAAATTCATACAGTATATAGAAAATTCGAATTGGCAGTTGGCGGCCGGTTCGCGGTTGCAAATTCGATCATCTAGTGAAATTTGAATTGGCTGCTGACTGCCAGTTCGCAGCAGTTGATGCGAATCTACAGAGAAAATCGAATTGATAGCTGGCTTCCGATAGGCAGTTGCCAGTTCGATCCTCTAGTAAAATTTGAATTGACTGCTGGTTGCTGGTTCGCAGTTGCCGATTCGAGGTAGCTGACTGCCTGTTCGCAGTCTACTAGGAAATTCGATTTGGCAACTGGGTGCCGGTTTGCAGTTGCAAAATCGATCCTCTAATGAAATTTGAATTGGCTGCTGGTTGCCGGTTCGCAGTTGCTGATTCGAGTCTACAGTGATAATCGAATTGGAAGCTGGCTTCCAGTTCGCAGTTGCTAATTCGATCTTTGAAAAAAATGCATTATAATGCAGGATGTACGATATATAATGTAGGTCCCAATAATATCGAGGTGGATCTACAATCTCTATAACCGGTTTAGTACATCTAGGCTACTACTTGTCTTCAGACTTATAAGGAATTCCTTGCAAAATGAAATAACAATCCGACTATTATCCTCACATGAAAGTAAACCTAGATCTCTTATAATTGGTTCCACATAAATTACTAGTTCAGTTTCACAATGAACGTTAAAAAGTGACAAAAGTTACAAAAAACACCCATAAAGAAATGGATGACGTAAATTATGAAGGAATGAAATCTCATTGAATGATGACGTAGATGGGATGTTGAATTTCCCACGGCCAATACACTCATACATACAGTGGTCAGGAAAGAGCTACAAATGGAGCTCCCTTTGATATGTGCGGTCTCAGCATGATAGGTCAGTATCAACAGCACCATGTAATTGATTCCAATGACCCATTATAAATGACCACCACTTGTGTAGTCTTATCTAAACAGCCTGACCAGCTACCTTAGTTAGCTATACACCATAATTTTTGTTACAGAATAATTAATAGAATACAGATCCCAATTAACGAACACGTGTGAATTTCCCGACGAAGCTGGTTGGGAAGTGTTTTAAAATGTTGGACATTTGTTCTTTTTGGTCTATGTAATAGTTTTTTTAAAAGCGCTAATTAGTAGATATTGTTGCGGTGATCAATGCATTCCATTTCCAAATTTTATAAAAATATAGCCTATAACGTTAGATTAAAAATGTTCGAGACAGTTATTGTAGATCATGATAATACATGTATATAGATAAAAGATCATAAAGCCTATCGACACATTACCACTAAAAATATACATAGCAATCTTGTATCACTAAATGACCACATATAAACTATACTGTTCCCCTTTTCTGGCGAAAACTGTAATCAAAGTAACTCGTGTGACATTGTTGACAGTAAATACGCTTTAAGCAACTATCTATATTTGCTGCTCGCAAAGGGCGTTACTCTTCAGTAGTTGTGCAGTATATTCATTTAATCGTTGACTCAAAAGAGAAATAGATATATATAAATATTCCATGTAGACTAAACTTCGAAGACATATATAGTACATACCTCATCGTAATGAAGCCAGGAGTGCTCCGTAAACGTTTTATTATAATTAACTTCATTTATAAATAAATATAACACAGACATACTTTAACATTACATTTAATTTCCTATTTAAAAACGAATGCAGCGGAAAATTTTGAAGCCTTGTTGTAAGCGAAAAGAAGCCAATTTACGCAGGGTTACTCTATCGTTCCGAAGTCCCCTTGAATTTTATGCACCCAACAATCGCTTGAATGGTCGTTTCTAAAAAATGTGTGCATTTTAATAATTTGACTTCCGTAAGCTACGGAATAGCATTAAATGAAATTTGAAATTGGTATTTAAAATGTCTAGCCCCGACATGGGACGAAACATTACTTTTTATGGGAAAAAATGCAGCGGAAAATTTTGCAGCCTTATCGTAAGCGAAATGAAGCCGACTTTCGCAGGGTAATTCTATTGATCAGAAGTACTCCTGTATTCCTTTCACTCCACAATAGTATAAATGGTCGTTTCTCAAAAATATGTACATGTTAATAATTTGACTTCCGTAAACTACGGAAGTCAAATTATATGAAATTTGAAATTAGTATTTAAAATGTCTAGACCGACATGGGAAGAAACATTTCTTTTTAAGAAGAAAAATGCAGCGGAACATTTTGATGCTTTGTCGTAACCTTTATACGGTTCAACTGAATATTGTTTTAACTTTTTAATAAATGTCGGTTGGTCATCATTTGTGGCTAAAACGTATTTCATTGGACTAAACAATAATGCTAATTGGTGTTGTGTAACCACCAAAGGCCGCGTAAAAAAATTGGTACGTATAGCTTACAGCTCAACATACTAGTAAGTACAGTCGACTCTCGTTATCACGAATTTCTCGGGACCGTCTAAGTTACTACATGTACGACATAACAGAAATTCAAGATAAGTTCCAAAACCCCTAGTTCTCTACGTCTCAGTTTGGGAAGTTCAGGGAAACTGTGTTTTACCGGGGCAACCACCCTTACTTCGTCGTGAACATCCGGGATCAACTAGCATGATCCGTGATAAACAGTGATGGACCGCTTAAGCCCCGTTCTCACAGTCACCGGTGTCTTCCTGTTTGTGATTCCGGGGGGGGGGGGGGGGGGGTGGCATGTCTTACCTGGGAGACACACGTGGCGGCACCATGAACATCCGGGATCCACCGGGACAATCCGTGATAGACCGTGATGAACCGGCTCAAGTGCCGGTTGTTTTTAAAACGTTTAATACAACCGGGAGTGATATCAAGTATCGGCATAATCCGGGTATAAACAGGACAATACAAGGGAATGTTCGTGGATCTACCGTAGCAATACCGTGATTAACCCTAGCGCACCGGCATGGCACATGCACTACGGTCAAACAAGGTTGAGGGCCGGTGGATCTCCGGTAAAGTGGTATAGCCCCGTTTCGTACAGGAGGCGACAGGCATAGTTGCGGTAAGTTGAATGTAAAATTGTCCACGAGGCAGACACCCAAGAGAGGTTACAGAGAGCGGCGAAAGGTGACCAAACAACATGCAGTAGTCTTGTGCTCAAGTGGGAAAAGCAAATTTCTGGAACCATTCTGGAAATTCCCTTTCTGTGTTTAAAAGGAAGTTCAACTTGTAATATCCTCAAATGCTGAGCTCAGAAGTTGGACGCTCAGGGCCCGTAATTACAACCAATACTTACAATCAGCACACAAATATCAAAATCCACTCTATTGGTTCATTGTTATTGTGACAAATTTTGCTACAAAGAATTTGGGATAATGTTATGTCGCTAGTGAATATTAACAGTGGCTTACTTTGGAGTAAATAATGTATTTATAGCTGTAATTGAACTAAGTCTTGTCAATTTTGAGTGCAGAGTGTCGCACTCAAGTTCAATAATTGCTTCTACACCTCATATATAGTACGAGTAGTTGTCCGTAGTGCACCGAAAAAAGTGATAAGCATAGTTCGGACACATTATTTTCGGTAGTTATACAATGTAGTTAAAATGATGTACAGCCAGGTTGGGTGTCAAGACACAACTGAGACGGAGATGCCACTACGGGTAACGGCAGATTACTAAGAAAATGTCCGTACAATACCGGGATTTCAATCCTGTACATAATGACCAGGCATAATTCAGCGACAATAACCAATGCATCATACACACCTTCTGAGTGGAGCACAGCATCTAGAAGAATTCGCAATTTTTAAAATGAATGTGATGCACGAGATGCTCAATATATATCGCGAACTTGCTAATAATTAGTAATGAATCTTATGATCCTTTTGATTTGTTTCAAACTTGTTCAATGTTCAATGTTGTTTTTCATAACGACATTGAAAAAATCGAATGTTCAATGTTGCTTCTCATAACAACATTAAAAAAAGTTCAATGTTCAATGTTGTTTTTCATAGCGAAATTGAAAAAATCGAATGTTCAATGTTTCTTTTCATAACAACATTCAAAAAATTTGAATGTTCAATGTTCAATGTTGCTTTCCATAACAACATTTGAAAGTTCAATGTTCAATGTTGTTTTTCATAACAACATTCAAAAGGCTGAAAATATGAAAATGTCGCGAGATTCGGCTGCCTAGTTAAGAAGCTTGTAAGAGCTGGTCAATTTCAACCGCCCCACAGTAGAACCAATACTTTGTCATTTTTTCAAGAAATATTATAGGGAAGTGAGGATGCAAACGAACGGGCATGAGACAAGCTTTCCAACGCGCCCTCACTTTTCCGGATCGGAGATAAGATGAAAAAGTTTTGCGCGGGGTGCAATCTCGGAAGCTTTCATAGACCGTTTATAGAAGGGAAATTGCGCGGAAAACACTGAACGAGAAAGCTTGGCAATTTGACGCGCCGTAAAATCGTTCACATACTGCCTACGCCGGTTGAGTGTGGATGCAAACGAACGGGCATGAGACGAGCTTTCCAACGCGCTCTCACTTTGCCGGATCGGAGGTCAGATCAAAAAGTTTTGCGCGGGTGCAATCTCGGAAGCTTTCATAGACCGTTTATAGAAGGGAAATTGCGCGGAAAACACTGAACGAGAAAGCTCGGCAATTTGACACGCCGAAAATCGTTCATATACTGCATACGCCGGTTTAGTGTGGAGGCAAACGAACGGGCATGAGACGAACTTTCCAACACGCCCTCACATGGCTGGCTGTCTTCATTTTAAGAAAAAGGACCGCCCCATGAAAAGAATGTAATAGTCACCCCACGTAGAAGTCCCGGATGATATTATAGGGAGGAGGCAAAATCCAAGAAAGGCTCAAAATATGAAAATGTTGCGAAATTCGGCTTACCCACAAATTCGAAAGCGTTTGACCCTGCCGAAGTGTTCTGGCCGATAGAATTGAGTGTGCAAGACCGAATGCGCCGGGTAGGGCAGGGGTCTGACACGATAAAAAACAAGCCAGATTCGGCTTACCGCTCGACATATAAAGTGCCCTAGAGGATTTGCCCACCCACGGCGGTGCTGCGAAAGAACGCTTCCTTGCACGGGTCGAGGGAGCTCGCTTGTAGGGCCGAAGTTAGCGGTGGAGCTTCGAGACAGACCGTTTGCTTGCCGCAAATCGGCTTCTTCCCGGCAGGTTGGAGCTTTGATAGGTAGGATGCTGCGAAAGAACGCTTGCTTGGCCGGGTCGCGGGGGCTCGCTGGTAGGGCCGAAGCTAGCGGCGGAGCTTCGAGACAGACCGTTTGCTTGCCGCAAATCGGCTTCTTACCGGCAGGTTGGAGCTTTGATAGGTAGGGGTGCTGCGATAGAACGCTTGTGTGCCCGTGTCGCGGGAGCTCGCTGGTAGGGCCGAAGCTAGCGGCGGAGCTTCGAGACAGACCTTTTGCTTGCCGCAAATCGGCTTCTTACCGGCAGGTTGGAGCTTTGATAGGTAGGGGTGCTGCGATAGAACGCTTGTGTGCCCGTGTCGCGGGAGCTCGCTGGTAGGGCCGAAGCTAGCGGCGGTGCTTCGAGACTGACTTTTCTCGTGGGTTGAGAAGTGCCCCTTCTGTTTAAAATGACCACAGCCAGTCATGTGAGGGCGCGTTGGAAAGCTCGTCTAATGCCCATTCTTTTGTTTCATCACTCAACCGGCTCCATAACGACATTGAAAAAATCGAATGTTCAATGTTGCTTCTCATAACAACATTAAAAAAAGTTCAATGTCCAATGTTCAATGTTGTTTTTCATAACGACATTGAAAAAATCGAATGTTCAATGTTGCTTTCTATAACTACATTCAAAAAAATCGAATGTTCAATGTTGTTTTCCAAAACTACATTCAAAAAAATCCAATGTTCAATGTTCAATGTTGTTTTCTAAAACTACATTCAAAAAAATCCAATGTTCAATGTTCAATGTTGTTTTCTAAAACTACATTCAAAAAATCCAATGTTCAATGTTCAATGTTGTTTTCTAAAACTACATTAAAAAAAATCGAATGTTCAATGTTCAATGTTGTTTTCCAAAACTACATTCAAAAAAATCCAATGTTAAATGTTCAATGTTGTTTTCCAAAACTACATTCAAAAAAATCCAATGTTCAATGTTGTTTTCCAAAACTACATTCAAAAAAATCCAATGTTCAATGTTCAATGTTGTTTTCTAAAACTACATTCAAAAAATCCAATGTTCAATGTTGTTTTCTAAAACTACATTCAAAAAATCCAATGTTCAATGTTCAATGTTGTTTTCTAAAACTACATTCAAAAAAATCCAATGTTCAATGTTGTTTTCCAAAACTACATTCAAAAAAATCGAATGTTCAATGTTGTTTTCCAAAACTACATTCAAAAAAATCCAATGTTCAATGTTCAATGTTGTTTTCTAAAACTACATTCAAAAAATCCAATGTTCAATGTTCAATGTTGTTTTCTAAAACTACATTCAAAAAATCCAATGTTCAATGTTCAATGTTGTTTTCTAAAACTACATTCAAAAAATCCAATGTTCAATGTTCAATGTCGCTTTCTATAACTACATTCAAAAAAATCGAATGTTCAATGTTCAATGTTGTTTTCTAAAACTACATTCAAAAAAATCCAATGTTCAATGTTGTTTTCCAAAACTACATTAAAAAAATTCAATGTTCAATGTTCAATGTTGTTTTCTAAAACTACATTCAAAAAAATCCAATGTTCAATGTTGTTTTCCAAAACTACATTCAAAAAAATCCAATGTTCAATGTTGTTTTCTAAAACTACATTCAAAAAAATCCAATGTTCAATGTTCAATGTTGTTTTCTAAAACTACATTCAAAAAAGTTCAATGTTCAATGTTCAATGTTGCTTTCTATAACTACATTCAAAAAAATCGAATGTTCAATGTTCAATGTTGTTTTCTAAAACTACATTCAAAAAAATCGAATGTTCAATGTTGTTTTCCAAAACTACATTCAAAAAAATCCAATGTTCAATGTTGTTTTCCAAAACTACATTCAAAAAAATCCAATGTTCAATGTTCAATGTTGTTTTCTAAAACTACATTCAAAAAAATCGAATGTTCAATGTTCAATGTTGTTTTCCAAAGCTACATTCAAAAAAATCCAATGTTCAATGTTCAATGTTGTTTTCTAAAACTACATTCAAAAAAATCCAATGTTCAATGTTCAATGTTGTTTTCTAAAACTACATTCAAAAAATCCAATGTTCAATGTTCAATGTTGCTTTCTATAACTACATTCAAAAAAATCGAATGTTCAATGTTGTTTTCTAAAACTACATTCAAAAAAATCCAATGTTCAATGTTCAATGTTGTTTTCCAAAACTACATTCAAAAAAATCCAATGTTCAATGTTCAATGTTGTTTTCTAAAACTACATTCAAAAAAGTTCAATGTTCAATGTTCAATGTTCAATGCCTTGCCAACTTCACGCAACCCTACTCTGCTTTGTGGTCAGGGAAAAATCAGGGAAAAGTCAGGGAATTTTGTCTTAGAAAATTTGTGGGAACCCTGTGCATGGATCCGTTTTCCAGAATGACACGAGATGGCGTAAATTGTTCTTATCATTTTGGAACTTTTTACTGAATAAAACGATCTCTCCATTTTTGCTGTTTTATACAATAAAATTTTGTTCGCAACGTAGAATAGGTTGAAAAAATCATTTTAAACATGTAAGATTCATGTTTGCACAATTTTATAGTTACACAATTTTAATGTACAATAAACAAAATTTATATCCGGTCATCGTGTGGATCCTTAAGTAACACCGAGGTGCATAGATTTCCCAGAGACCTATTGAACGTATGCGCATTCATAAGAGGAAGTAGTGTTCAAGATAAATGTAACGTTTCCCAAGCGTGCAATACAAATAATTGTTGATAGATAAACGTGTAGATGAAAAATGCAAATCCTGCATTCCGTGCTGGTCTTCATCACCTGTAACATCAGAACCGATCAAGCCCAGTCCGTTACCTAAACAACCATGGTAAGAAGTTTCCATAGATTTCTGCGGTCCATTCCCGACCGGAGAACATTTCATGGTAGTCATTTGTGATTACAACATATGTCCCGTAGTTGAACAATTAAACAGTCTGTCCGCCAAAATTGTTTTACCACGTCTCCAGAAACTGTTTGGACTATTCTCAATACATAGCCTTGTCAAAACTGACATTGGATCACCATTTGATAGCCTTGGCTCTTCGTTTTACATCTCTTCATCCAATGGCAAATTGCACTACCGAAGCATTTATGAAACCTTTAGTTAAGGCAATGAAAACTGCATCAGCATTAGGACAAAAATATAAATATGAAGTTACTAGTTCCATGATGAGTTATAGAAGTACTCCTCATCCGAGTACAGGTGTATCACCTTTTGAAGTCATGTTTAGTAGAAAAATGAAAACAGGGTTGCCCCAATTTTCCGTTCCACGTAATGACCGTTACATCAGAGAAAGAGACAATAACTCGAAGAATAAAAACAAACGTTACGCTGATAATCGTAGGAAAGCAAAACCAAATACATTAAAACCAGGAGACAGTGTGATTGTGATTAAACAAAAAGTGAACAACAAACTATGTACACCATTTAGTCATGTTCCAGGCAAGGTCCTCGACGCAATGGATCAATGATTACAGTAGGCTATCAGTATCGTGACATAACATGGGATGCATCTTACTTCAAGATGGTACCTTCACAAACGTCCCATCAACGAGCTAACCGATGTCATCAACGTACACAAACAGGGGACACCGAGAACCCATCAACGTTGCGTCGGTCAGAACGTAACCGCCCCAAACCAACGCGATATAATTATGTATAGGTTATCGATCATATATTAGAATAATAAACGAATTAAGTACAAGTGAGCGAAGCGAACGCCGTACTTAATTCGTTTATTATTCTAATATGTGATCTATAACCGGCTTATAGTTTACCCGCCCACTTTTTGGTGTCATTTTCAATGCTTTTGTTTGCAAACAATAGCATGCCCATTGATGGAGTAATGAGGGTAAAATAAGGCAAGATTGTATGTACGAGTGATGATCAACAAATACGCGGGAAAATGCTTTGAAATCTTTATAACATTGACCAATACTTAAAATAATTGGTCATATAAAAGATTGACGTATTACGAATACACAATGTACATAACTACTAAACTCAAGGTAATATTTTTTTGAAACTGTAACGTAACTATGGGTACCCTGGCCCAACGTCATCGCGGAGTTGGCACATACTCATTTGTGGCACAATTCATAATGTATAATGCAGTAAAATATTCTCAAAAATAGCTGTACAACTAGATACTCTTCATAGACATGTAAACCGAAAATCGTTTTTTTCTTTTCCAACTTGCATGTAAATTATAAGAATTAGCTATTGGAGATCATTAGTATTGATGACGTAATTTGTTATTGACGTCGTATAGCCAATTTGCATGTCGGCATTGATTTCACACGGCTACGTATGATAGCATTATTATACCAAACATACACCTGTTTTGTATGCCATTACATACATGTAGTCGTTGCATAGTGCAATATTGCCATTTGTATGTATGAGGTTTCAATCGCAACAACACTTATCGCCGATTTCTGTATCGCACTCATTTTCTGACAACGACTTTGATGCAAATAGTTCTTAAACGGAATTTGACATTAAAACTTGATACATGCAACAGCCAATTTTATGGTCATGTGACACGTCTAACGGTAGATTTACGTGTTTGTAACATATTTAATATAGCATATACGAGGCCCATCTGTGCAATATGTACTGTTTGTGTGTATAATATTTTTGGGTCTAAACGTAAAAATGGCTTGCGTCATGCAGCCTCCTTCTCGAACTATAAAAACACTGATTTAAACGATTTTGACTGCTCAATATTAGGCATTCTTCAAACGTGTGAAGGTCGATTTCAGAGAAATACTAAATGTTTGGGTAGATGTATATAACTCAATTAATTAGGACTGGTTCAGTCATAGACTACATGTCATTGTGTACATAAACATTACAATGTTTTTAATTTAAGTTCATTATTATATATGTACATGTATGAGTATATACATAACTTATGTGGCTTAGTAAATAAGGCTTTGGTTTTCACTGCTTTTTCGTGATATTATTATACATTATCTGTATACACACATGCGATATACCTAAACAAATCGACTTATACGGGCCTCATAAATTTTGCTTTCATCACAGCAATGTCAGTCTCGCTGATCACGGATTATAACAGTTAAATAAATGACAGTAAAACATCAATGGAATACCAGATTACCTCCCAGCGTTAAAGTGTTCAAATGCATGTATTATTAATATACAATAAAGAATAAACTTGTCTAAATAATGAATTGAAAATTATGAAATTTGAAATGGGAGTAGGTAGAATGTAATTATGGCTCTATGTAAATTTTTATCAACATCTGATGAATAGATTTACAGAAATTTAAAATTTAGACGATTTTTTTCGCTGCAAACGACCTATACTAGATACTTATATATTATCGTTGATTCTTTGTGAACACGCGGGGCCAGGGGACTACACAAGGTTTTACTATGATTTGACCTAGTGACCTAGTTTTTGACCCCAGATGACCCAATATCTAATTTGACCTAGATTTTGTTAAATTGATCATTGTAATCAAGTTTCATAAAGATCAGGCAAAAATTGTGACATCTAGTGACTACACAAGCAAATTGTTGACAGACTGACGGATAGACGACGGATGAAGAGTGATAAAAAAAGCTCGCCAATGTCACTTTGTCCATTTTTAGACAGTAATAATCCTGAAATTCAGGGAAAATCCTGCAACTTTCACCCATGCACTAAGTGAAAATTAGTTGCAATGCAACACAGATTTTTATGAATAATCTAAAAAGCAACAAAACATCATTTTGTAATTTACATTTTATTCCATCAAGAACATTTTACATACGGCTTCACCACATGGACATAATAAGTTAAACAAGAGGGCCTAAAGGGCCATAGGTCGCTCACCTGTCCTAGTAGTTCATGCACCCCTTATGGTAGCCTCTATTCTATGTACAAAGTTTTCATATTGTCAAGCTTTATAATTTACATCACATTAAGACCCAAAGACAAATTGAAGTGATTTGACATTGTGATCCAGTTTTTGACCCAGGATGACCCAATATCAAACTTGACCTAGATTTTGTTGAGATGATCATTGTGACCAAGTTTCATAAACATTAGGCTCAAATTGTGACCTGTAGTGACTACACAAGTTTTTTCTATGATTTGACCTTGTAACCTAGTTTTTGACCCGGATGACCCAATATCGAACTTGACCAAGATTTTATTGAGATGATCATTGTGACCAAGTTTCATAAAGATTAGGCCAAAATTGTGACCTCTAGTGACTACACAAGGGCTTTCTATGATCTGACCTTGTGACCTAGTTTTTGAACACAGATGACCCAATATCAAACCTGACCTAGATTTTGTTGAGATGATCATTGTGACCAAGTTTCATAAAGATTAGGCCAAAATTGTGACCTCTAGTGACTACGCAAGGTTTTGTATGATTTGACCTTGTGACCTAGTTTTTGACCCCAGATGACCTAATATCGAACCTGACCTAGATTTTGTTGAGATGATCATTGTGACCAAGTTTCATAAAGATTAGGCCAAAATTGTGACCTCTAGTGACTACGCAAGGTTTTTCTATGATTTGACCTTGTGACCTAGTTTTTGACACCAGATGACCCAATATCGAACATGGCCTAGATTTTGTTGAGATGATCATTGTGACCAAGTTTCATAAAGATTAGGCCAAAATTGTGACCTATAGTGACTACACAAGGTTTTTCTATGATTTGACCTTGTGACCTAGTTTTTGACCCAGGATGACCCAATATCGCAATTGACCTAGATTTTGTTGAGATGATCATTGTGACCAAGTTTCATAATGATTAAGCTAAAAATGTGACCTCTAGTGTCTACACAAGTAATTGTGGACGGACGGACGACGGACGAAGAGTGATCACAAAAGCTCACTCTGTCACTTTGTGACAGGTGAGCTAAAAACATAAAATTGTCTCCACACAAATATATAAAACATCTATTTTCAACAAATCATGGTATTCAAATGTCTAAAACCAGTGGCTGTAATATGATCACGGTAGCCAACAGAAACATGTTTTATAAAATACTGGCTAATGGGCATACATTTACAATAAATTGGATTATGCAGAGCAGAAATAGTCATGCCCAATAACTGTTTTTGGATGTAGTTTGACAGACATTTAGAAGTCAATCAATTGGAGTATGCAAATATGTGCAATGTTTTAAAGGTGCTGCCTCACAGATTGGGCTTAAATTTTTGTATATCGTGATTTTTCAACCTAACTAAGTATTGGTGTAATAGAAAACCACTGACGGTTGCTTTATGAAAGATTTGGTGCAGATAAGCAATTTTAACGACTCTCGATATCGCCCACTGAGTATTTTTTTCTTGAAAAAAATCACTAAGTTTCCTTCCAAGATGCTTTGCGAATTATGTAATTCACACATGATTGAACTGTAACAATAACAAACTAAAGCGTAAACATTAGTGAGGTATTTGGTTCGTTTTTCGATTCGTTTTCATCAAATGCGAACAAATTTCAGGCAATTTAAGTAATAGTAGGGTAAATTCTATAGGGTATTAATACCCTATAGAATTTTTGATGTAAAAATACTAAATAACTACAAAATGCCGAAGCTTCTCAAGTTATTTTAGATGTCAGTGTGGTTGTTAATGGGATATACAGGCAACTATACCAAAATTAGGCAAATATTTTATTTTATTTTTGCAATACACCAATATGTGAGGCAGTCCCTTTATTGTGAACTGAATTCTCGATTTATAAAATTCAGAGTAAACATCTCATGATCTATTGTGAGGTCATCACTGTGCAACGCATACACAGAGTCTATTTTATTCAACTTTCTGTAAAACCAGTTTTAATTGGTTATTTAATACTTTTTGTAAAACATATTTTCATTGGCTATTTGGCCAACTATTTGTAAAACATGTTTTCATTGGCTATTTGGTGCCAACTATTTGTAAAACATGTTTTCATTGGCTATTTGGCCAACTATTTGTAAAACATATTTTCATTGGCTATTTGGCCAACTATTTGTAAAACATATTTTCATTGGCTATTTGGCCAACTATTTGTAAAACATATTTTCATTGGCTATTTGGCGCCAACTATTTGTAAAACATGTTTTCATTGGCTATTTGGCCAACTATTTGTAAAACATATTTTCATTGGCTATTTGGCCAACTATTTGTAAAACATATTTTCATTGGCTATTTGGCGCCAACTATTTGTAAAACATGTTTTCATTGGCTGATTATTTGAAAGTTATTGATGTGAATGGTGTATATTATAGTGGTGTTCTCAACAACGAACAACAAACATCAAATAAATAGTAATAATGAGAAACATCAGTGACGTACACATTATCTCCCTTGTAAGATGATGTAGATAGATAAATTAACCCATAAGTCCTAGCTGGATTAGGATATTTACAAATTCCCCACTACTCATTATATTGTATAGGTGGACAAAATCTCCATCATGGATTTTGCAAGGTAGACAAAATCAAAAAAAATAATTGCAAAGTGAAAAAAACCATCAAGGTGGACAAACTATCCATCATTTATTTTGCGAGGTGGTCAAAATCCCCAACATCAATTTTGCAAGGACAAAAATCCCCATCATTGATTTTGCAAGGTGGACACAATTCCAAAAATTAATTTTGTAAGGAGGACAAATTCTCCATCATTGACATAGGACCTAGTAAGAATGGAGAAGAAAAAAAATCTACTTTTTAGTAGTATCAGGAATTTATTGACACAGGACCTAGTAAGAATGGAGAAAAAAAAAGATCTACTTGTTTAGTAGTATCAGGAATTTATTGGATTTTGTATTTAACATGTTTACGTAAGTAAAATTATTTGTCTTTTCTAACATTATGCAAATGGCCGACGATAACTAAAGTACGGTAGTCGCGAAAACTGGTTAAGATGGAAAAGTAATTATCAAATAGCAATGTTACGATCGATCCGAACCTCCGGATGTATAAAACTAATGGAATGTTAATTTACATTAATTTTGTATTTGGAGAGTTTGCTCGATTGAGAACTAGTGATTTGTCTTCTCTCATTTTCTTTTTCTGCTAATAAGTAGATCTAGAAACTATAATTTTAGAGGATATTTGTTGATTCTGGTGTAAGATCGAATTTTATTTCACCAAGTGGTCTAAAAAATCAATAATGTCATGAGTGAACTAAATGAGATCTTTCACCAAAAATCTTTCAGTTATCAATAAACTGCAGGCCCTACAAATAGACAGTAATTTTGAAATTGGAGGAGTTGTTTAAAATAAGATTTCTATATGAATTGATACTGATTATGTAGACAACCATTTTGTCGCTGTCGCGATAGGCGAGTGGTCGTAGGTGTTTTGTTATTAATAGCTATTATCTAGTTGATTTAATCAGAACATGTTTCCTCTTTCAGAGAATGTCGAAAACAAGATATCGACAGTTTTAAGGATGCCAATGAGGAAATCAAGTTACTGAAGTCGAAGATTGGTCAATTTAATTAAAGGTTTTTTATGCTGAGTGTTTTAAGCAAGGTCATTATCTGGACAGAGAACCAAACTTCATATGAAAGAATGATGTATAGATCTATAAGATATCGAACCTTTAATAATCATTACATTGTGAAGTCAGTTTATTTATATTGTTTATAAAAATCACATCCTTCGTATGCGAACGACTTCAAATAGGAAAATAAATTATCTTTCAGTGATGTAATTTGTAAAAACTTTTATTTTTTAAAAAAAGTTGGTCCTTTTTTATTGTTTAGTCAAAATATACCATTTTTTCTTACCATTTTTTAACGGATACAGATTATGTAATAGCCCCGTAAAAGGTCCATCCGATATCGAACGATTTGCTCGCGGAAAGTAATATATTCAACACAAGAACCTTGTAATAATCCATGCATAAATACGGGTTATGATCTCGTTGATCTTGGTAGAAATGATTATCTGTTTCAGAGAATGTTCAACGCGAGACGACAGCAGCTTTAGGGAAAACCAAGACAGAAATCAGTGATAACGAGAAGTTACTGAAAGCGGAGATTCACGACTTGCAAGCAACCGCCAACAAATCGCTATCGGATACCAAACTAATGGAAGGTTAATATATACTGGACGTCACTGAAAAGTTACCACTTATATATACCTCTGTATATTGTATACAATATGACCTATCGGTACAAAAGTTTTACATTGCGTGCATTTGAATATTGTTTTAACACAGAGTAAGTGAATTATAAAATATAAGAGTCAATAGGGTGGTACAGTAAAGTTCCACCTAACGACCGGTCCGATAATGCGACCGTCCCGCTATTACGACCGTTTTTTAAAAGAACCAAATAATTTTGTTCTATATTCAATTGAATTAAGGTCCTATAATGCGACCGGTCCGCTATTCCGTATTACGACCAATTTAACCAGTCCCATTGTGTCAATTCCCACTGTGTTTGGTCTCGCTAATACGACCAATTATGTGTCATGTATAATTTTGTGTAAACAACTTTATTCACACCTTCGCGTATCTCTGGGGCGCTTGAAAATCATCTTGCACCTTGATCAAGGTCGCGGGGCGCTTGAGATCGAAGACGCCGTATTGAAACTTGTGTGTTCATTTATGACAACCAATTAAATGTCAATTAGATTATACATGTATAAACAATCGATAATTGCCTGGGGCAGCATGCATGACTGGCAAACAAGCAGATTAACCAATTTAAGATACTGATTAGCATCAATTAAATGTCACTAAAGTTGTGAAAAACTTGTTGAATTTGCCGACGATAAAAATAAATGTCTTCCATTACGGTACGGTTTTAAGTCAGGTACGATACGGCGTCACGGAATTTCATTACCAACGTAGATCGTTCAGAACTTTGTTAATAACGAAGAGCATTAATGTAGTTTATATTAATCAATAAATCTTCCTTAAATATTTTTTGGGTCAAATCATAACACAGAAGTCACCATTTTATTCTCAAAAACGATTCAAATCACGGTCTGTTATTGTAACTTGCATAGTATTCGGACAACTTCAAAATTCGGATAAATTGTGCTTCAGAGAATATAAGCATTATTGCTGCCTAATTATGCAGTTTTATTTAATATATATATATTATATTGTATTAATTAAATGTGTATGCTGTACATTGTTTTTGTTTTTATTATATTTATATATGTATATTAGCTTCAAAGACAATGTTCACCAGTATATAACAACCAGTACTAGCTTCCTCACAGACTCGCTATTAAGACCGACTCGCTATTAAGACCACTTTTTGTCAGAACGGTCGGTGGTCTTAATAGCGGAACTTTACTGTAACATTTCATTGACACTGAGTATACTTTTGTATTTGGATAGTTTGCCCGATTGAGAACTAAAGAGATTTGTTGATTATTTTTAAATAACTTTCTCTCATTTTCTGCTACTAAGTAGAAACTATAATTATGTATGATATTTGTTGATTCTGTTGAAGATGCAATTTAATGTCATCGAGTTGTATAATGCATACCCAAGTCTATATTGTGTCAAGTCTTTGGGAACTGCGTGTTTATATGGGTCTGGAATCATGGTAGAAATGATTATCTGTTTCAGAGAATGTACAACGTGAGACGTCAACAGCTTTAGAAGAAACCAAGACAGAAATCAGTGAAACCGAGAAGTTACTGAAAGCGGAGATTCATGATTTGCAGGCAACTGTCAATAAATCACTAACGGATACCAAACTCATGGAAGGTTAATATACATTAATTTTGTATTTGGAGATTGCTCGATTGAGAACTAAAGTGATTTGTCAATTATCTTTAAAGCATCTCCTCTCATTATCTTTTTATGCTACTAAGTAGATCTAGAAACTATAATTTTAGAGGATATTTGTTGATTCTGGTGTAAGCTCGAATTTTGTTTTACAAAGTAGTCTCAGAAATCAATATTGTGACGTGTGAACTAAAACGCGATCTTTCACCTAAAATCTTACAGTTTTCAATAAATTGCAAGCCCTAAAAATAGACAGTAAGTTTGGAATTGGACGAGTTGTTAAGAATAAGATTTCTATATGAGCTGATACTGGTTACGTAGGCAACATTTTGTCGCTGTCGTGATAGGCTAGTGGTCGTAGGTGTTTTGTTATTTATAGCTATTATCTGGTAGATATAAGCAGAACATGTTTCCTCTTTCAGAGAATGTCGAAAACAAGATATTGACAGTTTTAAGGTTGCCAAGGAGGAAATCACGTTACTGAAGGCGGAGATTTGTCAATTTAAAGGTTTCTATGCTAAGTGTTTTAAGCAAGGTCATTATCTGGACAGAGAACCAAACTTCATATGAAAGAATGATGTGTAGATCTATAATATCGAACCTTTAATAGTCGTTACATTGCGAATGTCAGTTCATTTCTATTTTTTATAAAAGTCACATCGTCCGTATAGGAACGACTTCGTGTAGGAAAATAAATTATCTTTCAGTGATGTAATTTGTAAAACTTTATTTTTTTTAAAAGTTGGTCCATTTTTATTGTTTTGTAAACATATACAACTTTTTCTTTCCATTTTTAACTGATACAGATTACGTAATAGCCCTATAAAAAAGACCGCTATTGCATGATTTGCTAGCGGAAAGTAATACATTCAACGCAAGAACCTTGTAATAATCCATGCATAAATACGGGTTATGATCTCGTTGATGTTTGTAGAAATAATTATCTGTTTCAAAGAATGTTCAACGCGAGACGTCAGTAGCTTTAGAGAAAACCAAGACAGACATCAGTGATAACGAGAAGTTACTGAAAGCGGAGATTCATGATTTGCAAGCAACCGTTACCAAATCGATAACGGATACCAAACTAATGGAATGTTAATATTTATTTGCAATTTGATCGAATACCCGATTGAGAACAAAAGTCATTTGTTGATAATTTTTAATCATTTTCTCTCGTTTTCTGCTACTAAGTAGAAACTATAATTATAGAGGATATTTGTTGATTCTGATGTAGGGTCGAATTTTTTTTCAGCGCGTTATGCATATTCAAGTCTATACAGCGCAAAATTCTTCCGAACTGCATGTTTATAATTGCTTACATATACTAATAACAGAAACATTACCCTCATATCAGTACAGAAGTTAAATCGAAATACCAACAGAAAATAACACAGATTTAATGATGCTTTTTGTTATGTATTAATTAAGCTAATAGTATAGTGCTTAACTTTCTTTTAAACAGATCAATAAATCGTTCTAATAATATATACTTATAACTAGACGGGTGTCCTATGTATTCTCTTAATTGACAAGGAGGATTTCATAATGAATGTAATACTAGTACTTTACATGAGTGTGTGACAATACTTAATAATTTTTCTTGTAATTCATTATATAATATAACAATTGTAATATAGGATCTGCCCTGAATTGTCTTCGGAGATCATTATTTCTTAAACAAGTTTAGAAAACACAACTTATTAATCGAGCTCCTAGCAATTTAGCATTTTTTAACAAAAGGTCACACTTTTTGTACTAAAGTATTAAGCGGTATGAATAGTAATCATTCTCGACTTGATCGTTGAGGATGTCTCGATTAATTTGGTCAATGAATAAAATACTTTCAGTTGTTTTTAACTTTGTGTTGACAGATGTTTCTATCGTTTATAGCCATAAACTATGTTGTATACCACATAGTTTGTCCGCTCTGATATCAATATGCCCAACCCAGTGATATTCTACCACTTTTTGCGCAGATGGGCTGTAAAAACCATTTATTATAATAACTGTAAGTATCATCAACTATATACATGTATATTGATAGTAAATTTGAAATATAATGCACAGTCCAAACAGGAAGACTCATTTAGGCACCTTAAATATGTTTATGGCAATGGCAAGAAATCGCTATATTTGCTATTTGTATATTTTTCGAAGGGTTGATCCTATTTTTTCTCTTTAAAAGAATCTTCCGACACAACAGTTAACTGCCCTTGCTTTGGTGCATGTTACAGGAACCAATACATTTCTTTCTACACCTTAAAGCAATTGGACCGAGTAGGGTAAAAGAGAGAGCATCGATCGCCCCAGGACTGTGAGGTTGCTGTTCAATCTCAGATAGCCTTATGTTGTTAAAAATGTTTCTACTGTAAACCCCCTATTCAACTTCTTGTGGGGGACTCATTGTGCAAAGGGGTATAACTAAGGTTAATTTCAAGGACACATTTAAACAGTTGACAGCTCATATTTAAACAATAACTTTTTCAGTAATATACATCCCGAACGACAATAATAATTATTATTTTCAGGAACATTTATAATGATTTGAAAAAATGTATTTTACACATCTAACAATCTCTCAACTGAACATAATACTATTGTATGATGGTACCAATATTGTAATACCTTGAAATTATAAATCAAACCCAGATAGAAGCCCAGTTTATTCAATGTTGATTATGACAGAAGTTTTTTCAACTGATATTTATTTAATTACTTTCGGAAACTCGTTCCTGATGTTAACTGATCCTTCCACAAGGAACTAACAACCTCTCAAACAAGTGTGTAAGAAGAAATTAAATGAATTTTCTTATCTGCAAAGGTAAGCAATAAAACTGAAGAGTAAACATGTATTGTATTAACATCTGGCAGTGTTTGGAATCACAATAGTAATTTCTGTAATAATCCACAAAGAAAATAATAATCTGTACAATAGTCATGATCAATATATTACAACATATTTACAATTATCAGTAACAATACTCTGACACAGAACACAGACATAACAATTTAATATATATATATACCAACAAATTAACAGACTCAACCAGAACTGCCACATAGTGACTAATGATACCCCCACATACTGCTTTGTCACAGATGTATGGCAAACCACATCCATAAAAACTGTTGTTATGGTCCAGACAACATAAATTATGGTCATTTCTGACCTTTGACAAAGTGACTCCTATATATCCCCCCTACTAAGTAGTGGGGGTATAATAAGAACTCAGCCTGATAGTCTCAGGCTCCTATATTAAAGGAAGTGATGGATATACTGTTGTGCACAGACAACCCAAAGACACACAAAAATGGCGGTCACCCACCAAAGAGTCAAGACATAAAGTGAAACATCTTATCCCCATAAATGGATATTTCAAACAAGCCTATAATTATACTCTTCCTGCAATGAATGAGAAAACTGTGGATTTTAATTACATGCATAATTAACCATAAAGTGAGGTTATCATGAAAGATATATGTAACAAAAATCTCATATGAGACTGGCCATTTGTTACAACCCAGTAATCAGGTATTGTAAAAAGATTATATTAAGTCAGACAGGGAAGGCAGCACTCAACTTAACCAGCCGAGCACAGAAAACATTAAAAACACACAAAGCACAATGCCCAACTAAACAAGCGCAGATCCGTAAGTTTGCATCTGCAACCAAATATTTCATCTTTTGGTAGCACAAAATATTTTTTAAAGGTGCTGCCTCACAGATCGGGCTAAAAATTTTGTATGACGTAATTTTTCTACCTAACCAAGTACTTATATAATAGAAAGTCACTGGTGGTAGCTTTATGAAAGATGTATGGCATATAAGCAATTTAAATCACTCTTGATATTTGGCACTCAGTATTTTTCTGTTTGAAAATATTGCAGAGTTTCCTTCCAAAATGTTCTGTGAATTATGTAATTCACACATGATCAAACTGTTACTTCAACAAACTAAAGCCGAAACATCTGTGAGGTATTCGGTTCGTTTCGCAATTCGTTTTCATCAAATGGAAACAAATTTCAGGCAATTTAAGTGATAGTAGTGCTAATTCTATCGGGTATTAAATTATACCCTTTAGAATTTTGGGTGTAAAAATGCTAAATTACTACAAAATGCCGATGTTTCCCAAGTAATTTTTTATGTCAATGTGGTTGTTTATGGCATATACAGGAAACTATACCAAAATTACATGAATATTTGACAATTTAATTTTATTTTTGCAATACACCAATACGTGAGGCAGTCCCTTTAACATATACAATGTAGGTGGGATAATTATCTATTGTTCCATTTCAACCAAGCAAGTCGAAGGTTAAAGGTAATAAAATTTGAAAACTGTTTATTCTGTGCAGCATGTGGGAGAAAGGGACAGCTTTACATTGCGTTTAGGCTCATTTAGCAATCCTATTTTAGAAACACATATAAAATTGAATATGGAGTGTAAAATAAAGTTTCGAAATTTTGAAACTGTATACATAATTTTGGTGAGCACTATAATGGTCTTTGGTGTGATAGGTCTAGGGATTTAACCCTGATTGTCTATGTATTTAATGACATGTACAGTGACCATGCATAGAAATGACAGTTCTAAATATAAAGCTGATGATTCAAATGAAGAGTATTACCGTAATAACCCATGTAGTGCTCGCACCAGTAAAAACAAGAAACAAAATGAGAGAAGATTGCCCGAAAAAAAAATCTCAATTAGCCAATTCTGAGACCTGGAAAATGTTTACGTCCGTACAAATGATGTATCCATATTTTGGTCACAATTCTGAGCTCATAAACTGGTATGCAATATATGGGTTTTTACCGTATGTAATTAAAATAATGTATGATAGATGAAGTATGAAAACTATGATTGGAATTACAGAAACGTACATAATGATACACATGCATCACAGATTGTAGGATAAACAAAATTACATTGTCACAGGCAAGAACCAACATCTGTCACCCATATATATATCCAAGACCATCGGTAACTGCGCTGCTTTTCACTATGGTAATTTTTGACATACAGTGCAACTTCTTCAGAGTAGGCGGCCCTCTTTCAGGGGTTCTACTAAGGCATAATACCCAATCCTGAAAACGAGTTGCAAGTCTGCTTAGAGTGTCATAAGCACACACCCAACACCAAAACTTAGTGCATAAATCATTCTGTTGTAAAAATAAAATCAGCTGATGAAATTTCAAATAACTGTCAATTCTTTGATTTTTTTCACCAAATAACTCATTTTCTACAGAAAAGTTCATTCTGTCTAGTGTGCCGAATCCGGATTTGCAGATTATTCCAAAATTGAAGGACCCCTGTCTTTTGAGCAACAACCTCTCTATGGCAATATTATCATTGTGTTACTGAAGTGAGCAATTACTGCTTAATTTTCCTCTATAGCAACAACCTCTGTACAAAAACAACCAACTTTGTGTTTCCAAAAGAGAGATTGTACTGTATTTCTCTCAACAATACTGATTGGACAATGATTAACACCCTGACAGAATACTAGCTGCTGTATCACAACAAATGTTGATAGGGTGTTGCTCTAGAGAGGTTGTACTGTATTTCCATCTATAACACATACTGGGCACCGGTGAACAACTTGACCAAATACTCAAGCTACTATATCACAAACAATGTTGAGAGGATGATAATTATCCAATAGATAACACACATCCTCATATAACTTGTTTCCCTGTACCAAATATGGTATAAACTATCCAACCGAACACTGACACTACAGCAGTCTGATTAAACACAGCTCCCCAACTTTTAGTCACTTCTAGTATATGTCCAGCCATATAAACACCTATAAATCCTGGAATAGCACCAGCCATATTCATCATACCTGAAACAAGTATGCAATGGATAAAATGTAACAAAATATCAGTCATAAAAAACGTGTTTTTTTCCAGTAACCTGTTCGTTTTTGATGATACCAATTCTAAGCCTGTTCTGACATGGAATTTAGCTCAAAGATATGCAAAAATATTAGTGTCGAGATTAAACATAGATTGACATGTTGTTTTGAAAGATCCCAATCCCCAAAGCATTAAAATAAATTCTCTTTGAGAATTCTAAGCTGAAATTTAGATTTTTCTCAAATCAGAGGCTATGTTGAAGACAAATCTCAATTTAAGTTGGAATTTGTGATACCAATTTTGAGTGTAATCTTGCATGGGAATTAACTCAAAGATTTGCTACAAAATTTGAGCAGAGATTTAGCTCAGATAGAGATGTTTCGAACTACCTTAGTTTCAGGAGATCCAATTTGGGACATTCAAAGTAAGTAGAATTATTTCAGTTTTTTTCTTACAAATAGAATAAATTGACAGCACAGACTATGAAATGCTTTGGGTCAGCATATAAAAGCAGCATAGCCATGACCTTGGTCCAGTAGATAGTGTCCTGGATGTGTAACTCAAATCCGGGGTGAGATTACAGATTGCACCTGGCCTGATCTCCCGAAGCATCTCAATGTGAACAAGATCTCATCTCAAATATTGTCATGTGTCTTTATCTTTATTTCCATGCGAGGCTAGACTCAAAATTAGCATGACTAAACAGAAATGTTATTCTGAGTTCATTACAGTACAATTTCGAGAGCTTGAGCTTCATTATTATCTCTTATTCAGACTCTCAATTTGAGTGAAATCTCAATTTGAGTTGAGATTTCTCTATGAGATGCTTCGGGAGATCGGGGCCAGGTCATCGTTCCATGAAAATTTGTCATAAATATGGATTTTCCTCAACAAGTGGAGAAGTTGCTGGTTCCCCAGAAAGGTCAAATAAGAACTGGTTTTGATACTGTCCAGGAAAACCGGTTTAATAGGTGAAATTGTAATTTTTTTAGAAATGGTGTTCAACCCAAATAAACATAAAAGCATCATGAAACTTACCAAACACAGAGCCAGCATGTTTGGGCGCAATATCTTGTGGGTTGACAAGGATACCACTGTTATGGAAACCACAGCAGCACACTGCTAGAGCCATACATGTCAAAGCTCCAGCGTAAGTCGTTGTGTATGAAATTACTACCAGAAAGAATGCAGTACCCAACATTGTTATAGTCTGAAAAAATACATCAATTTGAATTTGAACAATATTTTATTAAACAATTTCAGGGGTCATAAAAACTCAAAATGAGCCTTTGGCTTGGAGGAGCTAAAGCAAGAGCACTGCCTAGTTGGCGCTCGTTTATCCCAGTAACATAAATTACTTTTACCTAAATACCGTCAAAAGTCACTTAAAAGTCCAAAAAGACCGTTCGTGCAAACGGATCAAGTGAAGAGAATAACCTTATCTTCTGCTTCATTAAAAAATATCAGATGTTGACATGATTTAAATCCTTTAATATAAGTCGTTAAAATACTTCTGAGAAAATGCTTCGAGTTGTCACTGAAACCATGGTATTTGCTGGGAACAACTTGACACTATTAACAAAAGCAATTTGAAAATAATCAAAAATTCATTAAAACAGTATCTGTCACAGATGTACTTTCAATATTCTCATGGAAACTCAAGTAAAATATGATGTTTTAAAAAACATTGACATTAATGGAACAATCCCTTTTCCATAGGGAATTCTTTATACTCACAATGCAGACTAAAAAATACTACAAATACGAAGGAAATTAAGATACACTATTAAAATGCATGAGAAGAAATTCTCCAGACAATGACATTACACTTTAAATTTTAATAGGATCCTTACATTTGCATGTATTGTTCTTAAAAATGATGTGTCTGTATTTTTACCAAAATGAATGTAATATTAAAAGACCAATTTAAAGTTGTAGTAAATTATTTATTTATATACCCCTAAAATTACTGTATCATTTATTACAAATGCTTTGAAAAAATATTTTATTAAATTTTATATGGAGTGGGAGCATAATATACAAGAGATGTTTGTAAAACATGAATGCCTCCATTGCAGCCAAATAGTTATTTATATTAAAGGTCCTGCAATAGCTCCTCTTTTAATACATAATGTGGTTATCACCTTAAGCAAATATCTGAAGTTTCAAGATAACATCTTTGATAGTTAATTAGAAATGTAATTCTTACAACAAAGTTAATTAGAAATGTAATTCTTACAACAAAGTTAATTAAAAATGTAATTCTTACAACAAATATAAGTTAAAAGTCTGAAAAAGGGCAAATAACTAGACCTACAAATCACAGCGCCCTTTACCTTATTGTAATTGATTGCCGTTTTGATAGAGAGAAGGTAAAATTTCAAGTTTGAAGTGGATACCTTTAATTGTTTTTGAAAAAAGGACAACAAAAAAAAACTAACGCCCTCTCAGAAGCTCACCCAGATACTCTGGTCAGGACAATAACTTATTTTCCTTGAAAAGTTGAGCAAAATGATTTGTTGTAACAACAATTAAATTATAACATAATTACACAGTCCAAAATAATTGGTTTAGAAATGTCATTCACATTAAAAATCTGTAAATGTAAGCAAGGGTTATAACCTACCAAAAATATCTTGGGAAAGATCGTCAATAACAAATGTTGTTATTGTTGTTGTAAATTGGGTAAAAAGCACAATATTTCTTGAACAGGTTTTTAATTTTAATGATGTGAATATGTGCGAGAAATTGAAAGAGCCAAATCCCTTGACTATAATTATATCAAGGTTTAATTCCTCAACAATATTATATAGTAATGGTTACATGGGGCTTAGCACTTTACTGTTGGGAAGTTTCAACAAAGTCCTAATTTTTGTTTGGTGTTCTATTATTATACAGAGGATCCATCACAAGTTGTCAATTGATACAAACTTATATTAAACAAGTTCTTGAAACTATATTAAGCAAGCCCCAGGTGAGCAACAAGAGTTATATTTATCATATGACACTAATAATACAAGTTTTCAATTTTGTCCGTTTGTGAGTTTTGTTATTTTCTCTAGTGAGGTCTGGCCTCTGTTATATCAACGCATCATTTTCAAACAGCAAGCTAGTCTGGGTTGATATTCTGTGTAGACTGACTTGGGGGGGCGGGCCTGTCAAGAGGATGTTAAACAACAAGAATGAAGAGGTATGGTCGCCGGACAGCACGTGTTTCAATGGTGATTATTTATCTGTGGAGATTGGTATTGATGTTCCAGGGTTCTTTAGGAACAACGGTGTTCATCTTGTCATTTACTCATCCACGTCATTAACCTCACGTCATTAACCTATCATTCTCTATATATACACATTATTATATACTTACATTCATAAATTTCCTCACAAATGTCACACTGTAACCTGTAAACAAATACATAAAATTTGATTTTTGGTGGTTTATTTGTGTTTAATACTGTTTCTCAGTTATATAAGGCGGTTGTTTCACCTAACCTGAGTTTTCCTGGACTGAAAACTAACCAGTACAAACAAGGAACTGGTAACTTCTCCACACTTCTCCTCATCTGGAGGAATATCATTGTTGTAAAATTACCATGGAAGGGTATCACCAGCCGCCACCAGCAATCACACCCAATCACATGGGTACAAATTCAGCACACTAACCTCTGTCTGGACCATGGCCAAAAAAAACGAATTTAAGCTAAAATATTTTAACGACAAACATTACATAATTATTAATATAGGTTGTATGCTGTGTATTGCAGTTTAACTAAAATCTTTCCAAAATCATTTCAGACATACATGGCGCACCATGATCAGTGGCTGTAACCAATTGTCCTGGAATTAGCAGGGGTGTCAACAGGCCCAAATTAGAAATCAGAAAAATCGTATTCAGTCGACCATTGTTGCCAAATAAGAGGCCTTCAATAACATTGTTTCCATAATTAACTCAGTTTATATTAAAGAATATCTTTCTCAGCAGATTAAATTGACCATAACTTCTTGAGATATTTTCATCAAATAATTTTTATTTTGCCAGAAATCATAGCTCTTTCAGGAGTGATAAACGAGGAATTCCGGATAAATCAGGAATATTGACACCCTTTGAATTAGTGATCAACCAGTACTAACATGCTGTTCCACAAATAACTGACACCTACTGTAAACCAATTTACTTTCGCGAATACTAATTTTCGCGTTTTGCCGAGGGTCGGCAAATTCGCGAGTACAAAGTTTCGTGTTTTTAAGTTTCCTGCAATATTAATGCTTTTAGCACTTCCCCGGCAACATAATTTCGCGAAATTCTACCACTCGCACGAAATAGTTTATAGGTTTACAGTACTTAACATGTGGATGATATGACCATAGCTAATGCCATGGAAGAAAATAACCTGCCATCGTCTGAACTCAATCACCAGGCCCAATGATTATTAAGTTGTTTTATGCTCAATACAATTTCATGCTCAAACTTTAAATGTTTCAAACAGTAAATGCCTAATAATTGACTGAAACTTTCATATTACTTGGATAGCCTATAAAACATAGTAATGATTTATTGAACAGTAAAGATTATTTCATTTTTGGACTTTCTAAGAGCTTATCAAATTTCATACTCAGGTTAGGTTGACCATGAAAACAGCTATATTATCATGGGGCCAGAGGACAAGCGAGACACTACGATGCTCTACCCATTGTGCCAACCAGGCGGGCGCATATTGTACAGGATTAAAGTACAAAATAAAAAGAGCTCAGTCTAATGAAATTAATTTAAAAAATATTCATGAAATTAAACAAGGGCATATTATTTGGGGTGACAGACAATGGCATACGACCCCCCTCACCCCCTAAAATTGGCAGAGCATAGCTTGTTCCTCAATTTTGGTGAAACACTATGATTATGCATTTTTTAGAAGAATTCATACCTTTGGTTATCATCAGATCAGCTAACCAGCCACCAAATATAGAACTGGGTATAGTCACAACCCATGGAACAACATTAAATACCCAGCCCTGAAATAAACATGGTAAATAAGCAATAATTAAATGGAAAACTGTCCGGTCTCATAAAACATATCATCATTAGGTTTGAAAGAGAACAAGAGGGCCCAAAGGGCCATAGGTCGCTCACCTGTCCTAGTAGTTCATGCACCCCTAATGATAGCCTCTATTGCATGTACAAGGTTTTCATATTGTCTTATGCTTTATAATTTACATCACATTTAGACCCAATGGCATATTGAAGTGGTTTGACCATGTCACCTAGTTTTTGACCCTGGATGACCCAATATCGAACTTGACCTAGATTTTGTTGAAATGATCATTGTGGCCAAGTTTCATAAAGATTTGGCCAAAATTGTGACCTCTAGTGACTACACAAGGTTTTTCTATGATTTAACCTTGTGACCTAGTTTTTGACCCCGGATGACCCAATATCGAACTTGACCTAGATTTTGTTGAAATGATCATTGTGACCAAGTTTCATAAAGATTAGGCTAAAATTGTGACCACTAGTGACTACACAAGGTTTTTCTATGATTTGACCTTGTGACCTGGCTTTTGACCCCGGATGACCTAATATCGAACTTGACCTAGATTTTGTTGAGATGATCATTGTGACCAAGTTTCATTAAAATTCGGCCAAAACTGTGACCTCTAGTGACTACACAAGGTTTTTCTATGATTTGACCTTGTGACCTAGTTTTTGACCCCAGATGACCCAATATCGAACTTGACCTAGATTTTGTTGAGATTATCATTGTGACCAAGTTTCATAAAGATTAGGCCAAAATTGTGACCTCTAGTGACTACACAAGGTTTTTCTATGATTTGACCTTGTGACCTAGTTTATGACCCCGGATGACCCAATATCGAACTTGACCTAGATTTTGTTAAGATGATCATTGTGACTAAGTTTCATTAAGATTCGGCCAAAATTGTGACCTCTAGTGACTACACAAGGTTTTTCTATTATTTGACCTTGTGACCTAGTTTTTGACCCCGGATGACCCAATATCGTACTTGACCTAGATTTTGTTGAGATGATCATTGTGAACAATTTTCATAAAGATTAGGCCAAAATTGTGACCTCTAGTGACTACACAAGGTTTTTCTATTATTTGACCTTGTGACCTAGTTTTTGACCCCGGATGACCCAATATCGAACTTGACCTAGATTTTGTTGAGATGATCATTGTGACCAAGTTTCATAAAGATTAGGCCAAAATTGTGACCTCTAGTGACTACACAAGGTTTTTCTATTATTTGACCTTGTGACCTAGTTTTTGACCCCGGATGACCAAATATCGAACTTGACCTAGATTTTGTTGAGATGATCATTGTGACTAAGTTTCATAATGATTAAGCTAAAACTGTGACCTCTAGTGTCTACACAAGTAATTGTGGACGGACGGACGGACAGACGGACGGACGACAGACGAAGAGTGATCACAAAAGCTCACTCTGTCACTTTGTGACAGGTGAGCTAAAAAGAAAGGTGGCTAATTGAAACATTCTGTTATTATGTCTTCAAAC
Source organism: Spisula solida (assembly GCA_947247005.1). Classification (NCBI taxonomy): domain Eukaryota; kingdom Metazoa; phylum Mollusca; class Bivalvia; order Venerida; family Mactridae; genus Spisula; species Spisula solida. The sequence goes on along the minus strand of OX365948.1, from coordinate 42,117,924 downwards.
ATCAGGGGTGTCAACAGATACAAATTAAAAATCCTGATAATCATATGCGGCCGGCCATTTTTGTCAAACAAGAGGCCTTCAACAACATGGATTCCATATTTAACTCAGTTCATATTGAATGAAGTCCTTCAGAGCAAATTAAATTGGCCGTAACTTTGCCATTTCTTGAGCTATTTTCATCAAATTACTTATATTTTGGTCAGAAATCATAGCTCTTTCAGGATAGATAAATCCGGAATTCCGGATAAACCAGGAATATTGACACCCCTGAAACATTAACAACCATTAGCAAGTTTCAACAATGATGAATGTGGCAGGGGTTCTTAGTACTGAGGCGTAATGCCCAATCCTGAAAAAAGTTGCAAGTCTATTTTTGGTGCCATTAGCACACATTCCTACACCTCAGGTTTTAAACATTGTTTTATTGTTAAAATTCAGATTATGGAACTTCAAATGACCATAACTTTGTCAATTCATTGAATTTTTTCATCAAATAACTTTTATTTTGTGCAGAAGAGATAATTCTTCCTAATGTAGCATATTTCTGAATTATTCCGGAATTGTAGAACCCCTGATGTGGGGAATGATGGCCTAGAACTAGGCTGTACACTTTGGGATAGAGAGGTTCCACGTTCTATGCTTGTCTGTGCCAATGCTTTATTTCTCTAAGAAAGAATAACCAACATGCTCTGTTTTACCCTGGTAAACGAACAGGTACCTAAGAGGGCCATTGGCCAATGTATTATGGTAGCCAGCAATGTTAAGTCAGATAGCCAGCCAACTTGCTCGAATATTTCTTATATAAGGCTGCTAAGTGGTTAATAACTAAGGATTTTTTTTTTCAGATGTATATACTAGTATATATTTAATTGGTAACTAAAATTTTTTTTAATCATAAGAATCAATAAAATGTTTTTACCTTAGCATCGGGAAAATTCTCATGGAAATATGTAGGTAACCATGACAAAAGGATGAAAAATGCATTGTTTTCACAAAAATGTCCGATAATTAATGACCTGAAAATGAAAAGAACACTAAATATTTCTTGCCCAGAATACAATAAATATGCTACAATATGCTACATGTATAGTGTGCAGATATTAATCTGATCCTCTGACATTCTCTAAGCATAATTTAACAGTTGATTCTTTCACTATATTTTTTTTATTATTTAACTCTGATTGAATATTATTACACAAGTGGAAAGTATAAATAAAAGCTCCGCGAGTCGCATGTGTCGCCTGACGACATGCACATTTGTCATGGAAAACTATCCACTATTGGGCTACATATCGACTCACAGGAGTTCTATAGTCATATGAACTAAAAACGACAAAGTGATGCTCTGGACAAAAAAATGTCACAGCAAGAAACATGCATACCTATCTTGGAGTCATTAATACTTATGGTGACAAAGTTATGCCACGGACAAGAAATGCTTATAAAATCAATCAAAGGGACAAAAATAAAAAATGGCACAAGGTAGAGTTAAGATTCTTGTGTACTGCACTTGGACTTTTGGTAAGAAACATGCATACCAAATTTCAAGTCATTCAACCTCTTGGTGACAAAGTTATCCGACGGACAGGAAATGCTCAAATTAAATCAATCTAAGGTATAATTCAAAAACGATGCAAGGCAGAGTTATGGTTCTTGCGCACTGCACTTCAGCTTATTGCAAGAAACATGCATACCAAATATTGAGTCATTTGAACTTAAGGTGACAAAGTTATGCTCCGGACAAGAAATGGTCTAATAAAATCAATCAAAGGGAAATAATTAAAAAACTATGAAAGGTAGAGTTATGGTTCTTGTGCACTGCACTTCAGCTTATTGTAAGAAACATGCATACCAAATATTGAGTCATTTGAACTTAAGGTGACAAAGTTATGCTCCGGACAAGAAATGCTCTGATAAAATCAATCAAAGGGAAATAATTCAAAAACTATGACAGGTAGAGTTATGGTTCTTGCGCACTGCACTCCGGCTAATTGCAAGAAACATGCATACCAATTCTTGAGTCATTTGAACTTAAGGTGACAAAGTTATGCTCCGGACAAGAAATGCTCTAATAAAATCAATCAAAGGGGAATAATTCAAAAACTATGACAGGTAGAGTTATGGTTCTTGCGCACTGCACTTCGCCTTATTGTAAGATACATGCATACCAAATCTTGAGTCATTTGAACTTAAGGTGACAAAGTTATGCTCCGGACAAGCAATTTGTGACGCCGCCGCCAAAGTAACACCTATATGTCGCCTTTTCAGGCGACACAAAAACTAGAATTATCACTGTCGTGAACAGGGCCCATGGAAGCATGCGGCAAGAGGGGGAGGGGAGGAGTATAGAAGTATAGTGGGTTGCATAATTTTCAGTTTTCTGTACTAAGACACAATAACAAAGTCGTATCTCAAACTTTCATATGTTGATGTCTGAAATAAAGTAATTCACTCCCTTCTAAAATTCAATAAAAGTTGTTAGAACAAGCACAGGTTTAAATTCTTACATAGAAACCATGATGAACTTTGACTTTTATAAAGTTTGAAATTATCTTTGACAAACTAAATTTGCACACTGAATTCAAGAAATCATGACATTGGTTTCTTGACATTGCCCTGTTAGTTCCCGACTGGCCAATATTGTTTGCAAGATGGAAATACACAAAACAGAACTACATTAATGTGTTTGTTTTGTGTGCAGGTGTTTAGGGGAATAGGTCATAAATTATTAAAGTTTTAAACATTACATACAGGTACGTATTGTCATACTCAATACCAGTAAGTATAGCAAGTTTCATTTGAAAATCTTGAACCCTTTTTGAACTATGACCAATGTTAAAGTTTTTGAAGCTAAAAAAGGGGTAATGTTACTGGCCATAAAATAGCATTTGTTGTTGTAAGCTTATGTTTAAAATTTAGAGTTGATATCTTCAATCCTTTTCAAGTTATCCTGAAAATTTCAATTTGACAAAGGGCCATAACTCTTCCAATATTGTAGCGAGAGTAATGTTACTAGACACACAAGATTTCTTTTCACTAAAATCGCAGATTTTCCCAATTCATAATATAGCTTCATGGTTTCTGAGTGTCAGACATCTTGGAAATAGTGAAGTTATATGACATCATCGATGACATCATAAAGTTACTTTGACGGCACATTGTCAAATACTTTTTCATTTCAGCAGAATTTTTATTTATTACCTTTCAAACCATACCAACTTTATATGACAGATTTTTATTATTATTGTAGTGAAGTTATAGGCATTTACAATGTGCGGAATTAATGGATCACCCTGTATATATAATTTTAATTATTATAACATAAACCTTATACATACCAGAATGCGGATTTAAAGAATAATGTCACCCAAGGTGTTTTGGATTCCTTGGATGACGTGGTGGGTGGAGGTTTCTTCTCTAATGTTACAGGTAAGTATTTCTTTCTGTGACGATTTATTAATATGTATCGCATACATAACATCCAAATTAAACCAGATATACCTGAAATGTAGTGTTCCATATAAGACATACAAAATGTAAGATCACTATAATACTATATAACAGCAAACATGTAGAAGAACGGTGTTGAACCCAAATAAACTGACACTAACATGCAAGTGTTCATACTGAAAATGACATTTCAATACAGGGCTCGATCTCCTGTTTTCGGCCCCATTCCCCTATCAAACAAGACTGCGTTCAATAAACGCTTATGCCCCCTGTGGAAGCCTTGTCCATAAATAAGTCTAAGTCCAAAATTAGGTCAAGGTGAAGGTCAAAATGGGGTTAGGTGATACTGGCGTGTGGAGAGTGTTCATACAAAACATCAAGTATGAAAGCTTTGTAGCAAGCCATATTAATGCTAGAAGAAACGGTCAATTTGGGTTAACCAGGACGGACGGACGAACGGACAAACGGACGAACGGACGGACAGGTGAATCACTATATGCCTCCCCATCTATCGATAGGGGGTCATAAAAAGTGTGTTCTCCCCTCTTACAGAATTAAAATCCCTAAAAAATAGGCTGTAAATGAAAAGTAAACAGTATTTATGAAAACAAAGTTTTGTCAATAAGAGTAATAAAGCATAAGCTAATATGATGTCCAAAAGACATAATGGATTGCTTTTATATGTGTTTTTCCCCTGAAATATGGGAGTTTTAACATCAAATTGGTGGAAAGTCATACTTAAAGCTAGTGATATATGTGAGATATCATAATGTGAAAGGCTAGTTTTAAAGGTCTGTAAATTTGTAAATAGATATCATATTTTGCTCAATTTTTTAGAAACTGTAAGTGAGAGTATTGTCTTTGTACAGTCATTATTTTGATTATCATACTTGTCACTTAGCCCGTTTTTTCTGGAGAACTCATATTAGAGTTCCTCAAAATATCCAAAATTTATGGAGATGACCATTTTCCTGTGTTGTGACTCATTTTACTATACAAGCAACATTGCATAAATAGACATCTCAATTAAGCAACAGTTTTGCAACCACATCTCTTCATCTAAGCCGCCAACATTATTCAATCTCAAAATAAATGTCCATTGTAATAGTATTAAAATTAGAAGCTAGTGTTTTTGACCCAAAAAAAGTATAGATCACAGTAACCTCGACCTTTGACCTCAAAATCAAAAGGATTCATGTACTGTTGATGACCAACCTTTATGAACAGTTTGAGGATCCAAGAGTCAAATGTTTGTGAGCTATTGAATGGAAACACAAAGCAATATACCCCTGTAATCAAAGGTCGGGGCAGAGCATAATAATCATTATGGCTGTTGTAAAAATGAGAACTTCTCATAACAACTTACCCAGAAAATAGAACACTGTTTGCCAGCCGTACGTTTCTAAGATGATAGAGCCGAGACTTCCACATAGTAACGTCCTATAAAAACAGAATTGTCTCTGATTATTAAAACATGTTGAAACAAAAACGGATTGATAATGAAGTAAAATTCTTTTTTGATTAAAACAGAAAATCTAAACAACATGTTGAAGTAAAATGCAATGATTTCTTTTAATTACAGGAAATGATACTTCAGCAAAACCCTAGACACAGTTACAAAATTGAGATTTCTTTATTATATCTTTTTAAAAGTTAAGTTATTAAGATTAATGTTCACCAACAATTTTTTATCATCATTCACTAGTTTTGTAAGCAATATCTCAGAATTGGGACAAGAGTTAGTTCATTTTACATAATTGCACATTTTATTCAAAAACTTTGCCGCGTTATGTTGATGAGGATTTTTAAAGGCTGACCTTAACGAAATATTTGTTTGAAGTAAACCAGGCCCCGTTCTCCCGAAGCATCTCAATATGAGAAAAATCTCAGCTCAAATATTGTCACACCTCGTTTAGTGAATTTCCATGTGAGATTGGACTCAAAACTGCTATCACAAAACAGAAACATTATGTTTGGTTTATTACAGTAAAATGTCAAGAACTTCAACTTCAGATTTGTCTGTAACTCAGACTCTAATTTGAGCAAAATCTCAATTTGAGATGAGATTTCTACTTGAGATGCTTCGGGAGATCGAGGCCTGATCCAGAAAACTTAAAAATGTTAAGTTGCAGGAAAACATTTTTTAATAATATAATGTAACACTAATAGTTTTAAAAATTAATGTTTCCTGAAAGTTGAGCCGCTTGGATTTTCTTAAGTTGGTAGCTAGGTAACTCTAAACAAAGAATTTATTAAGACCAGCCTTCTAGGAATTATAACTATATCCTAACTAAGCATCCTCATTATGTCTTGACGTAAAAGGCCTACTGAGTTTTAAATCCCAATAGGCGATTTTCATTTTGAATACACATGACTTTCAACTGACCCTTGAAATTTCATTTTGACTTTTGAATTTGACAAAAAGGGCCAGTTTTGGTTTGTAAATATATTTGTAAGCTGATGAGTCAAATTTACTATACTACATAAAAAATACAAATTTTCTTGCAATATTTTGATGACTCTTGAAAATTGAAGAGTTAGGAGTCATTTTGACCCTTCATTTTTGGAGGTTAATGAAAGCCCAGGACCCGTATTCACAAACCTTCTTAGTTATTTACTAAAGAAATGTTCTTAGCCGAAAATATTTCACTTAGAAATTTAAAAAAATCTCAATTTAATAATTCTAATTGTTTCATTATTTTAAGTGACATACGATACATAAAACAACATTCCATCTAAGATCTAATACAAACTTATTTTTTCATAATTTTTAAAAAAAATCTTTAGAAGTTTTGTGAATAAGGCCCTGGGTACTGTTTTATCAAAGCACATATGAAAATATCAAAGTTACATGTACGTTCAAATTTAATTTTTTTATAATTCTTAAACAACTGCAAATCGGTGACAGATATGGTTTGTAGGAGTTCATTAACTGAATCATTATTTAGAAGTTAAAGTATTGCAGCTCCATTTACCACACTTAATAATTGTAAACAAATTATAAAGAATTTAAATTTGATCGCAATTATAGTTTACGATTTCCATAAGTGCTTTGATAAAACAGTACCCTAGTCAGTTAGAGAAAGACATACAGGATACAAGTAAAGATATCCTTACCCAAGGTGAGAACCAGAACAAACAACACTGTATGTCAGGGAACGCTCCTGCTCCGGAACCTTCCGTGATATTATAGAACTAAACCCAGGGTAGTGAAAACCTGTTGGGGGCAGAAATATGCCATACAGTTCATTGTGTAATAACCATACGAAAAAAGATATACAAGAGCACTAAAAAGTTACATAGACTTTGTACATTCTTTTACTCTTTCATCTTAAAAGGTTTTTAATATTAGGGGTTCCACTAGCTTCTGAATCTGAAGGGTCATTTTGATACTTTGACAAAATTTTACCATTTTATAGGCAAAATATCCATGATTTTAAGTTAAAATGACCCTTCAAACCCTAATCTTGAGGGTCAAAATGTGGCTTTTTGGAAATTTAAAGGGTCAAAACTCCTACTCCCGAGGCAAATGGAACCCATGTTATATCTGTGATCACATTTAGTAAAGGTATCATTGAACAAATGTTTTTGTAAAATTAATTTAAATTTAAAACAAAACATTGGATAAATTGCCATGAGCTGCAATACAGAGAGGATGCTGAAACACTTGCTAGCCAGCGTGATTCCTTCTTTCTGTAAAAAATTAGGAAATAGCATACTGTAAACAAATTCACTTTCGCGAATACTTATTTTCGCGTTTTGCTGATCGTGGGTAATTCGCGACTACAAACTTTTGCGTTTTTAAGTTTCCTGCAATGTCCATATCAATGTTTTAAGCACTTTCGCGGCGACTTTATTTCGCGAAATTATACCACTCACGAAGTTCGCGAAACTTAATCGCGCGAAATAATTTTTAGGTTTACAGTACTCTATCATACAATGGAGCAAAGAGGACAGTGAAAGTTATTTCACAGAATTCTACACATCCTTGTTATGTTAACCCCTGTTCAGTAATCCTGCTTTCAGACAATAGTACATCCCAATATAAAATTATTATAAAATAACACACAAAAATTGACAATAAATTTTGAAGACAATCACATCATTAGAGCCAGTTTAATGGCGTATGTTTGGCTTCTGTATCATTAGTATACAGTATAATAGTGTGACCAAAGTCTATGTAAATTTTTAATTAACCCTCGTAGATCAGCCGGCAGAACAATAATTGTCCGTGATAACTAGCTGATAGTAACTAAATCAAACTAATTGGTATAAAGCTGAGCACACTACAAGTAAGTATCTTTCAGCATACATGTACTATGTTCAACATCCATATTAAAGATACACTATAATGCCCATTTTCGATCATAAGTAAAAAATATCTTGCATAACATGGAAAATTACGTACATACATACTAGTAAGTTGAATGCATTTTCAAAGGAAAAAAATACTTGTTTCACCTGAGGACCCACAGTTAGGACACAACCAGTAAATTTTACACTATGACCTTGTATTTGACCCTATATAACCTAGTTGCAAACTTTATATATACATATTGGTTCAATTTAGCTGTTTGAAACCTTTAGTTTACAATATACTTATATTACTTGTGTTCAATTAATATGGACATTTCTATCAGATTTCTTTTCATAATTTAAAGTAAGGCCTGTCAGTTCTTTGATTCTTTGATTTTTTGTTACTCAGACCTCCTGCCCAGTTTTTTGTCCTTTTCAAAAAGAAATTGAAAAACCAAAATTGTATATAATGTTTTGATGGTTACATACCTGCCTTGTTTTATTATTTCATTATTTTAGATAAATTGGGTGTTTTCATGATAACCAACACTGTTGTTGATTGCTTTAAATCAGACCGTCATTGACTTAAGCAGTGTGGTAGCTATATTTTGGGAGTTTGTATTTTTCCTGTGGACATTTCACTCATTCTGAGTAACAAAAAATGAAAAAACTCTCGCCTTACAAGCAAGCAAGGATACTCTATACAGTACAGGTTACGACCAGTTGCATTCGTGGGCATAACATTTTGTGGTATCTTCGAAGTTTATGAGTAAAATTCTCGGAATTCAAAATCTATGAAAATTGATTAATTGATAAAATTTTGTGTTGTAATAATTTGAGAAAATCAAATTTCACCAGAAAAATTTGAGCACACAAATGAAACTGATTTGCAGAAGTTTGCAGGGTAGCAAGCAGTGTATTAGTTTAGGTTCTAGCTCCAAGCTAAAGCCTTTGTCACATCAGCTACGCTATTACAACCATCAGGGGTGTCAACAGGGCCAAATTAAAAGTCAGGAAAATTATATGCAGCTGACCATTTTGTCAAACAAGAGGCCTTCAATGACATTGTTTCCATAATTAACTCAGATTGTATTAAAGAAAATCCTTCAGGGCAGATTAAATTTACCATAACTTTGGCATTTGTTGAGATAATTTCATCAAATAACTTTTATTTTGGTCAGAAGTCATTGCTCTTTTAGGAATGAAAAATCTGGAATTCGAAATTAATCAGGACATTTGACACCCCTGAGACAAGTGAACAGCTGTTGCAAAGATGATATGACAAAGGCTATACTGTTACATAATTATATAACACAACCACCGTCAACTTGTACTGAGTACCACCTGACTAACATTTATCAATATCTGGTCAATATACAGTTCTGTATAACCTGTCATCAATCACCTGGATAACACATATGATGCCACCCCTCAACCACACGTTTGACTTTATAAAATAACTTTATTATATTAAACCCAATAAATTATGTCCAAATATATTCTTATATCTAAAGTTTACACCATAATATGTACAGTACAACCTCTCCAGAGTGGCCCTCTGCAGAGCAACAACCTCTCTATAACAACACCTTCACGCTGATGTTCTAACTAAAGGTTAGAGTTTATTATCATAAAATCAAGATTTCATTCATCTGACACCATCAGGGGTTTCATTGATTTGAAATTTCCCAAAAAAGATTTCATTTAACCCTTGATTTGAACACAAACATCTCGAAATATAGTTTAATTTGACCATTGATTTGACGTACTATGATATTCCCAAAAAGTCAATTTTGACTCTCACGATTCAGACTAAAGGGTCACCTTTTTTAACTTTTAGTATATTTTGGCTACATTAAAATCGTGAAATCTTGCACAAATTGATAAAACCCACCCCTAATCAAGTATATATACAACTGACCCCTAATTAAGTACCAAGTAAAACCCCTGATGGTACGTTAAATCGTACATCAGCAACATCATCAACTAGTAGACCAGCACCATATCGAGATAGATTAGAAAACAAGTAATTAAGAATTGCAAGCAATACAGAAGTCCCCTACTGGTTTTAAGCCATTTTCAATGTTTCTGTTGCCATAGCAACCACAATTTTTGTCAGAATAAAACTATTTTTAGACATGCATAATCCCCTCATTGCCCCCTATCCACATATCAAGTTTCATAAACATAGCTTGAAATCTGTTTGAGTTATGTCAGGATCCAAATTGCTGATTTTTTGACAGACGGACTGACGGACGGAGGGCAAACCTATAGTCCCCTCCAGTCAAAAACCGGTAGCGGACTAATAAACTTTGAGATCTATTGGTTAATCATGATACTGTGAAATATACTGAACCTGGTTGATAAAAATTGAACAGATTATCAAACTATAGCCATTATTTGATAAAAAATGTCCAACATGTTCAACATGGTTTTGTGTTAATTTACATTTAATCACATTAATCAAGTTCAGCTATGTAAATGTTCAATCCATAAAGTGCACAATTTTAACATTATTTTTGTTAACTTGACAAAAGGTGGTAGTAGGTAGCCAATAACAAACATTTTATGCCTAGAGTGTGACTAAAATATTCCAAAACATGTTTCTAAACAATTTATACTAAATTACAGATTAATTCATCAGATTTGGCTACCCTACAACCTACATGTAGGCACCAAGAAAACCCAGGGAAGTAACAAAGAAAGCCAGAAAACTAAAGCCTGAATGTCGATGATGTGCTAAATGAAAGATGAGTGAAAACTATACATGTCAATACATAACATTTTAAGATAATATCAAGGTATAAGCTGTGTATATGAAAACAAACATCAAGTCCCATGGTTATACAATAGATGTCCCCCCAACAGGCAATCACGGGTTGGTACCAGTGTCTATACTCACCCCCCATATGTTCCGGACACAACAATACCAGAAAACGACGATCTCTCACTTTGTTTTACGAAGTGCCCAATAAAACTGGTTATACAGGGCATATATACTCCTACAAATTATGCAATACTTCAACAATAACGCATATAGTATCCTCCCATCTATAAGAATCTATTTAAACAAGAGACGTTTGTAAAACATGTATGGCCCCACGGAAGCCCAATAGTCAGAACTTGTAAAGGTCACAGTGACCTTGCCCTTTGACCTACTGACCTCAAAATCAATAGGGGCCATCTACTGTTGATGACCAAACTCCATGTAAAGTTTGAAGATCCTAGGGCAAAGTGTTAGGGTCAGAGTTATTGAACGGAAACCAATTCGAGGGCTCGGTGCAAAACTATTGTAACTACATCAATTTATATAGGCATGTACAATAGTTTTGCACTGAGCCCTCGAATTGGTCTACCGACCGACAGACCGACCTACATGTGCAAAGCAATATACCCCCTCATCAAAGATGGGGGGAGCATAACTATCACTCTGCAACTTAATAAAAACCAGTACTCAGAATACTTTATATTTATTTTCAAACAGCAAATAAAGACACAAAAACTTAGTAATTGATTAATAACCAATACTGTATTCCTAGATACTTTCGCGGATACAATATTTCGCGTTTTTCATACCGTCGGCATATTCGCGGCTACAAATTTTCACGGAATCATAACACCCGCGAATTCCGCGAAACTAAAGTCGCTACGGCATAAAGGTATGTTTGACACATCTTGCAATTTCAATAGGACTGTTTGTCATCACCATCCGTGTATACACAAATCAAAGTCAATTGATTGTGACCTTAGCTGACCTGATAACAATTATGATGATTAATTAATCTCTTTATAACAAAGGATTTCATGAAGTGTTTTCACTAGGTGTTATCAACATAAACCAGTAAATAGTTACAAATATGAATTAACCACCAAACATACATGTTTAACAAATAAATGTGAAATGATTATTGTGAATACCTGTACAGGAATACATTGACTTTAATCATGACAAAAACAAACATTCTACGCAGAAGTAAACTGATTCTTTTAAACCCAACCCATGTACCCCTGTGCTTGTTTACATTGAGCACATTACACGCTACGTCATACCAGTGTTTATGTCTACACAAGCTACAATATGCACGATTCTTAGAGGATCGAAATTGATGTTTATATTGAGAAAATTAGCGCAATTGTTCTTAGATTTTATAAATATGCTTTATTGAGAAAAGTTCCCACGTCATGTATGCGCAAGTACAATTATCCTTCGTCTAATGTTTTGCGATTTTAGCATGTTTAGTATGAAGAAGCTAGAAACGTTCGCGGATTCGTTGGAGGGAACATTTTCGCGGCTATTAAACTTCGCGGAATGATACCTCCCGCGAAAGTCGCTAACTTAAAATGCGCGAAACCCTTTCTAGGAATACAGTAAGTGATTGCAGATAAAACTAGAAGGGTTATTGACACAAGAACTATGTCTCCCTCGAGGGGCCATAACTCTTAAAAATCTTAAGCCCTAAAATGCCTGACCACATGCATAACTAGACTTGGTGCTGCCAAGCATTCATGTTAACAGGGGTTCTATTGAGACAAAATGATCAATCCTGAAAATGAGACGTAAGTTAGTTTGGGATGACAGTAGCACACCAATACTTGGTTCAAACATGGTTCTCTTGTTAAAATTCAGCTTAGGAAGTTTCAAATGACCGTAACTTTGTCAATTTTTTGAATTTTTTCATCAAACAGCTTTCATCCTTCTAGTGTTACAGTAGCAAATCCAGATTGTCCGGAATTGTAGGACCCCTGTTGTTAAGTTTCATTAAAATCAGACCAGTGGTTAAGGAGAATAAGTGCAGGAAAACTTTGTGACATCCATCCAGACATTCTGCACAAAATCAATTTTTCTGCCCACCATATGTGGGAGACACAATTATCCATTCTGTCACCTACATGTATGTGCCTAATTAACACTAGTGCAGGAAATACAAGGATCTGAATAGTGCTTTGCTTCAGAAATATAAATATAAATGTGATAACAAGTCATTTGGAATTGGTACTTAAGTTAGCATATTTTGATAAACAATGAAAATCTGCCTTCGATGTTTAAGTCTCTCACAGGGCTACCATAAACTGTGTAACATATAAACTGTGTAACAACAGGGGTTCCATTTGACTCGGGATTAGGGGTTTTGACCCTTTAAATTCCCAATAAGCCACATTTTGAACCTCAAGATTTTGGTTTGAAGGGTCATTTTCTTTTAAAATCATGGGTATTTTTGTCTATAAAATGGTAAAATTAAGTCAAAAGTATCAAATTGACTGTTGTTCACACTCAGAAACTAGTGGAACTCCTGTAACAACTAACTCTTGAGTGTATAAGTTATATATAGGCAGAACATGCTTCTTGTCCTATACCAAATTGTACTTATAAAATAATAGAATATGTTCTGTGATCAAGCAAAACCACTCCCCATTCACTATGTTATATTACCATACCAGATTTTGATTAATATACAAGCATGTCATGGTTACATTTGGACAGCCAACAGATTGCTGTAGATAATACAAGCAACACCCCTTAACTTATGCACACATGAGAATGAATTTTCTAAAACAAAGATTATATTTGATTCCATGCAAACAGAATAATTGTGAAAAGAAATCTGAATAATTTTTTACATACATTGTTTATTATAAGACGGTGGACACAATAAGAATATGGCATACAACTTGAACAAGTATACTTTTTACAGATTTTGGTGGTTTTACAAACAGCTATTTTGACCCCATGTGTGATACATATTGATAGTTTTCATCTGCATGGCTCAGTCTTACCAATTCATGCTGAATAAAAAGTATTATCAATAAACTTGGACATTTTCATCTTTTGAAAAATAGTCTTGTGTATGTTTTTTCCAAGAAAAAATGTTGATGGGGTTAAAAAAACAAGGTTTTATGTCTACCAGGAAAACATATTTTTATGCAGATATGTGAAGGATCATAACCAGTTTTACATTGGTCCTTCAAGATGGCTACAACATAGTCATACAACAGTACTTTCATAATTAGACTTTAGAGGCTCACAGTCATGAAATATCCTTTTAAATTTCCTCTATATTTATAAACACACAAATAAAACATTTTAATAATGAAAATCTTACCTTGAAAAACCCCAAGTAGAACACGAGACAGTATAATTATTCTAAGTGACAAGACTTTGTCATCAGCAAGGTACACTAACTGGGGCGTCCAAAAAGTGACCAGTGACCAACAACACGCTGCTATAGGTAGCACCACATCGCCACCAATCCTATCACTCAGGTATCCACCCAGAAACTGGGTCATCGTATAACCCCAGAAGAACGCAGACAAAACAGACCCCTGAAACACAGAGAAAACAGACCCCTGAAACACAGAGAAAACAGACCCCTGAAACACAGAGAAAACAGACCCCTGAAACACAGAGAAAACAGACCCCTGAAACACAGAGAAAACAGACCCCTGAAACAAACAAAACAGACCCCTGAAACAAACACATGTTAACAGTGATTTTTTTGGCTATTTTTGGGGCCGAATATAGGCCCCTTCCCCTAGCAAAATAACCTCCATTTTTCCCAAAAAATCATATTTTTTTCCCAAAAAGTAGGCATATTTTTCCCCTTTTGTGCTCGCTGGTTTCAAAGCAACTACAGTATAGCTGTTTTAAAGTCAAAACAATGGATTTTCAAACTTGCAAGTATCGTTGTCACATATAACTCGAGTATTATCAGTAGAAAATAGCAATTTATGAACAATTTTAACCAAAACAATCTTTTTTAATAATTCCCAAATTGCGCTAAATTTCCCAATTTTAAAGGCACAGGCTGTTTAATTTTTTTCAAGAAAAATCACTGGTTAAATTTTCATGTAGCAATCAGTCAATGAACATAGTATAGTTTTATACTAAATAATAAATAAGTCATTTGATGAACAAACTGTGGATAAACTATCATTCAATAAAAATATCCTTTTAAATCAAAGACCAGGGGTGGTATTCACAAAGCATCTTAGCAGAAAACATAGAAAATTCTTAAAATCTTAACATTTTCTAAAGTGTATCTGCTATTAGCAAGAAAATCAAGATGATTGATAATGTACATCGACATGAAGCATTATGTAAACAGCTGCTATAATCAATAAGAAAACATGGATGTTTATTCAAATTGAGGGACACATGAGCAGTACAAATTTTTGACTTAAGTCAAAATATTTAAGTTTTCACTTAAGATGGTTTGTGAATACCAGCTCTGTTGCATTCTTATGTTTTTTTCAGTTACACTCGGCAACAGATTTACACATACCTTACCAGTTTTCCTTGACTGTTTTCTAACTTCTAATCAGTACTAACTTACCAAAGGTTCCACAAGCAACCTGTGACATCTCCACATGTCGAGTAAAATTGACATGGTTATCGCGATGCACAAACAAACCCAGATTGCCACTACACTTACCACTGGACCACAATGAATCCCTGACACATTAACCAGTATTTGTACTAAATAGATATGACCATTATAATCAATATTTAATCGTTAAGTGATTAAAATAAGTCACAGCAAAAGTTCTGCCTATGAATTGTGGGTGCTCCACTTTCTAGTACCCGATAGCATCCTTGCTCATCTGTGATCAAGTATATTGAGTTTGTTGAAAATGAAGTGTCTGACTTTTAGTCAATAAGTCAGACATTTATTGAGAAATTGTACTAAAACCTAAAATTTAAAGTGTATAAACTTTATTGAAGGGTAATAACTCCATCAAAGTCATGGATACTATTATAGAGTTACCTAACTTGTGTTATTTATAAGTATGTAGGTCCTTGTGTTATTTATAAGTAATAATGTAGGTCCTTGCGTTATTTATAAGTATGATTAATAACTTATGGGAAACATACCGCCTCTGTTTTGTCCCACCCTAGTTCTTTGGCCATTGGAACAGCACATAATGGCATCACAGTTCTACATGCGTATAAAGTTGCACAGCCAGAAAATAAACCTATCATCCAATGTTTCTTCTCCGTCCTGAAAAATAATCCATGAAAACCAGGCCCGATCTCCTGAAGCATCTCAATCTGAGCTAAATCTCATCTCAAATATTGTCATGTGTCTTCATGTTAAATTCTATGAGAGGGTGGACTCAAATGAGCAGCACAAAAAAGAATCATTATTCTCAGTTTGTTACAATAAAATCTCAAAAGCTCAAACTTCAGATTTATATCAAATTCAAACTTTGATTTGAGCAAAATCTCAATTTAAACTGAGATTTTTACTCGAGATATTTCAGGGTTCGGGGCCAGATTATACAGATAGTATTGTTAACATCATATTTTGCGACCAGTGTGATGTAGTTACATTGATACTATTATTTGTGCAACCTTCTTTTGCGTTGTTACTTATATATTATAGCTAGGCGGTCTAATATACGTTCATACTTCCACATTTCTAGGCCTGTTTGTGGTGTCCTTACTTACTTAGGGCCTCTACCACAGCTTGTGAGCAAAGTCAGTTTAAAGCCATGAATGTACAAGTCTGTTTAGCTTTCCTCGAGGTCACCTTAATCTTCTGTAATTCTGCTATCAGACCTGTCTAAATAAACTGCTTGCTGGTACAGTAGCGTGTCACTGCATAAATGTATGTCACAGTATAATTCATGAGTATGAAAATTCTCAAGCAGTGTAAGCATTAGCTCTAACGAGTTAATTCTTATGTTACATTGGAGCTGCTTCAAAAACCTGCTTTAAAATTGTTTAAACCTTAAATATTCCGCCTCCAGGTTAACAATTGGTTTAATTGAGTCATGAATTAAATTGTGGACATTAAATGACAGACTTGATTATCTCCCCATATCAAATTTGTCTTGATAGATTTTGGGGCAGAATGTGCATGCATGTTTTTCACTGAACTGGGTTCATGAAATAGCCTGTGGAACTTTTTCAAGCAATTCGGCAAACACACCGGTAACCTGGAGATCATCGGGCCAGAATGGCCCACTGGCCAGTATATTAAATGTACCAGAATGGCCCGATACTTGAGGTGTACCAGAATAGCCCACTTGCAAAAATCAGAGTTTACAGACAAGAATTACGCTCAAATAACATATATAAAATCTTTGAGCTGTTACATTATTGTATGTGCAGACAACGAACTATACCGCTGTATTTTTCAGTTTATTCCATGTATGAATACATTTGTACATCATCAAATCACGATTAAACTATACTTGATAACTGGATCTTTAGAGGGACGTTCTGGGATTTTCTGACTCTGATTTGCCTGCCCTGCATTCAAGGAAAAATTACATGATGGACATTACGAAATGTGTGCGTGCATCACATAATTTTTCGTTCAACGCAGCCTTCGCAGCACTGGTCTAGTTGCTAGCTGAATGCACTCGATTTAAGAATCTTGACAGTTTTCGCATATCGCTGATCACCATACCATGTGATCGGGAATCACTGACAGGGAATATTTCGGTTCATCAAGCTGGACCATTCAGTTGTCAGGTTAAAGAGTAGATAACTCATGGAGATGCAAAACTGCCATCAGTTGACCAGTTCAAAACAACACAAAATAGCTCTTAATGATGTCAAAATAGAGCAATATTGATTTAAATTGGAATAACTTTGTGTAATAGTACCTGGTCCAATATCTTCCATCCATTGTTTCTTTCGCATCATGTTTATTCATTCCTAAACTTGTTGTAATGATGTTTTCAACATTGTTGTTTGACGTGTGAGCTATTTCCGGTTAGTTGTTGTTGTAGTTTATCACGTGGACGCAAGCAATCCGAAAACAAGCGTCGGAAGATTGTTGTCATGGAATTTCGCGTATGAATATATTTCAATGAATTTTATCTATTCACATTAATATTTCTTAAAATTGCAAAATTTTAATGAGAATTATATTTGTTTTCAATCTTTATATATCTTAGTAAAATATTTGAATATTTATGCTTTATTTCTTGTTCAATATTTAGAACTACTTTTTACAAAGTTCTTCACTGTTAGCTTTATTTTGAGTTGTTAGGTTTATTTCCGGGGTGTAGCTGTCAAGATTTTTACACATTTATATCACTCTTAAATGACAGTCTGAAGCACAATAATGTCTCGATCAGCCGGAACATTGATAACAACGCATAATGCGACATTCATCCCTCCGAGATTTATGCCAGGGTAAACTTAACTTCAATTTTTGTGGCTTTTTGTTTATTTTTAAAAACATCCATGCTGTTTAAAAAACATTGGAACTTAACTGCCATGTGAAACTTAACCAACCACCTGTTAATTCTGAGACGACGAAGAGCCAAGAATAAGAAGAAATATATTTTCAGTAGTCATAAGGGATGTGTTCAATAGTGATGAAATAAACAAAGGGAAAATGGAGAATGACAATTTCCATGGCACATAGGGATACTGTAAAGTGTAATGACTTTGCATTGCTGCTGCATAGCCTCTATTCCTATAACTTCGTGCATTCCTACAAGTTCGTGCATTTTAGTAAAACGTTCATTTCTTTGCTAACAGTCTCATTTTTGTGTCCAAATTCATTTTAAGTTATTAAAAAGACATTTATCCAGCTGGATAATGCAAAAAGATGCCACAAACACGGGTTCGTTACGTTCACGGGTGGGATTTGTCAGAGCACCAATTTTACTGTTTACATATTCACCGCTTCCGGTCGCGAATTAGGGTGACATTTGTTTTCCTCAAAATTTGCATTAGATACGATAAATCTACGATTGGAAAATGGTGCTTACTTACAGACAATTGATAAAACTTTATTTTACAAAACTTTTTAATGGCAATATCCTCCCCGTGCGATCCTAACGACGTCATCAGTTTATGTGCACGAACTTAAAGGTCACAAATGTTTATATTAAAACTGCAGACTGCATGTAACATTGAGGCCGATTTTGCAAGTTTTTGCAGTTTGACATTCAACTTTTTGTTCGAATTTGTTAATAGACAGATAATTGATATAGTTTATCACATGGTTAATGCCAGTGTGTTTGTTTTTGTGCAGATGCGCCCATTTCAAATATAAGATGCACGAACTTGTAGGTGTACAGGCTACACATTTTTCATGCATATCAAGTATAGAACTAACACTTAAAACATATTATGTTTTCAGGTACCGTGGCCATTGCCCAACCACAAAGTATGATTATGGTGAAACATATGGCAATGCTACAAATAAGTATTTTCAAGATTACAGAAGTGAAGTATTAAATGCATCAAACGATCCATATGCTCGCGGAGGAGAATTTCCTACATACTACACACATAAACCGGAAACTGTCATCAGCGCAAGAGGACGAACTAGAGACAGATGGCTAGCTGCTCCAAAATACTCATTGTCAAACATAGACTTTGATAGAAAAGACGAGTTGAAGTCCTTTGATAATGTAAGTATGCATGTTTAAATCTGTTAAATTAAGATATCAAGCATGGCCGGTTCAGAGGAACAGATAAGGTTTTAGGCAATTGGGTATTTTACCCCCAAGTTTCAATTTTAATTGGGTATTTAATAAAACTAATTGGGTAATTGGTCTTTTATGTTCTATTTTTCACTATAACATCATTTTCTATTTGCTTTTTCTTACCCCTCCTCTCAAAATCTATTGGGTTTTTAAGAAAATTTATTGGGTAATTACCCCAATACGCAGCTTATCTGTAGCTCTGGCCGGTTTGTATTATAAAAAGCGTTACATTTTAAGATATTTATTTAGCTTATTTATGATATTATACTGTCTTATCTATTTTCTATTTTGATTCAACCTAATATTCTTTATTTTATTACTGTTGACATGTGCATAAATTAATTAGAATATAAACAGATAAAGGGTTTTAACAATAGAAGCAAGTTTAAAATACAATATGATACATCTTATTAGTCCTGCTCAGCACTTCTCCCAAAATTAATGTACCTCTTTGGTCAAGGACCCTTCAGCTCTCAAGGGGTGCTCTAACCATGAAAACCTTTAAGAAATTAAATTCTTTCAATTTCACTGGGCTCTAGGTGACCTTTGTTTCTTTATGAGTTTATTAATGTTCTCTTCTTTTTCAGTTGGGACAGAAGCACAGAGAATATTACTTTGACAAGAGCGGCACCAAAAAGAATGTTGATTATTTCATGATCCCAAGTTCTGCCGAAGATCAAATTAAGCGTAAATCCCAGTTGTAAGTATGGGTGTACTATGAATGACGACGCAATCTGAACATTTTCTTTCTTGAACTTTGCTATACTATTAGTTCCTATGCTTAATTCAATCCATTTGCACAATGGCGAGTACCAACTTTGATATAAAAAATATATATAATTGTTCAACTGCAATTGTTATTTAATATTTATTTTAGTGTATGAACTCTTTATGGATAATTTATAGTTATAAATTTAAGATAGCTATTTTACATTGAATATTATAATCTAACTGTTATTATCATTTTAGCAAATTCTGCATTTTAATAGCATTTTACTATATCACAAAAATAATAATCAAAGTTGTCCTTTATTAAATGTACATAGTTTGTTTATTTTGCATAGTGTACATTGTGATATCTAAACATTTTTTACAGGTTTATATTAAGTGAATCTTGATTTTACTGTTCACTAAGCTGCTTAGTACAATCTTGGATTGCTTTGTTAGTTTTGAATAAAAATATATTATGGAGATAGATTTTGAAATAGCTTTACGGTATTGGTTGGTACTTGCTCTCTCCTGCTGTCACATACAGTTAGAAACTGCTAACCTGTTAGTTATTATTTTGTTATTTACTGCCAAGTTTCAATAATTTGGTATTAAAGCTAGAATAAATAAAATGATAGATTATCATCCTGTATATTTATTAAATAATTATTTGGACCGATTAGATTTCTTTTGGTAGCTTTTTTAAAATTTAAACAGGCCGACAATTTTTGAAAATAATATTTATATTATAATTATATAAAAAATATGTCAAGAAGACATGGATAAATAGAGGAAAAACAGGAATGATAATCTGTCGTTATATCTTCTAGCCTTAGTTATAGGCCAAAACAAATTAATTTTGTGGTTCTGGTAACATGATACAAATAGGGTAAGGAAGATAGGGGAAAAAATTAATTTATGTACTGGAAAAGAGATGATCCACAGTGTCATCCAGCAAATTGTCAAAAACAATTTAGGGTAGGGGTAAAAAAAGGATATAGCTAGGGTTACCATAACCACAATATAATGTTTTGGCCTTATTAGTGTTCCTGTAGACTGTAGTCACTAACTTACTACTCTTATTTAGTTATTAGCTATAAAAATCTGTGGTTCATAATTAAACATACCATTTTATTTTAAAGCCGTATTCTTTAGTTTACTTCTTGTATACTTATAATGTAGATGCTAAACTGAAGTTGTCTAGCAGAATAACAGTGTAGCTTATCTACATACGATAATGTTTCATCCACATTTTGGAAATACATATATTTGTGTGTCTTTTGCCATTCACTGTTTATTAATGTAATGTTAATTTGTTTAACTTTCATTTTGTGTGTTTTAGTAGTAATTGGTTAAGACATACTGTAAACCTAGAAATTCTTCCGCGACATTTAGTTTCGCGGAGTTCGCGAATGGTAGAATTTCAGGAAATTAAGTCGCTGCGAAAGTGCTCAAACGATTAATATGGACACTGCAGGAATCCTAAAAACGCGAACATTTGTAGTCGCAAATATGTGTAGGGATAGACAAAAAAGTGTCATTCTTAATTTACTCTTGTAACAACATTAAAAACTTCAGTAATCAGCTACTAGTTAACCGGTCATACCTTCAGGTATATCAATAACTCTCTTTCCCTTTTCTACCATTGTGTCTTTGCATGAATATACATTATTTGACATGTAACGGTAGGATTAACACCGCATGCATTTAGTTTGTTTTGCAGTATTGTTTTATAATTATATAAAACTCCTCAATTTGCATGGCTTATAAGTAACAACCTAGGCTAGTATACCTAGTAATAATTATACTCTTACCCTGCATGCATGGCTCTTAGTATAGTCCCTGTCCTCGCTAATATCTACACTGCTCTAGCATAGAAATCTACTCTTTCAATAGTAATACATACATGTTCTACTATTTCTTATTAGATGCATAATAAAAAGTACACCCATACAATAAACATGAGCAATAGATATGATTATATTAAATGCAATAAAATTTATCTAAAGTTTGCTTTTTTTTCATTTTGTTAATTTAAAACATATGTATGATAATCAATTCAATTTACTTTGCTTTATTGCAAATATTATATTATTTACATTAAATTTGCAATATTTTTTAATGTCAATCAAGCTTTATTAAAAATGGTGCATTGTTTTGCTGTGTTACGCTTTTTGACTCAGCCGACTGCATATATATTTACACTTTAACTTTCTGCCGTTTGCTGTGAGATTGTGGGCACACCCTCCTTCCTTGAGTGACTCAATGTACAAAGGTTAATGTGAGGTAAGCGATTTCATACTTATATTTCATCTGTTGTAATATTCGTTTTTCATTTGGGTGATTGGTTCATGTGCAATGATATAATCACACTCATTTGAAAGGAAGAATTACTCTGAAGAATTCTATTATCGTTATTGAACGTATTATATATAAACTTTTTGATTATCATTCCCAATTTCTCATGACTCCCCTGCTATTTTTTTTAAAAAACACGAGGTAAAGACTAGACTGATCATTACACTTTTAGAAAACTCACTGTTGCATTGAATTTTGGATCATTACGTCTCCCAAATTAGTGCTGTCCGAGTCTCTGTCTGGATGCATGCCATGGATGTCACAAAGTTTCTACATGCTTGTTGACTGTTCTTCTTAGCCATCTGTTGGATTTCAATGAAGCTTCACAAGAATACTTTGTACCAAGCCCAGTTATGCATATCGTAGGGAATTTTAGGTTAGACCAGGATAGTTTTTGCTGGCGTTCAATAATGACCCTTTGTCATGTTTGTGGAAGACATATCTTTGTTTGGTAAAAAAATATGTCTATTTGGATGGCAATCCGTCAAAATCAAAAGAAGTAAATCATATTTATCAAGTGAAAACAATATCCCATCCCATCTCAAATGAGAAATTTTATGACTATACCAGAAATTGGTTTATAATTGCCTATATATGGTTGGACAATCAGTAATGAATGAAGATAATTGCATGAAAACTCCTTGTATTGCGATTAATACCAGGAACAGGTCTGATGGACCTGGGTTAAAGCCCAAGGTGTGAGTCATGATGTCTATTGTTTACCATGTATTCATCAATATGTTCGTTTATAGCGATGAGCTGTACCGTTGCTGAATAAACTATTTGTTTTGTTGTATAAAACTGTTATGCAAATGTGAACAGTTAGACAGTTGAGTTGCAGTATGACTGTATCATTGATAAAAAAATGATTTTTTTAAAATTCATTTGGGTTACAGGGTATAAAATAAAATTTCCATTTTTTCAATGCAAACACATTTAAGATATCATTGGAAGTTTTTGTAAATTTCAATGGTGTATTAGATCTCTGGGTTTTCAATATTAATAATGAAATATATTGTTTTAAAACAAAAATATCAAAACACAATTTTGAATGATATTTTTGGTTTCTACCCGGTAATCAGCAATCAGTTTTAAATTAAAACTGATTGCTGATTACCGGGTAGAAACCAAAAATATCATTCAAAATTGTGTTTTGATATTTTTGTTTTAAAACAATATATTTCATTAACAATATAGTTATGAGAGGTCCACTCACAGTGGCCCAATTGGTAATCACAATGAGTACCGGTAGCTGTTATTAAATATGTATCAGTAATGAAAACCCTCAGATCCACATGTACGTATAAATTTTACAAACAAAAAATTTCCAAAAGTTACCTCTGGTCGGGTTGTGTATGATCTAAATGAGTATTATATTCCAGTTATTTGTTAAAGTTAATTATCATTCTTGTTCCAGTTGTCATCATAGGGGACTAACTTGAAATTACTGTAATTGCAGCATTTTGGTTTTGCAGGATAATTACTGTATTTGTTGTTTCAGAAAGTTCTCGCAGCTGTGATCTACCAAGATAATTTATATATATTTTGTTTTTAGCTTTTACTGTTATGTATGAAGCCAATGGCAGGAAAGATGAACCCAATTACAGAATATTATATATAATTATGATTCCCCGTACAACTTTGTTATATTAATATAATTGATGTATTTTTCCCAGCCCTTCAATTACTATCGCATAGTAACTGTAATTTAACTAATTGCAGGGGTGTCAACAGAGCCAAATTAAAAATCCTGAAAATCATACACAACTAACCATTTTTTTCCAAATAAGATCTCTTCAATCACATTGTTTCCATATTTAACTCAGTTTGTATTGAATAAAATTCTTCAGAGCAGATTAAAGTGACCATTAAACTGCCATTTCTTGAGATATTTTCATCAAATAACTTTTGTTATGGTCAGAAATCATAGCTCTTCTAGGACAGATAAATCCAGAATTCCAGATAAATCAAGAACATTGACACTCCTGTAATTGTTACGACTGTAGGACTTAAATCAATAATTTATGTTACATGTATTGTCAGTACATATATGAAAAAAGATTATATTAAGTCAGACAGGGAAGGCAGCACTCAACTTAACCAGCCGAGCACAGAAAACATTAAAAACACACAAAGCACAATGCCCAACTAAACAAGCGCAGATCTGCCCAAGTCCAAGCTGTCGAAAAGTATAATAAATTATAATTAGCTGAATGACCCAGTAGAAAAGATTCAGCAAACAAAAGGCGGAATGCCTACGCTGAATGACCTAGTTACAACAGTAAAACTGCTGAACTACATAGTTTAAGCAGCCTTTAGTCTCAAAAGTACATATATGAAGCCTGGATTACAGGAAACTGTTGAACACCTGCAGAGAACAAATCACTCACGCTGATACCTGAGTGGTTTCGTGGCAGATTAATGACTAACTCATGGCTTTTTTGTTGTGTAACATACCACTGAAAATTCCAGATGAAAGTGTTTATATCAAGTTTTAAAAGAGAACAAATCATTAAACAACAGTCAATTACACGAACCATTTTAGTTTCATGATAATATTAAATAGAAAAATTAGGTTAAAATTGCTTTAAAATACAATGAAGGACAAAGAAATCTTGCAGTAGTGAAATTTAGATTTGAATTGCTTTGAAAACAATGTAGGTAGTTGGATGAAACCTGAATTTTTTCTGACAATTTTTTGTAACTGTTTCAGCAGTTGAAAGAAGTTTGGTGTGAAGCCAATGTTTTATAAATAAATCGCTTTAAAAATTCAAAGTACTGACAAAATGACATCATATATTTCAGCATGGTTTTGGCAACACGTCATACAGATGACATCAATCTACCATATTTGGACCATGAAGCCCGTAGATTCCCATTGTTGAAGCGAATCTCAACCATGTCCTCACAACGTGACCGAGAAATGAGGGATGTGTACTTTGAGAAACGATAAATCTTCATGCTGTTACTTACTATTTACCCTTAAGACTTTCTTAGAATATTATTTAAAAAAAATATATTTATTTCTTGAACTGTGATATTTCATTTGTTGGCTATGATGACTTTTACACCCACATACCGGTAATTATGTATGAATATTTTGCTTGTTAACGTAAAGTTGTTAGTGAAATTTATGTGTTTTGTTCAAAGAAGAAATATTGGATCATGGTTTAATAAAGTGTTAGTAAATTGTTACACAATCATGCATTCATTGTCAGTTTACCATGCAGGTACTGTTTTGTAATCAGGTTTTTAATAAAGGGAGACTAATCATGAATAGTTATAGGAGATCTTCCAGTTAGCTCCCTTTGTTCCTTTCGAATGTGTTTGACAAAGGGAGACACCTTATTAATTGAATGAGATCGTTTTGTTACCTCCCCTTTTCCTTCTATAATATATGATAAAGGGCAAGAACTCACAGTAATCTCTCTTGGATTATTTGTACTCAGTTCAAATAATCATGTTTGTAAAACTGTTGTTTTTGATAGAAGTTATTCCATGTACATTTGTATTTATCTATAGTTATAGGACTTATCTCATGCCTTGTCACATGCATGGACAGTGTCTCACAATCTATCATCATGTATTGACAATATAAACTGCATTAACGTGCAGTTTATGTATCTTTTTCATTTATCCTTCCTTCCTTCCTTTCTGTCACAGTATTATCATGAAGCAGCTCAGCCATCATCAAACATTGTTCGGATGAAAAAGGTTTTGACAAAATCTGATTTCTGATCTAGTACATTTAGATTACACGTTCCACGTCGGATGGATAAAGCCTTCATAAAGTACGATTTTACAATGATTTTAACCAAACATTATCTGAAAGCGTGAGATACAAAATCAGTTAGTTGAAATATTTTTACAATATCTGCACTATTACATTAACTTGAATGAAATGATGGTTGGGCTGCTTCAGTATGTGTTTTTTGTTTATTTTACTTCCTTTATGTAGAAGTTCGGTAATATTTAGTGGCATTCCACAAAGCAAGAATGTTTTCATTTCATGTTGTCTTCAGTGTATGTATGATAATTTTTTTTGTATGTGTATTTTCACTGTAATTCATTCATTGAAGTCAAGGTTATTCTATCCAGAAATAAACATCAATTTTATGTCAGAATTCTTTTCTGTTTATGAAAAATATTGACAAATGTGGATTGCATTTGTACTACAAGGAGGAAGCTGGGAGTAATACAAGGAAGCACCTTTATATAAAAGATATAGTAGAGCTGGACATATCTTAAATAGAAAATCTTGAGTAGGTAACCCATCTTGTTTAATTAGTAACAATAATTATATTACTCAAACTTTTATAATTGGGTCTCAAACCAATTTTCCTGTCTGTCTTACATTAGCCAAACATAAGAGATTAATAAATTGGGGTGCTAATTATATTAAAATACCCTATAGACTTCTGATGAATTCAAATAACTCATGCAATGTGCATGTACTGACACAATGTCGTTGTTTTCCAGGTACCTGATAAGCCAACCAACTGTGGGTCAATTAAGTAGAAAGAAAAAATTATAATTTTTGTCTTGTTTAGACATTCATTCTGTCAAGTTGCTCAAACGTTTGAATGTGGTAGGGCTTATCAGCACTTGGACATCAAATTTGGAAGCAAACTTGAATTGGATAACAATATGTCACATTTTGTTTTCAGAAAATTCCATCAGTCCATCTAACCAAATTTGCAAAAATATCGGCGAGAAAAATTTGTTGACCCTTAATGTTGATTATAGTTTAACTCAAACAAATTAACGTGATCCATGATAATATAATGCATGAAGATACAAGTTTCTTGCATGGAATATATCACTTTCTGCGACAAAATGGTGCCTTTTTGAAACAAAGGTGGAAATTAAATTATAGACATTAAATCAACTATTGAATTACGCTAATAAAAGGTTCAAGGACCAAGTTAATTTGTTTGCACCAATTACTATACAGGGTGTTAAAAAAGTTTGTTCTCAAAATTTTAATTCATATCAAGTGTTAAATGAGCTATGTATGCAGTAGACAATTTTAATTTCTTACTCTAATAGCTTCATTTAATACCAGAAAGGTTAGAACTATAGTAGACCCCTCTGGGTTTTAAACTGAAACTGTTACAGTGTTCTGAGGTCAGAAAAATAAACTATTAAAACTTAAACATTGAGAACAAACTTTTTTAACACCCTGTACATTATATATATGCATATGGGTTAGCTCTGCAGAACAAGCTAGATTTGACGAAACACATGATGACACTTCAACAAGGACTGATAGAAGTAGTTAACCTGCTCAACCTAGATATACTCCAGAAGCATCTCAAGTAGAAATCTCAACTCAATTTGAGATTTTGCTCGAATCAAGAATCTGAATTTTAGATAGTTCTGAACTTGAAGTTCAAGCACTTGAAATTTCACTGTAAAAACTCAGAAAGATGTTTCTGTGTTGTGATGCCAATTTTGAGCCCAGCCTCTCATGGAAATTACCTCAAAGACGAATGACAATATTTGAGATGAAATTTAGCTCAAGTTGAGATGCTTCAGGAGATCGGGGCCTGGATATAAATCCCGATCAGAAACCAAAGATAAGGAACACACGTCATAACAATGTAAGAAATATATTTTAAAGATAAAGAACAGAACAAGTAAAAACATAACACAGAATGAATGAAAACCACTGTAATATCACCTTATTTTGTCCAACATAACCTTAGAATATAACCTACATTATGAGCCAATGAAAACGTCGCATTTTCGCGGTTAAATGAAAATTTAATAATTAAAATTTTCTCTTAACAGACTTGACGTCTTGCGTTGGCGCTAATTCCTATCGGCCAATCAGAATGCAGAATGTTATATTCTAAGTTAGTTAGAACATATTAAGTAAATTTTAATGACTAATTTTAATCATTAAAATTTACTTAATATGTTCTAACTATAACATAGTCAAGACAAAGCAGACTGAACAAGGGGAATAATTTGTACATGTATCCTAAAACTCTAAAACTTTTTTTAAATATCTTATTTACAGTATATACAGTACAATCACTCCAGAGCGGCCCTCTGTAGAGCAACAACCTCTGTACAACAGCCAATATTTGCAGCTTCCAAGGGTTGTTGCTCTACATAGGTTGTAATGTACTTTCATAAATGTCGACGCATGTCTCTCACGTTTGCCTGCGTATTTTTCACCTGAATCACTGTACTGGAACTTGACAAACACCAGGGTACTGTTTTATCAAAACACTTACGAAAATCGTAAACTTACGATCAAATTTCAATTCTTTATATATTTGTTTACAATTATAAAGTGTGGTAAATGGAGCTGTAATACTAATAATTATTCAGTTAAGGAAATAATTTCCGTCACAAATTTGCAGTTTTTAATGAATTATGAGGAATTTAAATTGGATCGTAACTTTACGATTTTCGTAAGTGCTTTCATAAAACAGTATGAGGATGCACAATGTGCGATAGTAGTTTGATGTTAACAAAATAATGTGATATCACAGAGAAATTTGATGAGAATCCAAGGTCAACCAGCAACCTATAGTAATTGTCAAATATGACCATTTTTAAAGAAATCTATGCTACTGAGAAGTGGAAATTTTATATGTGTTAGTAAGCCACTGTCATATTCTTATACAGGGTGTTCAAAAAGTTTGTTCTCAAAATTTAAATGCATACTAAATTTCATTGGAGCCATGCACGCAATGTACAGTTTCAATTTCTTACACAAATAGCTTCATTTAATGCTCGAAAGATTAGAGAAATGGTAGAATGCTCTGGAATTTAACCTGAAAATTTGTCCATTCTTCTGACATCAGGAAAATAAACTATTGAAACTTAAATATTGAGAACAAACTTTTTTAACACCCTGTATATTCAGATAAACTTATGCTTCTGGATAATACAGTGAACTTATTTCCCAACTATTGACGATTTCTGATTCCAAATTTCCTTGACTTTGAATAAAAAATAATTTTGCTGTAATAAACTTTTGAAGTACAAAAGTGCCTCACATGACATTAATTCTGCAACAATAATTGAAAATAGTTTTACTTTCAAATTAGAAACTGTAGTTAAAAACATCAAATTATTGGACAAAGTTTGATTATTATCATGTACGATTGATGAGATTTCATCAGTGACAGCATTTAAACATTCTATGTATGTACATTTGTACGACTTTGTTCCCAAATCTAATATCACAGCTGATGGATTATGCAATTATACAACTGATTTCCCTCATTCTGAACATGCATTTGAAGCATCGCCAGGTCTCGATACAATGACCCTGTTTGTTTCTAAGAAAAATTTGAGTTTAACGATTATGTCAGTATACTGAATTGATACAAGGAGCGTTTTAATACTTTTGTCCCCAAATATGATGTCAGTATAATGCATATCGAGACCTGACTGTAGCTCAATATACCCTGCAGCACTTGTGCTAAGTGGTGTTGATTGGAGTATTAGTTGAAAATATTTTTATGCCCCTGTATCGATAGATCGGGAGGCATATAGTGATGCACCTGTCCGTCCGTTCGTGCGTTCGTTCGTCCTGGTTAACCCAAATTGACCGTTTCTTCTAGCATTAATATGGCTTGCTACAAAGCTTTAATACTTGCATGGATGTTGTATATGAACACTCTCCACACACCTGTATCACCTAACCCCATTTTGACCTTCACCTTGACCTAATTTTGGACTTATTTATAGACAAGGCTTCCACAAGGGCATAAGCGTTTATTGAACGCAGTCTTGTTTTAACTTATAAAAGACCCAAGGCCCAAAACCTTTTCAAACTACTTTTACACATGCCCAGTGGTGAGGGAGCACAAAAATGATATACATTTAATAAAAAAAATCCTGAACACACACAAAATGAACTAATACAAAATACATGCACCCGTTACATATTTCGGAAATCAATATCTTAATAACATTCAAATTCCCCTTTACCAAAATATTCTGAACACTGTTGAATCAAACTTCTGCATAATAGGGTTCAGTTAAACCTCACATAAAGATCCCTTCAAGAATAAGACCACCTTAATATTAAGACCACACTCTACAGGTAAATTTTCACTGCAGCCTTCATTTTTTAATCTCGATATTAAGACCAAATCAATCATGAGACCAGTTATCATGGGTCCTAGAGGTGAGCATATTATTGAAACGTAAGTATTACTGTATAAAATATAAAGATTTTCAGCCAGCCAGAAGTGAATTATAGGGAAGTGTTACAAGAAACAATATTTTTTAATATTTTGACAAACTAGAGCACACACTAGCTTATCTAAACATGATATAACCATATCTGAGAATACAATGAAATCCATAATCATGTGATTTTGCCCATACGCTAACAAGACAAAAACCATGCGTAAACAAAGATTCTGCCAAAATATCATTATTTTGAAATACAAACGCATTAATTGATGTCTTTTATGCTATAATAGCGTTTACGCATGTTTTTCGCGTTATAACATATGCAGAGTCCCTCGGGAGCGTTGGCGCACAAGTACCAACCGTCCCTCGGGACTCTGCAGATGTTATAGCCCGAAAAAGCATGCGTTAACCCTACAAATACAATGGCAGACATGGTGTACTATAATCAGGAATACAGAATGGATAAATAAACTATATATGTACAGTGCAAAGTGTAGCAATATCTATGATAAATGTTTGTAAAACATGTATGGCCCATGACAGCCAAATTGTCATTAATGTTTGATGTTTTGGTGACTTTGACCTTAAAAGCAATAGGATCCATCTACTGATGTTACCATCCTTCAGTAAAGCTTTAAGATCCTAGGCCCAACAGTTTTTGAGTTATTGATGAGAAATTGTTTGGTCTACAGACTAACATGTACAAAGCAATATACCTGCTTCCAGTAAATCTTACATACATAGCATAATAAAAATCTACTCTAGCAATATTTAATGAATTATCAGATAACATTTAAAACTTGCATGAAGAAGACCAACAAATCAATTACTAGATTATCATGTCATGTTTTCTTTATTTTTTTTTCAAATTTACTTTTTTTTAAAAAGAATGATAATATTTATGATGTTTACTCATTCACGATACAGTTTTATACCTATTGCGCTACGAGAATCAATGACATGATTGCTGAATGTAGAAATAATTTAATTTTATACGTTTTGAGTTTATCAGGGGTACTACTGACTTCACTGGAGTATAATAAGTTAACAATCATAAAATAAGATGCAAATCTATTTCAGGTGCCATAAGAACACACCCAAAGTATGCTTCAAACATTGTTCTATCATAAATATTCAACTAATGATATTTTTAATGACCATAACATTTTAATACTTGTAACATTTTCATCAAATACTATTATCTTTTATTTTCTGCAGCAAAATTATGTCAATTCTTCTTGTGAAGTAGGACCGCTGTTTACGTTGGCACCAATTATCATTCTGTATACTGGAAGTACTAAAGTCTGAAGATTCGGCAATCTTCATAAATACTGCACATAGTTTTGTTTCAAAGGTAAATTTTATACAATCAGGACATCAAATTGATTTAAAGGAATATTATCTTCGAACAAATTTGTCTTAAAAAAGTAAAAAAATCTATGACAAGACAAAAAGTCCAAAATAAAAACATACTACTGAAACCTTATCAATGAAACTTTTAACATAATTCACATAAAAATCACAACCATTTCATACAACAATTATTGCATCACATATTGGCATGGAATAAAACAAAAGAAATAGATTTTGAGTCAAACATGAAAATTATGTTCAACTTTTACACTGAAACATACCCAAAATACATGTTCATGTATTGATAAAAACAGATTTCTTAACATTTTTAATATACCTGACATATGTTATATGAACATGTCAAACTTCATTTCTTAAACAACATTGATTTTGTCAGGGCCTCTTTTCCTCTTTAAATAAATAGAGGCCAATATTGAGTGGCTTGCCAATTACAAAAAGCCTCTTTTTCCGAATTTAACTGACAAAAGAAATTCCAGAAAATACAATGCTGATATTTCTAATATGTTATTTCAGGCCTCAACAAATATTTTTAAAAGCAGTCGTCCTGCAATATAGACAAATAAGAAAACCCCAAAATCTTACTTGTCCTGCTATATAAATAAAGAAGGAAAAAAAATTGGGCAGGACGAGCGGACTTATTAAGGCCTGTATTTGTAGATATTGTAAAGCATTTCACCATGGTTTATCTGCTTTTATGACAGCTAACACAACTTTCATTTCTGCCATTTTCAAATCTGGCCAGAAGTCATACTTGAATTTTCAAAATGCAAATCATGCTTGAATTTCTCAATAATTGGAAAAAAGGTCCTGGGAAATATTATGCGATGTCTCCATTGAACACAAGACTTAGAACTTTAAATGACCTGTTTAGTAAGTAAATGTCTATCACTAAGGTATAACAATGGAATGTATGAAAGTTTGCGATGTGGATTTCCTCTGATTGTTCATCGTATTCACAGTCTTGTTTCCTTATAAACGTATCCTGAATGAGCTGAAATAAATTAAACAAAATATTACATAAATATACCAGATTGAAATAGCGACTTTTTCATGCAAACACACGTTCAAAGGCACTTTACATTATAGTGTTGCAGACACAAGGGCGCAGGTGCATCCTCTACTAGTGCAGATACAGCATAATCTGACCAGAGGCACAGACTGAGAGAAAGCTCCTTAAGGGAGAGAGAGATATTAGATACAGGCATGTCTGGCGCTGAAGAAGTGCACTTAGCTCTTAATTCGAATAGACAGCCTGGTTCTTAAATGTGTCCGGTGTATAACACCGATACAAAGCTTCCTGGCACCTTTATCCAGATACTTCACAGTACATACGGTCAGATACAGCGGGAAATATTATAAATATTTCTGACAAGTCCAGTTACCATGCCGGGGATTGAACCCACGACCTCTGGATTGACGGTCCCAGTGCGTTACCACTGAGTTTAAATAAGCCTGTTACCGAAATTTACAAAATAAAGATAAATAAGACCAAAAATCTAATCCCAATGATTAATGATATACACAAGTATGTAAACGGTAACCAAGGGGATTCCTTCTTATATCTTAAATCCAAAAAGTTAGCTCATGAAATTTGATACCCACAAAAAATAATAATTTTAAAGTATTGAATACTTACTTAACGAAATCTGGGGCTTTTGATATCACATGTTCGAACTCAGCAAACGACAGTGAGTCATCATCATCCAGATCTGCTTCTTCAAATATCTGTAAATAAGAGATGTTGGTAAAACTTGTATGCCACAATGGCAGCCCAATAGTCAGAAATGGTGAAGGTCACAGTAACCTTGACCTTTGACCTCAAAATCAATAGGGTTCATCTACAGTTGATGACTAACCTCCAGGTGAAGTTTGAAGATCCTAGGGCAAAGCATTCTTGAAAATATTGAATGGGAACCATTTGGTCTACCGA
This sequence comes from Spisula solida, assembly GCA_947247005.1. Lineage (NCBI taxonomy): Eukaryota > Metazoa > Mollusca > Bivalvia > Venerida > Mactridae > Spisula > Spisula solida. Next base: position 42,084,188 of record OX365948.1, on the reverse strand, counting down.
TCTACAGACTGACCGAAGTGCAGAGCAATATACCCCCTCATTAAAGATGGGGGGGGGGGCATAATAATAATAAGTTAAGTGTTTTTTATGTTTTACTGTAATATAACTTGTTAAGTCAGCAATTTGAAATTATTGGCATGTTTGAATATTTTACAAAATTCGCTAATATTTCCTCTAGCGTAAATTTTGGCCTACAAACAACACAATATACAAAACTGCTAATATTTCCTCATTCATTCATGCGCTTAATACATGTATAAAAATAAAAATTTGTTTACTTTTCGACCAGTTAAAAATCCACATTTACAGTATTTAAGTGTCACTCATAAGTCAAGGACAAGCTTATTTGGCTCATTAGAGACCACATTTTAGCACATTTTCTGATTCCGGAATTTAAATGTGACATTGTTTGATCAATGGGTCTCATTGGCAGTTAATGATGTTAGATTGCTTTATTGTTGAAATTTTAACACTTGTAAAAATTGTTTCAACGAGAAACTTGAAAGTTTGATAAGTCAAGTAATGAATGAAAGAAATAATTATTACAGTGAGCATGGGCCAGTCTGCCTAATTGATCTATCAGACTACTTAATGAACTGAACTGAACTTTATTTCATGAACTTAGTAACTGTAAATGTGCCAGTACAAGTGATCTGGTCATCATTTGTATAGCCTCTTGATTTGAAATCAAAATTTCACTGAAGATTAGAGAAACAAAAGGAATGCAATATTTTAGTGCTTAAACATAGTTTCCCAGTTTCAAAACAGCTATTCATTATTGTTGTTTTTAATACATATACATGAAGTCAAATATATATTAGAAATCTTGAGAAAAGATTTGGCCCAAGTGGCGCTAAAGTGGCGACAACTTTTTTCATTTGACGAATGTAGTGGCGAAAGCTAAATATTCTCCAGAGGAAGCCCTGAATGTCAGACATCAGATAGGTAGGTACTTGGTATAATAATTTAACTAGCAAGCACCTAGATGTATAAAACTGTGTAAAGGACGTATTCAACTGTGAACTACGATTCAGGGCTGATAAAAGTGCAGGAAATACTTGCATGAATACAGCAGTACTTTCTTTTGCATTAAAGGAGCATGAAAATAACTCAACTTACATTATCAATAAGCTGTTGCATATCTTCATCATCCAATCTCTGATCTCCAGTTAATCTGTCCACAACCTCCTTTAAATCTCTGCTAGATATCATATCATCCTCATCAAAATCTGCAATCATCAAAATAATTGTAGACAAAGTCTGATTATTCGGCAATTTTTCTGTTACATATGGTTGCCACTTCATATTCGAACCAGTACTAACTTACTGATCCACCACTAACCAGCAAATTCTTCACATATGGACGAAAATGTTTTTAGAAAAGCTATATTGCCAAATTATCATGGAAGGGTGTGGACCTGCCACAACTGGAAATCAAATTTACATCCCTGGGTTACAAATGCAGCAAAGGAACTGCAGCTCCTATTATTCAATTATTATACTTATTTTCAAAACTAAATATTTCCTTACCATATATTCTGAAGGCATATTCTACTTTGACACTTTTTGGTGCATTGTCACTGAATACAGACATCATATCAAGGAAATCCTCAAAGGTCATATCCCCATCTTTACTAGATGAAAATACTTGACAAATCCTGTCCTTGAATGGATTTACCTGCAATGGAAAGTAAACTAATGTCACATTTAGTATCAACTAGTGATGGGACATCGGTTGCAAATCATAATCGATCATCAGCTAGAATCGACTGGCACTTCTGATGCGTTTTTCCGATTAATAATCCGCAGGACAGTGACTGAACACGCAGTGAGCTGATGCCTGTTTTCCTACTTCCCAAGTCGCGAAAAAAGATTAGTTAAAATCGATGATTTTCGGTAGACGTTTTACTACCTTGCAGGCCTAGACACTAACTATTTTGGCCACTGGTCCGACAGGGCAAAAGTGCCCAATTTGCAAATAGGGCAGTTACTGGTCTTTCAGAATTTTCACAGGTCCTTCTGGATTTTCACTTGTCTCGGACCAGCGGACCAGTGTTAGTGTCGAGCCCTGCCTTGAGTTTGAAGAAATTAGTTCTAATAGGCTTTCAGTTGGTTGAAACTTCCATGCTTTGAATTTTCCCAGCAAATTTTTTATTAAAGAAGTCTTGTTTAACATTTCCTTATAATTATCTGATGATCGATTATGGTTGAATGACGTCAATCATCGGAATCGGCTGATTTCTGCAAGCAACTAATCAATGTTATCTGATAATCGGTACATCACTAGTATGATAGTATCAACTGTTGAACACCAACATATAATCATGTCTGGACCAAATACATACAATACTTAAATTTAGTAATGTGATAATTTTGTTAATATGGTGCTTTAAAGAGTTTTTATGTCTCTTATAATTCGATAATGAATGGTATTGTACATTGTTTTACTGTGTACAGTTTTATGCTTGTAGATGTACAAATGTACATAAATGAGACAATAATAAGGATTCTTTTTATAAGTGAGATTGTCAGGGAGTCCCCCCGAACACATGCTATTTTTACAAAAGTACCGATTTTGAATTTTTTAGAGTACAGCAGACAGGCTGACTTGAGTAAAAAGTGAAACACCCACTCATCAAATAATTAATGTGATTATTAGAGATTTTAACGACTCAAAGTCTCTGACAGAAGTATAACTAGAATGCAATGCTAAAAACCTGCCAAACCAAAAATCCATCAGACCAAAACAACTAACATGTGAATTAATTAAGTAAGTTACTAATTGTCAGCAAAGCTTACTTTCAGTTCCGGAAGGTCCAATATTTCATCTCGTTTCAATTTAGCATTCTTGTCTTGTCCGACAGCATCTTGATTCAACTGTGCAAATCTCTTAAATACACTGTAAATAAACAGAATGACATTTAATTAAACATAAAACATTTACTTGACTCTAGGTTGTAAACAAATGATTTAGATTACTTTTAGTACATTGTAGATATCAGTTTAATCATTCCTCATACATCAGTGGTTAGTCAAGTTCCCATACAACAATCATTAAGGTGAAGAATATGATAGTGAACAAAAATGCATCTTAATGAAACTCAGATAAATTAAATACACATACAGTGCAACCTCTTCAGCGTGGCACTCCATAGAGCAACAACCTCAAACAATCAACGTAATCATTTTGTTCTAGAAGTAAGTAACCAGTTACTATACAGTTACCTATCGTAGCAATAACAACCCCTGTACTACACCCATAGGTTCTTTAGTTACCAGGCCCTTCCCCAGGGGCAGAAGGCACTGTGGTACCCCAGCGCCTTAAATCCAGATTAGGGTTTCCCCCAGCGCCTTAAATCCTAGTATGGTGTCTTTAAATCACTATGGGTGCCAATATTTTGGGTAAGTATTGTGTTATTTTAAAGAGTATGGCCTTTATAATGTAAAAAGTGCTTAAACCAGCCTATAAATTATGGTCAACCATGCATTTTTCTCTTCTAAACATTACAGCCATTCTTAACGATCTCCTTAAGCACAAATCCCAACATTGCCCCAGCGCCTTAAAAAATTTCTGGGGAAAGGCCTGGTTACCATATCAGTATTATTACTATATTAATGCTCAACAAACCCTGTACTACAACCATAGGTTCTTTAGTTATCATATCAGTATTATTACTATATTAATGCTCAACAACCCCTGTACTACAACCATAGGTTCTTTAGTTATCATATCAGTATTATTACTATATAATGCTCAACAACCCCTGTACTACAACCATAGGTTCTTTAGTTATCATATCAGTATTATTACTATATTCATGCTCACCAACCCCTGTACTACAACCATAGGTTCTTTAGTTATCATATCAGTATTATTACTATATTAATGCTCACCAACCCCTGTACTACAACCATAGGTTCTTTAGTTATCATATCAGTATTATTACTATATTCATGCTCAACAACCCCTGTACTACAACCATAGGTTCTTTAGTTACCACATCAGTATTATTACTATATTAATGCTCAACAACACATGTACTACAACCATAGGTTCTTTAGTTACCATATCAGTATTATTGCTATATTCATGCTCAACAACCCCTGTACTACAACCATAGGTTCTTTAGTTACCATATCAGTATTATTACTATATTCATGCTCAACAACACATGTACTACAACCATAGGTTCTTTAGTTACCATATCAGTATTATTACTATATTCATGCTCAACAACCCCTGTACTACAACCATAGGTTCTTTAGTTACCATATCAGTATTATTACTATATTAATGCTCAACAACCCCTGTACTACAACCATAGGTTCTTTAGTTAACATATCAGTATTATTAGTATATTCATGCTCAACAACACATGTACTACAACCATAGGTTCTTTAGTTACCATATCAGTATTATTACTATATTAATGCTCAACAACCCCTGTACTACAACCATAGGTTCTTTAGTTAACATATCAGTATTATTACTATATTAATGCTCAAACAGCGTTTTTAAAATAATACATGTATAGACTACCTTATCAAGACCTTAATCTTACCGGTACGTTATTTCACAAAACAATACTTACTGAAGAATTTCTTTCTTTGTGAAATAGGTGAGCTCCTGAAAAAAGTAACAAATCATTGAAATAAAGGATCAGAAGACCTACATTAATTTGAGTTCATCTTGGTATTGTCTTTTTTATGAAGATAGTTAGAGAACTTAGACCGCTTTTCAGTTGTCTACTACTTTCACAAATTCAAGTGAACAGTGCAGGGGTGTACGCTGCTGTTCTGGTATTGATCAACCAATCGTGTTTATTGCTGGACGTTTAACTGTATGTCCACAGTTGCAAGTACAATAAATGTTCCGAGATCACAAAGCCGGCTGTAGTTTACTAATTTTAATGAGTCGTAGCAATAACAATCACACAGTTTATATTCACAGAGTTCAGATATATCACAAAGATATTAATTATTTCACAGAGTCACAAAGTTATCAAATTAAATGAAATGCACAAAGTCTATACTTCACAAAGATACTGTACTATGTATTATCTCTTATCGAATTATGTTATACAAGGTTCTGTCTTTATCATGTCTAAAATTAAGTCCATTTTTATAAGGTAACCCTTAAGTCTAGCAGACAGAGTAATTCACTCAATCTGAGAAGCCAATCAATTTACTTAAACCAAACATATCAGGCTGGATATGTAAAGCATTTCGCACCTCTGATAATTCAATTAAAACTTGAAAGAAAAGTATGATAACCATTTAAGAAATAATAACAACCAATAACAAACTAGATTGACTTAATCCACTGATTCACTAAGAACTATGTAAGATAATATACTTAGAAAGAAGTCCTATGAAAATGCATGAAGACATATGAAGACACACAGAGGCTAAAATTACTAAAATAGGATAATAATCAGTTTAGAGATGGAATGAATGTGTAATAATAATTGGTAATCTGAATTTGAATAGACAATCAACATTTTTTAAAGCCATGCAAAATATGGTGAAATTGTAATCATAATATCTTAAAGACAATAATGAATCTATCAAAACTTTTTATAATTAGTTAATTACTAATACCAGGGTCACAAATCACCCGACGCTCGAAGATATAAACTTGGCCAATGTCCATGTTTCCAATGTCTAGGCATCATGTATAAGTCTGACGATGATTGGACAAAGGGTGCCAGTTGTGCATCAGTTGGTGATTGTATGATGTCAGTCAGTCATCGAGCATAATGGTCCCAGATAAATCTTGGTCACTACCGGTAGGCCATGTCTCAATGTTGTCAGATAATAACATGATGGCCATCTGATGTCTGTCCGGCACAATTATCAAAAAAGGATTCCACCCAATGATTGGCAGTATTGGTTGTACTACAACTTGTAGCAAAGGTCATAAAATACTTTAAGTCTTATAAATCATTATTTCTTGTGATATTTGGTATGTTCTCTGAATGTTGCAAACGATTTAACAACTTTACATGAATAATACAAAGATTTTCTATTAGATACGTTACTACAGTCTATAATGACCACTTCAGTAGCGCTCGATAGCGCTTTGCTACCCAACGGTCTGCTTTAGCGAGCGCTCGCCGGAATTATATAATTTTTAGGCTTCCTCCACTACATAGCACTTTTTTTAATCAAGCCGTTTCCTAGCATAGCGCTAACAAGCTCTAGCTAGCCGTTTGGTTATTTGACAGGCTCCTGGTTGGTGGGTTCTCGGCCTTATGTAGCCGCAATATCTTCACAGGTACTTGTCATATTCACAGGTAGAGGTAATTTAATCAATTTAACTTATTAATTGCGCAGCGTTAAGTTGTAGGAAATTATTGGTTTGTGTTAAATCTGTTGGTTGACGTCACAAAACTGCTTAATTCATTAGTGACAGTTTGGCGGAACTCCTTCCATGGATCGTCTTGACCAGTAGTGAGGAGTTTTTCAGTAATCTCTGTTTGTCTGATTCCGAACATGTTGTGGAGATTGGCAAACAGCACCTCTCTTTCTCTTGAATGTAGTTCACACTTAATAAGGAAGTGTTCCTCAGTTCCAGTTGTCCCTCCAATAGACAAGCTTGCCGTCTTGTTGTGGCAGGCTTTAATTTCGGACATTAACAGGTCTATTATATCGCCCGATCTGTGTATAATACACACATTTGTATATCATATACAGATTTGTGTATCAATTGATACACAAATCAGGATATTGCATAAATATACAATTGCAATGAATTGTTTAAACTAAAAAGTCTCTGATGCATATCTTTGAATATGTACATATTTTGATAAACCGTCTTATTTTTTCTTTAATTATCTTGCTAAATGTGCCTGTTAGGAAAAATGTAAAAACGCAAGAAACGCACTAATAGGCATAACAAATGATTATTGTGCTGAAACATGTGTTACATACACATGTATATTGTTTCTGCAACAAAATGCGCTTTTTCCTCATTAAAAAATTATTCCTATTTTTCTTATGGCATATCCCGATTTGTGTATCAACGTATACACAGATCTGTATATGATATACAAATCGGGAGGATACACAAATCGGGCGATATAATAGACCTGATTAAGCCGCCTATGTAAATTTGACTACTGTAGACCAATGAGAGAAGGCAACCGGATATTATAACCCAATATAAATTGGAGTTCACAAGTTAAAAAATTATGTCATTTCAAAATACCAATTATGACATGACAGAGTAAATTTAGAGAATCGGGATCATACGATCACGATTTCCTATGTTTACTCGCCAAATTAGGTCAGGCTGTTTTAGGGTTGTTTTGTACGAAATATCAAGAACTGTAAGATAATAAACATCTCAATGTATAAATTAGATATAAATAAACGTTCTAAACAACAAACCTGGTAATCATTCAGCTCCTGTTCAGTGAAAACACTTTGCGAATTTCCCATTTTATAACCGAATGTTGTTGTTGCCAAAATAATGGAAGGATAAAGTCAAAACGTTCCGTATAAACGGGACTGGTTTACTAATCATTTTACCAAAATTCAAAAATGGTAAAAATAACGAAACGCGGGAATGAAAGAAAAAACGAAACGGTGCGGAAAAAAGGAACAGATTATTCTTATCTATTAAATTAAATCGACAGACAAGAAAACGGCACATTTCTTATCAGTTCGCTGGAGAAAATACTTTTTAGTTTTTACCAAATAAGGCACAGTCCCAGAAAATTTAGAATGAGGTGCTTTGTCGGGCATTTATAAAGATATACAACGATCGAAGTTTAATCAATTTAACGTGCGTGTATATAGGGCCTACTATTAAATGATTATTTTCTGTTGCTTACTTGCACACAGACCTATACATAACCAAATATCTAAATACGTATTTTTACTCTGGTTATGTTTGGCTGGTCGATGCGGCATGATGTGGGCTGCCTTAATTCACTGTACGATGTTCTATCTTTTCGTTTTTAATTGTCACTGTGCCTTTTCATTTTTATTGTTTACTTGTATTTTGTTGGTTGTCCTTCTCATTTACGACTGTCATCTATACTCTACACGCCATATAATATTGTAATACACGAAGTAAGATTTATGACAATGAAGATGCATGAGTTTAATTTCAAAACTGTAAATCCACACCTGGATGGTGATGTTCTCTGGGCTACTTCATTTACGCTTCTCAATTAATCCATTTTGCAAGAGCTCGTTTTCGACTGGAAGATTTTAACACTAGAAGTCATTGTATTAATAATAAGGTATAATACGGATATTTTCACTTGACCCTAAAATTAACACAATTTAGCAGCTGATATCTTGTTTACTAGTATATTGATAAACCATAATTTAACCAAAGTTGTATGCTTTCATAAGCGGAAAGTATCACGAAGACGCTCAATGAGTAAACCAAAAACAACTCTGAAGGATCGATATTGCACGATTTGCTTGCAGAAAATGATATATTCAATGCACAAATCATGTAATATAGTCATGCATAAAGGTCAGAATCTGGTTAGTATCTCCGTATTTTACTGTACTAAGGTCATCTACTTCTTCTTCTTCCCTTTACTGAGTTGGGTTCTTCATAGAACGTATGTAACTCATCGCTTCCATAAAATTCCAAATATTGTGCTATTTTTTCGGCGTAACACCGATCTTATTAGTAATGGTATCTATTTAAAAAAAAATCTGCGACAGAGTTTTCCCAACTTGACTCTTATGGTGATATGGCTTACAAAAGTCGAAAGATAGTGGATCACAGACAATTTCATGATATCTTATCGAGACAAATAAATTTTTTCAGAGTAGAGGTTACGATCTTTAATATTGTAAAGAAATGTTTGCTTAGTTGTGGGTCCCTTTACAGTACTGGCCACCATGCTTCATATTCCATTGTGCGATAACCAGATAATATTACATGAATATGCATACGCTTTCAGAGTGGCAAGCGTCTATCTGATGCTTGTCTATTACGTTGTCTTGTCTCGTAACCTTAAACGCTTTACGCTCTTGTTACTCTGATCGACATTTGATTGACACTCTTTGAGAACCTATCCATGTGACTTTTTGGTTTGGAAACCGTTATACGAAACATTTATTTTCACAATCCTGTTCCATAAGGTTGTATATGTGGGGTAGGTGTGAATTTTTGTGTACCGTAAAACGTTTAAGCTCCCAGTGACATTTGTTACAGTCCGTAAGCCGTACAGTCAACCTTCTTTGATGTATGTATTGTCCACTTTACAGTATCAGAACTGTAATAAAATACAAACATGTATGTTGTATACAAAATGTCAATGTTTGTTCTATTAATGTTTGCCCTTTTGAAACTTTGAAGTCCAGGAGAAAGCTGTTTCTTTCGAAAAAGGCATGTACACCGTTTGTATTAGATGTTTCGTAGTTGCTGTGTGTCTTGTTGTGTGTGGTCGTCTTTCTGATACGTTCTTGTTGATGGCTTCCGCCCCGGGTATGTTTGACTGGCTGAGGCGGCAGGCTGTCGGATTAGGTTGTCATGTTTTTGTAGCTGTTCATGTTCGTTTTTTCTTGCGCATTTTCATGATTGTCCATTGTGAATAGTACATGTAAGTTATGTGATGTTTCTTTTTTGTGTATTCATTTTTGTACATTTCATGCTCAGGGTACTGTTTTATCAAAGCACTTACGGAAAACCCAAACTTAAGATCAAATTTAAATTGTATATAATTTGTTTACAGTTAAAAAGTATGGTGAATGGAGCCTGTAGTACTCATAATGATTGACTACAAACCATGTCTGTCACCAATTTGCAGTTGTTAAAGATTTATAAAGAAGTTTAATTTGAGCTTAACTTTAAGATTTTCGTAAGTACTTTGATAAAACAGTACCCTGATGTTTAGAATTGTTCTGCATTCCCTAGCTGTCCAATTTGTTATTATACGCTTGTGATATTGCGTGGATTGTGCCTGTTCGTTTTCCGGTTCCATTTGCAATGTAATGTGTTTCTTCATGCTCTGTTGTTTCGGTTGAAGGTTGCTTATATTGTACGACTTTATTATTATCTTGTTAAAGTCCAATTAATATACATTTGTACATGTAGATATGCTAGTAACTGTGTACACTATAGATCAAATCAACACTGAAGAACATCTGACATACCATGTAGAGCTGTGCAATGTTTAAATTGGGAATATTGTTTCTTATTAGTTTGATGTTTGTTTGAGTTGAACAACCTTTTACGAAGGCAACCCGTATCAATTTCACAACAAAAATAGCCTCTACAAACGTGAAATGTAGGAACAACATTCATAGTATCTTAAATGGTTAATTGTAAATCATTCGACCGTGTGATTTAATCAGAAATGCAATTGCAACATAAAACAAGTAACCGTTTCTCAATTACTCGGATGGTTGAGCAATGTTATTCCTCAAAATTAGTTTCAATTCAATTCGATTTATTAAATTTGTATATACCATCTCAAGACGATGGGAAAGTACACGATTATTGGAGTGGAAATACATCAAACGAGTAAAAAAAGTCAAATATTTATACATTTATAAAACACAGGTAACTGTTTCATTGATAAAGATTAAAAGTTTTTATTTATTTTTTGTGTGTAAAATTTAATTTATATATTCATAACAAGGTTGATTACATAGGCATTGAGCCCAACAGTCACTGGGGTGCTTTTTGTTTTTCCTAATTTACAACATTTACAGCATTAATTATCTTTATAAGGCTGTAGGTGAACAAAAACACGTATGTGTATTTAAAGCATTTAAAAACATGCTTAAATTTCCTTCATACAATATAATTCAAAGTTTAAACTTTGATTACAATTTTCGACCGCGTAAAACGCTGTAGTGACGGTCATGGTGGGTTTTAGCGAGATCGTCCTTTTCTAAAGGTCATTTTCATTGGTTACGTATGAAAATAAACCAATGAAAGTCGCTTTCACAAAAAGGTCATTCGGAACATTCTGACAAACATGGAGTCATTTTGACAATACATTATGCAGCCGATTCGTTTTTCGGCTAAAACGTATACATTGCATCTATATGAAGTTAACATGTGTCATCCAAGTAAATCTGTTACAACTGTTGCGTTGTTTATTTTTACCACATTGTTATGGTTATACACAACGGTAAATACGACGTATCCTCAATATTTCTATTTTTGTTTCTTATTGAATGCACCTCAGTGACAGATAATTTAGATAATTAATGCTGTAAATGTTGTAAATTATGAAAAAAATGCACCCCAGTGACTGTTGGGCTCAATACCTATGTAATCAACCTTGTTATGGATATATAAATTTTACAATAAAAATATGTTTTAATTTTAATCAATGATACAGTTACCTGTGTCTTTGATAACAAAAAACCTAGTATTGTATGTATAACAGTATCACATATAAAAACAACTCATTTACTGATTTCATTTATATGTGACTTTATTTGTATTCAAGTACATTTTATATGTACATTTAGTATAAATGGGTACATATACAATATTATATATGCTATAGGCTACTTATATCTACGTAAATGTATAAAATTAAACAAACGGTAAACACAATGAAATAAAACAAACACTAAAACTATTAACATAATTATTAATACAAAACATATGTTCTGTGTTTTTTTCATGATGCTATCATTTGGCAACAATGTCAATGATTTTTCTCCCTTGATATGTAAATACCTTTCTAACCATTGATTAATGGTTAGAATACAGTGTCCATGAAATATGGTTAGGTGAGTCGGCTGCCGTGTATAATGAACGGCATCAAGCCCGAATGAAACATATAAAGTAATGTTGCTATCGTTGAATGTATTGGTTACGTACGTGGACATTGCAAGAATAATGTATGCAGACATGTTACTGGCTTTACAATGTACAATAATTATGTATAGGATAGACAATGAGTATCGCTGGTTATGAGATTTAGACGCGGACTTCAGCGAGCGTCTAATCTCATAACCAGTGATACGAGATCCGACTTAGACCACGTGACTGACTAATTTGTACATGTACCGTTATTCATTAACATTAAAGAAGTTGTACATTGTATTTCTGACCAAATTTGCAATTTGCTCCCTGCAATTGAATTACATTCTGCACTTATTACTCAATAACAAAGGATAAAAATCACAGTTATTCAGCTCAAAACTGTTGGATTCGGGATTTAGACGATGGCAATACTGCGCTGTGATTTGCTATTTGCGGCTGATAGTGGCTAAACACATGTACACCATAGTTGTTGGCATGTTCATTCGTGGAGCGTCATTGTGAGGTTATAATACAACATTTCTTCAATGCTATGTCTGAACACTTGCGTGCTTTGTTAACATCAAATCGATTTAGGTAAGGAACTGTTCTGAAACAAATGAAACATAACAAACAATAATATTATTTCAAACACGCCGACACGACAGAACAATACGACGTAGATCCTCAGCAATCTTTGAGTCCGAGAATTAGAGAGAAAACAGATGTTAAGCTGGGACATTTGCAACCGTGGTCATTTGGAACTGGCCAAATGAATTAAAGTGGTATTTATACTCGTGCAAGATCTAAACCCTTTAAGCGTATTCGAGTTTTAGAAAACCTGTAAATGAAAACAGATTTATGAAAACTATTACTAGTACATGTAAGTATACAGACATACGGTTAACTACTAGCATGTACACATAACATGAAGCTGGATTATGTTCTTTCGTGCCATTTGATCGGTTACTGCAGTCATGTTTTCCACAAGTGAACACGTTTTCAGCGGGTTGTGAACGAACGGTACATGTAGTTAGTACTGGTTGATAATGAATTCAATAAAAACATCTGTCGTATATGAAAGAAAGCACCGATACAATGTCATAGCGAATGACCGCGGTAGATGGAGACAACTTGTAGCCTTAAGTCCAACTGGGGATGAAGAGCATAAGTAAGTAAGTGAGTTAGTAAGTAGTATGACATAGAACAATCAATTCAATCTCATTAAAATCAGATCCTAACATTGATATACGCTGTTAGTAGTGAAGCGTTATATGGAGATTGCAAACAGTTGATACTAGTAAACACTGTTCGTACGCTCAAATGGACAAAAAACACTTTAAACCACTTACGCGTTCCTCTGATGTTGAGTTGTCTACCTTGTCAAAGTCAACAGTTCCATTCTCTAGATTCTCTGCTATACTGCTATGAACAGATGAATGGTAGACTTTTCTTGCCGCTACAGCTAGGATGAACATTTCTATTACGATGATGATGTGGTTAATCACTGCAATGTATATGTCGATATTAAAAGCAAAACGTAATTTTATATTCATAAACCTTATGTACGGCGCAACATTTATACAAAAACTCCACCTGACCACAGGAACTTGCTATTTTGATACATAAGGCCCAACACACTATCCTAGCCCCGTTACTGACAATCACCAATAGAGAAATAAGCTGAGAAATAAGCTTATTTCTCTATTAGTGATTGTCAGTAACGGGCCTTGGATAGTGTTTTGGGCAATGCGTATTAAATTATCAGGTTCTTTTGATCGCCTAATTAGGTCCAGTCGCCTTAACATTTAGCCATGAATGTTTATAAGACCAAAGTACGTTAGGTGAAGAAATGTTGATCCCGTGAGTGGATTTCTCTTGAGTTGTATTGTTTGAAGTTTTGTTAAATACGATAAAGTTATAGATGCTATCGATCAAACGATAATAACAAATCGGACATAAACTGCAGCATTCAGTAGAGCACAAAAGGAAAGCAAAGAAAACACAGATTACAAGAACAAGACACAAAGACAAACATAGAGCAAGACACGTGAAAAATGAAACTGAATTGTTACAAGATTATGATCAATATTAATTGATGCCAAAGTTCAAACTGGTTTATACATGTATATGAAATAAATAAGAAGAAAAGAAGATAAAGAAAGAGGAGAAGAAGACGAAGATGGTATAATGAGGAGAAAAGGGAAGAGGAAGAAAGAGACGTAGAAGAAGAAAAGAAGAGATAGAAAGAGACGTAGAAGAAGAAAAGAAAGGGAAGAAAGAGACGAAGAAGAAGAAGAAAAGAAGAGGTAGAAAGAGAAGTATAAGAAGAAAAGAAAAGAGGCGTAGAAGAAGAAAAGAAGAGGTAGAAACAGGAAAAGAATAAGAAGATGGTACAATTTATTTTCAGAACCACCTAGTTGGTTATTTATAGCTCGATATGTATTTAGAATAATATAATAGCAACCTTTCCCATAGACTTACATGATGCTCGAACCCTGGCACCATAAAACTCCTCACAAGGTGGTAGTTCGAAACGTATGAGGATGCTAAATATAAGACTCTGGATACCAGATGTTATCAGGACCAACTGTAGTAATACAAACTTGATTTTTATCCGATGATGTTGCAGAACAGTATCAAGTTCAGAGGCTCTAATTAAGATAGTCAGGCCATACATAGCAAACAATGTGCTAACACCTGTCGCAATGTTTAAGTACAGGAATGGTGAATCCCAACCGGACTGAAACGAGAAATACGAGGGATGTTCATGAAATAACATTTTTCTTTAAAACCCACATGGTTATTGTGCAAACATAAACATTCACCATAATAATTCTGAATCTTTCTGCAACAAGAACATTGATAGGGTACGTACATGTATATCTGTGACACAATTGTCGTGTGCAAGACCCGGTGCAACGATAACGACGTAGGCGACGCCACGATCTCGGTGTCGACCATATCCTAGTAGACCGTCAGCCAGAGGTGGTTTTGCTATATGACAACGATTCTCACTTCGTTTCTAAGTATACTCATTGACGTGTTCTACACTTTCCTGTTATTGTGCCACTTTGGATCGTACTGTGTGGTAATGGTGGTGGTTGCCTGCTGCGGGTCCTGTAAATAGTATCTGACTGTTTCTTTCTGGAAAGCATATCACGCACATTGTCTTAGTTACGCATGTGTCACCACCCGCCTTATTTAATATAGGACAATTGCCTTGATTTATTAGGTTAAAAATTCACTAGTCTCATAGTGATTAAGTATTGTACCTGATTTACACTTTCATTGTCATTTGCCCAAACAACAGCTTTCAGGAAGAGCACTAACGGTTGGAAAGCACCAACTTGCATAACGAGAAATTTCAGTATTGACATAGAACGCCTGAAAAGAAACCACATTATTTTATCATAAAGACTACTTTTACACACAATACATGTACATACTAAGCACATGCATATCAGTCCCGAAGAACCATCATGTAAACAAATCGCTGGCTTAGAATGAAATCGTTTTAGCACAAAATCGATATTTTGAAAAACTGTCTGAAAACTACTATTTACTTATGGGAAAACTAACTTTTTCAACTTCAGTTTGGTCAACATGACATGTTCCGATTTTCATAAAAATGGCTCACTAAGAAGCGCCGAGTGATGCAAGTTTCAAATATGTATGCATCGTATAAGGACTCATTCAAAGCCAGCGTATAATATTTTTTGAAACGGCATATTTTTCAAGATTGAATAAAAAATCAGACCACTTTAAAGCAATGTCCGTTTGTTATACCAATAAGCAAGTGCTGAAAATGGTTTCACTTCTAACTTAAGTTTAAAATGGTATTAGGTGTGACATGTCTGATATTTCATTATATGTATTTATAATATCCCACTAGTCCACGCATCCGCCCAATCTGAGTGGTTGGGGCGATGCCTTACGAATTATTTTAATAGGGCTATAAGTTACACAAACATGAATTGTGGTGCAGTGAGGTTTCCATATATACTCAGTACATTTCAAAATCACACTCTATATTGTCCGTAGGTTCGTTGAATTATGCATGAGTACTTTAAATAGCATGAACACACTATTATGTTCCATTTGACGGTGCAATTTATTGAAATTTACAGGTATTTTCAAAGCATGTCAGAATAAATTAAATAATACTTTACAAAAAGTATTGATGACGCAACATTTTCGGTTTAAAATGTACTAAGTGTGCATGTATTATCCTAGAGAAAAAGCATCAAGCTTCCCATTCTAGCAATAAAATGGACTCAGATGGGCACATGTCGAACACTAGCTTCCGTAGATAAGCTGGATATCAGCCGCACGTACGCACGTAAAATATTCATGGTTCCATTAACTTGCATTCTAAATTTATTTTTAAAAAATCGACCAAAGTTACTGACTATGCCACTCATACTGAGACAAATATTGTAAAGTGAATAATATAAACTCACACTAAGTTGCACGTAATTATACTCATAAAACTGACTGACTTAAACACGTTCAACAAACGCATTCATGAACAAAAAAGCACACAAAAGTAGCAATAAACTCAAGACAACATGACGTTTGTTGATGGGATACATCAAGAATCAGGACCACATATGTAGTGACTAGAACATAACTACCACTGGAGCAAAATGCTTCACAGGAGCCCCACTCAGGGGTCCTACAGAGGCATAACGTCAAATCCCAATCCTGAAAACGAGTAGCAAGTCTGTTTCAGGTGCCATTAGCACACATCTCTACACCTTTATTGTTAAAACTTCAAATGACCATAACGTTGTCGATTCTTTGAATTTTTTCATAAAATAACTTTTATTTTGTGCAGAAAATATAACTCTTTCTAATACAGCAAATCCGTATTTCCGGATTATTCCGGAACTGTAGTACCCTTGCCCACTCTAGCATTTTGTTGGACTAGGACTAGGGCATGGGTAAAAGCACTGATCCACCTTCCACCCCCTTCATTTCTACATCATTTCCATTGTATGTACATGTATTAGGAAAATAATTATCCAAAGCTGTAGTACGTATACGTCCTTATAGAACATGTCAGTTGTTATTCATTCTCAGTTTAAAGACCAACGCAATAAAAACAAGAGAGGTTTGTAAAACACGTTAAGCCTCATGCCAACCTAAAATTCAGTAATGCTAAAAATGTCATGGCGAGCTAGGCATACTAACCTCAAAATCAACAGCGCTCAGTCAACTAAATTTGAAGATGCTGAGCCAAACCGTTCTTGAGTAATTGATCGGGAACCACTTGGTTTATAGATTGTTACTGTTAAAGTGACCTTTGATCTTCTGATCTTAAAATAAATAGGGGTCATCAACTATCGATGACGAACCTCCGTGTGAAATTTGAGGGTATTTTATGGGACATACGGTGGTCTTATTATTGAGGGTTTACTTACGGTGTCATATGTATCATCGGGAAACAACAACAGCAGCAACAACAAGGCGGTGTTCGTATAGATATCTGATGGGGACTGATTGCTTTCACAGCATTCATTGTGTCACCATAGTAGCTGATAAATGCTCTGATAAATACGTACAGACAAAACGACAGGTAGCTGAAATCATAAAATATAGAATAGAACCACACTTAGAATAATTTAAAGTAACTACACAAATAGGTATAGTGGAAGTATCAAGCATGCACTGGACGTTTCCAAGGGCTCATTCTGGCCGCAAATCAGCGCTCACGCATTTAAAGAACAAATTGACCATATTGATAGTCAAAATGTGTGGCTTATTGTATATTTCAGGGATAGTCGGTAATCTGGTTCCCGATCTTTACAATCTACGCAGTAATGAAATGTAAGATTGGGGTACGGGAACCAGACTAGGATAGTCGGGTGATTCAAGGGCCTGATAAAGACAAACAAAATGGAAGTACAATGTCCATGCGTAGGAACTATACATCTAATACAAACTGTGTATTTATCTGTCTGGCGAAATAACTGTACTGTATAAATACAAAGACCTATATAATGTATATTTAGGTCTTTGATAAATATAATCTGACCTCTGAGCTGGAACCTTTGTGTATTAAGTATAAACGGTTGCAATCAAGACAGTCATGAAATCCAAAACACCGACAGATGTGCGAAATACCTGAATATATAACGTAAGACAATTGAAAGTTTTATGTAGTAAAACACATCTAGACCCGATTGCAACCGTTTCCCGGCCCGATGATGCGTTAATTAGTGGATTCATGTAGGGGCCAGAAAAATGCGTTTCCAACCTGTCCTCTTTGTATAGTAATGACCAGATAATGGGGAATTTCAAAACTATTTTGTGATATAATTTCTTAGGCATGTGATAATATACACGTACATTGCACTCGTTACGATCATATGAAAAGGACCACACATCATCAACAATTTTGAGTGTATCGGTTGTCACTAGACTAACATGTTATTAGGTAACTGCAAGTACCTACCAAGTGGCCAACAGGTCAGCCAGAACTGTTGATTTTGGTACGATTATAGCAAACAAAGCCATGACTGAGGTCATCTACAAAGTAAAACATAGGGATAATAGTTAAAAGTGAAGGTTGCCGTATTTTTTACGAATATGAAAATTGCCACTCGATATTATGCAAATTAATAGTTTTTTACAATTTTATATTCTTATAAAAATGCAGAATAACCTTTCTCATAAAATACACAGATCATGTATTACGATAAGTTTAAAATGTTTATGCTGCACGTGTAATACTTTTATTTTTAATAATAATATTGGGGTGGGCGCCTACTATAATCGGCAAGTCTATATTGCCATCACTGAGGTCGATTTACATGACAATGACGGAGAGCCGACGTATGCCCCGCCCAGTTTAATTAAACTCAGCCCACTGTTATTACCGGTTCCTTTACTTAAGCGCCGCCCATAGCCAAACCCATTATTGATAGCTAAACTCCGCCCATACTACATTAGTTGTAACCAGTATTTGCAAACTTTTTTTAGTTTTAAATAATTTGGAATATTATAATCAGAAAAAACGTTAACCTCGTTAACACAGATACACAACCAGAACGACAATCAATTGCGCTAAAACTTTTGGGTGCTCCACTCGAACCAATCCTCGACTCAGAAACTGAGAGACAATTTTTGAAATATTCTTTCGCATACATAGTGCAATGACTGAACATTTACTCTGATTAAACATAGTCATTATATGACGGTATGGCGAAAGCATCTTACCATGTCTACATATTCACTGTACAAATTTGCATTCTTTACATGTATTGCTTTCATTGTAATCATTGATTGATTGTTTAATACTGTTTGTCCATAAATGTATTCAATACCCTCTTCTATAAAGGGAGTTAAAGTGTTGAAGATGAAGTTGTACAACTTTAGCTATTAGACTATATAGGTACTGCTGCATGTTTTCATAAAAATATAAACTAACGTTAATAATTGCTATACAAATGTATATTTAATCGCAATTTTAAAATTTTTGTCAACACGGGTACATTCCCTTTTAAATATCAATTTTATGAATCTGGGACAATTTCTCCAGGTAATTTAACATCGATATACTCAAACAATTAAATCAGTATTAATATCATGTGATGAGATTTATCAAATACATCTGTATCCAGGGGCGAAGCTGAAAGTTTAAATGTTAAATCAAAACATTTCATTTGGCTTATTTGCAATTTTAATTAAACTTTTTAGATCTGTTAACTTGATGGCGACGTGAAGGTTATAAAATAAAATATCGTCCATTGACAGCCAAACCGAGCTATAAGCCTTCTTATTTCATTGGTTGATAGCTCCGTTTGGCTATCAATGGACAATTTGTCATTAATGTTATGCTGTTCTTAGCACAAACATATATTGTAGATATCTGTGGCAAAACTATTATTAATGATTCACACAATAGGTATACGCTCACGTTGAAGAATCACAATAGACCGAAGAATGGTATAGTTCGTTTATTCAGGTCTGTCACTTGTATACAGACATTGCAAAATCAAAACCTTGTATTTTTATTGCTTGAAACATTTCCATTAGAGAAAAAAGCAGTGAAAACAAATAATTTATTCACTAAGCCACATATTAATACACATAATAACTTTTAAAATAAAGACATTGTTAGGGGAAATTGCAATGTTTATGTACACACTGTTATTAAACAAGTGACTGACCTAAATAATCAAGTTATACACATTCTCGGTTAATGGTGTTACAAACATTTCATTGGCAGTTTCAAGTTTCAAAGTTAATTGTCAAAATGAGCGTAACAAGTATAATTATGTATACAGATTGTCGCCGAGACCATTTAAGAGTACCCAAATGTTAATTGTTCCAAGCTGGACTTTCGATTGAAACTATTATTTAAGTATTTTTACTTTACAAATGTCTTTGATGAATCTTTACTGTAATCTCATTATTTAGAAACAACATTTTACGGTAATTTCAGAGACCATGCAGTGGTGTTACTCAAAATGATTGGCAGTAATAGTATATATATAGGCCTGTTTTCTGGTTTTGTGTGGTATGTATGTTATATACATGTACTTGGATGGTTAGGCACCGCAGCCGCTTCTGTGGGCCTATGGTTTTGAACTAACTGTGTAGTACAGTATTTAATTTGAATGCATTTTAAATCGGAATCGTTTTCAGTGTAGATGTGTTGAAAACAACAAAATACTTAATTCAGTTAATTGACAAAACAATCGTTACCGGGTATATGAATAATAGGATGAGAATTTGGCGTCGCCTTCCCAAGTCTTTGAGACGCTTGTAATCTTTGGAGTACACTTCCGTTCCATATAGTACGACGGTGAGGATCGACAGTATGACAGCAATACATATGAACGTCAGTTCAACGGGAAAATTCTTAAGTGCTGAAATAAAGAGTTCAACTACCTGGTACTTTTTTGCACGAATATTAGTAAAATAGATTCCAAAGTGAGTCATTTTAAACACGTTTCCCGCCGTGCACCTAAACCAAACAAAAGCTTCATGGCAACTTAAATTATGTGCAATACGGTCATATTAATTGTAAATAGGGACCACACACTGACCTTATGCTGCGTCAGAACACGACAAAAGTACATAAATACAGACCTTTACTTATATGCAACCAACTCGAAAGACCCTTCACCAATTTCAGAATTGCATAACATTACTTATTTATTCTGCTAAAAGAATTGGTTAAAACAATATATTTATAAATATTATATTCTACTACATGTACTAAATGGTGTACTTAAATTACTGTATTCACATGGCGTACTTTAACTACTGTATTCACATTTAATTCATGTGCGCAGTCTAAGCAATTCCGTTCTCACAAGAATTAGTTGGTACCAGTCATTCGCGACCAAGGCCGAGGTGATCCGCCCAAAAGAGCAACATGAATATATTTTTAGAATTTTATCTTCGAAGAATCGACGGATGTTTAAAACTTGTATATTTTAAGATCTTTGGCGAAACCACGACCAATGTTGCAGGCATTACTGTTCAAAAGTCACTACAGTGAGACCTCATCTAAAGACCCCCTCAATAATGATACCAACTCAAAATTAGCAATTTGTGGGTCCATTTTCATCGGTTTGCTAAATATTCAACCTCAATATTAAGACCAACTCAATGAAGAAACCAATTTTAAGGGTCCCATGGGTGGTCTAATTATTGAGGTTGTCAAATAATCAATCAACACGTGTACTTACCTTCGTAATACTGCTGTGCTTTAGGGAATGCTTCAGAACAGCTGATAGTGGCAGCTTTTGTAGTCACGTCTGTTGCGTTACCTCCATTTGCAGTTGTTGCCATCTTTACCAGTCATGAAGCGTCTGAAACGATTGGATACTCCTACATGTACATTCATTACAACTTATGAAAAATCCGGCACATCTTTATAAGCCGAGACTTACACGACTTAGCATACAACATGTTCATTCTTATTTAACCTCAGTCACGTGCCCGGTTATTTGTCTAAGACAATGTCCTTCTGATACTCCTTTCCCGGGTTTTTGTTTAAATTGGTTAAGGATTCTTAGCACCGACATCAGTGCACTGACGTTACATCATTCCGACATCGGACCAACTCGTCCTGAAACAATCCTAACAGGACAAACAGTATTCTAGTTTGGTACGTCATGACCTTGAGCCGAGTCCACAACATGCCATCACGTAAAGGATACTCTAACCATTCGGTTACTACTGGTGCCAGTTTAAACGGCTCTTATAAATTGCTTCGTCATAATCAAACAAATAGTAAATAGTATTTCTAAATACATATAGTCATAGTGTTAAGCTTGTCTATTTCCGAACTACGACACCATGCATGATACGTTAGATTTAGACGATATTCAAAAATATTGACCATGATGTTTCATTAGTGACTTTCTTCTTTTTAACATGGCGTTTTACTAAAACTAATCATAGCCCACCGGATTAGCAATTTGATAGAGCACTCGCTTAATGGTCATCTGAGCTATCATGACTGCGAACAATGTATACTAGTACATATCGCTGGCTTATAATGAGGAGGTCGTAAGTAAAAGAACTCTATTTTGAAAAAAAAATGTCAAAAAAGTTATTTTTACTTGTGGTAAAACAAGCTTTTTCAATTTCAGTTTGGTCAACATGACATGTTCAGAATTTCATGAAAATAGGCTCATAATAAGCGATTTGTGATACAGATTCCAAGTATGCATAGGTCTTGAAAGGCCGTAAGTAGCACTTACAATCTTCTCATTCTACGCTCGGTAGATTACAATCATTGGCATTAACTACGATCATGTGATACTCAGTTTGTGAATGGATTTCTAAGTTTTCCAATCATCGGCTTACGGAAGACAAATTCGAATTAGGCCGGTTGCTCGAATAATCGCTGTTCGTATTACCGAGGTTTTACTGTACTAGTTTCTTTCACAGTTATGCAATTCCAGAAGTCTTAGGGGTGATTATAGTTTGGTATGACTGGAAAAATCGTTGAACGCCGACTCTAAACATAACAACAACTGGTAAACAAAGACGCTCATAAATGCGAATTAAACTTGTTCATAATATGCTAGATTTTCAAACCGAAGAATTTAATACATGCACTTTGAGGTTGCATGCAATCATAATACATTAAAATATTGAATGGATGGATTGCAACAAAATCATTATAATGCGTAATGCGCTTAAATGTTAATTCATCATCACGAAGAAGACTGTTGTGACTTAACATTAACTGTCATTTCCTATAATATAACATTTCGTTTAAAAGGGATGCACTGTCGTTAAATTATAATCAGAAAGATGTAAGATAGAGAACGAAAACGATAGATGTTTGCTATCTGTCTTGTAGTATAGGCAATCCAAAGGTCTACTAGGCATGTTTAGTTGGCCTCAGCTGGATACAGATTATGCGACTTCATAGTCACAAGTACGTAGCAATGTAAAATGTACTGTACACTTTCACATCACATAAAGACGACATCAAAACTGAAACCACAAATATATATAAATGTACCTGAATATAATAACAAACGGATAAGCACGGCAGCACTAAACAGAAACAGCTCAAAAAGTGGAAAATGTGCAAAGTGCTTGCCCCGTAGAAAATGACGAATAATGAGTATCGGGATGAGCCTTGATTGATTAAGTTTGAACAATATTGTTGCAGACGGTTTTGAGCTGAAAATCACATCTAGATTTCAAACACCATGTTCGGTACTTTATGCTGAAATGCGAAACACAAGTTCAATGTCCATTTCCAGTGTATTGCTCTTGACTTGGCCGATATTAAGATCAAGTCTATAATGAGTATTTTGTATTTGCTCTACAGAGGTGAAATTCAGTGTTGTTATAGAGAGGTTGGTGCTCGACAGAGGTGAAATGTATAGTAGGGAATAGGGACATTTTGAGTGTGTTATTATAGAGAGGTTGGTGCTCTACAGAGGTGAAATGTATAGTAGGGAATAGGGACATTTCGAGTGTGTTATTATAGAGAGGTTGGTGCTCTACAGAGGTGAAATGTATAGTAGGGAATAGGGACATTTCGAGTGTGTTATTATAGAGAGGTTGGTGCTCTACAGAGGGCTGCTATAGAGAGGTTGGTGCTCTACAGAGGGCTGCTATAGAGAGGTTGGTGCTCTACAGAGGGCTGCTATAGAGAGGTTTGAATGTACATGTATAATTAAATTATTACAAATTGTAACAAAATTATGTAAAGACACGTACGAATGTCTATATTATGGCATATTCACATGTACATTGAGTCGGTATTTAAACTCGGGATGTACCTTGCCCATATAAACGGAGTTCAAGCTGCGCTGTTGATACACACTGGTTTAGTTATTTGGTAGATACTGTCGAAAACCATTTACAAATTGTATTTATTATGTTAGATACAGACATCCCTCCAAGGTAATTGGTCAATTAGGCTGGGAAAGACCGGATGACCACACACGATGAACGTAAACTAACAACAAACACCACTTACAGGCTTAACTTTTTAAAACTCCCTTGAACAAATTGTTTTCCGTATTAATATGTTACACACATATTTTTCATTACTACAGAGGAACCTCTGCACATTGGTTTACACTTTGAGATAGCATATTCATAGTCACTCAAGTGTGTGTAATTACTGCAAATAAAAGAGCATGAGTGCGTGTGAGGGAATGTTACCGTTTATGATGTTTTCGCAACCTCCGCCTTAGTGTTAGGCAAGTGCAGACATGACATATGAGTAAAATTACAAGCCGTTCAATAACAGCAGACTTGTCTCCAATCAAGGGTGTCTGCAACGACGCCCTGGTCTCTCATTCATTTATTTAATAGACAGGGGAAGAACTCATGTCTGGATCACAACACCACCAATTTTACAAACAGCCATGTAACTTTTACAAATTAGAAGTTAATCACATATTGTTTTCTCCAGTAGCAAGCATTTATGTCAAAATATATCGCACTCTAGCCGTTACAAATGCATACTTGTTGAAAATATACTCAATTCCGAGCTAATTTACACGTGCGAGCACACGAGCTTATCGTACTAAAGGTCTTTCCACACGGGAGTGACAACCAAAACAACGACATGGTTGGACGGGAGTATGTCCACCGCGTATAAACCAAATCACTGTACTCATTTTTGTGATATTATACAATTCAACGTGTACTCATTATTGTGATTGAAACATCCGGTGATTTTCCATCACTGTACTCATTAGTGCAATCCTATACAATTCAACGTGTACTCATTATTGCGATAACCGGAAGTTGACTCGTTTATACACTGTGTGTCTATAACAACAAAAACTCTGATATTTAATATACATGTGTAGAAGGATAAAGCCATAAGTTCAAAACTTAGTTACGGCTCTCCGGGTAAGAATTCGTTAGACATCACAAAATTACTCTATTCGTCAGGCTTCGTTTAATAGATTCGTTAAGTGTGGCGGGGCTTTTAGTCAATTAACATAAAATAATCGCATAGATGAGACGAGTGTTCTAGAACAAACCTGATAGTACGACGGGTGAACTGTTGAAATATTCCTGAGTTTTAAGGTAAAGTTTTCGCATAACAATTAATTCTGTCCATTTTGTTTTGAAATAGCTTTTAAACACTTAGATTAAGTATTTCAGCGTCCAGAATATTTACCTCCGTGGTTTTATCACATGGTGTCCATTTGTCTTACTTGTCACACGGTATGTGGGAAAGTATCTGTGGCGGTATAATATTTTATGAACAAATACATCAAGCCCTAGGCTCTGTTTGTCAAACGACAGTGTACAATGAAGACTTTGATGTGAAAAGTTTTACCAATACTGCAATAGTGTATTGAAGGTCATGCAAATGTCTTTTCTTTCGACAATTATACGTTGACAGTTAGATGTATGTTTGTAAACAATAGACAACGGTTGGCAATATTGTGAATACAAACACATATAGACACATATAAATCGATTATTGAGGTCGGTCACTTGTTTACATAAACTTTGAAATTTCTCTTAATAATGTCTTATTTTAATAGATATGTGGCGTATTAGTATGTGGCTTAGTGAATAAGGTATTGATTTGCACGGCCTATTTCTCCAATCAAAATGTTTAAAACAATAAAAATACAATGTAATAATATTGCAGTGTTCGTATACAAGAGACATACCTCATTAAACGGACTATACACATTCAAACAAGGGGCTACGAGTGCATACAGAGCTCATTACTCTTTCCGTTTTAAATTTCGTATTAAAATCAACATGTATGGAATAAGTATTCATGAAACATACTAATATACTTTGTGATCGTATGCAGGGCAATGGAATGTCAAAGGGAATTCGAATATCAGTATGTGTTTATATCACTGAGCCGACAAGCTGTCTGAAAAGACTGTCTGTCCTGTTTTTGTAGCTGTTAGGATTATTATTTCTTGTTCATTTATATGTTTTCACTGTGAGTTGTACCTTGTGGTCTTGGTTTTTTTTCTTTTTGTATGTGTTTCTTTTTGTATGTGTTTCTTTTTGTATGTGTTTCTTTTTGTATATTTTTCTTTTTGTATGTGTTTCTTTTTGTATGTGTTTCTTGTATGTGTTTCTTTTTGTATATTTTTCTTTTTGTATGTGTTTCATTTTGTATGATGTGTTTCTTTTTGTATGTGTTTCTTTTTGTATATTTTTCTTTTTGTATGTGTTTCATTTTGTATGATGTGTTTCTTTTTGTATGATGTGTTTCTTTTTGTATGTGTTTCTTTTTGTATATTTTTCTTTTTGTATGTGTTTCATTTTGTATGATGTGTTTCTTTTTGTATGATGTGTTTCTTTTTGTATGATGTGTTTCTTTTTATATGATGTGTTTCTTTTTGTATGTGTTTCTTTTTGTATGTGTTTCTTTTTGTGTTCCCCTGTTCCTGTTCATTATCTAACTGATTGTCGCTGGTGATTGTGATCGTAAGTCTAACGGCGTGTTCAGTTTATTCGTACGCCCGGTTATTTTTAAGATGAAAGCACTATTTTGTAATATTCGACTATGTAAGAAGTGTTCAAACCTTCTCAGTATATAAATCTCAACTGAAATATATGTGTAAATGTATTTTCCTTTATTTAAACTTTATTTCAGTTTATACTTAGTCTAATTGATTGTAAAAAAACTTTTTTCAGCTTTTGTTATATCACTTTCGTCACCTCCTAATGTTATCCATCACCACGAGAGAATGAGAGAGTGAAGCCAGTGTAATTCCCTTTTATGCTTCAAACGTCTCTCAAAGGTATTAGTTTAATTGGTATCATTTTTATTTCGTCTTTGATATGACGTTTATTATACTTAATATATATTTATTTATTATGCTTCTTACGTTACTTATAATTGTACATATATCATAATGATAATGCATCATTTGTATTGCACCCAGGCATTTCATCCTGTAATAAATCTCTAATTGGATGATATTTATCCATTACAAAAGGTACAAGTAATATATGCTCAGCACACAAGTCCAGTTGTAAGGACACATGTTGTATACCAGATTTATATTGCGCCCTTTTCATGCGAACGCACGTTCAAAGGCACTTTACCCATGTGCATCCTCTACCAGTGCAGATACAGCATGATCTGACCAGAGGGACAGACTGAGAGAAAGCCCCTGAAGGGAGAGAGAAACATTAGATACAGGCATGTCCGGCGCTGCAGAGGTGCGCCTAGCTCTTATTTCTAATAGACAGCCTGGTTCTTTAATGTACCCGGTGTATAGCACCGATACACAGCTTCCTGGCACTTCCAGATACTTTGCAGACCACACGGCCAGATATAGCGGGACATATTATAAATATTTCAGAAATGTCAAGTTCCGATGCCAGGGATTGAACCCACGACATCTGGATTGACAGCCCAGTGCGTTACCACTGAGCTAAATCCGCTTATGCTGTACCTGGTGTAAAATTTAAATTGCCTTACAGCACCATACATCCGAGATGCGAAGCAATCGACATCCTTTAGTATTATTAAATGAATGTAGTTTTACGCTTTATAGTTTCAAGTTGTAACTCTTAATAGATTAATGATATATTAAATGATAAATTATATAATAATTCGCGTCGTTTACCATACCGACATGGTATGTAGTCGCGTTCCCAGCACGACGACGCAAATTTGTCAAGATTGTTGTCACAAAATTTAAAATAATAATGACCTTAATATAATTTGACAAACTGTGTCTAATATTAAAATATTATGATCTGACACAAAATACACAACTTGCTTGCACAACTGTCACTGGCTGACACAAGATAACTTCATATTTCAGGTAAAAAATTAAAGCGCAGTTTTTGTTGTAAATTAAAATTTTAAGAGACAATTATCTCTCTAACCACACGTTATGGTATTCTGCGTGCAATCTATTTAGAGCCTGTTACGAGGTTAACGTACAATTACACAATGAATATAACATTCATAAAATGATAATACAAAAACCATGATTGTTTATGTGAGACGCATTCTCATCATCTCGCCCTTTACGATATGCATATATTTTTTCCGGAAACAAACGGAAATGGCCGAGCTGTCACGATTGATGTAAGACAATGTCCATGACCAGACTAAAAAGGGGGCTCCAACAATTAAAGGGACACAGCTTCTCCTTATTCATACTGATAAACGTTCTAATAAGCAATTCATAACTTTTATTAAAGGCGTCCGTGGCAGTTTCTCGTGACCCAACAGTTATTCAATATCCTCTATAATATGGAGGATGTTGAATGAGTGTTGGGTCACGTATTATAAGGGCTCCCACGCTTTTCACAATGCAATTCTAGACCTTTCAATGTCTTTCCAGGACCTATTTCATGATTTTCCAGGACCTTTTTCATTGACTCATAGAGTTCAACTTGACTTTAGTATGTTCATTTGATATCAAACTTGACTAACATATGCCAAGAAAAGGGTCCGGACAACACTACATGTAGTAAGTATGCCCTTTTAAAGGGGCCTAATTTTTAGCAGAACTTGAAGCAGAAGGAAATCGTTTCCAATTCTGGATTGTTTAGCAAGCCGACTGGATATATTCTGAAATATTGTTCCCCGGGCTTTTGTTTCGAGCAGACATTTCAGTAAACAAACTTGTAAGAGTTATTCCTTGACTTTTCCATGTTTAAGATTTTTTCTTAAAACTCAAAGACTTTTCCATGCCTGGAACTAGAAAAATCAAATTACAGGACACGTGGTAAGTTATAAACCTGTATGATGAGCCCATCTCGAAATTTACGTTATTCTGCATGCTTGTTTAATTCATAACAACTTGCACTATTAATGGATTTACAATTAAATAACAATTTGATGGATGAATAAGGTTATACTTTCAAGTGCAGATAGGCTACAACCTTTAACAGTCAATTTAACTGCTTCTTTTTCTTGCGTATTTTTTTTTTTGCTGATACAAGCACGAAAAGGGATAACGAAATATCGGACAGGGAAGGCAGCACTTAACTGAAACAGCTGATCATAGAAAACACAAATAACACAGACCACAAGCACACGACACGATGCCCAACGCAAAACTGTTCAAACGAGAAAATGAAACTAGATCGTTTAAGAAACACTGTAAATGGTATACATCTAACTCTGCAGCCGCTAAAGTGATTTCAACAGAAAACACGACAATTTGTATCCGCATGTAAATGTACACGTACAGTACTCGTATAGTTCACTAACACGATTAGTATAATACTCGTCTTAATAATTAATCGGATGTAATAGCGGACATATTTTTGTTCTTCACCCAAGACTTAATAGGATCTTAAAATAGCAAATATATGCATGATTTCTGATCTTATTAGCGGAGTACTTACAAAATAGACAAAAACGTGCTTAATTAAGTACTGGTTAATTATACTTAAATGTAAATTTTATGATAAATTGATTGACAATATTAATTAAAAGACATACCAGTTTCCGATTATATATAAATGCACACAGTCGTTAATTCCTTCTACTATACTAGTATATCCGAGCCACTATAACACTAGGTGTATTTTTAATATGTTCTTGTATGGTAGATATTATGCTTGAGGACAAATATTCAGTCAGCTGTATCTAGTATCTACTATCTAGTACAGTGTATATCATTATACGTACATCGTAAATAAGTATACGCTACTCTACTGATTAATCCATTCTAAAATTACCTACTTCTATGACGATGTATCTTTAACAGGCTCCCAAACAGTTAGAACATTTCTCACAAAGATAAACCGGCTGCATTTACTTTTAGTACCGCAGCAACACTAGTGTGCCATTTTTATTAGAAAGGGTGCCTCTCGAATGCTAGCTTGTTCCGCAATCATAGTTCGGTTATATACGGCGATCGATGCGCTTAACCACTGTTCCTGGACTATATCCTAACACGTTCAATTTATTTTACCCTTCCACTAGGAACCAGCAACTAATCCGTAAAGGTTCCTCGGAGCTTCTAGCATTATTGATACGAAAATCAAGAGAAATACTAAGGTCACATTTGCCCTACGAGCTCCGTACGAGTTGATTTTGGCAAACTCGCACAGCGTCTGTACGGAGCCCGTACAGCCTCCGAAGACTCGTACGAGTACCGTACGGATTATTTTTTAACTAGTACGAGCATCGTACGGATATCGTTCGATTGCATCTCTATATATCGTTCGTGGTCCGTTCGAGCTGTGATCAGACGCTAAGAACCGTAAGGATTTCAAAAATTGTGAACTCGTACGAGTTGATACATTCGTATTGAGTATCGTACGAGCTTTGTGAACGTAGCATAAGTCTCCCGAACTGAACCGCACAAGTCTTTGAATCCTCACGAAGCAGTAGTCCTAAAATTGCATTATCTTTAAAGATATTGGTATGCCGGTTTTCCGGCTCAGATTTTGTTCAAATTTTGCTAAGAAGTAAGTAACACTGTTATCTATTCTGACACAGAATATCTAATACGTACACTTTATCTACGTATGTCGCATCATCACGTGACAAATCTAGCTAAATACTGAATTCGTTAAAAATGGATTTTTAAAAAGAAAATGACGTTTGTTTTTACAAGAAATAATGAATAAGTACCTGTGTTTTATCGTAGAAGAAAGCACAGTCACGAGTTCGGATGCGTACACAGTAATTAAATGACGAGTGCGCATCCGAACAAGTGACTGTGCTAATGTGATCACTGATATGATTCATTAAATTAAAGAAAATGTTCAGATGCATATAGTATACATGTACCTTTAAAAGACTGCCGGTGTGCTCATACGATGTCGATGTTGTTTTATTGATATCTTTGCTAATCACGTTTTAATACCGTATTGGAATAATACAAGACATAGCCAAATTAGTATACATGTATTAGTTTCATTGTTCATTATACGCTCCGAGTATCGGACACAGATCCAGGACATTAAAGAACAAAACCATCCTTCATTATTTAATGTATTTATCTATGTTTAACATCTAATAATTAACAACGCTTTTTGGCAAATCAACAATAAAGTACAAGTATGTCATTATAAAAGCACTTCTACAAATACAATCACCACATTGTTAGCTTAACTTATATACTTGTAAAATAATAAAAAGATGTTTATATGGATGAATATGTGTCCTAGTATCGAAAGTTCAGCACTTTGTGTTGAATCCATAATTCTATGTAAGACAGTTGACTAAAATTAACTGTAAAGAGCTTATCACGGCACAAATAATGATACCCAACGCTCATTATCGCCAGTATTTGCGTTACAGGGTTATTTTATCAAAATACTGACGATCTGTTAGTCTTCGATGTTTATATTCCTTGTAGATGGCCACTGCATAGGTCATCTCCAGGTGTTGACACCTTTGGTAGCACTTCATTGTTTTTACAGTTTCGGCCTGGTTCATAGTGCCTAGTATTTTAGAAATTCCTATTTGATTTGATTTTAAGGCACTGAAAAGAAGGCAAATCTTACTATCCTCAATGTGCGAAAGTATATCGTCGTCAACTATCCTTCACGTCGTAGCTCCAAAATGCCAAAAGATTATATTAAGTCAGACAGGGAAGGCAGCACTCAACCCAACCAGCCGAGCACAGAAAACATAAAAACACACAAAACTTTTCAGGCGACGAAAAAACCGTCTCATGTTTTAATAGGAGGTTCGTTAAATTGATTTTTGTGCAAATTTCCAGATATAATGCTAATTAACCTACGTGTGTGTAGCTCTAATCAGTTTCAAGTTATGAGAGCTACGATATTTCGTCATCAATATTCACCATCAATATGCACAAATTTGAGCTACCGTAACGATATTTATCCATGGACGAAATCTCGTAGCTGCAAGAAATACATTGTATGTAAAAGGATTTATTACCAAAAGTGACAAGACGAAATGTCGTAGGTACATGTACGAGTATAGCCAAAATGAAGTAGTATTTT
The DNA here is from genome assembly GCA_947247005.1 of Spisula solida. Lineage (NCBI taxonomy): Eukaryota > Metazoa > Mollusca > Bivalvia > Venerida > Mactridae > Spisula > Spisula solida. Next base: position 42,052,057 of record OX365948.1, on the reverse strand, counting down.
AAAACTATACATCACAAAATGACATACATGACGAAAGGACGTAGCTTTAAAAATGCATAGAAGCTACGATATTTTGACTGACAAAATGTGCGATCTATGGAACTACTTCCTTTTCGTCACGTGCTAGTTTTAAGTGCTTATGGTTGGCGTAGAGATACGAGGTATAGACCCAATATTGCACCAAATCTTACAGTTTCAGAAAAGACGAATATATTTTTTTCCCAAAATTTGGAGCTACGATATGTTAAACTGGTATACAGTAGGTCTTAACATCCCTTAGGAGGACAAAGACGATTGGTACGACCTACTACAAATGCTGATATCTAAGGTACCACGCCACGATGTGCTCTTAGTAACGGGAGACCTTAACGCAAAAGTTGAAAGCGACAACACAAACTGTAAACGAGTGCTTGGAAGACACGGATGTGGAAACATCAACGAACATGTCGCAAGACTAGTCGGACTATGTCGAAACAACGACCTTAGCTTAGGCAACACCATATTCCCACATAAAGATATCCGCAAACTGGCACGGAAATCCCCAGATGGAAGAGCTACAAACCAAATTGACTACACGTTGTAGTATCATCAATGACAAGTGGAGAAGGTCATTACAAGATATTAGACTCTACCGTGGAGCTGATGTTAATACTGATCACTAACTTGTTGTAGCTTCAATCAAATTTTTTTTTAAATCCACGACAGCCGTTTCTAATCAACGCAATTTAAACAGCAAGATATTTCAAAACTTCGATCTGCAGAGATCAGTAAAACTTTCAGCTTGAAACAAAGAAATAGATTCAGTGCCCTACCCAATTACACCACTGACAATAACCAAGATGTGAGAAGGAAATGGACTGGCATCAAGAGCACTTACCTAGAAACAGCAGAATACATGTGCAACAAAAGATCCAAAAGGACTACAGAAGCACCGTTGATAAAGCAAAGGAAAGTGCCGCGAGAACTTGAGACAAGAAACGTTTCATAGAACAACAAGCTAGTGAAGCAGAGTCAGCAAGATCACCAAACGTCTATGTGGTCATACCAACATACCACCTCCTAATGTTAAAGACAAACAAGGAATCATCTTAACCTCCGAACAGGAGCCAACTAACAGATGGTAGAACACTTCAAAGAAGTTTTGAACCATCCAGATCCTGATCCTGCAAATATTCTAGCACCAGATACTCAACTAGATATTGATACCAGCATCCCAACAGAAAACAAAGTACTTGCAGCCATTAGATCACTGAAAAATGGCTACGCGCTCATGAACATATTGAATTTTATCACTACACGATGAGATATAAACCATATTCAATAAAAACAAACAAACACCCTCTATTTATCTCGTCGTCAATGTGACAACTATGATGAGTTGTCCAAAATGACTGTCTCAATTGATACAGTATATTCGTGTGAGGATTATTCTGTGTATGTTTACTATAATAACAATGCAGCGCATATGTTTGTGCTTAATTATATATAAACCAAGCACGGATTTCAGGAGAAGACACGAAGACTCCAAGCAAAATGAACATGAGATATCTATGTTTGCTCAATTTCTGTTTCAATATTACACGTAAGTAAGGGGACGTCATACATCCTGTTTACCGTTTCGAAAATTCCTACCATTTCGTTAATTGAATTCAATACGTTATCAAAACCAGTCTATGTAATGTTTCGGATATGAATCATTTGTTATTTTGTCATCATTAACTAACGAATTGTTTTTGAGAAAATGTTTGCACAGGTTCCTTCTAATCCTAATCCAGGTAAAAGTATCTTTCCATTAAAACCATACAACATTTTACCAGTTTGACTAAATTATGTTTCATGTAATAGAAGATATTCGGATATGAACATTTCGGATAAACATTGATTATTAAGTTAATGTTGGCATCATTGGCAATTCATTACACTCAGTTTTCCTGAAAAATCATTTGACAACATACTCCAATGTATGATATAATAGTTCTACACATACGTAGGGGTGGCATGTAGGTGAAGTGGCTGACGTAAACAGTTAAAGCCTAAAGGTTGAATCGATTCAGGTGGAATTATTCCGCCTGTCGAACTCGACCACATAAAAGGCACGTTAAAGAACCAAGGAGACTATACTGAAAGTGCTAGAGGTGCGCACCCGGATTCCTTGTATCACACCACTGTCTCCTCATTTCATTAACATTTTAAAAAACATGTCTGCCAGTATTACACAAAAAGATTAATAATTCTGTATAAATAGAAAGGATGAAAAGGTATTAGCCTATGATAAAAGTTGTTCTAGTCATTTACAGTATGCTTATTTATGTAATTTGTTTTTCAGGTCCTGGCAATAGACCTGAACTGTACGAGGTAAGTACATGTAGACGTTAAACTCTTGTTGTGTTATTACAGTACACGCAAGGTGGGTTTTCCAAAGTACACCCGTCACGGTGGCAACGACTCTGGGTGGCAACGAAAAATATACCACCGTGAACCCACACAAATCCACCTAAACTTAAAATTAGGGTGGACAATTCACCGTGGCTATTGCCACCGTGACAACACAGTGAAAACGCGGTGGATACACGGTGACAACAAAGTGGAAACGCGGTGGCAATAGATCGTAATTAAATTATGAAGTTTTGCATTTTTTCCGATTTATTTTCCAAATATATGTATAAACTATTATATAATTGCTTAGTCCAACTTAAAATGATTGGAATGAAATTAGAACAATTCAAAATCAAGACAACCAGATAGACTCATTAGTGCTTAATGTTGGTCCTTATTTTTGTATATGCTTAAGCTAAATAAACTTGTTTGTTCTGTTGTTCTGTTCTATAATAAATAAATAATGATAAGATCTCATAATGTCATTGTAACCTCTTCATTTTAGGAAGTGAAACTATACAAAAATGCCAGAGAACGTGAAAAGTAAGTCAAGTACTTCCTAACTTTATACATGTTTTAAATTGTGTACTTAAATTTTATCAGTAAGTCTTCTCGTTGAATATATGGTACAACCTCTCCATACAATGTACCTGTAGTAGTTCTTTGTTTGTAGAACTACAAACTCTTTATAACAACACTGTCCAAATTTCCCTACAGTAAGCCAATATTTACCATAAGTTTAAGTTCTGTAGAACAACAACATCTAAGCAACTGCCAATAATTGCAGCTCTGAAAGAGGTAGTACAACATCCAATTTAATAGTGGTACGGACCTCTTTTCAGCCAAACCATTTATAAAGGCACCATTCTTTAAAATCATACTAAATACCCTATTCTAATACTTACCAGGATCTGAACCTGCGGTTCCAGACTGAAGTACCGTTCTTTCCCTACAAAAATTAACCCTTAGGGTAACGAATGGCACAGTGGTCCAGTGTGTAAATAGACTTTTTTCCAGATTTTGGACGATTTATTCCAACTTTAAAGTGACATAACTTTTTTGTTTGTTGAGATATCTCTCTATGAGAGATCTTTAAATTGGTATTAAAAATACACAGCTATTGGCATCTTTGAAAATCAGCTGGGGTTGCTAGTTTAATGCTCTTGACTACTGATCAAGAGGTCCCTGGTTTGAATCTCGACCAGGACTCATGGTAATTTCTGAAGCACCATTCCCTTTTCAGTGTTTTTCACCCAACACGGGGTAAACTCACTGGTAACTCAGAGGTTGTCTTTCCATGTATCAGTGGTATACATGAGGCATGGTAATGAACCAAGGAGTCTAGTCAGAAAGAGCTAGGATAGCACACCCTGATACCTTGTTCCACACAAAGCTTCTGTCTCTTCTCTCAAAGCCAGAGGTCATTGGCCAATTAGGCAGGGGAACACCAGGGTACTGTTTTATCAAAGCACTTACAGAAATCTTAAACTTACGATCAAATTTAAATTCTTTTTAATACTTTTACAACCTTAAAGTGTGGTAAATGGAGCTGCAATACTAACCAAGATTCAGTTTATGAACACCTGCAAAAAAAATCCATCTCTAATTTGCAGTTGTTTCAGAATTATATAGAATTTAAATTTGAAAGTAAGTTTACGGTTTCCGTAAGTGCTTTGATAAAACAGTACCCAGATGACCACACCCTTTCAAATGTCTCTGTTCAACGCAAACAAACAAGGACAAATATCTGATTCTATTGTTTATGTTTCTGTAGCTATGACAACATGGCAGATTTGTATGCAGTGATAAACACAATTCAGAGTCTGGAGAAAGCCTATCTGAAGGACGCCCTTCAACCAAAAGAGTAAGATGTTTAGTCCATTATTATACCCCCAGATACATAGTATATGGGGGCTATATTGGAGTCATGCTTGAGGTTGGTTGGTTGGTTGGTTGGTTGGTTGGTTGGTCCGTGCAAATTTTGTCCGCACTATTTCTCTGTAACCCTTGGTCGGATTTCATTGAAACTTTGCATGACTGATCAGTACCAAGTCTAGTTGTGCCTATCGTCGGCACACGCCGGTCGGATAAATTTTAAGGGAGTTATGGCCCTTTGTTTTTTACACTTATAAATTTTGTCCGCGCTATTTCTCTGTAACCCTTGGTCGGATTTCATCGAAACTTTGCATGACTAATCAGTACCAAGTCTAGTTGTGCATATCGTTGGCACACGCCGGTCTGGTAAATTTTAAGGGAGTTATGGCCCTTTGTTTTTTTACACTTATACATTTTGTCCGCGCTATTTCTCTGTTACCAATAGTCGGATTTCAATAAAACTGTACATGAATGATCAGTACCACATCTAGTTGTGCATATCCTCAGCACACATTGGTCGGATAAATTTTAAGGGAGTTATGGCCCTTTGTTTTTTTACACTTATAAATTTTGTCTGCGCTATTTCTCTGTTACCAATGGTTGGATTTCAACGAAACTTTACATGAATGATCAGTACCAAGTCTAGTTGTGCATATCCTCGTCACACGTTGGTCGGATAAATTTTAAGGGAGTGATGGCCCTTTGTTTTTTACACTTATAAATTTTGTCTGCACTATTTCTCTGGTACCAATGGTCGGATTTCAAAGAAACTTTGCATGAATGATCAATACCAAGTCTAGTTGTGCAAATCGTCGACGCATGTTAATCAAATCAATTTTAAGGTTGTTACGGCCCTTTTGTTTTTTCACTTATAAATTTTGTCCACGCTATTTCTCTGTAACCAATGGTCGAATTTCAAAGAACCTTTGCATTAATGATTAGTACTAAGTCTATTTTTGCATGTGGTCGACACACATTGGTCGGATCAATTTAAGGTAGATATGGCCCTTTGTTTTTTTATATTGATAAATTTTGTCTGCACTATTTCTCAGCAACCAATGGTTGGATTTCAACAAAACTTTGCGCGACTGATCAGTACCAAATCTAGATGTGCATATCTGACTGTGTCAAGCAGTTTCTGGGGGTATTCATCACATTCAGTGATATTTCTTGTTTATAAAGTCCTTAAAAGAATCAGGAGGAGAACAGCAATTTCAAAAATTTGATATTGCAGTTCTGGTTACCCTTGGTAACCTACCATGTTTTTGCCCCTACATAAAAGCTACACTAGTTTAAGTCATTTTGCTTGAAGTCTATGAATCTTGTCATATCTGTACATCTAGGTTAAGATCATCTGGAGTCAAAAACTAGATTATGAGGCTAAGTTATAGAAATATCTTGTGAACACACTAGAGCTTTCTTCATGAAACTTGGTAACTCCGATCCTCTATAATAAATTTAGATCAAGTTTCATATTGAGATCAAAACTTAGGTCAAATCATTGAAAAAGTTTGTGTATGCAATAGAAACTGCATTTTAAGTTTAATTTTGAATCTTGGTCAGAATGTTCATTGTATGATGTTGTGAAATCAAGGTCAAGTTTGAATATTGGTCAATGTACTCAGATGAGCCATATAGGGTCATCTTGGCTCTCTTGTTTATTTACTTTCTCCATGTAAAGTGACAAATTTTCAGTACATCGTAGTTCTTATTTTTACCAATGATTATTCACTCTAAAAAGTTAACTGTTAAAGTTTTTATTTTTTTAACCTTTTGTAACAAAGTAAAAAAACTTCTCGTTTACCTTGACAGGTACACTGGAGCATGTTCAAAACTTCTGGTACAGTTCAAAGCTGCATTCAGACAAGTTGACAAAGATTTCAATGATGTGGAAGCTTTCATGAAGAAATATCGGGTAGGTGCAATGTATTAAAACATATTATTATTAGCTTTCAATGGATTATGGAGATTTTTCAGTGAAAATAACAGTGAAAATAACAGTGAAATTATCGTTTTGTTATTTTCACTGTTTTCGAAGCTGGTTCCAGTATCGTTCAGAAAAAGAAACATAACGTCAACGGCGCCGGGCTTTAAAATGTACGTCACGTCATCATGACGTGATAATTGTCAAGTCGTGACATTCCAATTTCGACGTGATTTTTCCAATTAAGCCAATTACGGTACCCTTTTAGGAGAAAATGAAGCATATAATAAACAGAAAATTTGTTGATTTTTGGTGAAAGATCAATTTTATTTCACTCGTGATCACATAAAATTATATTTTCACTCGTGGCTATGCCACTCGTGAAAATATTGATTTTCTGTGATCACTCGATGAAATAAAATTCGATCTTACACCAAAATCAACAAATATCCTCTATATATTCTGATAGAATCAATGATTCGAGCTAAAATCTCGCTGCAAACACTGTATACAAATATACATGTATCAGGGATCCTACAATGCCGGAATAATCCAGAAAGCTGGATTTTCTGCATTAGGAAGAAGTATTTTTCTGCACAAAATAAAAGTTATTTGAAGAAAAAATTCAAAGAATTGACAAAGTTATTGTCATTTGAAGTTCCGTAATCTGAATTTTGATGATAAGACAATGTACGCTAATGGCACCTGAAACAGACTTGCGACTCCTTCCAAGATTGGGAATTATGCCTTAGTAGAACCCTTGATGTATATAAATCAGGGTTTTCATTAAGATTTTGTTGAGCAGGCTTGTTTTAAATCTGAGGCAGTCAAAGCAGTAACTTCATCAATTAAAAGAAGTGTATTATCTCCAGGCCCTTCCACAGATTTTTTTAAGGCGCTGGGGCAATGCTAGGATTTGTGCTTAATGAGATCAATAAGAATAACTAAAATGTCCTAGAAGACAAAACAGCATCAATATATGCATGATTTAAAGGCCGATTTAAGCACTTTACATAATTAATACAAGTCTTAATCTCTCAAATAACACAATACTCGCCAAAAATATATACACCCATAGTGATTTGAAGATACCATTCTAGGATTTAAGGTGCTGGGGGAAAGCCAATTCTGGCTTTAAGGCGTTGGGATACCACAGGGAAGGGCCTGATCTCAGTTTTCAAGCAGCAAATTTGCAGTTTTGCTTTTATAAGCCTCTAATTGATAACCCTGTCAATATACTTTAATGTATCCATAATAGTCGCGGCCGAGGTCCAGTTGTTAGTGTGCTAGATTTGTAACCCGTCAATAGGGGTTTATCTTACAAGGGAGGTAACTTTTAAATACATATATGTCACAAATATCTCTTATTGAAACAAACAAACATTTATAAGGGTTGCCCCAGAATAACATAACCTTGTTGAATTAGTTAGCTAAACATAATGATACTGCTATAAAACTTTGCATGTATATTACTACATCTATTCCACTTATATTTAATACATTTGAAATGGTGTGATAGTTGTAGTTAAAGCCTAATTAAGCCCTAAACGTTTATTTTCAAAAGGCAATAACTTGGTAACCTATCTGCAGAACGATGCATTTTGAGCACTTTAGTTGAGTCCGAAAGGTGGAGAATGTTGTAAGAACGGAAGGAAACGAAATACAGCCTCTAGTTGGTTTGATGACAAAATAACAATTTGTAAACAATAAATGCACAATGTATAGTCTAAGGGAAGCAACTCTTGCAAAATTAGTATTTTGTCTCTCCATGCATTTTACTTAAATGTGACTTTTGGCGTTCTATTCCTACAGATAAAGTTAACATTCTGTAGTCAATTATAGGTCATTTGTGAAAAACGTCATAATTCCTTGTATTGGATACAAGGATGATTGGAAAAAAGTTCTGCGAGATAATGGGTCTTTAAAATAATATTTGTTTATGTGTTTGATTTTAGCTTGACTGCCCCTTAGCGTTGGAAAGAATAAAAGAAGAGAGACCAATCACCATCAAAGATGATAAAGGCAACACCAGTAAATGTATCGCTGATATTGTCTCGGTATGCTTCTTTTGTCAATTTATTAATTAATTGACATTGAACCTATGTATTTTGATGAATCGCGATTCAGGGTTACTGCAGTTTATCCCGTTCACATGAAAATTTGACAACAATTTTCATTTTACTCCCTATGTGGAGGAGTTGCCAGATACCTGTGGAAGGATAAGTTATTACTGGTTTGGAACTTGTGGTGCACATCAAGGAAAACTGGTTAGGTGAATCTGTCACTGTATATAACTGAAAAATTGTTAAGAAACTTATTAAAGCCAAAAAAACAACCAAACACTGTGAATCCAATATGGGCTCAGCTATATAGATTAATATGGTTTGATGAAATCATGTCTTCCACATAATATGTAAATAAACTACATTCTATTCATATTGATTTAGTGCTGAACGTCTGGATGGATGTTAAGAAGTTTGTCTGCCCTTGTTCTCCTAAACCATTGTTTAGATTTCAATCAAACTCTACATGAGTAGTTTGTGCCAAGCCTAGTGGTGCATGTTGTCAGGAATTTTAGATCGGATGGTTTTTGCCAGATATATGGTCTTTTATAAAGAGTTGTACAATTTTGCATTAAAAACCCTTTTAGTTTCATGCACAGCATAAAAAGAGTCAACTGGCTTCTTGTCTGTCATAGCTTCATGGTCACAAAGTGTAAGAACTTGTTTCACAATCATCCTAGAATGAATGATTGTCTTAGTATAAAATGAATTAGTATAAACTGAGGAAGACATTCTAAAGTGCATGTTTTTACACTTTTATTTCAGTTGTTTATTACAGTTATGGATAAACTTAGACTAGAAATCAGGGCTATGGATGAGGTGTGTATATTCTTATATATAATTATATGACCTTCGTAGCTCAATGGTTTTTGCGCTTCCCGTCTAATCTGGCGACCTGGGTTTGAATTAAGGAGGAGGCACACATATAATTATATGCCTGCCATATTTCAGCAGAAAGCTGACTGGCAAATATGCCTGCCATATTTCAGCAGAAAGCTGACTGGCAAATAAAGGCTATGCTTATATCTATTCATTTACATGTACAATCGGAACATAGGAACATGATGCTGATCTTTAGAGCTATATCCAGAGACGAAAAAGCACTCTATGCAAATATTTTTTCTTTTAGATGTTTAGCTCTACTATTTGAAGAATAAGGAATGCTATCATTGTACTCGCCAAGTGTCAAAACATTAATTTTCTTATAAAAAAGGATTTATTGTACTTGAGATTGAGACTGATCTTAAACAGATCAAGACCAGTATTGTTTCTTCCACATAAAAGAAATTAGCATATTTTTTGTAGTTGATAGAAAACAATTTTGAGCCTGATCTTGAAGGCTAATTCTTTGTGAACATTGGGCCTGAAGTCCATTTTGATGCAAAATTCTATTAAAATAAGTTGTTTTCACACTTTTGAGTGATTCAATGAAGATAAAATCTAGATCTCGTCTAGCTAACTTCTTGTTTTGACCAAGGATTCAAAGTTTATAAATGGGTGTACTCGTCTAGCTAACTCCTTGTTTTGACCAAGGATTCAAAGTTTAAAAATGGGTGTACATTGTAGATCTATGTTTTAGAAAATTTGATCCAATTTTAAATTGTGCTATCATACTTGTCTGAATTCTTCAATCTCATTATCCGGTACCCAAATGATTCAAGTACTCGATAATAATTAAATAGGGCACAAAAAACATTTTTCCCTATGCTCATGAAGGTTTATACAACATCTCGAGAACAACCATTCTCTGGAGAAACATTATCCTTTCATCCATGTTAAAAATTGTCAGAATTTTTCCTAGACTTCAGAATTATAAGGGTGCAAAAATGGGCTGTTTCTTATTTTTCCTATGTAAATTGACAATTTTTCATGATTTTACCCATGTCTTTTTGATCCCGTAGTTACCATTGATGCTCAATTTTACCTCTCCATACCAACTACCTCTGTACAACAACGAAACTTGGTGTCACCCAATAGATGTTGCTCTAGAGAATTATGTTATGTTTGTTCTAGATACAACCAGATCTTAATGAACTGATGGATGCCATGCAGAGATTGAGTATTCTATCATCAGACTTTGAAGGCAAGGTCAAAGTTCAGACTTGGTGAGGCTTTTTCACTTATATAAGAGATAGACAATGTGTCGGGAGAACAATATTACATCCTTCGTGAAATCATTGATGATAAATTAAGGCCACTTATAGATTTACAGAGCAACAGATAAGCTGCGTATTGGGGTAATTACCCAATTAATTTTCTTAAAAACCCAATTGATTTTGAGAAGAGGGAGTAAGAAAAAGCAAAGATAATTTGAAGTACCCAAATAGAAAAGGGTGTTATAGTGAAAAATAGTGCATAAAAGCTTATTCACCCTTTGAGTTTTATTAAATACCCAATTAAAATTTGTCAAAACCCAATCAAAATTGAAACTCGGGGGTAAAATACCCAATTGACTAAAACCTTATCTGTAGCTCTGGATTTATAATGACCCTGCATGAAAAACAGAGGTCCTTATAAGGCATAATGCTCAATCCCGAAATGAGTTGCAAGTCTGTTTTGGGTGCATTTAGCACACATCCCTACACCTTAACTAGGTTTCAAACATTGTTCTATTATTAAAATTCAGCTTTTAAAACTTCAAATGGCCACATCTTTGTCAATTCTTTGAATATTTTTATTAAATACCTAGTATTTTTTACAGAAAAGTTCATTCTTTCTAGTGCAGCAAAATCTGGATTATTCCGGAATTAAAGGATCCCTAGAATGAGTTCCAAAATTGTTACCAAATAGCCCTGGCCATCTTCCTGCTATTAAATGGATTCCTCTATTTCGGTTCAATACTCTAAAGGGGTAAATTGTATATCAAGTTAGTTTAACTTACTAACTAAATGCTATTGTTAAGGGGCTTACTTTGCCTACTTAATCAATAAGAAGGACCCTGTCATACTACAACGAAGAATAACGTGTACCCAACATATGAAAATTTACCCAGTATGTTAGGCATACGCTGAACATGACCTTAAACAGCTTTTTGAAGCCTCATTCGGACCTACACTCTACAGATAAATAACTTGAGCCTATGCACAACTTACTAAGGTGAATGACCGTGCATGTGTAGCGTATCTGTAGCACTTATTACATACCCGGTATGTCATAATGTGGAACTTGAGCACAACTTGTGTTCATTGAAACCAAGGTCCAGTTTGTATGTGATTCTTCTGTATCAATGTGCACATGTGAGCAACTGTGATACAGGGCCACATTGGCCTTCTGTTTTCAAGTTGGATACAATGGCTTTATACTTTGAATTGTAATTCAAAATGCTTGAAATTTGACATTTTGTATGTTAATGGGTATTTGATATTTTGTATCTATAAAAGATGTGAATGTTTTATTATTCAGGTTGGATAAATTCAGCAGTATGGGCGCATCAGAGGAGTTAGACGATGGTCAAGTACGACAAATGTTGTTTGATTTAGAATCTTCATACAATGCATTCAACAAAGTACTACATGATCATTAATGATTGTTATTTAGAAAACTTATGTGATTTATTATTAATGTTTTGATGAAACTTGTGGAACTGGTCTAGTATAGAAATCTTCAGCAGATGACCATTACACATATTGCTGGCATGCGTGTATTCCACTGGCGAATCAACAGAGTTTCACAGGAGCTAAGATTGTGATTTTAGTCAATATTTTCAGTTATTGTAAATGTATTGTAATTACTGTTAGTGCATAAAGACAGCTTTGCAATCTGATGTTAGATTTGAAAGAATGCACCATCTGACATATTTGTTGATCAACTTTTGATGTACAAGAGAACTGAAAGTAGAAAACGACGTAAATTTTGGCCAAACACATTGCATTAATGATTATCAAATAGTGTGTATTATGTAATATTTCACATCAACAGAACCAAAAAAAGCTGTATTTTATGTGCCGAGAGAAAATCTAAAGAAAACTCATTAAAATAGTTATTTGTAACATCTCATACTGTATTCAGTCAACACAGATTTCTTGTTTCTCAATCTATCTACCCCATTTCTTTGGCATAAACAGTTTAGTACCGGGAACCAAACAATTTTTAGACCCTCATCATGCAGTCTAAAATGTTCATTTTTGAAATTTCCAATTCAATATGTTTTTTTTTTGCTTAAAGATGCTGTAATATCGTTAAAAGCTTTATTTCGAGGCCAGCCGCAACTTACTGATCTTTTATTGCACATTGACATTTAGTTATCAAAACACATACAAAACATCCTTGTTAATGACTGGATACCATTCATGGTTGGGCAAACTCCCTAATGTTGAAATGTCACTGAACAGATCCAGGTTCTATTCCTAGGTCATACAGGTTTGGTCTACCGGTACCCCTGCATATGCTTCAGCGATGCACTCCACATGTGGAGAAGTTGTCAGTTGCTTACATAATGTCCTCCACATGTGGAGAAGTTGTCAGTTGCTTACATAATATCCTCCACATGTGGAGAAGTTGTCAGTTGCTTACATAATATCCTCCACATGTGGAGAAGTCAGTTGCTTACATAATATCCTCCACATGTGGAGATGTTGTCAGTTGCTTACATAATATCCTCCACATGTGGAGAAGTTGTCAGTTGCTTACATAATATCCTCCACATGTGGAGATGTTGTCAGTTGCTTACATAATATCCTCCACATGTGGAGAAGTTGTCAGTTGCTTACATAATATCCTCCACATGTGGAGATGTTGTCAGTTGCTTACATAATATCCTCCACATGTGGAGAAGTTGTCAGTTGCTTACATAATATCCTCCACATGTTGAGATGTTGTCAGTTGCTTACATAATATCCTCCACATGTGGAGATGTTGTCAGTTGCTTACATAATGTCCTCCACATGTGGAGATGTTGTCAGTTGCTTACATAATATCCTCCACATGTGGAGATGTTGTCAGTTGCTTACAGTGATATCCTCCACCGGTGGAGAAGTTGTCCGTTGCCGACAGTGATATCCTCCACATATGGAGAAGTTGTCTGTTGCCGACAGTGATATCCTCCACATATGGAGAAGTTGTCCGTTGCCGACAGTGATATCCTCCACATATTGAGAAGTTGTCCGTTGCCGACAGTGATATCCTCCACATGTGGAGAAGTTGTCCGTTGCCGACAGTGATATCCTCCACATGTGGAGAAGTTGTCTGTTGCTTGTGGAAGACCATGTTTAGTATATATAGGAAATGCTTAATTGAACATAGGAACACTTTTATCATTTTGTCATGTCTTTTTGAAATTTTCTATTAAAGGCCATAATGTTTTTCCTATGATTATGATATTGTACATATATTTATCTTTAATATCTTGTAAACTTGAGTTGTTATCATTCTTGTGTAAATAAAATAAGTCTGGTAATTTCTGGTTATTATTGTCTTATCATTATTGTCCAACATCAATATGTACCCCTACTTCTATCAATGGGGCCATAAAGGGGCATGGCCTGCCACTTGCTTTTATACTTTGATCAATGCGAGACCAACTCATACTGGTACATTTGATTTATGTGTATGATCATCACAAAAGTAGGATGGTCAAGTGAATAACCCTCTTAACTACAGTACAGATTAAGAGGTCTCTGATTCGATTCTCAGCCGGGCAATTGGTCATTTATAAAGGGCCTTCAGTGTATCAAACCTAACGTATTATGAACTGGTTAGAAACCCAGAGGTAATGTATCAGTGCTGTTTCCTGGACAAAATTATGCTTCATCGTAATTAGCACCAGTACAGGGCCCGGATTTACAACCAATACTTGCACTCAGCACTGAACACTCAATTATTGAAATTCACCCACTTTAGGTCAATAGCAACAAGACTGCGTTCAATAAACGCTTATGCCCCCTGTGGAAGCCTTGTCCATAAATAAGTCTAAGTCCAAAATTAGGTCAAGGTGAAGGTCAAAATGGGGTTAGGTGGTACTGGTGTGTGGAGAGTGTTCATACACAACACCCATGCAAGTATGAAAGCTTTGTAGCAAGCCATATTAATGCTAGAAGAAACGGTCAATTTGGGTTAACCAGGACGGACGGACAGGTGAATCACTATATGCCTCCCGATCTATTGATACGGGGGCATAAAAATGTTTGAGAGCAAGAAGTTGTAATAATGTTAAATTTGTTCCAAATATTCATTTAGGCTTACTTCCTAGAGTAATTTAGTGTATTTGTTAGCTATAATTATTATTTATCTGGCCAATAACATATACTTGTATACCTCATAAATAGTACACAATGGCAAAAAAAGAACCAATGTTATTTTCAACACTCGTATAACAATTTTATACATTTTCCTCATCTAGATTTGCAATCGAAGACAAATAATAGCTCATTATATTACATTTTCAATATTTGAGTGCCGAGTGTAAGTAATTAGTATTGGTTGTAATTTCGGGCCCAGGATTCCTTGTATCCCACAACTGACTAATCCGTCGAGTCGGAGGTTACTTTACTAGCTTGCATTAGTTCCAGGTTGTGACCACTGTGGGTATAACCGTCAAATATACCAATTGGCAAGTAAACAACTAGTTATTGAAGAATTGCGAGCAATACAGGAGTCCACTGCTGGCTTGAAGCCATGATCCTTAATTTTCAATGTTTCTGTTGCCATGGCAGCCACAATTCCTTAATATGTGTCATCCCAACATTGATCTCTTAGACTATCCATGCACCATAAATCATTAACCTAGCATTGATAATTTTAGGATTATTATACCAATATCCAGTTAAAGGGAAGTACTTTCACTATTTCTGTGTCCAAACAACCAAATTTTTGTAGAATTAAAAGAATAATAATCATAATAACATGTACATAATCTCCTTATTGGCCTCTGCACACATACCAAGTTTCATAAACCTAGCTTGCAAACTTGGGAGGATCCTGATTATGAAGTATTTTCACTACATGTATTTACATAACCATAAGGCTACGTAATATTAATGTTCAAGGTCATGGCACCTTTGACCTACTGACCTCAAAATCAATAGGGGTCAACTACTGAAAGTTACTTATCACCCTCATAGACTGACTAACCAAAATGTGCAAAGCAATACACCCACTCATCGAACATAACAGTATAATGTAAATAAGAATGGTGGTTGCTCAGAAATAGCTTGAGACACAAATTGGGGCCCATGCAAGTAGAGACGGACAAAGCAGTGATAGTCTTTTCCATTTAATTATATGTACGAGGGTCATTCCATAAATAAGTAAAACACTCAAATCCACCATGTACATAGATTTTTGGCTATTTCTGAAAATGGTGAAAGATAAAGACATTCTTACAGCGAGGCTGGCATTTTGACGAGGGCAAATGCCCGAGACCTCTCCAAGCATCAGAGACAGACAATTGTGCGACCTTCGAGAAATGCCATACAAGGATATCTAGTTATGAAATGTCCCTCTTGCTGTTGTTTAGGAGTACTTATTCAGACTGAGCGAAATTCATGTGGGTTAAAAATAACGCTGGATAGAAGAAAACAAAAGACAAGTTGTATTAATAATCTATTTCAAACAACAAATTCCTGAACTGCAGTAAATAAACGACATTCACACCATACAAACATGGCCCATATTTCACTAATAAAGAATTTCTAACCAAAATTTTACGAAACACTGTTCATGGTATAGATGTATTTTCGTCCAGTTCTGAATAAAATTCTTGAAACCCTCCAAAGTAAAGACATGCTACATTTCAGGTCAATTACAATAAAATCCTACAGCGCACTGTGTTATTTCACCTTTGCGAACAAATCGTGTGCAACCTGGAAGTAGAAGAAAACATTTTGTTAAATTCAAAGTAAAACCAGAAGATGCAGCCATGGTTTAATTTACTGGAGTTGTACCCTGTTACTGGTTGTGGTACAGCAAACCTTTCCATGAACATTCGCCATTCCTCCTGCGGGGGAGCTTCCGGTTCCTTATTGGAAGGGAAAGTTATACCAATTTTAGTAAGAAGACAGTCAGGTGAATCAGCCACTTAGAGACCTCAAAATTGATGAGCAACAGTGTTTAATCTGAGTAAACAAGTTCCGTGAAACCAGACATTCATACAAGGTCTATAATTCCTCAATCAATTCAATGACTCAGTTCAACTTCCTGTTTAAACGCCCCCCCCCCATATTTCAAAATTAGAGGCAATCCAGAAATGGGTGACACAGATAGCATACAAAATCAAATGCTTTAATTTGAGGACAGCTGTAGTTATGTAGTTGATCCTGGGTGAAATAAATATGCTTTTTATATAAATAAAGCTTGAATCTTTCAGTTAATGTTCTCATTCCATTGTGTGTTGGGCATTGTGCAGTGCAATTGTGGTCTGTTTTGTTTTTAAGTTCTTTTTTTGCTCAGCTGTTTAAGTTGAGTGCAGCCTTCCCTGTCCCATGTTTTACTAGTTTTACTATCCTTTACATATAACCAGGACCAAATGACTTACACAATGATCTACAGCATGAACCCAGTCCATCATTTCTTCATGACAAGTTTCGTCTGTCTTTGACCTGGAAGTAACACGACTGTTGCATTCTTCCAAGACGTTAAAATATTTCTGAGCTACTTGCTGTGCCTCGCACTTTTCACGAATCTCTGTGACTGGATCCTGAAATAGGAAGATTTTATAAGTAAATAATAAGATATTTTTAATGCAATACTATGGCGATCTGAACATTTTTGTTTTTAATTTATTAACTTCTTTTAGTGACCACCATGGTTAAAAGATCCATAATAGATAGATTGTACCATAGTGATGAAGATGCAGTTGAAAATTTAAAATAGAGAATACTTCTGTTTAACTTTACAATTCATAAAATATGACTTGGTGCAAGCTAGGTTTAGATAAAGTACTTAACAATTTCTAAAATGACAAAAGATGATAGACATTTCTTAAAGAGATTCACTATCATTCAGCTCTGAAACAAACTTTCTAATAACTTCAAATATTTATATACATGTAGTTTACAAACAACACATAATACACAATGTATAATCTAATCATGCATGTAAAATAGACATGGTGACAGGACATTTAGAGCGCCCTTGGAGATTTTTGCGGTTCCCTGCCCCTGACACGTCATGTTTTCAAATGCATCACTTGAACTATAGAGCTAACACTAAAAGATAATGGGACCTTGACCTTCACATCAAAATCCATAATGTTCAGTTGACCCTTTGAAGACCCTGGGCCTTACGATTTTGAGTTACAGCAGGGCTCGACACTAACACTGGTCCGCTGGTCCGAGACCAGTGAAAATCCAGAAGGACCAATGAAAATTCTTGAGGACCAGTAACTGTCCTATTTACAAATTTGGCACTTTTTCCCTGTCGGACCAGTGGCCAAAATAGTTAGTGTCTAGGCCTGAGTTACATGACTGTATTGATCAATTTTTCTTGATTTACAGAACTGAAAACATTTGGACTTACAACAGACAAACCATTGTGTACAAATTATCAATATATCCCTCATCAAAGATAGGATCATCTATAAATTATATAAATTCATACTCATACAAAAACATTTTTCAATAAATGAAATAACTAAATGTACATATACGAGGGGTGATCCAGAATTACGTGGACTTTTGCTCTTATTCAAAACCGTTATACTTATGTTTACAAATCTGTGGACAATCTATTATTGATACTTACTGCACAAGTATACCAAATTTCATGTGGATGTGATAATAAATAACGTAAATACAGCGTCTGTAAGAGGGTATGGTTATGAATCGCGGTGGGCAGCTCAGAAATGACGTACGACGTCACCTTCACGCCTGTATGATTTCATGATGCTTTCGAACACTGCTAATCAACTGTTCTTTATTTTCCCTAACTGATTATGCTGTTATTGTATGCATATATTATCGTCCTGTCAATATTAACCTAACTGTACCGTAACCAGCCCTGGAAGATAATACTTTCCCACTAATGTCACGAATGGTTGATTCTGACCAACATAAGCACCGATCCAATCAACGTCGGGGGTTTACTTCTACCCGCATGGCCTGTCACATCATCCAGGCCTTCTTTAAAACGTTTATGCCATTTAAAAACAAGTGGCTGTGATACGATATGTATAATACTTGATTACTCCAAGATTTCTTTCATCTGCGTTGGGAATTTCCTAGCTGTACAAAGAATTACATGGATATGCGAGTGTAACTGAAATTTTGTGACGTCATTATTGACGTTAATTATGATATGACAACAGTTACATATATATTCATAACATGACGAATACAACGAATATGTCTTTGAAATTTCACTCAGTTGTTGATACAATATAAGACAACATGATGCCATATTTCTGAATTTCTAAATGAAGAAACACAGTAACAATCAGCAATAACGTAACACGTTTTACGGAAAAAATCTCAGTTGATCCGAGAAAGCATTTATGGGTTGCCATGGAAGCGTATAACTGTTGATGCAAATGATTGTTTTCAGATATGTGTTGCGTTTTGTGTCAATAATAGATAAAAATCGCTCGTGTACAACTTTCATACATATCTGACCTAAAATAAACTTTCTAGAGCAAAAGTCCACGTAATTCTGGATCACCCCTCGTATGTACCTTTAAACTTTTCATTGCATTGATGCATTTTATATTTCTTTAGTATAGCACGGAGAATTGGCATGATACTTGACCTCCTATTAGCATAATTTAACAACTGGTATATTATCTAGATTTAGAACCCTGTTTGTATTTTTTCATCAGCGGAGAGTATCACAAAGTGTAATTACAAACAAATCTATAGGACCAATTGAATATTGCACAATTTGCTCATTGAAATTAATATATTCAATGCAAGAACCTTCTGATATTTTCATGCATGCAGGTCAGGATCAAGCCAAATTCTCTATACTACATTATACTACAAGTAAATAAAGCCAAAGCTACAGATAGACAAGAAGTAGACTGTTAAATTATAAGATACACTTTAACAAATTTCTAAAAGGCCATCCCATAAAATATGATATTACATGGCATATATAAACACATCGAACACAGTATGTTGTTAGTTTCGTGTACAAAAATTATCCATGCCTCGTTTATGACATGGTAAGCTGTCAAATTTGTCAGAAATGCCTTCTTTGTGGGTTGCCTTTTTATACGAATAACACACGAGCTAGAAGGAGGCTTAAGCTATCAGAATCAAACAAGTAATTCAGTAACGCCTCTTTTTAAATATAAAGCACCAAAAAGCACCAATATATTATATTATTTGTTATTTTAATAGTGCGCAATGCCGAGATATATGTTTTTCTATCAATCAAAGTGGATTTGATTGAATTTTCGGTTATTAATATTTGTGTTTTTCTACAAATGCACGATTATCCAAAATATACCACTTAGAAATTTTTCAAAGTGCCTAGACGCATAGAGGATATGAATTTCAAGGAAGCAATAAGCTATTCTATCTACTGGGATTTCATTTTGACCTTTGAAATTAAATTGACCCTTTGACCTCTTAAATGTCCTGAAACCAACATTTTGACAATTAATATTCTGAATAAAGAGTCCATTGTTCTTTAAATTAATGTTATCATGGCTATATAACAGTAACAGACAATTTCGTAACTAGGAGTCTGGACCAAGGCGATTTCAAAATTATGAAACCAGTTAATTCATTCGAATGAAATCAAATCGCTCACTGTATTGAAAACAGTGTTTCTTTTCCAGACAACCTTATCAAAGTACTTTCAGAAGATGAACTCATAAATTTGTCTTAAGGTATTTTATCCTCTGAATTGTAAAATATCTATTTGTACTATTAAAATGGTATGAATTATATTTGGACAGCCACAATTACTCCATTTTATTGACTTGTCTGAATGTTTTCATCAAGACAAGTATGAATATTATGATGCATATTGTTTTAAAACGATTAGCGATTTTCCAAGTTTGAAACTGGTTGCATCCTACATGTATCAAATCATATCTGATTAACTGAATACTAGTTTATAAAATCGTCCCGGTCCAAATTATCAAAATAACCCCTGAGATTCACTCCCCCTCAAAAAATCCCTGCATGATTCTGTATCATAAACAAAATATCAAATTACACAAAATAAGAAGCTGCAAGCAGTGCACAAATAAGAAAACACAGAACTAAAAGTGCTCCATATTAATCAGTGAATATAGGGTTGGACACTGTTAAAAACATAACAATACAATATCAACCAAGTAACTACCGTACATTTGTAAGTGATACCATAATCAATACCACTAAACAAGAAATTTAAACAAGATGTTTGTAAAATATCAACAATATAGCAATCAACTATATGCCCCTATGTCAGCAAAATAGTAAGTTAACTGACACCCAGCTTATTTTTCAGTATTTTCAAATTTCTCAACTTTCACCACGAGTTATGTGCTTGACCTACTGGCCTCAAAATCAATAGGGGTCATCTATGGATGATAACCTCCTTATAAAGTTTGAGTACAGTATACAAATAATGAACCATTTTGGAGTCAATGATCGAAAAACCATATTTGATCAACTGACAGACAGACTGACCGACCAACATGTGCAAAGTAATACATTTGACGGGAAGCAAATGAATGCTTGTACCATAGTCTAAATCTTTTTGCAAGATGATATGTTTCTTATTGTCAGAATCAGTAAATGCAGCATTTTTGCATTTAATTGGTAGTGCAGAATTTAAACATTTCAACTTCTGAAGGTGCTCAGTACTGTCTTGGTACCAAATACCAGTGTCCAATCCTAAGAATGTATAGACAAGACATGCGAGGTATGTGACAGAGTATAGACAGACATGCAATGTATGTGAAAGAGGTATTACAAAGGTTTGATAACTGATAAGCCAAGTGGAGGCTTCTAAATATTCGATAAATTATTACCCCAAAATTGGAGTGAAAAACCACAGCAGTCAACAGATGACGATACAAAAGTACATAAATTACAAATAAAAATCAAATACCAAATTGCTCATAATTAGTTTTAATGTTATTTCCCTAAAGTTACTGTATACAAAATGTACCCGTAGTTTGGTGCAGTGTGCACTGTTAATTTTGAAGCATGACAGAGAAAGTTTCAGAAACATCAGAACTATCAATGGAACAAGTCCAATCAGTTCAAATGATATTTTAATACAAAACATATTAGCATTTGTACCAAACCCATGTAACTTCTAACACTTAAGCAAGTTATCAGTTATCAAGCCAGGGAAAGAGAGAGTTATAAACAATATCCATGGCAACCTACAATAAGATCCTCTTCATCTTCCTCCTCAGCCTCTGCTTCAGGCTGCAAGCAGAAATAAAATAGTATTAATTATATGATAGTGTCACATGAAACAGGTGTACAACTGCACCGCAGGGAGTGATAGATCTATAATCATGCACAGCTGATCACTGGAGACAGGTATCTCCTCAAGCCCAAACCCCTGTAAAGATATAATGTATAATTAGTAATTACTTATGTAAGTGAAGTAGAATAAATTTACTGAATGTGAACAAGTGAAACCAATATTTCACAAAATTTCATAACAAAATCTTGTGACCTTGACCTTTGGCCTATTGACCTCAAAATCAATAGGGGTCATCTACTGTTGCCGACCAACCTCCATGTAAACTTTGAAGATCCTAGGTCAAAAGCGTTCTTGAGTTATTGAACGGAAACCATTTTATACGTGCAAAGCAATATACCCCCTATTCAAAGATGGGGGGAATAATTAATAATTGAGATGATTGAACCAAGCTAGACAAAACTTTATTCTACATCACTTTCACAAGAAAACTGACTTATTCTTAACTGTTGATATGCAAGTCCTTATTCTGCAAAACAATCCAAAACTATATTAATATTCATCATCCTATTAACACATAGAGGTAGAGGGGAGGGAAAGCAGAAGGACAGAATACATGCCATGATGCCAGCATCATTTCCCCAATGATTGACTTACTATCAAGTCTGGCTCATCTTCTTCCTCTTCTTCAACACTTTCCTCGGTATTGGCATTTTCGTTATTGTCTTCAGCACTTTCTTCAGTATTGGCATTATCGTTAGTATCTTCTACTACTTCTTCAGTTTTCTCTTCTTCCTCGGTTTTAACTTCTTCCTCAATTTTTACTTCTTCCTCGGTTTTAACTTCTTCCTCTGTTTTTATTTCTTCCTCAATTTTTACTTCTTCAATTGTTACTTCTTCTTCAACTGTTACATGTACTTCTTCTTCAATTTTCACTTCTTCAATTTTTACTTCTTCTTCAATTGTTATTTCTTCCTCAGTTTTAGCATTCTCATTTATATCTTCAATATCTTCCAGTTTTATAAGCTCTTCAACCTCAACTTCTAGTATAATATCATCCTTCACACTCTCTTCAGTCTGTGAGTCTGACGGGTTCAGAATGTCAGCTATAAGATCTTCCAATGATTTCTAGTAATAACATTCAATAAACATTCTTAGTACAAAAGATAATAATGTTTCAGACAGGCAATAGAGCACTCGACCCGAAACAAAAGAGCATTAGGCCAAACTTAAAATATTCTTTGTTTCCCCATCCCGACTCAAGCAGATTTAGAATGGGTAGGTAGGTAGGTTAAATATTTTTTTTATTTCTTTCAGAATACAAGTTATTGGTAAAGACATACAAATAATGAAATATAGTAATATGTGTAACTATAAGGTGAAAACCACCAATCTTAAATTTAGAATATGTACGAAATGTAATAGAAAGAAACAAGCCTGTAAACAAAAATTAACATTTTCATCCCCAATATTTCATAAAAAAAAAATATTATTTCAATTTGGGCAATAAAATATTTTGGGTAGGGCCATTTTTTTCGGGTAGGTAGGGGATGGGGAAACAAACAATATTTTATTTTAGGCCTTAAAATGAACAGGTTCATTAGACCAGAAGTCGATGAATTTAGTATTTGAAACTTATCCGAATCACACAAATTGATTAGTGTATAGGCACATGGTTTAAATTTTTCTGAGTGTACCCTATGCATAGAGAAGGTTGTGCAGCAGCCATGTTTAGTCGCAATGGATATGACGTCACAGGAACTGGTATCCGTGTTTGCTTTGACAACTGCAGAACAACTGGGTAACAGCTTTCGTAACATCCTATCTTCTCTATAAATACATTTTTTAGGATATACTCTGATAATTTGATATTCATAGGGTAAAGTCAGATAATTTGAAACCATGCGCCTATGGTTTTTCTTCAAAAATACTCATATAATCTACAGAAGATACCCAGTACTTGGCCAAATCAATTGTTTAATGCTAATTTCACTGACTGAATTTGGCTCTAGAAACTGCATGAATTGAATCTTGAATTTGACAAAAGTGCCAGTTTTTACTCTTAAACATTTAAGCTGAAGAGTCAAATATGTTTTACTTTAATATGAATCTTCTTGCAATATTTAGATCAACTGATGACTCTTGAAAAGTCTAGTTAAAGCTCCAAGTTAGATGAAAACGAACACACTTGACTCAGCCATCAGTCAGTCAATCACAGCTGGAATAAATGCCAACAAACAACAATAAATTACATGGACTGACACACATCACAAGCACAACCCTCAAAAGCCATCAAGTTATGCTGTTAAAGCATACAAACATGCATAAACAGTTAAACCCGTGATAATCGTCATGAATGCGAATTAATCCAACTGTTGCGACATTGTTGTGACATTGTTCATACATTGTAACCATTGAACCAGCATTACTTTCTATTTTATAATTTGATTTTTTTCTCACAAATGGTATTAGTTAATGTGACTATGTACCAGTACTTATTATTACAACCAGACAAACCGAGGACTGGCTGCTCCCCAAAAATACATTCTCTTGTCTGAGAGTTACGTAATAACATATCAACCCATTACTGATGTGATGTTGTCACAATGATACTGGTTTATTGGTGAGTCATTGCGATAGATGCATGTTCTTAATGCTTTCATACTTCAAAATTGCTAGGCGATATGGACATACAGACTACAGTATGAGTTCGAATCACACTATAGGTGTAAACTATTTTGACCGGTCAGACTAAACAGTCGTCAATTTTAACAGTACATGTACTTCCCTGGTACTGTATTCCTAGAAATGGTTTCGCGCATTTTAAGTTAGCGACTTTCGTGGGAGGTATCATTTCGCGAAGTTTAATAGCGGCGAAAATGTTACCTCCATCGTATCCGCGAACGTTTCTAGCTTCCTCATACTAAAATCGAAAAATCATTCGACGAAGGATAAAAATTGTACTTGCGCATACATGACGTGGGAACTTCTGTCAATAAATCCATCTTTATAAAATCTAAGATTAATTGCGTTAATTATCTCAATTTAAACATCAATTTCGATCCTGTAAGAATCGTGCATATTTTAGGCTGTGTAGACATAAACACTGATGACGTAGCGTGTAATGTGCTCAATGTAAACAAGCACGGGGGTACATGGGTGGGGTGTTAACATTCAGTTTACTTCTACATATGAAAGTATGTTTTTGTCATGATTAAAGTCAATGTATTCCTGAACAGGTATTTACAATAATCATTTCACATTTATTTGTTTAACATATGTTTGGTTGTTAATTTATAATAATAACTATTAACTGATTTATGTTGATAACACCTAGTGAAAACACTTTGAAATCCTTTGTTATGAAGAGATTTAATTGGTCATCGTAATTGTTATCAGGTCAGTAAAGGTCACAATCAATTGAATTTGATTGTGTATACACGGATGGTGATGACAAACAGTCCAATTAAAATTGCGAGATTTGTCAAACATATCTTTATGCCGTAGCGACTTTAGTTTCGCGAATTCGCGGGCCTTATGATTCCGTGAAAATTTGTAGCCACGAATATGCCGACGGTATGAAAAACACGAAATATTGTATCCGCGAAAGTATCTAGGAATACAGTATGTCAAAATGATAATTAATGATATGTAGGATAATCATCTGAATTAATCCTTGTGATGGACATATTTTCCCAAGAGGCCACTGTTATCAATTTCATTAACTTTTCTGATTACTAGTAATTAATAATTCAATCATACATTGTACACCACGATTCATTTCATTACAAAATAATAATGATCAACATCTATAAATGGAAAACATTGTATCAATCATAATAATAGAAATATAAATTAATAAAGGAAAACACTTTCTGTGTACTGTACAAATGTATGAAATCTAATTAATCAAGTTCCCATAACAAACTCTATGATGAACTGCTTAATATCATAAATAAAGAGAAAATATATCATGTAGGTCTGTATTGGATGCGCATGGCACAATTGTTAAAAGTTCTAGGAAAAATCTTCGACAGGACTGATCCACTGTGCAACATGTCACTGAGTCCAGATTAATAGAGCTTACATGGCCAACAGTGATGATTTCCACTGACCCAAGTGAGAGAGCTCTTGTGGTAAACTAATGCAGGGTCTTTTGCCTTATCTTGGGGATTGGGCCTTACACAATGACATTACGTTTATTTATTAGGGTTAACCAGGTTTTCTTTAAAGTTAATTAATTATAAATATTTATATATATTGACAACACATTGGTAGGAAAAAACAGCCTATTCCTGGTAAAAATTCCAAGGGTGAGATATCCTTATGCTTCACTGACTGTCTCATGATGGATTAATTTTCTCTGACGCAATTTGAGAAAATGGGAGTATATACATGTAACATTATTTTGCTTTCATGGCATCAACAAGACATCATCATAATGTGACATTTGCTGTACATTCTAATTCATAAAAGTTACAATCATTAATAATAACAGAAATAAAGCATATGCTGATAAGCTATGCTCAAGAAAATGCTTTTTAATTGGTAAAGAGCCTTAGTTGTTCCTCTTGTTAGCTTAATATCGTGAGTAACGTGTACATATGATTCCGTAAATCCCGAAACTGAATAACGCTCATGTAAGATAGAGCTACCTTACATTAGCAATTGGCCTTAAGCCCTAACTTATATTAATTAGCAACAACAGAGAATATTAATCTCCTGGTGAGTGTACAGACACCTCCTTCACAGGTACCTGTAACCAATTCACATCTTGGTTGAGTGAATTATGTGGGTCAATCATGATCAGAGAAATTAAACAGTGGCGCAGACAGGAATCGAACAAGGGATCTCTCAATCCTGATAGTTATATAACTAATAACTGTATAAAAACTTTGACGATTTATCTGCGCGTATGGAAAATACGAGTTCGAAGACGAGTGGTACCGCGAATCGGCTTCATTACCATGTGTAATATATGGACTAACAATGAACGGGCCATGTCAATAAATCAGCGTTTTTGAGTTTGTGTATGGCTTTTTTGGTTTAAAACTTATTTTGACATAATTTAAACCACAGGTTGGTGTTCTGGTGCCAGTGGTGTTTACATAACGGTTTGTAACTACACAATTATCTGTCTCTACACAAGATTATTATTAGCGCGACGCCTTTTACACACCTTTGATGAATTTGATTACAATAGCGATCGCGTGCATTATAACGTACGCGTGATCAAGCAGCCAATCAAATTAGCTGACAAGCGGTGGGCAGAGCGAACGTTAATCGATTGGTCAATGATCTTGCGCGATTAATGAAATCAGTCGGATGCGGCTTTCACCGTCTGAAGTTTACAAAACAGGACATCCTGCGTATTGATTATCTGCGTATAACATATTTTATTGACATACTCTGTACGAACGAGAGTTTGATTTCCTGCATACACGGGCGATTTCCTTGCGTAATATACGCCGGTATGTACGTGACTGCTGGATTCATGATAGGACAGCTCACCCTGCAGCGAATCATCTGACACCTGCTAGCAGGGCTCGACACTAACACTGGTCCGCTGGTCCGAGACCAATGAAATTCCAGAAGGACCAGTGAAAATTCTGGAAAACCAGTAACTGTCCTATTTACAAATTGGGCGCTTTTGCCCTGTCGGACCAGTGGCCACAATAGTTAGTGTCTAGGCCTGGCTAGACTCAAATTTGACTCGCCAACAATCTTGATATACAATAAATATAATAAAAATATCCAGACTCGTAGCCGAAGGGGAGCAAGCCCCAAGTGTCTGTGAGAATAAAAGCTGTAGCCAGAGGGGGGCAAGACCCAAGTGTCTGTGAGAATAAATGCTATCTATCTCTCTCTATCTTCCATTAATGTCAAACCCCTTGTGGGGATGTAGACATATGTCTAGGCAGACTTAAAATCAAGAGAAAGAGGTGTGATACAAGGAATCCGGGTGCGTTACCCTAGCTCATTTCGAATAGACTCCTTGGTTCTTTAACATGCTCAGTGTACAGCACCGATACACGCGAGACTACCTCTGGGTTTCCAACCAGTTTCGTCTCTAGTTAGGTGGGAAACACTGAAAAGTGTTTCATAAATGACCAAGTGCCCCGGCCAAGATTCAAACCAGGGACCTCTCGATCAGTAGTCATGCGCGTTACCACTAGACCACTGTAAGCCGGTTACTTAGACAAAAATAAAATTTTACGTTTTAAAAGATTACCAGGATATAATTATACTCGTACACGAAATCCACGCCACTGTCACTCACTCACTGACATGACACAATGTCAACAAATTACCCCACCCACAATTTTAACCAAAGACACCGGGTTTATCCATGTTTTTGACAGTAAGTAATCAATTTAGATGGACAGAAATAACGCAGCGTGAATCAAATTATATAAATACACAATTATTTTAAAGATTCATAAACTGCATTCATCAATACCTCAGACTGGGGGTCATTTTTCTCGACGACCTCGTTACCTAACGCCATTTTGGATTTTAGTCTGCGCTCGATTTGTAGACAACTCAGTATTACAGTAATCACAGTAGTTTAAGCAAACATTACTTGATTACCTCCCTTAATCATATTAATGAATAGACACATGGTATTTAACATTACAGTTATTTAGGCACATTTGGGACCCTCTTTATTACCATATCTTAGTTAAATGAACCAGGGACATGTAAGAACTTCTTTTTTATATTTCTGAATGAAATTTCCTCTGAATGAACCGTTGTGTTTTAAAACCTATGTAGACAGATCATGAGACAAAGCGAGACTACATCACGATAAATCCCGAGAAATCAGAAATTGCCAAATACGGCACTAGAGATAACGTAGACGTCACACTTGACTCGTGCAGAGTTGCTGAGGAGGACAAGACACAACATTTCGGAATTGTCAGGAACGCCCAGAACAAGGTCGACTCGGATGCTAGAGTAAAGACAAGTTTACAAACCATGTACATGTATGTCATGTTTGGACCAACCACGAATGTGCGAAACGTCTATCTCCACAGGTGACTCTCCACGCATGGAAGCAGCATGCCATAACTAGATGTTTATATGGGCTAGAAGTGCTTAACATGACATTCATTATCTGAAGAAGCTATAGAGGCCATGTAGAGGAAGATCCTGAAACACATGCAGTCTTTACCAGATTGAACTGCGACAGCTGCGGTGTGCTTTGGAGCTGAACTTACCGAGACGGTAATAGACATAGCAGTCCTTACCAAGTACGTAAGCTACGCTAGTATAAGTATATGCCGTCACAGACAGGCAGCTTACCTACGGGAACGAATCCCGGCGATCATTGTTAGACAAGATAAGGGAAGCCGTGTACAAGCTAGGTCTACCTTCAGCAGAGAAGCTGTTCAGTAACACACCAACGAAGTTCGCCTGAGTGAATCATGTTAAGAGAGCCATACACGCCCACTGAAAGTACATTTGGAACACAGATAAAGTTTCCAAATCTCCCATTACATACCTCCACATTCAGAACTCACCCATCGTCAATCCACACAATATATGGAAAGTCGCAAACTCGTGGCTATACGGTGCGATGTCAGGAAAGCGGAGGTGAAGGAGAGAGTTGCCACACAGACGTACATTTTGTACTCTCTTCAATATAATGCTGCCAAATACAACAAGGATGACGCATCTCCCATGTGCCAGCTCTGTGGTCTTGCAGCTTGTTCAGGTCCTCTTAAGCGATGGAGTCAGCAATGGTTCTAATGGTCATCTACGAATAGTCCGCACGTGAGTTAACCTTGGCTGGCACGTTGCTAATGTAGATCACAAAAGTAGAGGACCAACACCAAACCTTGGGGCACGCCATCAAGAATCCCTTACTGAGTACGTCGACTAAGGAAGCTTGGGATCCACTTAATTGTTTGGCCTCTGACCGCGTAGTTGGAGAGCTTCAGTTCGAGTCACCTACGGGTAACCTTGTCGCATGCCTTAGAGACATCGAGCAAAATGGCGTTCACTTGTTGTCTGCTGTCAAGACTTGGTGTTATGTTGTTCATGGTGATTATCAGTTGGGTCTCGTACGAGCGCTTCCCCATGAATCAATGTTGGCAGAGGCTGGTGTCTTGTGATGCCATGGGTGTCAAAGAACTGCATCAATTGGCTATGAACAATATGTTCAAGTAGCTTACATGTCACTGAAGTGAGAGGGGACAGGCCTGTAGTTGGATGCCTTCCCTCTGTCGCTCTTTTTGTAGATAGTGGTAACACTGGCTGTCTTCCATTCATCTGACACTCTATCTTGGTTGAGGAAGGCTTGGAAGATGAGTGTTATTGCTGGTGTGAGAGGGTGTGCCATGTTTTACAAGAATCTGGTTGGGATGTTGTCTGGTCCAGTTGCTTTGTAAGGCTTCAGACCCAGTAGGAGCTCCAGGACGCCTTCCAGTGCACCTATATGGGTGGGACTTCTTGGTAGGGGAATTCTCCTAAGTCCGAGAGAGTGATGCCATCCTCAGTGGTGAAAACAGATGAGAACTGATCATTTAATATCTCTGCCTTTGTTGCTGCATCAGCGTGGTTGGCTCCATCCCTTTTCAGATTGACCACTCCCAAACTATCGTCGCTCTTCTGACTCTTGATAAACGAGTGCAGCTTCTTGGAAGTGTCATCAGTAGGCTGTTGATAGGAGTGGTTGTACTGTATGTACATGTGAACTGTGCAAAGAATTCGATGAGCTGCATGATCATGCCATCTATGTCAGGTGACTTTCACAGATATACAAAGTGGGATACCGGTTTGCGTCTGGAAGGAATGATGTTAGCATCTACCAGTTCTATGTCGTGGTCATTGATACCAGGTATTTGGGTGCATTTGTTGATAATGGTAAGTCGGTTGGTTGCTAAGATGTATCAAGTGTTTAATCTAGTTGGGAAGTTGACCATCTGTGAGCATTCTGCATTTAGCGTCTGTCAGCTGATTGATATGGGATATCCTCTACCAGAAACTGTGTTGTCGTCCCACACAATATCAGGGAAGTTTGTGTCGCTGCCAATGTAGATGATACCTTTGCTGTTATTGCTGTAAACGGCGGAGATATATCTCTGTATTTCCTTCATGGTATCCAGGTCGTTATCTGGTGGTCTTTAGACTGCACATGCGATAATGGGCTTCTCGGTGCTGTGACAAGGTATGGAAGTAGTCACAAATTCTGTATCAGCAGCAATATCAATGTGTGAGGCCTGAATGTTGACCCTTGTGATGATGGCTACTCTTGTGAATAAACTGTTCGGCTTGTCCCTACGTGTTGCAAAACAATAGTTGCTAGGTATTATGGTACAAATATGTTTATGTGTGTTATAACATAATCATCATGCTAGTAATATAACTGATTAAATAAACTTTATAATTGCAGCACTAACATCCACGCATCAAACAAACCGCTATATCTGAGAGCGTACCGACTAAATATATAAGCATGTAGTATAAACATCAGAATGTGAAGCACCATGGGAAGGATTAAGGGGCGTTAATCAAGTACTGTAACAAAGGAGGAGCAAGCCACGTTGAAAAATGCAGCGTGGCGTAAATCAAAATATATAAAAAAAAAACTGCTTTCACTATTACCTCATTTTTATCGACGATCTCTTTACCTAATGCCATTTTGGATTTTATTCTTCGCTGGATTGTCAAGATACATGATAATTTTTAAATGTACTGACCACATGGACTGAAGATTGGTGTTGTGTGTTGCCTCCCCTGTTGCCGGTATTATCTTCCTTTTTTAAAAATTTAATTCGCCATACAATGACTTCTGAATACAGGGTAACGGGAAGAAAACAAACTGACAATGTGTCAGGAAATGGCACAAGTCTAACAGTTTTTACAATTCACATTTCTCTTGAGGGTTTCTACACAAAAGTAAAAACAATCCATGCAATATTAATACAACGGATTTGATATCCCCTTGGTGTTTTGTATAATGGATACTGCTCAGTAAAAACTAGTAAACGATGATAGCAAAACAAAACTCTTTCGCATGAATTGATATCATTAATAATCAGAATAACAGCTTGGAGTCATATTACTTTTAACTATTAATGAAATTAACGTGTGTTTGATAGCAACAGATGTACTGATATAGCGTAGATGAACTTTGATGAAAATGGTGTCATATTAATATCTGTTTACTGTTTGATTTCTAATAATATAGTAATCATTTGAGAGGTAACTGATAGGCCTGGTCACAATATTAATAATAACATTTAATGGACTAATGTTTTATTCGTAAATGATCAAAACAGTAATAAAACAGATTGATTTTATCAAGTGGGCGTTACACAGGTGTGGCTTACAGCTTCCAAATATGTTTATAACTTCTAGTACTAGTACGGTTCTGTGGCTAAGCATTCCAGAAATCTGTACATATTTCTAAAGCCTGAATAAATTTCCACTGTCACTTCAGGGCAGCCGTTGGCCAAGTTTTACCACAGTCTGGATAAACTGCAACTGTCATTGTTTGCGCACTCGGTCATTATTTCTGAAGTTGATTTTCGTAGCTGTTTGCGTATTTTTCGTTTGTTACGGGATATTTATTTAATAAACGTGTTTTATAACTTTGTTCATGCAATAGAAGTACGTACATAGTGTAGTTATGGCAAACATCTCCGTGTTTATAGTTTATCCTCCTGATGGACTAAACGCATCTAATATGACCGATTACAATGACAGCATAGCGTGTGGACCACCGCCAGGCTGGACTGGTATGCCAACACCTGGAGTACATGCAAACATCGGTACCATGTTGCAGAACATTATTCTGCCAGTAATAATTCTGTTTGGAACATTCGGCAATGGTTTAACCGTTACGGTCTTGTTCCGGCAAGCAAGGAAGTTATCGTCAACGGATCTTTTTCTACTATGGTTAGCTATATCGGACACTGTATTACTTTACACTGCACCATTGCGTCGATGGTTGATTTCAATGTGGGACTTTGATGTTAGACATAATGGCAAAGTAGGCTGCAAACTCTCGGTATACCTGACATATTGTAGCATACAGTTTTCGTCTTGGATTCTTGTAGCGGTCACAATTGAGCGACTGATCAGCGTGGTATGGCCTCATCGAGTAAGACTGGGTTGTACGAGGAGAAATTCGGGTATATGCATCCTTTCTATATGTGTGGCCATATTTGGACTGAACACGCATATTCTATACGGATTTGGACGTTCTTGGTTACCTGTGCATGCAGGTGAAGGAGTTTGTGAGCCTCAGTACGAAGGCTACTTGGATTTCTGGATGGAAATTTACCCCTTTATTGACTTAGCAGTGGCGTTTGCTGTTCCCTTTGTCGTTATAATGGTTTCAAACTCAGTGATTATTTACAAACTTAGCCAAGCACGTTCGGAGAGAAAGGAAATAGCGGCAATGGCGCCGAGAAGTAGGTCGTCACACACCGAAGGGACTCAGGCTGTTAATATTATGCTGTTTGCTCTCGGTGTCCTATTTTTCGTCTGCATGTCCCCAGTGTCCGTGTATTTCATCTATTACCCTTACTGGGAGGCAAGTATCGCTCCATGGATGTGTATAGACGCGTATGAATATATTCGGCTTCTTGAAATCCAGCAACTTGTCTTTTATATAGTTAATACGCTGGCTTACTCAAATGCTTCTATAAACTTTTTCTTGTACGTGCTAAGTGGTTCAAGATTCCGCACACAGATCAAAGCTTTATTCCTGTGCCAACCAGTTCGCAGTGAATCAGTATTTGGGCACACAAGCGCTAGCAGCAGTCGCCAAAGACATACAGTTTATAGCGAAATCTCGTCTATAGGGCGTGCAAGTGGTATGTCGAAATTGCCAGAAGAGGTAACTACATATAGGCATACTAGTATATATCCGGGAGATTCTTTGGACGAATCAGATGGAGACAAGACTGTAGAAAAACAGTCTGAAGTTCAGGGTGAAAAATTCTAAACAACACATGGGGCGTTTTGGTAATTATTTATTTATTGCGATTAGAGTATAGCACACACTGAGCATTATTATTTATGTTTTTAACAGTATAATTAAAAAAGACTTGGAAAATAATTGACTGTTATAAAAGCACATACATGAACATTGTACATTTTACGCACATTTTGACAATTTTATGCTAATTCTTGTAAGTGTTCTGTGTTTTTGACATGCACTTGTGTATACACAAGTACGACCTTGTTCATGGTTTAATAGTGTTAGTAATTTCCAACTTGATTTCACAGTGTTATTGTTTAATCGAAAGGTATGTCAACCGCTAAATATGGGCGTTCTGTCATCATCTGTTACATGTTACTAGCATAATATTATATACAAATGTAGGCCTACTCACATGTAACTGTATCATTGGTAAAGAGAAAACGTTTTTTATAAAATTTATATTATCTTAATCAATGAATTAAAAAAAACTTCAGTTGTCACATAATAATGCGAAAACAGAGAGTTATTTTCATCTTCTGTATAACAGTGGTTCTAATTACGGATGTTTAAGCCAAAGGTAACCGTATCATTGGTAAAGAGTAAAAGAAAATTATTTTATAAAATTTATGTTATCTTAGAAAGGTACATTTATGTTAAAGTGGTCAGATTTTCATGGTATCAAAACAAGAAATGGCTTTCAATATATTCATAGAGTAATTACAGTCATAGACCACATCGTGAGAACTACATCCATGCAAAATCCCATCGAAATTGATCTTTAGTTAAAAAGTTATACCATGAAATGCATACTACTGTGTCCAGTCAATCACCGAGGTGCATTAGAAACGACAATGCTATTCTAAACAAGAAAAAAGAAAGTGATTTCACGCCCTAAGGGTTTATTGTCTTATTTATGGACGGATTTTTAAAATATTGATATCAAATTAAAGACGAAGCTCTCTAGTGTATGATTATATAATAAAATTGAAAATAACACCGGTATTAATGAAATGTTTATTAAAAATTAACTGCACCTCAGTGACTGTGTGGTCAATTTCCCATGTTATAAACCTTTCTAAGATATTATAAATTTTATAAAAAAAATATTTTTTTTCTCTCTTTTTTAATGATACAGTTACCTTTGGTTTTAGCCAATGTGATCACAAAAGGGGAATAAATATGTTTCTTTAAAAAGGTGGGTATAAAGTATCTTTAGTACATGGATTGAGTATTCATAGTGATTGGTTGTTTGACCAATCAATTAAACAACAGAAAAATGAAGGCGATTCCCAAGAATGTTGCCATGGTAACACGATTGATGTCAGCTCCACATAGTATGGGTTTGGTCAAACCTGTGCGAGTGCTGTTGGTTCTGTCGTAGATGTATGCTGAATTCACGTTAATCCAATATGTTTCCACGTTCCGGACTACTGTTGCCCTAGAATTATATGTATAAACAAACCATACTTTCGTGTTTTGTCATGTTAACGAGTAGTATTCGGGAACTGTTTTACTAACATTACGTATTTTTTATCTGCACACGATTATTATACATTTAAATGAGATACTGTACACCGACTATTTGCAGCAATTTTTCAATGAAAATCTCAGTTACATACAGCCATTATTTATATTAAATTCAAACAAGAGTTATACAAAAATGTAGAATTTCGTTGACTGAATGATAGATAATGGGTAATAAAATATGTTTAAATGAATGATAGAAATTGTATATATTATTTGGGTGATACAATATGAATAAATTAATATTAGAAATTGTATATATTATTTGGGTAATACAATATGTTTAAATTAATAATAAAAATTGTATATATTATTTGGGTAATACAATATGTTTAAATTAATAATAAAAATTGTATATATTATTTGGGTAATACAATATGAATAAATTAATATTAGAAATTGTATATATTATTTGGGTAATACAATATGTTTAAATTAATAATAAAAATTGTATATATTATTTGGGTAATACAATATGTTTAAATTAATAATAAAAATTGTATATATTATTTGGGTAATACAATATGTTTAAATTAATAATAAAAATTGTATATATTATTTGGGTAATACAATATGTTTAAATTAATAATAAAAATTGTATATATTATTTGGGTAATACAATATGTTTAAATTAAGACTGAATGACAAGGAAAGCTACGGATAACTCATATAACAGTTATTATAGCTGCTTGCATGTAACCAAGTAAAATCTAAGTCAAAAAGAAGATTTAGTACTCCCTTTTCTACGCATTCGTATAGTCCAGAGAATTTGACACGACTCTCGACCTTTAAATTAGCATAATTTAACAGCTGATATATTTCTATATTTATAACCCCGGCTGTATGTTTTCATAAGCGGAGAGTACCACGAAGACCCTCGAGGTGTAATACCAACACAAATCTAAAGAACCGATATTGCACGATTTGCTCGCGGAAATTTATATTTTCAACGCAATTACCTTGTAATATATTCATGCATAAAGGTCAGGATCATGTCAAAATCTCTGCGCTATACCAGTCATTGCCCTTGTCAAGAAATTTTGATTTTTGTGAGGAAACAAATGGTTTAAGTTTCAATACCATAGAATGAGCATTCGTAAAGTCGGATCAGTTTTTTACCTGTCGCAGGTCAGATCTGCTTGACCTTTAGTAATGAGACCAGTCTACACATACGGGTATCATTTCGTGTTCGTACACGAGCCATTAAAGTGTACATACAAAACATGTTTTGAACTAAATGCATCGTCATAAATTTAACGACTACGATACATGTTTAACTCATCGACTCGTCTAATGAATATTCAATGTTAAAATACCTGCGTAAGGTTGAAAAATAGACTTATACTAGTTACAGTTCTAGTATGCACACAATTTCGTTAAATATGCATGCAATAGGAGAGATCATGTTGGCATACAAAGGGATTAGTACCACCAGTGGCTTGCTATTGGTGAAAAGCAGGTTTTTATTGTTCATTCATCCAATAGATTGCTGGTTGGGCACTTTGCATATGAATACGGTGACCTCTCCTATAACACACATATAAATGTATGTGTAATTTGGAGAGACTTAATCAATACTCACTTCAGGAACACGTGACCGACGGCTGTGGATGGTGCTGTCCAGTAGAATGTTCGGTTATAGATATGTAGATGACTAAAATGAGTTATGGCACTCTGCAATGAAGTAAATACATTTTAAAATTGTTTGCACCGTTTTCGAACAATGGACATTACGCCAATGCAGAGAATGCTCCGCCCATTTGTTGTGTCGAAGGTTGTTTGTCGAAGGGTTGCAAGCGAATTTATTGGAGCACGTCGTGATACAATTTATCGTTACAATGAAATTATAAGTTGGCATTATGACATTTAAACAGACGTCAGATGTTTACATATATGTCAATAAAGAATGGAGTTCACCAATGAAAGGATTTTTCTGGTGGTAAAACATAGGAAATGTTACACTTGTTTGGAAAGGTAATGCTCAAGTTATACACTGGGTTCGATTGATTTCCTCATTAAATATCTACGACAAACAAATGGGCGGGGCGTTCTGCACACTGACGCTGCGTTCTGTTCACTGGGCGCTTGGTCGATTCTTCAGTTTTGGACCATGACCAGTAGGCCTAACCAGTTGTCATGGAATAGCTAACCAGGTCAAGAGCTTTTCGACAAGCAACTTACATCTTTACCATAATCTACCATAACCTGTAACCATTGCACTCTTTTCAGTGCAGGATTCTAGTTATTGTAACCATACCCGTAATCGAACCCATGTCTTTATAGTGACAATCTTAGGCTCTAACAACTTAAACTACGTTCAAAGGCCGATAGTAGGGACTATTGTAATAGAGAATGTATGGAAAGTTTTTACTTGCCGACTCTGATTTATAAAGTTGAATTCAAAAAGTATATGCCTATACTGTATGTTAAATTTTAGAAGTATCAGGTTGTATCACTGTGTCAGCTTACTAGTGTCAACTTGTTTTGCTAATTGCGTCCCTTGTATGATACATGTATACAGATAATCGATCTGAACTGAATGAAGCACACGACAGCCATTGCTTAAGATGCCTGTTATTACTATAATCCGGGCGTCATATGGTGACATAATTCTGGGTGGTCATTTGGTTTTATCCCTACCTAACTGGCCAACGACCTCCGGCTTCGAGTGAGTATAATTCTGATAATATATGGACTATTCTGTCTTAAATTTCAACCATATAATATGAAAAGTATTTCAGTCATATTTAGACTACCCAGTCACATTATCCTGACACTGAGGGAAACTGGCAGATTTAACTTGTTTTGAACAGCATTCAAGCCGGGTGTACATGTATACATGTGACAGAACGAAACACTAAATGTGATATCAACTGTGACGCTATACATGTCGGCCGTTTAAGACAAACGGTTACTTAATTCAAGAGGCCAATAACACATATTTGAAGGTACTTTTAATGTCTGCTTGATTTCACCTGTATATGTATGACGTTTGCCTATGACGTAAAATATCATTTTATAGTGCTTACAGCAGTTTTGCCAAAACAGTCCAATGGCTTCAGAAAGTCTTCATTGGTCTGGACACTGAATCGTCCGACAGATATTGCATCTCCGTTACAGTCCACGGTTCGAGCTTCAACCAAGACTCCCTCCATAAACCAGGTCCCGGATGCATTCAGAAAAACTGAAATATAATCGACCATTGGTATATGATGCGTGATAGTGTTATTTACGTATGTATCATTGTTACAGCGTAAAAGAGTGCAATAACTACAATTCTGCACCGAAAATAGTGCAATAACTACAATTCTGCACCGAAAATAGTGCAATAACTACAATTCTGCGCTGAAAATAGTGCAATAACTACAATTCTGCACCGAAAATAGTGCAATAACTACAATTCTGCGCTGAAAATAGTGCAATAACTACAATTCTGGCTTGAAATAGTGCAATAACTACAATTCTGCGCTGAAAATAGTGCAAAAACTAAAATTCTGCACTGAAAATAGTGCAATAACTACAGTTCTGCACTGGAAATAGTGCAATAACTACAATTCTGCACTGGAAATAGTGCAAAAACTACAATTCTGCACTGGAAATAGTGCAATAAGTTATAGAAAGAGAACGCAAACGCGAGGTTGTCTTATTTTGTCGAGAGCGTAGCCCGAGACAAAAAAAACAACCAAGCGTTAAGTTTTTCTTTCTAACTTATATCATAGGCTGTCACTTTGTAAACATAAGGCGTGTCTAAATGTATTACAATGCTGACCGATTAACATGTCCAATGAAAATCAATAGCACGGTATTGTGATTTTAAAGTTGTGGACTTCAATACAACTCGACCACGAAAATCGATAGAGGTCACGTTAACCGAAGTAAAGTACAATAAAGTTGTATATATACAGTGCAGGATATAGAGGATCTTGCATGAGTGCTCATTACATACGAGTTTTATTAAACGAGTGGACAAAATAATATGACACGAGGCTTTGCCGAGTGTTATATCGTTTTTGTCGACGAGTTTAATAAAACTCGTATGTAATGAGCACGAATGTAAGATTCTATTTATCACATAACATTAGAGAACGCTCCTATTCGTTCAAAATGATGATGTACGCTGCATAGGTTTCAGCCAAAATTTAGCGGTACAACGAACGCGACGTCATGACGACGTTGGTATTATCCTGACGTAATGGGTCAATCAATGCATGGATTGGCTTACGTCGCGTCAGGCTAATTTGCATATTTATTGCACACTCTGGGAGTGCCGAACGATATTTACGGCACGGCTTTACGGCACAGCTGGACCGCGGGTTATGTGATAAAATATTATCCTGCACTGTAGTAATTGCACTCATTCCTTTGCAAATTAAGACACACCCCATCAATTATCATCGGATTTAGCCACACCGCCTCAGTTAACATCAATGTAAATTGCCATGATATAACTACAATTATGCACTGGAAATAGTGCAATAACTACAATTATGTACTGAATGTGCCTTTTTGACAACAGCACCACACAATTACGCCTTGTAATATGATACAAATTAGATTTGATCGGACTACACCCTCGCCTTGATACGATGACGTCTTTTTTAGTTATTTTATATCTATAACTTATTAAAATGTTGCGAACATTTTCTTACGTATTTTTGTACTTATGACCATTTTATTACTTTAATACGAAATTTGAAAATTGTTAAGTAAGTCCGCTAGTAGCACAAAGGTAAAAACTATGATCGTTCGCGAATAAAACATGTTAAAAATATCAATTCAGTAAAAAAATTAATCAAAATGCACACTTTTGACGGTACTTCGTTGACTCACGTCACCTGTAGATACAAACCTTCAATGACGTCACCGGGTTCGTATTCCGTAGCGTTCAGCCTGAACGAAAATGGACTAGGTGGATCTGTCTTTGCCGAGATGTTGTGGTTTGGTATCATATAGGTGCAAACTACCGTTGAATTCGGTGGCCCCAATGAGTAGCCATGACAATAGCACGTCACCAAGACGACAAGGAAAGCTACGTATTGGTACATGTTTAGAAGTACTAGTAGTTAATTTCCTGTAGACTGTACTCTGTAAAACAATCATGAAGATGATAACATTACTTGCATTACCAGGGTAGCAATACCACGTGGCTTTTGGCTACAGTTAAGTAGAAATTTGTAAACATTGGAACACAAATATAGTCATAAGTATTTTATTTCTTCATCGATTTCTATAAAATATACGCCACGCTAAGGGGAAAAGTATTTGCTTTCCGTGAAATGTAAGATCTTTTCAGCAGTTTTACTGATTTTTCCACTGCCCTGCGAAACATACACGTTCCACGGTTTCATAAGGAAGTGGACAAAACGGCACATCTGCGGAAAAAGATTTTATATTTCCTGGAAAGCAAATAATTGTCCTCTTAGCATGGCGTATACTTCAAATAAATCGATGAAGAAATAAAATACTTATGGCTTTTTTATTTTCCAATGTTTACAAATTTCTTCTTGTAACTGTAGTCAAAGGTCACGTGGTATTGCTACACTGATTACATACAAGCCAACATAACATGGAAGGAGATAATAAGATTCGACTTACCCAGGAAAAACAAGAGAGAAAACTTGTAATATAAGGAATCAAAGCACTGAGAGTATTGGTGGGAGGCGATCTGGTTGCTGCTATTAAAGCTTAAACCGACTTTACACGTTTAATGTTCGTTTTCTTACTGCCGATCTTGTATTGAATGTCAAAATAGGCATATGTGACTATATAGGCATGTTGGGTATCAAAATAATTGTTAAAAGGTGCATATTAATTTATATTTAATACGTGTATTGAATGCGTATATCAAAAGTGGCTTTAAAATAATACTACGCGCCTATTTATCAGATTCTACAGTACCGTCTTGTAATCACTTCCCTCACAGCGTGAGACAGTCTATAGAAAGCGGCTAGCTAGTACAGCGACACCATATGATTGCATAACAGTACTTTGCAGACCGTATACGATTCATTGATAAAACCATCACTTGACCGTAGTCTGAAGTTTCTAAAAATAGTTTTACAGCCGGAACATTTGATGAAGACGTTATTTTCGTATTATGAAACAAGTTCGGTATCGGCCGGTGTAGTGATTTTTTGGCAAAAATATCGATTTAACGATCAGTTTCACAATAATTTTTTATCTTAGAATAAACAAATGTTGCTGATTGGCTTAAATCAGTTAAAAAATTTGGAGAAACATATGTAGCAGTATTGGGAATGTTGACAGTTTCTGGAGCTACTTGAATGCAGATTCACATAGCAGCCTAAAGGCGGTTAATTTTGTATTAAGAAATGGGCAATGGTAGTAATGAGAGGCTTAAACGCCTCCCAAAAACACTCTGGAAAGCTGTATCCGTTTGTCACTACAATTGTATAAACAAAATGTCGTTTCGCCAGATGTCGGACCACATCCTCTCCTCAAACATTTACAATGATAAGAAGGTCTTACAAAATTTAAACGATGTGTTGTGTATTAGGCCTACATGCGTCGCAAACAGCCCGAAAATTGGTAAGTAATCCATAAATGTATACGTATATGAGTAGTACAATTGAATGAAGAAATGTTTTCTGTATGCAGTTAAAATAATACAATCTTTCTCGACTTTTAAATGGAAGTTGTAATTTTATAAATATTACAATAACTATAAAATTCTTATGACAAAATGCAGCATAACTTCCCCTAAAAATTATGGATCATTTATTACAAAATTATACAAGTACCATGTTTAACGAGTTTGGTATGGTGCGGCCCATGATCGAAACCATAATCCCCCGCACGTTCAAGAGCGGGTGTTTTCATGGATACCGCACTATGTTACATATATTTAGCCCATGAATAGTATTTTTTATTTTGACCACAGCGGCAAAGACGTAAACGCCAAATCATGTGTTACTAACATGAGATATTTTTGTTTTGTTTGATCGTGTTTTATTGAATGTCTTACGGGGATAATAATGGTAATAATTCGATTTTCACTCGATTATGTTGTTTACTAAGAAGTTGATATAATCAGGAACGCCAGAAGTCAATTACACGCGATTACTACATATATATGAATATACCTATAGTCCAGTCAGGGTAAGAATACAGTAATGCAGCGATCGGGAGTCCACTATTACGGTGTAAAACCAATTATAAATGCTTAAACAGACATCCATAATTACAATGCTAAACTAACAAACTATATTCTCACTACCTATTCAGACGATGGTTGTATTATTCTGTGTACTCATAAACGGCTACGTCACTGTCACCAGATCCTAACTGGATTATAGTAGATAGAATCTGGCCATTCTGCATTTGGGATCTGTATGTCGTATGTTCTCTTGTTCGGCTATATAGATGATGCCTTAAGAACGTCTTATGGCCTAGCCCAAACACAAATACATATATACTTACACTTACCCTGACCATTATATCGATTTACGTAGAGCAATAAATTGTCATTTCTATTTAAACAATTTAACAAATAATGTCTGTAACCATTCTCATCATACGAGACATAGGTGTCTTTTTGATCCGCCATGTTTGCCTGTGATATCTACCAACTCTTTCCATAGTGGAAACAAGCGGATACATCAAGACTCAAACGTGAAAACTAGGCCCTTTCCGTTTGTATCCGGTAAATATACCAATGCATAAAGACCGAGGTGATCAGAATGCTGTTAACAAAAGAAGGAAGAATTGATAGACTTAAGAGAGGTAACTGAATAAAGGCGCTCGGTAACGCTTTGCTTAGTCAACGGACCCCTGCAATTGCCTTACAAAATGCATAATCTTGGCAAAGGCATGACCCTCTGATTTTCAGTATACGTTGTCATTTTTAAATGCAATAAAATCAAAATAAAGTGCAAATGTTACGAGATGAGTGTGGTCTTTTTTAGCGCAATACCCTAGACATCGACATACCTACTCGTTTTTTAAACGACCGAACCCTTACTCGGCACTCAACGAATAAGTGAAAAAGGCGTGTACTTGTCGTGATGTATTTTCACAATGTGGATGGATAATCACATTAGGACTTCAAAAAATAAATTATAAAGGTAGGCTTACTTGATATTCGTATGTTTGTATTGAAGGGAATGAAAAGGCTTATTATCGTTTGCGTGTGAAATAAAAGTTGGTGAATAGAATAATGTATATTTGCTTAATAGCATTCTATACATCTGCGTCCCGCCCGTTAGAGGTATTTCACATTGATAAAATCCTTATATAAGTTTAATAACACGCTCATATCTTATCGTAGACTAGAATTTCAATCTTTTACAAGTACACGGTTGTGGCTCCATGGTTGTGAATTCCATGGCCCATATTTTCTCCACCAGTTCATGTTTATTGATATCATTTCGTAACCTTTAACAAAATGAGACAGTTAAGTAGACTGTGGCATCAGCAAAGAGTCGCACCTGAGAAGTCATTAAGAAAGTAAACCGTTTATGCAATTATCACAATACTCAGATATATGACCGCGTGCTTTTATGCTGAGTATAATATATACTCAGCGTCAATGAAAAGTTACCACCCTATTGACTCTTATATTTTAAAATTCACGTTACACTGTTCTAAAAACCGAACACGACTATGTTTGGACCTTACTGTGTAGTCAAAGCTATCCTATTTA
Organism: Spisula solida; assembly: GCA_947247005.1. Classification (NCBI taxonomy): domain Eukaryota; kingdom Metazoa; phylum Mollusca; class Bivalvia; order Venerida; family Mactridae; genus Spisula; species Spisula solida. The sequence goes on along the minus strand of OX365948.1, from coordinate 42,008,390 downwards.
ACAATATTCAAATGCACACACTATAAAACTTATGTACCGATAGGTCATATTGTATACAAAATACGAAGTATATATAAGTGGTAACTTTTCAGTGACGCCCAGTATACATGTACAAACTGATATTTCTCATCCTCATTATACATTGCTGTATTCTTGCGTTTTCTTTTCGGTAAGATTATATGATGTTGCATTTATCTATTTGTGATAGTCTTTTAATCAGTTACTACATGTATATCACTCATGACTGTAAATATGCATTTTATTTTGTGACTTCTTTGTTCCTTCGCATTTGTATATTTATGTAAAATCATATATCGCATGTTATTATGTTAATTAAATGCATGTAAATGCATATCCTTTAGGATATAGAGGTATTACCTTATCTTGTTGTATGTACAAACTTTACCGTAGTGTGTTAAACAATAGATTACGAAAATGGTCCGATGCAAATTGTGTTTTCCATGATGAGCAAAACAGATTCCGGACAAATAGAGGTATAATAGACGAATTGTCTTCATATTGTTGATCATAGAAAGAAAAATAAATTGTCAACCTTTTGCTCATCCATTGCTTTCAGTAAGGCGTATGACCTTGCTGACAGAGGAAAATTATTGGCTAACTGACTGATTATGGGGTTAGGGGTTGCATGCTTAAGTCACTGCAAAATATATACAAATCTGTTCAATCCTGTGTTCGGATAAATGGATTAACATCAGATTGGTTTAATGGTACATGTGGTCTCAGACAGGGTTGTACGCTTTCAAACCTTTTCACCGATTTTGTTCAATCTGTATTTGAACGACTTTGTATCTGCTGTAAAATCCCTGAATATTGATATAGATGAAAAAAGCATTCTTGCTGCCAACATCGTCTTGGTTGCTGAAGTGAGGCCGACTTGCAGATTTTGTCGGATACTGTGGATGCTTGGTGTGACACAAATGGAATGTATGTTAATGCTACTTTAGACCTAAGAGTATATATCCAGGTCTAACAAACAGTTCAAACGTGGTCTGAACAACCTGCAGACTGTGGACCGTTATGTTTATTTTGGAAATTTGCTTACTGAACACCTATATTTTGACATTACTGCAAAGGCGGCTTCTCGATCGGCGAGTAGGGCGTTGTGGTTGCTTATAGCAATATCCAAAAAACTAGGCGGTATGCCTTTCAATGTTTCTACAAAATTGTATGATACTACTAGTATTGTATGGCATGTTGTTTAGCATGGCACTGCCATTTGGGGAGAGATGTTATACCCTTGCATTGATGTAATTCATAACCGAGTCATGAAATTATGTTTGGGTGTTGGGAGGTTTACGCCGACTGCCGCTGTTGCAGGTAATATTGGTTTTTCTCCACATTTGGTTTCAAAAATATGGATAATTCAAGAATCAGTAAAAGAACAATGGTGTATTGTTTAAATAATGGACCAACTAGATGCAAAATGTGGATGTTTAGAACAAGGAATTTTATGTATGAAAATGGATGTCAGGATATTATTGATAATATGTTCTAACACAGAAAAAGTGTATCTACTAAATTGGTTGACCACCTTATGTTATGTTTTGATGAGATGTAAATAAATTGAGCCAGTCTCCAGGAAAACCTGCTATTTTGACAAAAAATTGGATTTTGAGATTTTTTATTATTTAAAAGAGTAATCTTAATGAAGCAAAATGCAAAAGAAATTTTGTTGAGATATTGATTTGTAAAGAAGTTACAGCTGTTTTGTGGAGGCCATAATCAGAGCCGTTTTGTGTGACGTCGCGATTTGTATAACTGAAACTAAATCAACATTGCATTTAAATGTGTTTGCAAAATGAGTTCAACTTACGATCATATACCCATAAGGTATATATTTGCATCCGTATTGAATTATAGCTTGTAAATGTGAATATTTAATTGAATAAATGAATACAAAGGAGTCAAGTGTTAATAGAATGTAATACTGTCAAGTTATTAACATTCGCGGTTGATTAATTTTCATTAATTTTGCGGCTGAAATAGATAGAGAAATGAATTCCCCCTCGAATAATTGACCTCAAAATACGCATAAAGAGATTTTTCTTTCACGAATTTAAGAAACCGCCAAATAACCATTTTGTCAATATCCGCGAAAATTACTACCCACGAAAATTAATGATTTTACAATACATTTGCTAAATGCATTCATTGAAAACACCCGTCTGGTACACCACAGTGATGCATCCACTCATTTGTGCATGACGTGAAACTTGATAGTGTATTTTGCATGGATCTTTTATATATCCATATCGCCCTCAGCAATAATTTATTCACGTTTATTGTTTACAATTTATTAAATATATTCAAGCCAGTAGCTATGCTCATGTCACAAATCATGAGAACGCTTAAACATACTGCGACACATTTGTAGCAAATACAAAAAATGAAAGTGATAAACATTATGGCGATCACCAGGAACTTTGTTATATAGCGATATTAGCAAGTACGTATTGCGTTCTCAATGGAGCACATAACACGCATAGACTGACACTGAACGTCCCAAAATTAGTACCCGCAAACTAAAGCCGGGTTTCCATGGAGCGTATTATTTCAGCGCTGATTTTTGGCGCGTAACTACGCGTTGATTACGCGCCGAAAAACTGTTTCCATGAAGCCGACAACAGACGCGCTTTTTGGATAAAAAACGCATACTTTTTTCAAAGAAAAGGCGACTTCCAGGCCGTAACAAAGGATACAACTACACATTTTCTAGTCAATTTGTAAGATTAGGGGTAGAGAAGATGGTGCTTGCGTTTTTAGTCAGACAAAAGATAATGTTACTCAAAGAGACTTCTATGAGCTTCTCGTAAACATGTAAACCTAAATTCATGTAATTCTGTAATTCAAGATAAGTTGCATCACTGGAACACTACTAAATCCGAGGAAACAACGTCAATTTATACCTAAAATGCCATTTTACGCGGGTACACATGCGTAAAAAATCGCTACCCGAAAAATATAAAAACAAACGTATTTTGTCATTACTTAGACATTTACAAACAATGGATGTTGTATTAGTAATTGATATGTCATTACGAGCAGCTTCACCATCAATATCGCCGTTAGGTATGAACAGATATTAATCTAGCTTTTAACATTTTATAACATGGTTGGGATATGTGGCAAAGAAATCAGTTTCAAATGTTTGAACAACCTGTGCAAACTTTGACTACATGTACGTGTATTTGTAAATCTAATTTAAATACAGCTTATGTTTACTTAAACATTGAACATTCATATTCTATATAAATGTAATATAAAATTAATGTAAATAACTTAGAATTTGTAAAAGGTTGGTTCAATCACAGGAATTTGAAGTTCTACCTATAAAGTATTATACAAGTCGGTCCATCACATATCACTCTACATTATTTTGTTAGCACATGCTACGGGATTCCATTTTAGAGGGGAAAAGGCGTTGCGTTCCTTGTATTTTATATATGAGCCAGTCTCCAGGAAAACCTGCTATAATGACATTATGTAATTACTATATATAACAAGATTTTGATAAAGCTCTAAAATAAGAAAAAATACATATCTATTGATTTTATTTTAAGTAATTGACCCATATAGTACTATACCTTAGCTTTAAATTTTCCTATGAATTATGTCGAAAACACATTCTTCGTTGCTATGGTGACCAATTTCAGAAAAGTACTCCGATTGAAAAAACGAGGATTTAGTTGTTTAAAACAGAAGTAGCCTTTCTCTGAATGCAAACAATTTCGATTTTGATATATATTTTGAAAAGTGAAACATAATTTTAGAATTTGGTACTATTTTGAACAGTTTATGTCATGAATTGAAAAAAAAGTTGTAATAATAAAATACTTACTTTCAGTTACGTCAAATAACGTTTGAATGACATTTGCGACGTCGCACAAAAAGCTCCAAATAGGGACTCTACAAAAACAGCTGTAACGTCCTTAAAACTCAAGATACTAACTTTTTTTTTTGCAATTTGCATATTTAAAAACATTACCCTGTAATACTATGGAAAATCTTAAAGTCAATATTTTTGTCAAAATAGCAGGTTTTCCTGGAGACTGGCTCATATGTATGTAGAGTGATTTGTGATATAATTTTATATGTGCATGTACGTGTATTATAGTCTTTATAAATTGGCGGATAATAAATCTATGATGTAGAAAGAGATATGTAATTAATGATTCAACTATATACGGTACACGAAATTTAATAAACTCATCTCGTCATAGTAACAGTTCGCGATGACCTTAAGGGGCATATTTTAGAAAAATTTCCCATGGCTTCATTTTTCGTTGTATTCACGAGATATCTCCAAGGGACGTTTAGGGACATATTTTAGAATTTTCCCATAGCTTCATTTTTCTGAAAACGGAAATCTCAAAAAAGACTCCGTAACATGAATGGTCAGTTACGCGGACTTTCTCTGCCCTAAAATTCACCTTAATATTGGGCATTTACGCGGACTTTCTCTGCCTTAAAATTCACCTTAATATTGGACTTTTACGCGGACTTTCTCTGTCTTAAAATACAGCTTAATACTGGACAGTTACGCGGACTTTCTCTGTCTTAAAATACACCTTAATACTGGACAGTTACGCGGACTTTCTCTGCCTTAAAGTACACCTAAATATTGTCTGATGCACATTTTTAACACTAAGTCTTGTGATGACATGTTTGTACTTTTGCATCTTACATAAACATGCAACACCAATGTTTAATCTTGTCTGAATAAGTTCACACTACCGACATACTAGTACATGCAATACGATAACTCCCCATTACTGAACAATGATTGGCAATTATTGAAACGCGTAATTCCTTGGGTGTATTTTAAAAATAAAAAGTACGTACACATTGGCAGGTCATCAATTGTTTTCTTGTGCTTAAAACATACGAGTTATAGTATTGTTTTAAATTTTGATTTTATTGTGTATACATGCACCAAACAGCAGTATTTTCAACTATTTTGAAAATAATTTGTTACTTTCGTATAGATCTTATTTCAATATAACACTTAATAAAAATCATGAAATAAAATAGATACAGTCACAGAGTCTTTACATCTTCTATAAATAAAGGTAATAATAATAAATATAATAATAATTAATTTATCACTTACGTTTTGGTGTCCTGTGGCCTGGTGTTCAAAAATAAGTATCAAGCAGGTATGTCCTTTACTTATATAATTTATTTGTGGTATTTGCCGCGTACCTCATGCGTTTAAGCAGTCTGATCATGTTATCGGCGTAAATACCCGATTTAACTTGATGCATCAAAAGCCGGAAATACTCGATCGGCAATAGACGGAAATGCCCGATGTTTCACGATCGACTGTTGCGTTAATGTCGCAATGTTACAAACTTTCTCACAAATAAATATAATGTGTAATTATATTTTAATCTGTTCTAAGTGGCTACATGTTTCTCCTTACGTGTCCTTGTTTTAGTCGTGACTTCTTCGCTTTGTGCAACGATGCGTAAATTTTGAGCATGTGTGATTTTAATCTGTTCTTTTTCAACCAAATATATTTTTAGATCTTTGTTGCTATAATTAGGTTGAGTTGCACCTTCATTATATTAATGGGCATGTATTCATCATTTATGTGTACGTGCGTTTATGCACGTACACCGTCATAGCGATTAGGCTCATTTGTATTTTATGGCTAACTTATGCATATACATCCCATTTAACGGGGAGCTTTTCATCTGACATTTATAGACAAGTCTGTGGGCTACACTAGTAGGAATGTGATTGCTTCTAGAACAAAACCAAAACGGCTGAAATACTCTACCCTACCCCTAACCATTGCAACACATCATTTTTAGTAGGTTAGGTCCTTTTAGCTCACCTGTCACAAAGTGACAGAGTGAGCTTTTGTGATCACTCGTCGTCCGTCAAAAATTGGCTTGTGTAGACACTAGATATCACATTTTTTGCCTAATCTTTATGAAACTTGGTCACAATGATCATCTCAACAAAATCTAAGTCAAGCTCAATATCGGGTTATCCGGGTCAAAAACTAGGTCACAAGGTCAAATCATCGAAAAACCTTGTGTAGTCACTAGAGGTCACAATTTTGACTTAATCTTTATGTAATTTGGTCACAATGATCATCTTAACAAAATCTATGGCAAGTTTGATATTGGGTATCGGGGATCAATAACTAGGTCACAAGGTCAAATCATAGAAAAAACGTGTGTAGTCACTAGAGGTCACAATTTTGGTCTAATCTTTATGAAACTTGGCCACAATGATCATCTTAACAAAATCTAGGGCAAGTTTGGTATTGGGTCATCCGGGGTCAAAAACTAGGTCACAAGGTCAAATAATAGAAAAACGTTGTGTAGTCACTAGAGGTCACAGTTTTGGCCTGATCTTCACGAAACTTATGCACAATGATCATAACAACAAAATCTAGGTCAAGTTGGATATTGGGTCATCGGGGGTCAATAACTAGGTCACAAGTTCAAATCATAGAAAACCCTTGCGTAGTCACTAGAGGTCACAATTTGGTCTAATCTTTATTAAGCTCGGTCACAATGATCATCTCAACAGAATCTAGATCAAGTTCGATATGCGGTCATCTGGGGTCAAAAACTAGGTCAAATAATAGAAAACCCTTGTGTAGTCACTAGAGGTCACAGTTTTGGCCTGATCTTTACGGTCCTTAGTCAAAATGATCATCTCAACAAAATCTAAGTCAAGTTTGATATTGGTTTATCTGGGGTCAAAAACTAGGTCATTAGGTCGAATCATATAAAAACCTTGTGTAGGCGCTAGAGGTCACAATATTGGCCTAATCTTTATGAAACTTGGTCACAATGATCATCTCAACAAAATCTAGGTCAAGCTCGACAGAGCGACCTTGGGCCCTTTGGGCCCTCTTGTTTATTTTAAGACCAAAAATGGAGGAATAATCACAACCCCTTAACCAGGTGGTAATAGTCATGGAACCGGAATGTAAACCATCTTGATCATTCTGATCACCTCGGCCTATATGCATTGCAATCATGAGACTCCGGTATATAATGACCGAACTTTTGCGATTGTCATCTTGATGATTACCAAAACTACTAAATAAATATGATTCCATCCGGGTTTTACCCGCATGACCCTACTTTCACTTTGGTATCTTAGAACAAAATTCCAGTTCGAACTTGTCAAGCCACGATCGAAAAAACTTTCAAAATGTTCACACATACAAACAAATAAAAGATAATTCAATTGTTATATACACATTTTCTTAAAAATTGTTGAAAATTACAATATTGGTTGAGATTTTCTGGCACTTGTTTCTTGCTCGGATGAATTGTTTGTGGAGAAATTACATAGTTAAAATCGTAGTGATTTCTGTGATGGTATGTAATACGAAAACTGGGGGTCCCCCCCCCCCCCCCCAGTAAAAATACATTTACGTATTTTAGATTTATGACATCATATACCTAGTAAAGGTGAGTAATGTAATCAATGTTCGCGACATTCTCGTGTACACCAGGGTAAGTTCAGAGACGATATTTGCCAAACTACTGACTATTCACATCATCCCAACTAGGTTTTAACGTCTTCGGATAATTTATATCTTTATAGTATGCCATATTATAACCGATATTAGTAGAATTGCTCAAATTAACCAATATTGGGCTGCTGATCTCACGCAAATATTGACCGCAGCACTTTACATAAGTTTGGAATGAGTGTTTTCCGAGATGTATTTTATTAACTAAGCATTCTCACATCGTACAACCCGCTGTGTGTAAGACAGTTCTGTATGTTGAAGGCAGAGACACACGCGTTTTACGCCACTAGAGTGGGGTAAGTATTTGTTATTTTATATGTGTTTTGCGTTGCTTTTGAAAGCGATCACATACATAAATCGTTCACGCGATGAATGAACAATAAGTATATACAACTTATGTGCCCTAAAATGCCATATTATTCGAGTAAACAGGGTTTAGGCATGCGATGTTTGCCAAAAGTTCGAAACTTTCGCCTTTTACATTGAATTCTCAACTTTATTCGTGGTTTGGAACAATTCTAAAACATTTAATACAAACTTCAATCCTTCCTCAATATATCTGTCGTTTTCGTTTTGGAAAATGTGCATTTTCTGTGAAGATACAGAGGTTTAAATTGAACGAGGTACCAAAAAAATGCTAACGAAATAGGCAGTTCTGTTTTTCGAATGATAACGACAAAGGCAGAGCGTAAAATATTATGCTAACGCAGAGGCAGAGATTCTAATGACTTGACAGGGCCATAAAACCCCTTTGTACGATTTGTATGTTATAAATATAACCCAGATTCATGTTAGGCTGTATTACAAAGTCCATTTCACCAAGAATCACGAGTGTTTAGTGGTTATTTTCGTCCAGTTGATTAACGGAATATATTACATACCTGGTGATCGCTGACGCTGGCAATTGTCGGTTGTAATTGGCCTTTTATGTCTGTTAATGATGAGTGCATGGCTTTTTGGGGGCGTAAGCTCTTCAAGCACTGTCTTAGAGTTTAGAAACGAATGGTTCTCTTAGTATTCCATCGATAATATAAGCAAAATGTTAACAAAATGACGGTGAATTTTGCAGTTTTTGGGAGGCGCAATAAGTCATACAAGTTGAATTTTATAGTTTCCTAATCATTGAAGTCATACAATGGCCGGACATCAAAGGTTGTTGCTCTGTCGAGGAGGTTGTACTTTACATCTTATTCGTGCTGGAGCTTTAATTCTCTAAATAAGTACATGTCCATGCACGTCTGCATATTTAATAAATGCAGATCTATGACAGTTAGGTATAAATACAGCACTTGTTTGTCAGCAGTTTACATGAACTGTAAGTCATCGACACTGGAATTTTTACGTGACACTCTATTAAACTGCTTTATGTAATATAGAAAGAGGATATTTGTTTGTTTTGATTGAATATGGTTTCTATCTCATCGTGTAGTGATAAAATTCAATATTTTCAAGAGCGCGTATATTCTATTTATTTAATGCTTATCGGGTGTCAAAACTGGTACTATTATGCCAAATTAGAATCTACCACTGTGATTAGGCTGCGTATGAATATATTATTCCATTCATATTTTCCGCCATCTTTGATTATGGTGAATAGGTGAAAACAACCTTTTTGAGAATTTTGCACCAACTTGTAGGAAATGTTCTAACTAAGAATAAAAAATCCGCATGACATGTTTCCGTTCAGTAATAAAAAAGTAAAAAGAGACAGTTTAGTATTGAGTTTTTGGTAAAATTAAAGTAGTCCCTGTGCGGGGGCGGAGCTTATATCAGTAATATTGTAGGTGATAACCAGTGACTGATTTAGGTTTTATTGCACTGATAGAACTCCATATCTCATCAGTTAGCATTAAATAAATACTTTTATCACATGTTTGACGTCGCGGCAGTGTAATAAAGCCATTATTTATTTTTGATAATACACTAGTGTAATAAAGCTATCACGCGACGTCATTTAAAGTATAGGCGACGTCGTCAAAGTTGCGCGTTTATTATAGTGAAAAATACGTAGCTATTTTATGTTTTGGCCGGAAAAGGCTAACATATGATAAAAAGAACATTACATTTGTGATTTTCCACATTAAATTTATTAAACTCGTTGAAAAAATCGATAAAATCCTCGGCAGAGCCTCGCATTTTATTATTTTATTCAACTCGTTTAATAAATTCAATATGGAAAGACACTCATGTAATATCCTCTATTTTATTTGTTCGAGAATCGACCAACTATAGTTATATACACACGTTTCTGCAATCGACTATACTTTAGTTGATGAAACTACTTTTCTTCCTACACCGCCGCTAGGCAGTGCCATCTTTGCAATAGTAAACCGGTCCGTCGGTATTGCATAACTACCGACACGGATGTCAACCGTCATGCAAAATAGTTCCATCAATTGCAGCATATATATATACTACAAAACTACTTCATATTTCTAAATCTATAGGGCAGTTGGATATCCCAATTAATAATTTAAACCTATTTCCAGTATGTCTTTGTATTTACAAAGCAATTACCACTTCTGTTAACTGCCTTCCGTACGTTTTTCGTCGGCTTAAACTGTTACGTAATCATATACTGTGATACAGACCCAGTATTTCTAATTATATCGAGGTCATGGTTCCATGCGTTATCAATCTAGCTACTCTCAACGAGCGATACGCGTAATATCCATAACTCCGAGCATCACTCTATATAAACTGTTACACATGCACGTAGTTGGTTAGGTTAGATTAATCAGACGTACGGTAGTATCCGATATTACATGTATCTGGGTTATTTGGACTAATACATTTAAACATACACCGGAATAAACTTGATCAGCATCCAAACTGCTGAAAAATACTAGAAATTATCTGGCCGCAGAAAACTATTTGACTTGTACTTCCTGCATGCATTCATTCCAATCGTGAAAGCTCGGACATTTCCGTTTGTCTCCGGTAAATATTTCAATGCATGTACAGGCCGAGGTGATCAGAATGGTATTCATTCGAACAACTGCTGGCTTTCAGTGCTTTGATTTTATCTGAAATGTTATTGATAACAACTACATTTGTACATCGTAAATCTAATTATACATAAAGAACTTGCGTCTCGTCTTATTGGTATTATGCTACGCCCCGTTGCATAATTATCTGCGGTCCGGATGACGTTAGATGATGTCATTAAGACCAAACAACTTAGCATGGAATAATATGTTACATGATATACGTGATGCTACATGAGCACGTGTTGCCCAACTGTTTTAAGCAGTCAGCCCATAAATAGATGTAAGACCGTATCTCTGTGACTGTTTAAATAACCTGACTGTTTTATTTATAAAATGCAGATTAATACTAAGATCATATGTTCCACTGCACATGAATAGCAATGTATCGGGGCATGACGATGTTTTACGTCACTATGGATTATGTTTTTCGTGTGAGTTATTCACGAAAAATAGTCAAATAAAATTTGTAACATTCAAATAACATACATTTTTGCATTAAGTTCCCTGTCAAGTAATTTGAATTGCTGCATTTCGAACTTACGTATTCTATAGAATGCTAAAATCTTTTCGTTTCTTAACTTCATGATAACAAATGGAGCGCTTAATGCCCCCAAAACACACCAGTTCGTCATTTGCAGACATAAAGGGCCACTCACAACCGATGATTGCCGGCGTCAGCGATCACCAGGTATGTAATGTATTCCGTTTATCAACTGGACTAAAATAACCACTAAACACTCGTGATTCTTGGTGAAATGGACTTTGGAATACAGCCTAACATGAATCTTGGTTATATTGATAACATAGAAATCGTACAAAGGGGTTTTATGGCCCTGTCAATTCATTAGAATTTCTGCCTTTGACGTTAGCATAAGTCTCTTATCTCTGCCTCTGCGTTAGCATTAATATTTTACGCTCTGCCTTTGTCGTTATCATTCGAAAAACAGAACTGCCTATTTCGTTAGCATTTTTTTGGTACCTCGTGCAATTTAAACCTCTTTATCTTCACAGAAAATGCACATTTTCCAAAACGGAAACGACAGATATATTGAGGAAGGATTGAAGTTTGTATTCAATGTTTTAGAATTGTTCCCAACCACGAATTAAGTTGAGAATTCAATGTAAAAGGCGAAAGTTTCGAACTTTTGGCAAACATCGCATACCTAAACCCTGTTTACTCGAATAATATGGCATTTTAGGGCACATAAATTGTATATACTTATTGTTCATTCATCGCGTGAACGATATATGTAAGTGATCGCTTTCAAAAGCAACGCAAAACACATATAAAATAACAAATACTTACCCCACTCTAGTGGCGTAAAACGCGTGTGTCTCTGCCTTCAACATACATAACTGCCTTACACACAGCGGGTTGTACGGTGTGATTCTGTTTGTATTGAACCTAAATGGCTTAATTCCGAATTTCTGAAAAATTGATCAAAGTACAACACTGATACACACCAGAATAGACAGAGGTGCGTGTAAGGTGTATTGATGTTTACTGTACAGAGTATTGCACGTTTGCTGACGCTTCCATACACACTAAATTAAACTAGGAAATTAGCTAATAGCCAAGAACGATACTTAGTACCAATCTAACATTATAACTACCGTTTGCCTTCAAAAATGTTGCTTGCTATGAACCTCAAAAGATTGAGTTTGAATATTTGAGTGTATGTAGGATTACTTACATATGGTAGGGTGACAATCTCAAGAAAAAAAAGTTGGGGTAGGACCTCTCTGTTAACAAGACATGTCATATACCAAAATGTTCGGGAAAGACTGTAGTATCTGAGACTGCCGTTTTGAGAAATTCAAGATGGCGTCCAAGATGGCCGCCTTTTTGACAGTATTAGCTTAATAATAATGTTTTGAAAATATCAGGAATATGATGCAACTTTTTGAAATAACTTTGCTTAATTGTTATAGACACAGCATAACTCTTTTGAACTAAAATATTTTTAGAATCTTCAAAGGTCAATGTCAAGGTCATTTACAGGTAAAACCAATGTAAAAATGACTTAAAACGCGTTTTCACCTGGTATCTTCTTTGTTTGTATAGCATTTATTTACAAAAACTATCCAAATTGATCATTTAAATGAAGGTTTACATTCAACAGTTTAAATAAAACTACTTTGGAACACTTTGGCATTCAAGTAATGGGGATACACAGTATAACTTGTACTATGTTCTTTTCTTACCCCACCCACCATTTTTATACAAGAAATATGTACTCATGTATTCTGAAAGTTTTACAAAAGATGTCTGTGATACAAATGTTTAATATTATGATATATCTATAGTGGCATTCTAAAAATATATCATTTGTGACTAAAATTCACCAGCAAAATCCAAGATGGAGTCCAAGATGGCCGCCGTAATATATAATGTCCCTTGTATAGCATTAAGCAGGATTAAAACAGTTGTTTTTCAGGTGAGGTGGCCACAAAAGTAGAACAAGAACTGATTCATACCAAAATGTCCTTATGTGACTATAAGTTAGTGTATAGACTTGCTGTCATACATTGTAAAAGGGTGGTGAGGACCAGGAAATCCAAGATGGCCGCCATTAATGGTCAATCCATATAAAGTATGTTCAAATTAATATGAGGCAGTATCATACATGGGTGTAAAGATATATGTTAGCATGCAAATTACTCATTTGCTACTGTGCATCAAATAAGCATACTACATTGACCACTTTGAAGCAAAGTTCAAGGTCATGTCAAGGTCAAAGTATGAAAAATAAATGAAAAATACTATTCCTGGTGATGATTAGTACCACATACCAGTAGGTCATTGATAAGGTGTACACGTATAAATTGGTGGTGTAGAATACATCTTTTGGTCTTGTATAGATGTACTTGGAGGTTGTTTAGAACACCATAATGGCATTGAATTAGTGTAATTGTTGGATGTGGGTACCCCAGTACTCATGAAATGGGTGTATGAGATGGAGGCGAGTACGGTAATGTCATAGGGCAGTGGGTTTATTGGGTGATGATGAATACCCCATAGGACATTGAATTTGTGTATTGTTTGGTGCTTGGTGCCCTATACAGCCTGAAATGAGTGTACTATGTGGATGAGTGTATTCCATAGGAATTTGAATGAGTGCATTTGGTGGTGGTGAGGACTACCAAATACTTTATTAAAGGGTATAATTTATTATGTGGTGGTGATCAGTACCTAATGTGATATAATGTACGTGTAGGGGGAACTTAGTGATTGAGTGCATTTGGTGCAGGTTGTTATCCCATAGGGCATTGAATTGGTGTATTATATGGTGGTTAGCACTCTATATTGTCTTAAATAGGTAAATATTTGGGTTGTGAGTATGTCATATGGCCTTAAACCAGTGTAATCGGAGAAGAGGTTGTGCTATTAGGGATCTGAATGGGTGTATTTGGTGGTACTGAGATACCCACCCATGCCAAATACATTGTACACTCATTCAATGCCCTGTAGGATAGGCACCACCACCTAAAACGCCCATTTCAGGCCTTTTGGGACACCAACCACTAAGAAATACACCTATTCAGTGACATAATTATAGAATATTCAACATGATTAAATTAACAAAAACAAGGCCTTTCGCATTATCACAAACACATTTAATACCTACAATGGGATACTAGTACTCAACACAACCAAATTACACATTCAATATCATATTGGGTTTTCTTTACCAATTAATACACACAATCAATGGTATTTGTGGAATTCAGTTCAGGACATTTGGGTATGTATCATCCCCAAATACACCCATATGACATTTTCATAACCCATCAAGTCACACACGTCCCTATAGTGAACTAACCACTAAATAATACACCCCATTTCAGGCCATTTGGTGTACCCACCAACACCAAATACACCAATCCAATGCTCTAATGGATTCTCACCACCACAAAATAAACCCAATCAAAGCACCTGATACTCCCATTCAATGTCCTATTGGGTACCTACGTCCACCTTATACACTCATTCAATGCCCTATGGGATACTCGCCACCACCTAATACACTCATTCAATGCCCTATGGGGTACTCCCCACCACATAATATACACAGTCAATGCCCTATGGGGTACTTGCCAGTTGCCACCACCTAATATATTCATTCAATGTCCTATGGGGTACTTGCCACCACCTAATACACTCATTCAATGCCCTATGGGATACTCGCCACCACCAAATACACTCATTCAATCCCCTATGGGGAACTTGACATCATCTAATACACTCACTCAATGCCCTATGGGGTACTCCCCACCACCTAATACACTCATTCAATGCCCTACGGGGTACTTCCACCACATAACATACACATTCAATGCCCTAATGGGTACTTGCCACCACCTAATATATTCATTCAATGTCCTATGGGGTACTCGCCACCACCTAATACACTCATTCAATGCCCTATGGGGTACTCACCACCACCTAATACACTCATTCAATGTACTATGGGGTACTTGCCACCACCTAATACACTCATTCAATGCCCTACGGGGTACTCCCCACCACCTAATACACTCATTCAATGCCCTATGGGATACTCCCACCACATAATATACACATTCAATGCCCTAAGGGGTACTCGCCACCACCTAATACACTCATTCAATGTACTATGGGGTACGAGCCACCACCTAATACACTCATTCAATGTACTATAGGGTACTCGTCACCACCTTATATACACATTCAATGTCCTATGGGGTACTTGCCACCACCTAATACACTCATTCAATGTACTATGGGGTACTCGCCACCACCTTATATACCCATTCAATGCCCTGTGGGGTACTCGCCACAACCTAATACACTCATTCAATGTACCATGGGGTACTTGCCACCACCTTATATACACATTCAATGTCCTATGGGGTACTCGTCACCACCTTATATACACATTCAATGTACTATGGGGTACTTGCCACCACCTTATATACACATTCAATGTACTATGGGGTACT
The DNA here is from genome assembly GCA_947247005.1 of Spisula solida. NCBI lineage: Eukaryota > Metazoa > Mollusca > Bivalvia > Venerida > Mactridae > Spisula > Spisula solida. Next base: position 41,992,889 of record OX365948.1, on the reverse strand, counting down.
TGCCACCACCTTATATACACATTCAATGTACTATGGGGTACTTGCCACCACCTTATATACACATTCAATGTACTATGGGGTACTTGTCACCACCTTATATACACATTCAATGTACTATGGGGTACTCGCCACCACCTTATATACACATTCAATGTACTATGGGGTACTAGCCACCACCTTATATACACATTCAATGTACTATGGGGGTACTCGCCACCACCTTATATACACATTCAATGTACTATGGGGTACTTGCCACCACCTTATATACACATTCAATGTACTATGGGGTACTCGCCACCACCTTATATACATATTCAATGTACTATGGGGTACTTTCCACCACCTAATACACTCATTCAATATCCTATGGGGTACTCGCAACCACCTTATACACCCATTCAATGTCCTATGGGGTACTCGCCACCACCTTATATACACATTCAATGTACTATGGGGTACTTTCCACCACCTAATACACTCATTCAATATCCTATGGGGTACTCGCAACCACCTTATACACCCATTCAATGTCCTATGGGGAACTTGTCATGGTAATAATTTAAACCAATGTACCCAATCAAGGTACTATAGGTACTGAAATTTCCACCACCTAATACACCCATTTCAGGCCATTTTGGCTACCCACCAACAACAAATACAACAATATACACCCATTAAGATCCCTTTGGGATACGAACGACCATATAATATACCCATTTCATGCCACATAGGGCTCTAACCTCCAAGAATCCCCCATTTCAGTGCCTAATGGGTATTTATTACCACCCAATACACCAATTCGATGCCCTATGTGGTACTCGCCACCATCTAGTACACCCAACAATGTAGGGTTACAACAAACACCAAACAAATGCCCTATTGAGCACTCACCACAACCAATTACACCCTTCAATGCCCTATAGGGTATTCACCTCCATCTAATACACCAATTCAATGCTCTATGGGGAAATACCCTGCGCCAATACACTCATTCAAGGCCCTATAGTGAACTCACCACCACCTAATACACAATTTAAGGCCATTTGGGGTACCACCAACACCAAAATACACACATCCAATCATCATTACTAAGTAAAGCTGATAAACCCACTCAAGGTCCTTATAGAAACTCACTCATTCAATGTCATATGGGTAACTCCAAACCACAAAGTACACCCACACATGTCCCATCGGATACTCACCACCACCTTGACATGACCTTGAACTTTTTTCAAAGTGGTCAATGTAGTATGCTTATTTAATGCACAGTAGCAAATGAGTTTTTTTGCATGCTAACATGTATCTTTACAGCCATGTATGATACTATCTCGTAGTAATTTGAAATACTTTATATGGATTGACCATTTATGGCGGCCATCTTGGTTTCCTGGTCCTCACCACCCTTTTACAATGTACGACGGCAGGTCTATACACTAATTTATAGTCACATAAGGACATTTTGGTATGAATCAGTTCTTGATCTACTTTTTGTGGCCACCTCACCTGAAAAACAACTTAATGCTATACAAGGGACATTATATATTACGGCGGCCATCTTGGACGCCATCTTGGATTTATCCGGTGAATTTTAGACATGAATAATATTTTTTGAATGCCAATATAGATGTATCATAATAATAAACATTTTTATCACAGACTTCTGTTGTAAACATTTCAGAATACATGAGTGCATATTTCTTGTATAAAAATGGTGGGTGGGGTAAGAAAAGCACATAGTACAAGATATACTGTATATATCCATTATTTGAATGCCAATGTGTTCCAAAGTAGTTTTATTTAAACTGTTGAATGTAAACCTTCATTTAAATGATCAATTTGGATAGTTTTCATAAATAAATGCTATACAAACAAAGAAGATACCAGGTGAAAACGTGTTTTAAGTCATTTTTACATTGGTTTTACCTGTAAATGACCTTGACATTGACCTTTGAAGATTCTAAAAATATTTTAGTTAAAAAGTGTTATGATGTGTCTATACCAATTAAGCAAAGTTATTTCAAAAAGTTGCATCTATTCCTGATATTTTCATAACATTAATATTAAGCCAATACTGTCAAAAAGGCGGCCATCTTGGACGCCATCTTGGATTTCTCGGAACGCCACTACTTTTGGCAATTTATGCCGGCAGTCTCAGATACTATGGACTTACCCGAACATTTTGGTATATGACATGTCTTGTTAACAGAGAGGTCCTACCTACTCCTAAAATAGAGGACTTTTTTGGCAATAGTCACCCTACCAATACCGGTATATCTTAATATGTAACTTACCCACCACCAATTATACTTGATAAGAATCAGTATGTAATATGTTATAGCTATAAAATAGATTCTATTTGAAATCATATACAATAAAGTGCTGTTAAATGAAAGGGAATTTATCAGCTGTGTTGATTGTGTAATATTTTTGTATTTTCCTGTCATAAAAGCTTTTTCAAGAATAATTTGTGTGTGACATTTCTATTGAACGTGGTAATGCCTGGATACAGAAATTTTCTCAAGGGGATCCGACCAATCATTTTTCTTAGGAAGGGGTCAGACCAGCAAAGTGAGTTTAAGAACCTGTTGTTCTTATAAAATGTAAGCATTGGGAATTAATCAATGTAGCTTACATGTATTTATAGTTGTACCGTCTGTATACACATGAACTGATGGGTATATCCAAGACTTTAGTCAGCAAATGTTATGTTCATTGAACAACATTTAACCAAGAAAAGTTATGGTGATCAGTTGGTAACATGATATGGGTTGGTTGCTACGTGATGTCACAAATTATGGTAAGAACATGACCATTGGTTAGAGAGGCTTTTGTGTGTAGGATGTATGATTTCAGCACGCTGGGTGAGTCAGTTAGCATTAAACGTACGTTAGGAAGACCTAGGTTTAAGACAATTGAGTAGTTACCTAAATATGTAAAATAAATATGTTCTAATCACAATGTCAAACTGGTGTACGTAGAGTACATGTATTACATTTATAATTTCGAGGGATGATCGGACCGACCTCATGATTCGTACATTACAGCATGTTTAAATCTCCAATTTTCAACAGATATAGATCTTGACAATGTAAGTAATATTTACTAAATAACACTAGTTATACATCGAATTTACTTAATTTCCGTGAGCAATACTCCGTACACTGTACAGCAATACTCCGTACACCAGTGAGCAACACTAAAGCAATACTCTGTACACTAACATTTTTATTTATTCTCAAAATGCGCCGTTATTTATGATTCCTTTCCTGGTAGAGCATAAACAACATAAACTTGGTCACTGGGATGTCATTTTGCTCGATTCAAGTTGTGTAGTTTACGTACGACCAATAGAAACGAAAACATCTTTATTTTGGTTTTTTAAATACCCTTTTACGTAATTCCCGGCCGTTAGTCGGTTTTCAGGTACTACGAAAATAATTAAAGCCGATACTTTTGAATACAATTTACATTAAACATCCAGAAAGACAAAACAGCGTCTCTGACCTTACCTTGGTGTACACTTGAAGGTCACGAAAATGGATAACATTACTCACCTTACTAGCAATATCCGGTGTCAGTATACCGCAGTGAATAAAATTGAGGTAAAAATTATTAAAATCGTCCGACGAATGAAACTACATATCATAATCTACAAAAATCAGTAAGCGTGAATGACATTTTAAACAACGCTCAGAAACCGTATGAGCCCATATACATGTAACTCACTTTTCTAACGTATAAATTTATGAGATTTTTTTGTGTATATTAAACCATGTCCTGTTTTAATATCAATAAAATGGAAATGCATTCATATTAAATTATGAAAATACCACGAATGTCTGGCTGAGATATAGATCTTTAAAAAAATGTACACTTTTTATATAGTTAGAGGCAATGAAGTTGATTTATCGCCCACTGACTAATACTTTTAAGTGGCCCTCCTACATTTTAATTACGGTAAAAAGTCAAACATCTTATTTGAACATACTGTATATCGATGGGTTGGTGGAAAACTATTGTAACTCCAATATAAAACATAGGGAGTTACAATAGTTTTCCGCCAACCCATCGATATTCAGTGTTGCTTTCCATAATATCAATCAATCAATCAATCAATCAATCAATCAATCAATCAATCAATCAATCAATCACTGGTACGGTGCCATGTAGTTACATTCATTCTGGTTGATCATGGGCGTACTTCGTATTGGTATTAGGTGGTGATGGCGCAATACAAAAGTTTTTATTTTTATTTTTTTATGGAACATAAAAGTGTGTATTGGTTACTAAACGGGGAACGGGATTCGTAGATTTAGTGTATGTTCAAATCCCACTACAGGTATTCACTCTTTGTGATGAATTTACCTACAGTGTGGAAATAATAACCTGACCCGGACCTTTATACAATTTTGTAAGAAGGTCACACAACAACTATTTGTGTAAAATTGATTTCAAAGTATAGTCAGCGGTTGATTTTTTATGATTTTTTTAAAAATAGTTTTCTATTGGTTGCCATGGCAACCAGAGTTATTTATAGATTACAATTATTTTAGCTATTTTTAGAAAGTACCACCCAAGGATCATTCCTGTGAAGTTTGGTGGAAAATGGCCAAGTGGTTTAGGAGGAGAAGTCGTTTGAATGAAGTGTTGACGGACGGACGGACGCACGCACGCACGCACGGACGCACGCACCCGATGTAAGACGTTTCACACCCAGTCTATATCACATGCTTTTCTTGAAAACATAATTTACCTTTATTATTAAATGTTCCGATTGCATGTGAGATAGACTGGGTGTGAAATGCCTTACATCGGGCATGCTCATAATCCTGTTACCACAATTCATGAGCACATTTCTTCATTGTACAATTATTTGTACCTTGCGAATCCTATTTGGTAATGTTGGTCATTATCCACAATCATGGTGGTCAGTATCCAAAAAATACTATACACGTTTGAATTATTGTTGGTGAGCGTTAATTGATCTTATATTTTTAAAAAAATTAAACGTCCAAAGCATAGTTTATACAACTGCCAAAACTTCCAAAATGATATTCATTACATAGAGTCCAATAAATGTGTTTGACAACGTTTTTAAGCACAAAACTCATTCACAAATGCAAAATCCACACATTCGTAAAGGCTTTTCATAGTAAAAAAATATTACCTATATGCAAATTGTTTAGTGCAAATAGTAATTTTTCTTCATATTTTGAATATGGAATATTGAAATAAACAATCTGGACAGTTTATATGGAAAATATTGCGAAAACAATGTGCTTACCTCATTTTTTTTCGTGTCGGCCATTTTGCAATCATGTTGAGATTATCCAATCATGTTGGTTTATCTGGGTAACAAGGGTGAAAGAGTAACGAAAATATTCTTTCATTAGTTTCGTGGGTATTAAATTTCTTGGATTTTGATTAAAATGCATTTCCGTGGAGTCCTAAATTCGTGGATTACCGAACATGAAAGGGTAAACCCAAGTCTGAATTTGAGAAGTCGATTAATCGTTGGGATCATATTTCGTGGTCGAATTCAACAACGAAATCAACGAAAATTCGACCACCTCGAAAAATACTGATTTGACAGTATCGCCGTCGACTCTTCTGATGGAGTACTTTGGTCTCATTGAACCGAAGTCAGGAGAATGTTATGTTTCTATGACATAATGATGCGTTGTTACGTCCGCATTCGATCGGTTACACGGATATCTTCCGGCGACCGGTTGATTTGTTACCTAAATATGATCACGTAAGTACGGATTTTATACTTTATTATCGAATATATTGGAATAAACACTCAGTCTCAGAAATGCCGAATATATGTAGCATCTACCCAACAATGATAGAACTATGGTGAGTCATATATCTAAAAAATAAAACACATGTAGGTAATTGTATCATTTAGAGTAAAAAAAATAAAAAAAATTGTAAAACTTTTACAATTTTTTTACTCTAAATGATACAGTTACATGATTTATACAATGTACATGTACATGTATACAGTATTCATAACTATGAATATATAAATTTTACAAATTTTTTACTCTTTTTCAATGTAACAGTTACCTGTGATAAAACATAGACACATTCGTACAAACTCTGCATATGCACAATGTTGACTGTTGCCGCCTCGATAGCTGATTGGTAAAGTGTCCGCTACGAGTGTGTAAGGTGCTGTGTCGGCTCCATGGCCGTGTTGTACGCGTTATACTGTTCTAGTGAAATGCTTGTACACAAAAATACAGAAAAAGTATTAGATTTAATACAAGTGCGGCCATGCTGTATGACGTTTATATAACGGTGGAAGAAATAAAACAAAAACACGAAACTTACGACGTTCGCTCACATATGTACTTGAAGCTATAGGTACACGGGAAGTCACCCCATCTATAACTATGCTTTCCGGCTAAAGCCACGCAATCTTCCTGATGCTTGCCATGTCCTTAAATATCAACTTTATATTTTACGTAATGAAGTATTTGTAATTATGCACTTATCAATGTTTTCACCCAGACGGAGAGGGGGTCCACAGGGAATTAGACATAACCTCTTTCCCGATGTACGGGAATTACGCTTGGTCCGTATTTTATGGATCGAAGACACCCCTAAAGAATTAGACAGGACTATCTGCACATAAGGGAAATTGGTCAACCAATTTCCAAAATTGTCTAATTACCCTCTCTATCCCCCCATCTGCGGGGAAACATTGACAAGTGCATTACAGGCTTTAATGTATGTCACATAAACCTACAAATACCTATATAATGTGTTTCCGTTAGCTATTTTAATACCAGTTCTGCTTAGAAAGAGATTTGTGTATTTCCAGTTGAATATTATTTCAGTTGCGAACTTTGGCGTAAAAGTGTAAATAGAAATGTAGACCTACCATTGTCAGGCTGGTGATTGTCCCAGTTTGTATATTGGAATGGCGTGTTTGTGTTTGTCAGTCGATCTGTCCATTCCCATGATCCCTCTCTCACGCCATCCATTCCACCAAGCCACACTTCTCCACTCCCAGAATGCCCTTAGTTTTAAAAGCAACAACATTTATCGTGAGTATCGTTCTTTTGTCCATGACTTTGATCACTATACCAGTTCAAAATAATGCTCCAGTATAACCACCAATTCATATCTCAGGGGGATAAACACGTGACCATAATTGTAAACAAGATGGCGGCATAGACGCTGAAATTCGCGTGTTTTGGCTGTTTGTTCAAGGTGAGTAGGGATTTTAAACATCTTACTTACCCCATCATATGGTACTCAAAACGCGCTTTCCATCGGTGTATAGTATGCTTGTCTGCTATGTTTACTTTCTGAGAACATTAAGACCAAACTTTTGAATCGAGCGCAAGAAGCGATGGTGTATTTCACGCTATGGATCAATTTTAGTGTTTTTATGACAAATTCGCAGTTATGCGGAGTCTTTAATGCAAATTCTTAATAGAAATAGTTTATAATGTATGTCAGCACAAGTCAGTTGCTCTTATTTATCATATTTACGAGATTTGGCAATTTCGCATCAATTGGTGTATCCCACGCCGAATAAAACGATTGTGCATCCCACGTCATTTAAAGATTCTATTATATCGGTTTCGCATAATTGATTTCTCTTTAGCACTGTTTTGTTTGAACAAAGGTAAACTGTTACGCGTTTTTATTTGTTATAAGGATATGTTAAATATATTGTACCGGAATGTTCTACAACGGAACAACAATAAAACGTGCAGGTTTTGAGCATATATGAGTAGGCCTAAATAATACACAGGAACTGTATTTCTTAGTATGTGACTGTACCTACATTATTGTTTATAATATTTGTAGTATTTCCTGAATAGAAGACATGGAAACAGCCAGACTATGCAGGGTGTGTGGGAAAATGTTTAGAAGCGCATCAGGTCTAAGAGATCACGAGAGGCGCCACAATGGGGCGGCGCCGTACAGATGTTGTGGTCGCCTGTTTTTCAGCAAGGCTAATGTCAATCGCCACAGTTGATCACATACATTGAAAATGCGCATAACTTACATTTAATTTTTGGGAGGCGTTTAAGCCTCTCATTACTACCATTGTCCATTTCTTAATACAAAATTAACCGCCTTTAGGCTGCTATGTGAATCCGCATTCAAGTAGTTCCAGAAACTGTCAACATTCCTAATACTGCTACATATGTTTCCCCAAATGTTTTTACTGATTTAAGCCAATCAACAAAATTTGTTTATTCTAAGATCAAAAATTATAGTGAAACTGTTCGTTAAATCGATATTTTTGCAAAAAAATCACTACACCGGCCGATACCGAACTTGTTTCACAGTACGAAAATGACGTGTCCATCAAATGTCCCGGCTGTAAAGTTATTTTTAGAAACTTCAGACTACGGTCAAGTGATGGTTTTATCAATGAATCGTATACGGTCTGCAAAGTACTGTTATGCAATCATATGGTGTCGCTGTACTAGCTAGCCGCTTTCTATAGACTGTCTCACGCTGTGAGGGAAGTGATTACAAGACGGTATTGTAGAATCTGATAAATAGGCGCGTAGTATTATTTTAAAGCTACTTTTGATATACGCATTTAATACACGTATTACATATAAATTAATATGCACCTTTTAACAATTATTTAGATACCCAACATGCCTATATAGTCACATATGCCTATTTTGACATTCAAGACAAGATCGGCAGTAAGAAAACGAACATTAAACGTGTAAAGTCGGTTTAAGCTTTAGTAGCAGCAACCAGATCGCCTCCCAACTGTACTCTCGGTGCTTTGATTGTTGCAGTATTTGATTTGAGAGTGCTGATGCGAGGCGATCTGGTTGCAGCTACTAAAGCTTAATTAAACCGACTTTACACGTAACGTGTCTCCAACAGTATTATTTGTTGTGTCGTATTGCGATGGTTTATTATCGGCAAAGCACGACTTAAATATTCCGATCAAGGATATAGTTTTTATCTTGCTTTGGATGTCTAATTAATAATTTCAATTGCCTCTGGTTCTCTGACAACTATGTCGGTCGTTTGGCGTCCTTTGGCGTTATTTTCATGTGCTGCCATGTTGTCTTTATACACGTACAATTTATATGAGCAGTACGAATCAATTCCGCAATAAAATAAATATCGGCGTGAAATGCACCATTGTTTTGTGAATAGCGCGTGGGATGCACCATCGTTTTATTCGGCGTGGGATGCACCAATTGATGCGAAATTGCCAAATCTCGTAAATATGATAAATAAGAGCAACTGACGTGTGCTGACATACATTATAAACTATTTCTATTAAGAATTTGCATTAAAGACTCCGCATAACTGCGAATTTGTCATAAAAACACTAAAATTGATCCATAGCGTGAAATACACCATCGCTTCTTGCGCTCGATTCAAAAGTTTGGTCTTAATGTTCTCAGAAAGTAAACATAGCAGACAAGCATACTATACACCGATGGAAAGCGCGTTTTGAGTACCATATGATGGGATAAGTAAGATGTTTAAATCCCTACTCACCTTGAACAAACAGTCAAAACACGCGAATTTCAGCGTCTACGCCGCCATCTTGTTTACAATTATGGTCACGTGTTTATCCCCCCTGATATCTTGTATACATCACAATGTTTGAAGCCTACACATGCGTGCATTTAGATTTCCATAATAGAATTCTATGTGTGATAAGGCAATTCACAAACCTAAGTATTAGGTTTTATATACTAGTATAGACCAGAAAATATCACCTGAAATATTACTTAAAACATTATACATTGCACACTACAATGTACTAGTAATGCTAGGTGTTTCAGCTTTCTGACAGCTGTGTGGTTAAGTTCATTTTATAGCTCAGTTGTGTCTTATGCTACGGTCACAAACCTCGTACGATATCCGTACGAATTTATCAACTCGTACGTGTTCACAATCATAAAGTTTAGAAATTCTAACGGTTTTTGTATGTTCGTAGCGTCTTGTCACAGCTCGTAAGGACCACGAACGATCCATAGAGATGCACTCGAACGATATCCGTACGATGCTCGTACTCGTCTTCGGTGTTCGTACGGGCTCAATACGCCGTGTGAGTTTGTCAAAATAAACTCGTACGGAGCAAGTAAGAAGCTCGTAGGATTAATAAGACATTAGCATTATGAATTGCGCCGTGTAATTGTAGTCTGTGTTGTGATGGTGTTAACTGTGCTCTTTTGTTTAAGTTGAGTGCTGCCTTCCCAGTTCGATTTTCAACTATCTTTTTATGCCCCCCTATATGGCTTGCTACAAAGCTTCCATACTTGCATGGATGTTGTATATGAACACTCTCCATACACCTGTATCACCTTACCTCATTTTGACCTTCACCTTGACCTAATTTTGGACTAAGACTTTTTGAAGGGCCAAATTCTTGGTTAACCCAAATTGACCGTTTCTTCTAGCATTAATATGGCTTTCTACAAAGCTTTCATACTTGCATGGACGTTGTATATGAACACTCTCTACACGCCTGTATCACCTGACCCCATTTTGACCTTCACCTTTACTTAATTTTGGACTTAGACTTATTGAAGGGTCTAATTCATGGTTAACCCAAGCTGACCGTTTCTTCTAGCATTATTATGGCTTGCTACAAAGCTTCCATACTTGCATGGATGTTGTATATGAACACTCTCCACACACCTGTGTCATTTGACGCCATTTCGACCTTCACCTTGACCTAATTTGGACTTAGACTTATTGGAGGGCCAAATTCTTGGTTATCCCAAATTGACCGTTTCTTCTAGCATTAATACGGCTTGCTACAAAGCTTTTATACTTGCATGGTTGTTGTATTTGAACATTCTCCACACACCTATATCACCTAACCTCATTTTGACTGTCACATTGACCTAATTTTGGACTTGGACTTATTAAGCGTCTAATTCTTGGTTAACCCAAATTGACAGTTTCGTTTTACATCATGTCCATCATGGCGTTGCCTTAAAACTTGGCATACTTGTTTACTATCATAAGCCCCTTACATTATCAAAGCCATGTAACACTATCCAACATTATTACAGAATTATGGCCCCTGATTTTATGGGCAAGGCTTCCATGGGGGCATAAGCGTTTATTGAACGCAGTCTACTTGTACTTGTTTAATACTTACTATAAGCGTATAGTCCTTCAAGTAGATTATGCACAAAATTTTGTTCCAGAGAAGAATTGATGAATACTAAATGTGAATCAAGTTTCATACAAACATCCTGAAATAAATGTGATTAGCAAGAAATTGCAACATTTCGTATGCCATTATAACTGGGGTATACGTGTACACTGAATATTGGGAGTAAATGAGTAATGTAGTCATAATGTTGTGCAATACTCATCGAGATACTTGGCAATACTCGGTACTTTTGAATCTTGATGATATCGCAGCTTCGATTACAGATAAGGAATGAATACACAATCGATCGGATTATTTGTTCTAAAAAAACAAAAACAATGCCCCTACAAAATTGTTGATTTCGGTGATAACTACTAAATTACAAATATAATAACAATGTGTGTACATGTTGCTTGACACATTATTATACATGGTTGAATAAAGAGACATTTGATTATATCTTGTCAGCATGAAAATATCGGATGTTAAAGAATGCCCTGCGCTCAACGAAGAATTACGTGATTTTTCGTTAAACGCAGGGTTGTTCAAATATAATTGGAACACCCCCGTAGTACTCGGTGTCATGCTACTGTAGTACTAACCTTTAATCAGTGATGTTATCCATACCAACCGACTGTTGATTGCAACGAGACAAATGCAAACTATTTATCCAAAGCAAGGTGTTCGTATTTTGTGGCGGAATCGGGTATATATGTCGGACGATACATTGATTTAAACAATTCGAAAAAGTTTTATATTCACGGAATGGTAAAGCACATGTAGGCCAACATGTTTAGTTTTATATCCGAAGGGTCAAAGTTAAAGTTACATATATACATGTATGTATCATGTATAATATGACTAAGTACTTACGTTAGCGTCGTTATATCGAAGTTTTTGGTTAATGACGACGTAATAGCACGATTCGGCATGTCGGATCCAATGATCGGGACATCCTCTCACTGCAGGAAGACGTATATACTTAGTATCGGTCAAAAGTAAATATAATAAACATCAAGACGTAGTTCAGTGTAGCAATACCACGTGCTTTTTGACTACAGTTCCAAGTAAAAATTTGTAAACATTGGAACACAAATGTAGCCATAAGTATTTTATTTCATCATCGATTTCTATTAAATATACGCCACGCTAAGGAGAACATTATTTGCTTTCCATGAAATATAAAATCTTTTTCAGCGGATGTGCCGTTTTGTCCATTACCCTGTGAAACCATGGATCGTGTAGGTTTCACAGGGTAATGGAAAAATCGGTAAATCTGCTGAAAGAGATCTTATATTTCATGGGAAGCAAATCATTCCCCTCTTAGCGTGGTGTATATATAATAAAAATCGATGAAGAAATAAAATACTTATGGCTATTCTATTTTCCAATGTTTACAAATTTCTTCTTGTAACTGTAGCCAAAAGTCACGTGGTATTGCTACACTGTAGTTAAAACAGTTTGCCTACTGGGAGTATCACTGAATTGGTACGGAGATTTTAACGTAATCATGGGCATCGACTTTCTATTAGTTTAATTTAACAGCCGATACATTGTCTATATTTAAACCCCGGTTGTACAGTCCAGTTAGAGCATTGTGACAGTGACGTTGCAGTTTATGTGTACACAAAAGATATCAACCATTGTCTGAACAGGTAGAGCGAATATAGTATGTTAGTTTAGCATTGACAGTATAGTTGTTTTTACAGTAAAGCCTTCATAATTGGTTTTACACCGTTATAGTGGACTCGACCGCTGCGTCACTGGATTTTTACCCTGACTGTTTTCATTAGCAGTGTAATACAAACACAAATATTAAGGACCCATATAGCACGATTTGCTCGCGGAAATTGATACGTGTGTATATTTTACACAGGAACCTTGTAATAAACAGGGGCCCAGTTCATAGACATATCTTAGCTAAGATCAGAATTTTTTATACATTATTGAGAGCTTAATAAGAGAACCCATATCTTGTTAAAATTGATATGTATGAAAATAGATATGTATGAAAAGTCTAGCTCACATAACTTTGCTCGAATGTATAGCACGGCGACCTGATCTTGGCCTTTATGCATGGATATATTACAAGGTTCATGCGTTGAATATACATGTATAAATGTCCGCGAGAAAATCGTGCAATATCGGTCCTTTAGATTTGTGTTGGTAATACACCTCGAGCGCCTTCGTGATACTTCCTGCTTATGAAAACATACAACCGGGGTTATAAATATAGACAAGATATCAGCTGTTAAATTATGCTAATAAAAGGTCGAGAGTCGTGTCAAATTCTCTGGACTATACAAGCTGCCTTAGGTAGCTTCAAATAGTACATGAAAAAAGTCAAATCTTAGCTAAGATATTTCTAATACCCCAATCACACGACTCTCGAATCAGCCGGAATGGGCCCGAATGAGTCGGAATGAAGAAAGAATAAACATTCGAAACACATTCCGAATGATAACTCGAATTGACCAAAATTATTACAGCTTTGTCAAAATGCCGTTGGAATACTTCAAATACCATTCAAATACAATTCTTATATACTTCGAGTATAACTCGAATACACTTGGAGTCCGCCTTGAATGATAGCGGAGATCGTGCACGCATATGTTTTCAAAATACGGTAAACACAAGCATCGGCCGGTTTTGCACGGGATTATGCACGGGTTGTGCACGGGTAGTGTGTTTAATATTAGTACCTATAATGGCTTTAAGTAATGTTCCGAATATAGTCAGAATGCCGTAAGAATATTTAAAATGTAATCAGAATGTCGGAAGAATACACTTCGGTAGCCGTTCGATATTCCACCTGACTTCGAATGTATCTCGAAAGTTTTGAACATGCGCAAAACATTCGAAGTGGACACAGGAATGGGCCGGAATATATCGAATGCACTACGAATTGACTCAGCATGCAGACAGAATGTTTCGAATGCATTTCGATCATGAAGGAATACACTTCGAATTGCTATTCCTACGGCATTCCGGCTCATTCCGACGCCGTGTGATCTGGACAGTATCAATAAATACAGAGAGTTTTGAATAACAGTTCATTCATTTTTATTTTAATATGTATTTTATTTCCAACGAAATAGGTTTAGAGCATGTTAACACATTCAAACTGGCCCGAACATATGGAATGTACTCGGAATGCAGTCGGAATACATTTCGAACATACAAGAATGTACCACGAATTGCTATTCCTACGGCATTCCGGCTCATTCCGACTATCATGTGATTGGGGTATAAGAAACGGGTCCGGGTCAACATCTCTGTACTTTATTAAAGTACAATGCTAGCAAGATATATACTCCGTACCATCGTTGCGGATTATGCTACTTTTCTAGTAAAAGGGAATCGTCGGCCATGGTCAGATGGTGGATACCCGACGATGCGAAGTACAAACCGACAGCAGATGTCTAAATACGATATAAATATTCACAGCGTTCAAGACCTGGTACACTAATAGTCTAACATATGCAACGTGGTCATTTCCACAGTTATTACGGCCATGATTTTTCTGAGTTGTTGACAAAAAACAATTTCTAATTATTGCCAGGATCCAATCAAATGATATGTAAATACAATGTACACTTGGTAGTTCAGCGCTTTAATCAACCAACAGGAGTTGCTTGACAGATACTATAGTCGTCTTATACAGTCGACGTTATGCAGTGTAGCAATACCACGTGACCTTTGGCTACAGTTACAAGTAGAATTTTGTTAACATTGGAACACAAACATAGCCATAAGTATTTTATTTCTTCATATATTTATATAAAATATACGCCACGTTAGTGGGAAAATGATTTGCTTTCCATGAAATCCAGGATCGTTTTTAGCATTTTGACCGTTTTTTCCAGTACCCTGTGAACTTGTATTGTACATCGTTTCACCGGGTTTTGGACAAAACGGCACAGCTGCTGAAAAGGATGTTACATTTCAGGAAAAGCAAATAATTTTGCCTTAGCGTGGAGTATATTTTATAGAAATCGATGAAGAAATCAAATAATTATGGCTATATTTGTGTTCCAATGTTTACAAATTTCTACCTGGAACTGTAGCAAATAAAATGGTTGAAAATGACGACATTTGTTTATATTTGCTGGAACTAGTTTCTTGCTCGGATGGATTGGTTGTGGAGAAATTACATCGTTAAAATCGTAGTGATTTCTGAGATGGTATGTAATACGAATACTGATGTTCCCCCAGTAAAAACCACGTGGTATTGCTACACTGTTATGGTTAGGGTCATTCTGGGTTCCTCCCACTAACTACGGGGGATTTTGTTCTTTATGACTTGTGACTATACGAATACAAAACAAGTAAATGTATATACATGTACATAACTTACCTGGTAATGAATGTGTCGGACTTCGTGCTGTTGTTGTTGTTACTGGTGTAGTTGTTGTTGCTGATGTTGTTGTTGCTGCTGCTGTTGTTGTTGCTGTTGTTGTTGTTGCTGATGTTGTTGTTGTTGTTGCTAACGTTGTAGTTGTTGGTGCTGGTTGTGTAGTCACCACTATGGGTGTTGGTGACGCTGTATAATGTGTTAATATGAAAAAATCAAACAATAACGACTATGTAATAAATAAATACGCTTTAGCAAATCATAATTATACAAACGCACGAATGGCGCGTGGTAGTTTGCTAAAGGTGCATCTACACGGTAAGTCTTGTGGTATACTTCTTGACCTATAAGTCAAAATGTACCGTGTAGATGTACGACACATTCTTTGTATACAGGGTGTCCACAGTAGTGTAGTCGCCACAGTACAGAAATGGCTTGGTGTAACACCGAAACGGAACTGCTCATAGAATTATACCATACAGTATGATACATATCAACACTACACACAGTCCTCTCTGTAGGTCTTCCTTAACCGACTCCAATGTTAACATGTTTTGGAGAGAAAGAACGTGTGATTTATAAGTCATGATGTACCGTGTAGTTAGGGAAGGTGTCCATCTTGTAAAGTGTACATCTTCGACTTAAACACCAAGACTTACCTTAAGTCTTGGTGTATACATCTTGACCTATAAGTCAAAATGTACCGTGTAGTAACGAGTAGTACACTTCTACCATACATTTCCGGGAGATGTACGACACATTCATTTGATAGTCGTCACTTCGCAGTGGTAAATATTGCTTTAAAGGTCAAGATGTATACACCAAGATTTATCGCGTAGACGCACCTTAAGACATCGGTCAATAACAATAATTAACGAGCAAAGACGAATTAACTTGAAATAAATGTGTCTACGCACATTGTATTCAGAAAGCACTTTTCCGTGTATTTGTTGATCACACCTCGTATTGTGTGAATCGCATTAACAACATCTTCTCAGTTTACACGACTTTGTGTACTTTAAGGAACATTATGTACTTTAACCAGACTGTTCTGTCGTTGGAAAATAGACTACTATTTACTGAACTTTGGTGCCATGGAATGGATATCCAAAAGTCGTGGTAATAAATTTCAATATTTTTATTAATTTCACCAAGAAATGTAATCTTTCTAGATTAAAACAACAACTTTAGAATATTTTTAATCTTATATATCCAGACTAAGGACAAAACTCAACAATTGTTCATAGACTTCGGATATTTCGAGCATCCTCGAGATAACAAGGTTTTACTGTAGTTGTTGAAAAGAAAACGATTTACCATTCAGGGGCGATGTCTTTGCTTGTAATGTTGATGTTGATGACTCTGTATGTAATGTCGTTGTTCTTACTTGTGACGTTGTAGTAGTAGCGTGTGGTGTTGTTGAGATGACTGCAACTCAGAATGAAACAAAAAGACGTTACATATACATGTACTAAGTCATTATCGCACCTGCTATAACCACAAAAGAATTCGTTGAACGGTAGTTACTCACTGTGGCGGGGTTAAATTATATTAACATCCAGCAGTGACAGATACTTCAAAGTCGCATAATTTTCCTGTCATTAGACCAACCATTTTTAGGACAACCCATGTAAGTCACAAGGCAGGGAGAAAAACTAGAATGACGAAACCTGGAATGGATCCCGCAAATTTAAAGTTCCAAGTAGACGCCAGATTGTCGATCGCGCTGTATCTACAGAGTTGAATTTCGAACTCACACGGTCTTCGTTATAACCACCTATGAGCGTGCTGAAGATGTGGGAAACATATTGCTCGCCGATGATAACTCTAGCCATATCAATAAACAAACATGAATAATATAAAAACTGCACGATCGACTGACCGCTTGTTACCAGTGAAGCTTGAAAATTAATTTTAAAATTATGTGCATCAAGAGTGATTATGCAATGGTTTGAGCAAAATTGTAAACAAAGGCTAGTGTTATCACGGCGGACTATACATGTATAAAAAGGTTATTTTACGAAAATGTACAGGTACGTATTTGTTATTCCTCTCGAAAAGTACATACGATATATAGCCAATGACAATTTGATAGTGTGTCTTACCTATATCGGCTGGTGGAACGTTACCAGTGCATTTTTGTAAAGTTGTAAGTTCTTGATTCTCCACGTATCCTACCTGAAAATAAGAAATACGAAAAGAAGATATATGTTGTGAGAAATTAATCCACATAGATCTAGAAATGTAGTTCTTAGTATTCCATTTCTATGAGACTTTTCTATTTATCCTTCGTTAACATGCATCATTTGGAAATGATGAAAACGTGCAAGCCAAACTACATAGGCTTATAGTTGCATCTTTTTTTCTTTTTTCGAATGTGATTGAACTGGGTTTTCGACAGCTTGAGTCTTGGGCGGATCATTTACTTGTTCAGTTGGGCATTGTGCCTTCTGTGTTTTTTATGTTTTCTGTGTTCGCGGCTAGATAAGTTGAGTGCTGCCTTCCCTGTCTGACTTAATATTATCTTTTTGTTATTTTAAAGTGTAAACAAATACATCTTGCACCATAGTTACAGCGCCAAGGAGTACAATACGGGTAACTGCAATACATGTACTATACAAAGGGTACCTTTTTACTACCACTTCTCTGTTGACTTTGATATCGCGAAAAACATATCGAGAAAAAAGACGCCGGTGATATGCTATTTTATCTTGGCTACGCCCTGATATTAAGATAGCATCGTGTTTCAGTATAAAGTATCCTCCCGACTAACATATTTCAAAGTTCATACTAATTTATTTAAGGTCGATTGTGAAACAAGTTTTTCCAACCTATATTAATCACTCTCGACACCTCATTCCTGATGTTATCCATCGCCACGAGGGTATGAGAGAAGAGAAGCCAGTTTCCCTTTCATGCTGAGCGTCTAGCAAGGGAATTTCTGATACCATTTTTATTTCATCTTTGGTTTGACGCGGCCAGGGATCGAACCCGAGACCTACCGCACTCGAAGCGAATGCTCAACCACTTAACTAGGCTATCGAGGAACATAGAGCACTCTAACGTCACGCCAAAGTTGATAGTTCAATTCCAGTATTGGCGAGGTAATGTTCTTTCACGACTTTTGCTACGGGCTTGTACTCCACATATGGAGACGCTTGACAGTTTCGTGTGGAATATTTTAGAATCACGAAGTAAATACTTATACTTCACACAAAGAGCTTTCATGTACACTCCGCAAAAAAAATTAAGGACCACTATTTCAAACCTATAATTTTTAATTATTCAGATATTGATATTTTATCTATTCAGAATTTAGTATATTTAAAGTATTGGGAAAATGTAAAGGTACCTGGATACTTGGTCTGTTGTTGAGCGCATAGGAAGAGTCCGTTAGAGTAAAACAACGGATTGTAATGACCTTTATTTTGTCAACATTGCTAAACATGGGCGGTTCGAATCCGCTAAAACGTCGACTTCTTACTTCCGGCATGCATCTGAGGTTCGCAACTGTGAATGAGCTCTTAGAAACAGACTTCATGCTGCCAACAAGCATGCTCGCATTCCTGCTTTCCTTCCACTATTGACCCCAGAACACATGATGTATTCACTGACATTTTCTCTGGAACCCCGAAACATCCCGTTAACCAGACTCCGGTCTGTTCTGTTCTTTAAGGAATCAATGTTCTGTGTAGACTTTAATGGTGGCAAAAGAAGTGTGTGGCGACAGAAAAACGAAATATGTTTGTACTTTTGTATCCAGGAACACGACAGGTTTGATGGTTCGTCTGTGCTAGTTTGTGGCAGGGTCTATGGTGAATCTACAGACCCGTGCGTCATCCAAACGGTGAAGATCAGTGGATGTTACCTACCACGATGCTGTTGAAAATTAATGTGTACGACCTACGGTGATGCTATAGGTCAATACTTTGTGCTAATGGACTTTAACACCCGGTCGGACAGTGCACGTGTGGTCACGGAGTACTTCAAACGCGAGCGTATAGTGCGTTTGGACTGGCCTGCTTGGTCTCCTGACATGAATCCGATACAGCATGCATGCGACAAACTCCGATGGCGGTTAAGTGCGCGACTTGTCAAACCGTAGACCCAGTGGGAACTGACACTTGCACTCGCAGAGGAGTGGACAAAAACCCCTCGTCATGCAATCAGAACGTTCATTAGCAATTTAAAACTGAGGTGTCGAACGGGTCATCTGTGGTATTGGCGTTAGTTATGGCATTGCATTTTATGTGTTTCGACAATGATTGAAAAACATCATACCCCACCCACCACTATGCGAACGTTGACATTTTGGTAGCGATATCACTTCTTGACCTAGCACGTGTTTACTACTGTCATTTGCCATTGCCCTCCTTTACATTTGTTAATATGACATATTGAACATTTGATATCAATTATTGTTTAGTTGTTAGTAATTTCAGTGATGGAATATTAACCCTTGCATTTTGTGGTCCTTAAATTTTTTTGAGGAGTATATGTGTGGACGATTTAAAAATTACATATTGAATGACTAAATATAATGAATACGACCTGGTGTTCAAACTGTATGCGTTGAAATGTTTCGTTGTCCGTGGTTTGTCCGTACGTTGCTTTGCAATCAAACTCATACATCGATCCTAACACTTTAGCAGTGGTATCATCGCTAGCATACACGTTTAATTCCACATTATAACTACACAGACAAGCATATCCCGATCTGCAGACCTTAAAACTAATAATAACTAACAGTGCTATAACTAGACGCATTTTTCAACAGAATGAAAACAATAATAATTAACTCTATATGAACTTACTAACACGAGGGGTGTTCAAAAATAGGCAGAAATATGTTTTCGTTTCTTTATAAGTTTATATAAATACAGTAGCGCACAGACATTCCAAAGCCACACAGAAACGACGACAGCGCCTAGCCATCCACGCGAGAGTCAGACATAGATCGAAGCATCCACATCCCCAAATATGGATATGTCAAGCAGCAAGCCTATATACTCACTCCGCAATGAATGACTCACTGTGAACTTCGAATTTTGTGCATAATTAGCCATAAAGGGAGTTAATTATAAATGATAACTACACTGAAGTGAGGTACGGGGAGACTTTGTACAGCCGCCACACACATAAGTCTTGTTAAGATGTTGAAACTTCCGAAATGTCCGTACATGTACGTTAAGTTATAGATACAGAACTAAAACACGAGGTTAGTTTTTGCTGTCGAGGGCGTAGAGACTAATTAAAATATGCTGTCTGTTTTGTATCATTGTCCAACCAGGAGTGCAATTAATTTCGTGCAAGGTATTTACCAGAATCCAAAAAGTTGCGCAATTTCAGTTGCCGTAACCTTTTATACAATTTTGATACCGACTGTCAAACTACTTGAACCAAATTTCTATGTCATTCGAGACCTATGACAGCGTAAATCTATATCGCGTTTTCCAACTATGTTATTGAAAGGTTGAACTAGCGTTTATATACTATGCCACTTATCATTAATGCTACATTATGGATTACATTGGAACAACGTTGGTGATGATTTTTATAACAGCTGAATAGAAAAATGCATATATAGCCTTGTGAGTTTGCGTACTAATATTTGCAATATGGTAATCTATTGTCTAACCAAATATCAAAGACCTAAATATACATGTACATTTATATTTAGGTCTTTGCAAATATCAACCATTTGGAACTCTCCTCGTACAAGTGTAAGCCCCTTATCCTTATCTCTAATTTTCACAATAACACTTATCCCAATTTGGCTGTCCTCAGGTCATAAACAAGAGAAATGTAGTATACATTTAGCGCAATTACGTATCTTGATAATACAAAATAATTAAGTTATGTTTAATCAAAGCCAGACACAATTAATCCGGCGGCGTAGTGATGACGTCATACTTACATGATGGCGTTCTTTTCGTAACCAGATATGAACTCATTAACATAAATGATTTGTGCAACTATGGTAAATATACAATAGCCGGTCAAGACAACCGTTTTGTACACAAAGTATGAAGCTTAAATGAGGGGCCTGTAATTAATACTAATGTATTTACAACCATAATACTCATTGAATGCTAAAAATAAACAACAGGTGCTTGCTTAATTAACTAATTAACACATGTTGAAGACTGTGAGACGTATTGGGTGCATTTACAGTACAGTTGTGCGTGTGTTTAAACAAGTATCGCTTATTTTCTTCTTGCAAATTATTAATTCATTTTGTTAAGGTTACATTTACATACAATGCATATGGTTGGGCTGTTTATATTTCGCTTCCCCGTCAATATATGGTATCTTTTGTAACTGTCAAGTTAGCGCTAAAATATAGGGTAAATAACCACCTCGTTACAATTATTTCGATATCGAAAGTTATTAAATTCAATGTATCCAGACAGCAACATATACATTTTGCGGGTGGGCTGACACTGTTTACATAACGACGTATAAAATGTACATTGAATAAAAACACATTTATTTAGGGGTTTTTGACCTTACAGCAGGTAGACTTGATAAAGGGAGATAACTGATTTGTTTACGTTAAAAATAGAAAAAGAATTGTCAAAATTGCAGGTTACTAAAAAGTTGAATAATTGGTCATTGGTTGAGATAATCACGCTATTCGGATGAACAGTAATAGAAAATAAGAACCGCTGCAAAGTACGTATTCTTTTTATGCAATATACTAATTAGTGATTTGATATTCGTCCCAAACTACTTTCGTACACCTAAAATTCGCAGCGAACCAACTTATATTTTTCCCTGGTTTCCATTGATTTATAGTGGAACTACTAAGGCTATGCTATTTTGTTAGGATGAGGCGTTAATTTATAGGTGGTTAACACTCCTACATGGTACCTTTCGCCTGTACCCTACAGTATGCTATCAGAGATTCTTCCCAGACACCATCCGCCTATGTATGGAACCGGCAGCACGAAATACCCAAATACAACCAAATATACTCATATATACCTAAGTTTTACCCAAATATATGCATTTTATTAACAATTAAGCCTAAATAAACTAAATTACGCAGTTTTGGGAATAAAAAATGTCAAATAGTAAGTTTTTTCGGTAATTAAACACTACGAAAAACCCAAATACGCCTATAGTCACTCAAATATTACCCAAATATATGGAACAGCCTTTCCCAGTCACTCTTCAGCTGCCCTACCATTGACAGCTTCAAGAGGGAAGTGCAGTCAGTCACCCTACGCTAGACTCGTGTTGGACATTTTTTCCACAGAATAAATAGTTGAACTTTTAAAATTCACTGTAAATATTGTACTATAATTTTATAAAGGAAGAAGAAGATTTACCGATCGAGAGGTCTCTGGTTGAACGGTTCGATTCTTGGCTTGTGCACTTGTCTAGGTCAGATATCTGCTTACATGCTTTTCAAGTGTTCCCGTGTTCACAACCCGAGTAGAGTTTAACCCAGGGGAAGTCTTGCATGTATTACTGCTGCACATCATTAATCGCAATTTAACTTTTTTATAACTGGGCCTTCTTGGTTAGTGGGTCATTCTGGTTACTGGGCTGTTCTGA
The DNA here is from genome assembly GCA_947247005.1 of Spisula solida. Lineage (NCBI taxonomy): Eukaryota > Metazoa > Mollusca > Bivalvia > Venerida > Mactridae > Spisula > Spisula solida. The sequence goes on along the minus strand of OX365948.1, from coordinate 41,969,844 downwards.
CACTGATTCCTCACCTGGTATCTCCTCACGTGTACAGTCATAATGGTTTTTCTTTTTTGGAGGGGGGGGGGGTCTGTCTCCACAGAAGAGGCGGACTTACCACCATCATCCTCAGCACCCAACCTCCCTCAGACCAGAGTATGAGTACTAATATCAACCTCCCTCAGACCAGCGAAACTTTATCAAAGTTGTTGCCCATGCAGTCAAATCTATGGTTGATATTAGTACTCATACTCACCATTTGCCTTCTCTTATACATTCATAAGGAAACTACAGCAATACACATACCTCAACCTTTCTGTGTTGTGTGTGACAACAGTCATCTGAATGTCGCCCTGTAGTGTAGACCATGCCCCACATTGACCGTCATCTGAATGTCGCCCTGTAGTGTAGACCAGGCCCCACATTGACCGTCATCTGAATGTCGCCCTGTTGTGTAGACCATGCCCCACATTCACCGCCATCTAGATGTCGCCCTGTAGTGTAGACCATGCCCCACATTCACCGTCATCTGAATGTCACCCTGTAGTGTAGACCATGCCCCACATTGACCGTCATCTGAATGTCACCCTGTAGTGTAGACCATGCCCCACATTGACCGTCATCTGAATGTCACCCTGTAGTGTAGACCATGCCCCACATTGACCGTCATCTGAATGTCACCCTGTAGTGTAGACCATGCCCCACATTGACCGTCATCTGAATGTCACCCTGTAGTGTAGACCATGCCCCACATTGACCGTCATCTGAATGTCACCCTGTAGTGTAGACCATGCCCCACATTGACCGTCATCTGAATGTCACCCTGTAGTGTAGACCATGCCCCACATTGACCGTCATCTGAATGTCACCCTGTAGTGTAGACCATGGCCCACATTGACCGTCATCTAAATGTCACCCTGTAGTGTAGACCATGCCCCACATTGACCGTCATCTGAATGTCACCCTGTAGTGTAGACGATGCCCCACATTGACCGTCATCTGAATGTCACCCTGTAGTGTAGACGATGCTCCACATTGACCGTCATCTGAATGTCACCCTGTAGTGCAGACCATGTCCCACATTGACTGTCCTGTAGTGTAGACCATGACCCACATTGACCGTCCTGTGGTGTAGACCATGACCCTCATTGACCGTCCTGTGGTGTAGACCATGACCCACATTGACCATCCTGTAGTGTAGACCATGACCCACATTGACTGTCCTGTAGTGTAGACCATGACCCACATTGACCGTCCTGTGGTGTAGACCATAACCCACATTGACCATCCTGTAGTGTTGACCATGACCCACATTGACTGTCCTGTAGTGTAGACCATGATCCACATTGACCATCCTGTAGTGTAGACCATGACCCACATTGACCGTCCTGTAGTGTAGACCATGACCAACATTGACCATCCTGTAGTGTAGACCATGTCCCACATTTACCATCCTGTAGTGTAGACCATGACCCACATTGACCGTCCTGTAGTGTAGACCATGACCCACATTGACCGTCCTGTAGTGTAGACCATGACCCACATTTACCATCAATACTGTTTTCAGACTTTGACATCAATCAGCTGTAGATATACACTGTCTTTTCGATAAATTTACATCTATTTTGTCTCCTGGAAAGTTGGTTTTTTGTACTCTTGTTGAGTGAGACCGGCAATAACTGATAATTAATTTTACCAGTTTCTTGGCATTTGCTAAAATATGACAACACTGCTAAAATTGGACGAGCTATTTATTGCCCCCAAACACCTTCATCATTATCAGTTCATCACATTTTGGTCCTTGTGACTGTAATAAAGTGTTTTCCAGATTCAGGTTGTTTCTCAATGGCTTCCGCAGAAAATGATGGCGCCATGGTCAAATTTCAAGGTGTTTGTAAGATTAAGCAACAGAACTACTCGGTTACACTGACAGCATCAGAACTGAGCTGGCAGGCCGTCAGCGGCAAAAAAGGTATTTACTTTATAAAAAAAATTTTTTGTTTTGTCAAAATACATACAAATACATGTTTATTTACTTTATAAAATATTCTATGTTTGTTTTGATAAAATACAAACAAATACATGTTTATTTACTTAAAAAACATATATATATAAATTGATTATTCAGGTTAGTCTCTTTTTAACATAACACAGTGTGCATAATCATTGTATATTCTCTTATTACTGTATTATTATATCCCCACCACTAAAGTAGGGTGGTGATATAGGAGTCACTTTATCGGTCGATCCGTCCGGGCCTAAAATAAAATATTGTTTGTTTCCCCATCCCCTACCTACCCGATTAAAAAGGGCCCTACCCAAAATATTTAGAGCCCAAATTTAAATAAAAAAATTTTTATTAAAAATTGGAAGTGAAAATTTTATTTTTGGTTTACTGGCTTCTTTCTTACTATAAATTTAACCTTAGAGTTAATTCTAAATTTCATTATTTGTATGTCTTAACCAATAACTATCATACTGAAACAATTAAAAAAAAAATATTTACCCTACCTACCTACCCATTCTAAATCTGCTAGGGTCGGGAAGGGGAAACCAAGAATATTTTAAGTTCAGCCGGTCTGTCTGTCGGTCATTCCGTCGGTCTGTCCCAAAGTTTGTCCAGGCTGTATCTTCTGTATACATTGAAGGATTTTTAAATAACTTTTTACATTTGTTCCCCTTGATGAGACGGAGTGTCATGCCTTTGCTCCCCTAGTTCCCCTGACCACGGGGCAAACCACCCCATGGAACCCCAATCTCATTCTAAGACCTTGACAGCTACGGTTTCATTTAAATTAGGCATTATTTTCCAGACAGTTCATACTCTGGTGAACTGCAAAAAATGTCTATTCAATTCTTCAGTAAAGAGATATAATACATTTATGCTGTGACATGAAAAGCTTGTTGCTACATGTAGATCTCCATTTGTAATCTCTTAGTTGCATTTCAGATGATTTAAAGACTGTAAGGCTTGCTGAGATTCTTGCAGCAAAGATTCAAAATTCTCAAAACAAAGATGTTCTAAACATCGTCTTTGCTCAGCTGCAGAAGAAGATGATGTTAAAGAGATGTGTCGTAGAATTCTCAGCAGATGATACAAACAATCTAGAGCAGTTAAACAACCAACTAGCACAGCTTATAACTAATGGTAAGGTCTACATATAGTAAGGTTTCATGCAAACAACTTCAGGGCATGTAGAATCGTTTTTATTTTTAGCTTGAAGAAATTGTGTTAGCTATTGTAATACCCTGGCTTTGGTATAAGTTTTAATTTATTTTTATACCAATTTATTTAAGGTCTATTGTGAAACAAGTTTTTCCAACTTATATTAATCACTCTCGACACCTCATTCCAGATGTTATCCATCGCCTAGAGTATCAGTGTTGGCATCGATGATTGGTTTCGGTAAAGATGCTGAGGAGGCAATAGTGATTGTCCTGCCTGTTCGTCCCATTGAAAATGTTGACCCCAAAACTTTCAAGTTGTTAAACTGAAGTATTTTCAAAAACCATCAATGCATTTCTTTTAAAATGTTCATACTTGTTTACCATCATTAACTCTTTGAAACATTGTCAATGTCATGTAATAGTCGGGAGTCCATTTGGAGAAAATATGACGGGCCATGGCATCGGAGAGTAGAATGTGGCATCCATGCTAAATGTTATCTTTAATATGTGTGTAATCTGAAACGGCCGGATGCCATCCGTGATTTTGCCTCGTTTTCTCAAAATTAGGTCAAAGGTCAAATGAGTGCATTTTTTTATATATCTCACTAAAAATATCATTATAATTTATATCTCTGTCAGTTTTCGGTCAAAATATATACAAATGGTATCAAAATGAAGCTAATGCACTGGGCTATCAATAAAAATAACTTTTTACAAATTTATGCATTTGTATACTCATGAATATTGATAACAACACCTAAAATTAGCAATATTTTTTATAAAAATTCGACGTGTATGAACAATATATTTGTTATAATGTCGTCATTTTTGCTATTTGAAAGCTTAAAAGATTCTAATTTAATGGTGAGATACTACTCTATTGATATGTTAACTGGTCACTTACCTTCTCATTGATTTAAGGGCACACGTGTGCTTAGAGTGGGTGGGGGTAAAATGACACATGAACTTAAACTAACACAATAGCATCTAAAGTATTATAAATAAGTAATATAATTATGTTTGCATTGATTTATTGAATGGGTTTACAAGTAACAACTATTATATTGGTTTTGGAATTGACCAATTCATTTCAAATATGTCAAAATTCGTTTAAGGGGGAATGAGCTACCTACACATAGGCCTACACGTGCACTTCAAATAGTAATTTCGAGTTTAGTGTGATAAATAGGAACAAACATAAAATTAGGTTCAAATTATGCTATATGAATATAAAAAGATGATAATAATCATAATGATATTGCAAATTGTTCATTATACACTTTTACTTGTTCCTTTGAAAGAGCTCAAAATGGGTGGGGAATGGTTTATTTTAAAGCATGAATACTGTAACATAATATTATATTTCCATACAAAATCAGATTTATATTTTCATTCATGTCTTGTTTAAATTAGAATGAATATATAGTTAACACATGCTTTTCATGTAATAACATCTACAGAGTACCGAGAAACGACAGGTACCAATGCCCGTTCGTGGGAGCTTTGATAATTAAACACAATGTGCATATACCACCTTAAGTGCTAAAGACAATAACGTTCTTGACAATTTTAAACTACGAATTTATATAGAAAACGCCACAAATCATTCATGAAGTAATAGTGTATATATGTACAAATAAGACAAGTTACAATGTCGCTGTTTAGTTTGAGATTGGTTATGAACATTTGCTGTGGATATATTTGCACGTGAATTTACAAACACCTTCTCAGTTCGATGCAAGCAGTATGAAGAATCAGTAGATCACGTCTTGATTTCTATATTCATTACGGATGCATCGGCTCGTATCCGTATACAAGTACCTGGTTGGTAGTTTGCTCTTGTGGCGTGCAGTTCGAGCGCATCACTTCACATCACTGGGGGGGGGGCAGTGGCATAGAGGTAGGGCGCGCGCTTCAGGTCATAAGGTCCCGGGTTCAATCTCCATCTGGACCACTGCTCAATTTCTCTGAGCAAGAATAACCAACATGCTCCACTCAGCCATGGTGTGATTTGGTGCCTATGAGGGCGATGTCTGTACACGTTCGATAGTTCAGGGCGCCCCAGATAGGTGTTGGTTGCACACGCATCAAGAGAGAAATAGTCTCCCCAGGGAAACTCGAACGCAAGATTCCTAGGTAGCCCAATGACCAGCGAAGTTAAAATGTCAAAGGGTGGCTGAACAGCTGAACTGCTGAAAGCAGCCCTCGAATATTAGTTACTTAACTTCTTTTTTAATGTTTTGGCGGAAGCATTTCAAGCCTTGTTTTATAGAGCTTTAACAAACAGGGGTCACCAACAAGCTTGTACAACTGTCTGTCTCATCTGAATGTACGTCTCTTCTAATATCCAACAGAAGGTCATATCTTTTCCAGCAGAAAAATGGTTTCACATCCCGCCAAAGAGAGGAACCCCACAATGATACGGTGGTCGTTTGGAGACATGTTCTGAAAATTATATGTACATCGGGAGTAAATCATCGAGGCAGTGGGACAGGCGTGTAACTTCAGGACCACATCGGGAGTCATCCGATGTCTACCGATACCCCACCCCAATTCCTCACGATGACCCAAAATGTCTCATGACTTACCCGATGTTGCCCTTCAGAACTACAATCCCGAGACCGCGAGTGTGTCACTGCCTAGCGTATAAGTATCCATGGTTACTGGTATTCCTGAGTCTCTGGTGCGCTTCTGGGATGCCTTCCTGGGATATTCCCGAGATTACAGCGCGAATGCATTGGGTAAAAATATGCATGCATTGAATTTTCCTGACGTATGTACATGTACTCGCGTTATTACAAGATGTCTCAAGAGTCCCCAAAACGTTCACGGAAGCTTATCCGAGACACCGGATGCCTTCCCTGAGATGCATGGGATCCTAGACGCCTTCTAAGCTCTTAAATCCATTGAGAGTACATCCCCGAGGAAGAAGAATGGACGCATAAAGTCTGGAGCACATTGATAGTTTTTGCAATGCATCCCGATACTCCTTGATTATCATGATTCCTCCTGATGTCACAACTTGTCTGATGACCTCCCCGATACTTCCCTTAGACCACGAGCAACCTATTTACGATGCCTCCCGAATCTCCATCGAGAGTTCATCCCCTAGACAAAGACATACGCAATGGGACATGTATAAGCTTCAAGCGTCTCAATTGATACCTCGTGGCATTAAGAGACCAAGAACAAAACTGAAAACCGCAATGCAAAGAACAGTAGAGGCCGAACCTGAGCAAAAAAGGAATCAATGAAGAGAACTGAATGAGGAGTAAGTAATATATCCTTCGCTTGAAGCACCCAAAGCATGAAAATGACAGTTGGCATACTTCTCGTCGATTCGTTGTCTTCTGTACATTGTGGTAGCTTTCTCTTACAACAAGCTCGTTCTTTCTTAGCAACGTCTCTGACCTTGTTGGCAAACTAAAGGAAAGTAACTCAGCGAGTATCGACTTTTGTTTTACTCATTAGCAAGATGTAATCGTTTGATTGTGGCATGTGCATACTAGTATCAGGACCAGATATAATTCGACGCATCGGTCGACTTTTTCTACCTCGTTTGTTTCCAAGTAGTGTAGTCTTTATTGATGAGCTTATGATTTGTAAAGTCACAATAGAATCGTTCAAAAAGGTAATTACTCCTATGTGCATTCAATACCGTCTTAATCATCATTACTTACTACACATTGCTACTGAATAAGATATCAACAAAGTGTATTAACTAAGGCTTTATAAACATCATGAAAGTACGGACAAGTCAGGGTACGAAAGAAATGAACTGCAATTGGCTAAGAACAACGTTTTCTTGTTCTCCAATACGACTCTATACATGCAACTAAAAGAACATACGTTTACCCGGTAGTTTGTTAACAAATACCAACTTATTAATTAAGAGGTTATTATACAGTATAACTTCGATGCCTCGAAGAGTACTTGCGTCGAACACCCTAGATGCCTCGAACTGGTTCTTCGGTCCCGGCAAAATCCCTTCTTTAATCATATATAGTATGCTAGCATGTTTATATCCGTTCCCACTTGTCTTAAACATGTGTTTATTGTGTGTATGTAGCTTTTTGGCATTTTTGAATAAGTAATTACATGATAAAGAGTTATATAAATATGGTAAAAATGAAATATTTAGGAGTCATTTATACAATGTCTCCATTGACGAGTGATTGACAATGGCTATCGGATGCCTAGCTATCAGCCAGATGACTGGCGAAAAATTAAATAATTGTATTCATTATATAATCTATTTACTATTGTAAAATTCTATTCACCGTACAATAAAGGTTCGGTATTTTAAATCGGCAAAAACCTTCTCAAAGTTGAGTGTGTCTAACATGTCTATTAATCAAGAAATCTGAAAACTGTAAATGTTTTTGTTAATTACATGACAACTGTACTAGTGATGTGCCATGTGTTAGTCTCGAATAGAAGAGAATTCAATGCAACAGCATCAAATTACACATAATTGGTATATTTTAAAAATCTTTGCGATATAATTAAGGCAATAAATCATACGCTGTAATTTCAAGATCGTATATCCTATTACAGTGAAATATCAGTATTGACAGACACAAATCTTAAAGAGTAGTGTAGGGACCGTCATTAAAAAATATCGACTTGAAAATTATTTAGATCATATATGTCTTATTTACAAGAATTCCTAACAACCTTTTAAAACAATGTATTAACAACAGTCTCTTAGCTATATGTATTTAAATAATCCTTACAAAATAGTAATATGTGTGTATATAGGTGCATTTTTAATATGTACTATTGCTGTGAATTTTTATTAGTCTAATATAAGTCTGTACTAGAATGGTCACATAATAATGTTTCTGTGATATATAATGTGACTGAAATAAAGAACAAATGAAATATAGTAAAACAATAGATGACTCGAACACTATCTAGGTCGAACACAAGTTTTCGCACCTTTCATTGACTCTTGAAATACATTGCTCGAATGCGGGTAGTCGGCGACATGTGTATTAAGGTTACAAGTTGTTATAATTACTGTAATTAACAATGGTTTGTGTACGACTGCATTTGTATAACCAGTTTTTAAAAGACTTAACTTTATATAAATCTATATTGTAATTTAACTTATTTTAGTTAATGAAATTCAGAAGCAACAACATATCAGAATAACATTATCCTTTTTTAAATTAAAGTGCTCGTACTTGTATATATATCAAAAGTTTTTGTTTCATTTCCATTTATTTATAGGTAGTCAAACTTGACCTCGGTCATAAGAATATTCCGTGCGCTCCTTAATATAAATACACTATACATGTATAACAAGAAACCTTAGTAAGATTTGTCAATTATCATATAAATATTTCCGAGTATTCTTTGGATTTTTGAACATTCGAAGAGTTTGCCGAAGATAATAAATCAGACTCCATGTCAATTTTGTCTAACTATTATATTTTGTTATTATAATGAATACTGTTACAAAAATGATACACATGCAATTGTTATGTAAATCAATTATACAATACACACACACACACGATTTGTACGGTTTAACATACTGGCATCAGTTCGAACTTATACACATGATACATATACTTGAGTACCATAGATGCCTCGAACAGGTAGATGACTCGAACTATTTTCCCGTAAGGAAGATAGTTCGAGGCATCGAAGTTCTACTGTACCAGGCGACATTTTACGTTGACGACACTACATGTTTTCTTTGATTGGAATTGGTATAATTTGTATAGCGCAGATAATTTGACATGATCCTCACCTTTATACATGAATATATTACAAGGTACTTGGGTTGAATATATAAATTTCCACGAGCAAATCGTGCATTATCGGTTCTTTAGATTTGTGTTGGTATTACACATCCAGCGTCTTTGTGATATTCCCCGCTTATGAAAGCATACAGCCGGGATTATTAATATAGACAATATATCAGCTGTTAAATTATGCTAATTGAAGGTCGAGAGTCGTATCAAATTCTCTGGATTATAATTACGGTAGAAACTAGTGGTTTGCCGATGATTATGAGAATAAATAATACAGTTCTAAACCTCATGTACAAACATATATTGTGTAATGAGACATATGTATTGCATTTTGTATTATTAGAAGACACTGCTTGTTTATCACTCAGATACAGATCTTTATTTGTACGCTTTTTGTCATACATGTGCAATAGATTATCAATATTCATAAATATGCAAATGAGTTAATTAGCATAATATTTGAGTAAGTCAAAATCAAATTCCACAAATGAATCATATTTGGATATAAGGAACATGTTTAATGGGTGTTTAATGTTGATTCTGACTGTATTGAGATTTTTACGTTCTGGTTTCAATTTACCCCCACCCACCTTTGGTGGTTATTCTCGGTGGAATTAAATTATATTTATCCAAAAATATACATTTAACGAAAGCTCTATGTCCTCTCATGATTTTGGTACAATTTGGATCTTTAAATAATAGAAATAAGGAAGATATGGCATACATTTGTCAACTATACTAGTAGATTTTTAACAAAAATTTACCAATTTTTGACTTCCTCATTAATATTTATGAGTATGCAAATGTGATAATTTGCATAAAATAATTGCAAATGAAGGACCAATTCATTAGCATCATTTTGATACCATTTTAACCATTATACCTGTAGAATTGACCAAGATATGGTGCACTTTTAAGTTGATGCATGATATATGCACTTAATTGACCTTTGACCTCTTTTATGACCTTCACAGAGGGTTTTGCGCGTGGCATCCACCCAAACCATAGACAACTGGTATTGGGCAATTCAATTATGGTATTGAAACACTTCTACTAAAAAATGCCATGGACCATGAAAAATAAGCGACTTTTGTGCTGATGGACTCCCAACTATAACACTATCCAACATTTCAACAAAATTATGGCTCCTGATTGACTTAGCTAGTTGGGCATAAACGTTTAATGAACGCAGTCTTTTGTTTCTTAGCTAATTAGACATATTTTAAAAAATTAAATCACTGCATATCTTTCACATTATGTAGTAAATTTCAGATGAGCGTAGGCTGAAGAGTTTATTGGTTATTGTGAATCCTCTAAGTGGTCGAACTAAAGGGATGTCTACTTATACTAAGACAGTAGCGCCGATATTTGAGGAGGCAGGGATCCGCACAGATGTTATTGGTAATTAATATATTGCTTTAACCTGTAAAGGATCTATCTCAAGTTGTCAATTGATGTAAATTTATATTCTGGAAATTTTATTAAGGGAACCTCTGATACTTAAGGTGGATTCCCATTTTTTCGTCAAAAAAGAAATGTACGTCAGAATGGAATGATATTTGGTATGATTGAAGTATGAGATGTGAACCAATTTGCGGTTTTTAGTACGAAAAAGTAAGTTTATCAGCATTAAAAGCGCCACCTGGCGGGATGTCATTTTCATTGCAGTTTTGACGCATTTACTCCGTTTTCGAAATACATTCTTATGTTTCGATAAAATGGAAAATATTTGCTAGTCAGACTTTGTATGCTGCATATTTTGGTATATTTTATTTTATGCTAAGTAAGGTATTATTCTAGTAACATCAAAAATCAGCGCCAATCATACCAAATATCATTACATTCTGACGAACATTTCTCTGTCACCGAAAAGGTGGCAATCCACCTTAATATAAATATATCAATTGACAATGAGTATAAGATTCTTTTTATCATATGTCACTAATAGAGCGAAAATACGTATCTTTCTACTGAGAAACAGTGTCCATGTTGATGTCATTTGGGCCTTAATAATATAGTATGCCCAGGAAAATGAGAAAGGCGGGAAAATTTGGTATATTCCACAAAGGTAGATTAATCAGATATGCATGATTTATCAGTGATGTTTTGAGTACATTACTGACCTTATCTGTTTACTTTAGTAATCTGTAAAACCAATATTGCGACAGTTTACCAAACGGATTCATGTTTGTAAATATCACATTGTCCTGGGTGCACCATAGTGTATAGTTCACCGGAGATAACACTAGCCTTGGTTTACAAATAAAAATGAAATTTAAATACATTTTCGATATTTATAGTATAAGAGTATAGTTTTTACATACAAATATCTTGGATACAAGGAAAGTCATGTGCTAAAAGTGCTAACCAATGTTGTGTAATTTGCAAACCATGAGGTCATTTTTATATATTCTCTGTTCAGCATATATCTACACACCTAAATGATAATAATTTGGACAGGGAAGACAGCAGCTAGCACTCCACAGAAACAGCAGAGCAAATTTAGTTTTATATAAAGTTCCAAATTTTGTTAAGTATCAATGCTATTCCAATGTAACTTGGCAAATATACTAACTATCTCATAAAGACAATACAATTTCAAAGGGTGCATTCTCCTTGAACTCCCTAGTAAGTATAAGAAAAATGTCTGATTTTTAAGATCCTGTGTAGGTCCAGTAAAACACTTATAATAAGACCACTGTTTGGACCTCTGAAAACGTCTAGGTCTTTTTGGACTCAGTTGTAAATATTGAGGTGGAAAACTCATTTAACTGTGAAAATGGACTTGAAATTTCTGTTCTTAAATTAGAGTTTGTCTTATTTTTGTGGTTATCTATATGTGAGATGTTTCTGTACATTAAGTTAAATACTTTATAATTGTTTTATGATGGTTAGTGTTCATAGTTGCTGTTTTATATTCAGTGACTGAAAGAGCCCACCACACTGAGGAGATTTTAGCCACATATGATTTAAACTCCATAAATGGGTAAGACTTTATTGCTGTCATCATACCATGATTAGAATATTTGCCGTACAGTACAACCTCTGTAGAGCAACACCTTTTTGGAGCTGCGATTATTGGCTGCCATTTAGTCAGAATATTTGCTGTACAGTAAAAACTCTGTAGAGCAACACCTTTTCGGAGCTGCAAATATTGGCTGCCATTAGTCAGACTATTTGCTGTACAGTACAAACTCTGTAGAGCAACACCCTTTTGGAGTTGCAAGTATTGGCTGTCATTCAGAGGTTGTGGTTCTACAGAGGTTAAATTTATAGTAAATATCAGCTTAGGGAAATTATGAAGGTTTTGTTGCAGAGAGGTTGTTGCTTTGGAAAGGGTCTCTCTGGAGGGGTTGTACTGTATATTTATAACGACAGTTCAAGCTTTAACCTGGGACTACTAGTTTACATGTATATCAATGTGTTAAATTAATTAGTGCCCATTTAATCAATTCTTACATTGTTTCTCACAGTTTATTCTTGTAAAGAATGGGATAATATGTTAATATTGAGGAATTGTATATGTTGTTATATCTCCCAAATATAGTGGGGGAGAACTGTGCTCAACATCTGTCAGTCCGTCTCACAAAATTTGTCCACGCTAATTCTCCTCAGATTCACTCCTGGTATTTTTCAGGTCTATGCCTGATTTCAGGTTTTTGAATCCTGAGTTTTAGGCTTTGAAACTTGGATTTTCAGGCCTGACAATTATTGCTTATTACCAAGCCTGCCTGAGATTTCAATGAAACTTTGCAAGAGGTACCAAGCCAAGTTAAGCATAATTATTGTCAGGAATTTCAGGTCAGATGATTTTTGTGGACTTTTTGTCCCTTGTATAGGAGACATACATTTTTGTGTCAAAACTCTTTCTTGTTCAAATTATTCATCTTGTGCCTGAGTGTTGGCGAATAATAGACAGTTTTAATTTCTGTTTCCAGCACCATTCAGACAGTTTAAAAAAACATCATAATAGAAAATGTCCTAAACTATTGGCAAAGATATCTTGTTTATTAAACAGGCTTTGTGTAATATTTGACATGTGACAAAGCTAACAATATAAGCTATCTTTTATCGGCTAGAAGAAATGGAAGGAAAAAAATATATAAAAAAGTTATTTGCAAAATCTTACTGGTTTGTTGACGTCACATGATTTGTAAATTCTGTACATAACTTGCACATCTACTTGAATCTTTCAATATTCATCTTCCCTTAGTTTGAAATGTCGGCCATTTTGAAAGCAAATCTGATAACATATTTGTAGAAGATATATGTATTTTATAATTCTGAATATAGAAAGGGTGTTCGCAGCTCAGGTCCTTCCCCTAACGCCTTAAAGCCAGAATCAGCTTTCCCCCAGCACCTTAAATCCTAGTATGGTGTCTTGAACTCACTATGGGTGTTAATATTTTGGGTCAGATTTGTGTTATTTGAGACATTATGGTCTTTATTACGTAAAAAGTGCTTAAACCAGCCTTTAAATTGTGGATAACCATGCAGTTTTCTCCTCTAAAACATTTGAGCCATTCTTGTCGATTTCCTATAGCACAAATCTGAGCATTGCACCAGTGCCTTTAAAAAAATTTGGGAAGGGCCTGAAGCTATGACAACCATCTACAGTACTAAATGATTTTTACAGCTTCATGATTAGGTTTTATTACATAAATACCGTGATCTTCAATGTGAGAACACATGACAGTTCAATGTTCTCCAACATGTTTGATAACAATTACATGACGTCACCACCCTCTTGGCGCAAAAATGTTATGTCACCAACTTCAATTCAATGTTTCTAACATTGTTTTGACTCTCGGTAACTATAGTAATGTGATAACAGGAATCTGCCACTCATTGTCTTAGGGATCAACATTTCTTAAACTCATCGCAAAAACAAATTTATTTATAACTCGCCAGAAGGCTAGATTAATAACTTGTGTTTTCTAGATTGTTTTACTATATCTATAAATAGGTCCAGTTGACAGTGGCTGCCATACTTGCTTTCGAGTTAAGTGAGGTATAAGACTGGGCTTTGGGGAAGATAATCTGCATATATCAACATGTAATAAAAAAATTATCATATCTGTTTGATTTTTTGATGGTTTCTGATAATTTGTGTGAATTTTGATCTTCGTCATTTTTCATGATATCCCAAATCCTTGAAATTATGTCCCCACAAAATTGTTTATTTTTCACCCAAACCACAAAATTTACAGTAAATACAGTATACTTTGTTTATCCATAAGGTTGGTAGTGGTAGGGGGTGATGGTACGTACCACGAGGCAGTTAATGGTATGTTGAGACGCTTAACAAAGGAACAAGGAATCAATATTGATGACGTGGAGAGTGAGGTTCCGGAAATTGGCATCCCTATTGGACTTATCCCATGTGGTTAGTGGTTATTTCCTGATTTTCTTGCCCCAGCATCTACTGATGCAGGAAGTATATAGTGATTGTCCTTTCCGTTTGTCCATCCGTCTGTTAACCAAAACGTTCAAGTTTTTGAAAGTCAAATATTTCAATATCCATCAAGGCATTGGTTTCAAACTTGGCATACTTATTTACCATCATAAATACCTTACATTATCAATGCCATGTAACACAACCCAACATTTCTACAGAATTCAGGGGTGTCAATATTCCTGATTATCCAGAATTGTCTATCATAAAAGAGCTATGATTTCTGACCAAAACAAAAGTTATTTGATGAAAATATCTCAAGAAATGGCAAAGTTTTGGTAAATTTAATCTGCTCTGAGGGATTTTCTTAATACAAACTGAATTAATTATGGAAACAATGTCATTAAAGGCTTCTTGTTTGGCAAAAATGGTCGGCCGAATACGATTTTCTTGATTTTTAAATTGGCCCTGTTGACACCCCTGAGAATTATGGTCCCTGATTGATTTGCCTATAAGTATGGACAAGGTTTTCACTGGGGCATAAGCGTTTACTGAACACAGTTTTGTTTTAGTTTAATATATTTAGAATAAATGAATTTATAAATCACCCAATTCCTATTTTCATGACTCCTTAACCTAATCCAAACTGGTCAGTGTTAATGCCTTAATATATATGCTGTCCAACTACCAAGGGTTTATTTGGGAAGACTAAGGGTAGCACACCCAGGCTTCATGTATCAGTCACTTCTCTCTACCCTGAAACACGTTTTTATTTTTTAAGTCTAGACATTCTAGATTTATCAACCTACCTATCAAGTACGAGAAAGTCTAGCGGCCAGCACTCATAGGCTCTTGTTTCAGGTACTGGTAATGGAATAGCGTCTGCAGTGTACGGAAATTATGATGTAAAGACAGCTGCATTATCTATAGCCATTGGTAAGTTATTTGAAGTTACTTTTTCTTTCTGCCCCCCCCCCCATCCACCCTAAAAAGTAAGGACCGGGATCCATAATGCGTCTGGTTTACAATGCATCTGGTGGCACGGTAGTCATGTTGATAACGCATCCAGAGGTCCCTGGTTTGATTCTCAGCTGGGGCAATTGGTCATTTCAGCAATGATTTTTAGTATTTCCCTCCCAGCTGGAGATGAACTGGTTAGGAACCCAGAGGCAATCCTGTGTATATCAGTGCTGTACTTTAGGCATGTTAAAGAACCAAGGGATCTTGTTGGAAGGAGCTAGGGTATCACAACCAGATTTCTTATAATTATATCCCCGCACAACGAGCTGTAAGGGGGGTATACTGGATTCAGCTTGTCTGTCCGTCAGTCAGTCTGTCTGTTCGTAGATGCATTCTTGTGAACGCAGTTTTGGCAGGATTTCGCTCAAACTTTCACTGATGAACAACCTCAATATATAGATGTGCATGAAGAAAGGAATTTGCGCTGCGATGAATTTTGGCAGAATTATGGCCCTTTGCCGGCGGGGGTATATTAGTCTGCCGAATGGCGACAGCTCTAGTTCCTATAAGTTATCATATTAATGGGTTGTTGTTAGATTTGTAAGAGTTAAGTTTTAAAGGGACTGCCTCACATATTGGTGTATTGCAAAAATAAAATAAAATTGTCAATATTCCTGAATTTTGGTATAGTTGGCTGTATATCCCATATACAACCACACTGACATCTAAAATAACTTGAGAAACTTTGGCATTTTGTAGTTATTTAGCATTTTTACATCAAAAATTCTATAGGGTATTAATACCCTATAGAATTAACACTACAGTAACTGTTTACTTAAATTGCCTGAAATTTGTTCGCATTTGATGAAAACGAATTGAAAAACGAACCAAATACCTCATGATGTTTATGCTGTAGTTTGTTGATGTTACAGTTCGATCATGTGTGAATTACATAATTCACAAAGCATGTTGGAAGGAAACTATGCGCTTTTTTTCAAGAAAAGAAATACTCAGTGGGCGATATCAAGAGTGGTTAAAATTGCTGATATGCACCAAATCTTTCATAAAGCTACCGTCAGTGGCTTTCTATTACATCAATACTTGGTTAGGATGGAAAATCACAATATTAAATTTTTTTAGCCCAATCTGTGAGGCAGCACCTTTAAAAGCCAAAATGGTTTTAAAGTTTTCATGAAGTTGCTTTATAAAATGGGCCATGATTATGACAGTTTTCCGGAAACAAAAACTGAAAAATCACATATTTTTGGTGTTTTTTTATTAAGTGGATTTTGATAAAAATTGCATTTTGTGGGGTCGTTAATTTGTGGATTACAAAACATACATTTACGCTGCTGGGAAGGGCCTGCCTCGTATTACACAAGTATATCACCTTCTGCGAGAAGGTTGTGCCTTGCCTGCGGTGGTTAAGATTGGTGTTTATAGTAAAGTACCGCTCGTAATTCTCCACTAATGAAAATAAGCACCAAAATTAAGATATATACAAGAAAGCAACTGTTACATTATGCTAATTAGAAGGGTTCCAATACCAGGTTTCTTTGTTTGAGCTATTTATGACACTCTGAATGATAATTTCGCTATTTATGTTCATCATTTTGTAAGTCCCCTATAGGTTTGCCGTCCGTTCGTCAAAAAATCTGGATCTTGACATAACTGAAACAGTTTCCAAGCTAGGTTAATGAAACTTGGTATGTGGATAGGGGTCAATCAGGGGATTATGCATGTCAAAAAATATTTAGATTCCGACAAAAATTGTGGTTGCTATGGCAACAGAAATATTAAAAATGGCTTCAAAACGGTAGGGGACTTCTGTATTGCTTGCAATTTTTAATGACTTGTTTTTCCAGGTTTCCGAACAAAGTTGAATATTTTCAGTGTGCATTGTGCCGGTAGTTTGGTCAGTTACGCTGTTTTGTTGGTAGGATGTGGAATGTGGGGTGACATTATTCATGTTGCCGAGAGTCGTAGAAGTCAGGGCATAATGAGATATCCAAGTATGTTCATTCTTATGAAACATTAATTTGTAATTCATTTAAAAAAATTATGTCATATCTTGAAAATGAAGTACATTTAGTTCATGGCAATAAACCTTTGATTGTCAATTAGATGACGCCATACCACAAACCGTCTGCAATGGCTGAACGAACATACCGAAATCCACCAGGCGAGTTCACATCAAAGGCGTGGCAATACTTAGTATTTCCATTAAGGATGATAAAACAGCAGTATGCAAAAGCTAAAAACTATCTAAATGTATCATTAACTAGTCAATAGAGTGAGAAGACATTGTTGTTTGGTGTAAATTAACTTGTTTTTGTCGCTATGTGATAATAGATTATCCGTTTTAAATGTCTTCTTGCACCCTTGTACATGAACGTACATTAGTGTTTCACAAAGTATGTGTTATTAAAGTAAAAAGTCTTTATGGCAATCTTTGTCTTCATGACCTTTGTAACAGTTACTGCTGATTCATGGTTTGATCTGTGAATCACTTACCCTGACTCGTGGATCGAATCGGATGGACACATACCTGACATTTCACATTCCTAACACATTCTTACTAATTACCTTAGACATTAACAGAAAATTAGAAGTGCATACAGGTCTGGTTTGCACTGAAAGTATTTTATGTGATATTGAAGCATCTCAACAAATTTAACTTATTTTTAGTTACTATGGGGGAATTTGCATTTTTCCGAAGACTTCGTGAATTTCCAGTTACTATACAATACAAGGGGTCTGACAAAGGTGCAGATAGTCCTGGAGGGATCGATGAAGAGTCAGGGGCAAATAATAGGTACCTGTTGTATTGTATTGTAGTAGCTTTTTAGCTCACCTGAGCACGAAGTGCTCAAGGTGAGCTATTGTGATCACCCTTTTGTCCGTCGTCCGCCGTCAACAATTTGACTGTTAACACGCTAGACGTCACAGTTTTCATTTAATCTTCATGAAACTTGGTCACAATGTTTGTCTCTATGAAATCTAGGTCAAGTTCGTAACTGGGTCATCTGGGGTCAAAAACTAGGTCACTTGGTCAAATAAAAGAAAAACCTTGTTAACACTATAGAGGTCACATTTATCAAATAATCTTAATGAAACTTGGTCACTATGTATGTCTCTATGAAATCTAGGTCAAGTTCGTAATTGGGTCGTCTGGGGTCAAAAACTAGGTCACTAGGTCAAATCAAAGAAAAACCTTGTTAACACTCGAGAGGTCACAATTTTGACATAATCTTAATTTAACTTGGTCACAATATATGTCTCTATGAAATCTAGGTCGTAATTGGGTCATCTGGGGTCAAAAACTAGGTCACCAGGTCACATCAAAGAAAAACCTTGTTAGCACTCTAGAGGTCACATTTTTAATGTGATATTAATGACACTTAGCCACAATGTGTAGCTTTACAAAATATAGGTCCAGTTTGCAACTGGGTCATCTGGGGTCAAAAACTAGGTCACCAGGTCACTGATTCTGCCTAAACTGCTAGTCATCAGGACAGCGCTATAGGGCCAATGGTCCTCTTTATTGATTATATTTAGCACAATTTAATGACCCCCCCCCCCCCCCTCCCCCTTATGAAAAAATAGGGGTATATTGTTTCGCTAATGTTTGTTGGTCTGTAGATATGATTTCTGATCTAAAGCTCTTGAGGAAGAACGCTTTGGTCAATGATCTTCAAACTTTATATAAGTGGATAGGTCTAGACCTGCAGATGGCCCCTGTTGGTTTTCGCAGGTCACTATGGTCAAGGTAGCAGTGATGTTGTAATTGCCCCATTTGTACTTAGAAAATAAAATATCTTTAAAACTGCAAAACCATTTCTGATCATGAACTTTCCCCACTATTGATTTTGAGGTGGCATAGGGTGTATGTGCATGCATGCATGCCTGTTTTCTTTACTGAAGGGTTTGTTTATGTTTGTAAAACATATTTTCATTGGTTACTCATTTGTAAAACATGTGTTCATTGGTTAATCATTTGTAAAATATGTTTTCATTGGTTACTCATTTGTAAAACATATTTTCATTGGTTAATCATTCGTAAAACATATTTTCATTGGTTAATCATTTGTAAAACATGTTTTCATTGGTTACACATTTGTAAAACATGTTTTCATAAGTTAAGCATTTGTAAAACATGTTTCCATAAGGTAATCATTTGTAAAAACTTGTTTTCATTGGTTACTTATTATTTGTAAAACATGTTTTCTTTGGTTACTCATTTGTAAAACATGTTTTCATAGGTTAAGCATTTGTAAAACATGTTTCCATTGGTTAATCATTTTCAAAACATGTTTTTATTGGCTGAACACCTCTTTTGTTTGCTTACAAATTTTTTCAATCAAATTCATTAGAAACTGAATGGTCTCCTACTGCAGAATAACATTTGAAATTATTTGAATCTTTTCAGTGCTGGTTGGATAACATCTAAACACACTATTACTGGAGCTGTTGTGTTTCCTTCTGACCTTGAAAACGGTGGTACTACCTTGGTTAATGATAGCGCGTCACTTTTGGTTTCAAGGCCCTGCAGTAAATTGGTTGTTGCTAAATTCTTTGTGGAAATGGCGCAGAAGAAAATAGATGTATGTATGCAATCATTTTGAATTTCTTGTTTATTGAACATTATGTGAGTCTGTTGGGGGTCTGTTGGATGATGTTCATGGTGTACAGACGGTACTGTCATGAATGGCTTGATAGGGTTATTTATCACATGTTTGACGTCGCGGTAGCGTAATAAAGCCATTATTTATTTTTGATATTACACTAGTGTAATAAAGCTATCACGCGACGTCATTCAAAGGATAGGCGACGTCGTCAAAATTGCGCGTTTATTATAGTGAAAAATAAGTAGCTATTTAATGTTTTGGCCGGAAAAGGCTAACATGTGATAAAAAGAACATTACATTTGTGACTTTCCACATTGAATTTATTAAACTCGTTGAAAAAAATCGATAAAATGCTCGACAGAGCCTCGCATTTTATTATTTTATTCACCTCGTTTAATAAATTCAATATGGAAAGACACTCATGTAATATCCTCTATATACGAGGGGAGTTCGATATGTAATGTCCTTGGTACTGTTTTAACAAACCACTTACGAAAATCGTAAACTTACGATCAAATTTAAATTCTTTGTAATTTGTTTACAATAATGAAGTGTGGTAAATGAAGCTCCAATACTTATAATGATTCAGTTACTGAACTCCTACATACCATATCCATCACCAATTTGCAGTTAAAGAAATTAAATTTGAGCGTAAGTTTAACGTTTCCGTAAGTGCTTTGATTAAACAGTACCCTTTTCCTTAGCATTTTCCATGAAAATATTTAGAAGAATTCTTCGATTAGTGCCCAGAAGGTGTATTCTATAGTTGGAAAATTACAAAGCTTTTCGTCAACAAATAAGTAATTTAAAGATGGTATATATATAATACTCGAGTACACTGGGCTTATGTTTATTTTAAGCAAAATTTGTTTCATCTTTAAAGTATTGGTTTAGAAAAGTAAATGTCAGTAACAAAAACAAGGGAGACCACTTTTAATTATACCAAATGATGCGTGTTGGTTCACATGCCAATAACTTCATATCAATTCTATTTTGTTCGCAAATATCATGATCATTTATAGTTTTCCAAGTACCGGTATACTCGATCGGAAGAATGACCGAGTACTCGAGTGCCGATTTAAGTACTCGTTGCCATTTCTAGTAATAAGCTAATTGTTAATTACGGGATTAATTTTCAGACAAGCAGGCCAGAGGTGTCTGCCTTGGCAGGACTAGAATGGAAAGTGTCACTAGATAAACCAAGCGATCCTGAATCGAAGACAGGAATCTTAGAACATAATGTGAACATAGATGGTGAACCTACCGCTTTACCCGAACCTGATTATCATTGCAAGTAAGTTGAATGGGAAACATAAGTATAGTGCAAAGATTTAGACCGAATGTTCTTAATCTCTATCAGCATAATTTCAAGCCCCATTAAGCATTCAAACGAGTGCCTATATTTTATAACACAACAAAGCACAGCTTCTATTTATTATTTCGATTCCAATATCGCCAATGCTTTACCATTTATACCACAACAAGACAGGTTGACGTCAAACTACTTTCTTTCCTAGGAACGTTACCGTCAACGTTACGTCATTTGTCATACTTTATGACGTCAAATGTGACGTCATCAATCAGCTATATTTTATCGCGGTAATAAAATATGGTAAGATCAATATACTCAAAGAAGGCTTATCTCTCGTGCTATGTTAGAATAATGCATAATCTATAGTCTAAGGTAAGCAGCTCCTGCAAAATTAGTATTTTGTCTTCCATACATTTTACAAAGGCCATATTTGCATGGTTCAGTTTTTCATCGTATCTTCCAGATCACCCTTTCAATCCCACACTGGGCCTTCAAGTCAAAGTGCACTGCTGGTCTTGAACATACATCTTAATTACATGTACATGTATAAACATGACAAATAATATAGTCCAGTCAGGATAAAAATCCAGTGACGCAGCGGTCGAGTCCACTATAATGGTGTAAAAACCAATTATAAAGGCTTGTACTGTATAAACAAATATAATTCCAATGCTAAACTAACATACAAAACTTCGCTCTACCTGTTTAGACAATGTTGTGATTTTTTGCATACACGTAAACTGCAACGTCACTGTCACAATATCCTAACTGGACTATAGTATATCTTTGAGTAATAAGTACTAACTGTTGTTTTTTACGAGCATAAGATGTCATTGTTGTTACCTTTTTCACACTTTCAGGTTGCTTTTACAGAAAGTGACTTTGTTCAGTAATATGCCATGTGATACAGGAAGACCTGTGAAAGAGAATTGATCTGTCAACATGACAGATAAATGCTTCATCAATGCTGCAATACATTTATTGTCGTGGCCATAAAAACAGATTTTGATAAGACAAATTCATGATGTCGTAAATATGTGGATTTCAGTTTAAATCCAATATTATGAAAAATAGAAATAGAATATTTTTTAATCAACATACAATGCAGATAATGTAAAATATTTCAACTTTTTACAAACTGTGCTGTGCACTTCATTCCATGTATTAGTACTGTGCTGTGCATGGTATATATACTACTCAAACTTTGCTAAGGGCCAACAAATTGATTTTGATGTCAGTCTCACGTTATATGTACAAAACCGATGAAGAAAACGTTGTGCAATTATTAAAATACCATCTTATCTGCTTCTAAAGTTTGCAGCTTAATGTCTTGCATTTGATACGCATTGCCTAAATGACGTCGTTTTCCAGGTAACTGATAAGCCCTATTGCTGGGACGAAAGTGGCTAAATTAACATTGAAATCTTTATCCCGTTTTTATTACCATAACGTGTAAGACCCAAATGCCAAGAAAATGACCGCATTCCGTTACTACAGAGGCTTGAATGCAGCACAAACATTTTAATGGGGTTGGGCTTATCAGCACTTAGACATTAAATTTTGAAATAATCTTTATTGGTTTACAATGTTGCATGTAGCATTATGTTTTTGAAAATTCTACCGGTCAAACTTATTCAATTCGCAAAATATTCAAATAGAAACTTTCTTGGCCCTTATCAAATTTTGAGTAGTATATTTATAGGTTGATGAATTCAGGGTCCCACAAATCAGGAAAACTTGATTTGCTGCACTAGATAGAATGTACTTTACTATAAAATATACAAGTTATTTTAATGAAAATATATATAAGTACCGTATAGCGGGTATAACCTGGTTTTTGTGTAATGACCGTGTTTATTTTGTATGTAATAAGTTTTGATATAAAGAAAATCTTGTGCATTTCTAACATTTCTCATGGGACTGAAATCAAACTTTCGCATAACTTATGTTATAAAAATATTGGTTGTATTCAATGATTTTTGGCACAATTATTTTCCCTTCGGCGGTGGAAATGGCTGTCTGTGACTGCTTCGTGTTATCAAGGTAGACAACTCTGATAAGTGTTCAAATCATTTGATATTTTACTATCAAAGTTATCTTCCTATTTTTTCATCCTGCTGTTTGCCTTATTCTTCATATCCATTTATTCGCCTTTACATTAAACACATCTGAATTATAAGAACGTGTCAAAATCAAAACATGTAAATAAGTATATTTTCACTTTAATATTGAGAAAACAAAACCACTGATGTGGTTAAGTGGTCTAGTGCCCTGGATTTGTAACTGGCAAGGTGGGTTTGGTTCCTGGTTATGACAGGTGATTCCCTTTTATGAAAATTTGACAACCTGGATTTTTCTCCACATGTGAAGGGAGAAGTAGCTGGTTCCTTGTCGATGGGAAAGTTTTAGTACTGCTTAGGTTACAGTATTACAGTGTATAAACGAGTCAACTTCCCGTTATCGCAATAAGTCATACAAGTTGAGTTGTATAGTCCTTCTAATAAATCATACAGTGACCAGAAGTTACAGGTGATTTTGCTCGCAATAAGTCATACTAGTTGAATTGTATAGTCTCCCAATAAGTCATACAGTGACCAGAATTTACAGGTGCTTTTGCTCGCAATAAGTCATACAAGTTGAATTGTATAGTCTCATAATAACTATTAATAAGTCCCAATACAGTGATGTGGTTTATACGCTGCGAGTCCAGGAAAACTGGATAGGTGAAATGGTTGTCTTACTTAAAAAATGTTGAGAATAGGGACAAATCAAACTTCTTGTGCCTTTAAACCCTATCTGATAGAGAAGCTTTTAGAAAGTGCAATTTATTGTCCAATTTTTCAACTAATGAAGGACATACTGTATAGCGTGTATATTTCACGGAGGTCTAATTTTTGCTATATTCGCGGTCAACATCGATAGCGCGAAATCTAAACCCAGCGAAATATTCACCTCGTAAATATACAAATTTTACAAAGGGAGACAATTCATAATTAAAAACCAACGTTGACCCAATGACTTAGCAAGAAGTACGTCGGTTAAGTAAAATACGACAATAAGACTTTGACTTATAATAAATTACAAAATATAATTCGAAATTAGATCTTTGTAAAACGTGTGTAAACTATATGCATGTGTATCAAATATCATATGTGCATCATGTTTTCACAATGTTAAAAGGTGTTAATTATAAGCAGTTGCATCAGATGTGTTAATTCAACGATTTTGTTTGCAACACGTTTAAATGTTTGCCGAAAAAGTATTTGTTTGTGTACATTTTCTCAACTCGGCCATCGAACACCTGTACTGTATTATAACAAACCGTTTAAAATAACTGCCGAAACGCAACGAGCGATTTATGAACAAAATAAATAAGCTTACTGTGTAATTTGTAAATCCCGAAAATCGTTTATAAATCAACAAATTTGGAAGGACAGAAGCACACGCCCTTATATGTTATACTGGTGGGGAGCATAAATAAATCATGGGCAGGGGGGGTATATAGTCTTTCAAATACGGCTGACTTCTCTGTATACAAAAGAGTTTCCCTATGTGCCCCAACAAGATCAAACGCTTTAAATAACTCAGACGCAGCATGTGTACACACTGTGTTGAGAAAATGACGTAATATATTCCGGCATATCGGAAGCGTTGGTTTGATTTAGCTTGCGTAATAACATAGCGTATCGGCAGTTCTAAATTTTCAGACTTGTTTGATTAATTATTAAGTATGGACTATGATAGCAATATGGCACTTGTGAAAACGTACGTATGTTCGCAATTAATCAACACTTAATGAACACTTGAATTGTCATTACACCCGGTTTTCTTACGATATTGCATGTACGTTTTAAGCTTTATAAATTGCCGTGTTCAGCAATCAATTTCCGTTTTTTTTATTTTCCAAGGTGTAACTTACGTAAGATTGACCTCCCATTTCATGTTTACCAACAAGGTTTTAAATTCGCGGTCGAGGTCGTTTGCGCGAAATCAAGACACCGTGACTTCAAAAGGATCCAGATAACGCGAATAATGGACCCCGTGAAATATACCCGCTATACAGTAATCAACGTAAGAAGTGCCATACTATCTCCAAATATATTTGGGTTATAATATACATGTGTATTTTCAATTATTTTGTCAAAAAGGTTGAAAATGTGTTAAAATTCAGTTGCACGAGAGCTTTCAAAAGCAGGTACAGTACAACTCAATTGGGAGCTGCTTATAGTGGCTGTTGTACAGGTGTTGTTGCTCTACGGAGGTTAAATTTACAGTAAATGGGGGAATTTAGAAGGTGTTGTTATAGATAGGTTGTTGTACTACAGAGGCCCTTCTGGAGAGGTTGTACTGTACTCAAAATCAAGTTGATGTTGTTGCATGCTATATTTAGTCTGTGTTCTGGAGTTTCTAGGTTGTTATTTAGTGTTTTAATATTTTTAAAAGTATGTTATATATAGACTGTGTTCTGGAGCAATGTTGTAGATGGATAAATTATTAGATGCATCATTCTTGATACGTTAAAAGGGGTAACTGGACTATATAAACCACTAGATGACGCTGGGGTGGGTTTTTGTAAATTTTTATGCATGTTTCATATCAGAGAGCCCTTTTTTGAATAAACTACAGAAAATTATTCTTTAAAAATTCTCACAATTGTAAATTATTCCATGTCAAAACATTTCATCCAAAAATCTTAGTAATATATTAATTCTAAGTGTTACTTTGGGAAAAAGTTTAAACCTGTCTAACAGAAAATTTGAATTTCCCCGGGAGGTGTGGCTACTTGCTGATAAACTCTCTGTTTGTAAACAGAGGCACATGCTAATGTTGAGCAGCCGATGCTTTCTATATAACAGGAGTACTTTACTAACCAGTGGGCAGTTGATGACTCACCCATTCTTGTGCTATTTTAAACAACAGAGAGTTTAATTGACAGGTAGTATTAGGCATATCAGTTTACATAGCTCAACCCACAAATACTCGCTGGTATACCAGCGAGAGTTGCCCCTTTAATGCGTTGTATTTTGCATGGACCGGTATGTAAACTATGTTCAATTTCTATGTTGCCATATACATGTATTGATTCTTTTATTGTTTTATTGCGTGAGGACATTAAACAAACTTTATTGTTGTATGATTTTTTATGCCCTGTTATTATGGTATATAGTATTTATCCTATTTAAGCGTATGGTGCTGTGCATCTATGTTTTTGTTTTAGCAGTGCTATATGTATCTTATTTGAAAGCCTTGTAAATGTTGTTAATATATCTGTTTATATGATGCCTTGGAATGTTAATATTGCTCAGGTACACCAGTATAATCAGTATAGTGCTGGCATTCTACTTTGTATCAGCTCCTTTGATGTTTTACACTTTTTACCTCCTAAATGAGAGTCCCAAACACATTTTTAGCTCGACTTTTTGAAGAAAAAAAGTTGTGCTATTGTCTTGAAAGGATCGTCTGCATCAGCGTCTGCATGTGCGTTGGTTAAGTTTATTGTCAGAGTCATTTTCTCAAAGACTATCAAAGGTATCAACTTGACACTTAACATGTTGATTCATCATCACAAGCAGAGTCCATACTGACGAGGCTGGTAACCATGTGACCTCTATTCATAAGTCAATGCCCTTGTTAATCTTAGAAATTTCTTTCATGGATGAGCAAGGGTATGAGAAAGTCAAGCGTCCAGCACTCGTAGGCGGTGCTCTTGTTGTGCATTTGTATAAGCCGTTCTCCAGAAAAACAAGGCTTAATGACATTACATTGTAATTATGTAATAAGGTTAAAAGAAGGCTTTGCAGTGAGAAAAAATGTCAGAAACTGTTAATAAGAGCCTTGTTTTTCTAATGCTGCAAATCGTGATTTTCATCACTAATTTTGTCTCTAAGCCCGGGTTTCCTGGAGAACGGCTCATATGTAGTATATTCCCATATATCCAAGAATTACTAAGAATATAGTCATTTGCATTCTTATTATCACAGGCACATGAGAATTGAATCATGCATATCGTATCTGTAAAGGAGTCACACAAAGAAATGGATGTCTGTTGAGTCAGTTGAGTCAACGCTTTTGCTGTTGAGTCCACACTTTGGCATGTTGAGTCTGCACATTGGCCTGTTGAGTCTACACTTTGGCCTGTTGAGTCTACACTTTGGCCTGTTGAGTCTACACTTTTGCTGTTGAGTCTACACTTTGGCCTGTTGAGTCTGCACATTGGCTTGTTGAGTCTACACTTTGGCCTGTTGAGTCTACAGGCATCCGTTATTTTGTGTGACTCCCATAGACAGTCTTTAGGCATCCAAACCTTGTTAGCCCCAAAAAAAATCTGGATCCTGCCATAACTCAAACAGTTTCCAAGCTAGGTTTATGAAACTTGGTATGTAGATAGGGGGCAATAAGGGCATTAATGTACGTGTAAACATATTTTGATTCTGACAAAAATTGTGGTTGCTATGGCAACAGAAACATTGAAAATGGCTTAAAACCCGTAGGGGACTTCTGTATTGCTTGCAATTCTTAATTACTTGTTTAAAAAGAATTTGCTTCAAATATTTTTTTACTTGATAAATGTATGCCTATGTGTTCGAAAGACTGACTGTATATTTGAAAACCTGATATGCCATTTGTTTGCCTCATAATTTTTGTATATACATTTTATTTTAAAAATATGTATATTTTATTCTGATTGTGATTGTATATTTTTATATTACTCAAGTGGTCATTTTTAACCAGATGTTCCAATACAATATAATAATTTGTTTTCCTGACGAGTTTAAGAAATGTTGATCCCAAAGACAATGATTGGTGGATTCTTTTTATCACATTACTATCAAAGGGATTCGACACGATAAAAATATCTATCACATCTTTTCTATGAATATCTAAGACAGGGATCTGAGTTTATGACTGGCCCTCATATACCCAACTCAACATATGTCCAATATTTTAAACAACCCGAATGCAATCATTTAATTTGTACTGCACACTTCACAACAATATAATATTATACATAAAAAATACAACTTTTATCAATACACGTACACAATGTCGCCTGTGTCGAGCATAGAATGTTCGCAAAATGCGTAAAACCCAGTTTGGGGACATACGTTTGAGCCGACAGAAACTAGAAAACGGCCTTCGATAAAGAAGAGAAATCATTATTTACGCATGACATATTTTTGCAACTTACCGCCACCTATCTTTTTCTGTACCGCTTAAAAAGACAATAATCCAAGCTCTGGGATAATTATATTCAATTTCTAATATTTACATTCATTTCAACCATTTTTATCTCACCTGTCATAAAGTGACAGAGTGAGCTTTTGTGATCACTCTTCTTCCGTCGTCCGTCCATCGTCCGTCCGTCAACAATTGGCTTGTGTAGACACTTGAGGTCACAATTTAAGCCTAATCTTTATGAAACTTGGTCACAATGATCATCTCAACAAAATCTTGGCCAAGTTCGATATTGGGTCATCTGGGGTCAAAAACTAGGTCACTAGGTCAAATTATAGAAAAACCTTGTGTAGTCACTAGAGGTCACAATTTTGACTTAATATTTATGAAACTTGGTCACATTAATCATCCTAACAAAATCTAGGTCAAGTTCGATATTGGGTCATCCGGGGTCAAAAACTAGGTCACAAGGTCAAATCATAGAAAAATCTTGTGTAGTCACTAGAGGTCAAAATTTTGACTTAATCTTTATGAAACTTGGTCACAATGATCATCTCAACAAAATCTAGGTCAAGTTCGATATTGGGTCATCCGGGGTCAAAAACTAGGTCTCAAGGTCAAATCATAGAAAAACCTTGTGTAGTCACTAGAGGTCACAATTTTGGTCTAATCTTTACAAAATTTGGTCACAATGATCATCTCAATAAAATCTAGGTCAAGTTGGATATTGGGTCATCTGGGGTCAAAAACTAGGTCACAAGGTCAAATCATAGAAAACCTTGTGTAGTCACTAGAGGTCAAAATTTTGACCTGATCTTTACGAAACTTGGTCACAATGATCAAAACAACAAAATCTAGGTCAAGTTCGATATTGGGTCATCCGGGGTCAAAAACTAGGTCATTAGGTCAATCATAGAAAAACCTTGTGTAGTCACTAGAGGTCACAATTTTGGTCTAATCTTTACAAAATTTGGTCACAATGATCATCTCAATAAAATCTAGGTCAAGTTCGACAGGTGAGCGACCTAGGGCCCTTTGGGCCCTCTTGTTAGTATCACGTGACAGATCATGTGACAATGTAGAAAATGATTTGTGTTCGGGTAATACCTTGCAACTCTTCAGCCAATCAAATTACTCGTAACAAAAGCCGTGCTGTCACTGTGAAAACGGCCAAAGTCAGCAAATTGTTTTCAGTCAATGTTGTTGAATTGCTGCTTTCGTCTAGCAAGGTGGTACAGAAACAAACGAGTGTCGGTGAGTTGCTCCAAATATGTTCCTTTATCAAATTGTCGTACTAATTTCCTGAGATCATGCTTAAATAATGATTTCTCTTCTTTATGTTTTGACCCGCTGTAACTGTTGTAATTGTGTTTAAAGAATCTGCCACTCTTGCTTTTGAGATCATAATATCTTAAAGTTGTCATGGAAACACCAAAGGCTCGCTTAACAACTTTACTTTTGTTTTCTAGACTTTTTAAGAATTGTTGATCTTCAAAGACAACTCATAACAGATCCTATTTAAATGAATTTATCACATAAATACCGTGATTTTCCATGTGAGAACAAATGACAGAACAATAATCTCCAACACGTGAGATAACAAATGTGTGGCATCACCAGCTTTTTGGTGCGAAAACATAACGTCGTCGGTTTAGATTCGTTATTTCTGATGTTGTTTTGACTCGGTAACTTTGGGTAATGTGATAAAAAGAATCCACCACTTGTTGTCTTTGGGATCAACATTTCTCAAACTCTTCAGGAGAACAAATTATTAAGCTTGCCAAAGGCCTTAATATATATATATAAATAATTTAAATTTGAGCATAACTTTAATATTTTCGTAAGTGCTTTGATAAAAACAGTACCCAGATCACCTGACCAAATCAAAGAGATTTTAAATCTTGAAAACACTCTAGATAGAGGTCACAGTTTTTATCTGGCATGTATTAAATCTAGACACAATGTGCATCTCAATGTAGGCCTATTTTAAAACTGGGTTAAAAAGCCAGATCGCCAGGCCAAATCCACGAAAAACATTGTTAACCATCTAAATTTAGAATCACTCCATATTGTATATACATGTACAAATACTACAGAGTTATTTCCATTATTATCATTTGGTTCAACGTGCCAGTATTACTCAGGTTAGCAACATAGGGACATCAGTATTAAACAGGAATAAAATAAAAATATCTTGAAACTGTTTCACAGACTTCGTTATTATGTTTGGCTCTCTTGAACAGGAAATGCTCATTTTGAGCTAAATTGTAGTTTAAGGGGGATATGAACACTGTTTATCTAATGTGTCATATTGTCGCCCTTCTTCTGTCTTATTTTCGCTTTTTTTCCTTAACAACAATGAAAAAATGAAGAAACAAGAAGATACAAAAACGTTTGATTTTATGCCGAAGGTGTATTTTGCTTACTCTCATTCAAAGCGCTGTTGGGAGCATATATTTTGGTTTGCATAGTTTCCGTTCAATTACACAAGAACGCTTTGCCCTAGGATCTTCAAACTTTACATGGAAGTTAGTCAGCCACAGTAGATGACCCCTATTGACTTTGAGGTCAAAGGTCAAGGTTACTGTGACCTTTACCGTTTCTGACTATTAGTGTCATGGGGCATACGTGTTTTACAAACATGTCTTGTTGCAATTTGCTTTTTTGTGTGGAAAAAGCAAAAATACAACTAAGAGTAAATCAGCCACCATAAATCTTCCCACTGCTTAGTCTATAAAAATATGTCTGTGGGCCAAAGTTGAAGGCATGCTTCCTCCAGATTGGGGTAGGTTTGCAGTTTATAAACTGGTGTCTGCTCCTCTGCCCTGCACTGACATCCAGCTGCCTTTGGAAGACCCATTTTCAGCTCACCTGTCACAAAGTGACAGTGAGCTTTTGTGATCACGGCTGTCCACAATTTACTTGTGTAGACACTAGAGGTCACAGTTTTAGCTTAATCATTATGAAACTTGGTCACAATGATCATCTCAACAAAATCTAGGTCAAGTTCGATATTGGGTCATCCGGGGTCAAAAACTAGGTCACAAGGTCAAATCATAGAAAAATCTTGTGTAGTCACTAGAGGTCTCATTGTTGGCCTTGTCTTTATGAAAGTTGGTCACAATGATCATCTCAACAAAATCTAGGTCAAGTTCGATCTTGGGTCATCTGGGGTCAAAAACTAGGTCACAATTTCAAATCTGAGAAAAAGCTTGTGCAGTCTCTAGAGGTCTCATTGTTGGCCTTGTCTTTATGAAAGTTGGTCACAATGATCATCTCAACAAAATCTAGGTCAAGTTCGATCTTGGGTCATCTAGGATCAAAAACTAGGTCATTAGGTCAAATCATAGACAAAACTTGGCTTTAACTTAAATATCTCATTGGGTCTAAATGTGATGTAAATTATAAAGCATAAGACAATATGAAAACCTTGTACATGCAATCGGGGCTACCATTAGGAGTGCATCAACTACTAGGACAGGTGAGCGACCTATGGCCATTTGGGCCCTCTTGTTTGCAAATCTGAGAAAAACCTTGTGTAGTCACTAGAGGTCACAATTTTGACCTAATCTTTATGAAACTTGGTCACAATGATCATCACAACAAAGTCTAGGTCATGTTCGATATTGGGTCATCTAGGGTCAAAAACTAGGTCACAAGTTCAAATCATAAAAAAACTTGTGTAGTCACTACAGGTCACACTTTTAGCCTAATCCTTATGAAACTTGGTCAGAGTGATCATCTCAACAAAATCTAGGTCAAGTGCGATATTGTGTCATATGGGGCCAAGAACTAGGTCACTATGTCAAATCACAGGTCTTGCAAGTACTGCTACAACAGGTGAGCAACCTAGGGCCCTTTGGGCCTCTTGTTGATCTCTCAGTCAGATTGGAAACTGTTCTTCAGCAGAATATTTATCTCTACTTTGGAGGTTGCTTCTTTTGCAATATTTTCGGCAGCTTCATTCCCGGCTATGACCACATGATCTGGGATGGTATTCAATATTGATCTTACTTGACTTAAGGATAAGGACAACCAATCAGATCACATCATATTAAACTCGTGGTCAGTAACCGGGCTATCCTTCTCCAATTAAATAGGATCAATATTGAATACCACCCCCGGAATCCTTTTCTGTTGTGTTCAGACAGAGGCTGATGGTTGATTGCAGCTGTGTTGTTATGCTCCCCAAGAAATTCAGGGGAGCATAAAGTCACCGAAGTGTCCGTCCGTCTGTCGCACTTTCTTGTCCGGGCTATTTGTCAAGAACCACTGCTCAGATTTTGATAAAACTTCATGGATAGCTCAACTGTGCATATCGTCAGTACGTTTCGGTTCACTGATAATTCACAGAGTTATGCCCCTTGGAAGAGTTGCACTATAACTATTATACTAAATTCTTGCCTAGTCTATTTCTCAAGAACCCCTACTCAGATTTTAATAAAACTTCATGGATAGCTTCACTACCCAAGTGGAGATGTGCATATCGTCAGTAGGTTTCGATTCACTGATTATTCACACAGTTATGCCCCTTGGAAGAGTTGCACTATAACTATATACTAAATTCTTGCCTGGGCTATTTCTCAAGAACCACTGCTCAGATTTTAATAAAACTTCATGGACAGCTTCACTACCAAGTTGAGATGCGCATATCGTCAGCCGGTTCCGGTTTGCTGATTATTCACACAGTTATGCGCTTTTGAAGATTTGCTCTTTAACTATATACTTTATTCTTGTCTGGGTCATTACTCAAACTGTATTAGAGATATCGATTTGAAATTTCATAGGTGAATCATAAGACCTCATTGAGGGGATGTGCAGTGCTCAAGAACCATAACTCTTTTATGCATTTTTTAGAGTTATTCCCCTTAGTGTTTTTTTACACTTAATTCTTTTCTAGGTCATAACTCAAACAGTTTTAGAGATATCAATTTGAAACTTCATAGCTGAATAGATCTCATTGAGAGGGTGTGCAGTGTCCAATAACCATAACTCTTTATTACCTTTTTTGGAGTTGTTCCCCTTTGTAATTTTTTTTTCATACTTAATTCTTGTCTAGGCCATAACTCAAACAGTTTTAGATATATCAATTTGAAAATTCATAGTTGAATAAATCTCATTATCAAGTGCAGTGGCAAAGAACAATAACTCTCTTTTACATATTTTTTAGCATTTTTTCTGTGACAAACGCCCACGGAGAGCACCACCTGTCTCTGACGGCTCTTGTTACGGTATGCAATGATCCTGCTAAAAGAGCCGTAAGTGCCGACATTGAGTCAGTTAGAAAGCAAGTCTTTGTCTCTTTTTCATACAGTTGGGAGTGCGACTGCTTTGATGGCTGACATCTCGGCTCTGTAATTGAAACATGGGATCTTTTGTCTACTGGGAGAGACAGTGTGTCAATGGAAAATTGGATGATGTGGACTCCACTCCCTGCATTCTATAACAACGTTTGAAGAAATTTAAACTTACATGATAGAATCGTTCGATCAGCTTTGGCAGTTTTGTCATCTTGTTTGAAGAGTTAGTTTCTGTTGAGTGCTGCCTGTCCGTTTTATGTTATCTTTTTCATTGTCTCACGTGGCGTGAGAGGAACCCCTTAATCAGAGGCATGTGTCACATCGTTCGCATGCCATAGCATGCCACGAACCCTTTACATGAGGTACGTGTATATGTTGATGGAAATGCACGAGATTGCAATAATTCCTTACTAATTTATGGACAGAATTTTAAACTGAAATAACAACATCGTCACCAAAGCGTTAAGATAGTTTATTTTGATAAACATGTACACTCATTAAAAGTTATAAGTACACCAACTTCTTACGCTGGTATCTTTTTTATTACGCATGATAGCTTGTTCATTTTTGCATGTGTCCATGCGAGTAGTATAACAACAATATCCGATAATTGGATATTTGTAATTCGCTTGGTGTAAGCAGTGAACCGTGAACCCTCCAAAGTCAGAAAAAAGCACGTGCACAACACTGTGTATTGTAAAATGTCTTAAAATGTTGACTACACATTGTCCAGCAATACCAAAACCAAAAAAATATAAAATCTGAATAATTCCGAGTACAGAAATAACAAGAGATGTTTGTAAAACATGCATGTCTCATGACAACCGAATAGTCATGTATACGTAAGGCCACCCCGACTTTGACCTATCGACCTACAAATTTGTACAAGTATGTTACGTTTGATCAGCTACTTGTCTGCGAAGTTTTACGATCTTAGGACCCACCGTTCTTACATTGTGGATCAGAAACCGTTGTGTGTTCGAAGGTCACGGTAATTTTGACCTTTGAACCATAGCGATATCAAAATCAATGGGGGTCATCTACTGATGACTGGAAGTGTGTGGGAAGTAGGTCCGACCGTTCTTGAGTCATTGATCGGAAAACATTTACTCTACCAACCGACCGATCGACATGCATGTGCTAAGTAATAAACCCCACATACATGTATACGATACGGAGACATACAAAACTTAACTACTTACACTTCCTAAAGTGTTTAAACATAATAACTTTGAAATAAACATAGATTGCTCTAATATCCTACATTTTGTAGTTCTATATTGTGTAATATTTCAAGCTAGAAGCAAATTGATATACACTATTTGCATATATCGTTATTTACTGTGTTGGTGTACTTATAACTTTTAATGAGTGCATATACGTATAAAAATATGGTTGATTATTTTTACTATAGCTCAGAGAATTGGACATGATCCTGATCCTTATGCATGAATATATTACAAGGCTCATGCGTTGAATATATAAATTTCCGTGAGCAAATCGTGCAATATCGAACCTTTAGATTTGTGTTGGTATAGTTCAGAGAATTTGACATGATCCTGACCTTTATGCTTGAATATATTACAAGGTTCTTGCGTTAAATATATAAACTTCTGGGTGCAAATCGTGCAATATTCGGTCCTTTAGATTTGTGTTGGTATTACACCTCCAGCGCTTTCGTGATACTTCCCGTTATGAAAACATGCAACCGGGGCTATAAATATAGACAATATATCAGCTGTTAAATTATGCTAATAGAAGGTCGAGAGTAGTGTCAAATTCCGGACTATATTACACATTGAGCG
This sequence comes from Spisula solida, assembly GCA_947247005.1. Classification (NCBI taxonomy): domain Eukaryota; kingdom Metazoa; phylum Mollusca; class Bivalvia; order Venerida; family Mactridae; genus Spisula; species Spisula solida. The sequence goes on along the minus strand of OX365948.1, from coordinate 41,934,353 downwards.
TCTTCGTGATACTTCCCGATATGAAAACATACATTTTGTAACCGGAGTAAAAAATATAGACAATATATCAGCTGTTAAATTATGCTAATAGAAGGTCGAGAGTAGTGTCAAATTCCGGACTATATTACACATTGAGCGTCTTCGTGATACTTCCCGTTATGAAAACATACATTTTGTAACCGGAGTAAAAAATATAGACAATATATCAGCTGTTAAATTATGCTTATATATAGAAGGTCGAGAGTCATGTCAAGTTCTCCAAGCTATAGTATAGGCGTTAAATTAATGTGTTGGACTTATCTATAATTCCCATCATCTCAGCTATTATTAATCTTTCTAAACATTACAAATATACAAAGTTTAATGTTAAGGTTCACTGACAAATAAGTCACGATATGGGTGTACATATACTAGAATATTAGTGACAAAGAAGAACTTTCTGTCACCTATTCATAGTTTACACTGGCGAGAAGTAATGAAAATTCAGTCGAAATATGTAAATATAAATACTACCTTAGCCTACTGCGATCGTAGTGGGTAAAACACAAGTCTGCGCTTTGCAATTAAAATATGGGTACATTTGTACAAGCATGGCGTTATGTATTTACAAAGAATACTAGAGATGATCTTTGGTATTTAATAAATATAACACCATGGTACAAAACGTGTCCCCCGTGACAACGGCCTCAAAATCTACATAATGCAATATAGTTTGATTTAAACTGTATGCGTTGTTGTGCATGAATTTTATAATGATGAATGGTGTGTTTAAATTCTGATATGGAGACTACCCAGTCGCATTATCCTGTGGTCCGTTGCCTAAGCAAAGCGCTAACAAGCGCCTTTATTCAGTTACCTCCAGTTCAATTAAATATAGAAGGCAAGGATTACCTCCCGTGGAAAGCGCTACGTAGCGCTCGCCCATGTTAACGGTCTCAACCAGACCCAGAACTGCATATTACTTGAGCACAACCATGACAATGCACTTGGAGCAATTGTAACATACTCTGATATTTCTCGGTCTCGTGGGTCTGGGAGAACTATCTATGGCTTGAGCACAACCCTGACAATGCAAGGGAGCAATTGTAAAATAGTCTGATATTTCGCGGTCTTAGGGGTCTGGGATTGAACCCGCAACTTCCCGATATGTACGACAAACATATTAGCGCATACAAGAATCGTCTGCTATTTCACCGCATGTTTTGCCAATGAGGACAGAAACTTGATTTTAAAAATCATATACATCAGGTATTGAGTACGCGTAGTTATATTAAATATGAGTCGGGATACATTGACATACACATATACATGTATAATACGAATACATTATTTGCTATAAATATAACTAATATATGCATAGACGCGTACGTAAATATTAACTATGAATCTAAACTTCATTGTCTTGTATGAATATCAGTTTGTTCCCAAGACACTCAAAGCCTGATCGACTGTTTGTTTAAATCATTGTTTACAAAACCTTTATTGTTATGCTCACCATTCACGGAAGTTTTCATGGCATGGTCGTGGTGCTTACCATTATCGTTATCTAGAGCATACTTGTCATCACTTTTGTCATAAACCACTCCGAATCGTAAAGGTTTCCTAACAGCTTCAGGAAGACACGGGAACATGATGTCAAACATTGGACACATCAGACGACAGTTTATAGATTTTGGTTTGGTATATCCGGTACAGAAGCTGACAATGAGCGCAATTACGACGCAGCACAGCATCCCGAGTCCAGTGTACCAAAGATATGACATTCGGTAAAAGTCGTGAAGAATCGGTTCGTCAGTCATTGTTGCCGCTTCTGTAGTTGTTGATATGATCGACTGCACTGTGGTTGTGGGTGCGACTTTGCCTAATGCTGTCCAATTGCATGCCGTGGTGTAAGTATTTAACGGCACATATCCTGAAGGTTTCTCAATAATTGTTCCAATACCGAGCCAGCACATAAATGCAATTGACAGCAAGAAGCCTGTAACCGCACCGTACGCATTTGTCCATGGGAAAATCATTCCGGCAACAAATAGACCAAAAATAGGCCCGGCCGTTATTGCGTACATGCTGTAAGAAAACTGTAGGATCAAGCCTTTGAACTGTGAAATAAGCACGGCGATTCCGAACTGGACGATTCCAATGACTAACACAAGAACTTTCGACACAAGAATTGCATGCTTTTCTACAACAGATTTGCAGCAAAATGGCTTGATGAAGTCTTCCAGAAGTACTGCAGACATTGCGTTAAGTCCTGAAGATATTGTGCTGAGGCCACCACTGAATACAGACGCTATGAACACGCCAGCTAGACCTGGTACTCGACCAAGAATGTCCATCACAAATAAGGGTAATAACTGATCTCGTCTGTCCACTAGTCCAAATGACACCGGATGACATTTGCTGTAAAATGCGAACATCACGACTCCAATTAGCACTGTTAGAATCACAATAAGGACTAAGCCAGGAAAGTTTAACCAAAGAGCAATTTGTGCTCGTCTAAGTGTAGGCAATGAACACGCTCTCTGAATCTGTGCTTGATTAACACCGTATAAATACAACCAGAAGAAAGCGCCTCCAATCCCAAGGGTCCAAACACTATGGCGTGTTCGTGGGTCAAACGAGAAATCGTCAAACTTAAGTCGTCCATTTTCTTTTGCTATTTCCCAGGCGTTGCCAAAACCACCATTAACGTTAGCACCTTCAATTAGAACAGCAAGAAGACCGACGATCATGATAGTGAACTGAAGACTGTCCGTCCATAGAACAGTCTTCATACCACCAAATGTGGTATAGATTGTGCAAACCGCAGCTGCTCCTATCATGCAGCCCCACAAAGATATTCCGGTGACTGCTTCAAACGCAAGCGATGGTGCATAAAGAACAAATCCCATGTAGACGAATGTTTGTAATAAGAACAATAAGGAGGCGACAACCCGGGTTACTTTGCCGAATCTCATCTCAAGGTACTGAAAGCAACTGGTCTTGTTCAGGTTATAGAACACCGGCATAAACAAATGAGTGGATGCAGCCGTGGCAATAAGCATGGCAACTAGCATCCAGATATACATAGTTCCATTGGTGTAAACTTCAGATGGTGTTCCAAGAAGTGTGAGTGACGATAAAAACGTAGCAGATAGAGACAAGCTCACCGGAATCGGATGCATTTTTCTTCCTCCTAAATGAAAATCTTCAGCATTTTTTTTATTTCTGTCTTGGTACGCGTGGTAAAATCCGATCAACGCAGAAGCACAGAACATTAAAGAAAACAGAACATAATCCAATGTTCCAAACGTACGTTTTTCTCCCGTGTAAATACTGTAGTCTTCAGCCATTTTAGTTATTGGTGTATATCCTTCGCATAAAAGTAAATTTCTGATTTAAATGACAGCTTTTAAATGTACGTCTTGTTTAATGAAGCATTTAAGTCAACAAACGTGTATGCGTGGTTTCTTATATTCATTTCTTTACACATCCTTTACAGTTTCGTCAATGGTAACATTGAGGTCAAGAGACTGGTATTAAATTACGGATTATTGTCCCGAGGGAGCAGTTATTTTCTATTTATTGATATAACATGTTACAAGTGTATAGGATGGCATGTATGCTATTTGAATAAATGTATACTTCAGCTAAAATGGTTGAGTCATTTTCTTTTAAATGCTTGCGTTAATTTATTTCGTGGGTTATCACACAGTGTGACAATTGATGTTTTTCAGTACAATATCCCTATGTATGAGATATATTATCAAATCATTATATAGTACATTTTATGTTTTGCAAATATAACCACGGAGATGTCTCTCAAAGATCTATACAAAACTTGATTTCGGTTTTGAAGGTTAGCAAATCTAATGCATTATAATACCACAGTGTATAAACACATCAACTTCCGGTTATTGCAATATGTCATACAAGTTGAATTTTATAGTCTCCCAATAAGTCATACAGTGATTAGGTTTATACGCTCTGTATGATGTAGCATCCGTTAATTGAATAGCGGAGGTTTAGTATTTGACACAAATAAAACCACGGAGGTTTGTATACAAAAGTTGATTTCGGTTTTGAAGGTTAGCAAAGCTAGTTCACTATTATACGAGTATATTAAGCTTCGTAGTAAGTACCACAGTGTATAAACGAGTCAACTTCCGGTTATCGCAATAAGGAGTACACGTTGAATTAAATAATAATGAATGCAATAAGTCGTACAGTAATAGGAAATCACATGATGCTTCAATCACAATAAGTCATACAAGTTGAATTTTATAGTATCTCAATAAGTCGTACAGTGATTTGGTTTATACGAGGCGAGTACGTATTCTCTATGTTCACATATCTAATGAAATTAGTTTTTATATTGCTACGGTATAACAATGTGTACATATGTATTAGTTTTCTGGATATGTTGTAGAACGGGTCAATGTCGAGGGAGGGGGTCACAGCCATCATGTGGAATAACTGTGATTCCAGATAACGTTATAGTAAAGTACACACCGCCTCCTCGATAGCCTAGTGGTTGAGCGTTCGCTTCGAGTGCGGGGGTCTCGTGTTTGATCCCTGGCCGCGTCATACACAAAGACGAAATAAAAATGGTACCAGAAATTCCCTTGCTAGACGCTCAGCATAAAAGGGAAACTGGCTTCTCTTCTCTCATACCCTCGTGGTGATGAATAACATCAGGAATGAGGTGTCGAGAGTGATTAATATAAGTTGGAAAAACTTGTTTCACAATCGACCTTAAATAAATTAGTATAAACTAAAGTACACAACTTTCCATGTACGAGGGGTGATCAAGAAATAATAGGACTTTTCTAATAACTTCGTACTCAACACATCACTTTAATGAAATTTATCTCATATACGTAGCATTTTATGCTCTGTATACAAACAGCAACATATTTGCGTTGTTGTTGATGATACTCATACAAAGCGTTGTCATAGAAATCATGTAACGCATAGGCGGGTCACACTGTTCATTTTCATTACTAATCTTACTTAACATGTGAATATCTCAGTTATTACTAGATAAATAATAGTGGCGAATTATGTGGCATTACTTTTATGTCACTGACGAGTGCATGCAAATTTATGAAACAATCGCTGTTTGTTTATGATTAAACTGAGAAAACAAGTGTATGTATCCAAGCGCGTCATGCACGAAACGACGTCAATGCCAAAAACCTAGAAACCGCGCGATTGTTAAATTGTGTTATAAATAGGAAAACACCAACAATGCAAACCATTGAAACGAATCAGCAGAATGTAATGGCATCCAGCAGTCATTCGTGTACCGTTGGCACAATTTTTTCACAGACGGTGGAGGTATGAACAAACAAGTGAGCACAGGTCCATGCAGTCACAGAAAGGGAGTTTGACGGTGATAGAAACCGTTCGTATACTGATAGACGTTTTAATGTAAGAGCCATTTCTAACATCATTGTAATCCATTGTTTGTGAACAGTGGTACAGTGAATGACACATTTAAACAAAGGAACAGTGATACCAGAGCTGTTTTGAATGTCAGGGTGACTATATATTAGAACTTCTTTTTAAATTTTATGTTAAAAATGCGACGTCATCATCGTGTCACTGCGCGGAATTTTTAATGTTTAATATGATTTTTTTATTTATCAACCAATTGCTTTGAGATTTCGCATACGAGTATTTCTCAGTGATAGATGAACATTCTTTGTAGCAAATTAGTTTTTAAAATTTCAGATTTTTAAGCCTGTATCTGGTTTTGAACTATAACACAGTCCAAGTAAATGACACAAAATAAAACAACGACTTCAACGAAGATTTTCTCCATGATTTATACATGCTGATTGCAGCTGTTTACAAATCAAAAATACAAAATGTCAATATGACCGATCACGTGCATTTTCTAAATCCTTCCGAGCAAAAATGTAGTCCTGAAAAAGCACATAAAAATACATATTGCAGTTCCAATGACACTAAAATCATAAAATACAAATTTCAAATTAGCACAGCTGGTATTGAACCTGTATAGAACCACGCTCATCTTGAACTCGACACATCAAACTCCCATGAACTACTTTCTCGGGAAACACCCTCGGTAGCAGAACACTCAAATGGAGTATCACGATTTTCAATATTGACCAATCGCATGACACAACCGCTTCGCATAATCCTCCTGTCACTCCAGGAATGAAAATGGCGAACGCTATTTGAAAATGAGCTTTGTATAACTCTAACACGATAAATTGCTACAGCCTATATTTTTGTTATGGGTTAAAATCAAGGACCGTAAAATTTGCCTATGAAGGCATTCAAACATTTGGCACACCTATAAAGTTTGCATGCTCCAAAATATTCAGAAACGATGAATATAGCGGATTTTGTGTTTGTTTTTGTATTGCAATTTATCGCGTTGAAGTTATAGAAGGTTGTTATTCAGATTAGATATCACGTATGGACAGGAATAAAGTTCGTTTATTGACGATATTATCCATTATTCGTTCATTTCGTAGGAGCAACTAGATGTCATTTTTTAAATACGTGTACATAGAATGGACCACAAAGTCAGATCTGGCAGGCTTTTATAACTGTCTCAGTCGAGCACAAATAAATAATCGATAAAACGAGCAACCACTTCTATTGTCCAGTTAGGATGATAATAATATAGTAATGCAGTTGTCGAGTCCACCATAGGATGTAAAATTAATTATAAAGACTTATCCAGGCATCTATACTTTCAATGCTTAACTAAAATACTACAATACCGTATTCGCTCTACATGTACGGACAATGGTTGTAATAGTTTGTGTACATATAAAACAAAACGTCACTATTACAGTATCCTAACTCCATACAACATGTGTGTATATATATATTGGTGTATTTACTTACGCTATGATAAGTATTGTCCCAACACTAATTGAACCTGACGAGCCACCATTTGCACATGTACTTGTAGGCACTGTTACATGGGAACTCTAAAACATTAAATACGTCCTTTACTAGTTTTTGCAATATGCAATGTATATAGAAATTTTGAATTACATGTTTAGTATGTGCTTCCTACAGTTAAAATTGGGAAAACTTTGAACTCGCCACAATAGTCGTTTAGACAAACTGTATTAATACGCAAAATGCAACAAGGTTAGAATACATTATAGGCTATACAGTCTAAGGCACAAGTGTCAGATCGGACTTCCCAATCCAACTCGAGAGCAATAATTGAGTGTTCATTAACAATTAGGTGTGAATGTCCGTACTTGATGTACAAGCCCCATAAAACAGACCACTTGGGGTAACAAACATCTGCAATATCTGATCGATGTTAGCTCCTGTAAATATTGAATCACCTGTAGTGGGGTAGTTTCATTTTTGCCTCATGTATACACATGTACAGGCACGTTTTACTTTTTTATGGGCATCCATTCTGATACAAAGTAGAAATTAAAATGATAAGCAAAAATGGCGTTATTTTTAAACTATGGTGCAAGACAGCAAATACGAATATTTTAGCTAGTCTGTATGGAAGCCCTGGAAGGCACTTTTGTCTTATGACTAATGACTTATAACTTGTGGAGGGCCCATAAGGCACTTTTGACTTGTGACTTATAACTTGGGACTTATAACTTGTGACTTAGGAGTTATGACCAACCAAACTATAAATATAATTGCATGCTTTATCTTTCTTTACGTCCAACAATAACGTGGATAATCAAAGCACTGAGAGTACTCATGGGAGGCGATCTGGTTGCTGCTACTAAAGCTTAGACCGACTTTACACGTTTAATGTTCGTTTTCTTACTGCCGATCTTGTCTTGAATGTCAAAATAGGCATATGTGACTATATAGGCATGTTGGGTATCTAAATAATTGTTAAAAGGTGTATATTAATTTATATGTAATACGTGTATTGAATGCGTATATCAAAAGTGGCTTTAAAATAATACTACGCGCCTATTTATCAGATTCTACAGTACTCTTGTAATCACTTCCCTCACAGCGGGAGACAGTCTATAGAAAGCGGCTAGTTAGTACAGCGACACCATATGATTGCATAACAGTACTTTGCAGACCGTATACGATTCATTGATAAAACCATCACTTGACCGTAGTCTGAAGTTTCTAAAAATAGCTTTACAGCCGGGACATTTGATGAACACGTCATTTTCGTACTATGGAACAAGTTCGGTATCAACAGGTGTAGTGATTTTTTGGCCAAAATATCGATTTAACGAACAGTTTCACAATAATTTTTGATCTTAGAATAAACAAATGTTGCTGATTGGCTTAAATCAGTTAACAAATTTGGAGAAACATATGTAGCAGTATTGGGAATGTTGACAGTTTCTGGAACTACTTGAATGCGGATTCACATAGCAGCCTAAAGGCGGTTAATTTTGTATTAAGAAATGGGCAATGGTAGTAATGAGAGGCTTAATCGCCTCCCAAAAACGGATGATACATGATTATATTTAGCAAGACAGGTAAGTCAGTTTTGGTTGCATGATTAAAATAAAACGAATTTACTATCATTCTACTACATAAGAGTTATAGTAGAGCAGCATTTTGACTCAAAGTAGAGTGAACATTGCAAAAAAAAGTACACAAGCTGAGACATATACCAAAATGTTCCTGAGACATTCAGGATTACTGTACTATAGGTAAAGGTTGCCGTCCTTGGGAGGAAAGTTTGAAAAGGTCAAGTTCAAGGTCACATGGTGCTTCAAAATAAGAAACAAACTACATTGTACAGTTTACTTAACCTTTATTAATACCACACACTTGCATGTTATAGTAAAATGGTTCACTGACTTTGATACATCCTTACTAATTGCACAATTTTAATACCAAATTGTAGTCCAACAATGTCAAGGTCAAGGTCAGTTCAAGGTCAAATGGTAAAAACGTACTAAAAATGGATGTGCACCAGATATCAAATATCATAATTAGTACAAATGATGCTTAAACACATGCACTTGCACAGGAGAGTAAATATTAGATGTAAAAGATTTGAAATATATCGATTCCAAGTCTGAGAGGCAATTAAGTGTAATAAACAATTACCCCACCCCCTTTCAAAACATTAAATGTAGTTGATTTACACATAATAGCCTGTAGTATTAGAATTATCATTATCGAATGTTTGACTGAATATAAAGTTCTAATACTGCCAATGCTAAGGGTCATTTATTGAGGTCATCATGAATGAAGGTCAAGGTCAAATGGTAAAATAGTACAAAAATGGGTATACACTAGATATCAAATGTACCAGTTGTAGAAATGATGCTTCAACACATTCAATTACACATGGAAGTCGATTTCGAGTCAATATGATTTAAAATGTACTTATTTAAAGGGAAAATTAGAGATTTAAGTGGCAACTAGCTGTAATTAAAAATTACCCCACCCACTTTCATAACATTTATTGCAGCTGATTTATTTCAAATCCCAATAGCAAGTGTCGTAATCAAGAAAATGTGTCAAGAAATGTTTCTAATGTTTCTCTCAAGTGTAAGGAACATGAATGTTTAAAGGTTGTAAAAACAGCTTTACTAATCATTTTGCAGAGTAAAAGTCTAGGTAAAGATTCTACTTTTTGGGATACTCAACACTATCAAATACGGCTATAATACTAGCCACAGAAGAATAAGAGCATCACCTAGTATAGCTATTCTTCGTTCCATGGGGCATCTACAACTGTCTGGCACAGTCATCCAGTGTTCAGTGTAATATCTAATAATGTATGACACTGTCTCTCATGACAACACGGGGTACCATCAACTGTCTTGCACAGCATTTTGTGGCTCTATGGAAAACCAACAACTGTCTATCACAGCATTTCATGGCTCCATGGGGTACCATAAACTGTCTATCACAGCATTTTGTGGCTATATGGGACACCAACATATGTCTATCACAGCATTTCATGGCTTTATGGGACACCAACAACTGTCTATCACAGCATTTCATGGCTGTATGGGGTGCCAACAAATGTCTATCACAGCATTTCATGGCTGTATGGGGTACCAACAACTGTCTATCACAGCATTTCATGGCTCCATGGGGTACCATAAACTGTCTATCACAGCATTTCGTGGCTATATTGGACACCAACATATGTCTATCACAGCATTTCATGGCTTTATGGGACACCAACAACTGTCTATCACAGCATTTCGTGGCTCTATGAGACACCAACAACTGTTGACACAGCATTTCGTGGCTCTATGGGGCACCAACAACTGTCTAACACAGCATGTCATGGCTCTATGGGGTACCAACAACTGTCTATCACAGCATTTCATGGCTCTATGGGTACCAACAACTGTCTATCACAGCATTTCATGGCTCTATGGGACACTAACGACTGCCTATCTCAGCATTTCATGGCTCTATGGGGCACCAGCAACTGTCTAACACTGCATTTAATGGCTCTATGGGGTACCAACAAAGGTCTAACACAGCATTTCATAGTACCATGGGGTACCCACAACTGTGTAACATAGCATTTTATAGTGCCATGGGGTACCAACAACGGTCTAACACAGCATTGCATAGCTCCATGGGGTACTAACAACTGTCTAACGCAGCATTTCATAGCTCCATGGGGTACCAACAACTGTCTAACATAGCATGTTTTAGCACCATGGGGTACCAACAACTGTTTAACGCAGCATTTGATGTCTTCATGGGGTACCAACCTATCCTTGTACAACTGCTAGGAACAGCTTTACATTGTTCCATTGGATATCTAACCCTGCCTGAAAATCCTTAAATGGTTCCATGTGGTACCAAACATTACCTTATATTGGCTTTTATTGCAGTATGAGCTACTAAAACTGTATGAAAAAGTCATTCATGGCTTCTTTTATTAACAAGCTATGCCTGGTACATCCTTTCATAGAGCCATGGAATACCAGAAACTGACTAGCAAACCCTTTCTGAACTACACATTGTCAGGTACTGACATTAATGGTCACCATTGATACATTTGTATGTCCTTCTTCACACTGTCAGATAAATCTATTCTTGTGTTTGAAATGGGTGACTTTAACTGTCTAGTTAAGGCATTATGGGGTTCCTAACAGAAACATGTTATCCATTTTTGCCTCTATGTGGTAACTATTACTGTAAAAAACCCAGCCATTCCTGGTTCTGTGTGGTACTAAATACTGCATGGTACAGCAATTCCTAGAACTATGGAATACCTAACACTGCTAGACATGATAATTCCTGGCTCTTTATGGCTCCTACATGACACTATATGTTACACCAATTCCTGACTATCGTGGTTACCTCATACTGCCCAGCAAGCAATTTCTGATTCTATTGGATTACCTAACACTGCTAAATAAAGCCATTCATGGATTGGCTCTATCGAGTACCTAACACTGCAAGGCACATGCTGACTCGTTGGATAACATAATATAAGTACTACATGACAAAGCCATTCCTATCTGTATGGAGTACATAACACGGCTCGATGAAGAAATTCCTGGCTTGTTAGACATGTAGAGAGGAAATAACAATGTTGTAGTACTTTTCATACTTTTACCTTGAAATGACCGTGAACCTGACCTCAAATTGGTTAGTGTAGTATATCAAAAGTGTGTACACTATCAAATAAGTACTTTGCATGAAACCATTTAACATCACAAATGTGTAAGAATCTGCCATATTCGAACACACATATGGAATATATGGGCAAATAATGGTTGCCATCTTGGACGCCATCTTAGATTTCTTTGTCTGTACCCAGCACGGACAGTTTAAGCCAGCTATTTTATATACTTCAGACATAGACACCCATATTTGAATATAAAATTGCTTGTTCAACTTGTGTTACCACCTTCTTTTGAGTTGATGTCACTGAACATGAATACCAACTGCTTTTTGAAATGCTGTACAGCATGGTGGGTGGGGTAAATTAACATGATATGCATTTTTCCACACTTTTTTCATAAATAAGAAGGTAATAAGCTTAAGTCATATTGAAAATAGCTTTTCGTTATATATTACAAAGCACTAGTTCTATTCATCTATATAAATCGGCAAATATTATGCCATTATGACAAATACCGCTTGGAATATAGGTTTGTTCGAAACAATATGTACTGACTGAACTGTGGTTGACCACAATTTCAGAGTACTATGGGCATGAAATATACACTTATTTGGTATGGATTCAAAGATAATGAATAGAAGATTATGAAAAAGTGTCCTAAATACATATTTATACATTGTTCGTTAAGCCAGGAAAAGTGTAAGTTACATAAACAGTAAATTTTGGATATTTTTTGTACTAACTATTGAAACGACATTGACCTTAACATTTGGGACCCAAAATATGGACATCAATTAATAGCTTGAGTACTAAGGTATAATATAATAAAAAACATTATGCAATAACAAGTATTTTTATAATGTTATTTTGAGACCAAATACACTATGGTCTTCATCATATTTTGCTTATCAGTATGACCTTGACCTTTGATTATTCCAACTTTCCTCCCAAGGTCGGCAACTTTGGTTCACTGTTTGATAAACTTCAAAGTCTTCCGAACATTTTGGTATATGACTCAGCTTGTGTCTTTTTATTGCAATGTTACTCCTTAAATAAGCCACTTTTCAGGCTTTTGCTGCTCTACTATTAGGTTTAAAATTCTTCTTTATCGATATGTTATTGCATACAAAGTTAGCGTTGACGTTGATAAAATGTATTTCCCACTTTTAGATAGATTATAGTTGTATAATTTTAGCGTCACTATCGTGACGAATCTTTCGGTTAAGAGAGGTGAATCGAATGGCCAGTGTAATTAAAATGTTTGTTTGTTTTTGCAGGTGGAGATAAAATGAAAATCTGCTTTTATTGGCATGAAATCCTCAAAATATCTCTTGTGGAATATTGCATAAAAGCTGTGGAGAACTCTACTACTGTGGTGGACAGAAATGCATATACAATGTACTTACAATAAACCCGCTCAAGTTGAGCATAAATATCATTGTCTCGTTATGAACCTATATATACTCAAATGGACGTTATGGTTGATATAGTCGACAGAAAAATACAAACCGATCTGGACTGAGTGACACAAATAGGAATGTTTACGAGGTAGGATCCCTAGCTAAGACCCTGTACCATGCTAGAATACAACTTTGATGATATAATTGTACTCCAATTGATTTTGAGATTTTGTAAAGGCGTGTGTTTAATTCCAAACAGTATGACATGTTGTTAGTCGGTGTTGTTATGATGAGCCACTTTAGTGTAAGTTCATGTATATGTTACTCTAATAATTTTGACATGTAGGTCTAATGCTTGTGAAATACACATTACCTTTGATACAATTATAGACAGCAAAATGTATCATAACAAGTGTTATTATTATAAATGTTGTAATTAAATATGAGTTTGTTATCTGTCGTTTGTTATCAGTAAGCCCAAATCATGGAATGATATCAAATCATGAAATTGATAGTGTTTTTGGTCTTAATTGCTTTATTTTGTATACGAAGTTAACACAAATACAGTATTATGTTGCAAAGGATGAACGGTAGACAAAAACACATTTGCAAATGACAACTTTGAGTCTGTTGCATTACATGTATTTCAAAATATGACAGAATAGCGTATTATTTTTTTATAGATGTTTGACTATGAAATCAAACCTAAGTATACGGATAATATAAAGCTATTAAAACTATTAATATTCGCGGCAGAATAAATTTACTTAATTTTACGAAATTAAATCCCAAATATTTAACTTAAAAATAAGTAACAAATTTTCGCGATTTTTTGGTAAAATGGTAATTTGGTGGTTTCTTAAATCGTGGATTTAAAGTATTGGAATAAAAAAAATTTGTCACTTATTTTTAAGTTAAATATTTGGGATTTAATTTCGTAAAATTAAGTAAATTTAATCTGCCATGAATATTAATAATTTCACAGTACATGTAATTAAAGTTGAATTGTTTCACCCAATAAAATATGTAGTAAATCCTCGAATCAACACCCACTTTATATATTTAAAAGACCACCTTGATAAAAATAAAGACCACTTTAGACATTTTCACTATTTCCACGTTTAACAATACCTTCTTAATAATAAGATCCAAATGGTGATGTTATTTAAATATATTACATTGTTAACTGACCAAAGAACGGTGTCTGATAAACGTGTTGTTCTTTTTATAAAAAATAACATTTTTACAGGAAGCAATATTTCTGTCATTGACTTCAATGAAATCTTGGTTTATTTGATCATTTAATGAACAATTTATACTAAACTCTATCAAATTCAACTACATAAATTGTGTTTGTGATACATTTTTGTATTATAATACAAATGACACTTAACACTAAATACATGACGTCAAGTTTGTTCACTACTGTCGAAAAGTAGATTTGAAACGTGAATCATAATACATAAAACTATACTCATAAAGATATTACCGGTAAGTACAAATTGAAATCATAAAAAGCCCCTCTCAATCGAACGATGGAAAACTATACATGCTTTTAGTATCTACAAAATATTTTAATTGATGACTACCACCAATTAGTATTGACATTTATAAACACTGAATAATGTAATATTCGATTTTTAATACATATACAGTCAGTAAATGACTTCAGATTCAAATTGCTAATGTTGATCCCTATGGGGCAATATAAACTGATAAAAGTACTATTTCCAAATGGAAGCAATTAGTAGAGCTAGTTTATTGCCTGTAACTACTGTGCCAGGCCCATTAACACCTACATGTACTTGTCAAAAGGGAACTAACAAAACGGTTCCGCAACAAAAATGTTGCATTCTGTACCACTTGTGCCTTAGACTGTATATATCATTCTAAATGATAAAACTATGTTTTGTCTTATCTATAATGGCTTGTACTGTTTAAATGGGTTATGCTTGTTGTCTCAAAGAATTACATATTGGTATAAATGACATGGAAATCATCCAAGGGATTCAAAAGATATGAAGCAGACACCTATTCAGAAGCTCAAACATAGGCTTTGTACCGTGACATTGACGTTGGTCCGGCACATTTGAAATAAATACTGTAGCGCACAGACAATCCAAAGCCACAGAAACGACGGCAGCGCCTAGCCATCCACGCAAGAGTCAGACAAAGAACGAACCATCCACATCCCCAAAAAATGGATATATCAAGCAAGCCTATATACTCACTCCGCAATGAATGACACACTGTGGGCATAATTAGCCATAAAGGGAGGTAATTATAAATGATAACTACACTGAAGTGAAGTACGGGGAGACTTTTTACAGCCGCCACACAGCACTTAACACCTGCTGTAGTGATAAGTAAATACTGTAGCGCACAGATAATCCAAAGCCACAGAAACGACTTCTACACAATGATTCTAAAAAGATGTCGAACGGACTCGAAAGCAAATACTTAAACGTGGGTCCTGCACATCGTCTCCATGAGTTACACATTCGATGTATAAGATTCAATAGGTAAAAAAGATTTAGAGCAGGTTTATACTTTTTTGTTACAGATGAAAAGATTAACGGTTCAAATAGCGATGCTAGTAATGCATTATTAAAAGACATATCATACATACGATAGTGCTTGTTTCTCCACCTGCGGTATGTGCGCTAGTATCTGCTGCTCCGTCTGTAGTGTGTGCTGGAGGATCTGTGTAAAGGCCACCAGTTGGACATACATCCTTTGATGTTATGTTGAAACCCTAAAATATTAATACATCTTTCATTAACAACCCTCTCCTCCAACTCTCATCACAGGAACTTGCATAATTTAAAAAAAAATGAGAAAAAAATAAATACTTAGAGCCTGTATTAAAATATATATTTTATTGGTAGGCCTAGATTTACTGATTTATTTCATTTTTTTTTCATTTTTTTTTCAATTTCTTCTTTTTTTTTTAAATTATGCATGTTCCTGTGCTTAGCTCTCATACAGCCTCGTTGATTCTGTATTTGTACTTATGGCATTGTGTTATAGTAAAGCTTTATACTTTCCATTGTTTCTTTTTCTCCTCCTCCGTCGTTGTAACCACGTGCTCTGTATTTGTATAAATTTCAGTATAGCATTGTACTATTGTTAAAATGTATACGTTCCATTGTTCTCTTCTCTGTCGTTATTACAACATGCTCTGTACTTGTATTTATGGTGCTGTTCGAGGGGTGATCCAGAAGTACGTAGACTTTTGCTCTAAGAAGTTTAGTTTACGCACAGGAACTTGCATTTATAATTTGAAAAAAAATGAAAAAGAAAAATTGAAAAAAAAAATTTTTTCACTAGGCCTACTTTACTATATTTTAATAGTAAAGTAGGCCTAGTGAAAAAAAAATTCTTTTTTTTCAATTATGAATGCAAGTTCCTGTGGTTTACGTCAGATCGATATGAAGGTTACACAAACTTTGAACGGCTTTTATCGACACAGATCTCGACAAATATTTTTAAAAACCTTTGCATCAACAAATCCAAGACATATGTGCCATAACTTTATAATAATATTCCGCTTTGGTCAAAAAGACACATTTCAAAATATATATGAAGCATTTTAACCAATCAAAGCTCATGTTACATATTTTACATTATAAAACCTTTTGAATTAAATTAATACTATCTTACATATATGGCTGTACTGGTTTCTCCGTCGACGGTGTATGTCGGGTCGTCAGCGGTAGGGTCACATGTGTACGTCACAATAGATGTTCTGAAAAGGATGACGACACAGTACAGCATTATTTGTTAAAGGGCGGGTGCCACAGGCATTCGTGCGCATGCACATTTTGCTCAATAGTGAAGACTTGATTGAGTCTGATTTTCAGTTCTAAAATCAGTTCGATTGAAAAATGTTTGTTTCTCCTTACAATGCTAATTTCGAGTAGAATCTAGTTTAGTTGGGCCAGTTTTATACTTTCATGAATGAAATGTTCAAGCATTTAAAAAAAATTTGTTTAGGTCATGTTACTTCATATTGTTGTAATAAGCGTTTAAGAAATGGAGGATCTTGCATTCGTGCTCATTACATACGAATTTTATTAAACGAGTGGAAAAAATGATATGACACGAGGCTTTGCTGAGTGTCATATTCTTTTTGTCGACGAGTTTAATAAAACTCGTATGTAATGAGCACGAATGTAGGATTCTATTTATCACATAACCTTAGAGAACGCTCGTTATCATTCAAAATAATGATGTTCAGACATAATTAAGCGGTACAAAGAGCGCGACGCCATGGCGACGTTGTTATTATCCTGACGTCATGGGCCGATCAAGGCATGGATTGGCTTACGTCGCGTCAGACTAATTTAAATATTTATTGCACGGTCTGGGAGTGCCGAACGATATTTACGGCACGGCTTTACGGCACTGCTGGACCGCGGGTTATGTTATAATATACATTGTTGTGTAATACATTTAACGTGCTACCGAATGATATTCTTTTCTGTAAAGGGAGGTGACATATTTCGTGTGTAACTTCTCTATGTACATTTTTATTTTTCCTGTAGAGATGATCATGAACAAGATGCGCTCAAAAATGAAAACAATATTTCAGTCTGATATATTAGTTTAAGAAAAGTTACTTGTTAAAAGTTTGTAGTCGTATGTTTTTGGTGCACACAGTATTTTGATAATTGCTAGATACCTTTGACCGTACTGTTCTAATTGATTTAATCCCATCAGTGTCTCAGAATAAGTAACAATAATTATTCTTGCACAATTTGTTTACAAGTAAGTTCCAATATACTCGTATTTATTTTATTAGATCTATAGTCTCTACTGTTAAATAGTCATTCAACAGATTGTGCTCTCTTAGCTGAACATAATATTCAAGTCTTGACCATGTTGACGTACCGTCCCCAGCGATGACCCTGACATTTTTATTTTGTACGGGGTGTTTATATATGAGCCAGTCTCCAGGAAAACCTGCTATTTTGACAAAAATATTGACTTTAAGAGTTTCCATAGTATTACAGGATAATGTTAAATAAGCAAATTGCAAAAGAAATTATGTTAATATCTTGAGTTTTAAGGAAGTTACAGCTGTTTTTGTAGAGTCCCTATTCGGAGCTTTTTGTGTGACGTCGCAAGCGTCATTCAAACGTTATTCGACGTAACTGAAATAAGTATTTCATTATTACACCATTTGATCAATTCTTGACATAAACTGTTCAAAATAGTACCAAGTTCTATAATTATGTTTCACTTTTCAAAATATATATCAACATTGAAATTGTTGGCATTCAGAGAAAGGCTACTTCTGTTTTAAACAACTAAATCCTGGTTTTTCTCAATTGGAGTACTTTTCTGAAATTGGTCACCATAGCAACCAAGTATGTGTTTTCGACATAATTCATAGGAAAATTTAAAGCTAAGGTATAGTACTATATGGGTCAATTACTTAAAATAGAATCAATAGATATGTATTTTTCCATATTTTAGAGCTTTATCAAAATCTTGTTACATATAGTAATTACATAATTTCATTATAGCAGGTTTTCCTGGAGACTGGCTCATATGTATGTGCAAATGACGTCCATATTGAATTTGTGAATTTGTTTCCCAAGTTCAAGTACTGTATTTGAAATGGTAATATTATGAAACACACTGTACGTAAATGTCCAGAAATACGCCCGGGCCTGCTTGTAAACCCGTCGAGACTTGTTAATTGTGACTGAAACAATACTTATTTGATACCTAGCCATGTCATCTGAAGTGTACGTTCCAACAACGTTGGTACCATCGTATGAGAATGCCACATTGCTTGCGTCTCCGATATTGAAATAAACGTTGTTGTATGAGTCATATTGACATGCCTAGAAGAATGAAAATGTAATACATGTAATGTTGATTTGCGTGGGTAAAAATGAAATTCACACAATCAAATGACAGAAGTAAAATGTACGTAGCATTGTTTTTTCTACGAAAAATCCACGAATTCCCGAGCACACGTGTATATCATGGTACGCACTCATCTTTAGAAAAGTGCATGACCATACTAAGCAATGGCATACCTGTCAAGACACTGGCATTGGGCGTGTGTCACACGCTATGGCGCCCTAGATCACGCTCACGCTACGATTATTCCAAGTCACACGCAAATATAAAAAAAATGTAGAAAATCATTGATAGATCGGCATACATGCAAAGTTGTCCTACAATCTTTCATAAAGGAGGCATTTGGCTTGTCCGTAACGTACGAGGGGTGTTCCAGAAATAATAGGACTTTTCTCATAACTTCATACTCAACGCTTCGATTTTTATGAAATTTATCTCATACGTGTAGCATTTTATGGTCTTTATACTGGCAGCATCATATTTGCATTGTTATTGGTGATGCTTACACAAAGCGCTGTCATACTGGTGTTCACGGTGCCGCAACGGTTGTCTCCCCGGTTAGACACGGTTCTCCCGGATTACAAACCGGGACCCACGTGGGATACCAAACCGGGACAGTGAGAACGGGGCGTTAGGTCTAACGCGATGTTGCATCCCAGTATCAGTACCGATTATCCTGGTATAGCCACGGTGTGTCCCGGTTCTGAGCTTACATAGCCCTAGTATCACCGTGCCGGTTTGGTATCCCCGGTTTGTACCGGTGTATGAACCGGTAGTTATCATGTCTAACCGAGCTAACAACCTTTCAGAAACCATGAACTTCTTAGACTGTGAACCGTGTTGATCCGACCGTATGACGTCATACCGTATGGGTTTGAATTCCACTATAGGTGCAAACCAATTCAGGTATTTTTTCAGATGTTTATTACAATTGGGAGTGACCAAACAAGATGTAAAGAACCGACTAAATTGAGGGATTTTCGCGGCACTACCGGTATATCCGGGCAGGTCTTTGTCTCTATCCTACCTCTACCTTAATTAACCGTGGCATACCGGCATTATTGGACTGCGCTGAACCCTGGCTCTGCACAGGTTGAGTCCCAATAAAGTACGTTTCATATCGATCAAGGCAGGGTAGAACCCAGCATATACCCGGTATGTAGGTCTATCAAGGGTAGAAAAACGCCCAATTAGCAAACCAGACAAAAGCTTTTTCATAGTTGAGAAGACTGTGGGTGTATTTTACTACCGTCGTATCCACCACATCCTCAGTTGAGCTCTGATATAAAACAAATAGAGAACAAACCCTCGGATATCTTATTTAAAGCCCCATTATATCTCCCAAATGTATGACAAATAAAATGTATGACAAATACAAATGAGCCGTTCCGGGATGACTGGGCTAAGTGACAAAAAATGAAAATCATGATAATATAGCATTAGACAGACAAGACTCTTTTGAACAGTTTCTGGAAATTTGAGCTAAATATAACATCAAATTACAAAGTTACATACTTTTAAAACTAACCACTCCCGCATTTTAACAGGTTTCATGAGTAAAACTAAATCGAAGACATAGTTCTATATTATCCAAGAACTTAAAATTAAATCAAAGAGCATGACTTTTTTCTCATTTAAGAGTGTTTCCTTCACCTTATTACATAAATACTAATATAATGTCACCAAGCCCGGTTTTCTTGGAGAATGGCTCAAATGTAATTGACGACAGAATGTTGACTATATCTGTCGAAACAGTATGTCAAAAGTCACATTTAAGGTGATTCCCAACTCTTCCGTTGAGCGGAAGTTTAGAAATCGGTGTAAATAAGACGTATTGAAAGCGTCTGACTACCGGCATGATGAAATAGTACGAAAAACTTAAAATGGATGTATCAGCATGTTCTCATATCTTAAAATCGCGAATTTGCTGTGTAGTTATTACTAAATTATACAATAATAAGCTTGAAGAATATAATAAAGCTATAGCTGAAATTTTATGTGCCATTTATTCCAAACGTTGAAACACCAACACTCGTGAATACTAGCTACAACGTATGTAAAACGTATAATGCGCCCACACAAAATTTTATCCAAGTTTTAACATTTGTTTAGCAAGCATCCAGACTACTTTAGAGGAATGTTCTTTTGTATTTATTTCGTAAGAATATAGACTAGATAATGCAAAAGAGCATGGGCTCATCTTTAAATATACACATTTTTCAAAAACAAGTTATCGCGAAAACTGAATACATTTTGTACAACGTATTCAAAACGATAATGTATTTTGTAAACTCTCCTGGCTTTCGATATTTCCGAAATCACTAAAATGTCAATTAAAAAAATCCTGCCGAGCAACTGCCATGAAATTTGGGATAAAACTTCTATAATAGTTACTCTACCGATTGCATGTACGAAAACAGTATGTTGTTCAACTATTTTTTTCGTATAACTTAAAAATGATAAATCACATATTTTAAAATATCATGTAAAAATACATTTAACATGCATAGTCTAAAACAAACGTTATCGTGTGATTCCGTATATACGAAATTTCGTGCATGCCAAGTTTCATGTAATTAAATGCCAAACTTTTTCGGTAAAATGAAAACATCAGTTTTGAGGGGGGTTCCCCAAAATCTAAAAATATCTTGAAAACTAGCCGAGCAAAATTGTTATGGGTTTGCACAATCACTATCATGAGTGTGTTCTTCATAAAAATCAGGTGTTTGATACCTCTTGTACAGAAAAAAATTAAGAGTTGGGAATTACCTTAAGTAAAATGTATGGACGACAAAATACTAATTTTGCAAGAGTTTCTTCCCTTAGACCATAAACCATGCATGTACCGTTTACAATTCGTTATTCTGGAGCCTGTGTTTCGTTTTCTCCCATCTTATGGTGTTTTCCAACCTTTTGACCCAACCAATGAGCTCACAATGCATCATTCTTCAGATAGTCGTTTATGGCTTAATGGGGCTTTAATCTCGGGGCTACTCTCTGGACTGTATATGATAGACAATGAGTATCGCTGGTTATGAGATTTAGGCAGCGAGCTTCAGCGAGAGTCTAATCTCATAACTAGTGATACGAGATGTCTATCCGACTTAGACCACGTGTCTGACTAATTTGTACATGTATCGTTATTCATGCATTGAAGAAGTTGCACATTGTATTTTTTACCAGATTATGCAATTTGCTCTCAGCAATAGGATTAAATTCTGCACTTTTACTTAAAACAACAAAGGATCAAAATCACTGGTTATTCAGCTCAAAAGTGTTGGACGATGGCAATACTGCGCTGTGATTGGCTATTTACGGCTTATATGTATAGTGGTCTAAGAATAAGATAACCTCGTGTTTCAGTTCGCTAGCTTTACTTACCGCTGCGTTCACACATTTTCCTTCTGTGAATGGGTAGCATGGGTTAAATGAATAGGCATAATTGTCGGCTGCAAATACATCCATTATTCTGAAAAAGAAGCACGCGTTCATAAGACAGGCCAGCTGATCTTAAAGTGCTTATAAATGTCGTATTTCTGCCTCTGGTGGTATGTAGAAAGCTAATTAAAATATGAAACACAGTCGAAGACAATATTGCGCATACATTCATTGCTCATTCTGGTCATATTTAATGTGTTTCATAAAATTAAGATAATTCCCTAAGAGTAACATTCCCAACAATAAGTGAACTTATACCTACCATGCCGAACACGGTGACCACGTGCATACACATGGGCTTTTTTGCCCCCTACCGTTATGCATGGATGACTTTGTATTCTCGTTCTTCCTATCATAAATATCACAGACTAAAGTCTCAGTGAGTCTATTGTGTAAACAGGGTGGGCAATTAGAACTTTGTTAAAGTGTAGTCATATTAACTAGTACTGGTTATTTGGGGTTGTTGCGATGGTCGAGTGGTCGTGTTGACATGGTGTCAGGATAGCACGACTATGTATTCTCTAAATTAATGCTCCCGCACAAAACAGTATTGTCGGGACATTAGCCCACAGGTAACTGTCTCATAAATATAGAGAAAATAAAATTTTTTATATAAATTTTATGATATCTTAGACGGCATGATTTAATAAAAGAAATTTAGTTTTACTCTTTTATCAATGATACAGTTACCTGTGCATTAGACCACATGGAATCAAAGCGCCGTTATGAGCATGTATTTCAGAAGAAAGCTTACAGCGCCAATCCATTTTGTTTCCCTATGCCGGAGAGATCTACAGTCCCACTGCCATCGTCAAAATTGCATTTACAGGGTGTCTCTAGTTTACAATCCTTTCCATCACTTTTTCCAATGAATACAAACACGTATAATGTCAAAATGTATTTAAATATATTACAGAACATCATAGGTTTTCGCGACATTGTCATCAATGCGATTATTTAGTAACATACAAACTGAGCTAAGTCAGACAAAATATGTACACAGCAATTCCAGAGTTTTCACGAGTTCAGTTATGTTTCGTCAAATATTTTTTTACTTATATCTAATTGTATTCAGTCGATTTTGTAATAATGGAATCATCTTGAATCGTAACTAAATCCAATTTGCATTTACGCCCGTTGACGACACAGATAACTGTATCATTGATAAAGAGTAAACAAAAACAAAAAATTATAAAATTTATAATATCTGAGATAACATAAATTTATAAAAGTAATTTATTTTTACTCTTTATCAATGATATAGTTAGTTACCTGTGGTTGACGAGTATCATTTAATGTCGTAACATTGACTGAAAATACGTGACGGTATATCTATATATTATATCTATCTTAATATTTATCAATGTAACTACTAAACTATAAGCTAATTTTGATATTAATTATCAGCTTAAACATGTATAAATTATGATAATATTCGTGTATTACTTTAACATTAAACAAGTTTACCACTGAATAATTGATAAACCAATCAGTGGCGTAGTGGTTTACATTGTGACACGCTTAATTTAATATTTACAGCAAAGATCATTCTCTCGTATTCTTTGTTTACAGAAAGTCGAAAAATAAAAATGCCAAAAAACGAGTTTACTAACGAATCCCTCAATAATAAATCATTGATAGATTTAAGAACAAAACGACTTTCCTCGTAACCCTTCCATTACTTTAGCATAACCGATTTTAGACAAATGTACATGTGTATCTTTTTAACAAAAGTCTAATATCTCACGCTATATTACCAACCATTAATTTATAGACCGTGAGCCAAAGGGGGTTTTGCTCCCCCCCCCCCCAGGGGGAATTTTGTGGACCATATTTTTTTGAAACCCCAAGGTGTGGCGAACATTTTGGCATAAAGTTTGCAACTGGCGGGTGGGGCTTTTCTCCGTTACCACGCTTTAAAATACGTTACCCCTAAAATATAAAAAAAAATATTTTATTTTTTAAAGATAAATTGTACCATGATGCTATTAAATAATTCCAAGTTTGCATATGTTATTCAAGAGAGTAAACTAGTAGCTGCAAACTGATAGAATTTCAATGCCAAAATGCAATGTTACAGAAGATAAATATGGGAAAACATACTTTACCCTAAAAAAACAAAAGTTTTTTGGCATAAAGTTTTTTATTTCAAATTTAGATGACCAGGCAATCAAATTATGAAGTTACCATTACAAAGTTCAACATTCAACCTAAAAAATGATGCATAGATTGCCAGTATAGGTTAAGAGATAGATGTTTGGTAGCGATTCTTAAAATGTCACCCATTCTCCAAAACATGTGCGTTTTTCATTCCTTCAATAATTTCAAGTATTCAAATTGTATCATACACTTTTCAGTTACATATAATACCATTTTATATATTTATAATGGTTTATATTATATATATTAACAAGAATCTTACTTGTAAGATATGTTAAGGCAATACTACATTGCACTTTACGTTACCAAACATACAAATTAAAGTTCATGTCATCAGTGTCTTAAAAACGTACTTAAAACAATAAAAAATTAAAAAATAACAATTTAATCCTACTCAAAAACTATTATAGGTTTGCAGATCAAACTGTATGTTTAACTAAACAACATGTATATTATAATGTACATGTATTTAAATATCAAACAAAAATACAATTTACTAGCCTTGTATTCTTGACTTTAGATAAACTTTACCACTAAAAAATAATTGATTTTGAAATCAAAATATCTTTTATCGCAGTTTGCATTTGAACTTTCAACACATGTATTTTAACAAAAGAATTTATGTTTCAATTTACGTTACCTTACTTACAAACTTTACAATATCATATATGCTGTAATTTTAACACAATGTTGACTTATCTTTGTAAAATCTCAAACGTACAAGTATCTTTGTTTGCTTTATACAATATGTATTTAACTTAATACACACACACACATTTAATAATGAAACTTTAATAATGACCCTCGATTTAATATCTTCATGAGAACACTATGCACACACATGACTTTTAAACATTTACTATTTACATCTATACAATCGTATGTCAGTTATTTAATCACACTACATACAAATTCAAAACCACAGTGTATGTTTGAAAATAAGTTTGAAACATTCTCTAGGGTGCACCAGGAATTACTAGACCCCAAAAGTAAATTGTCCAATTCCTATTGGTCTGTCCACCACCTCCCCACAGGAGGAATCGATTGATAGGTGCATAATTATCTTACGGCGACTACCTGAATTGTTGTGCAATACTGACCAGTGAGAGGACAAGATCATTTAAGGTAAAATACTCTTAAAAAATAGTGTAGACTGTGTTACTGTTCATTGTTTGAAGCCTCTGCTTATATTTCCATATCTGTCTAGAGCCAGTAGTGCATGTGTTACATACGACATGTAGTCAGGAATTGCTGCATCATATGACATTGTATGGCTTTATAAGTGGGGAAGTTAAACAATATGGCCTAGAATGGCTGAAATCTGTATTGGTGAGTTCCCAATATGGCATAGGATGGCTGAAATCTGTGTTGGTGGGTTCCCAATATGGCATAGGATGGTTGAAATCTGTGTTGGTGTGTTCCCAATATGGCCTAGGATGGCTGAAATCTGTGTTGGTGGGTTCCCAATATGGCATAGGATGGCTGAAATTTGTATTGGTGTGTTCCCAATATGGCATAGGATGGCTGAAATCTGTGTTGGTGGGTTCCCAATATGGCATAGGATGGTTGAAATCTGTGTTGGTGTGTTCCCAATATGGCCTAGGATGGCTGAAATCTGTGTTGGTGGGTTCCCAATATGGCATAGGATGGCTGAAATCAGTGTTGGTGTGTTACCAATATGGCATAGGATGGCTGAAATCTGTGTAGGTGTGTTCCCAATATGGCATAGAATGGCTGAAATCTGTGTTGGTGTGTTCCCAATATGGCCTAGGATGGCTGCAATCTGTGTAGGTGGGTTCCCAATATGGCCTAGGATGTCTAAAATCTGTGTTGGTGTGTTCCAAATATGGCATAGGATGGCTGACATCTGTGCTGGTGGGTTCCCAATATGGTCTAGGAGGACTGAAATCTATGTTGGTGGGTTCCCAATGAGGCATGGGATGGCTTAATCTGTGATGTTGAGTACCAAAAATGGCTTTGGTGGGTACCCAATAGGGCCTGAGATGACTGTACTCTGAGGTTGTGGGTACCAAATGGAACCTGGGATGGCTGTTCTTTCTGGTGATGGGCATCCAATACAGCTCGGGATGTCTGTACTCAGAGGTGGTGGGTACCCAACAGGGCCTGAGATTACTGTACTCAGAGGAGGTTGGTACCAAATGGGGCCTGAGCTGGTTGTGCTCAGTGGTATAGGATAGTCAATAGGACCTGTGATGGCTATTCTCTGTATAGGTGGGTACCCAATCGGTACCTGGGATGGTTGAACTTGTGGAGGTGAGTTCATAAGCTAGCATGGGACGGCTGTACTAGGCAGTGTTAAGTACCAAATAGGGCATTGAATGGCTTTCCTCAGTGACTATGAGTATCTCTCAGGCATAGTATGGCCGTACATAGTAGTTGTGAGTAGGGCATATGGCCTAAGAAGGCTGGTTGGTGGTGGAGAATTACCCAATAAAGCCAATGATGGCTATATTGCACCTGTATGGCAGTATTCAGTTGGTCCGATAACCCCTTAGGACATAGTATAGTTGATACACAGTCAGGTGTGACCGTACTCAATGTGCAAAATATAAACTGTAATTGGTGGTGATTGGGCCTTGGATGTCAGTACTATGTTGTTGTGACTCCTTTGTACCCTGTACAACTTGGTGAGACTGTAAGTCATTTGGTTATGAGCACCCATATGGGGTATGAAATCAGTAATTATTTGCGATGAGTGCCCTTTTGGGCCTTATATGACTGTAGTTTTGTACTAGAGAGTAACCCATATGGCCTTGTACAGCTGTGCTCAGTAATAGTGAGTACCATATAGAAACTTACATGTATATGACTTTACTCAGTTGTTGTGAGTATCTATTATGGCATACTATGGCTATAATTAAGGGTGGTGAGTACCCAATATGTTCTTGGTTGGCTGTCCTCTTGGTTTTAAGTATCCCATAGGGCCTCAGATATAGCTGGCGCCATTAAGAATTCAATAGGAATGGTTGTATTGGGCAATTGTAAGTACTCAATTGGTTATGGAATGTATGTATAAACAGTGTTATTAGTCCCCCATAAGGCCTGGGTTGACTATTAAGTGTTTTAAGAACCCCGCCTAAGGGCATGGTATGGGTGTACTCGGTGTTGGTTACACCCCATTCAGGCCTAATATATGCTGGTGATGAGTACCCAGGCATGCCTGATAATGGTGTAATTGGTAGTGGTAAGCATAACAAAGGGTTTGGTACCCCTTATGGCCTAGTATGACAATAAGAAGTGGTAGTGACTACCCCATACGGCATTGTTTGGCTGTACTCTGTGATAGTGAGTACCGAATGTGACATTGGGTGGTTGTATTGACAAGTGTTATGTACCCCATATGATCTTGGGGTGCCTGTACTTTGCAGTGTTGCATATCCCATGGGGAATATGTTTCGTAACTTGACCTTGAAATGACCTTGACCTTGACTTCAAAGTGGTCAGTCTTGTTTGTGCATATGATGCACATTATCAAATGAATAATATCTAAGCAAATATTTGTGACTATATACATAAATAAATAAAAATGCATGAGAAAATAGAATTTTAAGTGTATTTGTAAATTATGGCGGCCATCTTGGACGCCATCTTGAATTTCCGGGTCCACACCACGTATTGACAATTTATATCGGCAGTTCCATAAAGTACTTACATAGGCGAACATTTTGGTATATAACATTGCTTGTTCTACTTTAGCTGTCACCCGCTACCCCCAAAAAATCACCAATTGTCACCCCACTTTATGTGTTTTACCGAAATTTTAACTGAAATGTTGTTGAAAAAAAAACATATTTTTTAAAGGTAACGTAATTTACATGGCATTTCATTTCAATTAACTATTTGTGTAGTTGTACTATAGCTTTATACATTATTGAGCTGCATACTAATCAGTATCATCATATCTTAACTTAAAAACGTCATATACGTTGACTGTTTTTTTTTAATATTCTAGTAATTTCATGCAAAGTAACGTAAATTACGTATGTTATATCACATTTTTGCCTATAATAATTTGTACAACTGATAGTTTCAATTTTAAATACATTTAACATACATAAATGTCTTATTCACATGATTTATTGAACAATTGGTATGTTTATAATATCATAAAAGCAAAATTAGTGATTCCTGTAGAAAATCGCAAAGTCACGTATTTGAAATCTCCATAACTCGTTAAAGCCCCAACAGAAACTTGCAAACTTTTGTCTGTGAATGCCACCTACCATAAGGTTTAAGAAAATCATAGTGTTGAAAATCCCCCCTGGGGGGAGCAGGGTCAATTGTCAGCTCAAGGTCTATTATTACTGTACCCGTATACATGACCCGATCGGGTCACCTTGACCCTAATGATTTTAAGGTCATTGTGTCATAGGTCAAGGTCACTGCGACCTTTACCATTTCTGACTATTGGCTGCCATGGGGGCATACGTGTTTCACAAACATCTCTAGTTTACACCGTCCTGTTTCATAAGGTTGCGTGCGGTGCAAGTGTAATGTTTTGTGCACCGTAAAACTCAGTCCCCAGTGACTTTAAACTTGTCACTGTCCGTACAAAGGTTGAAGCCCTATCTTTAATTTATAGATAATGATAAATCTTCTTTTGTATTGTCTACTTAATCGTAAAAATAATAAAAAAAACATTCTAAACTTTTTTTTAAACTGCGCGATTTGTATAGAGCGGGCAAAATATTGACTGTTGCAATATATAGTCTCTGATTGAAGCAATATCAAAGGTCATATAAAGAGGTATAGCTCGCCGGAGACAACTCTAGACTTATCAATAAACAAACATACATAATAAAAACATCGCACGATAGACAGACTTGTTATCAGTGTAGATTGAACGAGTATATGCATTTAAATATGAATAAGGTTGATCAAAAATGGACATCGAAAATGCCTTAATTTCCATTTGAAAACAACGGACTACATGTATAGTTAAGAAAAAATGAATATGTAGCTGTGTTTTATCGTAGAATTAGAGTATAAGAGTTCGCATCCGAACACGTGACTGTGTTTTATGTTATAGTTAGAACATATTAAGTAAATTTTAATGATTAAAAAGGCCAGAGCGAGCGAAGCGAAGCGAGGCCTTTTTAGTCATTAAAATTTACTTAATATGTTCTAACTAACTTAGAATATAACATTCTGCATTCTGATTGCCGATAGAAATTAGCGCCAACGCATGACGTCAAGTCTGTTAAGAGAAAATTTTAATGATTAAATTTTCATTTAACCGCGAAAATGCGGCGTTTTCATTGGCTCATAATGTAGGTTATATTCTAATCTACGACAAAACACAGGTACATGTGACTGTGCTTTATTCTACGATAACACATGTACATATTCATTATTTCGATTCTAACAAAGCAAATATTCCGCATTTGTCAACACATCAAGACATAGTACCCTCTGTAGCTATTTTCTTTCTCGGAAGGCTATTAAGTTATTTGCCGTAGCTGTGTTTAAACGGCTTTTCATGTACACCCTGGTTTCCTCTATGTTTTTAAAGCTGACTTGACCCGCTGGTTGTGTCGTGTTAGAATCTTTGGTAATTAAACAACAACAATAATGTTCAACCAAGGTTTTCTAAAGTAAATTAGGCTTAATTGATTCTGATTATGGAATACGTGGGACGTTCAAAAATAAACAGGACTATTGTCACAAAACTCGCATGGTTAAACGAGATAAATCAAATTATATGTTATCAAAAATCGGAATCTTTTTTCTGCAGACTGTAAAGTTATGAACTAAAACAAATACGCGGTAATATTTGTATAATATTGAAAACCATAGGCGGATCCAAGGGGGGCGGACCCGGCGTACGCCCCCCCCCCCCCTAAAATCGTCGGAGCCTAGGTAATTTATCATATTTTGGATGTAAGAACAATATTGATATGCAATTTTTTTTCGCTCGCTTCGCTCGCGTCAATAAAACAATAATCAATTTATTGATTTTAAAGTGAACTTAATGCTGTATGCAAGCAACAAGACATGGGACTGATTCGTAGCATGGTGCCAAACATCGGCTACAGAGATTCTTGCACATTAAAAATGTCTGACAAGTCATAAAAGATTAATACAGTTGGCTTGACTTTCTAATAAACCTGTCCTTTTCATTAAAAAAAAGATATCTCAGAATGCAGCTGACGAATTCCGTGGTTCTTTTAAGAACGTCACGAGGCAGAAAGCAACTGGACCCCCTAGTCGCTGGATCCCAAGTATTTCACATTTCCACTTGAACAAAAGTGAAGCCCTGGAGTTCGCAGGGTATGCTGCTCAGATAGACAGTGCATTTTTTCTTCGTGACGTATTCACAGCAGCTATATATCAGTGAATATTATCCAGTCGATTATCGTTAGTCCTGGCTATATAAACAACGATTTTTCTTGCTCGTTTCGCTCGCTGTAGATCTACGCAAATGCAATGAAAGTTTTCGATTTATCAACGAGTTTGTTGGGTATGCTGCTCAGATAAACACTGATTTTTCCAATTCTTACAATTACTAAATCAGTGAATATTACCACGCATGTTAATTAAATGTATATGACACTCTATATTAACGTAAATATGCTGCCGCTTACACATATCGATCGGCCGATAAAAATATTACCGCGTTAAGCGTAAAACGCACTAGTCAAATTCTACCCTGCTTTATGTAAGACCTCATAATTTTCGTATCTGTTATCCGATTTTAAATATTGAAAGCTTGTAATGAAGCAGAGATATATGTCTGTCTTTCAATACAACATTCATCACGATACCCTAATTATTAAATCCACGGCGACGAGTAAGAATCCGTTCCGCGTAAAAATAAGTTTAAAATACCTCTTTTTTTACCAAATAAAAATACAACCAACGGTCGAAAATCATCAAATATGAATTTAATTTTCGATCGATTTTGTTCATTAAAGCTTGTTTTAAAAGCTAATACTTTAAGGTTTTATAAAATGTAAAACTTATTTATAAAGCATTTGTGAGTTGTCGACCGCCAACGATTTGATTAAACTTCGTGCATTTATGTACTAATTATTGCAAATAAATTTTCAAAATGGCGGAATCACGTCGAAACGCGTGTGAAACGGGCACCTGCACACCTTCCATGCGCTAATTGAAAACATATTTTTGATTGAAACTTGTTTAAATTGTGAGATTAAATACGTTTTGAGGTACTGGTTGTACTTTTTTCTGGTTTCTATTGGTTCTGTCTTTACAGAATGGAGTCAAAAATAGTGATTTTTGTCACGATGCGGGACTATTTTTTTTGGTAGCTGTATTGAACTTGCGGACTTATTGCCGAATGTTAATTATAAAATGGCGATTATTTACAATATAACCTGCTATTAAATGCATTTTGAGAGGTATTGGTTGCATTAAATTACG
The DNA here is from genome assembly GCA_947247005.1 of Spisula solida. Classification (NCBI taxonomy): domain Eukaryota; kingdom Metazoa; phylum Mollusca; class Bivalvia; order Venerida; family Mactridae; genus Spisula; species Spisula solida. Next base: position 41,902,535 of record OX365948.1, on the reverse strand, counting down.
AACCATGATGCTAGCCTTTGAAAAAATCGCCACAAAAGATGATCAATGGTCGGCGTAGTTTACATCAAACATTATTATGAATACGTCCGTTCTGTTTTATTTCGTTGGCGGTCGACAACTCGCAAATGCTTTAAAAATAAGTTTTTACATTTTATAAAACCTTACAGTATAAGCTTTTAAAACAAGCTTTAATGAACAAAATCGATCGAAAATTAGATTAATGTTTGATGATTTTCGACCGTTGATTGAATTTTTATTTGGTAAAAAACGGGATATTTTAAACTTACTTTTACGCGGAACGGATTCTTACTCGTCGCCGTGGATTTAATAAATAGGGTATCGTGATGAATGTTGTATTAATAGACAGGCATATATCTCTGCTTCATTACAAACTTTAAATATTTAAAATCGGATAATAGATACGAAAATTATGAGGTCTTACATAAAGCAGGGTAGAATTTGACTAGTGCGTTTTACGCTTAACGCGGTAACATTGTTAATCGGCCTATCGATATGTGTAAGCGGCAGCATATTTACACCTTTTACATACGTTAATATAGAGTGTCATATACATTTAATTAACATGCGTGATATTACCAAGTGATAAGTGTGTGGTGTATGTTGCTGAAATAGATGATTGCATTTTTTTCTTGCTCTCTCCGCTCGCACAACCGCTATCAGTTAAGTTCGTCAAGTAGGGAATGAGTATGCGGGATATGCTGCTCAAATAATTAATGCTTATATTCTTGCTCGCCTTACTCTCACATTAACTTTATCAATGAATATTATAAGATGAAGAACGAAATTGTGTGGAATGCTTCTCAGAGATACATTTTTTCTGGATCCGCCCCTAAAAACTGTAGCCGTGAGGGCCCCAGTCCTGTTTATTTTTGAACGTCCCACGTACAAATAATTTCAATTCTTAATAATCATATCGTTTATGAAGTAACAATTGTTAATTATAAAGATCTTTCTGGTAGTTATTCTTATTATTTTTTATGTACTCCTCCGCACAGGGATAATCTCAAACGAATATTGATAATTTAAATTTAGTGGTGTAATGCCAAATAAAATATGTCTGTTGGAGTTGTCGTCCTTTGGTCGCCATTTTTCAAATAGGAAGTGAAAACTTCCGAAACTTTTCAAGTTTGTAGTGGTACTGTAAGTTACTTGAATATTGCAAATAGAAGTTTTGTATCAGTTTGTTTAATAAATCTATGACATTTGCAACACGTTAGCGGCTTTGACAAGTCTTCAGTTGATTGCAAAGTTCCTAATTGGCTTACACAGGTAGTTGAATAATTGACTGATTGATTAATAAACAGGATGACTTGATTTCGTGGTACCATAAACTACGGTTGTATGCATTGTTTTTGCTGGTAGATAAATGAAATCACCCTTTCTGCTTATGGCAATAAACATTCAAGCTCACAAGGAAGTGTGAAGTTTGCATTATTCCATAGGCTGATTGTTGGGGGGGGGGGGGGGGGTAGTTCACACCTGGGGTCTGTTGCCTAAGAAAACACTACTGAAAAGTCGATAACAGTTTGCTAGGGAAACATTTGCATAGATTTAGGAAAGTGCTAGGTAGTGCTATTTGATTAGGCAGCAGGCTCCTGTATAAAAGTTATAAACTTATACACCAGCAGGCCTCAATGAATCCACTTGTCCGCTCGTCCTGCACAATATCTTCCTTCTTTATTTATAAAGCAGTAAGATTTTGGGGTGTTCTTCTTTGTCTATATTGCCGGACGAGTGCTTTTAAAAATGTTTGTTGAGGCCTGACCAGTCAATTGTAACCATGGCCCCCAACCCTGTGGAATGGGGTATGCGACTATTTCGTTACCAGGCCTATTCTCGATATCAACATTACCCAATAAAACCCGTTTTTCCGGACCCGAAATTTCACGGTCAGGGGGTTAGCGAGCAATAAGCGGTATAGCGGGAGTGTATATAATTATTCTTTTTTGAACGTTTAAACATTAAAAACATATAAAACAATTATTACACATTATCATTAAAGATCTTTGTTTTTAAACTTTAGCAAGAATTATCCTAAAAAATGCTTTATATTTGAAATATTGCATTTTATTCTACACTGCCGCTTCCGTAGCTCGATACCGATGGCGAGAAAATATACGCATTTTTCATGTTAAACATATTATTCTGGCAAAAATATTGTCAGCGAGGTCGTAAAATGGTGTTGTCATTGTTTACTAGTAAGACTTTTTACAAATTCTCATCATTTGGCTTAAATAATCGCGATTATTGTACCTGGTTGCTCTATACGCTATAGGTATTTCCCCCCCCTGACATACATTCGAGATATCTCGCAAGTTGTCGCTCAATAAATTCCGTTATCCCGGAAAACGGATTTTAACCTGGAATGTCGATATGGTGAATTCGTAACCGTCCATTTTCGGCTATTTCGTAACAATATTTCGGCTGATTCCTAACCGACCTTAAAAAAGCCTGAATTACAATTTGCTATTCATTCTGTAATAATTAACAAAATTATAGATACATTTTGAATGTATCGAACTATTTTAACACATTTAAAAACAAAGTCAATACACTTGTGGAATGTGATGACCTACATCTACTGGCAAGGGGAAACAAATCTATCCAGCATTTTATAGTTATTCCCCTTTTCTGACTTTGAAATTTTACACAAAAATGTAAATTTCTCAAAGGTATCCACTTGAAACTCGACATAGTTATTTACATTCACAGGGGAGTCAATAGTCAGATAAGGCTGGTAACCCTGTGGCCTATGTTTATGAGTTATTTGCCCTTTTTACTCATATAATTTTAAATCACAGATGAGCAAGGATATTATCAAGTAAGAGAAAGTCGAGCGTCCAGCATTCGTAGGCAGTGCTCTTGTATATTATATTTGCCATCATTTAGAATGTGTCATAGTCTCATATACTTTGCATGCTTTCAGGTCTCCAATAATACATTGTACCTGTAATACGTGAGGCTCACTACAGAGAGTGTACAGATAAATGCACTAGTTCGGACTCGAGTTATAATAACCTAACAACTGACTGGTAAGTGTTAAAACTATTTTACTTAGTACTTTTACTATAGAATAATAGATCAGTGATCATCCGCATAAATACAGTAGAACTTAGATGCTATGATATGCCTTCCGACCGCCACCGGGAAAGTAGTTCGCAGGGGTCCTACAGTTCCGGAATAATCCGGAAATCCGGATTTGCTGCATTAGAAAGAACACATTTTTCTGCAGAAAATAAAAGTTATTTGATGCAAAAAATTTAAAAGAGATTTTGCAGAAGAACAATGTTTGAACTGAGATTTGGTGTAGGGGACTGTGTGCTAATAGCACCTGAAACAGACTTGACTCGTTTTCAGGATTGGGCATTAAGCCTCAGTAGACCCCCTGTGTTGGAGATCGAGGTATCCACGGTAGTGTAAACTCAGTATAATACTACCTCATACATCAATAGTTTGTCGTGACCAAAGGAGTTTTTCTAACTTATACAGTCTACTGTATTATATTATTTGAATCTGTGTTAACTTGCAAACTACATTAATTAGTTTACATGTACAATGTATCAGATGCTAGAGCTCTATGGAATTATAAATTAGTTTACATGTACAATGTATCAGATGCTAGAGCTCTATGGAATATGCATTAAGCCATTATGGAAATACCTTTGGAGCGGAGAAGTTTATTTCCCAAATTCAGAGATTTGTAGAGCAGATACATTGATCAGAGTTGTCATTAAGAAGCAGCTGCTGGCAAAAATATAACTTGATGCAACTTTGGGCCCCTCAAAGCTTAAATGATATACTTCTTTTAAATGGTAAAATAACTTTTTTGGCTGTCTCAAATATAAAACAAGCAAAATCTATTGACAACCCTGATAACAGTAAACTTCCTTGTAATACTGCACCTTCTTGGCATTGTTATACCCTACAGAAAGTGGGTAGTTTTCAACCATTTGTTTTTGCAGCCGTAAAATTATCTTTTGAATGGGATTAAGACAACTAATCAGAAAATTTACAGTTTGCTTTAAACATTGTCTAGATATCACCAGGGTGTTCCCACCACCCACCCCTCCGGGCAGGTCTGCCCAGATGGTGCAGTTTGTAGAACACTCTACTCACATGATTCCTTGGATTTCAGGACTGTTACAAATTATTCTTAGAACTAGGTAACTTTGGCTATTGTCATATTCTCCGCAGGTGGAGAAATTGTCACTTGCTGAAAAGCATACTCAGTGATTTTTTTTGCCTCTTTGGGAAAGGGTCCGGGTCCGTTCAGATTGGGAATTTTCGCGTCGTGACAACTTGAAATTGGGAATTTCATCAGAAAGGCCATATAAAACAGAAAAAGAGAATACATGTGAATGGCATGTGAATGATTACTGGTTTCTTTGAGCTTTTATGCTTGACCTCTTGTCAAAAATGTTCATAACTTTATCATTTTATGTCCGATTTTGAAAAAAAAATTTTTTAATTGTTTATTGGGAAATTCTCCATTCAAATTTGGGAAAATGATAGCCTATTTGCAATTGGGAAAGGGTCCGTTTTCCGGACCCTTATAAAGAAGGAAAAAAATCACTGATACTGAGTTGTATAAACATGAACATGTAATAAATTCCTAGCTGACTGGTTCGGTCAACACAGACCCTACCCCAGGACAGAAGACGCTGTGGTACCCCAGCCCCTTAAAGCCATAATCTGAGCCTCCCCCAGCACCTTAAATCCTAGAATGGTGTCTTTACATCAGTATGGGTGTTAATATTTTGGTTTGTATTGTGTTATTTTTGTGATTATGGCTTGTATTGTGTGAAAAAGTTTTTAAATTAGCCTTTAAATTAAGGATAACCATGCACTAATCTCTATAGATCTGTAATTAAACATGGGTTTAATATGTGATAAGATAATAACAAGTTGGATGGGAAGGCTGCACTCAACCAAAATAGTATAGAGTGTGACTGTGAAAGGCACAAATAGAACACCGTTATGTGATTATAGTTGTAAGATGTGTTTTTTATTCATAGATCATTGATTTGTCATATATGTGGCTATAACAAACCAATATTGTAAATATCAGCTACTTTCTGATGACAATCCACATAGCAACCCTGGATATTTTTTGAAAGTGGTTATACTTCCACTTTTATAAAATGTCCAGAAACAGCTGCTATTCAGCTTTCCGAAACAGTTTAGATTTTGAAAATATGTGAACAAATAAAGAAGTTATGACATTTTGAATTATTGAAATGTGCGAAAAATCTAGAATTTTTTCCATGTATGTGATGATCTGCTATGAAATCAAAACTAAAACTGGCTCAATAATCTAGTGGTTGAGACTCTGATTCGATTGTGGAAGGTCCCGGATAAGACAGGTACCGGATGGGTGGTACTGGACAAATCGGGTAAATTAGCAACACCAAAGCATGACCAAAATTGGGAATTTTTAATTATTATTGCATTAGGAAGTATGATGTTCCATTGGTCATAAAGAACCTTTTTTTTTCAACAAAAAATTCTGAATCAAATTTGGAATTTGGGAAAAGTACCATTTTGGAGTACCAAACAAGGAAGAAAGAAATCACTGGACCAGTATGTCAGGACTAAGAGTTTAGTCGCCCCTCCCTGCGAATAAAATTGATTGGACACCTCCGAGAAAAATAGGTGGATCTGGATATATGATATATGTGTTTCCCAGTGTACTTAATGTATGGAGAGAGATTGTCATGAATATTTGGATGTCATAACGACGGGGGATTATTGTTATAGACAGTAATTGTGACATATAATGTGGTTACATTGTAATAGAAACACTTCCCTCTGTCATAGTTTAGACACTTCTTATCTAGTTGTGAATATAGAGTGATTGTCAGGTAAATTATATCTTGTCATAGCTAATTGTCTGGCATTATATAGTGGTATATTCCGTAGTAACTTCTGGTTGTCATAGACATGAAGTGCCTATGATAATTATGCCCCCCATCTTTGAAGAGGGGGTATATTGCTTTGCACATGTCTGTCTGTCGGTCTGTCTATCTTATAAAATGGTTTCCGTTCAATAATTCAAGAACGCTTTGACCTAGGATCTTCCAAACTTTACATGGAAGTTGGTCAGCAAACAGTAGATGCTTGAATGGTTTAACAGTTCTCAATGACCAGTAGTTATTCTGACATCTATTGATTTTAAGGTCAATTGATCAAAGGTCAAGGCTGTGTCTAGCTTATAAGTTTTGTTTTAACAGTTCTAGCTAACTAAAAGTCTTATTAAAAATGTTTCTACCCACCAAAGGAGAAAAATTAAGAATCAATATATCTGAAATGTTGGTACCCATTAAATCAGATGGCACAGTCATATTTGATTACACTTCAGTGGGTTCTCAGAAATGTATCTGGTATACACCTGTAAAAACAATGGTTCCTTACAAGTCCCTTTACAGATGCCCCTTTGGGATGTTAAAGTCAGCATTGGAATGATAAAATCCTGCAATCAGGAACCTAATGGCTAATAGTAGTTTTCTTTGTCCTTGGAACTGTAAGGCCGCAGTATTTTTTTTAACGATTTACCAGAACCAAACTAAATTGCTGAGAAGTAGCAACTTAGGACTCTTTGGACCCTCTTGATGTTTCCATTCCCTTTTCCAACAGCAATTTTTTTTAAAAATGTCAGTAAATCAAAAAATTTAAAAACTGTGGCTTGGAACTTCTTGATATATTTCCATTTCTGCTGCTAAAGACAGCAGAATTTTCAAAAATTCTCGTAAACTTAAATATATGTAAAGCTGTGGCCCTACGATCCCTACTGTGAAAGCAAATTTTTCAAAAATGTCCATAAATCAAAAAAATTAAAAACTGTGGCTTGGAACTTCTTTATATATTTCCATTCTTGCTGCTAAAGACAGCAAAAATTTTAAAAATTCCCATATACTAATATATATATAAACCTGCGGCCCGACAATCCCTACTGTGATTGCAATATAGTCAAAAAATTCCCATAAACTGTAAAATATAATAACTGCAGTCTGACAATCCGTACTGTGAAAGCAAAATTTTCAAAAATGGTCTGTTAACCATAAAATATAAAACCCGTGGCCTGACGATCCCTACTGTGGCTGTTTCATGTATTGATCTTTGCTTAGAAATATCAACTGTCGGAATCTGTCCCCTTAGTTTGTGTATCGATTGGTTTCTCTCTGGAAGGAATCCCTTTGTACGCATTCATCAGATGTTAATCAGCTTGTAACTAGAGTGAAGGACACATAGTGATGTGACATTGTCAATGGAATGTGATTTGTAATTCATGATTTTCTGGACTAAAAAATTAAAAAACTATATGAATTATTAAGAATGCATTACATGTGGTTGGAATAGTGTATAATTTTATGTTATTAATTTGTTGAATGAAAACATAATTATGCAGGATTTCTGATTTACATGTTTTTTTTTGCACTTGATTCTTGTAATAATCAATGAACATTATATACATTTTATAGTATTTTTTTGAAGTTTTCAGTTAAAATAACTAGCTAGGTCCTTCAGTATTATTATGTGAATCTTCAAATAATCAATGAACATTTTATACATTTATAGTAAATGTATTTTTTTAAGTTTTCAGTTAAAACAACCAGTTAGGTCCTTCAGTATTATTTTGTGAATTATCTTTAAAAAATCTAGAAAAAAGTGATAATATATGTGAGACTATGTGACTATTGCTGGGTGTGTTTATACCAAATGTTATATAATGTTGTGATGTAAGTGTTAAATACACTGTTGTTGTCACTTTAATGGGCTTTGTATATAGCTTATAATAAGGCCTGAAATATTACGATTGTTTGTTTCTTGTTTCATGCCAAAATAATAAGTAGCGTATTTAGTTCGGTGCTAACAAGCCTCGATACAATGATTCCCGAACCAATACGACTCTCGAATCAGCAACTTCTCCTCATGTCTTCTCTGGGCCTATCTGTGTGAAGGCCAACTTTTAGACAGACATGATCAGTCTACTGTGCAAGAGTAGAATACAGATTTAAACACTCCTTTTCATACAGAGTCATTATGGCTTTATTTGTTTGGGGTAGAGTGATATTAAGGGCCATCATGCCCCCTAAAATCCCCCTTGCTTATGGTAGGGTCAAGAAACAAATAGAAACAAACACCTTATTTAGGCCTAAGAATGATGTTTGAAAAGTGTTGTCAGCAATGACATCTAGTGATGCAATACTTCTGTGATGATCGAGCTACCATTATACCGAAGTTCTTATTGACCATAGCAGTTTCACAGCATGTGTTTTATCTAGATGTTATATAGATGTAAACCATTGAATGTGTCTGTTTCGTGACTGTTGCTGTCTGTCGAGATTGTGTTGTGATTGTGTGGTCAGCTTGAATGATGGAATCTAAACATTTAATAATAGTACTAGTTGCTACAAGGTAGTTTTACTTAACTGGTTTAATTTGATGTACAAATAATGTACAATAATTGACAAGCGACCTGGAATAGTCATTAAAGGAACGTTTCACCTTCATATGACATTAGTATGATAGTTATATGTAGTTATCTTATAGTGAACATAAACAAAAGTGATTGAATTATACTAATGTACGTACATTGTATTTACCTTACAGCATGTCATTGTAGTATAGTTATACAATGTTTTCGATCACTTTTAATTATAAAAAATAGGGGAGTTTTTACATTTAACGTAGCCTTATTCATCAGGTTGACTATTCATTTAAACATATAAGCTAGCGTAATGAATGACTTACTGTAAACTGGCCTATGGGAATTGACTGAGCTCACTATCAAATGGATATTGTGTTTGAATCGTCTAAATTTCTTATGTTTGGTGTCTAGAATGGCTTGACGTCGAGAAATTATCGTATAACGCTATAGCAAGGTGAAGAGACAATGTTGCCTTACTGCTGGATAGTATAGATCTTGTTTCATGACCATTCAATGTGTGTGTATATTGTTTGTTTGGATGGTATGCAGTACGTTTTGAATACTATCGATTATCTGTAAGATTTCAAGTGTAATTGTAAATGAATGTTTAATTATGAAAAATAGGGTTTAAATTTATTTATTATGCCGTCATACTTTCTCGATCATTGTCATGAAATTCCTCATTTTTTCTAACTGAATCAATAAATAAATAAATGAATATAATTTTTATTATAATTAAAAGATAAATGGAATTAATGACAAATGCCAAAAAAAATTACAATATTGATTATAATTGTAAGCAAAAAACAAATTGTTTTGTGGTTGATCAATATGTGCATGCTGAGTACTTGCATAATTAATCTTTTAAATGTTCAATGACTATTACTAGATACGCTACCTGAAGTTAATTAAAACTGTCGACATCGGAAAAACAAGCGTGTGGGAGTTATTTAACTGCCCTCGAAAATAGTGAATCCCTGACCACTTTATATTCATGGATATTATTGGTTATTGTTTTAAGGAACCTGTGTAGTACTGAAACTTTGAAGTGGAGCTTGCTTTATTTAAATATTGGATTAATGGATGCACATTCTTGATTCTTACGCATGTAATTTATCATGCAACAGTTGAAAATAGTGGTGAATGAATAGTTGTATCGTACCATGTCTATGACAGTCGTACGGAGGATGTGATCTCGATTATTGTGATTTGATTTGATTAGTTTGTGATGTATATACATGTACGTGTAGATGAGTGACTCACTTGTGGTTGCTGTCATGGTGGCTACTATGTGATGATATTGGATAGTATGTGACTTATATACATGTATGTATGAAGATCTCAGTGACTCCTGTTGTGGTTGCTGGTAGCTTCTGACAACAGTATGTGATATACATTTATGTGAAACAGGGAAGTCCCTTAAATTGTATTAGCTCAGGACTAGCTTTCATGTCAGTTGACAGCCTGTCAGAGATAGTTCTACCAAGCTCTCATGTCGGTTGACAGCCTGTCAGAGATTGTTCTACTAAGCTCTCATGTCGGTTGACAGCCTGTCAGAGATTGATCTACCAAGCTCTCATGTCGGTTGACAGCCTGTCAGAGATTGTTCTACGAAGCTCTCATGTCGGTTGACAGCCTGTCGGAGATTGTTCTACGAAGCTCTCATGTCGGTTGACAGCCTGTCAGAGACTGTTCTACGAAGCTCTCATGTCGGTTGACAGCCTGTCAGAGATTGTTCTACGAAGCTCTCATGTCGGTTGACAGCCTGTCAGAGATTGTTCTACGAAGCTCTCATGTCGGTTGACAGCCTGTCAGAGATTGTTCTACTAAGCTCTCATGACGGTTGACAGCCTGTCAGAGATTGTTCTACGAAGTTCTCATGTCGGTTGACAGCCTGTCAGAGATTGGTCTACCACATCTTGTCTACCTTACGGATGAAGGGATTTTCTCATCAGTGTGTGCCGTAAAACTAGACTCAGACAGGGAGGAGCCCAAAGGGTTCTGGGATCGGTGTTGTTGTTGTTTTTCTCTGTGGAAAAATATGCCGATCAACAATGAGAAACAAATATCGAAACAGCTTCCTGCGGTATGTATATATATTTATATTTTGTATATTGACCCTTTATTCTATAGAGGCTAGGTTTTGTCACATTGATCTTATCTCCATAAATAATGGGAAGTTTGTTTTGATGCTCCCAATCTACCATATTTCCTAGCATAGATGTTCTAAAAATACCCCCCCCCAAGTTCTTCAAAATGAAATTTGAATGAAACTTGCTTGGCTTTTGATATAAGATATATATTATAAGTTCCAGGACTGAGCATCAAGACAGATTGCTCTTAAATAGGCCACCATGTTCGCATAATTTGACTGAGAGTCGGCTGAATATGATAGCAATTGTGAGAAACTTAATTGCATCCAAAATTAAAATTACGAATTGCTAAAAAAGTAATTGAGTACATCAATTTATTCTACAATCTGTGTTTTCCTTGTATATAGCATATATTTATAAAGACTGCATGTTTGTATGTTGTCCAGTTTAACTGAGTTTATGCTGAATGTCGTATAAACATGACAATGTGATGGATGATGACCAATAAAAAACAGTGTTAGATCAATGTCCACGTTTGTATGTACATGGAAGTGGCATGTATCATATGTACTAACTTTCTACATGAATAAAACTGCTATAAAACCAGGTAGAGGATGCTGATAGCATAAATATTGAATCTTAAGTTTGTGAACGTTACTATTTGTAGTTTTAGAACATAAAACATAATCACAAGGAGTTTGGTACTTACTTAAAAAAAGTGGTTGCTGCTCATGAGTGACTCAAGAACACATGGGTGTGGTCCTCAACTGTGATTGGTTTGTTGTTCATGACTATAAAAAGTGATAATACCAAATCAGACAGGGAAGGGAGCATTCAACAAAAACCGCAGAAGATGCGCACGAAAGACAAACAAAAGAAAAACTGACAAATACAAGGCACAATGGTCTCAGATCACAAGTGCTCGTTATTTGTAAACAAACATAATAAATAGAAGTCAACCTCTATTGATGCGTAAGTTAGGTCAAAGGTAAATTTCTTAGTGACTTTGAAACTTTAAAACTAACGCTTCAGCTGATGGTCCTCAAAAACTCAATGCATGGTTTGATGGTAACCCCTTCCCCACCCCCTAATCCTAGAGTAAGAAGCAGCCAAATTTATCAAAGCGCTATTCAACAATGTAGATGATGGTTACTTAATTATGATAGTTAAGTAAGTTGAGTTTATTCAACAATGTAGATGATGTTTACTTAATTATGATAGTTAAGTAAGTTGAGTTTATTCAACAATGTAGATGATGTTTACTTAATTATGATAGTTAAGTAAGTTGAGTTTATTCAACAATGTAGATGATGTTTACTTAATTATGATAGTTAAGTAAGTTGAGTTTATTCAACAATGTAGATGATGTTTACTTAATTATGATAAGTTAAGTAAGTTGAGTTGTGTTTTCTTTTTATTTTATTGTACTTAATTATTGCAAAGACAGAAGAACTTTGATGCCTCAAACTGCCTTAAATTTGGACTGGGAAAAATGTTTGAGAATTTGGCCGGTTTGAGTCACCTACTGACTGTGTATACTAGTACATTACATCATTTTACAATGGGGGATATTAGTTAGTAATCTCCCCTTACTACTCTCTAAAATTTCATAGGTCCTATCATGCGGATTACTCTGCTTTTATCCCTGTTTTGTTTGTTGTGCATGGTAGTAATTAGGCTGAAATATTTGCAACATTAATAATCAGATTAAATAAAAGTTTGGCTACATGTTGCTTACACACCATGGTGTATCAATTTTGACGGCCTTAAACATATTAGGTAATACAGAAGTGAGAAATTTCATATCTAAAATCAGGGATATTTCTGTGAGAAACAAGGATAAAGTCCGAGGATCTCAACTAGTTAGGACCACTGTGCTAATTGGTCAACCTCGGGCTTTATCTTACAAGGGAGATAATGTATATGCCACTAATGTCTCACATTGGACGGAAGAACCAATTGGAGGTTTCTAGAGTGTTGGAGACAAAACTGGTTAAGGCATCTAACATGGTTCCTACTGTCAGGAAAAAACATATTTTTTTCAAGGTCAGGGAATTTTGAAATTAGTCTGGGTAATCTGAAAATTGAGCTTAAGTCAGGGAAAAGTCAGGGAATTCTTTATTTTTGCTGTCAAAAAATGCCAATTCCTGTGTAGAAACAAACAAAAACTGAAACTTTGGTTTGCTATGCTCGCTCTGGACAGTTCTGAATTATAATATAATTATGTCAATCATTTAAGCCCTAGAACTAATAACTCGAACTTTTTTGTTCCATATAAAGCTAATAAAAATTCCTTTACTATATTTTTATTGGCATATTTATCCGAACAAAAAGATGCTTCCGTACACGATCGCTCTAAAAAGTCAGGGAAAACTGGTCCGAAGTCAGGGAAAAATTAGGGAATTTTGTGTCTGAATATTTGTGGGAGCCAGGTGTCTAAGTTCTACTGTATCATTATATCCTTGCGTTAAGAATTGGACGCACCTATAGACTTTATAAGCATGTTGATTATAATTGTATGATGGACATGTTGAACAGTCGCATGCATAAGGGCAAGCAGAAATAAATCAATCAAATCATTCAAATGTGATTTTTATTGTAAAGTTTGTGTGGTTTTTAGTGTGATTTGTATGCAGCAGCCAACATTTTATTATTCATTTCATAGCTGGATCAAATGCCAAGCATATATTAAATGCATTCACATGTACAATATGGGTGACTTTCGTTTCTTACAGTTGTACATTTGTATATGATAGTAAGACGTAAGTGTCTTCCAGTGATTTTTTTCCTTCTTTGTTTGCTACCAGTAAATGGTACCTTCTCAATTTGAAAAAGGCTATAATTTTCCCAAATTTGAAAGGAGAAATTCCCAATGAACATTTAAAAAAAATCCAAAATCGAATATAAAATGACAAAGTTATGAACATTTTTGACAAGAGGTTGAGCATTAAAGTTTACAGAAACCAGTAAACAATCACATGTAATCTCTTTTTAATCGGGTCATCTGGGGTCAAAAACTAGGTCACATCGTAAAATTATAAAAAAAAAATTGCTATAGAGACTGAATTTTCTTAAATCTTCTTCAGAAAATGTAAATGATTACTTAGGTCACCATAGGGGTGTGCATGCACTACTACCACAGGTGAGCGACCTAGGGCCCTTTGGGCCCTCTTGTCTGTTTTATTAGCTCACCTGTCACAAAGTGACAGAGTGAGCTTTTGTGATCACTCTTCGTCCGTCGTCCGTCGTCCGTCCGTCGTCCGTCCGTCCGTCCGTCCGTCAACAATTGGCTTGTGTAGACACTAGAGGTCACAATTTTAGCCTAATCTTTATGAAACTTGGTCACAATGATCATCACAACAAAATCTAGGCCAAGTTCGATATTGGGTCATCCGGGGTCAAAAACTAGGTCACTAGGTCAAATCATAGAAAAACCTTGTGTAGTCACTAGAGGTCACAATTTTGACTTAATCTTTATGAAACTTGGTCACAATGATCATCTCAACAAAATCTAGGTCAAGTTCGATATTGGGTCATCTGGGGTCAAAAACTAGGTCACTAGGTCAAATCATAGAAAAACCTTGTGTAGTCACTAGAGGTCACAATTTTGACTTAATCTTTATGAAACTTGGTCACAATGATCATCTCGACAAAATCTAGGTCAAGTTTGATATTGGGTCATCCGGGGTCAAAAACTAGGTCACAAGGTCAAATCATAGAAAAACCTTGTGTAGTCACTAGAGGTCACAATTTTGACTTAATCTTTATGAAACTTGGTCACAATGATCATCTCGACAAAATCTAGGTCAAGTTCGATATTGGGTCATCCGGGGTTAAAAACTAGGTCACAAGGTCAAATCATAGAAAAACCTTGTGTAGTCACTAGAGGTCACAATTTTGACTTAATCTTTATGAAACTTTGTCACAATGATCATCTCGACAACATTTAGGTCAAGTTCGATATTGGGTCATAAAGGGTTAAAAACTAGGTCACAAGGTCAAATCATAGAAAAACCTTGTGTAGTCACTAGAGGTCACAATGTCGACCTTATCTTTATGAAACTTGGTCACAATGGTCATCTTAACAAAATCTAGGCCAAGTTTGATATTGGTTTATCTGGGGTCAAAAACTAGGTCATTAAGTCAAATCATATAAAAACCTTGTGTAGTCACTAGAGGTCAAAATATTGGCCTTATCTGTATGAAACTTGGTCACAATGATCATCTCTACAAAATCTAGGTCAAGTTTGACAGGTGAGCGACCTAGGGCCCTTTGGGCCCTCTTGTTTGGCCTTTCTGCTTCATGAAAATACCCAATTCCAAGTTGTCAGGACGCAAAAATTCCCAATCTGAACGGACCAGGACCCAGTAAGTTTCCCAAAGAAGCAAAAAAAATCACTGGGTATATGACAGTAAGATGATGCAGCCATGCTGGGTGTTTAAAGCAACCTTAATGTGATTTTTAGTGTCTAAATGGCTGCATGTTCCGGGCTGTGCATACAAACATATTTTACAAACAATTATTCTCTTGTAATTGTTAAATTTTTGACTTAAAACATCTTCCTTTTTAAAACGTGATGATCTTAAATTGTCTGCTGGTTTATTGTAACCAAAGATCAGACTTTCTTCCATATACATGATTGTATGATTGTGTAAATTCCCTCTGTACCCTCTTTACATAAAACCTGGATCTCTGCAGACGATTATAAATGCAGCATGCTCAGACACAGCAGCCAGTATTCGGAAGATTGTTGTAGTCAGTCGATGATTGTTGTAGTCAGTCGATGATTGTTGTAGTCAGTCGATGATTGTTGTAGTCAGTCGATATTATTTCGGTCATGCCATTATGTCCTTTGTGATATCAAGTTCTGTGTGACCTTTCAGTCAGGATCAAGTGCATTATTAGACATGCATGAAGCATTGCTTTGTGCATTGACTGCACATCCGCAGTATCTGAGAATAAATATTTAAATGTTAGATTGTCAGAACTTTAACAAAATGACTCAATAACTCCTGTATCAGATCATAAATATACATTATGGAATGTTTATTAATTAACCTTCAAGAACTCTTAGTAACTAATGTTCCCGAACTCCACTCTAGAATATTTGATAGTACAAAATTATGCAGAATTCAATTTGGTTCTTAGAATTGTAAGATGATCATATTTATATTTTTATGGGATAGACATATTGTCATTTTGTGCTGGATGTCTATCTGGATGGATTTCTCAAAGTTGGTCTGCACTTGAAAAAGAAATTAATTAAGTTACCAGTTTCAGCAATTCAATATTTGCCAAGGTGTAAATTTTCTTTGAAGAATTTCCTGCCTTTCTATTTGCTTCCTTAATTGGTTGATGCAAATAAAATCATGGTGTGAATTATTTACTACTAGCATGTGCAGTAAAGACTGATTGTTATCGTACTTTGGTGCTACATTGTTTATATACCTGATGCATTATGGTCTTGGGTAAATATTTTGAGAGTATAGTAAAGACTTTATTTAACGAGGCTACACATTTGATTTCCCAATCTTCCATTTGGGCCTCAACATATATACATAGAGGATATTACATGAGTGTCTTTCCATATTGAATTTATTAAACGAGTTGAATAAAATAATAAAATGCGAGGCTCTGCTGAACATTTTATCGATTTTTTCAACGAGTTTAATAAATTCAATGTGGAAAGTCACAAATGTAATGTTCTTTTTATCATATGTTACCCTTTTCCTCCCAAAACATAAAATAGCTACGTATTTTTCACAATAATAAACGCGCAACTTTGATAACGTCGCCTATCCTTTGAATGACGTCGCGTGATAGCTTTATTACACTAGTGTATTATCAAAAATAAATAATGTTTTTATTACGCTACCGCGACGTCAAACATGTGATAAATTTATGTATACAACTTGTTTACTTGTTTGATGTATGAAAACACATATAAAGAAATTATCCTGTGCACCAGAGATTAATTTCTCGACTGTGGTATAGTCCATTTATTCAGGTCTGTCACTAAACATGTATATACCGGTACAAACAATGTAATATCAAAACAAAGCAGTTTTATTGTTTAAAGAATATCAAAAAGATATAGCAGCAGTGAAAATCAATATCTTATGCACCAAACCATACATGTATACTCATACATAAAATATCTTTTATTTAAATTTATAAATTAATAAGAGAAATTGTGATATTATTATTAACAATGGTATGTAAACAGGGACTGACCTGATTAAACAAGTTATATGTGTTGAGCGTTTATATACATGTATATAAATCAATAAGAGACATTGCAATATTTATATTAACAATGTTAATATGTAAACATGTGATTGACCTTATTAAACAAGTTATATGATAACGTTTATATACATGTACAATGCTTTTTCTTTGTCTATAAGGTAAAATCATACCGGTGACATGTTTGAATAGTTGTATGTAACATTCAAAGACAATCTGTTGTTTTATCTATAATGTGCATTGAAAGGAAACTGTTAATATTTTGTGATGTGACCAGCTGGCGTGTATGAATATTTCAACCAGAACTTGTATTGATTATTGTTTGTCATATTCATTTACCTATATAGTTTCGGCTGAAAGAAAATATTTTGAAGAAGGACATGCATTCATTACATGTTAAATTTAATTTTTTAGTTGTTTAAAAAGTCTCAATAAATGGAATTGGTACACTTTTTAGAGTGTAATTATCACCCTGTCATGAATAACATATGTTCAAATTGACCATGTTGTGAGTAAACAACCTCTCCAAAGTTATTGTATTTTTTTTAACCGTGCCTATACATGTATAGCTGCATTAATTATTTATTATTGTCTTGAGTGATTACTCAACTTGAATGACGTTCTTGTTAACAACAGCCCCCAAACCAGAGCCTTCTCTTGAAGAACATCCCTTCCTACATGTATAGCTGCATAATAATTGTCTTAAGTGACAACTCAACTTGAATGACGTTCTTGTTACCAACAGCCCCCAAACCAGAGCCTTCTCTTGATGAACATCAACATCCCGGTTGCAACCTTTTCTTATGGGTATGCTACAACATCTCTCAAGAGCAACACCCTGTTTTGGGCAACTCTAAGCCAGGCTTGTACAGCACTTATAATGCCATTTGCAACCTTTTGTCATGGGTAAGTGTTTTGGTCTGACTTAGGCAAGTGTTTTAGTCTGACTTAGGCAAGTGTTTTAGCCTGACTTAGGCAAGTGTTTTAGTCTGACTTAGGCAACAGTATGTGTTATAGCTAGTATTTGTCGATTGTTAGCCTGACCTCCCCTGTGAAATGAACTGTTACAGTTCATGAATTTTTCATGAAATATATAAGAATAGTTCATTTCCATATATCATGAAAAATTCATAAAAAATCATTGAACTCTAAATGAGACTTTTCTTGAAGTGACCATGCAATATTGATTCATGAACTGGGCATGGTTCATGAACAGGGCATGAGTCATACCATCAAGGATTTTTTAAGTACTAATCATGCACAGATGTTCTTCAATAAATCATGAACTGTTGAAGGACAAACTGATTTTATGTAAATGTTCATGAACAATTCATGAACTTTTTGCTATATATCTCTATTGTCTCATTTAGACTTCATATTTTGGACATGAACTGTTCATGATTACACATTTCATGACAATTTCAAGGACAAACATATTTTATGTACAGCTCAAGAAGATAAATGTATTCATGAACAACCCGTGAAATAAACTAAGTGTATCAAAATGCATAAAATGAAGCTCTATAATGTGTGTATGAAGACTTAAAGTCCAAAATGTGTTTTAAGTATAAATAGTAAATATATTATTGGTACAATGATTGCCTCATAATATTAAAAATAAGAAAAGAATCATTGTGCAGGTATATAAATGTTCATATAAGTTGCAAATCGGGAACATAGCTGAAGGATGATGTATGTGCCTGAATATCAGATGAAACCTACTGGAACATTGTTATTTTATCATTACAATTGTTTGCCTCAATCAGATTAATAGTTTAGCTACCTTTTGTACCTTTGCAACATGGTTTTCTGTTCACATTGTTGTTTTGAACAGTTTGAGTATATTTTATTTGATATATCTCATTTTCATATTTACATGCATGCTCAATAGCTTTTCAAAGACTACACTAACAGAGTTTTAAACTACCAACTATTCAATTTACTAAAATTAGCAATTAATAAATACACAAAATGTATTACATTTATCTAAGACAATATACAGTAACCTTATATAATATAAATAAATAAACATACAAAAAAAGACGCATTGTTTCTTGAACGCTTCATGAACACTTCATGAAAACTAATTCTTAAAACCTCATGCTAGGCGTACCCCACCCACTTGCTAATTTGTTTTCCTATATTTTTCACACAACTTTTCTTAAAATTAGATATTTAAAGTCACACAAGATACTTTTAAACTTGACATGCATATGTCTGCAACTTACCTTTTATAAGATCACTCATTTAGATAAAAACACTCAATAAAATTGGTCAAACATCAGCACATGTCATTGCTGGCAGCCATTTTGAAAATCTGTGATGTCATCAACATGTGACAGGAAGTCATGTTTCATGAACTTTTCATAAATTAATTGATGAACATTTCAGGGATGGTTCAAGAACAGTCTAGAAATGATAGTTCATGAAATGTTCATCAGGTACTTTTTATGGCTGGATCAAGGACAGTTAATGAACTCTTAAGTATTCATCAAAAAATCATGAACTGTTCATGAACACATTTTAAGGACAGTTCATGTCCAAAAGTTCATGAACCAGGATCAAGAACTGATCAATACCTGTTCATGAACAGTTCTTGAATGGAGTCAAGTGTCCATGAAATCATGAACTACATTTCGCAGGGGCTGCCAGGCAACTGTAAGCCACATGCTTTGGCAGCACTTAAATAATTACCCTATTCTATTATTATCACAGTAGCTGGTGCTTGAAATTAAGTATTTTGACTGTCCTTTAGGTTCTGTTTCAAGCAAAAGAGATTTTCTTCGTTTTTCGACTGGGAAAATCAAAAGCAAAACTATATGATTTATGGCGACATTTTTCTCTCTCACTGGATCAATTATATATGAAGCTTGTCGTGCGTGGCTCAAGGAAGCGACACACTTATTGGTAGTGTGACTTTTCTCCATTAAGCCAAGCTGCTCATTTTGCTGTTCTGGATTGCATTGATCTGAATCTTGTCAGACATGAGGGAGACAAAGGCAAATTACTGTCCACTAACATTCCCCTAGTTTGGACTGTCAAATTTGCTGATCGTATTTGACTTGGCAGACTGTTCAAGAATTTATGCTGACATTTTCTGGCTGAATAGAAGTACTGTAGCTGCTTTGATGTGATTAATTCTTGAAATTGTTTGGAAATTCCTGGAGATTGTAAGAAACAAATGCTGGAATTTGGGATCTGATTAGTCGACAATAGAAACAATGATTGGCTATTGATCATGCAATATGAGATAGAATGATAGCCTTTCCTTCCATTACAGCAGTCGCGGCTATGCATATTTGATTTTTCTCATTTGTGCACGAGGCATATAAACAAAGGGTTTTGTCACATTTACGGGTGGTGTAATAGGCTGCCGTACAGTAGTGGCGTCAGCGCCTATATACAATGTATATATATATATACGCCTATATATATTTATATATATATATATATATATATTATATATATATATACACATATATATATAAAGCTTCCCTCTCAATTAGAGACCAACACAGAATGTGCATACCATCTGTATTCTCAAAAAGGAATATTTCAAGCAAGCGTATTACACTATAATTATACCCTTTATAAGGAATATTTCAAGCAAGCGTATTACACTATAATTATACCCTTTGTGTCAGACATACTATGGATGAATTAAACTCACTTTAGGAGTCTCCTAATTATACTATGGATTTTTGTGTCCCCTAATATTTTTCTCACAAGTCATACTTCCTGTGCTTATTGAATTCCCTTATAATTGTGTTGTTGAGGCTCTCCTGGGGGTGGGGCCCTTCCTTAATTGATTTATTACCTTAGGGACTCTGGTTATAATAACAATATTGGAAACAATTGCTGTTTAGGTCCAGAAAGGACAGTTTTCCCTGGCAGTAGATTTAATTAGATTAATTAGTTTGGACTTGCCGACTAGTTAAAGATTGCTTGACTTGATTCAGCTTTGATAATTGAATTTGTAATATTGAAAACCAATTTTCCAAGATGTTGCGGATGGAGAGATTGTCTGGTCTGATTTGATTAACCATATTATTTCTGTATTGCTCTAGTACCATTTATTGTTTATTTCCGTTAATCTGAGATACTCAAATCTGGCTTTTTCTGACTAAAAACTCACTTTAATTTAAGCTTGCTTTTATTAATCGAAACTCGATTTTTGTTCTACTTGAAATTCACTTTTTCAGACTTTAAACTCTGTACATTTTCTGTTCATTATTTAAGTGAAAGTTTGTCATAGTTGTCTCCCTTGGTATGCTTTGAATTATTGTGCTACACAAATCTATGAGCTTTGTGGACAGTTAAGTCAAATTCAGAACTCAGTGTGGGCATATTTTGACCTAGATCATTATGATATTATATTAAAAGGTGAACTAAACTGTAACATAATATCGTACAGCTATTTTGATAAATATTAATGACTGCTTGTTGCTATGGTAACTGTTTCCATAAATATTTATTACAGGTTTTGATCATATCATGTTTTAATGAATTTTCAGGGTTTATATGTTAAATCAATATTATATGCTTGCTTATTGAAGCTGGTACAATATTTGCAGGCATTTCAGTGCATCATTGATTTGTAATCTAAAATTATCAGTCTATCCTGTATAATGATTATTAAGTTTGCTTACAGTAAAGCCTCAATAGTATGGACCACATCTCAGAGGGACCATTAAACAGGCCCCGATCTCCCAAAGCATCTCAAGTAGAAATCTCAACTCAAATTGAGATTTTGATAATTTCAACGTCTGAATTTGAGATAAATATGAATCTTGAACTCTCCAAATTTTGCTGTAATAATGTTTCTGTTTTGTTTTACCAATTTAGAGTACAATTTTGCATGGAAACTACCTCAAACGAATGGTGAAAAAATTTGAGTTGAGATTGAGCTCAGATTGAGATGTTTCCGGAGATCGGGGCCAGGTCTTCTAAATAGGATGGTCGTGGATCTTTAAATATTGGGTGACAAAAATATCCGGCAGCCTGCCACATCAGTCAGTCAAACATAGCTGGAGTAAAAGTTAACTTTGTATTTTTAGTCCCCTACCGGTTTTTGAGGGGACTATAGGTTTGCCCTCCGTCCGTCAGTCAGTCAGTCCTTCCGTCCATCATTCCGTCAAAAAATCTGGATCCTGACATAACTCAAACAGTTTCCAAGCTAGGTTTATTTAACTTGGTATGTGGATAGGGGGCAATAAGGGGATAATGCACGTCCAAATATATTTTGATTCTGACCAAAATTGTGATTGCTATAGCAACAGAAACATTGAAAATGGCTTAAAACCGGTAGGTGACTTCTGGATTGCTTGCAATTCTTAATTACTAGTTATCATTCATTATTACCTCCCCTTAATGGTTAATTATGTACGAAATCCCACTGTATGTTATTCATTGTGGGGTAGGTACTATAGGCTGGCTTGAAATATCCTTTTTTGGGGATCTGGATGGTGCGTTCTATGTCTGACTATTGCGTGGATGGCTAGGCGCTGGGCCTTAGGGTCTAATTCTGTGTCGCTTTGGATTGTCTATGGGCTACAGTATTTACAAAAACAAGGACAGCCACTCATCACAAGTAGGATAATCCTCAAAAGTAAAGGACAGTGACACAAAACATGACTCAAAAATCACACAGACTGCCATGTCAGTCAGTCAAACAATGTCAGAGTATAAAACATAAACATTACGATGAAGACAACCCTCTAAATGTGAAACAACCGATAGTACCATTTTACAATAACACCGTCTCCTCGATAGCGTAGTGGTTTAGCGTTCGCTTCGAGTGTGGGAGGTCTCGGGTTCGATACTTGGCGCCGCGTCATACCAAAGACGAAATAAAAATGGTACCACAAATTCCCTTGCTAGACGCTCAGCATAAAAGGGAAAATGGCTTCTCTTCTCTCATACCCTTGTGGCAATGGATAACATCAGGAATGAGGTGTCGAGAGTGATTAATGTAAGTTGGAAACACTTGTTTCACAATCGACTTTAAATAAATTAGTATAAACTACAATAATATGCAAAATTTAATACTCTTGAAAATTAATGATTTTACAGTTGAAGAATGAGTTCTGTAAATTTACTCCTTGAACCTGTCTAGAAACATCATTAATACTTTATTACATTATATCGAGTAATTCCACTGATCTGAGATTGAGAGATAAAAGGAAAAACAAAGAAAATCAGGATTGTCTATTAAGTGTCTCATATTACTGATTAATGTTGAAATTATCAGTGGAGGCAATTAGCTCGGTGTCTAGGGACACTGTCCAGTTTGATAGATAGGTGTCAGCTGGGCCACCCTAACTTAATGTTACTGACCAAGTCTTTATGGTACCTGCACTGAGTCTTAAAATTGTAACTGATGAATGAGTCTCTGTCTATAGGCATACCCTAGCTTTATGTTTAAAGGAGACAATTCATGAGACTACTCTTCTTTCAATAAGATTATTTCCCTTTGCACTCTCAATCAAAGATAACAATTCAAGCCCAACTTAAAGTATATACAGCTAATTTAAATAATAAAAAAGTTACAACTTTTGATTGATACAATATATTTGTCTGGTCGATAGCTAGACTTGGTATACTACTCAAACTTTGCTAAGGGCCAAGAAATTGATTTCGATGTTCGTCTCACGTTAAATGTACAAAACCGATGAAGAAAACGTTGTGCAATTTATAAAATATCATCTTATCTGCTTATAAAGTTCGAAGCTTGATGTAATGCATTTTATACGCCTTGCCAAAATGAGGTCGTTTTCCAGGTAACTGATAAGCCCTATTGGCGGGGACCAAAGAGGCTTGATTAACATGGAAATTTTTATCCCGTTTTTTAGCTCACCTGTCACAAAGTGACAGAGTGAGCTTTTGTGATCACTCTTCGTCCGTCGTCCGTCCGTCAACAATTGGCTTGTGTAGACACTAGAGGTCACAATTTTAGCCTAATCCTTATGAAACTTGGTCACAATGATCATCTCAACAAAATCTAGACCAAGTTCGATATTGGGTCATCTGGGGTCAAAAACTAGGTCACTAGGTCAAATTATAGAAAAACCTTGTGTAGTCACTAGAGGTCACAATTTTGACTTAATATTTATGAAACTTGGTCACAATGATCATCCTAACAAAATCTAGGTCAAGTTTGATATTGGGTCATCCGGGGTCAAAAACTAGGTCACAAGGTCAAATAATAGAAAAACCTTGTGTAGTCACTAGAGGTCAAAATTTTGAATTAATCTTTATGAAACTTGGTCACAATGAGCATCTCAACAAAATCTAGGCCAAGTTCGATATTGGGTCATCCGGGGTCAAAAACTAGGTCACAAGGTCAAATCATAGAAAAACCTTGTGTAGTCACTAGAGGTCACAATTTTGGCCTAATCTTTATGAAACTTGGTCACAATGATCATCGCAACAAAATCTAGGTCAAGTTTGATAATGGGTCATCCGGGGTCAAAAACTAGGTCACAAGGTCAAATCATAGAAAAACCTTGCGTAGTCCATAGAGGTCACAGTTTTGACCTGATCTTTACGAAACTTGTTTACAATGATCATAACAACAAAATCTAGGTCAAGTTCGATATTGGGTCATCTTGGGTCAAAAACTAGGTCACATTGTCAAATCATAGAAAAACCTTGCATAGTCACTAGAAGTCACAATTTTTGTTCTAATCTTTATGAAACTCAGTCACAATGATCATCTCAACAAAATCTAGATCAAGTTTGATATTGGGTGATCCGGGGTAAAAAACTAGGTCACAAGGTCAAATAATAGAAAAACCTTGTGTAGTCACTAGAGGTCACAATATTGGCCTAATCTGTATAAAACTTGGTCACAATGACCAGCTCAACAAAATCTAGGTCAAGTTCGACAGGTGAGCGACCTAGGGCCCTTTGGGCCCTCTTGTATTACCATATCGTGTAAGACCCCAAATGCCAAGAAAATAATCGCATTTCGTTACTACAGAGGCTTGAATGCTGCCCCAAAATTTTTAAATGGGGTTGGGCTTATCAGCACTTAGGCATTAAATTTCGAAATAATCTTTATTGGTTTACAATATTGCAGATGTAACATTATGTTTTTGAAAATTCTACCGGTCTATCTGTTTCGATTTGCAAAATATTCAAATGGAAAATTTCTTGGCACTTATCAAATTTTGAGTAGTATATATTAAATGACCAACTGATGCAGCATCTCAATTAACTAATTGCCTTTGTCTGATTAAGTTCCAATGACTGTGACTGACAGACATTATTAAATAGACCCTTTTGTTGTGATTTATTTGTTCCATCTAAATATTGGCAGCATTTATTACAGACTACATAATTTGCCACCTTAAAATGAAAAGGAGGATGATAAAGCCTTTTCATTCTAAGGTGAAAAAGTTGAAATGTTGTTGAGTTTTTTTGAAAAAAATGACATTGATTGGCACTGATCTGGTACCACACTAGACTGGATATTGCCAAGCATTGGGTCGGAGCTTCCTATTCCCTAGTTGTGTATATTTGTTTGTTTATTTGCTTGCATTTGACTAAAGTAGTTGTTAGTGTGTGGTCATCCAGGATTTTCCCTGCCTTTAATTAGTCTATGACCTCCAGCTTCGAGGTAACCAGGCCCTGATCTCCCGACGCATCTTAGTCTGAGCCAGATCTCATCTCAAATATTGACATGTGTCTGTGTTAATTTTCATTCGAGGCTGGACTCAAAATTAGCATCACTAAAAAGAAATGTTATTCTGAGTTTATTACATTAAAATTTCAAAGGCTGGAGCTCAATATTTATCTCTAATTCCGACTCTAATTTTAGCAAAATCTCAATTTGTGTTGAGATTTCAACTTTAGATGCTTCGGGAGATTGGGGGCTGGTTGGGTATAGCTGTTCATTTGGAGACGAATTTCGAATTCCCTGGTTGGGTATATTTGTTCTGTTTGTTCGCATATGACTGAACAAGCTTTATTTGGCCTTTCACCTCTGTGTCCGAGGGAACCTGGTTTGGTATATTTGTTTCGTTTGTTCGCATATGACTGAACCAGCTTTAATTGGCCATTCACTTCTGTGTCCGAGGGAACCTGGTTTGGTATATTTGTTTTGTTTGTTCGCATATGACTGAAACAGCTTAACTTCGCCAATAACCTCTGGGTCTGAGGGAATCTGGTTGGGTATAAAGTCCTGTTCATTTGTGACTTATATTTGCCTATGGTCCATGGCCTTACACAGAACGTTTAGTTGCTCCTGAAGTGGGAGAGCATATATAATTATTTATGTTAGTACTGGATCATAGTTAATTAATTCCTGGAAAATCTGCCCTTTGATCTGGACTTGTATCAGTACTGAACGTTGTACAGTATATGACTGGGAGATCTCAGGTGTTTTATATGGCTCCAGGAATATCTCAGGTTTGAGTAACTCACAGACTCCAGGTGGATTTGAATTGGTCAGTGAGTTTGTGGACACAGAAACAGTATAAAACAGGATGAAAACAGGATGAAAACAGGATGAAAACAAACAAATACTAAAGAAGTTAGTTTACATATATCTACAAAGATCAAGCGATAGGCAGTTATATGATGAACAAAGCCTGGGTACATTGTATGATGTTAATAGTTCAGCACATGCTCTGATATCCTGGTGAGCAAATATTACTCTGATCACAGTGTGATGCTGTTCCCTCTCTTTGTTGTCAGGGTGTTCATAGTAATTGCTCTCTCAGTATTGTTGTTTTTAATGAATACTTAAAATTCCACAACTCTTGGGATATTATATTTTCATGAGATTTTCCTCTGACTATAAATTATGGAGTCCCTAGAGTACATCTCGATGGTTCCAGGTCCTAGACCATGGAGTCCTAGAGTGACATCTCGATGGTTCCAGGTTCTAGACCATGGAGTCCCTAGAGTGCATCTTGATGGTTCCTGACTGTAAACCATGGAGTCCCTAGAGTGACATCTCAATGGTTCCTGACTGTAGACTATGGAGTCCCTAGAGTGACACCCCGATGGTTCCTGACTGTAAACTATGGAGTCCCTAGAGTGACACCTCAATGGTTCCTGACTGTAAACCATGGAGTCCCTAGAGTGACATCTCAATGGTACCTGACTGTAGACTATGGAGTCCCTAGAGTGACACCTCGATGGTTCCTGTCTGTAAACTATGGGGTCCCTAGAGTGACACCTCAATGGTACCTGACTGTAAACTATGGAGTCCCTAGATCGACACCTCAATGGTACCTGACTGTAAACTATGGAGTCCCTAGAGTGACACCTCAATGGTTCCTGACTGTAAACTATGGAGTCCCTAGAGTGACACCTCAATGGTTCCTGACTGGTCAAGCATTTAACCAAAATAAACATTACTTTACTATTCCATTATTTTGTTTGATTGTATAATATAATGTATTATACTTTAAACAGTAGACCATGTTCTTAATTATGACAACTACAATAAAATCTTTTATTGAAATATCATTCCTTGATATCAATTATGGAAAACATTTTATTACATAATGATGGCTTATTGCAGCTAAAAGAGTGAATTCCCTGGTTTGCTTTATAGCCACATGCATGTAATTAATTATTATCTCGAAGCACAGTTTGACATAGTGAGCTGTGCCATTTGTCAGGTTATGAAGAGATTTGTGAAAATATTGTAGAAATATTCATAAACATGTGGTTCAGAGACCATGGGAAAATCGGCTCACTTGGAATGATTCAGTGAGCATGCATACTGAAGTCACTGTGTGATGTTTTTGCTGGATAATGTTTTTAATAACTGATGGTGTGATGATGTTCTGTATGTAATCTGGATGGGTATAGGAATTGTAGTGGAGAGTAAAATGTGGTGGCCAAGTGGATTATCAGTGCTCTAATAATTATAATGATTTATTAATACATTATTTATTTTGCCAGTGGATTATCAGTGTTCTATATAATGATTTATTAATACGATATATATGAATATGAATTTATTTGAAGTGTTTCTGTGCTTTCAGTGATTAAGTGTGATTGTCAATTTTTTTAATGGGTTGATTAATACTGAGACTGTAAATGATGTTATAGGTGTATACGGAATGCTTAAGGTGGTAGATTTTGAAGAAGAATAAATTTCACTTTTTGTCAATTTAAAATATGTTGAGAATTATGTGTACTCAATTTTCAATAGTTTGTTAGACAAGTTTTCATTGCATGACACCCTAAAGTTGACTGTGTCCATCTCATTGACTGTGTCAATCTCACTGACTGTGTCCGTCTCATTGACTGTGTCCATCATTGACTGTGTCCATCATTGACTGTGTCCATCTTATTGACTGTGTCCATC
The DNA here is from genome assembly GCA_947247005.1 of Spisula solida. Lineage (NCBI taxonomy): Eukaryota > Metazoa > Mollusca > Bivalvia > Venerida > Mactridae > Spisula > Spisula solida. The sequence continues at coordinate 41,874,417 of OX365948.1, read as the reverse complement.
TCATTGACTGTGTCCATCTCATTGTGTTCATCTCTTTGACTGTGTCCATCATTGACTGTGTCCATCTCATTGTGTTCATCTCATTGACTGTGTCCATCATTGACTGTGTCCATCTTATTGACTGTGTCCATCTTATTGACTGTGTCCATCTCATTGACTGTGTCCATCTTATTGACTGTGTCCATCTCATTGACTGTGTCCATCTTATTGACTGTGTCCATCTCATTGACTGTGTCCATCTTATTGACTGTGTCCATCTCATTGACTGTGTCCATCTCATTGACTGTGTCCATCTCATTGACTGTGTGTCCATCTCATTGACTGTGTCCATCTCATTGACTGTGTCCATCTCATTGACTGTGTGTCCATGTCATTGACTGTATCCATCTCATTGACTGTGTCCATCTCATTGACTGTGTCCATCTTATTGATGACTGTGTCCATCTCATTGACTGTGTCCATCTCATTGACTGTGTCCATCTTATTGACTGTGTCCATCTCATTGACAATGACATGAATGACTTGTTGTTGGATATGCATGCCTTATAAGTAACTGACTGCTTGAATGCCGATGGGATCTTTATGTATTCATCTGGTAAATCCATATGGACAGCTTGCAAAATGTTGTGGATGCATTTGGGAAACCTTGTAACACTACAAACTCATTTCTTCACAATTATTTGAAAATTTCCATGCAAATTGTGTCCAGTTAATTTTCAACCAGCCAAATAGTAAATTAACTATTTTAATAATTGACATGTGTTTGTAAATTGTCTGGGAAAAAAAGGTTTAATTGTCACAGAGTGCTATTAATATTTTCTGGATGTAGCTATATGTTGAAATGCTTTAGGGGTAAATTTTATTCATATGCAGAATTTTCACTGACTTCTAATGTGGAGGAAATTAAATCCTAAATTTTATCAGAAACAGACTTTCGCATTTACCATTTTCACTGTAACCAAGGTGACAGAAAGAAGCTGGGTTATTTGTGACACACATAACGCAGCTGTCACAGCCGTCTCTGTATGTTGTGAAACTAGAACACATGTGTTTGAAATTTATAAAAAAAGATGCTCATGCTGTGAGCTCCTTGAAAAATATGTTTGTGTATTATGGCATCTTGAGTTGGTTAACCTCAACACTTGCATCCGTCTTAGAATGAAGACAGTGAGCTCTTGGGGCTCAAAAACTTTCGACCTATATTATATGTTGGTCATCTCCAAAACTACAGCAATGCTCTGTCTGATATAATTAAGACTTATGGTGAAGTGATTCAGCCATCACCAAAACTTCAGCAATGCGTTTGATCATTTGGCTAAATATGGTGAAGCGAGCCATGTCCAAAACTTCTGCAATGTGCCTGATATAATTGCTTAAGCCATGGCAATCAGCGAGCCATGTCAAAAACTTCTGCAATGTGCCTAATTTAATTGCTTAAGCCATGGCAATTAGTGAGCCATGTCCAACATCTCTGCAATGTGCCTGATATGATTACTTAAGCCATGGCAATCAGTGAGCCATCTCTAAAACTTCTGCAATGTGCCTGATATAATTGCTTTAAAAGCCATGGCAATCAGTGAGCAATGTTCAAAACTTCTGCAATGCGTCTGATATAATCGTTTAAGCCATGGCAATCAGTGAGCCATGTCCAAAACTTCTGCAATGCGCCTGATAAAATTGCTTACTTAGTCATGGCAATCAGTATTAAGCCATCTCTAAAACTTCGGTAATGTGTGGATTGTGCCCAATATAAGCCTATGATATTTTGGGACCATTGTCTGATACTTAGGCCATCCATTTATTAATGGTCCATTTCCTGGATTTCAAGTGTTAAATGTCTCCAAGGTCAATGAGGAATGATGCACACTCTGCACCAAGGTGATTTATCACTCAATATCATCTAACTGAAAGTCAGCTGTATCTCTCCACTTTCTATGTGACCTATCACACACACTGTACATTGGTGGTTCAATGCAAGTTCAATGGTCATAATCACTATCCTTAATTGGATGGCCAATAAAGATGTTACTAAAGAGAGTAGTGTGTATGCTTGACTGCACTTGTTTTTTCTTTCATTATACACTCGTTAGTACAGTAATGAATGGGATTATATCTTGTAACCTTGTCAAGTGTATTTTCGGACTTACCAACTGTTTAATACATTGTATGTTGTTGTTATCATTACCATTTATTCGATGGTATGCATGTCACTGGTGGATTACATTCATGCAATGTCAACAAAGTCGATCATCTTGGCTCTGATATAAACTGTTTGTGTTATTCAGTTGTTCTTTAAATTTTAACATGCATGTATGGTGTTTCATTGGTAACAGTATTGTTAGGAAGTTTGATTTGAACATTGTGGGGATGATTGATTTGATTGTGTTGTGGGAGTTTGATTTGATTGTATTTTGGGAGAACTGGATTGTATTGTGGTTATTTTGGGGGAGTTTGATTGGATTATATTGTGGGGGAGTTTGATTGGATTGTATTGTGGGTGAGTTTGATTGGATTTGTTTGCTTGTGAGAGAGTTTGATTGGATTGTATTGAGGGGAAGTTTGATTTGATTGTATTGTTGGGGGGTTTGATTAGATTGTATTGTGGGGTAGTTTGATTGGATTTGTTTGCTTGTTAGAGAGTTTGATTGGATTGTATTGTTGGGGGGTTTGATTGGATTATAGTGTGGGGGAGTTTTATTGTGTTGTATTGTGGGAGGTTGATTGGATTGTATTGAGGGGAGTTTGATTAGATTTGTTTGCTTGTGAGAGAGTTTGATTGGATTGGATTTTGGGGGAGTTTAATTGGATTGTATTGTGGGGGAGTTTGATTGGATTGTATTGAGGGGGGGTTTGATTGGATTCGTTTGCTTGTGAGAGAGTTTGATTGGATTGGATTTTGAGAGAGTTTGATTGGGTTATATGGTGGGGAAGTTTGGTTGGATTGTATTGTGGGGGAGTTTGATTGTATTGTATTGTGGGGGAGTTTGAAAAGTTTATATTGAGGGGGAGTTTGATAGGTTTATATTGAGGGCTAGTTTGATTGGATTCTATTGTGGGGGAGTTTGATTGGATTATATTGAGGGGAAGTTTGATTGGATTGTATAGAGGGGGATGATTAGATTGCGGTGGAATTTGATTGGGGGAGTTTAATTGGGTTGTTATTTTGGGGAGTTTGGTTGGATTGTGTGGGGGGTTTGGTTTAAAAAACGTATTATTTTGTAGGGAACTTTGATTGTATTGTATTGTGGGGGAGTTTTGATTATTCATACAGTCTTATTATTTAGAGCATAGTTATCATATATCTTCCATTGGGAAACCATACTTAATGTATATATTTATGAAATATAAATATAAGAATACATACTGCTTAAAATGAGTTCATAGGTACGTATATATAAATCAAGAAATATACTCATATGTATTGAATGTGAACAATTTATTGATATTTGACTACTGGTGACTATAGCTCCAAGGCTTATGTTGAACATGTATTCAATATGTAGTCTGCTCCTCGTGCACTTACATACATGTATAGCTTAATTATAATTGTACATATATTGGCCTAGGAAAGTAAAGATGACATAGTGACAGACAGACAGACGCACAGACATATGGGACAGACACACAGACAAGCAGACAGGTGGAGGACAGACAGGGAGACAAATAGAACTTTTACACACATACCAGCTATTACTGACTGTTTAAAATGACCAGCTGTTAAAAACATACCTATGTACAGACCATCTTTTAAAATAGACAGGCTGCTACAGACAGGCCTGCTGTTACACAGACATATAAGCAGCCATTACAAACAAACAGGCAGAACAGCTGTTACAAAAAGATAGGACCACTGAAGTAAATAAACTGACTGTTACAAGCAAACCAGCTATTACAAACAAATGGACATACAGAGCAGCTGTTACAAATAGAGTGACTGACTGTTACAGACAAACCAGCTGTTGCAGACAAACAGACATATCAGCTGTTACAAATAGGGTGACTGACTGTTACAGACACACCAGCTGTTACAGACAAACAGACATATCAGCTGTTACAAATAGAGTGACTTTTACAGACAAACCAGCTATTTCAAACAAACAGACATACTATTTATGATACAGAGCAGCTGTTACAAATAGAGTGACTGACTGTTACTCACTAACAGTCAGACCTGCTGTTGCAAACAGATTGACTGTTACAGACAACTAACATCTGCAAACAAACTGACAGACAAACAGACAGACAGAACAGCTGTAATAAAATTGAGCCATGTTATTGTGCTGGTAATCATATTCTTCAGTCAATAAGGTCGACTTCCTTTGAAAATGCTTTAACAGCCTTAAACTTCGGTGAACAAATTTGAATGTCTGATATTTTCGTATTATGCTAATGTATGTATTACCAATAAGCTGTCCGATATTTTGTGTTCTTGAAAGAGTTATGCGTCAATGTTGATTTATATTAAAATCATAGAGGAAATGAAAGGATATCTTTGGTTTCACGTTTGCTTCCCTATTGGATGAATCAGTCGACCATAATCTTGGCTACAATGTTGATATTCCATGACTTGTGTTTTTTAAGCACGATTTCCACGTCTGTGGTGCTGATTTGTGCTCATTTTCTATTGTCTCTTTTTCATGTTTGCAATTTTAACGAGGGTTGCTGCCTTCCCTGTCTGACTTATTATACTCTTTTTGCATTAAATTTTAAACTTCCTGGTTTACTTATAATGATAGTAAACTTATTGCTTATTTAAATAACTTAATAACAAGATGCAACTTTTTTTTTCAGTAAATTGATTAAATAAACCAAAATACATGATAAGAGATAAGTACATGCCTAAGTTTCAGCTTAAATGTGCAATGAACCCAATTACAGGAAGGCAGATTTCTGTAGTTAATCCTTTGATCTAATGATAATCTCCTGATCATATCAGTCGCAGATTAAAAACTTGTACCTATTGTTTTCTCAGTGTGTGTTTGGCCTCTCTTTGTTCAAACCACTCTTTAATGAACATGGATTGAGGACTGGATATTATTATATTACGACTTTAAATTTATTCCGACCTTCCCCTGGCTGGTCACCTGCTGAAGCGATGTGTTATATTATTATCTAGTGACAGGTTGTCTTTGTCTGAACTGTTTAACCAATGGCTTTACAGAGGTGCGCGCTGCAGTCAATTAGAGGCCGATTGAATTTAGCCGTTTTTAGCCGTTTTTTTCCCAGCATGCATTATTAATGATAGGATGGTGGGATTGTGTAAGGTCTGTGACAGGATTTAACACTGTGAGAGAGGTATTGATTATCTTACCTGCTTCCTATTGTGCCAGCTAGTAATGTGATGGCTGGCCACACTTTGTGACTAATTGAGAGAAAATCATTTCTCATCAAGTGCTTAGGTTTATATTTGTTATTTGGAGTTGTGTACTGGTTATATATGTATTAAAAGATATTAAAAATGTACTTTTAATAATTTCTTGAATTCAGTTAAACTGTGCTCTGTGAGCTTTGGGTACTGGTAATGAGTACTTTAAAGGAGATAAAAAATTACTATTTAAAGTGCTTTTAGTGATTTGAGTGGCACGGGCAGTATTGGATATTTAAATTGTTCTGTTGAAATGTTGCTGGTTATGATCATGTTTTGATGTTTTCTTGAATTCAGTGGGTGTTGTTATTGTTGGATATTTGGATAGCGGAATTAATGTTCTTGGTTCACATATTCTGTATTGAAATGTAGCTGGTTATGAGTCAGTTTATTGTGTTTGTGAGTGACAAATGTGGATGATACTGGTTTATTGAAAATTAAATTTTAATTAGTTTTTCAAATGGTGTGGTTATAAATATATGTGGTTATCTATACAGGCTCTTAGAACTGTGATTGTCATGGCTGTTTTCATATTACATACACACTGTATTAAGGCAACCACCTGCTCTATGCTTCCATATTGAAATGGCATGCTTAAGACAGGTTAGACTTTTAATTGTTTAAGTAAATTAATTAATTATAAGCGAAAACATTTTTTTTACAAATTTATAAATTATCTTATAGTAACTAGTTATCCACATGCGTAAGAAGTAATTTTTCAAATATGTTTGCTTGGCCTTTAAAGTTAAATGTAGTAGACAATATGAATTACATGCTTAATATATTAATGAAATTTGATACACTTGTACTCCATTGTAAAACTGTGATATTGTTTTGTGGCCGGTAATTGTCCAGTTGATAGGGTTTCAAAGAGTTTTAAACCACATTTCGTGTATTCATTTCCTCTATATTAAAAATCCAAATGAAGCGATTTCATGCATTTATGGGATCTATAAAATTTCATTAAATACTTGAGCTCTTTGATTAGTATATTATACCTCATACTGTGAACCACTTTCTAAATTAAACTGAGAATTTAATATAAAAGTTTTATAGGCCTGTGAGTATTAGATTGTTTTATAAAGTGAAAATTCAGTCAAATATGGATTTATTTGTGTTACGGTATATGTGATGTTTTAGTGTTATATTAGTGATGTTGATTTTCACCATAAGTCTTTAATGTGTTACGGTTGCTGTTGTTTTATGCATAATTGGAATAATATATATAATAATATAACAATTAAGTTCTTGAAAAAATTCCCTGCTGTAAAACAGTTTGACCTGTCTTTAGCAGCCATTCAAGGATCACATCAAATATCGCTGTTTAAATCAGGTGGAGTGTATGACTGTACGCTTAAGCAAAAAATGGCAGGTGGATGTTTAGAATAGGTACATGTATTTCATTGAGAAAAGGCTAAATCATACAGAAGGGATTCAGTTATATTGACCACTTATAACAAGTGGCTTTTGGGTTGGAGTAGTCTCAGGCTACCCAACTAGATAATACTTTGTCAATCAATAATCGTAACTTAATTTTCAATTTTAGCTAGATTTTATTTTGGGCTTGATTATCTATGTTCGAGGGTGCAAAGGGAAATAATTTCATGAAACGAGTTGTCTTCTTCAATCAACATAGGTTCTGTATAGACAGACTAGGGTTGAAGATTCATTCAACAATATTGACTGATATCATAACAGGTAACTTCAGGGATTCAGTAATACCTGCATGTTCATAGAATGTGACATCAGGGATGCAATGACATTACCCCTGCGAGAATTTTAAGAACTGTTCTAGAACAATTCTAGAACTTGTTCTAGACAGTTCGTGAACATTAAATGGCCGTTCTAGAACCTGAAAATTCTTGAACATTAGCACAGAAGTTCTTGAACTGGATAAGAACTGATTCAAGAACTTGTTCTAGAACAGTTCTTGAACATTAAATGGCCGTTCTAGAACCTGAAAATTCTTGAACATTAGCACAGAAGTTCTTGAACTGGATAAGATAATGGCTGCTCATAACAGGTGGTCACAAACTAATGGATTTTCTCTGTACTACATATTTATAATTGTCAGCTTAACTTTCTAATGTTGTTTATGTTGCCTATTAATGTTGTCAAGAAGTTGGTGAATTGAGTGGCTGATTGAGCATAATAGTTAATTAGTCTATTCCAGTAGGTGCCAAACATGCAGGTTTTTTCTTTGTAATGGTTTTCCCTGTGATCTGGCAAGATTGAGTTTGATTACTCTGATGTTATCTAGATTCTAGAGGGGTGTTATAAAGGGTGTTATAGAGGGGCGCCCTAAGAAGCCTCTCAATGGGGATTTAATGCTATCAGGTGGTTTAGGCACTGACAACTATGTTGATTAAATGGTCACTGGTTAATTGGTTTATTAATTGAATTAGCAATTCATAATTAACGAAATTATGTATGGTTAGAGTGAGGCAGTAAGGCTGAAACAAATGATTAGTGTGGTTCTGTATATATGTTATGCGAATGTGTTTGCCAATTTGCAATAAAGTTTATTATATAGGTTTGCCCTCCGTCCGTCCGTCAGTCAGTCCGTCCGTCAGTCAGTCAGTCAGTCAGTCAGTCAGTCAGTCAGTCAGTCAGTCAGTCAGTCAGTCAGTCAGTCAGTCAGTCAGTCAGTCAGTCAGTCAGTCAGTCAGTCAGTCAGTCAGTCAGTCAGTCAGTCAGTCAGTCAGTCAGTCCGTCCGTCCGTCCGTCCGTCCGTCCGTCCGTCCGTCCGTCCGTCCGTCCGTCCGTCCGTCAGTCCGTCCGTCCGTCCGTCCGTCCGTCCGTCCGTCCGTCCGTCCGTCCGTCCGTCCGTCCGTCCGTCCGTCCGTCAAACAATCTGGATCCTGACATAACTCAAACAGTTTACAACCTAGGTTTATGAAACTTGGTATGTGGATAGGGGGCAATAAGGGGATTATGCACGTCCAAAAATATTTTGATTCTGACAAAAATTGTGGTTGCTATGGCAACAGAAACATTGAAAATGGCCTCAAACCGGTAGGGGACTTCTGTATTGCTTGCAATTCTTAATTACTTGTTTTTATTATTTTGTGATCACCCTTTTGTCCGTCGTCCGTCGTGCGCCATCCACAATTTGACTGTTAACACTCAAGAGGTCATAGTTTTCATTTAATCTTTATGAAACTTGGTCACAATGTTTGTCTCTATGAATTCTAGGTCAAGTTCGTAACTGGGTCATTTGGGGTCAAAAACTAGGTCACTAGGTCAAATCAAAGAAAAACCTTGTTAACACTCTAGAGGTCACAATGTTGACATAATCTTAATGAAACTTGGTCACAATGTATGTCTCTATGAAATCTAGGTCAAGTTCGTAACTGGGTCATATGGGGTGAAAAACTAGGTCACCAGGTCACATCAAAGAAAAACCTTGTTAACACTCTAGAGGTCACATTTTTGACATAATCTTTATGACACTTGGTCACAAATCTAGGTCAAGTTCGTAACTGGGTCATGTGTAGCTTTATGAAATCTAGGTCTAGTTTGCAACTGGGTCATCTGGTGTCAAAAACTAGGTCACCAGGTCACTGATTCTGCCTAAACAGCTAGTCATCAGGTGAGCGCTGTAGGGCCAATGGCCCTCTTGTTTATTGGTAAGCCACCTAGATACCCTATTTTTTGCCAACATTTGATTGGCATTTTGCACCACAGAACGTTGATTAAATTTTATTTCTGCCTACCCTTAATTTTTCAGCATGCATGCTGAACCACAATATTCATTTGTTTTGGCCTTAATGTAGTGTATTGGCATGATGGTCAGTGTTTGGGATTCCTTATTCTTATGCAGCAGCGTTTGGCAAGGAAATTATTATGAAATGACTTTGTCGGCTTTGTTTAATGGGTTAAATTGCAGTTTTAAGAGGGGTTTAAAATGTGCAATATCTTCCTAATATTTCTGACCTTTATATAATGTAATTTTTATGACTTTTCCACCGAAAGAATGATGACAACTTAAACACCCATTTGTGTAAACAAAGGCTTAGACAGATTGATGTAGGAAATTATATTTAGATAATCAGTGGTTATGAATAAGAACCAGTATTATTCAAAGCTAAGTTTCTATGGTGTATATGAAGTGTTTCTATGAGGGTGGAGTGTTTTTGAGTGATATCTGGTCAGGAAATTAATTGTCTTATGATCCTTTGTTGTAGGGTTAAACAAACAAATTGTTGCACATAATTAGTCCGGGTGATTTAATTAGTGTGATTATAATCAGTTGCATATTTGATCACCTGTTACAATTGCATCTTCAATATATATTGCAGTAGTGATTGATTCATTGATCCAATGACCATGTGGTAAGGATATTGCGCAATCATATAATAAACTCATGAATATTAATGAGGTCGGCAGTTATACTGTACAAAGTTCTTGCTCTGTGGATATTCTGTGGATATAAATGTGTATTATTGAATATTTATGAGTGGATGAGTGGAGGCAGCTGGAATGCTTGTATTTCTTGTATTTCAACAATAGTTTATTGATTAGCTAACTGTTCTGTGTTTGAAGCAGGCATTGTATTCCAGTTGCTTTAAGTACTCTGTACTCAGCCTCGTAGACTCAACAAGTCGCTGTTGTTATTGTAGTGGCGGAACGTTGAATAAACAGTCGAGACTTCTGGGTACTTACCCAGTGTCGGTGTCGGGGATGGATTAATATTAAACCAACAAAAATTAAGACGGATAATAATTTGCTTACAAAATATGATTGGATCAAAAGTGTTATGTTGACCAAACATGGCGATAATACTTGTCGAGTTTTTGGATACATTATAATGTTGCTGTGATGATGTGATATGTGATGAAGTGAAGAAGACAGTGTACACATTGTGGTTCCAATTATTATATGTGTATTGAATTGTGATATTAATTAAGTGAATAAAAATGTATCAAGGAATGGTATTAGCTGTTCATCCTAATAAGGAGGAATTGTGCATGGTAAGTTGAATACTAATTATTATCCTTGGTTATCTAATGTGTCTTTAGTTTATACTAATTTATTTAAGGTCGATTGTGAAACAAGTTTTTCCAACTTATATTAATCACTCTCGACACCTCATTCCTGATGTAATCCATCACCACGAGTGTATGAGAGAAGAAAAGTCAGTTTCCCTTTTATGCTGAGCGTCTAGCAAGGGAATTTCTGGTACCATTTTTATTTCGTCTTTGGTATGATGCGGCCAGGGATCGTACCCGAGACCTCCCGCACTCGAAGCGAACGCTCAACCACTAGGCTATCCAGGATGCGGTTTCTTTGTGTCTTTGAAAATAGTCTAAGTATGATGTCCTTGAAAAAATATATAATGTGTCTTTGAAAATAGTCTAAGTCATGTCTTTTAAAATATATACAATGTGTCTTTGACAATAGTCTAAGTCATATCCTTGAAAATATATATAATATGTCTTTGAAAATATTATTTTGTATTAATGACAACCAATGCTCTGTAACATCAATCCAATCAGTGATAAATACTGTGGAATTAGCTTACATACCGCATAGTGCTGTACCTTTAAATGATTGTAGGTTGCTTGTGATACAATTACGTTTCAGCATAGTGAATATGTATCAATCTCGACACCTCATTCCTGATGGTTTCACAATTACAAACCTGACAAATCAGATGGGTATGTTTATAATAACCCACTCACATGGCAGGTATAGTAGGAAGTCAGTTCTTGTATGACATTCAGGCCCCAATCTCCCGAAGCATCTCAAGGAGAAATCTCAACTCAAATTGAGAATTCGCTCAAATTGAGAGTCTGAATTAGAGATATTTATGAAGCTCAAGCTCTCGAAACTGTACTGTAATAAACTCAGAATAATGTTTCTATTTTGTTATACCAATTAAGATAACAATGTCGCATGGAAACTATCTCAAACGATAGGTGGCAAACTTTGAGTTGAGATTGAACTCAAATTGAGATGTTTCGGGAGATCGGGACCAGGTTCTTAATTCCACATGTGGAGCCGTTGTCATTTGCTTATGGTTATAAGGACTAGTTATTTTAAATTTAATTCCAGAAGTATCAGGTTTGTTGCGTGGTCAACTGGTCAACATTATGCATGTACTTACTTACTTTCTGCCTGTTATGCCCTCTGGCATGTAGGGCAGCAACAAAGGACCTCCACCAGAGCCTGTCCGTAGCCAACTTATCCACTGTTCCCCAGGACTGTCCCATTCTTTTAAGTTCCGCTTCAAAGTATATGTATGACTGACCAAATATGAAAAAAAATTTTTTTATTATTACTGAAAAACTACTAATCTGATCAGACAAAGAGATTAACAAACGTTTTAGTATATAAACTGGTTTTATCTTATCTGAATTATGCAACATAGGAATTATCTACGTTTATCACATATTATTGTATCTAGTGCATCTGTTAACATGTTTACAAAGAACGTTTTATTACCTATAAATTCCAGTAGGTAAAAGAACTCCCATGTGACTTCATTTCTGGTGAATCAGTCATTTGGTACTGCAGGAATACACCCTGTATTAGGCCAGAAGAAATCAGTCATTTGGTACTGCAGGAATACACCCTGTATTAGGCCAGAAGAAATCAGTCATTTGGTACTGCAGGAATACACCCTGTATTTAAGGCCAGAAGAAATCAGTCATTTGGTACTGCAGGAATACACCCTGTATTTAAGGCCAGAAGAAATCAGTCATTTGGTACTGCAGGAATACACCCTGTATTTAAGGCCAGAAGAAATCAGTCATTTGGTACTGCAGGAATACACCCTGTATTTAAGGCCAGAAGAAATCAGTCATTTGGTACTGCAGGAATACACCCTGTATTAGGCCAGAAGAAATAAGTTATTTGGTACTGCAGGAATACACCCTGTATTTAAGGCCAGAAGAAATTAATTTCCTGGATTATTGTCCTCACCTGTGCTGCCTTAATTGACATATTTTAGGTCGCTATAAAATAGTCAATAGTAGTGTGTTAATTATAACATTAATCCATCCTGTGACCGTAACTTCTTTAAGTCTCGAAATTATAATGGGTGAGACGGTGGCCGAGTGGGTTGCGCTCTTGACTACCAATTTGGAGGTCCTTGCAGGTTTCGATCGAATCCGGCCGGGGCACTGGAAATTTCAGAAATGCTTTTAGAGATGAAATTGTTGGAAACCCAGAGATAGGCTTGTGTGTATTGGTGCTGTACACTGGGCATGTTCAAGTGCCACAAGTAGTCTATTCAGAAGAGGTAGTGCAGCGCCTTCAAATTCCTTCCCTCGAAGCCAGGGTCATTGACTAATTAGGCAGGGATAAAACGGTATGACCAGGCACTAGGACTCTCAGTCGAATGCAAAAAGTTTCGAAATATTTTCTGCTGTAACCACCATGCAATTTGGTTGAAAAGTTTAAAAAAATAATAAAAGTATGAAAACATGTTAAATGAAGAAAACAGTATGGGAACCATAATTATGTTAGGCTTTTGAGGAGAGGACAAAAAATAAATTTTCTTCCCAGAGTATTTCTCTCCCTCCATGATTTTAAAAAAATAAATAATTGATCCAATAATTCTCCATGGCCTTAATGAGTTTAGCAGACTTAAGTTTCTAGCAACATGCACATTCCAACAGCAGCAGGCAACATCAACTTATATACAGTCAAACCCACAGTGTGTCAGCTGCCTACAGTAGAACCCACAGTGTGTCAGCTGCCTACAGTAGAACCCACAGTGTGTCAGCTGCCTACAGTAGAACCCACAGTGTGTCAGCTGCCTACAGTAGAACCCAGTGTGTCAGCTGCCTACAGTAGAACCCACAGTGTGTCAGCTGCCTACAGTAGAACCCACAGTGTATCAGCTGCCTAAAGTAGAACCCACAGTGTGTCAGCTGCCTACAGTAGAACCCACAGTGTGTCAGCTGCCTACAGTAGAACCCACAGTGTATCAGCTGCCTACAGTAGAACACACATAGTATCAGCTGCCTACAGTAGAACCCACAGTGTGTCAGCTACCTGTTATTACATATTATACTGTGCAAGTTGACTATTATTTCTGTGGGTCGAAAATTTTCCAAAATTATGAATTTCTGACATTTATCACGCTAAAATATTAGCATTTTTTTCCTTTTCTTTGTAGCGTCCTTAAGTATTTAGGCCTTAATTTACGCTAGAGGAAACTTCGTAAATTTTCAAAATCACAAACTTTGTCTGTATTTTGACTGCTAACTTAACCACTACTCTGACTTTTACAGTATACTCTGTATAAGCAGTATCGAATATTACAGAATATTCTAAGATAATTATTTTCTATTATGTAGGGTAATTAATCACTGAGTCAAGTCTTACACTCAAGTCATTTACCTTACCATATATTTTTGTGTTGAGTCAATGTTTCATTTCCCGCGAAAGTAGTAAGACTTCACAATGTTCAGACCAAAAAATAATAGTGTGGTTCTATTAACCCTCTTTACCCTATATTTCTTTTACCCTATATTTCTTTGTCCCTACCCTAAACATTTTATTGGCATTTTCCTGGAAATCACTGCAGATCGTTGATTTTTCCAGTGCAAAAAAATAGTGTTTTTTTTAAAAGCTGAATGTTTTTCCTTACCCTTTTCATTTCCAGCATGTTACCAGCACCACAACATTAACTTGTTTTGGCCTCATGGTAAAAATATGTTTTCTTGTACATTCCGTGGATCTCTATGGAGAATTGATGATGTGAAATAATTTGCACCCACTGTGTTGCAGTAACAGATGGTGAAATACTAAAATTACTGAAATATGTTGTTTTTCGTGTGATTATTTCATAACTGTCCTAGTTGAAACCCTTGCATTTGTTCAGGTTTTAAGTGCTGGCTGATGTTGTCATGTAGCTCTGTGATTCCTCACCTTGTCCTGTGGTTCTGAGATTTATAACCTTGTCCTGTGGCTCTGAGATTGATAACGTTGTCCTGTGGCTCTGTTATTCATCAACTTGTCATGTGGTTCTGAGATTTGTCACCTTGTCCTGTGGCTCTGTAAATTGTCACCTTTTCCTGTGGCTCTGTGATTTGTAATCTTGTCCTGTGGTTCTGAGATTTGTCACCTTGTCCTGTGACTCTGTGATTTGTAATCTTTTCCTGTGGCTTTGTGATTCGTCACCTTGTCCTGTGATTCGACACATTGTCCTGTGGCTCTATGATTTGTAACCTTGTCCTGTGGCTCTGATTTGTCACCTTGTCCTGTGATTCGACACATTGTCCTGTGGCTCTATGATTTGTAAACTTGTCCTGTGATTCGACACATTGTCCTGTGGCTCTATGATTTGTTACCTTGTCCTGTGGCTCTGTAATTTGTCACCTTGTCCTGTGATTCACCACATTGTCCTGTGGCTCTGTGATTGGTCTCTTTGGCCTCAGTCCTGTGTTAGCGCTTCTATCCTTCTCAACTTCCAGTGGCTTCATATACATGTAATAATATGAAATGGTCGTCTTTGTTATCTGAATTAATTTGGAATTTAATACTGACTGCTAAATATGGCTCTGTGTCATTCCTACATAATGTAGGTCTTTGTATTTCAATATTGTATATTTCACACTACATATAATACATAATATTGACCCGGGCGTGTATGTAATATCAAGCCTCTGTATTATGACTATTGTTATAGTTTATGTAGATTGTTTTGCAGCTCACATTCAGAGCTGTATGATATTAAATAACAATCAATATTCTCTTTCACGTGTGGAAATCAACATATGAAGATAAAGAATAGCTTTCTGTCTCATCTACAACATACACATTAATCAGTTTTGTTTTTCATCTTATTGATATAGTTATGACTAGGTATATGAGCCATACATACATTGTATAGCTCAGAGAATTTGACATGAACCTGACCTTTATGTATGAATATATTACAAGGTTCTTGTGTTGAATATATAAATTTCCGCAATATCGGTCCTTTAGATTTGTGTTGGTATTATACCTCGAGCGTCTTCATGATACTTCCCGATTATGAAAACATACAACCGGGATTATAATTATAGACTATAAATCATTTGTTAAATTATGCTAATAGAAGTTCGAGAGTCGTGTCAAATTCTCTGGACTATATATGAGCCATACATACATTGTATATCTCTGTGTGTTTGAATTCCTATAAATATAGTTATGACTTATAGGTATGAGGAATACGTATTGGTCTCTGTGTGTTCAGTTCTCTGACCTGGCCCTGTAGTAGTTCAGTTGAAAACAAACACCATCATTGGCTCCATGATAACCATCTTAATGAATCAGATTGGCATCAAATCATATCAACAACACATTTTCAGGTGGTGGGAGATCTTGAGTAGAGAGTGCAGATAGAGTTGTCTCCCTTAGCTCATTGATTTTTTAGAAGCATACAAATATTATATTATTATAATCGACACACTGGTTTTAATGCATAATTTATTATATTCAACACTTATTCATTGGATTGGCACTAAAGCATATTCTTTGCTCATTTAATTTTTTTGGTCATAAATGTACATATAAATTAACAATTCTAAGGAACCTTCAAGAAAAATGGGCACTATTATTATTATTAATTATGACATATGTTTAATTAATTAAATTAATTAGCTGGTATACTTATGTTGTTGGGCGGGGGGGGGGGGGGTTGGGGAGATTATCTTGTTTATGATCTATGAGGATTGACACAAAGTATCCTCAGTATCGTGGAAGCATAATGTGTCACTGTCTGACAGTCTGGTTATGATTATACAATTTGTGTAGGTAAAGTATTTATTGGAGAGAAATATTTTTCATTCCAAATTGTCTAAGCATGCGATGCTGTCACACCCAACTTCAACAGTTAATAAAGCTCCATTCATAATATTCCTAAACTGGCACTGTACTCCCAGGCATCTGATACATTTTCGTAAGAATGACGTGTAAAAAAAATCCAAAGAATTGACTACAGGGAAGATACTGATATATAAGGCCAACATGAACAAAAAATGCAAAAGAGTCAATTCCCTGTGGAATTTACTGAACATATAGTTCTACTGTACTCCTGGGTACCAGATAAATTTTCGTGAAAAAAAAAATGCCTGAACATATGTTAACTGGTATATGTATAATAGATGACATGCTTGCTTATATTCTGTGCAGTGACATTTTTATAGTCTCTGATATGCCTCTAGTATGGTTGATGTCATGTTGTATTCTGTCAGATCATGGTCCCTATACGATATATGTAATATGTTCCAGGCCTTGAATTCCTTTCTTCCTGAAACCATGTTCCTTTGTCTAAGGGTATGCCTGGGGATTGTTCAGTACATTATATTGTTTTATCAGAAGCCTTTGTACAGAGAAATTGAAAGCAGATCAAGAACACTGGTCCTAATAAATGTTCTTGAACATTTCTTGAACAGTACTAGTTTTAGGACACTAGAACTCATTTTCACAGGGGAATGTCCTGTTATTAGTTACCATTGAATATTAAAACATGGATGAATGTATGAGATGCTATATATAAGATTCTTACTAGATGTATAAGTGGAGCGGATAGTGCTGGTTATTATCCCCCCCTCCCCCCCCCCCCATAATAGTATGCGTCCTTCCGTCCTTGGGTCCATCCCATGTTTTGTCCAGAGGATAATTTGAAAACTGATTAAGATATTGATTTGAAACTTGATATATGAATAAATGACAACTAAGAGAAGTGCAGTGACCAAGAACCATAACTCTATATGGCTCAGTTTTGAAGTTATCTCCCCTTGTTTAATATTAATATTTTTTGTCCAGAGCATAATTTGAGAACTATTTAAGATATTGATTTGAATCTTAATATATGAATAGATGGCAACTATAGGAGAAGTGCAGTGACCAAGAACTTTAACTCTATGTAGCCCAGTTTTAAAATTATCTCCCTTTATTTAAGTTTAAGATAAATGTTTATCCAGAGCATAACTTTATAGCTATGTTAGGTATTGACTTGAAACTTGATATGTGAATTGATGGCAACTAGGACAAGTGCAGTGACCAAGAACTTTAACTCTACGTAGCCAAGTTTTGAAATTATCTCCCTTTGATTAAACACCCGTTAGTAACAAACAGTTACAGCAATGAATAGCCATGGGAACTAGATCGACTCTTGTTCTTGCTCAGCAAAATTAAGCAGTGACACAGACGGGGAACGAACCTTGGCCCTCACAATCCCAAAAGGTACACCCTACCTGTAAGCGGCTGCCACCACTCCCCTCAATGAGCACTCAGTCATGGCTTTAGTGAATTATAAACACATTCAATGAAATGAGCAAGTTTATCCTACGTTGATGTTATCATAAATAGCCTTATTTTTTAACTCCAATCGTTTGAATATGTCAAGTTTATGACAAGAAAATTGGGCATTTAATGCAGCTTTAATACTACGGGTCACGGTCCTGGGTCACGTCCCTATAAGATGGAATGTGATATCGGATAAAATGTGTTAAACATAAACCCATAATATATTACATGTATATCCTTTATAATGATAGGATAAACTATGCACACAGGTATAATATGCAGATTTGTTTAGACCTACTGGTATTTAATGTCAAAGTTTATGTGAATTTATGATCAACATTTTTCTGCTAAATTGGATCTAATTTTCTGTCGGATTTATTATAAGGGAATACTTGAATAGACTGTAAGTTTTGAAATGATTTTGTAATGTTGTTTTTGTTTACTGATGGAGATAATACCAAGTGCGGGATCATTTTTGTTATGCCCCCGTATCGATAGATCGGGAGGCATATAGTGATTCACCTGTCCGTTCGTCCGTCCGTCTGTCCGTCCGTCCGTCCGTCCGTCCGTCCGTTCGTCCGTCCTGGTTAACCTAAATTGACCGTTTCTTCTAGCATTAATATGGCTTGCTACAAAGCTTTCATACTTGCATGGATGTTGTATATGAGCACTCTCCACGCGCCTGTATCACCTGACCCCATTTTGACCTTCACCTTGACCTAATTTTGGACTTACACTTATTTATGGACAAGGCTTCCACAGGGGGCATAAGCGTTTATTGAACGCAGTCTTGTTTTTCCTGTCTTAATTCAAGCCAACTTCGAGGAGAGACACAGTTGTGTGATAAATCCGGTGCTGATTACCCTCATGCTTTTTGGATTGACTCCTTGGCTCTTTAACATGCAACATGCAGTATTAGCTGATACCTGCCGACTTAACCTCTGGGTTTCAACCAGTGCATCACTGGTTGAGTCAATAGATGCCTCGGCCATGATTTGAACTAGGGAAGTACAAGTATTCTTAGTCGTTCTGTGTAATTATAACGCTTATGAGATAATACTGTTTTGTCTTTGAAAAGAGTGTTTTGAAAATAGGTTATGAAAATACCATAGAAAGAATCTGACCTCTTAGCTGTATTTACCTTTTGGTATAATTGTAATATATAAAGTGACATGACTATAATTTAAAAGTTCAGTCATGGCTCAATACTCGTTTTTTTCAATCTACAGATATATACAAATGATAATGATTACTTTTACCCGTGTTATGACATTTAACGATGAGGTTGTAAGGTCAGCGTGATCACTTAGTTATAATATGCTGGACGAATATATTGACATAGAAATGATTGAGTTACAACACTTATATACAGGGCGTTGACCCTAACATGTTATTATCGTGGTGGTTGATAGTATATGAATATATAAATATCATCATGCACTATAATCTAGGATAGGTGCATATTTTACCTTTTCCTCGTCAAAGGTAAATATGAATGGCTTGTCACACTGATTACCTCGTACTTTGTAACATACGTAGGATGTGCAATGGTGCTTTGATAGAATTTCTTCGTCAGGTGTGTCTGGACTGTTTATAGCCACCGATAATAAAACTAGCCTTGTTTACTAAAATAAATTGATAAGCAAATACATTTCCGATGTCGATTTATATTCGATCTTGTGCATTATGGCTTTTAATGCATGTACACTGATAACAAGCGACCAGTCTACGGTGAAGTGATTATATTATCCATGTTTGTTATTAGATAAGGCTAGAGTTACCTCTGGCAAGCTATACGCTCAACCATGACCATGTATGGGACACATTCTACCTGGCGTAGTTGACTTGTGTTAATCTTTGTTACAGACAACCAACCAAATGACTGTGCATTAAAATTACGACTGTCTCTGACTCAAATGCAAACAAACAAATAAAATATTACCGAGGTTTAAATGTAGGAGACAGAGCATGGCTGTGTTTTCTCTGTGGACTTTACAGAAATCCAGGTTAATGGTTGTATTACACATGACAATGTAAATTGTAATGAAGCTGTAATACAATGTCTTTGTTTGCTTCCATTATTGTACAATATGGCCTTCTGGGAAATCAACTGCAGTTTCTGTTGACATAAAGCTGCCTCATTAAGATACCAACGTTTTAATGACTTCTCCCTGTGTTAAACAGCACTGAATAATAGCTGCTCCCCCAAAAATCAATATTTAAAATGCATTATTACCCAGCATCTTATTGAACTTCCTGTGGGAAGAAATTAAACTCCCAGTTGAAGAGTTTGCTGAATTATTGGGTTAAATTTTGTGCAGTGTCAATTTTGCTGATTTGCTAGTGTTTAATTTTTCACAAACCCTATTTTTACAGAAGTCTTTATATGGTGCATAAGTATACCAACGAAGGACTCAAATGTTTGTTGTTTTAATGTCATAAATTCAATGAGCTAATGAAAATAGCGAAAATTTGACGTGTACAAAAACTACCCGATATACAGTAGTTTTGTAATTTAAACAAAGTCATCAGGTTTGTTTGATGAATGTGGAGATTTTTTGCCGTTAATGAACCGAATAAACTCGTATACAATGTATATGACCGCATCATTTATAAAGGTGACAAATTAGCCTGAATGCTTTTATTGTCGTTGTTTACTCATTGACGAAATAAAATGTGGTTAAGTAAAATGACTATCTGTGCGTTAATGTTCCTTGCAACGATCTGATGGAAGTATTTCATTGTTGCCCTATGAGTAATATTTGTTTATTTGAGTAAAAATTTGAGTTACTCATCCATTTTCATTAAATCGATGACCAGAAATGCATCATTTTCGTAATAATTGAGCCAAACAGTGTGTTTGAATTTTATTTTGAGGATATTGTAATGTTTTGTGACTGAATTTAAAGGATTTAGGAAAAATGAAAGAACAAATAACAGTAAGAGTTTAATTTTTGTTAATTTGTTGGTTTATATTCTTTGTTTTAATTTGCAGTAAATTATACATACATGTATACTAACAGTAACATTATGTGTATTTCTAGTAAGGCATAATCAAATAAAATATTTGTTTCTGGTATTTTGACTTGACCTTAAAAATTTGTGTGAAACTAAATGTTTTTATAAAAGGGTTTGAACATGTGACCCTTAAACGCTAGAAGGGCTCTGCACTGACTGAGTAAACCCAGAGTGGCTTTCTAACTCCTCATCACTACACTCCCCCCTTTCTGACATTTGAAGCCCGGCTCAACCAATGCCGGCCATCAACAATACTGCTTAGGCTTAACACCATTCAAATAAACTAAGGGGAAGTTTGAATTGCACCCGATGTGCGGGTCAAACCCACAGCTCCCTAAATACTTGTACAGCCATCTACCAACTGAGCTTTCTTTGAAGAACACATGTCATTTCGGAAGTATCTAATCTTCTATAAAAATCATATGATATTTATTTCTTTGCCACCATAAAAAACTCGAGGCTTATCAGTTCTACCCTGGAATAAACGTGATAAAGAAAATTCAAAGAAAGTGATTCATCTAGAATCTACTATTAATGACTGTGTACTGGTGCTCTGTAAGAATAACATCTTTGTGGAAATTACACTCTCTCCCTCTCTACATCTGAACATTTATTGGTGTGTGACCTAGCTCTCAAATCTATATTGCTGGATATTTTATATTTGTGCGATATTTATCAGAAAATTTATTTCTTTATTATTCTGCTGTAACTTTTACTATCTACATGGCTAAGTAGGCAGCTCTCTGTCGAATGTTTCGAATACCGATGCTTTGTATCCAAGCATTCTTCAGCTGTTTTCATTTTTCGGTACTTTCGAAGCTTTCAAATTCCGGGTTGTATATAATTCCTGGAGTATTCAGTTTATTGTTTTACTTGTGATAGGTATAAGCCTCGGCTAATTAGAAGCGTTTGAAAAACATTTACAGGATAATTAGTTGATGCCTAGTTTTCATACCAGGTAGATGTTTTTATTTGATTGTTATTGTTAAGGATGTAAACAACACTATTTAACACAAGCTCACCTGTACCGAACATTGTTGTTTGTGTGATTATTTATGTATTATTGTTGGGGAAAAATGTGTGGAATCGTATAAAACAATATAGACACTGAGTACAGGGGAGAGAATTAAATTTAAAATTGGTATTCTATTACTAATACAAGGGTTGTCCCAGAAAATCGCAAACGTTAGTAATAACTGTGATTGGGGAATACGCCTTAGTAGGACCCCCGATTATTCACGTTAGTCGACGTCCAACTCGAGACTCGAAAGGCATCCTATTCTCATGTGACTGAGAATCGGGGCTCAGTGATATGGCTCAATGAAAGACATGTTGTTCAGTGGAACATACATAAAACATTTTTTTAAGAGAAAAAAGTTGTTGTTGTGTTTCAGGTATTGTTCAAAACTATTTTCCTGGAACCCATAAATATTCGTGCTTGTCAGTCGTCCTATCAGATTTGTTATTTTAACCAGTCAAAACATTTTTTCAGAATAATAATGAACCCCAGCCCCACCCACCCCCAGGCACAAAGTTTACTCATATGTCTTGTATAAAAATGTTGTCTGTGGTAGAATAAAGCAAATGGTGTTTTTCTCGTATATTTTCAGATTGCACGCTGGAGTAAGCTGTGGAAACTAATACAGGATGGTGAATGTGACACCTGTGCTGACTTTGTCATAGATAGTGACCTTGACCTAGATTGTAATTCGACCTTTGACTCCAAGGTCAAGAAGTTTCTAATGGAGAGGTCAATATTAAAAGTACACCTCCCTAATGGAGGGTTCAACATGGTGAAATATGGAGACGCCACAGATGTTAAGGTATGCCTTCTTTATTTATTTTTGTAAAGGTCATGTTTATTCAGCTGGGTACTGTTTTATCAAAGCACTTACGAAAACCTTTGAGTTCCGCTCAAATTTAATTTATTTATAATTCTTTAACAACTGCAAATTGGTTACAGATATGGTTTGTAGAAGTTTATTAACTGATCATTATTAGTATTGCAGCTCTATTTAACACACTTTATAATTGTAAACAAATTATAAACAATTTAAATTTGATCGTAAGTTAACGATTTCCGTAAGTGCCTTGATAAAACAGTACCCAGTTCATTAGTCCTTTAACTTGAAGTCTTTATACTGTAGAACCTCAATTCCACAATCTGCCCTCAGACTGGTAAAATAGTCTACATGCTCAAGGCATCTACTGTATCTTTACTACTAGTAGTCATCATGCCAGGACCAAAGCACTTGTTCAAGGTTTCTAGGGTGTTTGAGACAATACTGCTTCAAGTCATCAAAGTTCTACTGTAGTTATGATTTCACGGCCTTACTGATATAGATGTGAACCTGACACAGGATGCTGAATTTGTGTTGGAGGAAAGCTACCCTGTCAGCCAGGCATTGCCTGACTATAACAAAAATGATGGAAGAAAGAGCATCTGGGTCGTGATCCTGGAGTTCCATACTAGCTTGAAGACCAGTCACTGCATGGTCTGACTAAAATAAGTCCTTGTTTCGATGAC
Organism: Spisula solida; assembly: GCA_947247005.1. Taxonomy (NCBI): domain Eukaryota; kingdom Metazoa; phylum Mollusca; class Bivalvia; order Venerida; family Mactridae; genus Spisula; species Spisula solida. Next base: position 41,851,258 of record OX365948.1, on the reverse strand, counting down.
ACAATTTAGTCTTCCCTCAAAGATGGAGATTATAATGTCCAGGGATCCTACAGTTCCAGAATAATCCAGATTTGTTGGAATAGAAAAAATGAACTTTTCTGCAGAAAGTAAAAGTTAATGGATGAAAAAATACCAAGTATTGGCTGCGTTTCGGTCATTTGAAATTTCATACCCTGAAATTTGACAATAGAACAATGTTTTGGGGTAGGGGTGTGTGCTAATGGCACTAGAAACAGACTTACGGGAAATTTTCAGGATTAGGCATTATGCCTCAGTAGAACCCATGAATGTCCAATCTGGAAGGGAAAATTGAACAACCACGCACTTATGCCTGTCTCAGTCAACCACAAACAAATTTGCCTCTAGAATATAAATAAATAAATATTCATCAACTCTTCTATAACAAGTTGTTTGCAATGTTTCCATACCCAAACATGGTGTAATGATATTCTAGTGCCCCTGTAGGATTACCTTTCATCTTGTTATATCCTTCCTCCTTCCATTGATTAAGCATTATCAACAGTTTGGCTTGTCATAAATGCGTTCTTTGTATGCATTAGACTCTGTTCTCCCTTGGCACTTGTACATATTTGTTATAAGCATAATATCTTCCTTGTCTAGCTTGCTGGTGCACAAACTGTTATTTATTGGCTGCTGCAATGTTCTTTGATGGTTCCTGGCGCAGGTTTGCAATGTTCTTGAAAGGTTCCGGGCTCAGGTTTGCCGTGTTCTAAGATGGTTCCTGGCTCAGGTTTGCAGTGTTCTAAGATGGTTCCAGGCCCAGGTTTGCGACGTTCTTTGATGGTTTCTGTCTCAGGTTTGCAATATTCTTGGATGGTTCCTGGCCCAGGTTTGCAATGTACTTGGATGGTTCTCAGCCCAGGTCTGCAATGTACTTGGATGGTTCTCAGCCCAGGTTTGCAATGTACTGAGATGGTTCTTGGCCGAGGTTTGCAATGTTCTTAGATACTTCCAGGCTCAGGTTTGAAATGTTCTTGGATGGTTTCCAGCCTAGGTTTGCAATGTTTGTGGATGGTTCCTGGTCCAGTTTGGCAATGTACTTGGATGGTTCCCAGCCCAGCTTTGCAATGTACTTAGATGGTTCCTGGCCCAAGTGTGCAATGTACTTAGATGGTCTCTGGCTCAGGTTTGCAATGTTCTTCAATGGTTCCCAGCCCAGGTTTGCAATGTTCTTGGATGGTTCCCTGCCCAGGTTTGCAATGTACTTAGATGGTTCCTGGCCCTGGTTTACAATGTTCTTGGATGGTTCCTGGCCCAGGTTTTCAATGTTCTTTGCTGGTTCCTGGCCCAGGTTTTAAATGTTCTTGGATGGTTCCTGGCCCAGGTTGGCAATATGTTTGGATAGTTCCTGGCTCAGGTTTGCAATGTTCTTCGATGTTTCCTGGCACATGTTAAAATGCTCTTTGGGATGGTTCCTGGCGTAGGTTTTGCAATTTTCTTAGATTGTGCCTTGCTGGTTTTCCAATTATTGTTGTAATATGCAAATACAAATTACTTTCAGTTTGGCAAACAGCGAACAATTTATGAATCATGCCACTAGTCTTGTATGCAGATACATATTTTGATTTACCAAGATCATCCAATATATTATGACTCACTCAGTGGCCAAGGCCTTTATAAAGTTCTAAGGGTAATTGATAAAACATGCACATTCCCAGACCTTGTGGAAATAATATGGAAACAATAGACTGGCTGGCATATAAAAGACAAACGGTACATTCTCGTTTCAGATTTATTCTAAGCATTGTTGTTTCATAGTGTATGAAGGAGTCCACTTCCGGTTATGGCAATAAGGAGTACACATTGAATCGTATAGTCTTGCAATAAGTTGTACAGTGATAGGAAATCACCAGATATTTCAATCACAATAAGTCGAACAAGTTGAATTGTATAGTATCTCAATAAGTCATACAGTGATTTGGTTTATACGTGGTGTGTATTGAACTGAACATATTACATTCGCAAATATTATTAAAACATGAGTATACAAAATTACAATCTACACATATTATAGCACTCTTAGAAATTGTTTCAAAAATGGCTTTGACTGTATCAGAATTTAAATTAATTGTTCTGCTAATTAAACTTCACAGTATTTCGCTGATTTGTTCTTTGTGCTGACTGTGTAATCATTCCCTGAAGCCTGTCTAAATATCCACATAGATTGATAAACTGGACTTTATGTTGATGATTGACTTGACAGGTTGGTGTTAATTGCTCATGATTGAAATTGACTTGGGGAATCCTGTCAGCAGCTGTCAGGTCAAGGGTATACATAAAGTGCTGTGAAGTTGATGGGCAGCCTTGAGGAAAGCTGTACTGGACTCGTGGACTGGACCCATGGACTGGACTCATGCACCGGGTCTGTGGACTGGACTCGAGGACTGGACCTATGGATTGTGCTCATGGACTGTACCTTTGGACTAAACCCTTGGACAGTTTAATCGTTTTAACCAGAAGTGGGTGGATTTAAAAAAGAACAATGACCCCATATCTGGAGTCCACCTGGGAACTGCATATGGCAGGAAAATTGTTGGGGAAAACCACCAATGAAAGCAAAACCTTGTTTTCAAACATAATTAATTCTTAGATAGGTTGATGACCAAATGATTTCAGTTAAATTATCTGCTAAACATGAGTGTATAAATTCTGTATTTTACGTGGTGTCTCACTCACTTGAATGCTGATATATTCACATGTGAGAAAGTTTTTGTCATAATCCACATAACTCCAAGGTTACAGCAGTATAAATGTTGAACAGTAGTATCTACATACAACTCTAGGTTACAGCAGTATAAATGTTGAACGTACAACTCTAGGTTACAGCAGTATAAATGTTGAACGTACAACTCTAGGTTACAGCAGTATAAATGTTGAACATACAACTCTAGGTTACAGCAGTATAAATGTTGAACGTACAATTCTAGGTTACAGCAGTATAAATGTTGAACATACAACTCTAGGTTACAGCAGTATAAATGTTGAACGTACAACTCTAAGGTTACAGCAGTATAAATGTTGAACGTACAACTCTAGGTTACAGCAGTATAAATGTTGAACGTACAACTCTAGGTTACAGCAGTATAAATGTTGAACATACAACTCTAGGTAACAGCAGTATAAATGTTAAACATACAACTCTAGGTTACAGCAGTATGAATGTTGAACATACAACTCTAGGTTACAGCAGTATAAATGTTGAACATACAACTCTAGGTTACAGCAGTATAAATGTTGAACATACAACTCTAGGTTACAGCAGTATAAATGTTGAACATACAACTCTAGGTAACAGCAGTATAAATGTTACACTCTAGTAGACTCCCTTGTTTATAGCTCACCTGATCCTCCAGTCCTTCCCCGGTTACTTTACTCCACTACTGTAACCCAATTTACTTTTGCGAATTTTAACTTTCGCAGTTTGCTGATCATTGGCATATTAGCAACTACAATTTTCGCGTTTTTAGGGTTTCCTGTATGTCCATATTAATGTTATTAGCACTTTAAATTAAATTGCACGAAATAATTTATTGGTTTACTGTAAATATATGTACAAAATCTGGGTCCCCTTGGATATCGGGTAATCTGAGGTTAAAAACTATTTATAAGATTCAAAGGAAAACCTTTTAAGCGCACTAGAGGTAACAATTTTGGCCTTATCTTTATCACACTTGGTCAAAATGATCATCTTCACAAAATCGAGGTGGAGTTTGATATTGGGTCATCTGGGGTCAATAACTAGGTCACACAACCCAATTTAAGCAAAAGAGAGGTCTCAATTTTGATTTTGTCTTTATGAATCTTAATGCATGATCACACTGGTTATGTATAAAATCTAGGTAAAGTTCGACATTACGTCATCTCGTGTCAAAAACTAGGTCAATAGGTCATTTATTTAAAATCTTTGATGTGAAATAAAAGTTGCATTTTTTACTGGATCTCCTGTAAGGTTAGTCAGAATATTTATCTCAATAAAATCTAGGTCAAGTTTGAATATGGGTCATCTGGGGTCAAGAGCTAGGTCAATGTGGGGTCAAATTCAAAATCATTGTGTTATAATGCAATTAGTGTGTCCTTTTTTCACTGTAAATTTTAATTAGAATGATTTTTTCGGGCGAGCAATTTGGGACCGTCTTGGTCCTCTAATATCGATCAGGCCCCGATCTCCCGAAGCATCTCAAGGAGAAATCTCAGCTCAAATTGAGATTTTGCTCAAATATGAATCTGATTTTAAGACAAATCTCTAGTTTGAGCACCTGAAATGTTGCTGATATAATGCTCTAAACAATGTTTTCATTTTGGTGATACCAATTTTGAGTCTGATCTGGCATGGAAAGTTACTCAAAAGACAATTGACAAAATTTGAGCTGAGATTTATCTCAAATTGAGATGTTTCGGGAGATCGGGGCCAGTCTATGCTGACCAAGACTCACCAAATTAGGCTATTTAACCATCAAAATGGCACCTGCTATAATTAATTGCTATATCAACCAGGTGAGCAGGTACTGATCCATCAAGCTCTTGTTTATGTTAATATATATCTTATCACCATTATAACTTTCCACCAACCCATCTTTCATGCTGACATTTATCTGATGAAATGTTGCAAAAAAGTTTATCTAAAAACCTCATTATGTTAAGACTATGGAGAGTAATACTCCCAGACTGAGTATGATACTCTGGAATGACGTCAATCGTTTAGTTTTCCTGTCAGCACACTCACTTAACTCATATATACTGCTGATATCAGTGAATTTTCATCATTGCTTTCACCTACCTAATCCTCTTCGGGCGGTTTTGCCCCTGAGGCCATTCATCGCTTGTATTTACTGTAAAAAAAAATTTCTTGGTTACATAGTTTTGAGGATTTTTTAGGTAAAATGGCATGCAATCTCGTATCAGTCTCTTACGTAGCGTTTTGGCACTCTGGTCTCAGCATTTTGGTGCCCGGCTGAAGCCAGATCCTTTTAATGGGAAGCGATTTGATTGGGACTTAAATGGACTTCCATGTTTGTTATGTACTGTAAATCACTTTATATTTGTGTGATATTTATTTTTGGGTATTAGGTAACAGGTTTTTCCCCTGCAGATTTATGAATTCGTGGATCAAGGGATATACTAAGGTTTTAAGTGTTACCAAAGTATATTTTCACAGATTTGCGAATTCGCAAGTGATAATAAAAACATTGCAAATAATACCTGACATACAGTATTTTAGTAATAGAATAATCAAGAGTATTCAAATTTATAGATAGTTCACTGATGATGAAATTTAATGAAAATTTATCTCCCTCTGATATGCATCATTTTATAATATTATCATATTCCTTGAAGCTTGTAAAAGTCTTTCAAGCAAAATTCTTTCTATGCAATATAAATATTGATAAAAGTTCTAATAGAACTGATGAGACGGAAACATTCTTCTTTAATCTCTTAGGCTCTCTAAATACAAGAGAAATAATTTTGTCCTTTATGTAAGAATCAATTGCTGGTATATTATTTTGATAAATTTGTCTCAGAATATTCAATTCAGGCATAATATATAGTAACCCATAAACTCTTCTGAGCTTTAACTAGTGACAAGGTGAGCTTTTGTGATAGCTCTTCATCCTTCCCTGACCCCGATCTCCCGAAACATCTCAATTTGAGTTATTTCCTTGCGGGATCAGACTCAAAATTGGTACATGTATCACCAAAATGAAAACATTGTTGTATATTTATGAGCATTATATCAGCAACATTTCAAATGCTCAAACTTTAGATTTGTCTGAAACTCAGATTTTTATTTGAGCTAAATCTCAGTTTGAGCCGAGATTTCTCCTTGAGATGCTTCGGGAGATCGGGGCCAGGTCTGTTCACAATTGAACACACTAGAGGTCACTGAATTCTAGCCTTAAATCTTCATGGCCACAGTGGTCACCAATAATGTAAAATCTAGGTCAAGTGTAAGTGTTGGTTTGCAAGTGTTTCACCACTTCTCGACTCCACATGTGAAGTTTGACTAATTTGTCTCATAGTCAATGTTGCCGAAGAGCAGACTGATTACCTCCCCTACCCCTACCTGAGATTCAAATCCGAATCTGCTGGGATACAGCTTGCACTCCATCGTTTGGGCATGCAGGGTACTACTATAAGCACAGGTGGAAATGCGATTAGTTTCTGGTTTATGGACTTAAAACACCAACAGCAGAAACGGGAATTAACTCCGGCGATCCTGTTACCATCTCTCCTATTCTAGTCTATTAGAACTTTACAACTTGATCAGACATCTGTTGTTATGTATAAGCATTAAGCAACAAGGAACAAACATAAGTTAAAATGACCAAAATGTTGGGGAGGGTTTCTTAGCATTGAGTCTTGAGTTCCCTATTGACATTATCAAATTTTGAGTCAGAAAATGCCCATTGCAAATTGAAATTTTAATCGAATTTTGAGTTGCAAAATTCAGGTTTCAAGTGAAAAATTTATTTGAGTTTCAAGTTGCAAATATCAAGCTTCGAGTTGAAAATTCATTCAAGCTTATAATGAGTGGAAAAATGGAGTTTGGAGTTGTAAGACTGGAATTGTTTAGTGTTGACATACTGGTATATTGAGAGTGTGTGTTGATGTAGGAATGTATACATTATCTACCAAAACTGCAGGCAATGTTGGCATACATTTCACAACAAACTTCTCAAGTGCTGATATCCAATACACAACCTATATAAACAATTGTCTTATATGTTCCATTGAAACATATTCCAGCAGGCCTACCCTGAGTAGATGAGTCGCCAGTGGGAAAATAGATGATTGTGGAAAACAATGAAAATGTCCCATTTCTGCAATTATCTAACTTATATGATGACCAATGGAGTTTGTTACTTTTTGGTGGGCTTAATTAACAGTTATCTCTATTTTAGACAATTCTTCAGTCGGCCTTATGGTTGATGTCGGATTTCAAGTTGGCCTTACATGTGAACCTAAGCTCTTTCTCTCGCTTAAATAGTTAGCTCAAAGTGTGCATTTATAAAGAGGGTGTTCTGAGAGTGCAGGGTCCATTATTGTACCTTCTTTATTATAGTATTTGTTACTGAACCAAGTAGATTGAATTTACCCCCTCCCCAACTTGTTGTAACAGCTTCAAATAATTGTTTGTCCAGACCTCCAGCATGCTTGTTGCATTAGCATTACAACTTGTTGTAACAGCTTCAATGTTTGTCCAGACATCAAGCATGCTTGTTGCATTAGCATTACAACTTGTTGTAACAGCTTCAATGTTTGTCCAGACATCAAGCATGCTTGTTGCATTAGCATTGCAACTTGTTGTAACAGCTTCAATGTTTGTCCAGACATCATTCATGCTTGTTGCATTAGCATTACAACTTGTTGTAACAGCTTCAATATTTGTCCAGACCTCCAGCATGCTTGTTGCATTAGCATTACAATCATAGACTTCACATCTGATACTAAGTATTGTGCAATGCAATCTTAATGCTCCTATCTTGATCAAAAGAGAAAATTCTAAATTTAGACATTCGTTAAATACCTTATTAATTATTTTTTATCTTTTTAAGTTAAAATCTGATTAAAAAATGTTGAATTCCAGGCCGATGATTGGAGTTTTGAAATACAGTTGTAACATACTTGATGTGTTGCCAACCTCCTGAACATCTGGTATATCATCAATAGATCTGATTATAGAATTAATTTGCTTTATAATAGAACTTTGTTGCACATCATTCGGAGGTCTGATTGAATCCGTTTAGTCTAGCTAGCTACATACAAGGATTTTTGCCATAAAAAACATTTTTTTCATGAAACTAGTTTATGTATTCATATATTTTAGTTTTCTGCTTTTGAAAATTGATGTTTGACAAATAAAACCAGCACCACGGCTGCGCTGCTGCCACCACCTCCGTTGCTGCCTCTACAATCAGCCCCACTACCACACAATTAATTAGTCCCCTACCGGTTTTTGACCGGAGGGGACTATAGGTTTGCCCTCCGTCCATCCGTCAGTCCGTCCGTCCGTCAGTCAGTCTGTCCGTCCGTCCGTCCGTCTGTCAAAAAATCTGGATCCTGACATAACTCAAACAGTTCCCAAGCTAGGTTTATGAAACTTGGTATGTGGATAGGGGGCAATAAGGGGATAATGCACGTCCAAAAATATTTAGATTCCGAGCGAAATAGTGGTTGCTATGGCAACAGAAACATTGAAAAATGGCTTAAAACTTTCATCAAGAAAGTTTGCTGTTGATGATGAGTCTTTTGTTTGAGTAGTTGTGTATTGTTCTAATTGTGGTTTCAACTCGGTTCTACAAACAACGAAGTAATTGTCCTCAAATAACGTTTTATTAAATATACAGACAACAGAGTGGGAATGAATATATACAATATTTAAACATAAAGCTGATATAACTATTACTAATATGAAATGTTTGATTTATACTTAATAAATACACAATTCCTGAAATACACAATTCTTAAATAACATTAACATATAGTTCTTATCTTAGGGAATTCTTAAACTCGCTTTGCAGTGAGAGGTACTGAATACCAAGACAAAATATTAATAAAATCATTTAGATCAAATATATAAAGTATTGACTTACTTTAAGTACTAACTTAATAACAATAAAATAATACATGTAACTTGAAATAAAGTGAAAGTGACTTACCTACAAACAACGAAGTAATTGTCCTCAAATAACGTTTTATTAAATATACAGACAACAGAGTGGGAATGAATGTTTAGTCCCAGCTCTGGTCTGGTTTATATAGCCGAGGACAACAACTTCGTTATAACCTAACATTTGGTAAGCACTGAAATATTTATTATTGAAATAGAAAATAGATATGTTGTCTTAAACAAACTTATTGATATCTGGTCTAAGAACAGATTGTTCTTTAAATGTATAGTAAACCAATATTGGGATTTGTTTGTCTTTTTTATGACTTACATCACTTTAACCATATGTAATAATATACTTGTAAAGAATAATTTATGTATGACCAGAAGTCCAAACTTGTGCAGATGTCCTTTATCTGACAGTATTACTGATTTAATAATGTAGAGTGCTGTATCTATAGGCATGCGCATTGATCTACCAAACAGCATTTCATAAGGTGTGTAACCAGTAGTTGACGACTGAGCATTTCTGAATGCCATCATTATAGATGGAATGTAAGTGTCCCAATCATTTTGTTGTTTACTGCAAAATGTACGCAAAGCTTGACCTAGAGTTCCATTGACACGTTCAACTACACTGTTTGATTGAGGATGAAATGCAGAGGTGTGATGCCTAGCTACTTGAAACAGCTCACATAAAGCAGCAACTAACTTTGACATGAAATTGGACCCACGATCGCTAACTATAGAATACGGACAACCATATCTACAGAATATCTCTGCATGAAGGATCTTAGCAACCTCCACAGCCTCCTGCGTCCTAAGTGGAAAACTTTCGCACCATGATGTTAACGAATCAACAACAACCAGTATGTACTTGAACTTGTCCTTAGTTATAGGCAGAGGACCCATGATGTCAATATGCATTCTTGAGAACGCAGACTCTTCAACCGGCAGTGGGTGAAGAGGTTGTTTTTGATTGGCGTAACTGCGTTTTGACCTTTGACAACTTATGCAAGTGGTTACATGGCTATGTATATCAGAATACATCTTTGGCCAGTAATATTTGGAACGAATGGCAGCATAAGTTACATCAAAACCTAAATGAGCATGACCATCATGGTAAGCTTCTATTACATCAGCTCTAAGACATGTAGGCACAGCGAGTTGGCATATTGGTTTTACCTGCCTTTTCCTTTTTGTGCACTTATTATCAAGAAAGTGGAACAGGACCCCATCCTTAATAACATATTGTTCAGAGAGATACAATATACGCTTAGCCTGAAACTTATCATCTGGGAATTGACCTTTAGTTAAGTATGACAAGATGGGACCAAGGTCCGGGCACTGCCATTGTAGCTTGGCAATATCAGCATTTTTCTGAGTACTGACATCAGGTTGTTTCAGAGGTTCAAAAGTATCGTCTCTACACTCAGCTATATTGCCAACTGACGCAATTAAGGGTTCCATGCCACTTGGTTCATCGTATTCAAAGGTCGCCATATATTGTAAAGTGTCAATACTACTAACGCTGGACTGAGTTTGGTTACCCATTTGTTCATCATATGGTCTGCGTGACAGGGCATCCGCATTTTGATTTTTGACCCCCGGTTTATGAATTATGTCAAAATCATAACCTTGTATCTTTAATGACCATCGACCTAATCGACCCGTAGCATCTTTGATAGATTTTAAATATTTTGCCCCTAGATTATCAGTATAGACAGTGAAATGACTGTTACACAGATATGGATGAAACTGTTTTACTGCTTCAACCAAAGCAAGACATTCTTGTTCGCAAATTGACCATTTGGTTTCAGTCCCCCTTAATGCACGACCCCCATAAGCAATGACCTGTTCCTGATTCTTATCATTTAGTTGACCTAACACATAACCAATCGCAGTTCCAGATGCATCGGTGGATATAATGAATGGTTTTGCTAAGTCTGGAAGAACTAATATAGGACTTGAAACTAGCTTGGCCTTGAGTTCTTGAAAAGCGGTGTTGCACTGATCTGACCATGTAAATGCTACATCCTTTTGAAGGAGCTTGTTGAGAGGGTTTGCCAACTTTGCGAAATCTTTAACAAATTTCCTATAATAGTTACAAAGTCCTAGGAAACCCCGAAGTTGCTTCTGACTTCTAGGAATGGGGAATGACTTGACAGATTCAATCTTAGCAGGATTAACCTCTATCCCATCCTTCGAAAAATAGTGACCCAGGTACTCAACTTTTTGTGCCGCAAATTGGCATTTCTTAGGTTGAAGTTTAAGATTGGCGTCCCTAAGCCTATCAAAAACTATCTGAAGGTGATTCAAATGAGTTTCAAAATCAGACGAATGTATAAGTATATCATCAACATACACTAGAGTGAACTTGAAATTAATTCCCCTTAAAACTTGCGCCATTACACACTGGAATGCAACCGGTGCATTGCGAAGACCATAAGGTAGTCGCTTGAAATTGTAAGCTGCATCATGAGTTACAAAAGTTGTTTTGTGTTTGGTGCTTGGATCCAATGGAATTTGGTGGAATCCAGCTTTTAAGTCTAACACTGTAAATATTTTTGACCTACTTTCCCCAACGGAATCTACCACATCTTCAAATCTAGGGAGAGGGAAGTTAATTGGCTTAGTAACCGCATTTAGTCTCCTATAATCTATAGCAAATCTGTAAGTGGAATCTTTCTTCTTGCAAATAACTACCGGAGCAGCCCAAAATGAATCAGATGGTTCAATGATATCATTTTGTAACATATCGTCTACATGCTCTTGAATGACCTTTTTAACATCAGGTGAAGTACGGTATGGCCTTTGCCTTTGAGGGGTCGCATCCCCTGTGTCTATGTTATGGAAATGTAAATCAGTGCAACCTAACTCAGAAGTATCTCCTGCAAACATATCCTTGTTTTTGACAATAAATCGTTTGAGCCTATCCTTTTGATCGTTGGACAAGTCTGAATCATTTAAACAAATACCCGTTTCTGCTATGATTCGGTCCAAACCCTCAGAAGTAACCTCATCTAATGACCCAATGAATGGCTGTTGCTCTATATTTTCACTGTCTTGGTCGTCATGGACCTCACTGATAGAATTTTCATTGACATATGACAATTTCCCTACCACCGTGTTACACCGTAACTTCACTGGTCTTGACAGTGGGTTAATTAATCTGAAACCTGCACGGCCATTACTATTCTTAACAATGACCTTTGCTCCCGCTATGTACTTAGCCGATAAATTTGAAACTGGTTCAATGATGGCAGTTGAATTGACACCTACTCTTGACAGTCTAACTGGAACTAAAGTTTCACAGAATGGTTCTAAAACTACAGAACGCGCTAACCTAGCGTAACCTACTGGACATCTAAATGTATTGGCCCCAAAGTCTAGTACACACTGATTCTGTTTCATGAAATCAATCCCTATAATAAGTGACTGGTGAATATTATCAAATATATGAAATTTGTGGGAAAATTCACTATCACCCAACTCAAATCTAATGACAACCGTGCCTAGTACATTTATCAACTTCCCACTGACACCTACTACTTGATTGTACTCAGTTGGACCATATCTACACAATGATTGGTCTACCGAGTCTAAAAGGGATTTCTTAATGCAACACAAACTTGATCCTGAATCTACTAAACATTTCACAATTTTCCCCCCTATGTTTAAATTTGTAAAATTGTGTTCCATGTTTGATTGAACACTGTAAATTGACTGAAGATTTTCATTTTGTTGTCCTGATGACTTAGTTTGACCCTTAAAATTTGAAACTTTACTAAATTTAGTTTGTTGTGTATTTTGCCTTTCCAGTTGGTTCCCTTTATTACCCCTGGCAGGCTGAAATCCCTATTTCCTTAAGCTCCAACAAGCTCGTCGAATGTGTCCTTCTCGAGAACAATGATGACATTGCATAGTTCTTGCGAAGCACTCCTCGTATGAGTGAATGTTTTGACCTGTGGCACCGCACCCTTTACATTTTCGCTGCCCCTGAGTATTTGACCTCTGTGCTTGGTAACCTGAGTATGGTTGTTTATGAACATAGCGTTGATTATGTTGAAACTGTTGTTTATATTGTTGATGCCCATTATTACTGCCCTGTTGGTTTCCCGAACCATAGTTCTGGGTTGACCTGTATGTTGATTGTGTACCTGCCTGCATTGAGTTTATGTCCTTAACTAATTTTCCCTGAAATTCTGCTAATGAACTAACATTTAATGCTTTCTTGAATAATGCCTCAATTGACTCACTTGTGAGTACTTCATTTGAATGAACTTTGTTTGCCTTTTCACTTAATTCTGAAGTTTTAATTAGATCATCTAAGTTAGAAGGTGGGCGCTTTATCAAGTCAGCCCTTATGTGTGGAAGTAAGCCATTATGTACTGCAGCAAAAACATTTTCACCTTCAATACCATTTACTCTAGCCTGATTCCGGACTGAGGTTATGAATTCCTGTACAGACTGTGTTTGTCCTTGTTTTAATAAAAAAAGATCAGCTAACGCCTGTGCCCTATTTGTTGAATCACTAAAGCGTCGTACAAAATTTTCTTTTAGCGCTGTATAATTTTTTTTTATTGTGTCTGGCAATGCTGCAAGCCATTCAGCCGCCGTCCCTACTAAGAAATATATAAAGAATTGAGCCATTTCTTCTTTTGTATAATGATAGGTCGTAGCTAAAGCCTCATATTTATCTATCCATGTTATTGCATTACATTTGTTTGCATCAAACTTTCCTATTAGATCGATATTAATAGTTGGCTCACCTTTACGCCTTGTATCCTGTGTAACCGGGGTAACTGCCTCGACTTCACTGGTAGACATTGTAACCGTAGCTGTTTTAGTTGTTTCACTCTTTGTGTTGGTTTTTTCTTCTGCTGAGTATGACCTCAACTTCTTACTAAACTCCTTGTCTGCCACGTATTTCTTTGGCATTCAGTCTTAAGATCTACCTAGGATCTCCACCAAATTTCATCAAGAAAGTTTGCTGTTGATGATGAGTCTTTTGTTTGAGTAGTTGTGTATTGTTCTAATTGTGGTTTCAACTCGGTTCTACAAACAACGAAGTAATTGTCCTCAAATAACGTTTTATTAAATATACAGACAACAGAGTGGGAATGAATATATACAATATTTAAACATAAAGCTGATATAACTATTACTAATATGAAATGTTTGATTTATACTTAATAAATACACAATTCCTGAAATACACAATTCTTAAATAACATTAACATATAGTTCTTATCTTAGGGAATTCTTAAACTCGCTTTGCAGTGAGAGGTACTGAATACCAAGACAAAATATTAATAAAATCATTTAGATCAAATATATAAAGTATTGACTTACTTTAAGTACTAACTTAATAACAATAAAATAATACATGTAACTTGAAATAAAGTGAAAGTGACTTACCTACAAACAACGAAGTAATTGTCCTCAAATAACGTTTTATTAAATATACAGACAACAGAGTGGGAATGAATGTTTAGTCCCAGCTCTGGTCTGGTTTATATAGCCGAGGACAACAACTTCGTTATAACCTAACATTTGGTAAGCACTGAAATATTTATTATTGAAATAGAAAATAGATATGTTGTCTTAAACAAACTTATTGATATCTGGTCTAAGAACAGATTGTTCTTTAAATGTATAGTAAACCAATATTGGGATTTGTTTGTCTTTTTTATGACTTACATCACTTTAACCATATGTAATAATATACTTGTAAAGAATAATTTATGTATGACCAGAAGTCCAAACTTGTGCAGATGTCCTTTATCTGACAGTATTACTGATTTAATAATGTAGTAATTATAATACAATAATCAATGCAATTTCCACTGTGACAACTCCGGTAGGGGACTTTTGTATTGCTTGCAATTCTTAATTACTTGTTTAAATACAGATGCAGTAAAAATCCATCTAAATGAAGTAAAGGATTAATTGCTATTCCAACACAATTCTTGCTTGCACTGGAGTGATGCTGAACGTAATCTGACCTATTTTTGATCTGTAATCAGACTTTCAACACTGCTCTGTAACATATTTGATGCATGGTTTGTTGTCTTTAGTCTCTGCCAGTTATATATCATTCAACATTGCTCTGTAATTGCACCTCCTGATGTATGATGCCTAAATGGATTATCTGGGGTATTACTGTATGTGCTGTGCTGGCAACTTCTGTCATCATCAGTTATTATATGAGTAACGCTTCCAACATACAAGACTGTCTGTCTTTGTCTCTACTGAATCTGTTATTGATTAATCAGAATGCAGTATATCTGGAGGTGTACCAATCAGAATGCAGTATATCTGGAGTTGTACCAATCAGAATGCAGTATATCTGGAGTTGTACCAATCAGAATGCAGTATATCTGGAGTTGTACCAATCAGAATGCAGTATATCTGGAGGTGTACCAATCAGAATGCAGTATATCTGGAGGTGTACCAATCAGAATGCAGTATAACTGGAGGTGTACCAATCAGAATGCAGTATAACTGGAGGTGTACCAATCAGAATGCAGTATATCTGGAGTTGTACCAATCAGAATGCAGTATATCTGGAGTTGTACCAATCAGAATGCAGTATATCTGGAGGTGTACCAATCAGAGAGCAGTATAACTGGAGGTGTACCAATCAGAGAGCAGTATAACTGGAGGTGTACCAATCAGAGAGCAGTATAACTGGAGGTGTGTCTGTAATTGACCAATCAGAGAGCAGTATATCTGGAAGTGTATCTGTAATTGCCCAATCAGAGAGCAGTGTATCTGGAAGTGTGTCTGTAATTGACCAATCAGAGAGCAGTATATCTGGTGGTGTATCTGTAATTGACTAATCAGAATGCAGTATATCTCAAGGTTTGTCTGTAATTGACCAATCAGAATGCAGTATATATAGAGGTGTGTCTATAATTGACCAATCAGAATGCAGTATCTGGAGGTGTATCTGAAGTTGACAAATCAGATTGCAGTACATCTTGCGGTGTATCTGTAATTGACCAATCTGAGTTCAGTAAATCTGGGGGTGCATCTGTATATCTGGAGGTGTGTCAGTAATTGACCAATCAGAATGCAGTACATCTCGAGGTGTGTCTGTAATAGACTAATCAGAATACAGAATGTCTGGAAGTGTGTCTGTATGTGTTGGCCATGACAGGTTGTGGTTGGCAGTAAAGAGACTCCTGGTATTTATTTCTCTATACTAATTACACTATCTAGACAAGAGGTGAATATAATCATTGCCAAAGACAGGAGGAGGAAGGAAAAGCAAATTTATGGTGTGGATTTAATTGTTTCCTGATTTTGCTAGATTTATTCCACTTGCATGATTCATTGTTGGTATTTATAGGCCAAATGAAACCTGCCCGATGAATGGTTCCCTGCATTATATTTAATAATTATACAAAATGTAGTAGTGTACTAATACTGAGCTTGAAACCGGCACTATATCAGTCTAGTGGTTTGAGCTATGTTATATTGGATTAAAAACTACATGTAGGTCACTTGGTCAAATCATACAAAAAACTTGTATAGGCACTACATGTGCATCTTCGCCATCTCATCCCTAATAGAAATTGTGAGTTAAAGGTGCACACTACCTGTAATGTTATGTATTTATTATTGTGTGTATTTGTTTAAATATTGAAGTAAGACAAATATACATGTATAATTTTGTTAGATATTGTGTGAGAATATAGCTAGGAGCATCAGCTGTTTTTAAGCTCGGTTTTTAAGCTCGGTTTTTAATTTCATTCAATGTATGTCAATGTCATATTCACAATGAACATGCAGCACTTATAATGTTCAAACTGTTTGAATGGTTCAGGATGACATCAACTGTACATTCAAATCTTCGTTTTTTGTCATGTAAAACCTGAGTTATAATTCAAAGATATGACAAGTAGAAGTGACACTGAATGGTGTATAATTTATTGGGTCCAGTTAAAATGGTGGCAGGAAGTTGATATGTTTTGCAGAACTTATAATGCAGTGTAGTGAAACATTATGATTGTGTGTGACTATATATCAGGTTGCTTATGATAATTATTCTCTTCTGATTTTGAAGTGCATGTACTTAAAGATGAATAAGTTGATTGCTTGTAGACTTGATGTGAAAATGTTGAGTCTGGGATAATGTGTTTGTGCATGAATATGGGTAGATTTGTGCTGAACTTCAGAACTAATTTACTATTCCTTCAATGTCAGCATGCTCAGTGATGTTTGTTGAAATTTTAGCATCCACAGTGAAGTTTGTTGGAATTTCTGCATCCACAGTGTTGTTTCTTGGAATTTTTGCATCCGCCGTGATGTTTGTTGGAATTTCTGCATCCACAGTGATGTTTGTTTGAATTTCGGCATGTTGGAATTCCTGCATCCACAGTGTTGTTTCTTGGAATTTCTGCATCCACAGTGATGTTTGTTTGAATTTCGGCATGTTGGAATTCCTGCATCCACAGTGTTTTTTCTTGGAATTTCTGCATCCACAGTGATGTTTGTTTGAATTTCGGCATGTTGGAATTTCGGCATCCACAGTGTTGTTTCTTGGAATTTCGGCATCCACAGTGATGTTTGTTGGAATTTCGGCATCCACAGTGTTGTTTCTTGGAATTTCGGCATGTTGGAATTTCGGCATCCACAGTGTTGTTTCTTGGAATTTCTGCATCCGCAGTGATGTTAAAAACTTTGTTGGAATATCCACATCCTCTGTGAAGTTCTTTGTTAATTTTGGCATCCTCAGTGAAATTTGTTGGAATTGTATCATCTTCGGTGATGTTTGTTGGAATTGTATCATCTTCGGTGATGTTTGTTGGAATTGTATGTTTGTTGGAATTGTATCATCTTCGGTGATATTTGTTGGAATTGTATCATTCTTAGTGAAGTTTGCTGGAATTTCGATCAAATTGACTATATATTTACCTACTATATGATGACATCCTTTGTTGGGTGGTAGAGACTGGTGTGTATACAGATAGAATGCATGTGAAGGGCTAATTTTGTAATCTGTGTCATTGCTTAGTATGCCTACATTGTTTCAGTCTTAAGTAAAGAGTTTATTGTTCAAGCACTATTAATATTCATGGCTACAGTAATATCATGATATGGTGAACTCTGCACTTGCGGTTGGGCAATAAAATAAACCATTGCTTGACATAAAATATGCATATAAAGCATGTAAAATATCATGCTCAATTTGATCTCTGCTTTAAAATGCACATGTTGTTTGCACAGTTGCTTTTGACAGTGAAGATGTTATTATGGTTCCAAGCCTGTCTGGTATATAAGCAGCCTTGCTGGTACCAGGTCTGTTTTACAATTTACACACAACCATTCAAAGATAAATTTTTGGTAGACTGAGGGTTATTCTGCATTTGTAATCAGGGCTGTGGGTGATTAGCTCTGAGAGTTTGTATGATAAATGATTATACACATAATGTGAAGAGGTGATACACACTAACTATAAATTATCCGACTTTGCAATATGTTATGGTTGGGTTTCATGAGTAAGACAAAAATTGTAACAAGAGAAAGGTAGAGCCTGGTTTATCGACAAAGCCTGGTTGGGTGTATCTCTACGGAATATGATTAGAAAAAGTGTATAAAATGCTGACTTTAATGATTGAAACCATGTTTATTGGGATTTATTTGTTGGAAGATAGTTGTTTTTAATTCACCCAGTGTGCGTGTGCACATGTGAAGGAAGATGCGGTAGATATTGGAGAAAATGTGTTAATTAAAACCCACCATCTGTGATCAACAAAATGTATGAATGGGAAGTTTAGAAAAGATGAATCATTTTTCTCTGTGAATGAAATTTTATGGAACTGATCCAGATTTGTGAAATTCTTTACTGCATATTTCTTTCCAGTGTTTAAAGATTGATGTAGATTGTGGTTTGGTAGTTAAAACAAGTGTAAAATATTTTATGGTTCACCTTCTGAATTGCATCATTGTGTTTAAGGAAGGTATAGATACAATAAGTATACAATAAGCTAGGTATTCACCATTGTTGCTTATTTAAACAGATGCAGTGTTGAATTATAAAACTAGAAGATTATAAATGGTATAATAGTGTGTATTACAATGAGGTTACCAGGAAATAGGAATAAAGTATTTCACCAGAAATAGATACATTTAGTTTCTGTGCTGGATGTCAGAGCAAAGTGGCATGTAGCATATGTGCCTGGATTGCAAAGAATTCAGTAGTAATGGATTTTATACATTATAATGATGAATATATGTGACCCTTACGTGTACAGTGTGTGTACACATGTACTATAGGGTCGTATATTTCTAAATGGTCATTATCATATGTTTGTTTATTGTTTCTACATGAACGAGAAGATGCTGTGTGCAAGGATTGCAAAGAATTCAGTGATAATGGATTTTATAGAAATTATGGCGAATATTTGACCCTGTTTGTGAGTGTGTGTAATTACCGGTCTCATATTTCTTAATGGCCGTCATATGCATATTGTTTATATGATGAATGTATGATATTATGAGAAGATGCTATATATAACATTCTCCCTATGGGTAAATAGGATTCTTAGTTGTGAATAAATCTACAAATTGCTGAGAATGTTGTTGATAAACTAAGGTCTCATGGGTAATAATTTTGTGCTTGTACTGTATAAAGGACATTTCTTGTGATGACTTTACGCACATCTGTCAAGATTTTTGGCTGCACTTTTGTGGGGGGGGGAACTACCATGATTTTTGTTTTGTGTATTGTCAGATGGAAATTTCTGATGATCTGTCAATATTTTTGGCTGCATTTTGCTTAGAACTAACTCATGTCTTATTCTGAATATTGTTTATTGCATTATTGGGGGAAGGGGATTAGAGTTGCTTGAATATTCACACTATGATGGTTGATTATGAAGTCATATGATTACTGGGGGTGGCTCAATGAAGTCATAAGGTTGATGGGAATGGTTTTTTGATGTGTGTAAAAGCATTTAAATATTGAGACACCATGGCTGAGTGAGTGTTAAAAACATTGGATCTCAAGAAATGACTGTTATACAGTAGAAGCAAAGGTGATGTAAACAATCAAGGTATGGTTGGTTGTTACCAGAATGTCTTGCTGTGTCACCACTGGCTGACCTTTAGTATTTTGTTTATTGCAGTCTGAGAGAGCTATTTACTGTTGTTCATTAGGCAGTGGTGATAGAAGGAAGGCAAAATATAGCTTGTTTTGTTGATTGCAGTTGGAGTGAGCTATTTACTGTTGTTCATTGGGAAGTGATTATTGAAGGAAGGCAAAATATAGTTCAGTAACCAGACTGCGTGATAATTATTAACAGTAACTGTGCTGTGTTGTGAACATTAATTTAATCCTAGTGGATTATAGGGATAGGATTGAGGTGTGCTCCTAATCTTTGTACCATAAATAATGTCATAATAACAACATTGCAGTGTTCTTTGTACATGTATGCTGAAGACAGAGTGGAACTTTGTGTGCTCAATTCCTAGTGAAGTGGATAAACTACTTCTACAGGTACATTCATGGAGTCAGGGTAACACCATTGCAGTGCTCCTTGTATTTTGCTGACATGGTGGAAATTAATGAGTTACTTTGTCATTTTTTCGAAAAATGCTTGAAGCCGAAACGTTGAAATACAATAATTTAAATTAGGGAATGTGTCGTGTGTTGTTAATTGATTATCCTGAATTATTTAATTGAGAATCGACATGACAGGAAGTTTGGATCAGACTTGAATTTTGTGTCGAGTGTTTGAATAATTGAATAACTATGTTTGTGAATGATGGTGTTTTGATTGTTGGTACTTCTTGTTGAAGGTGTGCAGTGTTTAAGATACATGTGTATGGACATATCAAATTGATAATTATAAATTCTCTGGATTAGTTTCAACTTGGATCGTTATGTTTCAAAGTTTTTTTTGTAAAGTCAGCAAATTATGAATAGATATTTTGTTTGTGAATGAATTCAGTGTTTAAAGGGTGAGGATTAAGGGCACACAATGATGGATGTATTAGAGGTGCATGTTGGAATATACATGACAATGTTAGTCTATAACAGTACCAGACTTTATACACAGGTGTGTAATTGTAATTTATTGTACTAATTTGATTTTAAATATTAATATATTGATTCAGAATAGGGTGAAACCACCTTAAACTTTAGTACAAGTTTTGTTGCAAAGTATTGAATTATAAATGAACCAGACTCTAGTATTTTCCTGACGCTGGGCCAACAGTCCTTAGGATCTTTAAACAATATTGACATGACTTGGCCTTGGAATGTAACTTGCAAAGTGACATGTTCACTAAGTCAGGCACTAGTCTAACAGGACCAGACTGTCATATTCTGTCAGTTGGATAATAGCATGCAATGTGTTGTTTATCGGCCTTTTCGACTGGGCTGTTGCTAGGAGCAGGTTATAGTCTGGTTCTCGTCACAAATACTACAGTAGTAGGACTATAGTGATGCTGTGAGATTGGGTACGGGAACCAGGCTATAACTAGCTGCTCCACGAAACAGCCCATTCAAAAAGGCATAATGTGTTGTCTATGTGATAGATAAATGTTATTGACCAATATTTAGTCAGTATTTTGAAGTAAATACCGTGTTGTAACTGCATCCTACCGGTATACATATTGTCATTGCAAGCTGTATTTATACCACTAATTTTTATAACCACTGGTTACCACCAGTAATCAGGTTACCAATATGACTCATCATCGAATGTTTCCACATTGATAGAGTGTTTCTGTTATACTCCCAATATCTCTGACTAGTGTTTGTTTTGTTTATCTACCTTGATTGATTCACCAGGTAGGAAATCATGCTGGTATACATTATATGATGTACTAGGATGTTGTTACTGTTGTTGTTTTGGCACGGCTTGTTTCTGTCATTGGGGGTATGCTGTGTTGTGCCATAGACTCCTGTAAGCTGTGATTCAACTGTGATGATCATTGTAGTCAATGCTCCTTTTCGCTCCTTTTCACTTCTCTGTGCTCCCTTTTGCTAAAATATTCCTTTTCCTATTTTAGAGTAAATGGCAATGGGATTGTAATATGTGTGGCTCCTTTTTGCCCCTTTTCACTCCCTTTTGCTCCCATTCGCTAAATATTCCTTTACATATTTTAGAGCAATTGGTATTTAGAAAATATGTGTTGTTCCATTGTAGCTAAGCTGGCTGATCTCTGTACAATAAATCTGTGGGCTGTGCTAAGATTTATAATAAATATAATAAATATTTTATTATTTATATATTTCAGGATATCATCAGATTGGTAGTGGGTCGACTAGCTGCTGGAGATCGGTTCTTTGCTAAATGTTTCGCCTTGAAGTTGGTACATACAAACTCTAGAGAATGTTACTGGCTACATAATAATCTAACCATGTATCAAGTAAAACAAAAATATGAAGCTTCAAGACCACCTGATGAATGGAGGTAAATGACCTTATGGTGTTACAAACAACAGGGTGGCCACAGACTCTGGAAAACAGGGAAAACAGGGAAAATGCCAAAAATAAATTCCCTGCTGGAAAAAAAACAGGGAATTTCAAAATTGGGCAAAAATCAGGGAATTATCAGGGAATTTTACAAAAATTGGAGGAAAATATGTGTCTACTGGCAAATTCTCTTCATGACTTTATTCAATAGTTGTATTTCTTCAAACAAACTGTATTTATTATACGATAGGTATAAATAATGAGTTTGGTGGTGTAGGTATGGCTCTAATGGGATTTTGAAGGCCATACTTTCAGCTGTATATGAGTCACGAACACCGAAAACTATCCATGGAAAATAACCTTTTCGTGAGGGAAAAATCAGGGAATTGTCAGGGAATTTCATTCTTCATTTTCTGTGGCCATCCTGAACAAACAAGAGTTAGAGTGTACCCTAGATAGTAGAGCACTCGGTGGTCTGTGTTCATGTTACCTAAGACAAACACAAAATGGTACCAGCATTGTTACAATTCATTGCTTGGTACTCACGGATAATACCCCTTTATGACATTTTTGGGCCATCATCCAGCATCATGGTGTCTTGTGACATTTTTGGGCCATTGTCAAGAATCATGGTGTCTTGTGACATGTTTGGGCCATCGTCCAGCATCATGGTGTGTTGTGACATGTTTGGGCCATCGTCTAGCATCATGGTGTCTTGTGACATTTTTGGGCCATCGTCCAGCATCATGGTGTCTTGTGACATGTTTGGGCTATCGTCTAGCATTATGGTGTCTTGTGACATTTTTGGGCCATCGTCCAGCATATTGGTGTCTTGTGACATTTTTGGGCCATCGTCCAGCATCATGGTGTCTTGTCTTGCATTGCCTTAAAGATTTGATTTTTCTATGTGTGGAAGTTGCTTTTTTAGGGTCTGATAATAGACTGTGACATCCCAAAGTCTCCATAGGACTCAAAAATCCTTGCTAGTATGGGTGACACCCCCCTGCCCCCTCCCCCTCGCCCCATACATTGTCTGCCATTATTATTTTGTTTTGTTGTTAAACAATTATTCATTGTTCTTTCGTCTGTTGTTGTTGTAGTACTTATTGGATTGTTGATTGTTTTTCAGGTATGAGCTTAGAGTGAGATACCTACCTAAAAGTTTTCAAGAACTTTATGCAAAAGATAAAGTTACGTTTTATTATTTGTATGATCAGGTAAGGATGCACAATTTCATCATATTTTATGAGCCTATAAACCTTTCAGTATCAACACTTTCTTGATTTTATGAGCCTGCAAACAACAGTTTGTGTCAAATTGTGTTATATTGCAACAGTTGATCAATTTTATGATGGAAAAATGATTAAGACCTCAGCGGAAGATCATAATACACCCTTATGATGGCAGCCGACTCACGTGGGAAATCTAAAAATCATTTTTACCCTGACCTTGCACCTGTGGCAATCACATGTCTTTGTGTTTTGTTGTCTCTTTGAGTTTGTCTTCAAGCATTGTGTTGATTAAGTTTATTGTCCTGAAACTGGATCCTCTTGCCTTAAATTTCTACAATTTCTAGAAAATCAACTATCTTTCTGCAATTAAATGAATCTGGAACTGTGGAATAAGAAAACTCATACTATAAATCACTTAATATTTGTAAGATCATATTTTTACAATTTTCAGTAACAGACTCATTTCGAGGACTTATGATTTCGCAGTTGAAGGTTCCATGATAGGTTCTCATAAATATATTTATTGACCGATTTCTGAGATTGCATGGAATTTAATTTGCGAGTAATAGTGAAAATAAAGAATTTGCTAGCAATAACCGCTGTAAAGTTCTGAAATATTACATTGTGTCTACAGGGGTCCTATTATTCCTGAATAATCCGGAAATCTGGATTTGCTGCACTAGAAAGAATAAACTTTTCTGCAGAAAATACAAGTTATTTTATAAAAATATTCAAAGAATTGACAAAGTTATGGCCATTTGAAGTTCCAAAAGCTGAATTTTAATTATAGAACAATGTTTGAAACAGAGTTTTGCTGTAGGGATGTGTGCCAAATGCACCCGAAACAGACTTGCAACTCATTTCAGGATTGAGCATTATACTTTAGTAGGATCCTCTGTGTGTACTTCACATCTCAAGAAATTATCGGTGAAATCAGAATCTAGTGCCCTGAATTATTTACTCAGATGTTGCAGATGATCATTAGAACAGTGTATGCACCTGTCTATGTCGACCGATCTTGTCACGATTATTATGTCATGCTGCAGTTGTTCATTTCTCTCACTAATTGCTCGGCTAGTATTGTTGAGTATTGAGTGAGCACTAAAGGCTGTGTGTAGATGGTGATAAGGGTTGGCTGCTATCGTGATGGTATGCCATAATGTCATGTTATTCCTGACACCTATCTGACACAATCTGAGAATTTATTGCATTTACTTGCAGTGTAGAAATAAGAAATGCATGTATAACATGTAATAATCCTACATCTGTTTCTCACGTTTACCAGAAAACAATGATACAAACAATACAGAGATCTGTGTTTTGTAATATAAGTTGTATTGTCATTATTTCGTTTGTTAATTCTTGAGAAATTTAAGCAGCATGCACTTCTGATGTATTTGTATGTAATTGCCACAAGCAAGTGAAAGTACTCGTTAAAAAGATATAAAAAATAGTGAAAATATAAAAAAATGTTGCCTTAAAAACATATAAGATTGCCCCAAAATGTTTGATATAAAAAGGGGATATTTGAGATTCCAGAAACAAATATTTTTTCTTCATGCCTTATTATGTAATATTTTATTGTCATTATTCATGTCATTAATTAGTTAAGTCATGATAAATTCAAGCAGCTATTACATGACATTGTATTCACCACATTGAGCCAATTCCAAGTCAAATGATTGATTTATTTTTACTTGACTCAAAAACTTCTTGTTTTGTCTCATACCATGAGAGTCAATAGCATCATGGGTGTCCAATGTTATATATGAGTCTTTTTCGTGCAATATGGTTGACATGTGTTTTAAGCTAAGTGGCAATTTATAATTAATGACTTAACGATGCTGAAGAGCGTGGCAGTATTGATCATGTATTGTTCAAGCTGATGAAATAATTAAGGGCAGTGTTAGCCCCTTCTCACATTCCCCAGGCCATGAAATTAAAACTACAGTATTTCAATCAATACTTGTCAGGCCAAAAATATTTTTTGGGTTTTAAATAGGATTTTTGAAAATTGGGGAGGGAATGGGCTAATAACGGCCAGGGCCCATTGGGGCCCTAGGTTGCTGATACATTGGTAGATGAGTTACCTAGGTCCCATTTAGCACTCTTGTTTTATACCCATTGTCCTTATCAAACATTTCCCGTCAACCTAAAAACCAAAAACTTTGGCCTGACCATATCATTCTTCCAGCTCACCCAATCACTCATTGAAAGTGGGGGGGGGGGGGGGGTTCAATGAGAGGTCAAAAAGTGAAACAATAAGATCATTCCACTTGATTAATACATCAGAATTCTGGCCCCTTGATAGATATTTGATCAAATATTGATGATATGAATAGAGCCATTATTGAGCATGTCTTTATTAAGGAGATGAAATATGGCCAGCTGTTGATAGGGAACCTGATGGTTACAATATCATGGGTGAAAGTTTTCCGTTTTATGACGGATTTCCGTATTTTAGACATGTCCTAAGACCGTTTTTCCAAATCGCGTAAATCCGTCGTAAAAATTGGGGGGGGGTATGCCGACTTTTGCTAGCGCGACCGCGGTATTCATAATTGTTTTAGACCGTATTGGTTTTCCAGTGCACAAATGAAACGACCGTTCTGATTGGCCGATGAAGTTACCTCTACATGTATCCTGTTAATTCTTTGAACCAATCACGGCACTCGATCTTTCCGCTATTCGGGTATTCAGTACCTGTTTGTACGACATTTGTCATCAAATCGAAAGTGGAATTTCACATTTTTCAAACGCAATTAAGCGCGTGAGAAAAGTATGTCAGGCACAATTGGCGATCGGGAAACGATTGAAATACATTGGCGAATCGGATACGAGCGTGACAAAGCTTTGCATGGTTGAATTAAATAGAAATTAGGTAAAGTCCTGCGCCGTTCTTTCCGTCAAAAACTCGGGTAATTCTAATATTTTGTTGCTGCAAATAAGTTCCATAAAAGCCTCTTGACAATATAAATGGGACTAAGTTCACACAGCATTGTATGTGTGTGTGTGGTGTTGGTGAACACACAGTGTTATTTGAAGCAGTTACAAGCATGATAATAAATGGTCAGTCAGTACTGGAATTATAGAGGTACTCACAGACATTTTGATATTTTATACTTCCATGTCATGATGATTCAAAGAAACCAATTCATTTAATGTCAATATGAGGAATATTATGCCAAACAATATCCTCTTTAGATCCCTGGAATCTTAAGAAAAATTGTAATTTGTCAACATGATTCAGAAGGCCTACTTGCTGAACAGGGACCTTCTTCCAGTTCAGTACAGGTCCCAATCTGGGACAATCTTATACTTCATATTTACAAGATCGTGTGAGCGCCGCACAAGTATTTACAGGGAAGAGTTAAAGAGGTTAAAGACGGCGGGACACAGCACAATTAAAAAATTAAACAAAAACTTTTTCTTTCTTACCGGCGGTATATTTAATAACTGAAAAACGCTTTGCCCTAGGATCTTCAAACTTTACTTGGAGGTTGGTTATCAACAGTAGACGAACCCTATAGATTTTGATGTCAAAGGTCAAGGTCACTGTGACCTTTACCATTTCTGACTATTCAAATGGTTTCGGTTCAATAACCCAAGGACGCTTTGCCCTAGGATCTTCAAACTTTACATAGAGGTTGGTCATCAATAGTAGATGCTGCCTATTGATTTTGAGGTCAGTAGGTTAAAGGTCAAGGTCTCTGACCTTTACTATTTTGACTATTGGGCTGTCATGGGGCATGCGTGTTTTACAAACATCTCATGTTTACTTTTAAGTTTAAATGAAAATTGTGATTTACCTGAAGCAGAGTCATTGTCTTGCTTACAAAAATATATTTACAAAGAACAATTTTAACCAAATATAGCCCTTAGTGATACAGTACTTACTTAATTAATCTACAACAAAAACTTGTTTTGTTAGTGCATTATCAGACATTTTACATGACAGGAGGTCGGTTTTTGGCAACCTCATGATGCTGGGGTTAAGCTGTTTATTGGCAACCAAAATCACATACCCCTGGATTTATACTTTACTGGATGATACTGTTCACTATTGTGACCCCAACCTCTACACAAGAACTAAGATCATACACAAATTGTATAATTTGACAAGAATAGGCAACTATCAAGCATTTTTGTCCAAATTATCTGCTCTTCTTGACAAGGTACAACCTTAAATCCATTGACTATTACTTTTGTTTAATTTGCACAGACACTTGTTCACTATTAGAACCCCAACCTCTACTCAGTATAAGTCAAATAGTAATTCAAAGGTTTTAGGTTGAAAGTGAAAACAAAATCACCATGTGAACAAGCTTTTTTGGAGGCCTTATATTTTTTATAACAGCAAGTCAGAAGTGCCAGAATTTGCTCTCAGAAGTACTTTAAAATGCTGTTTTCAAGGAGCTTCCGGGGGCCGGAGGCCCCCTGGACCCCTGGCCAAGGCTTTGACCTGGACCCATCGGGGATCCTGCGGCCCCCTGGCCCCCAGCGTATTTTTCAGTATTTTCATATTTCTCAACTTTCACCCATGCAATATTATTTGATATGATAGGATAATATGCACGGTGTATAACCGTATCGGTACCCTCTCAGTGCAAAATGATATATCGGTACCCTCTCAGTGCTGGCACCGGTCTCTCTCAGTGCAAAACAATGAATCCGATTGACGAAGATCCACAGGAGAGGTAAGAAAATCATTTTTTTTGTCCAAAATACCGGTTTATGCATAAAAATCGATAGCCCACGGAACCCCCCGATGATTAACCATTGTGTTCCTGTTGTTAAAATAGTTCTATCATTTTTCATTAGTTCTGGTGTGGCTGGAATATTGACCGAGGGTCGTTGTGCGAATGAACATCAAGCCATGTTTGTGAAGCTTAAATGCGACTTTTCTTCAATATAGCAAATATCTAGTACCGTAGACGTAAAGCCGTTGATCATATCTTGCCCCTGAAAGCCTTTTATTCGGTAACTTCCATCAAATTTCTTAAAACACACCCTACTCTTGGTTTAAACGCGGCACCGGTACCCTCTCAGTTCTGGCACCGGTACCCTCTCTGCTCCGATATATCATTTTGCACTGAGAGGGTACCGATACGGTTATACACCGTGATATGGCTCATGTTTATTTACATATTCAGTAGAATCACTGGTCTGCCTTGTCAAGTTTTTCCATTACAATTTACTTATTGTGTTAGGTTTATTATAAGCACACTAGTTTTTCATGCTATTGGAATATTCATTGATCATGATTTTTCTGTGAGTCATAAAACATGTTTACTCACTGGATAGCTTTAATTATTAAGTTGAGCCTGCAATGTCAGTTATCATGTGTCTCTACCTGACACTATTGCTATAAGACACCATCTCTATATGACACTGTTGCTATATGACACCATCGCTATATGACACCATCTCTATATGACACTCTTGCTTTAATTATGACACATCTCTATATGACATTATTGCTATATGACACCATCTCTATATGCCACTATTGCCATATGACACCATCTCTATGTGACAACTGTTGCTATATGACACCATCTCTATATGACACTGTTGCTATATGACACCATCTCTATATGACACTGTTGCTGTATGACACCATCTCTATATGACACTGTTGCTATATGACACCATCTCTATATGACACTGTTGCTATATGACACCATCTCTATATGACACTCTTGCTATATGACACCATCTCTATATGACACTCTTGCTATAATTATGACACCATCTCTATATGACACTCTTGCTATAATTATGACACCATCTCTATATGACACTGTTGCTATATGACACCATCTCTATGTGACACTGTTGCTATATGACACCATTTCTATATGACACTATTGCTATATGACACCATCTCTTTGTGACATTGTTGCTATATGACACCATTTCTATATGACACTATTGCTATATGACACCATCTCTTTGTGACACTGTTGCTATATGACACCATTTCTATATGCAACTGTTACTATATGACACCATCTCTATATGACACTGTTTCTGTATGACATCATCTCTATATGACACTGTTTCTGTATGACGCCATCTCTAAATGTCACTGTTTCTGTATGACACCATATCTCTTTAAGACACTGTTTCTGTATGAGCCTATCTCTATATGACACCATCTCTATATGACACCATATCTCTATATGACACCATCTCTATTTGACACAATCTATATAATATTATGACACCATCTCAATATAACACAAATATTTATCAATTTTCTGGTGTTTCCTTGGGTGATAAATCTTGGCACCTTGTGTCATGTTAATGTATCCCATCATCAGTGTCGATTACGGCATGTACTTTATCAATATTGACAACACTAGAATAACAAATTGTTAATGTGAGAGATATTTCATTATATCAATGATTAATACATTCTGGCATGTTTTGCAATGTTTGCGTGTCTGTGATGATGTTATTAGCGCCTTGTCGGTGCCAATAATGTTCTCGAAACTCGGTAAAAAAACTAAAAACTGCAGTTGCAGTTTCAGCATGATATAATACACGGAACCTATTAATAATTCAAGGATAATCGGTCTTAACTTCTCCCTGGGTATTGTCAGCCTATTGGATATGCAGTTAGATAAGTTATCCTTCACATTCTCGTTGTGTGAAACGTTCATTCAATATGCTTCCTTGTTTTCCCCATAGTGTACTTTGTAATTAACGAATGATCCCTATTTTAGATAAACTGTCTGGTAATAGATTGTTTAATCATTATATTATTAACACAATAAACCACATGTATGTATTGAAATTAGACAGCTATATTAGACATGAACTATTGGAAGGAATGATTTTTAATAGAGATTTATCAGCTTCCTATCATACGGGTAGTTCGAAGGACAGGTCAAAGTAAAACCAAAGAAAATTTCCTTATTTTGGCTTCTTAAAACCTGGCCTGGTGTTTTGATCCCAATTGGAGAAATCTACTGCAATAACTGAAATAATATCATTAGGCATAAAGTGATTGTCCTATGTATTGATTCCTCTGTCTGTCCATTCCATTTAAAATGTTATCCAAAACTTTCAAGTTCTTGAAACTCAAATATTTTCAAAGTCCATTAAGACATTTCTTTCTAACTTTGTATATTTGTTTACCATCATAAATACCTTTCATTGTCAACGCCATGTAACACTATCCAACATTTCTACAAAACTATTGCCCCTTAATTGACTTAGCTACTTATTATAACCAAGGCTTCCACCGGGGCATAAGCCCTTACTGAACGCATTCTTGTTTATAAAAGTACTTCAAATTTTTCATTGAAGATTTTGTATATATTTTCAGGTTAGAAATGATTATATGAAAGATTTAGCTGAACAAATTGACCATGACATGGCCATTAGACTAGGCTGTATAGAAATGAGGTAGGTACAAATTGTCATATGTCACAGCCGTGGTCCATTGATTAGTGCTCTGGATTTGTAACCCGGCATCTCGGTTTGATTCCTCAGGTCACGCCAGGTCCCTATCTCCAGAAGCATCTCAAGTAGAAATCTCAACTCAAATTGAGATTTTGCTCAAACGGGAGTCTGAATTTGAGATTAACCTGAAGTTCAAGCGCTTGAAAGTGTACTGTAGTAAACTAAGAATAATGTTTCTGTTTTGTATAATGCCAATGTTGAGTCCAGCCTCCTGTGGAAATTTACTTAAAGAGACGTGACAATATTTGAGATGAGATTTAGTTCAGATTGAGATGTTTCGGGAGATTGGGGCCTTGTCACACCCTTCCATAAAAATTTGTTAATAATTTTGATTTTACTCCACATGTGGAGAGGTTAACAATAGAATGTGTGCAAATTGCTCCCGAAACAAGAGAGGTTGATGGTACCTTGTTGAAAGGATAAAGAACTACTGGTTTGGATAGAGTCCAGAAAAATAGGTGAATCTTCCTCCGTAAATAACTAAAACAATCTTGAGAAACAGCGTTAAAACTGAACAAACAAACAAACAAACAAGTTGTCATCGAAAAGTTGTCCTTCCTTGTATGCTGTATTAGATAAAATTGATCAATCACATTTCAAGGGCTGCTTAATTAGGGTCAATTCTGATACAAGTTCTACAATTTATATAAGCTATAGAGAACTGAAACACAAGGTTATTGTATTTAATCAGGGCGTGGCATCAGATAAAATCGATATCCAAGTGTTAGTTCTGTATGTAATTTGTATTATAGTTTAACAGAGGCCATTGTTGATGTGCCACATCCAGTGCAATGTTGCAGTTATTGCACACTTTTCCAGTGCAGTATTGCAGTCAGTGCACTCTTATCTGATTTTAACTATGATACAATCACTGTTAACACCTCATTAATGATGAAACTCCTTGCCACTAGGATATGAAAGTAGAGCTCACAGCAAGGGAACTATTCAACTGGTACCTTCTATGTTTTACTGAGGTTGGTTTCCCACACTTTTAAGCAGGCACCCAAACTTCAGGATAACTTCATTTTGGTTACTTCAAAACATATCAATATAAAGCTTAAAACACAATGTGCCAAATGATAATGAAGCATGTTGAACAATATTATATGCTGTTCAATGAATTTCAAACAAGATGCATTTCTTGTGGTTAAGACCTTTGATCTAATAAAGATATGTCAATGATTGACTCGATCTAGCTTGTTTATGTGTTAAGTAATATGTAAATAAATGATTTGGGATGATATACAGTACCCACCAAAAAAAAGTATACAGTAAATAATTGTTAAAAATTAAACCTGGTTAAATTATTCAATATCTGTTTATCAGACGGTCACAGCTAAACTAGTTTCTGAAACTACAGTTACTAAATGAGTCAAAATAGAGATAGAAATAAAGATGAAGATGTTCGGACCTAAAATAATCATGTGATCAAAAAGGCTGAATTTTCCATCTTTTTGTGACAAAGTTACCATTCAAGAGGGACAAAGAAACTTTAGATTTTGCACCTAGGGTACCAAATAATGTATGGCCTTTCCATTTAATAAACAAAAATATTCATTTTCTTCAAATACATTGTTGCTTCACTGTTCTGCAAATAGTATTATTACAGGCAAGTAAGTTGGCAAATAACATCTGTACACTTATTTTTGGTTGGCAGTGTATGTTACATGAGGAATATTGCTTTTGAATCATCCATTTTCAGGCAATGTCTTAGGTCAGATATTTTGTCCCATTCTAAAAAGCACATCTCTGTGACAATTAAGCAAACTTCCCACTTTCCATCTGGCAACTTAATGATTAAATTTCTGCTCCCCATTGAGTATTATGTTGTGATACGTTCCCAAATGTCAAAGAAAAGGGCGGGTTCAATAATGCACTGAAATTCCAAGAAATGGGCCAGCCTAATGCTGTACTAGTGCTCACTCAAGATGGCCGACTTTTTCAAAGCAAGGGAGGTAAATAGTGTAACATTCAAGAAGCTGTGGAAACTATGTATAATTCAGAAAACCTTCCAGTGGAGGTAATCCAGGCCTTCGATAATCAGGGATGACAATTTTCCTGATTTATCCGGAATTCCTGATTTCTCCTGAAAGAGCAATGACCTCTGACCAAAATAAAAGTTATTTGATGAAAATATCTCAAGAAATGGTAAAGTTATTGTCAATTTAATCGGCTGCATACAATTTTCCTGATTTTTAGTTTGGCCCTGTTGACACCCCTGTATATTCCCTTGAACAGGAGGTAACTGAATAAAGGCACTCGGCAGCACTTTGCTTGGGCAATGGACCCCTGGATAATCAACAATGAAACATTTAATAGTTTAGTTGAAATTATTATTTTTTGACGTTTTGGTTTCAAACCTTTTTTTCAAGAAAACAAAATTGAATTATGTATAGACACCTGCTAAGTTACAGTGGTTATGTTATTATACATGTGGGAAATTACATAAATGTTTACCTGTCATGACATGTTGATGAAGAATTGTAACATGCTGTATTCTCATTCATTATCTACCGTATTTCCCCAAGTATGGCACACAGCTGTGTAACAGACACATATAAAAAAATGCAGGAAAATTCAAAGATAAGTCAGATGCAAAAAAAACGTGAAAATAAAAAGGAAGTATATATCCTTCCCAATTTGCCTTTTGGAGACTAAATGACTTTGAAACTGATATCTAAAGTTGTGTAAAGAACACATCAAATGTTTGGTTACCATTCTGGGTTCAGTCTCACATCCAATGTTGGGTTACCATTCTGGGTTCAGTCTGATAAATTATTCACTTTTGCTGATTCGGGCAAGTAGTTTGAAATCATAAATTCACGGACAGACGGGCAATCTTTGGAGGCGGGCAATCTTGGGAGACTACGGTACTGTATGTGAATGATGTGTTTATGTAGGCTGTGACAGAAGATATAAATACATGTGAATATAATGTATTTTACAGGAAATTCTTCAAGGATATGCCTCAAGTAGCACTAGACAAGAAGTCCAACTTCGAGTATCTAGAAAAAGAAGTTGGTTTGAAAAGATTCCTGCCTAAAAATGTGATAGACTCTATGAAGGTATTATTTTAGTCAATTCTGTCATTATACCCGTAGATACGAAGTAACAAGTATATTGTGGCTATATTGGAGTCATTCTTGAGGTTGGTTGGTTGGTCAGTCGGTCGGTTGGTTGGTCCACGCAAAATTTGTCCATGCTATTTCTCTGCTATTGGTCAGATGTCAACAAAACTTTGCATGAATGATCAGTGCCAAATCATAGTTGTGCATATCATCGGCACATGCTGATCAGATAAATTTTAAGGGAGTTATGGCCTTTTTAGCTCACCTGTCACAAAGTGACAGAGTGAGCTTTTGTGATCACTCTTCGTCCGTCGTCCGTCCGTCCACAATTACTTGTGTAGACACTAGAGGTCACAGTTTTAGCTTAATCATTATGAAACTTGGTCACAATGATCATTTCAACAAAATCTAGGTCAAGTTCAATATTGGGTCATCCGAGGTCAAAAACTAGGTCACAAGGTCAAATCATAGAAAAACCTAGTGTAGTCCCTAGAGGTCACAATTTTGACCTAATCTTTATGAAACTTGGTTACAATGATCATCTTAACAAAATCTAGGTCAAGTTCGATATTGGGTCATCCAGGATCAAAAACTAGGTCACAAGGTCAAATAATAGTTAAACCTTGTGTAGTCACTAGAGGTCACAATTTTGGCCTAATCTTTATGAAACTTGGTCACAATGATCATCTTAACAAAATCTAGGTCAAGTTCAATATTGGGTCATCCGGGGTCAAAAACTAGATCACAAGGTCAAATCACTTTAATATGTCATTGGGTCTAAATGTGATGTAAATTATAAAGCATAAGACAATATGAAAACTTTGTACATGCAATAGAGGCTACCATTAGGGGTGCATGAACTACTAGGACAGGTGAGCGACCTATGGCCCTTTGGGCCCTCTTGTTTTCTTTATTTTGCATTGGTTTAAGTCAGGTTGTAGGTTCATTTCTCCTAAACTACCAAAGCTATATTGCTTTTAAACTTGCAACACGTGTTCACCATCAACACCTGACCGTGCAAAGAAAGACACAAAATTCCATTCAGCTTTTTGCAAGAATTACGGCCCTTTTGAACTAAAAAAATGAAATTTGATAGTTATTATTAAGTTTTCTGTTCAGGTTATGACAATGTTCCTTTTTATTGGGACAAAACATCAGTTTAGCATCTATGATGTGCTTATGTTAAAATTTGGTCCGGTTTTTATGCCCCCGTATCGATAGATCGGGAGGCATATAGTGATTCACCTGTCCGTCCGTCCGTTCGTCCGTCCGTTCGTCCGTCCTGGTTAACCCAAATTGACCGTTTCTTCTAGCATCATTATGGCTTGCTACAAAGCTTCCAAACTTGCATGGATGTTGTATATGAACACTCTCCACACACCTGTATCACCTGACCCCATTTTGACCTTCACCTTGACCTAATTTTGGACTTAGACTTATTTATGGACAAGGCTTCCACAGGGGGCATAAGCGTTTATTGAACCCAGTCTTGTTTAATTTGGCAATTACTTTCAGTTTATAATTTTCTGATTTATTATTTGTTTATTATTTTATATTTGTGTGCCTATCCTACTCAATATTGTGCTGTTTGAAAATATCTGGATTCTATCAAGTTTAGCATGCTAACATGCTTCTGACATTTAAAGTTCTCGGTATTTGTTGAGAATTTTCTAGATTCAAGTCATTGGTATTGATTTCTGTTGGCTGCAGATGCATTTGATAATGTTTGCATGTTGGTTAAATAATGGTAGCCATTAATGATTTACATCTATGTTTATGACTGTACTATGACAGTAGGGGACACAACTCCTGTCTAGTTTCTTGTTAATATGCATTCATAAGTAATCTCCCTTGTTTAATAAGGCCAAACATGCCAGATCGCTGGCTTAGAATTAGTACTACTTATGACCTTTTGCGACTATTGCATATTTGAAATCTGCATCACAAGGCGCTTCTTATGAGCCTATTTTCATGAAAGTCGGAACTGGTCATGTCGACCAAACTTAAGTTTAAAAAGCTTGTTTCTCCAAAAGTAAAGAGTAGTTTTCAGATAGTTTTTTCTTGTTTTCTCAAAATATTGTTTTTTTTACTCACGACCTTCTCATTCTAAGCCAGCGATATGTTAGTCTTGGAAACTGGATAAAGTCAGACCAGCACCCAATTGTATAAACGTTGCTTAAAGTTAACCAGTTTGGATAACTTATCCATGGTTAACTTTAACCAAATTGGTTAAATTATCCAAGTAGGTTAACGATTTGTATAAAACCATTTATCCACTTGGATAAGTTATCCAAAGTTGGTTAAAGTTAACCAAAAGTTATCCAGTTCTGGATAATATTTAAATAATAATTTAGTTGACTTTAACCTTACCATCCATAAATATTGCATCTTCCAGACTGAAAGTAATTAAAATTCGTTCCGTATGACTAGAAATTACGTTTTGACGTCTTACGAATATTAACAAATATACATAGTTGCGCATTTTGATAATAAAAAAATATTTTGATTTAGCTTCATCAATTACTTGCCGAGTTTTGGTAATTAAAATCATTTAATTTGGCAACATTCACCAATAGCTCTGTACATGCTGAGCATAGCCTTTATTTACCAGTCAGCTTTCAGCTGAAATATGACAGGCATATGCATGAGTGCCATCACCCGTATTTGAACTCTGGTTGGCTGATTAGACGGCAAGCACGCTAACCAAGATATTTGAGTAACAGTCATCAAACGTAATAATAATATTAGTCAACACGTCTAATTTCGAAACTAGGTATTTGACTAAGGTCCATCCAGTACTATTAAAGTGAGTCCTGAAATGATGAAATATACCTTGATTGTGTTATATTTCACTCTACCAGTTCTGTACGAGCTCCGTTGATTTTGGACAAATCATACGGTATCCGTGTGAAGCCCATATAGTATCACAGATGTTTTATTGATGTTCCGTTCGGTCACACTAAAATAAAGCCTGCGTCAGATCAGCCTCGCGACAGTCGTACACCTGTATATAATCACTTAATAAGGCACCTTATGGGAAAATCGCTGATATTTCGTGTGACAACCGTAAGCCCATCCTCCGACTGCCGTACGAAATATTAGCGCCGCAAGATCAACTCAACGTCGCTAACCAAATTCTCGAGATTTCAACTTTTTCTGTGTTTTGTTTGCGATTTACCTTTACAGCAAT
This sequence comes from Spisula solida, assembly GCA_947247005.1. NCBI lineage: Eukaryota > Metazoa > Mollusca > Bivalvia > Venerida > Mactridae > Spisula > Spisula solida. The sequence continues at coordinate 41,814,231 of OX365948.1, read as the reverse complement.
GTTTCTACTACAATCATGACGCGTATGGCAACCGTACAGGCATCGCAGGACAGCCTTGTGATGTCTGTGATCTGTCTGGATGTCTGCGATTTGTCTGAGGCCTGAATGATATTTTAATTTAAAAACTGTGGAATGTGTAGGTTTCACAGGGTAATGGAAAAAATGGTAAAACTGCTGAAAAAGATGGTAAAACTGCTGAAAAAGATATTATATTTCACGGAAAGCAAATACTTTTCCCCTTAGCGTGGCATATATTTTATAGAAATCGATGAAGAAGTAAAATACTTATGGTTATATTTGTGTTCCAATGTTTACAAATTTCTACTTGTAACTGTAGCCAAAAGCCACGTGGTATTGCTACCCTGTAGTTATGAAGTGTGAGATTCAAATATGTCAACATCAGAAGTGTCTGAAGTGTTTGACCATATGGTATTTATTCAAGGATTATCCCCCAGTATTATAAGCTGATCATTTCCTGGTCTGTGACTTTATCTTTTAAGTTGTTGTCATCAGTATTGTTTTGTTGTTTTATTCAAGGATTATCCCCAATAGGCATTTATTAGCTGATCATTTCCTGGTCTGACTTTATCTGTTAAGTGGTCGTCATTAGTCTTGTAGTGTTGTTTATTGTTGTTTTTTTGTTGTTCAAAAGTTCAAAGTGTTTTATCTACAATTGGTTTACCAATAGTCCAAACTATGTATGAATTGTTAGAATATTTTTGTTGTTTGGAAATTCAATTTCAATAGTACAGACTGCAACCCCTCTAGAACAGCCCTTGAGCAACAGCCTCTCTTTAGCAACATAACCATTTTGTTCCAAGAGTTACTATTAATTTTAACTTACACTTATCACATGTTTGACGTCGCGGTAGCGTAATAAAGCCATTATTTATTTTTGATAATACACTAGTCACAGTTTTTTGTGTAGATATTTATATCCATACATAGTCCATACATCAGATGAAAGTGTTCACACATGCAGATATTTTACATGACAGTAGGTCGGTTTTTGGCAACCTCATGATGCTGGAGTTAAGCTGTTAATTGGCAATCAAAATCACTAATTCTCAGAAGCTTCTGGGGGGGCCTCTAGACCCCTACCCCTGCTTTCATACTTTACTGGATGAAACTTGTTCACCATTGTGACCCCAACCTCTACACAAGAATAGGAAACTATCAAGCATTTTTGTCCAAATTATCTGCACTTCTCAACAAGGTACAACCTTAATTCCATTGACTATTACTTTTGTACAGACGCTTGTTCACTCAGTAGAAGTCCAATAATAATTCAAAGGTATTAACTTGAAAGTGAAAACAAAATCACCAAGTGAATAAGCTTTTTGGGAGGCCTTTTATTTTTTATAACAGCAAGTCAGAAGTGCCAGGATTTGCTTTCAGAAGTACTTCAAAATGCTGTTTTCTAGGAGCTTCAGAGGGCCTCCGGCCCCCTGGACCCCTGGCCAAGGCTTTGCCCTGGACCCACCGGGGGTCCTTTGGCCCCCCTGGCCCCCAGCTTATTTTTCAGTATTTTCATATTTCTCAACTTTCACCCATGCTAGTGTAATAAAGCTATCACGCGACGTCATTCAAAGGATAGGCGACGTCGTCAAAATTGCGCGTTTATAATAGTGAAAAATAAGTAGCTATTTTATGTTACGGCCAGAAAAGGCTAACATGCGATAAAAAGAACATTACATTTGTGACTTCCAACATTGAATTTATTAAACTCGTTGAAAAATCGATAAAATGCTCGGCAGCGCCTCGCAATTTATTGTGTCGCCTGAAAAGGCGACATATAGGTGTTACTTTGGCGGCGGCGTCACAAATTGCTTGTCCGGAGCATAACTTTGTCACCTTAAGTTCAAATGACTCAAGAATTGGTATGCATGTTTCTTGCAATAAGCCGGAGTGCAGTGCGCAAGAACCATAACTCTACCTGTCATAGTTTTTGAATTATTTCCCTTTGATTGATTTTATTAGAGCATTTCTTGTCCGGAGCATAACTTTGTCACCTTAAGTTCAAATGACTCAAGAATTGGTATGCATGTTTCTTGCAATAAGCCGGAGTGCAGTGCGCAAGAACCATAACTCTACCTGTCATAGTTTTTGAATTATTTCCCTTTGATTGATTTTATTAGAGCATTTCTTGTCCGGAGCATAACTTTGTCACCTTAAGTTCAAATGACTCAAGAATTGGTATGCATGTTTCTTGCAATAAGCCGGAGTGCAGTGCGCAAGAATCATAACTCTACCTGTCATAGTTTTTGAATTATTTCCCTTTGATTTTATTAGAGCATTTCTTGTCCGGAGCATAACTTTGTCACCTTAAGTTCAAATAACCCTAGATTTGGTATGCAAGTTTCTTGCAATAGGCCGAAGTGCAGTGCGCAAGAACCATAAATCTACCTGTCATAGTTTTTGAATTATTGCCCTTTGATTGATTTTATTAGAGCATTTCTTGTCCGGAGCATAACTTTGTCATCTTAAGTTCAAATGACTCAAGATTTTGTATGTATGTTTCTTGTTATTTTATTCAACTCGTTTAATAAATTCAATATGGAAAGACACTCATGTAATATCCTCTATATCTTCTACAACAACAAAACTTATGTTTCCCAAAGGGTTGGATGCTTAACTGTTTGTTTGATGGTCGGAAGTTCAAAGTGTCCATACTCTATATCAATTGTTTGTATATTCATACAGTTTGTTTGTTGTTCTGGCGTTCAAAATGTCCATACTCTATATCAATTGTTTGTATATTCATACAGTTTGTTTGTTGTTCTGGCGTTCAAAGTGTCCTTACTCTATATCAATTTGTATATTCATACAGTTGTATACTACTGACTTCTTGAAATGACATGTTTATCATAGATGGATGGAGTTGATATAGATGCTTGAGAACATGTTCCCATACCGATACCAATAACTCACTTATGATGTACTTGACCCGCTGATGCTCTTCCACTTTTCCCCCACCCACTAATGAGTATATGCTGTAAACCCATTGTGGCAGATTTTTTGCGAAAAACTTTGGTAACTATTCTGTCGCCTAAATTCAGTTCAGTCTTGGGTTTCGTTTGGTTCTTTAGTCTGTGCTCTCCTTCAGTGGCGAAGGAAAGTAAACATTGTCACCAGGGAAACCAAGTTGAACTGTGTTCGAGCCACAAAATAGTTGAAACCAGACCAAACCAGACCTAACTGAATTTTGGCGACGAAACAGTTACCAAAGTTTGAAATAATTGCAATAAAATCTATAGTTAGACCAACCTTTGGACCATTGAAAACTTGTTTTCTTATCGAGTGTTTTGGTAGTTATATCCCATATATTGAGATTAAATGAAGAGCAAAAACATCAACACTTAAAAATTATGGTCTTAATTTTTGAGGTGGTCTTATTTTTTGGGCAGTCTTTAGGTGAGGTTTTACTGTACTTCGAAGATGTTTTTCTGTCAACCTGCAAATTTATATTTGGACGCAAACAGAAACAATTTTAAAGTATGTTATAAAAACAGGAAAGCTCTTGCGCTTAACACTCAGTAGTCCGCATTCTGCACTTATAAGTTATAATATTAGCAGTCAGATAGCCTATATTGTGACCATACTGTGGTTTTATAGTACTTGATTGTAATTACTTAATATTTTTCATGAATTTATTCAGATACACATTTGTAGTTGGATTTAATTGACCCAGTGCTGCATTGGAAGTATGTAAGAAAGAATTTTTTAGATTGTTAGTTAAAATCAGTGGAAACAGGAATTTATTATGTAATATTCTTTGTGTTTCAATTTTTTGGGCAAAATTTCACGTAGTTTGTTCCCAAATGTTTATCTGCAAGCAATGTATGTCTATTTATTATTTAGTCATGTCACAGTTTTACTTCCACCTGAAACGAACATTTATTACTAAACTGATAAAAAAATGTTATATTTTCCTTCTTTTTGCTTTTTTTTCAGTCCAAAAATTTACGGAAAGCCATACAGCAGCATTTTAAAGTGTACGCACAGTTATCAGAATCCGAGTGTGTTTATAAATTCTTCGATACATTGTCAAGAGTGAACAGGTTTAGCCAGGAGAGATTTAAATGTGCGCTCGGGGTAAGTCTTCTTTAACTTTTTTATGAAACTGCTTTTATAGCCTAGTGGTTGAGTGCCTGCTTTGAGTGCGGGGGATCCAAAGTTTGATCCCAGGCCGAATCATACCAAAGGCAAAATAAAATGGTACCAATAATGCCCTTGCTAGATATTCTGCATAAGAATGTTTTCACTTATTAAAAAAACAAATCTGATAGGACGACAGATAAGCATTGAATATTCATGAGTACCAGTTTAATAGTTTCGCGCAATAACATCATCACTGCAGTTCGAACATTATCACTGCAGTTACACCAATGAGGTCCAGGTAAATCATTTTGCGCATTGATTATCACTGCAGAACACCTATGAGGTCCAGGTAAATCATTTTACACATTGATTATCACTGCAGTTACACCTATGAGGTCCAGGTAAGTCATTTTGCGCATTGATTTATCACTGCAGAACACCACTGTGATATGAAGAAACCATGAGATCAAATTTGTAATGTTTGATAAATCACTAGATGTGTTAGTACAAGTACCCCAACAATCTATGTATCCACAGCAGGACTCAACGTGTTCAAAGCATGATTTCATCAAGCTGATAAGCCTTTAGGCTTTATATATTAGATAGGTACATCTTATTGTAGAGATATTGGTTAAAGTTTAGGTGTGGCAGGTTTTGTTGCAAAGTCTTAAAATAAACAAAAATGTTCCAGATGTAAAATAAAGGTAAAACAACTTTTGTTATGTTTGCTTACACTGTCATGTGGATGGGGAATATCACTTTTAATTTGTTTGTTAAGGAGCTGTGTAGTGATGGCTAACATTTATATAAACATAGGAGGATGTCTAGGTATTATAAAATGTTGTTGGAAGTTCTAGGAATATGTTAAAGGCTGTTATTTACCATGTTTTAGTCTGGATAACATTATTGTTTAAGTAGTATGTTGGTTATTAAGTGCTTCAAGTGGCTAAGAACATATATAGAAATTACTTCATCTTACAATTTAATGTGGCTGGTGAACTTGAGTGTATTGTATGCTATTATTAATGGATAATATAGTGATCAACAGTCATACAAAGGGTCTCATTTACTTGATCAACTTTGATTGAAACAGTTGATTGCCTAGCAACGGAAAAAAATATACATGAAATTATTGTGGATTTAATTACTTGTTGACGGTAAGGTTTTTTCTCATTACGTAATCATTGTGTTCTTGAATATTCGTAATTCACTGTTCTGTGGTTAATCATAAGCTTTTGTGTTTCTTATTTGTATTGCCTTAAATACAAACTTAAGGTCGGTTTTATGTCATTTGTCATTGGTGCTAGCTGATGGGTAATAATAATGACTTTATTTCAAGTGGCAACACAGTTTGGCAAGCATTGTGGTTCCTGTGAGTTTCTTTATGGGAAATATAAGGATATGGTATAGTTTATTCTTCTTAATCAGACTTTTATGACTTTTATTATGTTGTGGAAATAATAATGTATAAATTAAAAAAGAGAAGCCATAATCTTGGTCTCTAGCTGTTATTTGATATTGGACTGCCAGTACTAAGAGGACCAGCCATAATCTTGGTCTCTAGCTGTTATTTGATATTGGACTGCTAGCACTTGGAGGACCAGCCATAATCTTGGTCTCTAGCTGTTATTTGATATTGGACTGCCAGCACTTGGAGGACCAGCCATAATCTTGGTCTCTAGCTGTTATTTGATATTGGACTGCCAGCACTTGGAGGACCAGCCATAATCTTGGTCTCTAGCTGTTATTTGATATTGGACTGCCAGTACTTAGAGGACCAGCCATAATCTTGGTCTCTAGCTGTTATTTGATATTGGACTGCTAGCACTTCGAGGAACACTGTCTAAACTAATAAATTCTTAATAATGATAATAATGACAACTTTTTTTTAAGAGCAACACAGTTGGACAAGCCCAGTCTTCCCTGTTCATTTTATAAAACTTACATTATTCTTATTCATTTGGTTATGTAGGTCACCGACTTGAATATCACATTTCTCTTCCATGCATGGGTTTCAAATTCCACCTAAAATGTAAAAAAATTTCATGGGAAACCCTTTAGCTGGCTTGCCGAATATACCTGCTTATGACAGGTGATGTCTTGGCTTAAACAAGTGTCTATGCATAAATCCAAATGTGTCGGTCCGTTGTAGGGATGTGTCGGTCCGTTGTAGGGATGTGTCGTATAATTCAGGTCGCCTCATAAGCAGCTTTAATGGTAGTGACATTTGTTGACTGACTCTTAGGAAGGCGAATAATATGACGGTTCTTTTATCCGACATTACGAACCCGTTAGTTGACAGAATGACAGGCGGATGGGGTCAAACGACAAGGCAGTCTCTCCTCTACCCTCGCGTCTATTTTGTATCTTCCTGGAGTAAGGGGTCGCATAGAGAACGGGTGACAAAGGGAGCCTGTTTTTATGGATTTCCTGGGAGGGTTCTATGGAAGGTTCCAGGGGGAGTAAAGTATTTAAGAAAATATAATAACAAATCAAACAGGGAAGGCGGCTCTTAAATAACAAAAAAGCCGAGCATGAACGACACAAGAAAGAACAGTGTATAAATTGCGCTCAACATGAAAGGGGCCCAGGTCAAAATTATGAAATTTGACGACTTGATGAAGTTTGAAAATTCTTATTGTTGGTGGTTTTGGAGCCTAAAATCAGGTGTAGCCACAATTTTTCTAGCAACTTATGTTGAAATATGAAACTACACAGAAACTAAATTTTGTCTACTGGCTGCCATGTTGTTTTCAGGTAGTATTATAATAATGTCTGACATTTTATGTCTGGGTAAAACAGCTTTCAGCATAATGTTATTGTTTCCTATCTAAGTTAATTACATGTAGAACTGAACAAACAAACACTGAGACATGTTGTCAATAATTTCTGTTGCTCATTACCAAAGTCTGCAACTTGTTACCTGCGAGCCTTGAGCTCGCTCGCAGGTAAATTGGATAGCTCAAAGTAAAAAGTCCATGGAGGGGCACGTGACCTGTTCTCGATGGTTTACGATTTCATATAAATACTGAGTTTGAAACAGGAAGTCAGGAAATATCTCCTTGTTGAAGAGTTCATGTGATACTGTACTTCTTTAACATGTTAAGTTAATTCTGTACTTATAAGTACATCCTTATGTCTTCATTGGATAAATAAATCCACTTAAAATTTGCATTTATTAGCAACACGATCGTGCTAGTATATGTTTACATGGGTTGTACTTAAAAAGTGGGATTGTAATATGAAATTATTTTAAAAATAAAGTGGGGCTTTCAGCTTATGAAATAAAACATACAAAATGGCTAAAATGGGCCTTTATTGCTTTTGGATTACAGTAGCGTTGAAATCATAATAACTGATTTCACACAGCTTGGTAGATTTTTGAGTGGAACCATTTGCCCTATATACCCCTTCAGATGATTAAAAAAAATCAAATTTCCCTAAATTTCTAAAACACCTGGGGCCGGGATAATAACGAATACTTACACTCAGCAATCAACACTCAAATAATGAAAATGTGATATAATGAGCTCTTATTTGTCATTGATTGCAAAATAAGATGAGGAAAATGTATAAGATAGTTAAAGAGTGTTGAAAATAACATTTGATACATTTTCTTTGCCATTTTGTACTCTTTATGAGGTGTAAATGTAATTATTGAATCTGAGTGCCACACTCAGCACTCAGACTGATGAATTGCAATTATAGCTTTGAAATACACTAAATTAAACTAGGAAGTAAGCCAAAAACAATGTTGAGTACCAATTTAACATTATTACAACGTCTTGCTCTAAACAAATGCCACAATGAACCTCAAAAGAGTGAATTTCAATATTTGAGTGTTGAGTGCTGAGTGTAAGTATTCGTTGTAATCCCGCCCCAGTACTTTGGGGATTTGTTTCCTGTTTTTCTGTTTTGATAACTCCAGTTCATCAGACCAGAAACATGAGTACAGTGTTAGTGTAAACAGAAAAGGTTCAACACCTGATAATCTTGACTGATAAATGAAACTCTATATCTTTGTTTGGAAAGTAGCCGTTTTGTTTGGTATTATTTTGGTTTGCTTCTGACCTACCTGAAGTTCTGAACCTTGACATATAGTTTGAATAATAGATTGGCCTCGATAGTGTAGTGGTAGAGTGTCCGCTTCGAGCACAAGAGGTCTCGGATTCAATCCCAGGTGGTAACATAATAATTTAAGTCACCAAATTGATGCTGGTACATCTGGCTTGCTTGATCATCTCAGTGTAGTTATAGGTCCAGGCCCCGATCTCTCAAAGCATCTCAAGTAGAAATCTCATCTCAAATTGAGATTTTGCTCAAATTAGAGCATGACAAATCTGAAATTAGAGTTCTTGACATTTTACTGTAATAAACTCAAAATAATGTTTCTGTTTTGTGATAAAATTTTGAGTCCAGTCTCGCACGGAAATTCACTCAACGACATGTGACAATATTTGAGCTGAGATTTTCTGATATTGAGATGCTTCGGAAGATCGGGGCCTGGTCACTGCTGGTTTGTCCAGTGTCCTTTTAAAGTGTCTGGGGTAATACTGTATCACTGTTGACTACTCAAACAGACTAGTGGGACTTAAAATTCATTGTTTTAAAATGTGCCTTCCATGCCTGATGCCTGAAATTTTGTGGCTGGAAGATGAGAAGTTAATGTGCTATGAATTAAAATAGGTGTTTTATAATGAAATCTAATTGGTTGGCCCTAAAACACTTTAACTATATTTTTATATGATTTCAGTCTGGCTGGAGTATATCAATGGAACTTGTGATAGGACCAGATGTTGGCATTAGCTACCTCACTGAGAAGGCTTCTACGGTAAGTGTTTATGTACCTGTCTGTACTTTGACCTGGTTGTTTGTTCACCTCTCTGTTCATCCACCGGTCTGTTCATTTGGGCAAGCCAAGTTTTTCCTATGAGCCTCTATAGGAGAGATCACCGTATTCATATGTAAAATGCCCACCAGCAATCTATTGGATAAATGAACAATAAAAACGTGCCATTCACCAATAGCTAGCTGGTGGTACTAATTCCTTTGTATACAAACATGATCTCTCCTATAAGTAAATTATCAAATATGACTTATCATACCCAATAGCAGTTTAAATGCCTGATAGGGATTTAATCATACTGACTGTTTAAGAGAAATGGTTGCCTGATTGAAGTGACCACTTAAACACAGGTTATACCAATAAAAAGATAAAAAAATAATTACAGAAATCTGGATCGTGAATCATGCGGAGGGGGCGTGGCTGATTCAGTCTGTACATTATTCTAAATAACTAAAATTGCGGTATTTCCTGTGAACATATGTTGCTTCTTCAAGTACCTGCAGATTGCTGACAGAATTTATTGCATTTTGTGTGAATTATTGCGCAATAATCAAGTTGTTAATAGAATGCAATAAGAAAGCTTTGTGATAAAGATCTGAGAATCTAGAGATGTATGATGTGGTTTGCAGATAATCTATGATAATAAAACACAATCGGACAGATTGTTGCTGGAGATTGTTGCTGTGGTTTTAGCAATTCTCCTATTTGTCTACTGTAAAATCACTTATTAGTCCCCTACCGGTTTTTGACCGGAGGGGACTATAGGTTTGCCCTCCGTTCGTCCATCAGTCCATTCATCCGTCAAACTGAACTGAAACAGTTTCCAAGCTGCATTTGTGAAACTTCGTATTTGGATGGGGGGCAATAAGGGGATTATGCACGTCTAAAAATATTTTGATTCCGACAAAATTGTGGTTGCTATGGCAACAGAAACATTGAAAATGGCTATAAACCGCTAAGGGACTTCTGTATTGCTAGCTATTCTTAATGACTTGTTATCATGGGTATAAGATTCTGTCCATTTTGGTAAAATGTAATTTCGTGGTGTCATAATTTCATGAATTGCAAAAGGTTGTTGAGGAAACCCTTGTTTCATACTTTGGTGGTCAATTAATCGTAAGGATAAGATTTCATGTTGGAGTTCTACCGCAAAATCAACAAAAATTTAACCCCCACAAAAAATAATAATTTTACAGTATACCATATGACCAGAACAGTAAATTTTGCAACTCCCTAAACACTGGAATTCCCTTAAAATGAGACAATTTCTTAGGTCCTGAACTAAGTGTACTTTCCTCTTAATAATTTAATGTAAAAAAACTTCCACAATACTTGATCCCTAGCCCAAAATTCTGGATGGGGTTTTGAGTTCGCTGACAAAATATTCAAGGATAATTGTTTAGGGAATACCCAGGGCACCGATTGAGTAAATAGAATTGTGATTCACCTTCTAATTGTTTCCACATTTTCTGAGATTATCTCATCGTTATCTGATAATGAGTTGTTTAATCATAATATTTCTTGGATGTTGTTTGTTTATATAATATTTTATTTGTGTAAAGTATATGATAAAGCACATTCTGTTCGGTGCCATTGACTCTCAATGACTTTATACACCCTTCCATGAAAATTTGACAACAATGTTGATTTTCCTCCACATGTGGAGAAATTATTGATTTCTGGTGGAAGGGTAAATAAGTTAGTACTCAAGTTAGGATACAGTCCAGGGTACTGTTTTATCAAAGCACTTACAGAAATCGTAAATTTACGTTCAAATTTAAATTCTTAGTTATTATTTAAACCCTACACATTGTGGATAAATATTGTTTGTAGAGGCTCATTGACTGAATAGTTATTGATACTGAACGACTGTTTGCCACAAGATGTAGCTATTAAGGAATTATAAAGAATTTGAATTTGAGCGTAAGTTTAAGATTTTCGTAAGTGCTTTGATAAAACAGTACCCAGGAAAACTGGTTAGGTGAATAGGCTGCTGTATAACACAACCAATCTTTGAGAAACATGGCAGTTAAAACCCAAATAAACATTACTGTAAACCTAAAAATTATTTGCACGATTTAGTTTCGCAGAGTTCGCGAATAGTAGAATTTCGCGAAATTAAGTCGCGGCGAAAGTGCTAAAACATTAATATGGACACTGTTAGTGCAGGAAACTTAAAAACTCGAAAATTTGTAGTCGCGAATATGCCCACAATCAGCACGATGCGAAAGTTAGTATTCGCAAAAATAATTGGTTTACAGTAATAGACATTAATTGGCTCAATTTTACATGCAAGTACTTGAAAAAAGTAGGATTTTTTTTGGAAAGAAACGTGCTGTGGTGGGGGTAGATTATACAGGTGCTCACAGGTATGTGTAATATATATTACATGAGTGGATGCCCTGATTTTACATGATACTAGATAGTACAGAAAGAAACAGAAGCCATTTTGGTGCTGTAAGACAATTTAATTTGAATTAATGAAATTACATGAATCCTGTTGTTAGTTCAGGTTGAACTGTACTTGCTGATCTAGAAAAGTTGAATACTGTATAGCGGGTATATTTCACTGGGGTTTAATTTTCTCTATATTTGCGGTCTACATAGATAGCGCGAAATCTAAACCCAGCGAAATATTCACGTACTACTAGTAAATATACAAATTTAACATGATTAAAAACATGTGAAGGAGCAACAAGAAATAAACCAATGTTTACTCAATAACTTTGCATAAAGTACGTCGGTTTAGCAAAATACTGAACAGTACGGCAATAATTAAATAATACGACATAATACAAATGTAGTTCTATATATCATGAAATGTAATTCGAATTCGAAATTTAATTTAGAACTTTGTAAAAACGTGTGTAAACTCTTTGCATATGGATATAATTGCATACGTGCACCGTGTTTTCTCAAAGTTAGAAGGTGTTAATTATAAGCTGGTGCACCAAACTTCTTCAATTCAACAGTTTAGTTTGCGTAACGTGTGAATGTTTGCCGAAAAAATATTTCGTTTGTGTACATTTTTCTTATTGACCTACCATTTCATGTACTAACAAGGTTTTATTTTCGCGGTCGAAGCTGTTTGCGCGAATTTAAGACACCGCGAATTCAAAAGGATCCAGAAAACGCGAACATTGCACCCCGTGAAATATACCCGCTATACAGTATCCTATGATTGTAATCAAGGGTGAACAGAATTTGATGAAAATAAAACTAGTGTATCTTTGATTTAAATAAAGCAGTAGTTGGACTGGTTTTGTTTCAACCTCTCATAATAGTCTGTGCTTTGTCTAAGGCACTTGATGTAAATTATTTAATTCTATTTCTTTCAAATGTTACTGAGTTTTAGTTTTCTGAAAAAATGGGTTCTATATTAATTTGCCTGCGTTTCAGTTTTCTGAAAACTGGGTTATATTTGCACAGCATTTCAGTTTTCAGAAAAATCAGTTATTAAAAATACATCTATATTAATCCCTTTACTCCATTTAATCCCCCCCCCCCGGGTCAGTTTTTCCCTGGGGGAAAGATCTGGCCCAGACCGTTTTTCCCCCTCTGGTCAATTAAATATAAAATAAATGTACCAGATTTATATAGCGCCCTTTTCATGGGAACGCACGTTCGAAGGCACTTTACATTATTGTGTTGCAGCCACTTGTATGTAACACATTTGTATTAAGTATCGGACACAAACACATTCTAAAAGTGGGATCTGAAAGCTATGTACTGGCCACATTATGTTTTCCGACTGGTCTGATATCTAATTACTATTAATTAATGAAATCTGCTGGCAGATTGTCAGATAAATGTCTATCATCCAACTTCCACAATCATTTGTATGTTATATATTATTTCCCAACTAAAATAACATGGATACATGGATAAGAAAAGTAGGAAAGTGGATAAAATAATTATGGTGCTGTAAACTCATGTTTGTTTGTTCGGTAGTACAAGTATCACACTCTCCCTCTTATTTTCTGCTAGATGTCTGTCGGGATGTCTATCAGACTCAACATGAATGCTTGTATCAAGCCTAGTTGTGCATATTGTAAAGAATTTCAGGTTGGATGATTTTTGTCGGAGTTATGGCCCCTCATGGAAAACATAATGTTTGTGTGTCAAAAACACTTATACTTGCGGTCTATGTGGTACTCTATATAGTTACTGTTCCTGCACATCAACATTCCAAGTTCTAATCTGTATTAATAAAGTCAAGGTATAAGGTATTCCCCAAAATATTACATGCATCTGTATATTAGGACGCTGGTAAAAAAACAACCACAAAAACAATGGGAGGCGATTCAGGGAAGTCACTTGAAAAATCTGAAGTCACTTGCAAAAATCATGATTTGTCCATCCGAGACTTTTAAACTGTCTGTAATGCTGTATAAAGGATGTATCGTACTTTTAGTAGTTATTCTAGGTTGATAACTTGGGAGAATATGGTATGCCAAATGTGATAACTTGGGAGAATATGGTATACCAAATGTGATAACTTGGGAGAATATGTTATGCTAAATGTGATAACTTGGGAGAATATGGTATGCCAAATTTTATAACTAGGGAGAATATGGTATGCCAAATGTGATAACTAGAGAGAATATGGTATGCCAAATGTGATAACTAGGGAGAATATGGTATGCCAAATGTGATAACTAGGGAGAATATGGTATGCCAAATGCGATAACTAGGGAGAATATGGTATGCTAAATGTGATAACTAGGGAGAATATGGTATGCCAAATGTGACTGCTTACAGTTAATGTTTAGGATTATATATTGATTGGTTGTTTCACATAAGTGGTAGTTTGGATCAGGTCACCACTATGACATAAACTTGGCTTAATTTAGATGTCTTGAATGTTTTATTAACTTCCAGCCGACTCACATGGCAGATTTTTCCCAAGTACAAGCAATACAAACGCTAAGTCTGGATGACAACAAAGGTGTTCTTCAACTACGTATTGCTGGAGCCGCGGAACCTCTCACTATAACATGTGCCTCGCTGGCCGAGGCTGAAGACATGGCAGACCTTATTGATGGTTATTGTAGACTAGTACACGACTTTCAAGGCTCATTTTGGACCAAAAAAGGTAAACAAACTTTGGCACAGTCTGAAACTTTTATTTGAATTGAAGACTGGTTATGCTATATATTTCAGCTTGTTTGTGACGTCTGCTATATATTATATACTTGAATTTCTCTGCATTCCTTCCATCATTTATTTTTTCCTCATGGAATCTTGTTACCCTGCTATGCTACCTTAATCTACAACATCAGTTACATACAATTATATACATAATGATATCAAAACTTAATGGCTTATTCTCAGTAGGTAACTTTGTCTAGATATAACAAATTCAGAGAGAAAATAGTAAAGCCAGGTGCGAAGACCAAACATTTCTTTGTTATTGCATTAAGCATGCAGTCTGTAATCGTATTTTATGTTTTTGAATACTTGTGCGTCTGCTTGTGATATTGTACGTGTCAAACGTTTTGATTTCAACGATTTGCGTCTGCGATTTTATTGCTAGTTTTGAAGTATGCTGTGCGGTGATATGCTTTTGAGAATGCTATTGTAATGATTTGATGGGGTTTGTGCTAGTCATAAATGCTTCTTTGCTTTTGGAGACTGTGGGGGATTTATAATCCTGTGAAATTGGAAGTATAGTGTCTAGCATTAACTTGTATTAATAACCTATCATAGTTTTATATCAAATTCGCTCCATGCAATTAGTCATATATTTATTGCCTCTGAATTGCTGCTGAAAATATAACAGTGAACTATTATGTCTCCAACATTATAGTGAGGAAGAATTATTGATTTTGTGCTGGATGGATGTGAAAAAGTTTGTCCTCAAGCTTGCTTGTTCTCCATAGCCATTGGTCAAATTTCAATGAAACTTCACATAAATAATTTGTACCAAGCCCAGTTGTGCATATTTTAAGGTCAGATGATTATTGCCGGAGTTATGGCTCTTTGTGGGAGACATGTTATTGATCTTACATGCTAATCAGTGAGAGTGGGTTTGCTGTCATGTGATTTAAGCTATTTATGTGTGCCGCCTTGGTGTAACAGTGTATGCATTTTCTCCCTTTAAGTTGCTACCAACACAAAATCCCCTGTTATAGAACTGAGAGAGACTACATTCACATTTAAAGGTTTGTTATTCGAGTGCATGTGAAAATCCCTGTGCACAATTTTCCTGATACCATGGGAGGTAACTCTCTGGTGTATCTATTGGTGCATGCTTTCCCTTTGTTTATTTCACTTATGTGTTATTGCCCTTTGTTTATGGCATTTTCTCAATTAAATGCATTTCTGTCTTAATAATTACTTGATAAACAGATGGTTTCTTGCAAAATTACTTCTTGGAAGTATTTTCCTGTTGGTCTATAAATATCAGCCAATGAAAACATGTTTTACAAACAATTTAATAATCAACCAATTGCCATATTGCATATACACAGTACACTGGTATTTTGATATTGAATCTTTAGCTACAGCATGTCCCCTAAACTAATGCTTCATTGCAAATCATTTGGCTGTACAACAAGTTCAAATTGTTTTCATTGGCGGTCTTAAAAATATTTTACCATATTTGGTCTAATTACTCACCCAGTGACTTTCAGATTGCATATATGGGACGTTGAATTAAGTTTCCTGTAATTACAGGTGAATTGAGGACATTTTTAAAAGGCATAAGAAGTAGTTGGTTCCCAGTATCCCAAACGACCCTATAAATTTACAGTGATCCTAAATGTTCTTATGGCATTTGAATAAAAATCTATAATTTTTATGCCCCCCTATCGATAGATGGGGAGGCATATAGTGATTCACCTGTCCGTCCGTTCGTCCGTTCGTCTGTTCGTCCGTTCGTCCGTCCGTCCTGGTTAACCCAAATTGACCGTTCCTTCTAGCATTAATATGGCTTGCTACAAAGCTTTCATACTTGCATGGATGTTGTGTATGAACACTCCACACGCCTGTACCACCTAACCCCATTTTGACCTTCACCTTGACCTAATTTTGGACTTAGACTTATTTATGGACAAGGCTTCCACAGGGGGCATAAGCGTTTAGTGAACGCAGTCTTGTTCTATTTGTTTATATGTTAGATTCGAATGGTAGTTCCTTTTCCTCTGTGTTATAAGAAAATATGCAAGTAACATATTCCGACCTTCCTTCTTTATTTTTTTTTTTTTGGGGGGGGGGAGCATGCTACACAAAACAAAACAATTTCTATATAGACCTAAGACAGAAATGCATTTTATCACCACAAATAATTTGTTCCTGGTTTTCTGGGGCTCATTATGTGTTTATTAATTGACTGTTTTTTAATCTGTATATATGCATATTCTATAGCACATGGTTATAATGTTCGTGACAGGAAGTGATGTGGTTGTTGTTGTTGTTTCCATAGTGACCGTCACCTGACTTAACTCTCCTCATTCAGTATTCTAACACTTTGTTGTAATTCCTATATAAATAATGGCGGTACATTTACATTATCATGTATATACAAATTATAATTCTATTATACTAGTAATGCTACGGTCACAAAGCTTGTACGATATACGTACGAATTTATCAACTCCTACGAGTTCACAATGTTTGAAATCCTAATGGTTTTTGTATGTTCTTAGCTTCTGGTCACAGCTTGTACGGACCACGAACGATCTATAGAGATGCACTCGAACGATATCCCCACGATGCTCGTATGAGTTAAAAAATCCATACAGTATTCGTACGAGTCTTTGATGTCTATACTGCCTCCGTACGGACGCCGTGCAAGTTCGCCAAAATCAACTTGTACAGAGCTTGTAGGGCAAATGTGACCTTAGCATTAGTTTGAGAAACTTAAGTTTTTTAGGCGTAAGTTTTAATTCCATGTTACTGTGAATAAGATCAATAAATCTGTATACATGTTGCTTTGTATGTCTGTTTCTTTAATTTAATAAAATTCGTTTTTTTTAAAAAATTAAATTAGATTATTTTGATCTTTTTACTTTAGTATACTTTTTTACTTCACCATTTAAAGTATTCATCTTTAAGATGTCCTCCCTTATGTTTGATAAAAATTAAGATTTAAAATGGCCGCTCATAATTAGAATTTAATAATTTTGTCTCTCCATTAACTCTTTAACAATGTAACTATTTTAGAATACCATGTTTAATCCCAAATTTTGTGTTATTTCAGAAGAGAGTGTTCCTCCTTCGCCCAAGATTAGGTAATACTTTGTAACTTTCAAAGATCAGTTTGCATAAATAATAAATTAATCTGTGTCTAAAAGATTATACCAAAGATTCATGATGTTTCACTTAACAAGCCAATATATCAAATTTCGCTATGTTTTTATACCCCAAGATACAGTATGTATGGGACTATATTAGAGTCATGCTTGAGGTAGATCGGTCGGTCGGGTGGTTGTTCCATGCATATATAGTTGACGGGACTATTTCTCTGTAACGATTGCTTGCATTCCAACATAACTTTGTACGACTAATCAGTACCAAGCCTAGTTGTGTATATCCTCGAAATTCACTGGTCAGATCGGTTTTGCTTATGGTTGCCTTGAAATGAAACTTTGCAGGATTCATCATGCAGTACCAAACCTGGACTAATTTAAATGTTGTGCACAGTTATTGCAAATTCTTACATCCAAGTAAACACACGTTCATAACATGAAGACCTAACCTGAAACCTTCGACCTAAAATTCATAAATCCATAAAATATTAGTATGTTTAACTCTGTTACCTAAATTCGTGAAATAAAGATCGTGCAAATATTGAAAATTACTTACCAATTTTGTTTCTATTTTAGTTCTACAAAGAGAGATGGGGGAAATAAAGGGTTAGAAGAACCATTGAGCCCTAATGAAAGTAAGTACACACATGCTAGTAAACACACTATCTATGTTGCTGTGTTGTGAAAGGGTTGTTCATGAAGTACCTATAATGTATTTCAAATACTGTATATGTTGACCGCTTCCCTGCATTGTTGTGATAAGTTTGAGTGTGTCTCTTGCATTCATTGTTGTAATAAGTTTGAGCGTGACTCTTGCATTCAATGTTGTGGTTCTTTGTTTAACCCTTCACTCCATAGTTTTATCTTCTCACATCCCATGCAGAAATTAATCACAAGTTATATTTTAATAGCCTTCTGAAAAATCATATAAATTGTGCGCAAAGTTAGAATTTCACAAAATTGATATTGTCAACTATTTGTTGAAGTTACATATTGTAACTTTATGCTAACAAAATGATATATGGGTAAAAGTCAGAATAAAACAGGCCTCAATGAATCCACTCGTCCGCTTGTCCTGCACAATATCTTCCTTCTTTATTTATATAGCAAGACAAGTAAGATTTTGGGGTTTTCTTCTTTGTCTATATTGCAGGACGAGTGGTTTTAAAAATATTTGTTGAGGCCTGGAATAAAATATGTTCAGTTCTGTTCTGTTAAATGTTTAAAAAAAATTTATAAAAAAATAAATAATACAAGCTCAATAATTTCAATGCGTGTTGGTGTTGACATTTACCTTCTGTTAAATGTTTGCAATTTTAAACATCTTTGGGGTGAAGGGTTACATACTAACTAAGGTATTTCTTATATTTGAATCTATATTTACTACAATGCTTGCACTTGGTTGTCATGGCAATGGAAAACTAAGTCAAAATATTTGGGGGACATATTGTTTTTGTGCTGGAAGTCAGTCTGACCCTTATTTGATGTAAGGAAATTGGTACATTCTATGTATAGTACGGAGAATTTGACTTGATCCTGACTGGATGAATATATTACCTGGTTCTTGCGTTGAATATATAAATTTTATTTCACCTTGAGTGTCTTCGTGATACTGCCTGCTTATGAAAAAACATACTGCATACGGGGTTATAAGTATAGACAATATATCAGTTGTTAAATTATGCTTAAAGAAAGTGGAGGATCAGGCCAATTCTTTGTATTATAAGAACATTGTAATATATATTCTTGCATAAAGGTCAGGGTCAGGTTAATATCTCCGGACATTAAACTAAACACAATGTGAATGACTAGGTATTCTCAAGCCATGACAACCGTCATACTCTGATCTTTAACCCCTGAGAAATTCTTTGTTTTAATTTGTGACACATTTAATTAATTATTCAAACTTTGTAAAACAATGGCTCGTACCATTCTTTACTTTATATGGTAAATTTTGAAAGCACAATTTTATACTGTGAAATCATTTATATTGATTGCGGACACAATTTTTAGTTTTAATGTCAATTACATCCCTAATAAATCATGACATTTTATGAGTGTATTTTATTGTCCACATGAAATAATGACATTTTATTAATTTAGGTCCACATGAAATCATGACATTTCATGAACTTATGTCTTCATGAAATCATGACATTTTATTATTTGGTGTCGACATGAAATCATGACCTTTCATGAACTTAGGTCCTCATGAAATTGCCTTTTCATAAAAACTTTGAAATTTTATGTATTTACCTCTTTATGATTTTAAGCCTGCAAATTTTGATGATTTTACTGTATTTGGTTGTGTTGTGTTATATGGTTGTGGAAATACTGGCTGAATCTTTGTATTGGCTTATATTGTGTACCGTTATTATTTTCTTATAACAGGGTAACCTGATAATGAAGGAAAGGGACATTTGTACATAACAAATTAATCAGTATATTCATTAACAGAAAACATTTGTAACATCCCTCCCCAAATATTCTGTTCCCATGAAAACCATGGCATGTTTGTACATCAGTCGTCTAGCTCATCTGATGGGAATATATCCAGGTTTGATTCATGTTACCAGTTATGTTCTTTCATGACATATTGGCTTGTTATTGCTACGTCCATCCACATGTGGAGTGGCTTATTCATACATATTACACCACATCCACATTTGGAGTGAGTTAAGATGGCTCTGCCAATCCACATGTGGAATGAGTTAATATGGCTTTGCCCATCCACTTGTCAAGTGAGTTAATGATATGGCTCTGCCCATCCACATTTGGAGTGAGTTAATATGGCTCTGCCTATCCTCATGTCGAGTGATTTAATAATATGGCTCAGCCCATCCACATTTGGAGTGAGTTAATATGGCTCTGCCCATCCTCATGTGAAGTGAGTTAATATGACTCTGCCCATCCACATGTCAAATGAGTTAATATGGCTCTGGTTAATATGGCTCTGCCCATCCTCATGTGGAGTGAGTTAATATGGCTCTGCCCATCCTCATGTGGAGTGAGTTAATATGGCTCTGTCCATCCTCATGTGGAGTGAGTTAATAGGGCTCTGCCCATCCACATGTGGAGTGAATTACTTTGGCTCTGCCCATCCTCATGAGGAGTGAGTTAATATGGCTCTGTCCATCCTCATGTGGAGTGAGTTAATAGGGCTCTGCCCATCCACATGTGGAGTGAATTACTTTGGCTCTGCCCATCCACATGTGGAGTGAGTTAATATGGCTCTGCCCATCCACATGTGGAGTGAGTTAATTAGGCTCTGCCCATCCACATGTGGAGTGAGTTAATATGGCTCTGCCCATCCACATGCGGAGAAGTTGCCAGTTATTTGCTGAAAAGCAAGCTAGTTACATGTATGGAACCTTGTTAAATGATCAAACTTTCTCTATATTCCATATGTGAAGTACATGACCATAGTCAGTGTCACTGAAGAACAAAAGTAGCCTTGACACTGCAGTATTCAAACCAAGATTGCTAAGATGCTCATGCCAATTTGTACAAAACCCTTTTCTCACATTTCTGGTTACTTCTGGCAGCTTTTATTTAGAAATGTTAAATACAGTACAACCTCTCTATAACAATACAATTTCGCTAAGCCAAAATTTATTATACATTTTAACTCTGTAGAGCGACAACCTCTAACCAAAAGCCCATATTTGCAGCCCTGAGGGTGTTGCTCTACAGAGGTTGTACTGTATACATTGTTACTGTACATATTAAGCTTCAGAATATACACATACATACTTGAGTATATATTCTCTCTATATTTTGTTATTTTATATAAATTTTATGAATATTTGACACACACAAAAAAACAGGATTTGTACAATAATAAGATAGAGTTTCGTGATTCTCCCAAGTTTTCGTGATTCTCCCAAGTAAACTACTAGTTTGTGTATGATTTTAGGATTATCAGATTATGCCGAAATTGTCGAGGATGAAGGTGACTACAGTTCCCCTGATGGTAAATATTATTTCTGTTTCCATGGTTACCGTTCAGTGATATACATTTTTTTTAATTATCCCATTTTATTTATAAATTAATGAGCTTAAAAAAAATTACAAATAACAAAGCATAAAAAATTTACAAGTTATTTTGTTGCTATTTTATTTACATTCAAAACACAATTTACAATTCCCCGAATTATTTGTCCGCATTTTAAGATCTTACTTTATTCTTAAAATAGCTGTAGCAATAAGTGTTACCGTTTGCTTGTTTGCATTCCAATGAAACAGTCACAAGTGCGTGGTCATTCGGTTGTTTCCCTGCCAGATTGACAAATGACCCCAACTTCGAGGGAAGCTAATGTAATAAATTCAATTAAAAACATATAAATGAAACATTCAGGGCGAAAAAGAAAAGGAAAGAAAAAGAAAAGTGAGTTGTCTAGCATGGTAGTATGTAGACTTAACTGTGATTGGATGAAAAATATGTAACAGACCATCTGATTGGCTTGAGTCCATTTGTCCCCAGTTTTGATAATATAAAAAATGTAACAAACCATTTGTTTGGCTAGAGTCCATGTGTCCTCAATTTTTATTGGATGAAAAAATGGAGCAAACCATCTGATTGACCGAAGTCTATGGGCCCCTCAATTTTGATTGTATGAAGAAATTTTTCAAACCATTTGATTGGCTGGGGTCCATGTATCCTCAGTTTTGATTGGATAATCTTAATTCAAATATCAATTTCAAATAACTAAACTGTATGTATTGCTGAAACTTTCCCTGATTCTTGATGTAGTAGATATAATAAGTATAACATCCTTCATATATATATATATATTTGTAAATAATCTTATGCAATGTGTATAAAACCTCAAAAACTTCAGTTTGCATGGCAAATTATACAGGTTGTTCTCAGTCTCAGTTAACTATGAATTTCATTGACTGCATGTCTTTAGTTCCTATTGAGTTAATTCTTGATTTGTTGGCAGTTTGTTTTGATTATTTGTTGGAATAGGAAAGTGCTTGATTTTGAAGTGTTGGAGTGGCCTCCCCTGTTTTGAGCCCCTCTCCTGCCTGGAGTGATCTCCCCTGCCCCTTTACGTTCCACACATAGTGACCAATGTATGAATTAAATCTAGTATACTTTGAATGCCGAATGAACTAACACTTGTGTAATCAATATTATTAACAATTTGTAGGAATGCGACCCCTATTAATTTCAAGTCAATCATTCGCATGTCATATAATAGCCGTTATCTTTATACACTGCCCTCCAAAAGTTCCTTCACACTCTTCAAATTATGTGATTAACTTTGATTGACTAACACCTAAGTACAATTTACCAATTTTCTTGCAGTTGCATAATAACATAGTATCACCCAAATACAGTATTATATAATTGTTTAACTGCAAGTAAATTGGTAAATTTTAAATAGGTGTTAGTCAATTGAAATAAATCGTATTATTTGAAGAGTGTGAATGAAATTTTGGAGGGCAGTGTATATATATATATATAAACATGTATATATCCAGTGAACAATTTACACAGCAGTCTTATTTATTGTAGCAATTTGAAATTTATATTTTTTCAACATTTACTATTTATTTATTACCTGTAAGATTACCAGTGTTTATAGAAATATAATCGGTGATGGTTTTATTTGTTTTCATGGCACTGTATTGTCGAGTATTGCTTCAATGGTGTCAATGTTGTATCAATTATATCGGATATAATCGTTCAATAATTCGAGATCTTACATAACGAGATTGTTTCTCATTACAGCTAACGACTATGAGATCTCACGAGATCGTATCACGTTGTTAGATATTCTTGGCAATGGTCAGTTTGGCGATGTACATAAAGGTGTCTATAGAGAAAAGGTTTGTTATCACTTTTAAAGTATGAATTACCAGAGATATAAATTTACTTCTATTTATCCCAGTTCTGAATTGCTTCGATATCCTTGTGGTAGATTGTTTGCTTCAAGTGCCTGAGGTATCTGGTTCCATCCTGGGCATTGAATTGCCAACGTCATTAACAATGGGACTTAGGTATATCTCTCTCAATGCTAGGCGCTCAGCATATTTATTCCCAGACAGTTACTGAGTTGTCTCCATATGACTTAAATACTGTTAACCAGTGGGACTTAAGA
Source organism: Spisula solida (assembly GCA_947247005.1). Taxonomy (NCBI): domain Eukaryota; kingdom Metazoa; phylum Mollusca; class Bivalvia; order Venerida; family Mactridae; genus Spisula; species Spisula solida. The sequence continues at coordinate 41,790,922 of OX365948.1, read as the reverse complement.
GAAATATTTAAAAAAATTAATTATCCCACTTCTGACACCATGGAATATTTTCAGGTTTCGTATAACTTATAATAAGACAATTGAGTACCTTAGGTACCCCATGCCTGAGTGGTTAGCTCCTGGGTCACAAATCACCCGGATGTAGTGTATCCGATGTCTAGGCATCGTGTGGACACTGGCCAATAAATAGCTGTGCATATTTCAAAAGAGACTTAAAGTTACATGGGTCAACACCAGATCACTGGCTGATGTCCATCTGGCCTCTGGCCCAATATGCGGTCTTATGATCAGGCAATCGGATTGAATTTGTGAACCAGGTATTAGGCAGATGCATTAGGAGCAATAATTTGTATTAATATTTCTGCATACAGTGTATACTTGAGATTTGGCCCCTACTTTAACCCCTTAATTATGTTGTATATTTATGTTTCTAGGATGCTAATGAGCTTCCTGTTGCTGTAAAAACGTGTAAGGAAGACAACGAAGAATCTATGACGGAAAAATTCCTTGAAGAAGCCTGTAAGTATATTCCTACATTCCTTGATGGATACAGCAGTAGAACAATAGTCGAAAGGTTACCATGACATTCAACATCATTGACTATTTGACTCATACGGAAGGGCATATATATTCTGCAAGCAATAACTGTTTAGCTGAATTTTATTTGACAAGATTTGAGGATTTATATTTTATCATCACTTAACATTTTGCTAGCAAAATATTAATGTACCATCGATTCATTTCAGACATAATGCAACAATTTGATCATCCACATATTGTTAAGTTAATTGGGATATGTTCAAGCGCTCGGCCAGTCTGGATTATCATGGAACTAGCCAGACATGGAGAGGTATGTATAGCATCTTTTAAAAAAATCCTTACTTTGTTTTCTGTGCCTATCCAGCTAGCATAGGGTTCCTACTGAGGCATACACTCTACTACTTTTCTAATTGATCACTTTTCAAACCCCAAATACGTTTTACTGTGATCATAATGTTTAATGATATTTTGCACACAAAGTTTTATCCAATTGTCTTAACACTTAAAAATCACGTGCCAAAGTATGCATGGTCAGTGATGCGATCAATGTTGGGTCATACTTGAAACGTATGTGTGCAAAATATCATCAACTAATATGATCACAGCTAAAGGTATTTCAGGTTCGAAAAGTGACCAATTAGAAAAGTGGTTCAGCGTAATTTCCCAGTCCTGTAAACCAGATGCAAGTCTGTTTCAAGTGTCATTAGATGTAAGCACACACCTCTACTCCAAAACTCTGTTCAAAACATTATTCTGTTGTTATAATTCAATCAAATGACCATTACTTAGTCATTTCTGTAAACAATTTCTTGAAATAAGTTGTATTCTGTTGAAAAGTTCATTCTTTGTAGTGCAGCAAATCCAGATTTGTAGGATCGATCTGGGTTTAATTACCAATTCGGGCAATTAATGCCCTTTACCAATAGTCCGATTTCAATGAAACTTCACGTGAATAATCAATACTTGGTACCAAGCCTAGTTGTGCACATTGTCCTTAATTTTAGGTCTGATTATTACTGCCAGAGTTATGGCCCTTTGTGGAGACATAGTTTTTGTGTCAAAAATGCTTCTTGTGTAGAATATGTGTGATGAGTGACTTGTGTATATTTCAGATGAGGGCATATTTACAGAACAACAAACATCAGATAGACCTTACCATGTTAATTATGTATGCTTTTCAACTCAGTACGGCCCTGTCTTACTTAGAAAGTAAAAAGTTTGTTCACAGGTAAGTTGCAGCAAATTTATCAGTTTCAATGATTATATAAAGTCCAGTCAGGGTAAGAATACAGTGACACAGCGGTCAGGTCCACTATTACGGTGTAAAACCAATTATAAAGGCTTAAACAGTCAACCATAATTTCAATGCTAAACTAACAAACTATAGTCAGACTACCTATTCAGACAATGGTTGTAGTCTTCTGTGTACACATAAACAGCTACGTCACTGTCACCAGATCCTAACTGGATTATAAGATTTCGCGCTTGTGGCTTTAAATGTCATCAGTTTATGTGCACAAACTTATAAGAAAATCTGTTCTGATGTAGACTGCAGGCTACATGTAAACATTGAGACTGATTTTGCAAGTTTTTGCAGTTCAGTTTGCATTTGGAATTTGTTGATAAAAAATAATTGATATTGTTCATCACATGGTTGGTTCCAGTGTGTTTGTTTTTATTGTGCAGATGCGCAGATTTCTAATCTAGGAGGCACAAATTTGTAGGTAGAGAGGACAGTATACAGTGTAGGATTTTATCATATGTTTGACATCTCACAGGAATTTATTAACTTACTGTGTATGTTGTTTACTTTGATAGAGATATTGCTGCGAGGAATGTGTTAGTATCGTCTCATGATTGTGTTAAACTCGGAGATTTTGGTCTGTCAAGATGGGTGGAAGAACAGAGTTATTACAAAGGTAAGTTAATTTATTGTTTCTTCCATACTTCAGATACATATTGATTTTGTGCTGGGCATCTGTCCGTTCAGATTTCAATGAAATTTTACATGAATACTTAGTTATGCTTAGTGTCAGGAATTTAGTTAGGTAAGATGACAGTTGCCAGAGTTATGGTCACTTGTGGGAGACACACATTTTTGTGTAAAAAAAACCATCCAGTTGAATTAAATTCTAAACTGACAGACACATTGTATGAGTATAATCTACTAATTCACAACACCATCCAGTATCCCAGTTATATCTGCTGAGCATGCTTTATTTTGTCTCAACATATTGTTAGGAATTTCAGGTCAGATGATTTTTGTCGGAGTTACGGCTCTGTGTAGGAGGTATACATTTTTGTGTCGAAAACCCTTCTTATTGTTTTCAAAGGTTTATTGTTACAAATTGATATTTGTGATTTCAGCTTCCAAAGGCAAACTACCAATCAAATGGATGGCACCTGAGTCTATTAATTTCCGTAGGTTTACGTCGGCCAGTGATGTCTGGATGTTCGGTAAGACTTCTGTGTTCTTGTAATCTTTGTCTTATAATCATATATAGTCTTGAGCACGGATTGAGAGGTCCCTTGTTTGGAATCACTGTTGTGGCACTTGGATCATTTCTGAAATGCCTTTCAGTGATTCCCACCTAGCTAGAGATGAACTGGTTGGTAACCCAAGAGGTAGCCTTGCGTGTATGGAGGCTATTTACTGAGCATGTAAAAGAACCAAGAAGTCTATTTGGGATGAGCCAGGGTATTGCACCAGTGGTTTCCTTGAATCACACTACTATCTATTTCCCAAAAGTCAAAGGTCATTGGCCAATCCAGAAAGGAAAGAAACGGATGTCACGCAATAACGACTGTATATATATATTACCAGGTAGTCAAACACATTATGAATTATGACCAGATTGGTCTCCCGGGTACTGTTTTATCAAAGCACTTACGGAAATCGTAAATTTACGTTCAAATTTAAATTCTTAATTATTCTTTAAAACCTACACATTGGGGACAAATATTGTTTGTAGAGGTTCATTGACTTAATAGTTATTAATACCGAACGACTCTTTGTCACAATTTGTAGCTATCAAGAAGTTATAAAGAATTTAAATCCGAGCGTAAGTTTAAGATTTTCGTAAGTGCTTTGATAAAACAGTACCCCGGTGTTTATGTCTTATTTTCATGATTTCAGGTGTTTGTATTTGGGAGATATTGATGTATGGTATCAAACCATTCCAAGGTGTGAAGAACAATGATGTTATAGGGAAGATAGAGAATGGAGAGAGGTTACCATTACCTCCAGGTTGTCCACCGTCCTTGTATAACCTCATGTGTGTATGTTGGTCTTACGAACCATCCAAACGACCGTCTTTTGCTGATCTGAAAATATGGCTCTAGTAAGTTTATGATTTATTATTTCAGTATCCAAGTTCTGTTTCTTGAGGTAAACTGCCTCGATAGCCTAGTGATAGTGTCAACTTTGATTGGGTGTGGGGTTCCAGGTTTGCTCCTAGGCACCGTCATACCGAAGACGAAATAAAAATGATACCTGAGTAAACCCCTTGTTAGACGTTCAGCATGAAAAGGAAACTGGCTTCACCTCTCTCATACCTTTGTGGCAATGGATTCCATCAGGAATGAGATGTCAAAATCTGAATGCAGTAAAATATTATTCGGCCAATCAGAATGCAGTAAAATATATTCCAGCCAATCCGAATGCAGTAAAATATATTTCAGCCAATTAGAATGCAGTTAAATTTTTCAGCCAATCACAAGTCATTTGATGAAAATATCTCAAGAAATGGCAAAGTTATGGACCTATGGTAAATTAAATCTGCACTGAAGGATTTGAATCAGTTCAAACTGAGTTAAACATTGTGGTTGAAGTGACATGAAGGCCTCTTGTTTGGCAAAAATGGTCAGCCGCATATGATTTTCAGGATTTTTAATTTGACTCTGTTGACACCCCTGAACTATTTGTTTAACTATGTGAGATTGATACACTTGTTTGTATTTTTACAGTGAAATATTAGATGAGGAAAAGTACAGACAAGAAGAGGAAATGCAAAGAGACAATAGAAGAGTCATATCATGGGGTATGTATATATATATAGGATATTTGTTGATTTTGGTGTAAGATTGAATTTTATTTCACCGAGTGATCACAGAAAATCAATATTTTCACGAGTGGCATTTCCACGAGTGAAAATTAAATTTTCTGTGATCACGAGTGAAATAAAATTGATCTTACACCAAAAATCAACAAATTTTCTGTGTATTATATGCCTCAATTCCTCTTAAATATGTGCTGTAATTGGCTTAATTGGAAATATAACGTTGAAATTAGAATGTCACGACATGAGAATTATGACGTCATAATGACGTAACGCATTTTTATAGCCCGGCGCTGTTGATGTTACGTTTTGTTCTCTGAATGATACTGGAACCAGCTTCTAAAGCAGTGAAAATAACAAAGTGGTAATTTCACTGTTATTTTCACTGAAAAATCTCGATAATCCATTGAAAGCAAATAATAAATCTGTTAACCATTGTCCGGAAAGTGCTTGACTTTGGAAAAATGCTCCTTAAAGAGGACTTAAAATGTGTTTGAATTGGAAAATTTTCTTCTTAAACAGTGCTTGAATTTGGAAAAAAAATCACCATGTTGTTAAAAATGCAGGAATTTGGAAAAATTCCTATGTAAAAGTGCTTGAATTTTAATGGAGTAACTTTGATTGGACCCTGATCATAGTATGAATCCCGATACACCGCTTCTCAGTTCCATGAGAGAATTGTTCTATTTTCATATGGCTCTGACGAAACTGAAAACCAATGTAACGCTCGGACGGAACTCAGATTTCATGTATCCCGAGTGTTACATTGGAATTCAGTTCCGTCAGAGCCATATGAAAACAAAACAGTTCTCTCACGGAACTGAAAAGGGGTGTATCGGGATTCATACCGTGCTGATTGACATAATATTATGTGTTGATATTCTATACTTACAGGATCAAATGGTTCCGAGGAGGAGCAGGTACTACCCCCACCCAAACCTGCACGACCACAGTATCCCAACATATCACCTGCCACATCAGCTCGGAATCTCAGTCAACAGAGCATCGCAAGTCCTCCAAACCACTGGGGTAGTGCGTCTAACTTACCACTCGGTCAGAGTACTCCAGTAGGTCCGAGCCCTCAACATCCTCCGCCCGGCTCACAGTCCGGCGCACCACCATTACCCAGAGAGATTGACTTATCACACTATTTTCCATCATCCGCCGGTTATACGCAAGCCAACCAGGTCAGTAGAGGGTACAGCCCCTCATTAGGTGCTTCTGAAGGGTCCCATTATTGTCAAGCATCAGCAACAGGACCAAGAGGCGGCACATTTCCCGGAAGGACTATTGCTCGAACTCCGCAAGAATTGTCTGAGATGGTTGGAAGTGGAACACAAACCCGGGGATTTCCGAATCGACAACACTATCAAGACCAGGTAAAAACCTCTCCAGTATTATAACCCATATTATAGAATATTGTGTTTGTTTGTGGTCACAGTGTATGTGCGTGGGTCATCCCTTTTTTTCCCCCAGCTTGATGCAGAATTTATATTGCACGACCCTGCATGATGCTTAAAACTTTCAGCCTTATGCTTAAATTTTTAGCAAGATGTTGAAAGTTTAAGCATCATGCAGGGTTTTTCAGTAGGGATAGAAGATGAATAATCATTATCTTTTTTACAAATTCTACAGGCTTTTGATGGGCGGGAACAAGTCTCTATGAATAATCATGTAAATGTGGTTCCCACATTACCACCTGTTGCAAAAGACCTGGAACCGGAAGAAATTGAAGAGAGATTACGTCGCCAACAGATGGAGTCTGAAAAAGATGCTAAATGGCTCATTGGTGAAGAAAGAAATTTAGTAAGTACACTATCATGGGGCAAATTCCTCCCCCACAAAATATGGCTCTTAAACAGTCATTTAAAGTCAAATTGTTTGTTTGATGTCATGGATGTAATGTTATGTATGTTTGCTAATTTAAAACCCACCCTTTAGCAAATAATTGTATTACAAATGCATGATAGACCGTCACAACATTCGAAAATAAGGAAACATGAGCTGCTTGACACAAAGTGACGAGTAGTCTCCATATGACTAAAAATACTGTTGACCAGCGGGACTTAAAACATTTCTTAAACAAAAAACTATCCTAAACTGTACGTTTTCAGATCAGAAATCTTCATGTGTTTTGTATTCTTTTTTATAAACAGAAGCGTGATATACCTCGTGCCGGACCACCAGCAGGGCCGCCACAAGTTACCCACAATCCTCTACAGATCGTCGAGGAAGGAGATATAGTGAAAGATAACTCGCCACCAAATACTCTACAACAAGTTGAGCACAGACCATCTATCACTAGAACAGGCTCTAGAGTATCTAGTACAAGTAAGTTACGCCAGAGTTCTTTGATTTTTGTGCCCCCCACACTTATTTATAAGTGGGGAGCATATAGCATTGGTGCTGTCTGTACGTCTGTTTTTATGCCCCCGTATCGATAGATCGGGAGGCATATAGTGATTCACCTGTCCGTCCGTCCGTTCGTCCGTCCGTCCTGGTTAACCCAAATTGACCGTTTCTTCTAGCATTAATATGGCTTGCTACAAAGCTTTCATACTTGCATGGATGTTGTATATGAACACTCTCCACACACCTGTATCACCTAACCCCATTTTGACCTTCACCTTGACCTAATTTTGGACTTATTTATAGACAAGGCTTCCACAGGGGGCATAAGCGTTTATTGAACGCAGTCTTGTTGTAACTCAGACCCTCCTGCCCAATTTTTGTCATTTTCCAAAAAATATTCGAGAACTTAAAAACTTCGAAAATATTGCATATCATGTTTTGATGGTAATGTATCTGCCTTGTTTTATTATTTCTTTATTTTGTTAATGATAAGCTGGTATTATAAATGTTTCAGTGTTAGGATAAATTGGTTGTTTTTTGGAAAATTAACACTGTTGGTGATAGCTTTAAATCAGACCGTTGTTGACCATGTTTATACTGTCTAGTACAGTGTGCTTCATAATATGTGTTACTATTTCAACGGAATGCCAAAATAATATGACATTTTCATATACCAAAGCAAAGCTACCATGTCAAATTTTTATTCAATATATAGCATAACTATGCTGCTTCCAATGCAACACCAGAATCAAGACTCTTGCTAAAAGAAATTTTTTATCTCAAAATAACGTCAATATTGAATTTGTTTTCCAAGTTCAATTGTATGATTACCAGTTTAATAGTGTCAAAATACTATTATTTCCTTGCAAAATCACTTCACTGTAGTTACTTGTGTTAGGGGTAGTTATGAGTAGTAAGGGGGGTATACTGGATTCACTGTCTGTCTGTCCATCCGTCCACAGACGCATTCTTGTGGACGCAACTCCTACAGTTTTGGCAGGATTTCACTCAAACTTTCACAGATGAACAACCTCAACATATAATAGATGTGCATGAAGAAAGGAATTTGTGCAGAATTATGGCCCTTTGCCGACAGGGTTTATTAGTCTGCCGAATGGCGACAGCTCTAGTTTTAAATCTGATGATATGTCATGAGTATGAATCTTCAAATAATCAGTATGCAAGTGTAGATTCACATACATTTGCATATGAGTAAATTCCAGTATATTTATATAAGATTTTGTGTGTTTCAGGTAGTAGAAGTAGCAGTATCAGTGATCATGACATCCCTCCATCCACACCTAAACTTGTAAGTACATACATTAAAACTTCGTTATCTCGAGCAGTGATCGGGACAGGTAAAATGCTCGTCATAAACCGGTTGCTCGTAATAATGATGCTCGACATAAACCGGGTGCTCGTAATAATGATGCTCGACATAAACCGGGTGCTTGTAATAATGATGCTCGACATAAACCGGGTGCTCGTAATAATGATGCTCGACATAAACCGGGTGCTCGTAATAATGATGCTCGACATAAACCGGGTGCTCGTAATAATGATGCTCGACATAAACCGGGTGCTCGTAATAATGATGCTCGACATAAACCGGGTGCTCGTAATAATGATGCTCGACATTAACCGGTTGCTCGTAATAATGATGCTCGACATAAACCGGGTGCTCGTAATAATGATGCTCGACATAAACCGGGTGCTCGTAATAATGATGCTCGACATAAACCGGTTGCTCGTAATAATGATGCTCGACATAAACCGGGTGCTCGTAATAATGATGCTCGACATAAACCGGGTGCTCGTAATAATGATGCTCGACATAAACCGGGTGCTCGTAATAATGATGCTCGACATAAACCGGGTGCTCGTAATAATGATGCTCGACATAAACCGGGTGCTCGTAATAATGATGCTCGACATAAACCGGGTGCTCGTAATAATGATGCATACAGGTGTATAACAATGTACGGTATATTTAGCAACTTCGCCGGGACTTAGAAATTTGCTCGACATAGGACTGGTGCTCGTAATATTTGTGCTCGACATAACAAGGTTTTACTGTATATAGTCATAGCTGCTTTGTCAATGTGGAGGAGCTGGTTGTCAGTTGCTTGTGGAAGAGCAAGTTAGTACTGGTTGAAAATCAATTCCAGGAAAATGGGTTAGATTGGCTGTGTGTCTGCCATACAGGACTGAACAATTGTTAAATCAAATCTATATCCCCCCCCCGAAATGTGTGGGGGCATGAAAAGTACATGTAACTGGATAAAACATATAAAACATAGCTGGTTATTATCATAAATATTTCTGTCAATGTTATTATTAAGCCTCCTATCTCTGTCACTAATGAGTGGGGTATATTGCTTTGCTTTGTTCGGTCTGTCGGTTGGTGGGTAGACCAAATGGATTATGTTCAATACCTCCAGAACGCATGACCATAGATTCCTTAAACTTTACATGGAGATTGGTCATGATCAACAGTAGAATACTGGCATGCGAGGTATTACCGGACAGAAATGGCATAAAAAGCTTCATGTCAAGTTAAAAATCGATTTTTACCCAGAATTTTTGGTGCTGACACATACATGTGTTCAAGGCCTTCCTAAAAATAGAATTCCCGAAAAATGACGTCACCATAACATCCAAATTTAGGGGCCCAAACAGGGGCACTTTTTACGCTTTTTTCAACGACGTTCAGCAGGTATTACCGGACAGTCGGTTTCAACCATTTTAACTTAAAATTTGGAAACTTATTATAGGAAATGATTTAAACAGGGTTCGTACTTCCTATTTATGCGAAAATATGTCACGATTTTCGTAATAACAACTCGTGATGCGCCATGTTTTCCCGCCAGGTGGCGTTCTGTGGTAGGTCAGATGCCGTAATATACCGTACATAACATACCGATCAAAAGTCGATTAAAACGATTAAAAATCAACTCAAAGTATTTCAGACTTATGGATAAGATCTTAAAAAGGGTTACTCAACTGATATCCGTTGACAAATTTTGTAATTAACAATATCCTGCTGAAATTAGAGCTGGTATAAATGGAAGAAATTAAATTTAAAAAAAAAAAGATAAAAATTCTGACGCCGCGAGGAACCGATCGCGGGTCCTCTCGCTTCATAACCTAAGACGTTAACCACTCTGCTATTCACTCTTTACATAAAATGAAGCTTATTAATTTAACCTTATAAAATCAATGACGCACGCGCTCAGCTCGTGTTATTTTGCGCATGCGCACACGATGGTGATTTCCCCAAGCGCTGCTAACGTAAACACGCAGCCGCGTACGACATTTTGGATAAATAGACAATGTTTTGTTAATCTTGAATATTTTTTTTCTTCTAGATTTATTCAAAACACGCTTCTGAGTGATTAGGTACAAATTTCAATACATAGCTCCAGAAAATAAGCGTCTAGGACCAGTTGTCCGGTCATTACTGCTGTCCGGTAATACCTCGCATGCCAGTACCCATATTGACTTTGAGATTTTAAAATGTTTGGAAAAACAGTGCAAGCTAACGAGTGACCCTGGGCTCCTTTAACTTTACATGGAGATTGGTCATTAACAGAAGAATACCCATATTGATTTTGAGATTTTAAAATGTATGGAAAAACAGTGCAAGTTCACCAGTGACAAATTTATCTCCAAGGTCTTGAGTGATATACACATATTAAAACATGTTGCCTTTTATATTTCAGTCCATTCCAAGTACACCTACGTTAAGTAAGGATAACTTAGATAGAACTAACGACAGTGTGTATGATAGTACTACTGCTGTTGTTAGATCTGTGATGTCCTTGTCACAAAAAGCACCGTCATGTAAAGGGGATGAACTAGTAGATCTGATCAAGGTAAGGTTACCTCCCCTGATAAATGAAAAGGTTTCTTATGCATAACAAAAGTTTGTAATTAAGGTAACAGGGGTACTACAATTCCGGAATAATCCGGATTTGCTGCACTAGGAAGAATGAAATTTTTTTGCAGAAAAAATTCAAAGTATTAACAAAGTTATGGTCAATTGAAGTCTTTAAAGCTGAATTTAACAAAAGAACAATATTTGAAACAGTGCTTTGGTGTAGGGAAACAAACTTGCGTCTAATTTTCAGGATTGGGTATTATGCCTTAGTAGGACCCCTGAGGTTACAATCATGTAGATGGTGTTAGGTCAAGGCTACCAGGACCTTGAACATGAATAACGATAGGTTCTAACCAAGAAGTGACATAGCCTACTAATTCTGTAGAAATATAGGGATTTTAATACTCTGAAGACTAAAATGTTCTTGAATTTCAAATAGAGAGATCAGTCACTCAAAACAGAGCATAAATTATCGTTAAAATTTTGCGAATATTTACAACTCTCGATTTGAATTAAACCTTCGTGAAAATTTCTGATTTGACTGTTTAATGGTGAAGTAATGTGACTGTTATTAAGTTAAACTGTCTGCGTTTCAGGCTGTCGGACTGGAGTTACGTGGTCTGTTAGGAAGTGTTGATGAATATTCCAAAGAATTACAAATGAATCTACGCAGAGAGGTAAGATTGCTTGATTCCAGAACTTATCTATTGACACCCTTTATGTGACTTGGTAGTCTTCATACGAATGAAATAATGTAAGGACTTTAGAAGCAACATAAAATTGAAAATCCATGAAGTCAGTTTGAACATAACATTACATTGATGTATACTAATTTCCATTCATTGTGTTAATGCTGTTCTCGCGGCAGGTTATATCCTGCTTGGAATATATGATAAAACTTTTGATTTTCCTCCACCCGTGAGAAAGTTGCTGGTTCCTTGTGGAAAGTCAAGTTAGTACTGTCTACAGTCCAGGAAAACTTATGTGAATCAGCCATCATATGTAACTGAAAAATGGTTTAGAAATGACAAAAGATCTGAATGAACATAACATTATTATAATGCCTGCATCAAACATCGAATTATTCGGACATGATGTAAGCAGCCATTAATAATTCCCCCACATTAATTATAGTGGAGACATACTGATTTTATGCTGGGTGGAAAGTTTGTCCGCGCTAGTTATCCTTTACCATCAGTCAGATTTCAATTAACCTTCACATGAATACTTGGTACCAAGCCTAGTTATGCATAGTGTCAGGATTTTTAAGTCAGATAGTTTTTGTCGGAGTTACTCCCCTTTGTTGGAAACATACGTTTTTGTGTCAAAATGCTTTCTAGTTTAATATTATATTGATAAATGCACATACATGTTGATCGATTTCTCTGCAATTTGAAATGCCTTTCATCAAATTTTGAAGTTTAAACTAGACGCATATTCTGTAAACTAGCATTAATTTAATGCTGTAATTAGTCCCCTACCAGTTTTTGACCGGAGGGGACTAAAGGTTTGCCCTACGTCCGTCAGTCAGTCCGTCAGTCAAAAAATCTGGATCCTGACATAACTCAAACAGTTTTCAAGCTAGGTTTATAAAACTTAGTATGTGGATAGGGGGCAATGAGGGGATAATGCAAGTCCAAACATATTGTGATTCTGACAAAAATTGTGGTTGCTATGGCAACAGAAGTTGCTATGGCAACAGAAACATTGAAAATGGCTTAAAACCGGTAGGGGACTTCTGTATTGCTTGCAATTCTTAATGACTTGTTATTTTTGGTTCTTTCTTCAGATTGAAATGGCTCAGAAAGTGTTAAGTACAGATATGGGAAACTTAATCAGTGCAATGAAGTTAGCGCAGCATTACAGTACGACAGCTATGGATGGAGAATATCGTAAAAATATGTTAAAAGCTGCTCATGTAATCGCTATGGACTCAAAAAATCTTCTTGATGCTGTTGATAATGTGAAACTTAGTCAATTAACTGTTCTCAACAGATGATTAGTTTTAATTTAACGCTGTTTGGTGCTTAATAGTGCAAAAAATGTGTTTGCAAATAGCCTGATATTACTCGACAACTACAGGGTGTGTGCCGTACGGAGGATGCAGTTGTATTATACTGGAATAGTTTACTTGACTACTACAGGGTGTGCCGTGTGGAGGATACAGTGGTATTGTACAAGAACTGTGTTAACACAATTACAGTACCGGTCAATGGATGCATTAAATGAGGCCTTTCAAAGGAGGTGGCTGTTTACCAGAGGTGCATTTGGTATATTAACAACTCATTTGGGCTGTCCTTAAACGAATCTTTAAGACAAACTTAAAAATTCTTTGTTTTGAGTTGCCCTACCTACTCACAAAAATCCAGCAACCCAAGTTTTTTTGTGCATGCCAGGAGACTTTTATGGTTTCTACAGTAATTGGGATTATGGTTTTACCTCGGTCTATCAACATTTATTTATTATTGTTCAAAAATAAATCATAAGACTCGTAATTTATTATCTTCGGCCTTATTGATATTATGCACATGTTTTAATTGAGTGATACACATACATTATATTGAGACCAATTTTTCTAGGTGTACAAAAATTGTTAGGTTCCTGTAACATGCCCAAAAACTATTTGTTGATAACAAAAGTCCACTAAGAAATTTTCAAAATCCCTAATATTTTCACTCGTCAAATGTCTGAAATTCTGAATTTGCTTCCTTTTCAACCTGTTGAAATATCGACTTATACAGTCTATTGGTAGAGTTCGGAACAAACCGACTGTTTTACATTATGATAGAGTTTTCACACGCCAAATGTCTTGAAATTCAGAATTTGCTAATTTATAGCCTGTGAAAATATCCACTTACACAGTAAGTAATCAAGAGTTCCGAGCCTTCACACTGTGACAGTGTTACATTATGACAGAAAATATCTGCTTCTGTTGTGTATGTGTGATGGTTTCTAGAAGTGCCATCTGGCCCCGATCTCCCGAAACATCTCAATCTTAGCTAAATCATCCCTCAAATATTGTTACATATTTTTTTAATTAATTTCCATGCTAGATAGGAAACAAAAATAGGTCTCACAAAACGCTGTACTGGGCCTATTATAGTAATCTTTAAAGAGTTTCAACTTCAGATTTGTCTCAAACTCAAGACTGAGTGAAATCTCAATTTGAGCTATAGATGCTTCGAGAGATTTTTGCCTCTTGTATATGTTACCCAGCCTAGTGCTTCACAATGTACCAATGATTATTTCTGAATGCAGGTTTTATCACTTGGGGATTTTTTAGGGACATTTAGTCACTAGGAGTTTTTAGGGAATTTAATCACAGGGGATGTTTAGGGCGTTTATTCACTTCAGTATTTATTATACATTGTATAAGCATTGTTAATATTCAGTGTATTAAGTATTCATGTTGTTACTGTTTATCACCACCATCTATGTTGATATTTGCATGATGTTTAATGTGCATCAACTTAGAGAACTGAAAGTCAAGGTTATCTAATTTAGTTGAGGGCGTATCTATTAAAATGGGGATTAGTCATTGCTTGATTATAACCCAATTGTTCGTTTAACAGGGTTGGGGGAAATATTTATTTTTTCATTAACTTGATATATTTGTGTTCCATATTCCGATTTGGACTTGTATCATTTCTTAAATTTTGAAATAGTATTTTGAAATATTTTACTTTTTTATTTTAAAGAAAATAAAAAAAGTTGGGAGGTAGATTTTGATGATTTTATTTGTTCTGGCTTGATTGTAAGTACTTTTATTTATTGCACTGTTTCATTGGCAGATAAATTCAAAGATTAAACACTTGTTGGATGTATTTTACTATAGTGATTATTATGATGGTCAAAAATCGTGTACTTACTACACCTTAAAATGATGTTCACAAATTGCAAATGTACTATACATTGAAAATATGTCAAAAGATTTTTTTACATACCATACATTGGAAAAATGTTCATAAATTGTTCACACATACTATACAGGGTGTTAAAAAAGTTTGTTCCCAATGTTTAAGTTTGAATAAAAAAATTCTGACATCACTGAAGAATGTTAAATTTTAGGTTAAATTCTAGCCGGTGTTACCATTGTTCTTATCTTTCTGGCATTAAATGAAGCTATTAGAGTAAGAAATTAATATTTGACACTGCGTACATAGTTCAGAAAAAATGGTAAGAATTTAAATTTTGAGAACAAACTCTTTTAACACCCTGTATATTGATATATAATTATACACTTCAAATTATTCAAATATCAAGTAAAACATTATTTTTATACCCCCGCACAACGAGTTGTAAGGGGGGTATACTGGATTCAGCTTGTCTGTCCATCAGTCTGTAGACGCATTCTTGTGAACGCAACTCCTCCTACAGTTTTGGCAGGATTTTGCTCAAACTTTCACAGATGAACAACCTCAACATATAGATGTGCATGAAGAAAGGAATTTTGGCGGAATTATGGCCCTTTGCCGGGGGGGGGGGGGGGTATATTAGTCTGCCAAATGGCGACAGCTCTAGTTATTGTTGCTCAACATGTGTAAATTATGTATAAATGTATAGAATACCTACCTACATGTACCACCAACATATACCTAGTCATGTAAACATACTCCTCTTTTTATACACGACTACAATATAATTATATCGTCCATTTTATGCTAATGTTAAATCAGGCAAATAATGTATTGTCTCTCAATAGGAAAAAATATAATAGAATAAATAAATAACACTGACTCTTCTTTCAAATTTTGTAGCTCATGCTCTAAATCAGGAATTTTTAATTAGATCTACTTATATTTAAGTGACATCTATCTTGTTTATAATGTTGTTATCAAAATCATAATTATTAATTAATAAATTATAATTAATTAGAAATTCCTGATGAAGAGCATGAGCTTGAAAATTTGAAAGAAGAGTCAAGTGTTATTTATTTATTCTAAAGTCAGACATATTTGTGGGTATTAAATTTCATTGATTTTGTGAAAGAACTTGATCACAAAATAAATTCCATGGAATAATTAACTTTAGAAATATACTTGTTTCCTTCCAACCGCACAAAATTGCATATTTTACTAAAATCCCCCAAAAAAGACTGATTTTACAGAGTTTTTTATGTTTGAGCCAGTATATTCATAAAGCATTTAACAATCATCAGAAAGTTGTCTCATCACCCTGGTCAACCTCAACAATACCCTACATGATGACAGGAGTTGTATCTCCATGACAGACAAAGGTGCAGTTATTGAGACGCTATACCTGTTGTTACATCCTATAGACTGATGTTGATGAGATTCAACATTGATTGTAACAGAAGTTCCACCAGGCCCCCATCTCCAAAAGGATCTCAATTTGAGTTAAATCTCATCTCACATATTGTCATTCATCTTTTAAGTTATTTCCATGGGAAAATGGACTCTAAATTGGCATCACAAAACTGACACGGTATTCTGCGTTTATTACAGTAAAACGTCAAGATCACAAACTTCTGATGTATCTAAAATTCAGATTCTGATTTGAGAAAATCTCAATTTGAGCTGAGATTTCTACTTGAGATGCTTTGGGAGATCGGGGCCAGGCTGAAAATGCTGTAAATTGACACTTTGCAAATATTTATCGGATCTCAACTGTGTAAGTATACCGGTCTATATCAAGTTCTACACATTTGAATTTTCTAAGTTATATATTACTTATATTAAAACTGATCATCCTTCAGACATTGTACATATTCAGTTTACTACCTGATAATAGTTACCGGGCCCCTGTCCGAACATGATGAAGGGGAAGTTGGATTTTCTGGGAGTTCCAGTTTTCAGAGAATCCATGCCTAAGATGATGGTAGTCGGAAAACCCTCTTAACCAGACTTTTTGTCTGGTCTGGATTCGAGGGTTTTACTGTACTCATAGGTACTATTTAATTAAAGCATTTACGAAAATAGAAAACTAGCACTCAAATATAAATTCCTTATGATGCTTTTACAACAACAAATAGGGGCCTTGTTTGTATGGGTTCATTATGAATCATTGTTAATATGTTGCAGATCCGTTTACCACAATTTGTAGATGCTAAAGAATTATGAGGAATTGAAATTTTATCGTAAATTTTTAAGATTTTCGTAAATGTTTTCATGAAACAGTACCATAATGTTTAGATCATGCGTCAGTATAGTCCGGTTATCAGGTTGGTCACTTGTATACAAACATTGCAAGATCATAACATTGTATTTCTATTGTTTTGATTATTTCAATTGGAGAAAAAGGCAGTGAAAACCAATACCTTATTTACTAAGCTATGTGTACATACAAATACACATAATGTCTATTAAAATAATACATTAAAAAGACAAAATGTAATGTTTATATACACATTGTTATGTAAACAAAGTGACTGACCTGATTAATCGATTTATACTTTGTATGTTTCAACTATTTGTAAAGAAACCATTAACTTATATAATTGTTGTAGACAATGTAAACAATGTATAGTCTTATTGTGTGTAAGTTATTTTTCTGTACAAAATTGTCGTCAAAATTTTCAACATACATTTCAACATATTGTTATAAATGCAATATTAAAATACTAAAACTATGAATCACGTGTCGCTTTGAATTTTTTGCTATCATTGAACTAGTGCAAAACTCATGATGGCCCCCATATATTATTATCTGAACAAATTAACTTGGTCCTCGACCATCATGCATGAATATATAACAAGTTAAGTGTTTGTACACCTCATGCAGGTTCGTAATACTCCCCTCTTATGAAAAACAGGCCAAAGTTAGTGCAACTAGGATAATGTGATGTTTAAAAACTTGAATCTGTTTGGTCAACTGTTGCAAAATTGCTTTACAAATTACTAAAGTAAACAGACATGGTCAGTTTTGTACTAAAAACATTACTGATAAATCGTGCACATCTGATTAATCCACCTTTGTGGAACATACCAATTTTCTCGCCATTTTCATTATCGTGGGCGCAATATAGATACCGATGTAGGCAATATGAGAGATCATGTTTGTAAATAAGGGTATTCATACCACCAGCTAGCTATTGGTGAATGGCAGGTTTTTATTGTTCATTTAGCCAATAGATTGCTGGTGGGCATTTTGCATATGAATACGGTGATCTCCTATAAATCAACTGTTAAATTATGCTACTAGAAGATAAGAGGAACCGGTTTATTTGTGTGCAACTGTAATGCCTACAAGCTACGGGTATGTGAGCACTGAAATCTATCAGTACTGCAATATTCTACCACCGTGGGTAAGGGTTAGTTCCCTTGAAAGGACCATCTGACACTAGTATCACTGTATGTGGCATATAAGGGAAACTAGAAAGATCTGAACACTTGTTGGGAGTCTACGTAACTTCTGATTCCAGGAAATAGGGTGGTTTCGTCATGTGACGCCACATACAGGGTCATGTGATACCATTAAAGCCTGTGTCACATCAGCTGCATGATAAGTCGGTTGCAGATATTCATACTCCCAAAAATAAAACTGCATCCAGGCTGATGTACAATGGTCATTCGGCTGATTTGCAATATTATAATGAGAAAATTGCCACTGCAAATCAAAGACAAGACTGCGTTCATTAAACGCTTATGCCCCCATGGAAGCCTAGTCCATAAAAAAAGCTAAGTCAATCAGGGGCCATAATTCTGTTAAAATGTTGGATAGGGTTACATGGCTTTGACCATGTAAGGGGCTTATAATGGTAAACAAGTATGTCAAATTTAAAGACAACGCCTTGATGTAAGACGAAATTTGGGTTCACAAGAATTGGACGCTTAATAAGTCTAAGTCATATTAATGCTAGAAGAAACGGTCAATTTGGGTTAACCAAGAATTTAGCCCTTCAATAAGTCCAAAATTAGGTAAATGTGAAGGACAAAATGGGGTCAGGTGATACAGGCATGTGGTGAGTGTTCGTATACAACATCCATGCAAGTATGGAACCTTTGTAGCAAGCCATAATGATGCTAGAAAAAACGGTCAATTTGGGTTAAAGAACGAACGGACAGGTGAATCACTATATGCCTCTCGATCTATCGATACCATGGCATAAAAAACTGCACAAAAAGCTGGCTTGTCGAGAATTAGGATTTCGTCAGACAGCCTTGGCAGTCATATGAAACATGAGCGATTTCCCCAAAATGTGCCCAAAAGGTAAATGTAGACATCTTGATACAATAAAAGGAAAACAAGATGGTTTTGAAAGATTATATTTCATAAATAAGCAAACAAATCTTAACAGAGGAGCAGAAAATAGAAGCCCATATTGACTAGGATCCTAGCGTAAGGTTACCTTAATTATGGTAGATATTGCAGCACAAGTTATCAACCCTTTACTCCATAAACCTACAATCTATTTGCCTACAGCAAGTCACTGTTGTTCACAATTTCAATGCTGGTTAATGTAAACCTAGAAATTATTTCGCACGATTAACATTTGCGGAGTTCGCGAGTGGTAGAATTTCGCAAAATTAAGTCGACCCAAAAGCGCTAAAAACATTAATATGAACTTTGCGGGAAACTTAAAAACGCGAAACTTTGTAGTCGCCAATACGCTGACGATTGGCAAAACGCGAAAGTAAACTGGTTTACAGTATTTGAAATTATAAAGAGATGTGACCACCACTAATACACAACATTTCAACAAATAACTTATTTTGTACAAACAAGTTCATTGTTTCTAGTGCAGCAAATCAGGATTTCCGGACTATTCCGAAATTTGTAAAACACCTGGTATAGATGCGTATAAATAGGTAAATATATCCATGGAGCAAAGGGATTAGTACCAGATTCGGATAGATCATAGATCACTGGTAGGTTAATCATTATTCACAGATCACTGGATAGGGTTATTAACACTGTCCAGCAAGTTAGTTTTATGATCCGATACATTAGGAGACATCTCGTAGTTGCAAATTGTCACTTCATGTCTGTGCGCCTGAAACAAAACAGAAATAACATGAAATCTTAGGACACAGAATAGCTTGGAGAATTTGACCTGATCCTGACCTTTGTGCATGAATATATTACAAGGTTCTTGTGTTGAATATATAAATTTCCGCAAGCAAATCGTGACATATCGGTTCTTTAGATTTGTATTGCACTTTGAGCGTCTTCGTGATACTCCCCGCTTACGAAAACATATATCCGGGGTAATGAATATTGACATGATATCAGCTGTTGAGTTACGCTAATAGAAGGTTAAGGATCGTGTCAAATTCTCTGGACTATACCATGTTCAAAACAGTTAATACCTTGGCCTAGATTGCACACAGACAAACATTGTAACCAAGTTCAATACAGATTAGGTGAAAACTTTTACCTCTACAGTATTTACGAATCAAAATGTTAACAAGGTTTGCTGAACACAAAACATAGGTTGAATACAATAGTTCGCCTTGAACGGTTTGTGAGCAAAAATAGTGAACATGAATAACTGTCATTGACCGTTGAACAATGACTAAATAACAATCTTTCAAACTTCTCAGAAAAATAGCATATCGGCTAAAAATGTAGCTCGAGATATATGAAAGTTGGTAACTAGCTAAATTTATTTTCAGTACATAAAATATGCATTCGAAATCGACCAAGATTTCATCCAAACAAACATTCTGACCCATTTTCATGAAGATCCAGCATGGGTGTGGGTATAGTACAATAGCTCACTGTAGTCAACACAAAGACGGATGTCTCTCACCAGGGGCAATAACTCAAGGCAAATATCTTCCAACCAAAATTCCTGTATAATATATGGACAACTAGGCTCGGTACCAAGCAATCATAGGAAGGGTAATTAAAAATCCGACCTGTGGTTAAGGAGAACAAACGAAGACAAACTTTGTGACATCTACCCATCCAAACAGAAATCCAGCACAAAATCAATATGTTACCCCCACTATATGTGGGAGACATAGTCTGACATACATATAATAATTACCTCAGCAAAATCCCCTTTCAATCCAATATAGTAAACTTTAGAAGTTTCTGCACCAAAGTTAGAAGGAAAATGAAGAGATATACTTGAACACTGGTTGAATCTTGTCACTCTGAAATAGGAATATACACAGAAACTAAAATGTTATGTTACATTTTGATTTTACGTACTTAGATGAACTCTTTCATGCCCGAGCATTTCAGCTTTAGAAGCTATCACCTGATTTTAGGTATTATTTCTGAGTTGGATAAATATTAAAGATATTTAAGTGTAATAGTATGGAAAGGATCAGATAAAAATTAATCAATCTTTGGAAATACATGATGTCACATATAAAGGATTTTATATAAGACTAAACAAATTAATATGTGGCTCATGTTACATATCGAGAAAAATAGTAAAAGTAAATAGGGAATATTGTATGTACTGAAATATCAAAGATTTGCGGTGACATCCAGAAAACTCCAATAAAATGTTAAGGGTAGAGGCAAAAACATATGGTAACTAGGGTTACCAGATCCCCAATATTTTTTTTCAGTTTTGGCCTAAAATAGGAATATAAGCTTTATCCATATAAAGTTGAAAACAGAAATACAAATCGAGAGCTCAGTGCAAAACTATATAAATTGATGTAGTTACAATAGTTTTGCACAGGGCCCTCGAAATACAGTTACCGTAACTCTACTGAAAACTAAAACTATTTTTTTTTTTACTTTGTGGTATATTCGAGAGCACCATTTGGATCTGGATGTAATTCAAACTCTTGATCAGGTGTACATTCTGCATCATCAAATGTCATATTTGGTCGATTCTTAAACCTGGAATGAGATCAAACTGGGTAAGTTTTTGACATAAAAACTTAATTCTCCCCCGGGGGGAAAAATCATCTGACCTAGAATTCCTGACAATCTGCGCAAATAGGTATTCACACGAGGTTTCATGGAAATCTCACCAGTGGTTAAAGGAAAGCAAGTACAGAAAACTACAAGAAATCCTTCCAGAATATTAACACTCAAACAAAAGGAGCGGGATTAATATAAGTTTCAAAAACTTGTTTCCCAATCCTTTAACAATTGTAATTTATAATACACATGTTGTAAAATATTTTCTGAATAAATACTGTTTAAACTAACAAACAAAAGGGAGACAATTTAGATTCAGACAAAGTGAGATAATTTATAAAAAGGGGGGCAATTTAGATACTGTTTTACCAAAGCACTTACGGCAATCGTAAACTTACGTTCAAATTTAAATTCTTTATAACTCTTTAACAGATACCAATTCTGATAAAGGGTTGTTTAATACTAAATAATAATCAGTCAATGAATCGTACAAACAATATCAGTAACCAATATGTAGGTTTTAAAGAATAATTAAGAATTTAAATTTGGACGTTAGTTTAAGTTTTCCGTAAGTGCTTTGATAAAACAGTACCCTGGCGCTAATTTATATAAAGGGAGGCAATTTATAGACAGGCAAAGGGAAGTTATATATGACAAAGGGAAACAACTTACACTCTCATTTTATTAGGATGTGTATCTTCTTCACCACCAATCAATATTATACCTTTTAACTTCACACTGCCAGTAAACCTGTAAATTACAACAAGAAATGTGTCGTTGCAATTGAATGATATTAAATATCCTGGCTGTAAAATAATTGATGTGATCTTATTATTAGCATTTCTTTTAATGTTTATATGGGTTTAACACTGTTTTGCAACAAGTTTTCGGTTATATATGTCAAGTCAAGTCACTAAACCAATTTTCCTGAATATCCTTACCAGTACAATCATACCCTTCCATAAGGAAACAGCAACTTCTCCACATGACGAGGAAAATCAGCATTATTGTCACCAAATTGTTTGTGGAAGGATGCGATCTGTTGCGATCAGGAATCATTTTTGGTTCGCTTGGTTAAGAATTGAGTGCACTTACCACTGGACCATGGCTGCAGCAAACTGAACATTACTCAGGGGTTTCAACAAAGCGAAATGAAAAATCAGGAAAATCATGCGCGGCCAAACAGTTTTACCCAACAAGAGGCCTTCAACTACATTGTTTTCACAATTAGCTCAGTTTGTATTAAAGAAATTCCTTCAGAGCAGATTAAGTTTTCCATAACTTTGCCATTTCTTGAGATATTTTCATCAAATAACATGCATCTGGGTCAGAAGCCATAGCTCTTTCAGGAATGATAAATCCAGAAATCCTGATAAATCAGGAAAATTTACACCCCTGATTACTGTATTTGTTATACTTACGGAATAATGAATAATAGCTCTTCATCACAATCACTTTCAACAAACTGAAATAAATAGGAACACATATATACAGGGTAACCCAAATAACTAATAACACATTTAATTGAAATAGATAATAACACATCATAAAATTGATAAAAATATTAACATACAATTAAAATAAATGTGAACACAACAAATTATAACTCAAATAAATTATAACACAGATTTATCTGAAATAAATAAGAATGGATAATGAAAATAAATAAAAAATATTTAATTAACATCTTCTGCGTTGATATTCCAATCTGTTTATTATCATTTGTAGCCGGGGTACAGGTATGTGGTAATAAACTGATAGGCTTATTTACAAAGTTGCTTGGTAGGGCAGAGGTAGTCCCAGTTGAGTTGATTTTTTCACTAACAGTTACAAACAACACCCAAAGTGATCATACATGTATACAAAATTATATGGCTACTGCTACAATGTTTCCCAGACTCATCAGTTCAAACCGTTTTAAAAAAACATGATTAATAAACTGATTTTCATGCAAGTCAGTGATTTTTCTTGAAAAAAATTACACTGCCGTGCCTATGAAGTTGGGAAAATTTAGCGCAACAAATCGCAAAATTGGAATTATTAAAAAGATTGTTTCAAGTATTAATTGTCCATAATTTTGCCATTTCTACTGATTATACTTAACTGTTATGTAGCAAAGGCTTCAGCCAGTTTCAAAATCTATTGTTCTGGCTTAAAACAGCTTTACAAATAAGTTGCTTTTATACCAGTAGGAACCAAAGGGGAATGTAGGAACCAAAGGGGAATGTATGCATTCTTTTTGGGAAAAATTGGTAACATTTTGGAAAAAATGGGATTTTTTTTGCTAGGGGAAGGTGCCTGTTTTTGGCCCTAAAAATTGGCCAAAAAAAATCACTGCAAATACATGTACCTTCTCCTTATCCATACGTTGATCCCAAGGTTTGAACACTTGTTTGGCTGACCCATCCACAGATTCATTCAGACATTGTACTCGTTCAGTATCAATTTTTAGATACAAACTATATGCAGCGGACCTTTCAGCATCTGTCACATGATCATGATCGTGTCCATCACATCCACCATGACTGTGTCCATGACCATGTCCGGACATCTGAAGGTTAAGAACGGTTGTTATTACTAAATATGGTATGTTTATTTTACATTTGTATTTCAACAAGAAAATCCTTTTCAGTTTTAAAACAGGAGGGCTACATGTATGATGGCCATGCATGGATCTAAATGGGGAGGGGCAGGGTCAAGGCCTGCACATAATCTCCGCGAGGGGGTGATGCAGTATACATAGATAGATAGATAGATAGATAAGGCTTCCCTGGAATTTCGGCAATGTCGTGTTACAAAATTACAGAAGTTTGACATATTAACACAACGATTATAAATTATTTTACACTATTCTCGCGCACCATGACATAATGGTCAGATTTGACAGCTTCACGTATAATAATATAGATACTCAAATATCATGCTGATTCAGATATTTATTATTCGAATTTATTAATGATCAAGCTCTTACAACTTATACCAATCACTCTCGACACCTCATTCCTGATGAATTTCCATCACAAAGAGATGATTGAATTTCCATATTAGACCTTCAATAAACACGGACATGAAAAACATCAGACATGAACTAAATTACTATAAAAAGATATCCGAATCCGCTTGTCCGAAACTGAACCAAATACAACAACACGCAGTAATCCTATAAAGAGAGAATGACAGTACAATTTCAGATGTGTCATATAATGGACAAATAAAAATACTTTCAAAACCTGTAAAATAGTTTCAGGAAAATACTTACATTAAACAATAAAAAGTGTTTTAACTTTTAGTAGCAGCAGCAAAAACAAACCGGTGACGCGTAATAATTAGCTAGCCGTGATTATTACTCTTATAGTCGTGCGTTCCTAAGATTATGCCATAACAAGTTCCAGTGCAACTCACACCCGCATTTCATTTATATAATTTCACTGATCTATTACTAAAAGCGTAGTTTGCTATCAATTGAATCATTTGAGCCGGTAAAGAAGGGTAAAAATTATGTTGAAACAACCCCTGAAAAAAACAAACAGTGCGAGCCTCGTTTTCATATTCATATCCGGCGGATGGCAACTAAATTTTACATACTGTAGAATGAGAACGACGCTGTTTATTTAACTGACACCTTAATTCTGAGGATAATTACATCCGTTTAAGGTAGGATCAATACTTGTGTATATTCGTTACACATTTGTCTGCTTTTAATTCAATTTTACGGAACTGTTCGGTAAAAATCGCCATGTAAACATGTGTTGCTAACCACGCTTTCTCAAAGTTTCTGCTTAAAGAAGTGGGCGGGGGTGATGTAAATAAACAATAACACACACGAAGCCATTGGAACTCACTGAGTTCCTGAATTCAAGACTGTGTCCGAAGAAACTGGTTTTTATAGTTTTTAATCATTTTTGTACCTGGCATTGTCTTGCAGTTGGATAAGGTGTGGAATTTCATACTTCTGAATTCCTGTCATCATTTAAGGAGCTGTGTGAATAGCCGTCTGTCTCTTTGTATTGACAAGGTTGATGTTAAGTTTCGGGGGCCAAAGTTGTGCTTGTTCGTCTGCCAGTCCCAACATGTTGTGGCACATAATTTTAACAGTAATTGAGCTACAATTGTCAAAACTTGGAATATTAGTCAGCATGTGTGGATCAAGATTACTAGAGTTGTGGCCCTTGAAATGATGGAAAGTTCTTGTGTCAATTATAACTCTATAAAATTTTAGCTATAGTCATAACACATCATAAGATTAATCAACATATGTAACTCTAGGTAGTTAGACTAAAATTTGATCAGTATTAGAAGAGTTGTGGCACTTGAATTCATGAAATTTTGCTTGTGTCGCTTAAAACTCTGAAAGTAGCTACAGTCGTCAAAATTAGCTTTAGTCGTCAAAACTTCATGATAATATTTATCAGTATGTGTCTATAGTTGCGACCTATGTGTATTTTGATTCAGATTCACCCATTATTAGCATAGTTGTGGCCCTTGATAAATTGATAAAAGTTTGCTTGTGTCGCTAAAACCTCTGAAAGTAGCTACAGTCATCAAACTTCATATGAACATTAGTTAATATGTGTTGTTGCAACCTTTTTTATTTTGATTTTGATTCATTCAGTAGTAACAGAGTTGAAGCCCTTGAATTGATGAAATGTTCCATCTTGTTAAACTCTGAAAATATTTGAGCTACAGTTATCATCATTCTTCATAGACATATTATTTGACAGCATGTTTAGTTACACATACTTGTATTTTGATTCGTATTCATCCAGTATTAGAAGAGTTATAGCCCTTGACATGGTAAAATGGCATGTTAGGACATCCATGTCCTATGGACCAATTTCTTGTTTTTGCTTTTTTCTTAAGTCAAGTGGTCCATATTGAAATTGATACTTGCTGTCAAATATATAATCCACTATATAAGCAGCGACTTTAGATTACATGCCATCTATAGTCTCTGAAATAAGTGAATAAAGTCATTATTACTATTATTATTATTATTAAATGTTTGTAAACATTATTCCAGTCCCATGTCTTAAAGGATTAACATGGAAAAAAGATCCACAGTAAGGACATACTGCCAAGACTTGAAGTTTTATTCAGCTCAAGCTATTTAAGGTTTACCACCTTTGTAATTGTAAACAGTTACAAATTACAATGCACTGAAATTTAATTTTAAAAGGATTATTTGATTCATACTCGTATTAACTTAATTCTTATGTGGGTGACTATTTGGTTTAGGTCCAAGATCATTTTTGCTAATCAAATTCCATGAATTTATTTTGAGTTGGCCTAATATAAGTTTTTTAAAATCATACAAATGATATTTTTAGTTACTGGAGGATAGTTTACTATTCCATACTTATACTTGATTCTCATTGACCTGATCCTCTCATCGACCGAGCCCTATTTATTTTGGCCAAATATATGCATGTGTTGTGTAGGTTGCTATCCAAAACATATGCAAGTTTGATGGTGGACTATTTCCTGTTGCTGCAATAATAAAATGTGCATAAAACACATTTAAACAATTTTTGTTCACTGATTTACAACCAACACTTAAACATTCTTTTTTAACACCTAAGCTTGCTACCATGAGTTTTTGTCAACATACTCATCCAGATTTATTAAAGTCTGTGAATAGCATCTATGATGAATAAATGTTATGTTAACAACTTTATAAAAAAATCAATCTGTGAGTTTATTATAGACAGACCAATCAGAAGGATCGATGAGAAAGTTTCCGAATGATGTAGGCTCTTGACTGGTTACGTACTTGCTTTACAGTAAATATTTTAAGATAAAAACTAATTCATGGCAAAAATGTTTCATTTTACTATAGTTCAGTAATTTTTCAGTCAGTAAATAAAAATAAGTTGCAGAGCAAACGTTTCAAAGTGTGCATGATATCTCTTAAGGGATCAACTCCACGAGAAAGCAGTATATAACTACATGGCGTTGGCTTCCTCGAATGGGTAGCTTTGAGGTATTTTTATTTAAAGCTGTTATGTTCTAAGAGACCCTGCATTCGTAAACAAGAGTATGCAGGGTTTTTATTATTAACATTGATAACAGACTGACAGAAAATAACATCCAATTAGGCCAGGGCCTCTTTCTATTTCTTTGTCTTTTTGGACGTCACTGTGTCCTTGTATCATCTCATGATCTATTTAAGGATTCACTCTGATTATCTGAGAATTTCCATGTGAAGTGTTTAATGGTGCCTTCGATCTACAGTGTAAATATTTGTAAACATAAAACGCTTGCCAGTGTTTGTTGTCAGTATGTTAAGATAAGACTTAAACATACAGAATGTGTACGGTGTAGAAATCATTGGAATTTTATTAATCTATTTGTAAACACTATTTGCATACACAATAAACGCATGCAAATTCAAGCGGCAGTTTTAACACTGTGCTCCTGAATAATTGTGCTAAAAAAAAACCTTCATATAAAAACAATATATATATATAACTATCAACTTTGTTGATTTTAAGTTTGATAACACTCTAAGGTTACACTTACAAGAAGGTACAAAGCAACAGTTACTGCTGTAGATTAATCATAGTACCAGTCCAATTATGCTGTACCTCATTGGAAATTTCTTTTGGTCTTAACACATTTTACCTGTCAGTTGTCTTTAGAATGCAATGTTTTCTTTTACATATAACACTTGTAAAAACTATAGTAATAACTACTGATTAATCTGTTTATTAATCATATGAATACCAATTGATGAACCTGTTTATTTTAAGACTTCCTGACAATTAAAGCTGTTAATTTGAAAACTACCAGAAAATTAAACCTGTTCATTTGAAGACTTCCTGACAATTAAACCTGTTCATTTGAAGACTACCTGACAATTAAACCTGTTCATATGGAGACTACCTGATAATTAAATCTGTTTATTTGAAGACAACCTGACAATTAAACCTGTTTATTTGAAGACTACCTGACAATTAAACCTGTTCATATGAAGACTACCTGACAATTAAACCTGTTTATTTGAAGACTACCTGACAATTAAACCTGTTCATATGAAGACTACCTGACAATTAAACTTGTTTATTTGAAGACAACCTGACAATTAAACCTGTTTATTTGAAGACTACCTGACAATTAAACTTGTTTATTTGAAGACTACCTGACAATTAAACCTGTTCATATGAAGACTACCTGACAATTAAACCTGTTTATTTGAAGACTACCTGACAATTAAACCTGTTCATATGAAGACTACCTGACAATTAAACTTGTTTATTTGAAGACTACCTGACAATTAAACCTGTTTATTTGAAGACTACCTGACAATTAAACCAGTTCATTTGAAGACTACTGCTGGTTCGCCCGGTGTCAGCATAACCTGACTGCATACCCGGTAGTCTCGTCTCCATTTGACTGAAATACCGTTGACAAGTGGGATTGAAAACAATATTTAAAGAAATAATTTGAATTTATAGTAGATCATCAATGACTTGTATTAATGTTTTGTTTTTTTGATTAATAATGTTGTGAAGATGACTACTCTACTCCTAAGGCATAATGATGACAAAAACGTATAATTTTGATAAATTTGTATACATAATATGTTAAATTTAATCAATATCTTTGTATGTTTATTTCACTATAAAATATAATACTGCCATAAATGAACGATTGGTATATTCAACGTTACCATTCATTATTGGCCATGATATTTTATATATTCATTTATATAATGCAAATTGATTAAAAATCTATTTAAAATTTTGTCATCAAATCTCTATTGAACATTTTGATACAGTGCAGCATACAAACTAACACCATGCTCAAAGATCTTTGATATTTGTGGGATATTCATTGGGTGACATTTTCAGTAAATTTTCAGAGAAAATTTCACTAAATGGCACTTTCAAAATTATGGTAATAAATAATCATAATCAGTAGGACCATCTTTTTTCTGACAGAATATGGATTTTTTTATAAGAATCAAAAAGGTTTGTCACATTAGAAGAGAAATAGGGGAACGGAGATAATAAGTTTGTCACATTAGGAGAGAAATAGGGGAAGGGAGATAATAAGTTTGTCACATTAGGAGAGAAATAGGGGAAGGGAGATAATAAGTTTGTCACATTAGGAGAGAAATAGGGGAAGGGAGATAATAATCTAGGAATTGATTTCTTCTGCTGTCTAGTCTAATAACGCTTTGTAAGGACATAATGTTTATGGTATGTGCACATAAATGTACCCTAGAATTTATATACTTTGATCCTAAAGATTTTAAGGTGTTTAAAAAATTATCTATTTTTATTATTTTTATACTTTTCAAAGGAAAGTGCACTTTTCTTTATGTTTAAAATATCATCGGCCTAATAACGTACCCTTATTTTTGGCATGTTAACAGTTAGAAACAAACAATTTGTTTAGGAATATGACATGTAATGGTTCATGTGGGTACATACGATGTAAATTCTTTGGAGACATTAATTTTTGTCTTGGCTTTACATGTAGTAGTGTAGAAGAACATGTTTTATCCATTATTAGACTATATTACATCGGCCAATATTCCTCACACTCTGACGGGGAATTGATTAATTATGACTATCACATTAAACTGTCAGTATCTCGATAATACCAGTAGTTTAAGTAATTTGTTCATCATTGAATGGTCTTACGGATTTCACACACTAATGGACACTTTTGAAAATGTATTAAAATATTATCTCATTTTAATATACATCATATTTGACACTCGTTTTCAAAATTTGAAGAGATTTTGGCGTCAGTTAAGGAAAATATTCACAATTGTGTATTGTTGGGAATGCGGCCAAAGTAGGCCTTTAAGTTTACCAAAAGAAACAAAATACACGTGCAATTTTGCTTTTTCAATTTATTTGTTGATTAAAACAATTGAACAGACATTATACTTAACATAAATGATAAGTTTGTGGTATTTCTTAACTCAATAATATCAACTGCCTTAATTCATGATAGAAACCTTTAGTGCATCTCAAAAACCTAAGTGTACAGTGGCTCACAAGGAATGACTGGTCCTGCCAAAGAGAGACAGGAGAAAAATGTCCCCGTCTCCGTAAAAACGTCAAGAGTTTGCCTTCGTTAAATAAAGGAATGCATTAATTATTTAGCACAAGCAAAAATAAAAATCCATCAACCATTTTAAAAGTACCAGCAAAAATGTAACCCAAATTGAGATTTTCTGTTGACAATTTTGGCAACAAATATTAGCTTAGCTTTTGTCACATGGGTTTGCCACAGTGAATAATATATTCCAGTTCGTAAACTGGATAGGAAACTATATAAATTATGTGAAGTTGAAGTGTACCTTGAAAGTAATAAGTCTGGTTTGTGTTGGGTGTATGGCCTCCATTTGTTTAAAAGATTACTACGTACTTACCACTTTTGAATCACTGTACATTTGATAAACATTGTAGCATTGACTGATCATATATCAATATTTGAAAATTTACCTTTGACTTAGTTGTCATGGCTAGGCCATTGATAGTTGACGGAAAATTATAACACTGTGGAGAATTCTTCTTTGCGGAAAGTATATTTCTTAAGTCTGATATATACCCAGTAACTTTTATACCTCCAAATTCTGAAGAGTTTTGAGGAATTCTGACATTGAAAAGGTAGCTTACTTACATTCTTACTGTTTCTGTCATCATTATTGTTGTTGAAAATTAGGCACGTAGCTAACTCAATATTTGTGTGGATTCATAATTGCGCTAGGCGAGTAACTAGGCAATTTTAATGCCTCCCACCAATATTGGGGGGATATAGATTTGTAAGTCATTCTTCTGTCCATCCGTCAGTCAGTCCGCCCCACATGTTGTGTTGTCAGTAACTTGAAAACTTATTGTGCTACAGTCATCAAACTTCATAGAAATATTAGTCAGCATAACTTGTTGTGCACGTATATAGTTTTATTCAGATCCAACCTGTGTTAGCAGAGTTATTGCCCTTGAATTTGTGAAATTTGATGAAATTTGGCTTGTGTCATCTCTTACTTGTAAAGTACTTGTGCTACAGTCTTCAAACTCCATAGGAATGTTAGTCAAGATGAGTTGTTGTGCTCCTATGTATTTTTATTTGGATCCCACCATTATAAGCTGAGTTATTGCCCTTTCAATTAATGAAATTTTGCTGGAGTCGTCCCTAACTTAAAAAATAATTGGGCTACAGTCATAGCAATGTTATTCAGCATGTGTTGTTGTTATTTTAATATTTTTATTTGGATCCGACCAGTATTTGCAGAGTTATGGCCCTTCAAATGATGACATTTTTAAGAAATTTGGCTTGTGCCGCTCAATCTAACGCCAAAAGTATTTGAGCTGCATTCTTCAAACTTTGTAGCAATATATGTCAAGGCTGTGCTCTTGTTTTATAAAGTATAGAGGAATTATTGAGCTTGTTCTTTACGTAGTGATAACAGTGGTCGAGTGGTAACGCACTTGACTACTGATCGAGAGGTCCCTGGTTCGAATCTCGGCCGGGGCACTTGGTCATTTCTGAAACGCTTTTCAGTGTTTCCCACCCAACTAGAGATGAACTGGTTGGAAACCCAGAGGTAGTCTCGTGTGTATCGGTGCTATACACAGGGCACGTTAAAGAACCAAGGAGTCTATTCGAAACGAGCTAGGGTAACACACCCAGATTCCTTGTATCACAACTCTGTCTCTCCGTTGATATAAGGCTGCCCTTGTCAGACAAAAAAAAAAAAAATAAACAAAAAAAATAAACAAAAAAAATTGCGACAATGCCCCAAATAAATGGAAGAAGAATTTTTTGATGAAGTCACCATGTTTATTTCCTGATGATTAGATAATGTCACATACTCAAATTGTACTTTACATAAATTTTAGTTTTTTATGTACTTTAACATGATTTAGTAATAAATCAATTAAAAGACTTGAGTAACTGAATTAAAGATTATAGCAAAAAATCATGATTATAAAAATTTCTTATTTTAGATTTAAACACCATTATATGATCTACTCCTGTTCGTTAGTATTAATTTATGCTTGTTTTATTTACCATCCAGTATGTTTCCAATGCCGATTGATTGATTGGCTCTGTATATTGTTCAAATGTTTACATGCCTATCCACGCAGAACCATAAGGTTACGAGTAGCAAACACTCGTGAAATTTGATCCATTCCATTAGCTAAATAAAAGACAAGAACGTACATACTCTATTAGGCCACAGTATTTTTATTTTCAGGTTTACAGGCATTTTGAGAATTTTGCTGTCAAAAAGGCATGGAAAATAACAAGAGGCCAATTAGGGGCCCAACTAGGGACCCAACTAGGTCTCTAACAGAAATACAAGCAAGTGCGGCCCTCATTTTAATTTTTTATTCCCGTACCTACAGAAAGCTAAATTTTAAAAAACTAAATTTTAAAAAAATTACGGTAAACCTAAAAATAAAATATCTGTGGCCGGATACAATGTATAGATATATCTTTAAAACAAATATCGGTGTAAGAACTGATAATGATAAGCAATGTTGATCTTGGATTTAAATTTTAATGAATTAAAAACCGATTTTTCGAAGTAAGTGCATAAGTTAACATCATATTTTTAGCGACTTCACGCCACTTCTATTCTAATGGAATAACAATATTTATATTAATAACATGTGATAATATGACAATAATTGTAACTTTTAATTTACTGTAAGAATGTTTTGATATTTTTTAAGTGAGGGATTTTAAATTATTTATGAAATGAAGTATTGTAAACTCCTATTATGCCAAAACATTTACCTAACTTTCTTGAATATTCCATGCGTTTAATCTATCGGTGTGTATTATTGACGCATGTCGCATAAGATCACACTCAACATCAGTCAGGCCCCAATTCCATGAAAAAACTTAAGTTACTGCTCAGCTGAGACTGCTATTTTAAAAACATATTTTGTTGGTTTAATGACTCCAATGTATGCATGTATTATTTTGTTTCAACACAGTTAGATGACAATTTAATAGCGAAATACATAATAAGTCCGATTTTTACAGAAAATAGTGTTTTAAAGTTCTAAACATCTAAAGCAGAAACTTAAGTCTGCTATAACAAGCTCAAGTGTGACACTCTTTATTATTCATTACTGTTGGATTTACATGAGCATTTCATACAAAAATCACCTATTATATCATTATTTAGCAATAAGTACACAGTTCCAGGTAGCAATCGACATCACAAAACTATACATGTATAATTGTAGTCATATAAAAATTTAAAATAACAGTCTCCGCTGAGCAATAACTTGAGTTTTTTCGTGGAATTTGGGGCCTGAGGTCTATTGCCTAAGCAAAGTGCTACAGAGTGCTTTTATTTAGTTACCTCATGTTCAATTAATATAGAATGCATTGATTACCTCCTGTGGAAAGCGATACATACTCACCTTTGTTAACGGTCTTCTTGTGCCCGTTGCCAAACAAAAGCCCTTTCTTTCAATTAGACATTGAAGGCATGTATTATCTCCCTTGAACGTGCTTTGAAGCACTTTGATGTAGCCAGCGGCTCCTGAATATCTGCATCCGTCAGATAATTGAGTGCCATTAAATGGTGCCATACAATATACACAAGTTTAAGTGCCGCTATAGTGTACCTCGTAACTTAATGAGAATGTAATAATGCAGAAAATAAGATTTTTTAGGTTTAACATGTATAATTTGTTAACTTTGTTGGGACTACTCACTGTACAATGCAAGTGTATTCGGAGAGCCGCTGTAGCTCCCTTCCAGTTGAAGGTCCATTGTCTTCCAGTAACAAAGTGTCTATTGAATTCCTTGTTTGCGTATCTGTAGGGGTATGGTGTTTTAAGGAGGAAGGCCAGGAAGGGGTGCTAACCCTCACCCAACCCTCCTCCTTTCATACCCGGGCATAGGACTGGCCATGGCAGAGTTCCTGTAGCGCATGTACCTCTATTCTGAGTGGGCATGAGTTCTGTCAGTGTAGTATGGAGAAAGCCTACCTAAGTTGTCACAAGGAATGTCCCTTATTGATGCGAACGTTTTTTGACAGATGGTATAATTTAATTGTTCAACTTGTCTACAATTTGTTACAAAAATATATCTTTACAATTATTGAATCTAAATTATATTTGTTAAGATCTTTTAAACAATGATACTATCAATATAGGTCTATTGATATTTATATCTCAATGGTTAATACTTAGGCCAAACAAAATGATATACCGGTTATTAACCTGCGGCCTTGAGCCGCAGGTTATATTGGATTGCCAAAAGTAAAATGACCATGGAGGGGCACGTGACATGTTCTCGATGGTTTACGATTTCAAAAAAAATATCCCAAAAAAGAAGCATTTTGTTAGAATGTCGTGAACCAGACTAATTCCATTATTCCATGCGGATAACATCGGTCTTTATCGCATTACAATAGTTTATTTACCAAAGAAAGCAGAACAATTCCGAAATTTCACTTTGAACGCGAGACCACGAATCTAAACAGCAGGGTACTGTTTTATCAAAGCACTTACGAAAATCTTAAACTTACGCTCGGATTTAAATTCTTTATAACTTCTTGATAGCTACAAATTGTGACAAAGAGTCGTTCGGTATTAATAACTATTAAGTCAATGAACCTCTACAAACAATATTTGTCCCCAATGTGTAGGTTTTAAAGAATAATTAAGAATTTAAATTTGAACGTAAATTTACGATTTCCGTAAGTGCTTTGATAAAACATAACCCAGGTGTCTGCAGCTGCAATAAGATTCCCAGACAGTAATAAATATAGTGGGCAATGCACTACATCCCGTAGAGAACACATCGCTAAATTACCTGAGAAGCATGGTATTGATACATGATTTTTTTTTCTAATTCTTTTGAATGTGTTCATTCGTTAACACAAACAAATAATTGGAAGATAATCGGTATTGTCCGATTTTACATGTATTGGAATTATTTTCACAGAAACATTAATTTAAACTTACACCGGAATAAATTCGAATTGCATCCAAACTGCAAAAAACACATCCTAAACAATACAACTAAATTACAAGGCCGCAGGTAATCACCCGCAGGAAACTATTTAACTTGTTGGGATTCTGGTAACCCTTAAATCCCTACCCTATTTTGTCCCTACCCTAAACATTTTATTGGTATTCGGCTGAAGGTACCACAGATCCGGGATTATTCAGCACAAAAATTCAATAAAATAATTAAAAAAAAAAAATCCTACCTTTACCTGCCCTTTTTATTTTTCAACAGAGCCACAATATTAATTGTTTTGGCCTTGTATCTCATAGTTCACTTAAATATCTATAGGGGTAATTGATTTTTGATTATTGAGTTAATTATATATCAAGAATTAAGAAAGAAGTTTATCAGTCAGTTGTATTTGTTTTATTGTGATAATGCTAAGTCATGACATTGAAAGAATTATTTAAATAAGTCAAGTGATCAGTGGAACCATGCTTTATAGAGTGATCTTGTTTAATGTATGGTCAATGTTTAATTAGGTCAAGGGACAGTGATTAAATATTGGGCTTAACAAGTTTTACATAACAGTATGTTTATGAATTGATCCTGAAATGGTAGAGCACTTGGTTAGGATGTAATAGTTATTATCGCAGATCCAGCCATTTTTCTCTCGGGAAGGGGTCCCACTAGCTTTTTTGTTCAGTGGAAAGAGTCAGGCCTGTAACTGGTATTTGTCTCCAAGGGGGCTCGGACCAGATCGCCAGTCACACTCTGCATCCATGCATACCGTATGGACCCTCGAATAAACGCTCACCCCTAATAAACGCCCCTCTACTATTTTTATGCCCCCGTATCGATAGATCGGGAGGCATATAGTGATTCACCTGTCCGTCCGTCCGTTCGTCCGTCCGTCCGTCCGTCCTGGTTAACCCAAATTGACCGTTTCTTCTAGCATCTTAATGGCTTGCTACAAAGCTTCCAAACTTGCATGGATGTTGTATATGAACACTCTCCACACACCTGTATCACCTGACCCCATTTTGACCTTCACCTTGACCTAATTTTGGACTTAGACTTATTTATGGACAAGGCTTCCACAGGGGGCATAAGCGTTTATTGAACGCAGTCTTGTTGAAGACTTCATTTATGTACAGATTGGTGGTTATTAGCTCCACTTAGTATTCATAGAATAAGGAGAGCTATTGCAGTCACCTGAGTGTCGGTGTTGGCGTCAGCATAATGCTTATGTTAAAGTTTAGGTACTGGTTTTATAACCTCTTATAATTTCAAAGTCCATTGACATATTGCTTTGATACGTGGCATACTTGTTCACCATCATGACCCCAACCCATACACAGGAGGAGGTAACTATCAAGCATTTTGTTGAAATTATGCCCCCTTTTTCAACTTAGTGCAAATAGTGCAAATGTTAAAGTTTAGGTACAGGCTTTTTAACATTTAATATCTTCAAAGTGCATTGACATATTGCTTTGATATTTTGCATACTTGTTCACCGTCATGACCTCAACTCCTACACTGGGGTAAGTTAAACTCATAAGCCATACATTTTGTTTTAATTATGCCCCTTTTTCAAATGTGTGCAAATGTTTAATATCTTCAAATTGTATTGACTCATTGGTTTGATTTTACCATTTATGACCCCTTCCAACCCCTACACAGGAGTTGACATATATTTAGCATTTTGTTGAAATAATGCCCCCTTTTGGACTTAGAAAAACAAATCTTAAAGTTTAGGTACAAGTTTTAACCTCATATCTTCAAAGTGCATTGTCATATTCCTTTGATACTTTGCTTACTTGTTCACCTTTATGACCCCAAGGACCTACACATGAGTAGGTAACTCTGTCCTGCATTTTGTCCAAATTATCTTCCTTTTTCAACTTTAAAGCCCCAACCTCTATACACAGCAGAAGGTAATGCTGCTGATATGAAGCATTTTGTTTTGAATATATAATGATTATTATGATACTATCCTAGCATGGCACTGCAAAAAGTAGAGCCTGCTGTTCGTGGACAGCTCTTGTTTCTATGGATAATCATATGCAAAGATCATACATGATTCACTTAAAATCTTGGAATAAAGCCCCGAAAAAACCGCCCCCCTTTTGCAAATTGCATCGACCGGGGGCGTTTATTGGAGAGAATACGATATATGTTAGATTACATACAATATATATGCTGTTTCCATAGCTGAGTTGTTAATAGCCTTTTTGTTAGGAAAGTCGAAGGTTTGAATCCTGTAAGAGGTTCTGATATGACGGGTTGGTCAGCCTCCTGTTAGTTAAATAATAGTTACTGTACAGTATGTAAAAAGGTAAACTATGATATATTAAAGTGTATTAAACCCATCCCAAAATCAAATTCCAAGGATATTTTGTTCATTT
The DNA here is from genome assembly GCA_947247005.1 of Spisula solida. Lineage (NCBI taxonomy): Eukaryota > Metazoa > Mollusca > Bivalvia > Venerida > Mactridae > Spisula > Spisula solida. The sequence continues at coordinate 41,752,952 of OX365948.1, read as the reverse complement.
CCACCAAACTATTAGAGAGTAATTCCTGTCCTTGAAGACTTTGTTCCATTTAAATTCTGTTCTTGATTTTTCACAGTTCATATATGTATCGTTGTTAATTTGCCAGTATTTGAAACGTTAAGCTTCTTATCTTAATACGGTAAACATAATATTACAAATATCTTCATGATTATTTGTAAACATTCATGAAACCTGAAAAGTTTAGGTTATAAATAGTGATTTAGATTAGTACAGTATTTGCCTATTCGTATTGTACACAGTTGTGTGTTGGTTGCGGGTGAAAAATAAATTGGAGAATATTCAAGGGAATCTGGCCACTTACCTGTCAGAGACATGGAAAATATCTTAAAGCTGTGTAAAAAACACATCCAATTTTTAGCTCCACTATTCGTAGAATAAGGGGAGCTATTGCAGTCACCCGAGTGTCGGCGTAACACTTTTGTTAAAGTTTAGGTACAGATTTTTTAACCTCTTATATTCTGTAAGTCCTTTGAGATATTGCTTTCATACTTTGCATACTTGTTTGCCATCATGACCCCAACCCATACGCAGGAGTAGGTAACTCTATCATTTTGTTGAAATTATGCCCCCTTTTTCTACTTAGTGCAAATAGTGCAAATGTTAAAGTTTAGGTACAGGTTTTTTAACCTCTAATATCTTCATAGTGCATTGACATATTACTTTGATACTTTGCATACTTGTTCACCATCATGACCCCAACCCATACACAGGGGTAGGTAACTCTTGTAAGCATTTTATTGAAATTATGCCCCCTTTTTTCAACTTAGTGCAAATGTTAAAGTTTAGGTACAGGTTTTTCCTTGTTCATCATACTAGCAACTTCATCTTCTAGGGGAGAAAAACTTAGCTCTTAGCGAAATGCTTGAAAGAATTTGGTACTCAAACTCATTTCTGTCTTTGCATGTACATCTTCTTTTCGCTATATCTTCCATTTGAATACCTGTTTCAGTTCAAATGTGAAAACAGATACTAATGAATCAATAATGGGTGAATTATGAGGAAATAAAACAATAAGAAAATACTCTCTGTTTAAGCTGGTCAGTCATCAGTATAATTGCTCTAAAATCTCTTGAAGGAAATTGTTTCCTATCATAATGTCTTGAAATGCTAAACTGGAGAGAAGTTATTGCCCTTATATTTTGCAAAAAAGTGGTTTACAACCTTAAATTTTTAACACCAGAAAAAGTACTGGTATCTGAAGTTACCTATATATTCTTACCAGTCAGATTTTTACCCACCATGCATGTTACCAGTAGGCTGTCCGGAACATTTGGCAATATACATGGCATGTCAATCTTCTTTATGTCTATCATTATTGAAGCCTCTTCAACACTCAACAGTGACCATGACTAGATATAAAATTATGGTATCGATTATGCTTATCAAGTAGGTTTCAAGTTTTGTTTGAGGTGCTGTCCACTTGAGTCATAAAAGGAAAAGTTTTATTTTATCATTGTACCTTTTGTCTGAGGACTCTTTATTTACTTAGATATATATAAATGGGTCCCATTGTAGTCCTGTAAGCTAGCAACTCACTAATGGTGATAGTTTAATGGGCTTTGGATACCCAAGTATTTTAGCTTGGACCACCTCAATAGCCTAGAAGTAGAGCACCCGCTTCAAGTGTAGGAGGTTTCACCCAGTTTGAACCATTAGGCCGTGTCATAACAAAAACATTATCAAAATGGTATATAGTGCAGAGAATTTGACACGATTCTTGACATTCTATTAGCATAATTTAACAGCTGATATATTGTCTATATTTATAGTCCCAGTTGTAAGCCCCAGGGTTGTATTACGAAGACGCTCTAGGTGTAATACAAACACAAATCTACAGGAACAATATTGCACGATTTGCGAGTGGAAATTTGTATATTCAGTGCAAGAACCTAGTAATATATTCATGCATAAAGGTCAGGATCCGGTCAAATTTTCCATGCTATACCATTTATTCCCTTGTTCGACGCTCATCATGGAAGGGAAAACTGGCTTCTCTCCCCTATGCCCTTAATTGTGGCAATGAATATCATCAGAAATAAAGTGTCAAGAACAGTTAATATAAGTTGAAACAACTTTGGAAAAGCACAGAATACCAGTCAGTTTCAGTTAAATGTTGCCCCGATAACTACGCTGGGCTTGCAGGCGCAATATTTCTTAGTTAATTTTGATTGTTTAAGATTATGTATTTTATGATTGCAGGTAAAAAATGGCAGCAATGACCATGGACCGGGAACCAGAGGTGGCGCATTTTATAGATTCCTACAAATTTGACCAGGAGATGACCACCAGAAGGGACAGATTTGGAGGCGGAACAGTAAGTGTCTTGTGGTTTTGCGTCTGCTGGTTACTTGGCATCTGCATTAAATTAAATATCATTTTGTTTCCGATTGCAATATTCTGTAATTGCAGGAATGGTTTGAATTAGAATTCAAATTTTGGATATGTGTGGATATCAGACATTACATTCCTAAGCAATTAAACGACTGATAATTAATTAAGCTTCAAATATGTTTGTGTCAAAAACTGAAGCTTAAATATTCATGCAATTTGGAACAGTTGATGATGCTTTGCATTGAGAATGTGTTTTTATTGATATGTCAATGGGTCTGTTTTCAGGACCTGCAAAAGGTTTAGGAAACCCCCCTCATTATATACATTGTTTTCTTATACATTCTGAGCAAAAAGTAAACTAAAACATATTAGAACTAATTTATCAATAACAATATATATTTGATTGTGAATTTTATTTGAGGTATGGTCGGAAGTTTTGTTAGTATAAGGTAATGTTAAATGTTGTATCACCAAATGTATATAATAAATATTTTAATCTTTTTGATCTGTAAATTTGGGTTATTGGGATGTTGTTAAGGCAGCTTTGGGTCAGAAGGACAACTTGGGGGGGATCAATGCTTCACTGTATGTTATATTCAATATTACTTAAGGTCTAAAATAAAATATTATTTGTGTCCCATACCCGAGTACCTACCCACCAAAACTGCCCCTAACCGGAAAGTTCTGTCCAGAAACCTGAAAAAATTGGAGACAAAATTAGGGGAAGTCCTTCAATAATTACTTCTGTAAAAAAAATTATCTATACAAACTATTGTTGCTACCAACCTACCCAATGGTAACCTACAAATGACATGGGTCGCAGAAGCCTGGAAACAAACAATATTTTTATTTTTGGCCCTATTCCAAATTATTTTGTATTGTCTAAATTATCACATTTGATGTTTTATCACATTTTATAATTGTTGTTGAATTACTATACCATCCTGCTACAGATGGAAGGTCTGAGGACCTTGGTGCTCCTTTCAACATCAATTAGGGATCATCTAGGGACCTGTTCAGAAAGACAGCTTAGAGACCTTTAGTTCACAAATATTTTCATACTGAAACTCAGACTTATAGACTTTGCAAATTATCATTTTTTTCCATTTAATCTAAACCCACGAAAACCTGTTTTTTCCACTCTACACTTATGTCAAACTTATGTGACTATCAATCCATTTATAACGACATGGGAGCAAAAAGGAACATTTAATATTTTTAAGTTTCAGTCTTAAAAGTATTTGTAAATAATGTCCCCTGTAGATGCGCCATGAGATTTGACTTTCAAAACAATAACCAATCTATCATGGTGTCACCGCCACTTTTTGCATGAACATCCGCAATGATAGCCAATCTATCAAGGCAACCCTGCCCCTTTCTGCATGAAATATGTTTATATATTCTCACAGTGCTTTCAATTATCAAATTTTAAACATAGCTTCATCACCACATTCTATACATTTTTTTTCAGTCACCAGCTGTGTTTTTATTGTGGAAAACTCTCAAAAAACTTGCTAAACTTGAGATTTTTATTTAATTATGTATTAATGCCTGTCTTCTTCGAATGATTGGGCCCCGTTTCAAAGAAGAGGGGGTATACTGTTTTGCTAATGTTGGTTGGTCTAATAAACCATATTAAGAGGGTTTCCGATCAATTAACCAAGAATGCTTCAGCCAAGGATCTCTAACAACCCTTGAATTGCACTAGAAAACAAAAATACCAAAAGCAGAGAATATTTCAATGTAATCTTACTTAATGTTTAGAAACTACACTTTCAGAAAATAGATTAATTTCATTTTGGTGATCTTTAAGTGCTTTGATTTACTACCAAATTGTATAGATTTTTGAAGAAGTTTTTTAACAATTGTTTGCATCACATGCCAGAAGACCTGGAAAATAAGGGACAAAAAAGTCTCCCTAAATTTATAGTGGACGACATATTTGGTTGACCAATTTTAAGTATGGTTCACAATGTATATATGGCTTGTAATGCACTTTGATGATTATTTGACTTTATTATTTGCTTTCAATGGATTATGGAGATTTTTCAGTGAAAATAACAGAAATTGGTATTTTCACTTTTAGAAGCAGGTTCCAGTATCATGCAGAAAACGAACGTAACGTCAACGGCGCCAGGCTTTAAAATATGTGTTACATCATCATGACGTCATAATTCTCATGTCTTCATGCTCTAATTTTTCCAATTAAGCCAATTATTGCAAATTTTTAAGAGAAAGTGATCATAAAAATTAAATTTTCACTCTACGCCACTCGTGAAAATAATGCTTTTCTCTGATCACTCGGTGAAATGAGATTCGATCTTACACCAAAATCAACAAATATTCTCTATGTATTGTAGAGTTTACCATTACACAGTGACGGGTATGAAGACAAACAACGAGCATTACGTGATGAACGACATAGAGATTGGATGGTACAACAAGATAAGGTACGCATAATTAGACAACTACAGTATATAGTATCTGCATGCTCTATGTTTTACCCAGACAATTATACCGATTACCGTATTCAGAGATGGAAGCTCAAGATTGTTTGACCTGTTTCTCCATCATTCTTTTAAACATAAGTAAAGGTAAGAAGTTTTAAAAATCCAGTGTATAAGGAAAATAAAGAAAACATTCAGCTTTTAACCTGTGATACCTTAGCTCTTTCTGAATAGACCCCTTGGTTATGTCCTTTGTCAAAGTCCTGAGATGCGACGAGAAACAGAGAGACAATATGAGGATAGGTTGTGGGATGGCATTGTCAAAGAATCTGATTCACCATGGTATAGTCCAATTGTTCTTGTTGGCAAGAAAACTGGAGAATGGCGTTTTGCCGTGGACTACCGTCAGTGGAATACGATTACTGAGCCTATGTCATTTCCAATACCGCATATCGCAGATGTTTTTGATGCGATTGCTGATGCAAAAGCAGAACTATTCTCTGTTCTTGACAAAGTCCGAATTTTGGCAGGTGCCTAATGAAGCTCACAGGGAAGACTGGGTATACCAACTGTGTTGCCTCTTTTAATAAAGTGTTTATTATTATTATTATACGAAACACATACCTCTGGGTTATCGACCAGTTTACCTCTACTTGGGTTGGAAATACTAAAAAGCATTTCAGAAATGATCTAGTGCTGTGGCTGAAAATCGAACCAGAGACCTCTTGATCCTTAGTGAAGAGTGTTGTCCACTGTGCGTGTGTTACCCTTTCTATTTGTTTTGATATCACTAGAGTTATCTCTACGTACTTGTTTATACATTTGAAGCTACTAGTTTCCCTTCCACCTTTAAGATATTTTGGCTTCCATCTCTCTATATGAGTATTGTATAGATTTCCTTTATACAGAAAACCATTATAAAATCTCTAATACTTATTCTGATGTATTTAATTAGTAATTCCTGAGATTAAATCTTCTTGTATTAGTGTGGTAACATTGAAGTGGGCACTCATTATTCTTCATGTTTATTTTGTTATTGTACCGTAAGAATGTTTTGACTTGTTATAGAAACATACGTGACAGGATGTCATATAAGGAGGGAATATTCACGAATCAAGTTCAATGTTACCACACTCTAAAACAAATGCCTTGTTGTATTATATTATATTAAAAATGGTGTTTTTCCGATAATACCGACAAAAATCTGAATTTGAAACCCTTTCAATATCTGATAATGCATGACTTGAAATTATTTGCATAAATATTTTGTTACTGTTCCATATATAAAATCCATGAGGGCAGTCACATGATGCATTACATTCATTATTAAAAAGTTCACTTTGTTTGTTATTTTAGAAATATGACCATACATACTCGCCTATAAAGCGTGCAAATATGACCCCACTATCGCATGGCCCTCAAAGTCCTGGTGACTATGAAGAAGAAATTAACAAAATGACCGACAGATATCATACAAGATATAACGAGGTTATTTATAATGCACATGAGGTGATTTACTTAGTTTGCACCAAGACATCTCTAGGAAATTGCGCTACTCTTCATTTTGAAGATTTTAAAGGTTGAGGTACTCTTCATTTTGAAGATTTTGGAGGTTTAGGTACTCTTCATTTTGTAGACTGGGTATTTGATTTGCACCTTAGCATGCCTGAAACATATTCTTAAAATACTCAGCATTCTTTTTGTATATTTTTTGGGTTAAGGGCACAAGCCAACTACCAGACAGTAAACAGTGTAATAAGAATAAGGTCAAAACATACATTTTCAGTATTAATGATTTTGTAAATGTGCCCTGTCTGTCAAATTGTTCTAGTGTATCAAAAATATTATCCAGTAAAACCTCTGTAATGACCCAGCCCGTTGGATACATGTGTTATGGAGAAAATTGTAATGAGCCAGCCTGTTGGATGCATTTGTTACGGAGAAAATTAGTTTTAAAACTATTTTGTTAGGTGGTCTTAACATGAAGTTATTGAGGTATCGACTAACATACAGATACTTTCCATGAAAAAAGCTATCTGATTGATAATTGCCCTTTGATTATTTATCGACACTCGTTATAATAAAGTTTGTTTTATGGTACCAGTATAAATATTCTTTCTCTTAAAGTTACTATTTAATCTTGTTACTGATTGTTAGAATATCATTGTTTTATGTCATTATATTGACAGCCTCAAGTTGTAAGAAATGCATTTTATCTGGAGGTAAAACATAACTAAAAGTTGCATGAAAAGTTGCACTAATATACTTAATAACATTTCCGATAAATATGACAAATAAAGAAAAGCTATCCATAATAAATTTTGGTTCAAATTCTATTTACTTCAGCATGCGTGACTGTTTTAAAATAAAATCACAAAATGTGAACTTTTGAAATTTCACAAATTTAATTTGTTTGAAATTATTGTGAAGTCATGATCAAATTGTGAAGTTTGGTAGGATTAATTATTTCATGTTATTGCATTGAAGTTGATAACATTTAAAGCAATCACCAATGCATGGTAAAATTTATTAATGTAATTTCAGTATCTGTCTTGTAGGACCGTCAGTCATTTAGGCCGATGATCCCTCTGAAAGCAAAGCCTGTTGAAATTTTTATATCAAAATAAATAAATAAAAAAAATTAAAAAAAATATTTTATTTATTTTTTTATATAAAATTTTATTATTTTCTCAGATATATACTAGAAACTTTAACCACATCATGTTTAAATAAAACTTGCATTTAAATCATTTGCCCAGAATTAAGTTAATTGTGCTTGTAACTGACCTGTATTTTCAACATATATTTAAATTGCATGTTGCATGTTTGATCTGACTGACAACAGGTAATATAACTGCATGTTGTTTTTCTTCTATGTTGGTTTTATTCTGCTTCTCTGGTATTGTTTTGTTGTTGTTTCAAAGAGTCAATAGTTGGGATGAAACGGATCTCTCCTTGAACCGTTTCAATATGTTTATTTAACTAATTTTAAACTGTTTCAACATTTAAAAAAAAATCACACCAAGAAATAAAGAAAAATGAAGAAAATTTGTATCCTGAAAATTTGAACCATGTGAAATGATATTTCAGTTTTGTTAAGCGGCAAAATTGCTAGTCAGATCCCTATCTTAAAGAACAAAATAAGTGGTCAGGGGTGGTATTCAATAATGATCTTATTTAGTTGGAGAATAAGGATAGCCAATCATATCGCCTGTCACTGAACGAAAGTTTAATATGATGTAATCTGATTGGTTGTCCTTATCCTTAAGCCAAGTAAGATCAATATTGAATACCACCCCAGATCTCCCTGAGAAAAATTGATGTATCCTCAGCTTGCGGGCTTAGCGTTTGTGACATCGACCTTAAGTAAAAAGTAAACAGTTCTGTAAATAATTTCTCAGCAGATATATGTTACTTTAATTCCATAACATTATGTGACGTATGAAAACCTTATTATGCGCAGAACAACAAAATTAGTTCATAGAAGCAGAACAATCATTGTTAATATTGCATGTATATGTTATAATCAAGAGAGTTACAGTTGTGTTTGATACTGTTTGATATAATCCTGTTTGTGTAGAACAACATATTGTAGGTTCTTTATATAAAACATCATACCTTCATCTATATAAGTCTTTACCCTCCATTCAGTGTGAATTAGTCCATGGAGTGTGAAGTAAGTCTGTGGTGTGTGAAGTAAGTCTGTGGAGTGTGAAGTTAGTCTGGAGTGTGAAGTAAGTCTGTGAAGTTAGTCCATGTAGTGTGAAGTTAGTCTGTGAAGTGTGAAGTTAGGCCATGGAATGTGAAGTTATGCCATGGAATGTGAAGTTAGGCCATGGAATGTGAAGTTAGGCTATGGAAAGTGAAATTATGTCATGCATGTGGAATTATGTCATAGAGTGTGGAGTTATGCCATTGCGTGTGAAGTTCTGCCATTGAGTGTGAATTTAATCCATGGATAGTGAAATTAGTCCATGAAGTGCGAAGTTAGTCCTTGGATGGTGAAGTTAGTCCTTGGATGGTGAAGTTAGTCCTTGGATAGTGAAGTTAGTCTATGGAGTGTGAAGTTAGTCTATGGAGTGTGAAGTTAGTCCATGAAATGTAAAGTTAGTCAATGAAATGTGAAGTTAGTCTATGGAGTGTGATGTAGTATTCATATATTATTAGTACATACATGTGTTACCTAGATCTGATATAAGATTGATGTTGTTATACATATATCTATATTTTGTCCCCTGACAGCCGAGAGATCCAGTCTATTATAGAGTTGGAACTCCTGAACAGGGTTTTCCTGGTTTAGGAAGTTATTCAAAACAGAGAGAGGAACAAAATGTTATCAGACAAAAAGAGTATAATGCATTACTTAGAAAGGTATAGATTGTATAGAGTTGCTCCTTATAGATATGTACCCCACCCACCTGTCAGTACACTATAGTATGCTAACAACATATAGATGTGCGACTTAAACAATTTCATTTCACTTTTAAATTGTTCTGTTAAATATGATGCTTTATCTTTTGAATTTTTTATGCCCCCGTATCGATAGATCGGGAGGCATATAGTGATTCACCTGTACGTTCGTCCGTTCGTCCGTTCGTCCGTCCGTCCGTCCTGGTTAACCCAAATTGACCGTTTCTTCTAGCATCATTATGGCTTGCTACAAAGCTTCCAAACTTGCATGGATGTTGTATATGAACACTCTCCACACACCTGTATCACCTGACCCCATTTTGACCTTCACCTTGACCTAATTTTGGACTTAGACTTATTTATGGACTAGGCTTCCACAGGGGGCATAAGCGTTTATTGAATGCAGTCTTGTTTTTGGTGAATTTTCTTTTTACATTTTCACGTTAATTTCCTTACATTGACTTTAAATCTTAACAGAGGCTGTGTCATTGTATAAATTCTTTAAATCTGATTTTTTTTCTTCAAATTGTGATAGAATTGTATATTTATTACTATATAATACATTGTGTGTATCAAAAATAAAAAATGACAAATTAAGTAATTAAAACTGCATAATTTAATAATAAAAAAAAATTATGGAGTTTTAAATACTCATTTCGTCATTTTTTTATTTTTTATATATACGTTCTGGGAACAGACCTCATTCTTTTCTTGTATACATTGTATATATACATGTATAGTGTAACAAAAAATATTCTGATGAAAAAATGCAAAAGAATTATATAACCTATTGCTAAAATTTGTCTTTTAAGATTTATGCATAATGCATTTTATAGACAAATAGTCACTAATACTCAGGTTACAATATAATTGTAAATTACGAACTAACCCCCAAATTTATTTTTTAAATGATAAAAAATCTATAGTTTTATAGCTGTAAGTCCTTCTGTATTGTTTACGTAAGAGTACATCGATATACTCACCCTGATGAAGGTCTATGTAAGACGGAAACTGATAAGTCAAACGTTCTCCTGTTGTTTTGACGTGTAAATGTTTCCCCTATACGATATTTGATACAGTATAATAAATAGTACCGTATATACTCACCCATAAGTCAGGTAAAATCAAACAAATTAAAAAAAATTCTTTTTTCAACTAATGTAAAAAATCTTCTATAAAAAGTACATTTTATGCTTTATTATATCGATATCAAAAAATGGGTCATGGTGAATAATTGACTTTTTGAAATATTTTTGACACCATTTACCCGACTTATGGGCGAATATATATGGTAATTATGAATATACGATTTAATCACAATTTTAAGCTGAAAAAATAAGTTTGAGAGATATACACTCCTCTTTAGCTATGAGTCTGATGGTGATAATGGCTATGCTTACAATGTACCTATGTTTTAATGCCTTACAGTTTCTTTTGAGATAGCTTTTGGTATTGCTCTGTTTCAATATTTCGTTAGACCTATAAAAATTATTTTGGGGTTAGGGAATCTGACATTCTGTTCTTTATATTGCCTTTCATTCCCGTTCCCAAGTTCAGAGAGTAATATTTATTAATGTAAACAGTAATTAATCAAGGCAAAGATTTTAATGTAAAGCAATAAAATGTAGAAGTTTGAAACTAAATTACTATTTTTCTAGCATTAACATGAACTACAGAATCAGGTTGACTTTGTTTTACTTTCCGACAGTAACCATTAATTTCTTATTTTATTAGGAAATGTCTCCTTGCATTCGCTTTGCAGCTATGTTTGCAAAACCTTAATTAGACTTATAAACTTTGCTCTCAGTTAGAATCGTTATTTATTTTGTGTCCTATTAAATGTGATCATTTATTGTGGTGTAATTACTAGTTATCTTTGAAAAGGACTTCAAGTCGCTAATTATGTAAAAGCTAATTAGCAAGTATTGAATAATTAACTAACATTTCACTCATACTTTTAGATATATTTTTGTTTTTTTGTAGAATTTGCAGTGTAAATGTAGTATTGTTATGCAGTGGGACTAATAATTGCCTCTAATTTGCTGTACATATATACAGTCATTTATATACAAAATGTCTGCCTCGTTAGTCTAATGGTAGAGCATCCACTTCAAGTGTGAGTCTGAGGTATCGGGTTTTATCCCAGGCCGTACATTTATACACACATACAGCTTATGGCATCATAGAACTCTTGTTATCATAATATAAAATATGAGTTTTATATAATTGTATAGTGAGTATAATAATAAAACATTATATTAAACTATTCTTGCTTTTATATACAGTACATGCTAGCTTCTTATCGGTAATGACTTAAATCAATAATAATAAATGAAAACTGCTATATATCAACTAATTCTATAGTAATTAATGGCCACTGCAAAAGCAAGAAACAAAATTGAAATAAAAAAAGTTAATGGTGCACTATAACAATGTTTTGTTCTCAGTGCTTTTTAAATCTATTGTTCTGATTGTTTTCAAGTAATAATATTTTAGTCTCAAATTTGATTCATCTTCAGATACAATTTTGATCTGAGACTTTAACTGAAGGAAACAATTGCTGGCACATTACAGGACTTATTAATAATGGCGCAGATTACCTTTCATGCTCTAGTTGAAAAAAAAATATGTTTTTGTTTGGTTGATGATTTTATTGTCATTATATACATGTTCTAGTTGCACTCATGAGAATTCAGGACATAAATTTAGTACTGACTAAACCAATCATGTAGATTTTCTAAAACATTATGTAACATCAGAAACAAATGTTTCATCATGCTATCTATATCCTTTTTACAGCAAAAACAGGTGGAACAGGAAAGATTTGAGAACCGTCATAGATCACCACCTCGCCCAGCACATCCACAGGGACCCCAGATAGATTATAACCAATCAGGGGAGCAAGCAAGGGCCGAAGAAAAGAGGGCATATCAAGATTACATGGTACGTTTCAAATTGTAGCATTCTATAATAAAATAATTATGACATAGCATCAAATACAGGCATCCACTTATTTGCATGATGATTGAATGCATGTTTTAATTACTTACTTATTTACTAAATATCCCCTTTTTGATTTGGATCACAAGTTCACCACACAATATTTCCATTCATGCATGTTTTTATTATTCAATGATATTTTCTTATTAAACTATTATTAGATTTTGTTACTCAGGAATATATTCGGAATTTATTTGGGGGAAAAGATGATTTAATTGTCATCACTTGATCAGTGTCGGCATTGCTTGGTTAAGGTATAATCATGTTTGAAAGATTTTGCTTTGAAACTTGTTTACCATCAATACCTTACACTGTAAAGCAAGATACGTAACTTTGTCCTTATTTCTGCAAGTGTAAAGGCCCTTTTTTACAGTAACACAATTAACATAAGATGAGCGTTTGCACTCGCATGGTGCTGCTCTTGTTTATAACTTGGGGTACCCTGAATGAAAGCCGATGAAAATGCGTTTAGCAACATTAATGATTGACCAACAGGCTTTGTGAACATGGTTACTCATCCATTATTATATCTGTCAAATAAGTGTTTGACAGTTATTTGACGAGTCTCCATATAGATAATATCCCCTTGTTTTTCAATCTGTCTGATTTGCCAATAAATCCCAATTGGGGTCACATAATTTTAAGCCAAATAGTTAAATTGTTCATGTCTTGAATTTTGTACTTTTACACTCTTTTTGTTTTCACCTAAGAATAATTTGAATTGACCAATTAAAAACATTGTTACATTAATGTATGACTCTAGGAATTCAGTCCGATGTTTGCAGTTAATTGGCCATGAAATAACCTGTCCCGAAACCTGGATGGGCTTTCCTGATTGTTTTAATTGTACAGTAAGGAAAATTAGGTTTGTCTATTTAGCCCCAGCATGCAATTTCCTATCTCATTTACCATCACAGAAAAACAACAGTGTTACTTAAAGGAGATGTGACGGTATCTTTTCACGTTGTACTAAGTTATTACTAGTCATGTAAACTATATTATATATACTCTTATGGAAGAAATTCAGAAAGAATAACCCATAGTCAAAAATGTATGAATTCTCATTAAAGATTCATACATTTTTGGCAATGGGTTAATTTATAAGAGTATTAAAAAACAAAAGGAGGCAAATACTCAGGTTTTTAACATTGGCAAAATGTAATATTATGCTGAGTCTACAATCCCAAACTTATTTATGGCTTTAAAGTATTCAAATAATTAAAAATTGACTTACATTTTTGGTAAGCAATTGGTTCTTTCACACATTTTATTTAAGAGAATACACAAGTATACTGATGTACATTTATATACAATTTAATGGCAATTCTTAGAAATTATGGTAAGTTTCTAAAAATATGGCAATATCCCCTTTAAATCCTAATATATAAACGTTACGGAGACATGCTATGTAGGATCTTCAGGCAAATCAGGCTGATAATTGAGGTGTACCACTTGGAGTTTCCTGTGCTTATTATAGTTAGAATAATTATTTTATTGTCATCATAAAGGGAAAATACCAATATACTGCAAATGCTTCCCCCAAACCAACCTTTGATTACGAGGAAAACAAAAAATTACTCAATGAAGAACGGAAGCGAGAATATAACCAACTAATGGAGAAGGTAACGTGCCGTACATGTTCACCACACGAGTTACACGTGCACCACTCTACCTTACTGTACATTGTAGTTGTATTAGGCACTTTCCTCTTATCCATCTATGTACATATATTATGTTCTTTCTTCAATACTAACCTATACACTGAGGTGAACCCATGTGACCAAAAGCTTAAACTTTCCGAGCCATATTTGTCAATAAAATTCCTCCTTTCAGATAATTATGATCATCTTCCTCTAACAAAACATTGTTCAAGGACAGAAATATTATGTTTCCTTTTTAAAAGTGTAATGACACATTTCAAGGTATTTTGATGCATAAATTTCTGCTTTTTCCACGTGGGTTTGCCAGGCTGCTAATACATTACTAACCTATTCAATATGCAGTTCTTGTGAATGACTTTCAAATGTTGTCTGTCATTCGGTACAGTATTTGACCTTCCCATATTCAAGCGGTTATGGTTGACTGTCAGATATTTGCTCATGGTTTTAAGAATTGCGAATGAAGCTTTTTGCAAATGCTGAAATTGTGTCAGAATGACTGTGTTACAAGCAAAAATTACGTTGGCATGTGCCTGTAAGCTTAGGTGACATCAATCTAGGGAATTGTTTATTTACTACAGTGACCATCTTTTTTTAGTTCGTAGATTGCTGCCATTTTCAACTCTTGAAATTGATTCTTTGATCTATCAGTTCGAGACTTAATTTTTCCCTTGTTATACCCCCCCCCCCCACAAACAAAGTTTGAAGGTGGTATACTGGAGTCACTATGTCTGTCGGTTGGGCCGGCAGTCGGTTGGTCTGTAAGCAAATCGTGTCCACTCTGTAACTTTGTCATTTCTGGCTGGATTTTAAAATGGCGTGACACTTAGAGGTCAAAGGCCATATAGTCATGCAAATCGTGTCCGCTCTGTAACTTTGTCATTTCTTATTGGATATTTGTAATACTTGGTACAAACGTTCACCACATCAAGAAGGTGTGTCATGCGCAAGACCCAGGTCCCTAGCTCGAAGGTCAAGGTCACACCTGGAGGTCAAAGGTTAAAAGGCACAGAATTGTGTCTGCTCTGTAACTTTTTCATTTCTTATTGGATATTTATAATACTTGGTACAAATGTTTACCACATCAAGAAGGTGAGTAATTGGCAAAACCCAGGTCCCTAGCTCAAAGGTCAGGGTCACACTCAGAGGTCAAAGGTCATCTAGTCATGCAAGTCGTGTCCGCTCTGTAACTTTGTCATTTCTTCTTGGATATTGATAATACTTGGTACAAATGTTTACCACATATAGAGGGTGTGTCATGCGCCAGACCCAGGTCCCTAGCTCAAAGGTCAAGGTCACACTTGGAGGTCAAAGGTTAAAAGGCACAAATTGACATGTCATTCGTGTCCGCTTTGTAACTTTGCTATTTCTTTTTGGATATTTACGATACTTATACAAATGTTCACCACATCAAGACGATGTGTCATGCGCAAGACCCAGGTCCCTAGCTTAAAGGTCAAGGTCACACTTAGAGATCAAAGGTTAAAAGGATCAAATAGGCATGTGATTTGTGTCCACTCTGTTCTTTTGTCATTTCTTATTGGATATTTATAAGACTTGGTACAAATGTTCACCACTTCAAGGCGATGTGTTATGCGCAAGACCTAGGTCCCTAGCTCAAAGGTCAAGGTCTCACATAGAGGTCAAAGATTAAACAGTCATGCAAGTTCTATCTGCTCTTTAACTTTGTTGTTTCTTACCAGACTCTAAAGTTTTTCGAATTTTGTTTTTGAATTTGGTTTTTTTTTTGCGAAATCTTTGTTTGACTTTTTATAAAAAAATGGTAGCTTTTTAAAAAAAAAAATTTGCGGAAGACCTAGGTCCCTTATTCAAAGTTCAAGGTCACTTAGAGGTCAAAGGTTACATAGTTATGCATGTCATATGTCTTACTGGATTTAAAAGATAGAAGTAACTATAAATTTGTAAATAATATTCTTGTGTCAAGCAGTGCTGCGGGGGGGGGGGTATGATTTATCATTCCAGTGATAGTTCTAGTGTTTGATATGCTGTTTTCAACCTTCGTTCAGTTATAAATAAAATCATTCTGTTATTAATATGTGTATTATAACTTAAAACAAGTTTAAATAGGTTGATCCTTAGTTTGTTTGTATGTTGTAATGTTCTATTGTTTTCTGTTCACTGAATGGAACAGTGCACAATTTACTCTATGACATCGGAATGTGGTATCTGTATTAGATCTAGTTATCATGGCAAAGGTTCTTCAGTGCTTTTTGTTTCGTAGAAACTAAATCGAGGGCTCGGAGCAAAACTAGTGTAACTGCATCAATTAATATAGGCATGTACCATAGTTTTGCACTGAGCCCTGGAAATGCTTTTGGGGGTCTTTTATTTATTAGACCAAAGTTGTTTTACCTTTAGGTTTACGTGAATTTTTTTAAAAAATTCTGTCTTAAGAAGGAAATAGAAAAATAAGAAGAGGCCCATTTGGGGTCCTAGGTTGCTCACAAAATGGCAAGGGAGAGTGTCAATTAGAGCCCTTTTGTGTTATTTTTCTATTCCAAGAAACAGTCTGTAAACCTTAAAATAAAAAAAACTTTGGCCTGAAATTTAGTGCTTTTAGAATTCATTCTATTGGGTTTTATAGTCCTTATAATCAATAAAAAGTAATTATTTAACCTTTATTTATAACCAATATTCCATTAATCAAGCACATATAAGTTAATTACTATGTATACATTGAGTAATTTAGTAATTTAATATCACACTATATTTAGGAGAATTACTATTGTTGTCATTATCTTATAGTACAAGATGCTTTACAAGTACATCAGAAATATCAATAATTCAGTCGGCTTAAAAATAATGTTTGTTTCTTGCTAAAAATAAGGAAGTATGGATTTTTGTTGTATTTTTTTACGCACCAAAATTGATAGTTTAAATTTACATAAGCAAATTGGATTAGCTTAAATAGACTTAACTAAATTGCACTGAAAGAAAATTACTCTTGTTAGAACATAATTGTTTTGTACAAATGTTATGAGCAAAAAGTTTAAAATGGGTCCCTTGAATTGTTAGAAACTAGAAACAAACATATTTAGGCCTCAAGTTAGCACTTTAGTTTAGGACTGGCCAAAATAAATTGATATTGTGGTTCTGGTGACATGTTGAAAACATGGGTTAGGTAAGTAAGAAAAATATTTAATTTTCTAAATTCTTATTTCATTTATAAATGACCTGCAGCAACTTTCTGCAAAAAAATAAATAAAAATTAAAAAAACTTCCTGGAACAAAATGCCATAAAATATTTTATTAGCGTAGGGGCAAAAATAGGTTAGGTTGGGTCACTAGGACTACAATATTACGCTGTTTTGGCCTTAGTTTTATAATGTTGTCTGGTATCTTAGGAAAAGATCTTTTATCATTGAATTGCGTGGGTATTTATGTTTTACAAATCATTGAAAGTTTTTATTTATTGTTTTGTTGAGAAGAATAGGTCATTATGACTAAGTGTTTGTGTTAATCGTAACAATTGCCTTATTTCACCTATTGTTTTATTTAAGACAATGTCTATTACTACTAAGGGTGTATATCAGAACTATGAAGCCCAGAAAATGACATTGCGACACATACTATAAAATTAAATCACATATTTTTATGAGGCAAAAAAAATTGTGAATTAATTCATGAGCATAAAAATTGTTTTATTTATCTATTTATGATGATATTTATCATTTCTTTTATTTTGTATGTTTTTAATTAGCTTTATATATTTAATTTTGTGTTTATAATTTTCTTTGGAGAAACCGATTGTGATTCCTCTACTTTTCACATATTTATATATAATAATACTTTTATTACCTCCAATGTTGGAGAGCTCATACAAATTAATACTTTTGTTACCTCCAATGTTGGAGAGCTCATAATACTTTTTTTACCTCCAATGTTGGAGAGCTCATACAAATTAATACTTTCATTACCTCCAATGTTGGAGAGCTCATACAAATTAACCTGATCCTTGACCTTTATCATGCACAGTTATATAATGCTTTACTTTTTTCTCCTCTATTTTTATTTATTCTGAATTTCTTTTTAAACCAATTTCAATAGATCTTTGTACAAAAAAGACTTAAGCATTTTACAAAAATCTGCTACTATAACATTATGCGTCTATCATGATTCAATTTGCTGACTGATGAGGCACTGTCGACAAGGTATTCAGTGGTTGTAAGTTCAAACCTAGCTTCATCAATCACAATTTCTTCCGGTATTAAACTTTAGATCATCACACTTTCTTGCTGTTTGGTGGGATAGAAATGTCTGTCATCATGAGAAATAACGGTGACACAAGAGAACATTAAGACTATTATAGCTCCCCTGAGATAACTCTAGCCTTATCAATAAATAAACATGGATAATATAAACACTTGCACAGTCGACTGGTCGCTTGTTATCTGAATAGATTGAAAGAGTACTGCATTAAAAGTGATTATGCACGAGATCATAGGCATTTGGTTTCAACACGCCATAAATTAATTATTTGCCCTAGTCTCTGATCGGCCCAGGTACTAAGGAGAGTAGAAGGTTGGGAAGCGGCCATGTTTATCCGCAACGGATATGACGTTACGACAGCTGGTACCCAGTTTTTCTACAATTGTCACAACAAACACAGATGCAAGTTCTTGAGACGTCATATCCGTTGCGGATAAACATGGCCACTTCTCAACCTTCTACTCATTTCAGTGCAAATTATTAATTTACAGCAATTTGAAACCAAATGCCTATGCACGAGATTAAACAAAAATGGACTTCGAAAATGCATTTAATTTTAATTTGTAAACAAAGGCTAGTGTTATCATCGGCAGACTCATAATGCATCAGTTTGAAACACAAAATGTTATGTTTTGGAATAAAAGTTTACAACTTTTATTAATCAAGACTACAAAAGCTTCCATGTTTAACTTAAAGGTTACTTAAAGTGACACATCTTTTCCAGGGATTTTGAAGACCTTCTGATCAGGGGTCAGGCAGTAACTATACACCCTAAAGCACTGTGCTTCCCACTAGACCCATTTAGGACACTTAATTATAGTTGGGCAACTTTTTAATCAAAATTTCCTGATCGGACAAGTAGTTAATAGGAATTGCAATTTACCGTATTTCAAAGTCTAACCAGGATGCAATATTATTAGATACTTAAATTCATAGCAAATGTTGCCATTTTTTTTTTAATTTTTGCAGAAAGCCAAAGAGGAACGTTATTGGCAAATGCGTGGCCGACCAGTAACGCCACCTGGTGGTCTGAACATAGGTAATTATGACAGACAACTAAAGGAAACAGCAGCTGCTAAAAAGAAAGAATATAAAGAGATGCTAGATCAAGTAAGGAAAACATTGTTTTTGTTGCTAAATAGTTTATTGCACGGTGAATGATTTGGTTTACAATATAATAATTGTATTTTACACATTTACAGGGCTTTCACTTGACTCTGAAACTGCATTTTGTCTCTAGAATTTGACAAAAGTGCCCGTTTTGACCTTTGAAAATTTTGGCTAGCTCAAAAGGCAAATTTGCTATATTTAAAATACAAATCTTTTAAAATTCTTGCAAAATTATGCTGACTCTTGAACTGGCTCTTTACTTCAATTGGAGTCTACTAAGTGCAAGCCCTGTCTTATTCACGTCTCTAACAGCAGTTCATGCTATAATGAAACAGAAATATAACTTTTCCAAGAAATAATGAAGTAAAAACCAATCTATTACTGTATTTCACATGCATTACTCTTTTTTTAAATTCATAATAATGATTTATGTAATTCTGATGGTCAGTTTTAGTTATACTGGTTTACAGTACAGTTTTTACTGATTTTAGTACAAATTTTACTGATTTTAGTATAAATTCTACTGATTTTAGTATAAATTCTACTGATTTAAGTATAAATTTCAATGAGTTTTGGTATTAATTTTACTGATTTTAGTATAAATTGTACTGATTTCAGTATAAATTTTACTGGTTTTCAGAACAAATTTAAATTTACTGATGATGCTTTTGCTACGTTGCTGTTAAGATGTGGAAACTATGGTGCATGAATTCAACATTGTATGGTTGTTGCATGTTAACTGACTAATCAGTGTTTATAATACAGTATAATTTATGCCTTGGCTTAAGTATCAACTTGTTAATTTCATTTTTTGTAGTTGTATGTTTGGACTTGTTTTTTAATTGACCATATGACGGAGTAGAGTTATTGTTTATATTATATTTTCTATGTTTTTACAACCAAAATTAGATTTTTTCATTGGTCAACTCAATACACGATTTACATGTGTTAACGTCTGGTGTAAGGTCAATTTTCATGGGTATTAAAACAATATTTTTGGACAAAACTAATAATAAAAAAAAACATTAACCAGAAAAAAGGAGACTATTTTGACCACTTCTTTTATTACAAGATTAAAAATTCAGTTGTTGATAATTAATAATTCTCATAAGGTGTGGTACAAATAAAGTGCAACTAAAGGTTCCCTGAACTGGGAACGTTTATGATTATGAATAAACAAATAAGACATTTACTTAGAGTTCAGCATTATTATAAGCAAATAATTAAAATGCTGTTAAAAATTCCTAATTTTAGCAAAAATATGAACAGCACAAATTACGGGCGTGGGAAAGAGTTGCTGACGTGAATCCAAAGCATGTGTCATATCGTGAAAATGAGCGCCCTCTAGTGGGATCTCCACGTGATGTTAATTACTACATGCAGGAGGTGAGCCAGCAGACAACTCTGCTAGTTTCCCTGTCATTGCCTTATAAAAGTTTTTTAATTTAGGCCACACTTTTTAAAAATGTTTGGTTAAGGCCTAAAATTAAATATTGTTTGTTTCCCCTTCCCCTACCTACCCGAAAAAACGGCCCTACCCAAATATTCTATTGCCCAAATTGAAATAATATTTTTTATGAAATATTGGGATTGAAAATATTTTTTTTGTATAAAAGCTTGTTTGTTACTAGTAAATTTGGTACCTTTTAATTTCAAATGTAAGACTTGGTTTTCCCCTTAGTTATTACTAAATTTCCTTATTTGTATGTCTTGACCAATAACTATCATTCTGAAACAATTCCAAAAAAAAAAACTTTACCTACCCATTCTAAATCTGCTCTGGTCGGGAAGAGGAAACAAAAAATATATAAGTCGGCCTTATAGGAAATCTTTGAATAATTTGCTGTTGATAGATGGGAATGAAAATATATCAAGAGGGTCTAAACGATCTTAATTAAGTTGCTGCACACCATATGAACTTGCATAATTTAAAAAAAAAAATTAAAAAAAATTGAATTTTTTTTTACATGGCCTACTGTAGAGCCAGTATCAATAAAATATAATAATTACTGAAATTTTTTTCAAATATTTTTTTTTAAATTATGCAAGTTCCTGTGCTCACACCATGGAAGGTAAAGGACTTAGAACCCTCTCGGCCATCTATTTATATTTCTATTCCCTCCTCTCAACAGCAAAAAAAAATAAAATCCATGTAAAACAAAATTTTAAAAATTGGGGCCTTACGCAATTCATTGTTTACATGATAGACTTTATACTTCTTGTTTCATTCAATCCCTTCTCATCTTTGATTCCTGTTATATTTTCCCCTAACTGTTTTAATTTTCAAACTATTAAGTAAACTACTAACATGTCACTTGTCTGTTTCTTTTCATTAAAATATGATTGAAATTAATGAATAAGATCATTTAATTAATTTAATCCATCAGATTTGCTTCAAATAATTGACTTTGTACTTAACAATTCTTTTAACAAACTCATTTTATTTTAAGCTTTCTGTTTTTTTGGTTTGTTTAGAAAATAGAAAAGGATAAATTTCGTAATGATTTGAGAAAATCGCCTCAAAGAGACTTCTCTCAGCCGGGTCAAAATCTAGGAGCTGAACAAAGTTATGGGACGGAAGATACTAACTTAAAAGCTTTTATGGAAGTTGAAAGAGAAAAGGTTATGAATAAAAGGAAATATGCAGAAGAATTATTACAGGTATCTCACGGAGGCTTGCGCCTCTAAGTAGATGCTTGTCATATTTGCTATATGTACATAATTTATATTTCATCTAGGACCATGCATTCATTATGTATTGCTAGTTGATTAAAACATATCACAATCATTCACTATTGATCAAACATTTCCATACATTTCAAACAAGTCTAAAAATGTATAAATTATGTGTGTAGAAATGAACTAGTGAAATTAATTTGGACTTGTGGAATATGATGAAGTTACAATAATTAGGATTACTACCCAACTGTACACTTCGAAGACTCAAACACACTACCCGGCCCTTAAGTATAATTTATAACAATACGGAGATGTAATGATCTGATCCTAACTTTTATGCATGAACATATTACAAGGTTCTTGCGTTGAATATATCAGTCTCTGGAACATACTCTTATCAGTGTGTTCGAGCTAAAAGATAATGTGCTCAGTTGTCTCCATGACAAAAAGCTTGTATTTGTCATTTTATTTGGTTGCATGTTCCATGTAGTGACATTCCATGTGCAAGATCACAAAACAAATGTTGAAAGAAACAAGATTTTTTGCAAATCTGGATGAAAATTTATGGGTTCTCTTAAATCAATTTTTTTCACATTTCATTAACTGCTCAGTGTGGTTAGCTGCAATAATTAATGTTAGTTACAATTAAATTAGCTAAACAAAAGTAGAATGCTGCATTTGCTTGCATCATGCATGTTGTGCAATTTAACTTCATGCTGGTACCTTTTACATAAATAGTAAAGCTAAATTTTCATGGGCCATAATTGAAAGTAGGCCATTATTGTTATTATAATTATTATAGTTTGAATTTGCCTGGGTAGCCCTATTGGTACTCAGTGCACTATAGACTGTCATTTAGATTGGGTATGTTCTTGAATTGTGTGTATACATGTACTATAGTTTGGTCATTCATTTAGTGCAGAATTATTTTACAAGCATTTCATTGGTCAATTAAGTAGGTCGAAAGTAAAGTTAAACAACTAACTTCAACACTTTACCTAATTTCTTTCTGTCTTCTTTGATGCACTCTTTGGGTTCATTGCACACACTGCTTTGTCAATGTATTGTATATTTGAAACAAAAATTCATCTGTTTCACAAATAGGAAAGTATAACCAGATAATTTTGGTCTGTCTCTTCAAACACACCAGTCCCTGATGGTCTTTTGTCACAATGTCTGGAAAAGTGGTTTTAATCTTTGACATATCAAAGCCATTGGAGAATTATGGATTTCCATGTATATGCTGGACACTCTGCATAAACGGATAATTTCAGGACATTTTTTCCCAGTGCCAGGATGACATCATTGGTTAGTTTCAGTTACACGGAAATTGTGTCAGAAGGACTTTTAACACATTAGAATATTTTAAAATCTTTGAACGCTAGAATATGATTATTTTATCATTTGGTTTAATATTTGACAATTATAACTTACAGTTTTTAACAATATCCAATAGTGCTAGATAGATATCATTAGAGCTGTTAAAGCCCTTAGATGCTTTGCATCAATGTTTCTTTCTTGTGTCTATAGTTACTTAAGTAATTAGTGCATTAGAGGTAGCATTGTTTATTTCTTCGCAATGTGTTTTTAGTTTTACAATAATTTTATATCTAAATTTTATCTTTTAAAAAGACAAAAGAAGTTACTTTATTGTGCAGAATTTTCTTGTAATGTGTGTTTAATTTTGTGAGCCATTGTCAACATCAGTTCATGTAACAATCATGTCTAATACAAGTTTATTTTTAACAACAGACAACAAGTGATTATACCAGTCAGTGTAAACATGACTGGTATGTTACCAATATCCTTCCCTCTGACAAATGGCAATGGGTCATTTATAGCTGTAAATCTGACATGTTATATGGCCCTTCCCCAGGATTTTTTTAAGGCGCTGGGGCAATGCTGGGATTTGTGCTAAAGGAGATCGACAAGAATGGTTGAAATGTTTTAGAAGAGAAATCTGCATGGTTTTCAATAATTTAAAGGCTGGTTTAAGCACCTTTTACATAATAAAGGCCAAAATCTCTCCAGTAACACAATACTCACCCAAAATATTAGCTTCCATAGTAATATTAAAGACACCATATTAGGATTTAAGGGGCTGGTGTACCACATCAACTTCTGGTACTGGGGAAGGGCCTGATATTATATATTTTACTGTATGTCTGTAACTATTATATTTCAGCGACAAAAATAATAATAAGTTTGTTTCTGGGAGCAGTTATACTGACAATTCATGAAATATAGTCGTAAAGCTGACATCTATTTTACCATATATGTCCTTGTATTATATTTCAGCAACAAAAAGAACACATGTATCTTAGAGCTAGACAAGAACCAGAAATCTCAGTAATGGACAGAAATGGACCTCCACAATATCTTGCCAATAAACCCCCACCTGGTCCAGGGTACAGTAAATCAAGAGATGAGGTAAGCTCCCTCAAATAAACACAATAATCATTAAACATTACACACCTTTTCACCTTTTAATATCATCATGGTTCTTGCCAAACTGACAAGGTTCATCGGACATTCATTTTATTGAGACTTTGGTGATAGACCAACTAGTGTTTCTTTTATGTTTTGTATGCATTTGGAGTTTGCTAATTCAGCAGTTTGGTGAATTCATTCACTCATACACTACCTCTATCATATTGTCCCTAACTAATCCATAACTCAAATCATCCATTGTGCAATTTGGAATTGAGTATCCTTACTAAACTTATAATCAGGCTGTTGATAATTACTTACCTTTGAAATTTTTTTTGTCAAACAGATAGGTAAAAAAAACCCATACCGGTAGTGTGCCGTTTACTCCATGTGGATATAATTGATACATCTAATTAAAGACCTTTTACCTTTAACGCTTCATGTTGCTATAAATTTAAAGTTGATAGCAATTAAGGTTATAACAAATCATGAGAATTAGAAAGCAACTGATAGCGTCTTTAAAATCTTCAGCCATTAAGACAAAATCCAGCATACTGGAATGAAGGAAGACAAGCACATGGTCCACGATCATTTGATTCCGATGTTTCGCGCAGATCTAGTGGCATTCCTGCGGTAAATTAGATATACATGTGAAGTAGCTTTCTGAAGCTTCTGTTGTATTCTGTTCCTTCCGTCACCTCTAGTTCTATATAAATGTGCAGGCTCTATAATGCGCAGGCTCCCTGTCTAGCAAAGTATTATATCAACTGCTTTAGGCAATAGTTGTGTGTATAGTCAACTTAGTACTAATTTTTTAAAAGCTATTTTTCATACAATAGCCTGTAAACTATTTTCTCAATGTAGATTAAATGTCCCTTCTTAGTATTATGCTTCTCTAGTATATAAATGATGTGTTCTTCTATGTTCATACTGTCATTAATAGAATGTGTTTCTTCATAGACATTGCTTCATTGCACTTCATCAAATTTGTGTTTCTTCAAAGACACTGCTTGCACTTCATCCAACTTTTTCTTTTCCCTTTGTTTCTTCAAAACTGCCTATTAGTGTACTTAACAATAATGCTTGTCTGTGATTGAGCCCTTCAAAGACATTGCTTGCATTTCATCCAACTTTTTCTTTTTCTTTGTTGCTTTCAAAACTGCCTATTAGTGTACTTAACAATGCTGATTGTCAGATTAAGCCAGTAGAATATAGTTTCTTGATTCTTTAACTTAGCAGATAACTAGTTAACTTCTGAAATATTATAGATGTATGTAAGAGAAATCATGAGGACTCTTTTTCTAATGTTCAAGCTCATGCATTTCTTCAGGAATTATAATCATAATTTATTTGAAGATATTATATATATCCTACATAGATTATTTTTTCAAATATTTAACTGTCAATAAATGTTACCCATAGATGTAGGATTTAAGTCGGTATTCCTTTGAGTTGAGATGTGCAGAAATTGTTTATGATATTGTGTTTTGAGTTTTGCTTAAGCCAATTGAAAGTAATAGTATTTTTGACCTATGAAATTGATCAATTTTTACTCCTTTGACAAAAAATACCTTTGATTAAATTGTGTTTGGCAGAATGATTATAAATTTGTTCAAACCATTTATATTTTTGTGTGCTTATTGTTTTGCTCATCTGAGTCAGATTTATTGTTGTTGTTCAAAATACATGATTAACTAAAAAGTTTGTGTACCATTACTTAGTTGAGCAATATAGGGTAACCTTGTGGTGCTGATCACGTTTTTATTGCATTGTTGTCATGCTTTTCGTTTATTTCTGTATCAGTTTTCATGTTGATAACTCATTCATAATGTAACTTTAAGTTGCTCATTCAAGTATTTTACTTGCGAGTAAGAGGGAATGTTTTGGGATCAAATCAGGGAAACATTGCTTAACTATTTTTGTGGTAAACAACAATGAGACTTAGTATCTGAAATATTTCTATATGGTGTAGTTGTTAATGAAAAATAAATGATAGATCTAGTCAGTTCCAAAAACAATGTTATCCAAAATTTGGAATTTTGCATGATTAAAAACACTTTGTCTTTGGGACTAGGTCAGCATTAAGCATTATAATCTGACCTGTGACTGGAAAAAAAGGTTGAAAACTGCTCTATTAGTTATTATAGTTACTGTTAATTATGTACATTTTATGTAATTGTAACTGTTTGTTTTTGATTTATGTTATAATGAAAATGAATTATTTATTTTTATATAAACATGTTTTTATATCAATACAATTCATTTTTTGTTTTGAACGATTAAAGGATGAATACATTTGTGGTACTGTTTTGTAACATAATTTGGTACTTTTTATAATACTGTGGGTTTGTAATATAATTTTTTTTTTATTGTGATAAAATTTTCATTGTTAATTTGAATTTTTTTTATTGTAATATAGTGTTCATTGTTCATTTGAATTTTTTATTGGAATATAATTTTCATTGTTTATTTCAAATTCTTAAATTTGATCAATGTAAATCGTTTACAAGGAGCTATCTAACCAGGTGACAAGTTCTCGACCTGCATCGGAATTACAACACAAGCGACTGCCACGGAAACGTCATATAGAGAAGATTACCGAGGAAACATTAAATAAACAAGTTATAGACAGAAGAGCTTCTGCAGACTATTACAATCAACCGCAAACTGACAGAAATCATTATGAAAAACACGAAGAATTTGATAGAGATGTATCACATGAGAAAGGTCCACTGGTAAATACTCTTCCAAAATATTGATGCTATTAATACACAGACGTAAATGTTGTTTCATTTCTAGGTTTCATCTGGTTGGGTCAAAACAAATTTTAAAAAATATGTCTTTTACAATTAGCCTACTATGGAATTCTGGTGTTTTTTAGGAGGAGCACTCTTGTTTTCTAAACATTCTAAATAGCTTGTCCACAACCAGGTCAAATAAGTTGGATTTCAGGAATGAGCAGGTTATGTCCGTTGTGACATTGGGTAAATTAAGTCATGTCATCCACTTGTAGAAAAGTCATTTGCTTTCTATTCAGCAAGTTAGTACTGGTTTGTTTTAAAAATCCTGGAATTAATGCAGTTCAGATAAGCATGTTTACAATAGGTTTGACTAAAAATTCTTTTGAAAAATGGCACAATGGCCAAGAAAAAAGTATAGAAAGGTGTTTAATGAACAAAATAAAACTTCAAAACATTGTCATTGACCTCATTTAAAATGACATTGACCTTTTACAATACTTCAGCCTCCACGCAAAGTTGCAAGTAGAAAAGGGGAGATTAGAAAGAATCATGGTCCAAGGTCCAATTATTCTTACTTGTCCGACAGTTCATATGGAGGTCCAGTGGTAAAGTAAACCTGTGTCTATGTGATGTGTGTATGCTTTCAATGTCTCGATACAGATCACTTTGACTATTACAAACAATATATTTAACAATATGAATGCAGATTATGTATCTAAATATTTTGATTTTAAGGAACTAGAATAAACTGTTAGAAACACTACTAGTTTAGGAAATTATTGAATCATTGAGTGCTCACTACACCCTGGCTAAGTCAAAAACTATGTGTGTAATGGCGTTACTATACACCTTTGTCAAAATAATCCTATGCCTGTAAAATTAAGTTTGAAAATTATTACTGTTGACTGTTTAGCTGTTCAAGGGAAGGGCAAAAAAATTATTG
This sequence comes from Spisula solida, assembly GCA_947247005.1. Lineage (NCBI taxonomy): Eukaryota > Metazoa > Mollusca > Bivalvia > Venerida > Mactridae > Spisula > Spisula solida. Next base: position 41,724,952 of record OX365948.1, on the reverse strand, counting down.
AACACTTCAGTTTGAAAATTATTATTGACGGTTTAGGTGTACAAGAAGAGGACAAAATTGCAAACTATACCGGAAACATCGAACCATAAGCCATTAGAGGATGTAGAAGAAGGTGATAGCAGTGATGGAGAGGAAGCAAACAATGATAAAGTTGAAAGACAACTACCAGAATGGTTACCTAGGTCACCAGATAGTCAACTTGAACCAGAAAGATTAGCTAAATCACCTGAAGGAAATACGAAAAAACAAAAAGCCACGTATGTCAACCATCAAAAAGAAAAACAATCGGAAGGCTATAATGCTTTGGTAAACATCCAAAATGTTTCTGAAAGTTTTAAAACAATAATTAAATGTTTTAATGTATTAATATACAGTTAAACAATTATTAAAGTACACCAGCAATATGTTTTAATGTATTTGTTTATAGAAGAAATGAATGTAGAGTAAATAATATAATAATTCTAAATTTATTTTCAATGAGTACAACATTATTTTTTGCATTGGTAGATTTTAAGAATGTTGTTATGGTTTTTTAGTTCTGACTTATTTAAAGCAACTTTTTGTACAAAATAATTTGAAAATCTACAAATTGTTTTGTTCAAATTTATTTGAAAATATAAAATAATTAAGTGATATCAGCTAAACTTTTTTAAACACTTCAGTATTTGAGACAAACCAAAAAGCATAGGAGGGAAGGGAGTGCAGCTAATGGTCAACGATCAATGTCACAAATGTCGAACTCTAGGGTAACATAAATGTGAATTGAAATACTAAAACATATTTCAGTGTCTGGCATTCTAAACACTTGTTTTTTTTGTGTTGGCTATATTTTTGTAAATTCTAATTAAACCTGTCTCATTTAATGCCATTCTAAATACTTGTTTTTGTGTTGGCAATATTTTTGTAAATGCTCATTAAACCGGTGTCATTTAATGGCATTCTAAACACTTGTTTTTGTGTTGGCCATATTTTTTTTATGCTCATTAAACCTGTGCCATTTAATGGCATTCTAAACACTTGTTTTTGTGTTGGCCATATTTTTGTAAATGCTCATTAAACCTATGTCATTTAATGGCATTCTAAACACTTGTTTTTGTGTTGGCTATATTTTTGTAAATGCTAATTAAACGTCCTATGTCATTTAAATTAAACTTGTCCATTGCATCTTCAATCAGGCGCCTCTAACTTTGTTGTTTCAGAATATGTGTTTGCTCACTTTAATTTGGTTTTGGGACCTTAATATGTTTTTGTTAGGATTTGGTGAATGTTGAATAGTGAATATTGAAGTATGTATTTCTCATTAATTATCCATTTTATAAATGAGGTATTTGGTATACAGATAATAAGTATTTTCAGTGTATTTGCATAAGTAATTCATTTGTATTCAAATATTAGAAAGAATGCATGTTGACCATCATTTATGAATATTATGTACAAATAATTGTCAAAGTGACTATAAGATTTTGTTATTGTATGAATTCCTTTTATGTAGATTTTTCACGCAGTATTAATTTTGTTTGCTTTTGGCATAATTTTGGCGCTTGGCTTTGCTTTGGGAATATTTTGCTGTGGCCTTGTTTTGCAGCATAACAAGTAAATAAAGCAAAGCTAAGCTGGTGATGTTTTTTCCTGCCACCTGTATGGTTAACCATAATAATTGTTTTTGGTATTGTGTTTTGGTATAGTTATTTGAATAAATTGTAATTGAATAATAACCATATTGGCAAGTGAATAGATTGCTGTGATATTACTGTCTTTTGTTATTCTCTGGGTAGTACTCTTCCTATTTATTATAAATGACACTGGAAATTTTGTCTCTTATTACTCAAACACAAATGTGATATTATTTCTGAAGTAGGCTTTTCCAAATCTCTATACATAATTATATATACACATTATTGTAGTCAAAATGTATAACTAGTATCCTTGCATGTTTTCCCTGCTTGTAATCAGAACAAACATTCCTATTTTATACACTTAATAAAACTTCTTTTACGCCCTCAACTATTCTTAAAATTTCAGTAATGTATTATTCTTGATACTATTATTTTACAAAATGTCATACAAATTCCCCATAATTTTCAAAACAATAAGTTAAATATATTTTGATATACAGCCAATCAAACAAGATAAACTAAAAATTGAAAATAACAAAAAAAAATCATCTGAAATTTTAACTTTTTCGTGAACTTAATGCACTATAATTGTTTTCTCTGCAATTCAATCTTTGGTATGGTGCTGGGTATTAAATCACATTTAAATCACATGTTTTGACCAGTTACATTAATTTTATGGAAATTAACCTTTTTGACATTTTATGCCAAGATTTATTAAAAAAAGTAATGAATTTTTGTGCTGCATCATTACATTAGAGCATGTGTTTGTAATTGTGAGTAATATTTGGTAATATTTAATTTTTTTGTGATTTTCAATTTTGAGATTGTCTCACTTTTTCAGTTGTATCAAAATAATCCCCAAATCGGTTGTGTCTAAAATTTTAGTTGTGATATTCACAATGCTTATACCTATAGCGTTACCCAATCCATTCAATATAATTTAATAAATCATTGAAATATGTAAGGGGCATTTGAAGTTCTGTTAGTGTATTAATTTTTCTTAATTAAAGCAGACATTTTTATTTATTTTCATGCAAATTATGGATTATTATAATTGCAATTAATTACTTATGAATATTATTTATTAATATAAATCAAGATAACTGTTATCAGCATCGTATGACAACACTTAAGATGTAAAAGAAAATTATTGCTTTGTTATGTAGGTCTTGTTGCTTTTTATGCCCCCGTATCGATAGATCGGGAGGCATATAGTGATTCACCTGTCCGTTCGTCCGTCCGTCCGTCCGTCCATCCGTCCTGGTTAACCCAAATTGACCGTTTCTTCGAGCAACATTATGGCTGGCTACAAAGCTTTCATACTTGCATGGATGTTGTATATGAACACTCTCCACACGCCTGTATCACCTGACCCCATTTTGACCTTCACCTTGACCTAATTTTGGACTTATGGACAAGGCTTCCACAGGGGGCATAAGCGTTTATTGAACGCAGTCTTGTTTAACTTAAAATTAAGGACTAAATGCAAACATGTGGTAACTCGATGAATTAAAGAACATTAGTTGCATCAGCATTGTGTTTAATTAATTAACACTATTGTAATACTGTATGTGGCATTTTAGTATAATCATAATGTTTCTAAAACCAGGCTTATAAAACTGAATCTAAATCACGTCCCATCCCGGAACGTGAACGTTATGGACAGCCCCCGTATCCAGGTGAAGGTCAACGTAGAGGAGATCGTGAAAATAACATGAACCGAGATATACCCGAAAGAAGGTCACCAGTGAGATCCAGATCACCTCCGAAATCACCGCCAAAGTCTCCGCTAAAGTCGCCGCCAAAATCACCGTCTAAAAGATACATGTCTGGACGACGTCGTGAGTTAGATGCCGATCGTGTAGAAGGCACTCCACTGGTAATTACATTAATATGGAGTTACCTTAGTCGGACAAATGTTTGCTTTTTTGCTGTATCAGAATGTATTTGTGTTAAACATTGAATTTATGTAATGTTTATAAACTGCATATAATTTAGGCCATGTATTTTTATATATTCTGATACTATGTAAAGGTACGAATGAACACATGAACTAAAAAATTCATCAACTATCTGTCTTCATGGCCCAATCACAGCCACAATGAATTATGTGTGGGTACTACTTTAATACCGATCTTGTTAGTATTACTAAATTAATGGATCTGTAATTAACAATTAAGGGAAAGAAAATTTTGGATGAAAGAATAGCAGTTACTTACACGATGCATTGATATACAAGGTTTACAGTTCTATGTTTATGTCATTTCCTACATAACTTCTTTATTTATTGAAACAGTGACTATCCTACAGTGCAACACATTAACTTCAACATAGGGTAACCAAAAATAACTTAATTATTAACCATTTCTTTGTTTCAGTTTTCCTTATCCTCATCCAAAGCACATTTCTTTGTAACATTGCACAAGTTGAATGTTTTCATAGAAGTTGTTTCAGCCAATAAATTTCAACACTACTCCATTTATTCTATATTCTTACTTCATTTTACTCAACTGATGCTTCATTCATACTCCATTCATGCTTCATTCATACTCCATTCATACTCCATTCATGCTTTAATCATACTCCATTCTTGTTTTAATCATACTCCGTTCATGCTTTATTCACACACCATTTAGTCACCAATGTAATGTTACACATTTCTAACTGTCATTTAACTTTTGCCCGTAGGCGTTTAAGACTGACTCCCGGCCTATTCCTGAGCGCTCTCAGTATGGTCAGCCTCCATACCCCGGTCACAGCCAGTACATGCCTGAAGGTGAAATGTTAAAACCAGATGCAATAGAGCAACCTCAGCCAAGATCCACTGTAAAACCAAATCCAGACTGGCTCAAACCACGGGATGATGACCGACCAGTTGAAGGCACCCCATTGGTAAATAGCTCCTTACCAAGAAATGTAGCTATACATATAATGTCAGCCATAACCAATAGCTTTCTTAAGCCTTTTTGCTGGTCAAATAGTTATATATTTTGTGATTATTACTTGCAATCAGTTTTGCATATAATGTCAGTCACAGCCGATAGCTTTTTAGTCTTTTAGCAGGTCAAATATTTTATTTCTCACTTCAAAGTATGTTTTTTGTCAAATATTTGTTTCTTGCATTATCTATTTTGTATTTGGTTATTTAACATCTTATTTCTTACTAACCTCATTGCATATTGCTAATACTACCATAACAAACACTTTCACTCATTGTTTTATTAAATGATTGAATGCTGATCACAGAAACAAACTTGTTGCACAATCATGCTCATAAATGTGCTTTGACATTGAATGTCATTCTCCCTTGCAATGTCCATAAATAAAAAAAAGTAATGCATGGATTGTATTAAAGGGCACTGAAATCATTGATCTACCAAAGAATGCGCATCATAAAATGCATGAAAACTTTAGCTTTTAGTAGAAAATATTTTACAAATCGTTTACTGACCTTAGCCTTAACATAGATAAACATTGCACTGTCTAACTTAAGGAACTTATAATCAGTGTACCCCAAAATCACTGATGAACAGTATTTTGTTGCCTCCTGAGTACGTCTCCTTAGAAAATTTCATACACATATTTCTAACCTGTTCATTTATATTGTTTTCTACGTTATTTTCAATGTTAGTGTTGGATATTTTGTTCACGTTTTGTTTGTTTCTCTTGCACGTTTACCTTCTTCACACCTTTAATAAAACAATTAACATGTTATCCTCACTTGCTTGCACAGGCTTTCAAAACGAACACGTACTCACGTCAGCCTCCACCAGCACCTGAACAAGCCTTTAATGGACCACCTGCATTTTCCAATGAGAATGCTCCAGATGGTTTCTATGAAAGGTCTGTTCGTTCACCAGGCAGACCAAGATCTAGACGATCCATGGAGTCTGAAAGAAAATATGCACCAACTAACGTGGAATCTGGGCAGCAAATTTCACCACGAAGAATGAAAAACTCATTATATCAAGACTCAGAAGAAGTTAGTTCAAAACGTATAGAAGCTAGTAAAGCAAGACAAAAAGAGTATAATGATTACCTTAGATCAAAGGTTGGTCCCTTGGTTATGATTAAAGGAATAATTTGTTCTTTTATTTGCATATGATGTCACATAACAATCTGTGCTCAGTTAATGTGCCTTTCATCCTTGATCATAACTAGACAGGTGTAATATAAAAAAAGTTTTCATAGTCTAAATTTTTCGAACACCTATATTTTATGATGTTCGTACTTTATGGATAGGACAGGCATACTATCAAAAGTAGTGTTGAGAGTCTTAATTTTTTTGTAAATTCTAATTTATGGTTAGGAAATATTCTACTGGCATTACGTTTATTTAACCAGTAATTGTAATTTTGTTTGTTAAAATTGATTAGGTTTTATGGAGAAAAGGTTAAGTTCTAATAATTTTCCGTTATTTTATAATGAAATGTAGCATACTTGGCCTTTTAAGTTTTGGTGTACGAATGCTCAGTTTAATAGCAACGTAATATATCATGCTAGCTTAATTTGTAGTAACATGTAGTGCCTATATACAAGCGGTGTTGTGTTGGTAGCTAGGACCTAAATCAGTTATTTTCAGCAGGCTTCTAATCAAATCTATTGCTTATTTTCAAACTAAGCTTATAACTTATAATTTGTACTTTATCTCTAAATTCATCCAATGTGTTTTTTTATTTCAAATGTTTTTTTCCATCATTTTAGATATTTAAATGTGTTCTTTGTCTTTTCTTGGTTTTCATGTTTTTTTTTCTTCAAATTATGTAATATACGATATTTAATTGATGAATGGATTAATGTTAAGAATTATCTGCAAATAAAAACACTAGACAATTTTGAGTGTCTCGATCATCAAAAGTGCACCAAAAACACCAACACATGATCAGGCAATGCCATAGCTATTGGCTTTTATGGGAGACGTACGTTTATTTTTTTTATTATTAACAAAAATTGTTAGTAATATACGATAGAACTGAATGTGCAAATTGCAAGTTCAATACAATTGTAAATACTTAACTGTATAGTTTTCAATCGGAGTCTGTGAATGTGTCACTTATGATAAAAGTTAATGATATTTTTGTTTTTACTGCAAAGAAACATCTCAAGAGTAGTTCTAAGAGCTACAAAACATCTATTTCCAAAATCTGACACCGGAACAATATTTTGGAAGCAGTTCTAAAATTATATGTACAGACATATTTAATTCTACAGAAGTTTTTCATGTCCTATGATAAGCACTATCAACACAAAAGGTGACTGTTTTCAAAATTTTCATAAGGTGTTTTCTTACTAAACTGATACTTGTGTATTTCTGTTCCTTTCAATAGTCTTTTGCATGCTATTTTTACATTTTATTACGTTTTATTAGAATGAAAGTGAAAAACGTCGTCATGATGAAGAACGACACAATCAACAACAGAGCAAACCAGCAGAAGTTGTGAAAAATCAGTACTACAGTTCAGATGATTATGAAAAGTTTCAGAAAGAAATTCAAAGGCAACAGGGTGAGGAGTACAAAGATTTCTTGTCCAAGGTAATCCTTCTTCTTGCCTTTGAATACTATATGAAATGTATCTGCCTTTAAAGGATTCTTTTGTTAATTTTATACTAGTTTTAGTCTATCAGAATCCTCAAGAATAATTCTCATGGGTTCCTACTTCTTCTGCTGGTCCAGATAACATACCCAAAATGAAATTATGAGGGTTATAAAAAAGCTTTTGTAAAGTGTTTCATTATTTGAAGTCATTTGAATGATTTTGCTAGAATGTGCGTTAAAAGTTAGGACAGGACAAAATGACATTTTACATTAGCATTATTTGATAATAACTATGCTCTATTTCAGAACCAATATTCAAAACTTTTTCGATATTATTTTGTGTAAAAAAACACATTTCTAAGTTTGTTCAAAATTTTATTAAATTATCTAAGCTTTTCTTAGATGGATTTATTTTCTCTTTTGTTTTTTATCACTATAAAACTGCAATAACTGTCTAAGAAGAAAATTTAAGATTCTTTTATTTCTAATTGAAAATCTTTTTGTCCTTATAGGGACTGCCTCACATATTGGTGTATTGCAAAAATAAAATAAAATTGTCAAATATTCGCGTAATTTTGGTGTAGTTGCCTGTATATCCCATAAACAACCACACTGACATCTAAAATAACTTGAGAAACTTCGGAATTTTATAGTTATTTAGTATTTTACATCAAAAGTTCTATAGGGTATTAATTAGGTTGGAAAATCACGATATACAAAAATTTTAGCCCAGTCTGTGAGGCAGCACCTTTAAAAGAAAACTTCTTAAAGACAATCTAAGAAGCTTTGTGAATACAGGTTATGTAGTGTTGTATATTATACTTTTACTTGTCTTAAGCTGCCTTTTAGAGGATCGATATATTGATTGTCGCAGCTTAAAACAGGTATCATTAAAAAGGTCATGTGAGATTTGATCATATTAGCTCTTTCAGACAGGTGGTAGCTTAAATGTGGTGACCATTGCTGTTGATCACTGTCAGATGTTGAACAGTATAGTTTGTTTCTTCAGGTCTTTCACTTGTTAACACACATTGTAATATCATAACATTGCATTTGTTAGTCCCCTACCGGTTTTTGACCGGAGGGGACTATAGGTTTGCCCTCCGTCCGTCAGTCAGTCCGTTCGTCAAACAATCTGGATCCTGCCATAACTCAAGCAGTTTCCAAGCTAGGTTTATGAAACTTGATGTGTGGATAGGGCGCAATAAGGGGATTAATTACGTCTAACAATATTTTGATTCCGACCAAAATTGTGGTTGCTATGGCAACAGAAACATTGAAAATGGCTTAAAACCGGTAGGGGACTTCTGTATTGCTTGCAATTCTTAATTACTTGTTTCGTATTGTTTTAAACGTCTTAATTGGATAAAAAGGCAATGAAAACCAATACCTTATTCACTGAGCCACAAACTTAAACACGTAATATCTATAAAATTGAGACATTAATAAGGGAATTTTCAATGTTTATGTACAAGATGTTCTGTAAACAAATGACTGACCTGAGTAATTGATTTATACATAATTCATGTTGTTTGTTGCATGTCTTTATTATTGCATATTAAAGTTGATGTGAATTGTGTATAATTAAGATAGTAAAGGTTTTAAGATTTTTATGTAGGGTTTTCAGCCTCCCCCTGGTCGAGTTGGTCTTCCATTGGGCCAATACAAATATGAGCCCAAAAGACTTACCATGGAAGCTGAAAGAAATAAAGAGTATAATAAATTGTTGAAAGAGGTACATAAATGGGTCATCAATACACATTCATTTATTCTTCTTTCACCTGCTCATCTCTATTACTAGTATGCTGTTTATGTTTTAGTCATTTTCTATGGTTATAGTTTTTAGTTTGAGATGTTATTTCAGCCTAAACATGAGTTTTAATTTTTTTTCTGAAATGTGCCTATCTTTTTACAGCGTGACTGCTAGCTGACAGTCTGAAGCAGACACAAAATGTATGATTCAATAAAATGTAATTGCATACATGTTTTTAATGTAATGTTTTGTATTTTATGTAAGTTAATTGCATTTTTTGGCTGTACACTATTTGTTCTGTATCTTCTTGTGTTAATTTATACATATATTTTTTTACAAACTATGCCTTGTCAACATGTAAGTCAGGTTCACCACAGACTATTGTTTTTCATTCTTACAGAACTGTACCATAATTTCTATAAAAACTGTTGCCCACCGACAATCCATAGCCACACAAAAACCCTATCAAATGTAAACAGATACTTTCGATCAAAGACTAGTACTATATCTATTACTTATTAAATGCTATAAAATGACACAGTGAATACTAATACTGTATTTATTTCTTTTTAAAATGCTATAAAAGTGGCACAGTGAATGTTAAAATACATGTTTAGACAGATTTAGCTAATGTAGTAGTTATGTTGGATTTTGGTAGCACTTTTGGCAATGTTGTTTATTGAGTTTATTCCATCACCTAGCAATATCAGCCAACCACCGGTGCCCAGGGTCTTCCTCTTGGACAGTATAGATATGAGCCTAAACGTCTTGCAATGGAGAAAGAGAGAAATAAAGAATATAATCAATTATTGGAAAAGGTAGCACTTGAAATATATAATTTACGTGTATATATCGCTACAAACCTGTTTGATGTGAGCAAGTGTGGCCATACTTTGGACTGTTTATCATATTCTGTTGTGGCTACAAAATATCTGTTCTTGTTTTAATGTCGGTTTTCTGTCACTGTCATCTTTCCATGCACCTCTTAACATTCATGTGACCATTTGTGTTTGATAAAAGGTCATGTTCTGTACATGATAAATGTAAAACATGTACATTCCGTTGTTTGGATATTTCTCTAATTTGTCCCATCATTTTGTAGCCATGTATTACCAATACTAAGACACTTTTATGAATTTAATATCACATTGATTACTAAATAAATGTACAAATACTAAAGTCTACTTGTCACCCAGCACTTTTCATATGTTTTTTTACACCTCTTATTGTTTTATCACCCTTTCAAATAAAAAATATTTGTAGTGGCTAATTTTATCCTTTTTTTAATATTAAGCATTTTAGTCTTAGATTTTTATAGTATACCGATAGACTTTAAATAATTATTCAGCTGTGTAAAAGTTTCCATTATATTCTTGACATTAAACAAAGCTTTAGATGTTGTACCATATGTTTATTATTCTATTTCTAAACTAAATACAGCTTTAAATTTTGTGTCAAATTTTTATCAGACTTTCTAAATTAAACACAGCTTTAAATTTGCTATCTTGTTCCAATTTAAAAAAAATACATATAAATTGCACATTTGTTTGTTCTACTGTGTTATCATCTTTCAATGCATACTTTATGTGTGATGTGTGTTGTTTTTGTGCCAGACATCAACGCAAAACACCCCTAGGAATACAGATGGCCCTCAAGGCCTCAATATTGATGTTACTTACGAGCACAAGAAAAAGGCTTGGTTAGAAAAGCAAAGAAATAAAGATTATAATGAGTTTTTGAAGCAGGTAATCACACTCACATTCAATTTCAATTACCCATTCAAGTTCATCTCTTCCAATGATCATCACACTGAGCTTGTCACTCATTCCCGCATCTCTTCCAATGATCATCACACTGAGCTTGTCACTCATTCCCTCATCTTTCCCAATAATCATAACTCCTGTCACCCATTCCCACATACTAGTGATCATTACACTTCTGAACTACAGAAAACAAATGCAACGTTGGTTGGTTCCTATGCTTGACATGCTATATTTACTGTGACATTGGCAATAGTGATGTCCCCCTTATAGTCTAGCATCTAGAGTTTTTAGTGTGAAAAAAAGGTCCAGAACGTTTCTCAGTTTATTTGTGTAGAGGGATGCTTGAAGTTTAATTTTAGCGAGGGTGGACATCTGAGATCCTGTAGGTTACCATGGAAACCATGATGGCGTCAAAATTTCCCGCCAATTTTTTAGTACACACTCCGTCTTAATCTAACCTTTCTAACTAGTATGTACAAACACATATCAATTTTATTATGTGTAATATTTAAAGTACCGGTATAGAGCTCAGAAATGATATGAGAGTCAAGGTCCTTTAATGTCAAGGTCAAGGTCATTTAGAGGTCAAAAGACCAAAAAATGGGTAAAAAATGTGTTTATACCCCAAATAGTTATCATTCATATGCGCAATTTTGTCCATATACTTCATTAATTTATTTCAACATCGCCTGTTATCAGTTGCACTTACAATAAAATTTATTTCGTGTTGACATGGCGAATAATAATGAAATAAGGGGGAATTTTGTAACCCCACCCCAATTGAAATTGTCCATATATTTTGATTATCAGGACAAAACTGTATGCATTGCATTTGCTTCACCAAGTGTAAAAGTGCAAAATGTACATACACACTACTGTATGTGCAACCTTATTACACAATGATGCCTAGCTCAGCATTCAAATGGATATGTTGACCAATGTCACGAAGGTGAAGGTCATTACAAGGTGAAAGTTCAAGATAATTATTCCAGTCACATTTTTATGTTGATAAAAGTGCAATAGCTTTGGTTTCTTTTGCTTCAGCTAGGAGTATTTCCTCAAATCATGTGTTGTTTTTGTTTATTTATGTAGGCAGGTGTTTGAAGTTTAATGCTAGAGAGGGTGGATAGCTGAAATAAAGTCAGTTACCATGGAAACCAAGATGGCGGCCAATATTACAACTCATAACCAGTCCAAATTTCATAGTCCGGGCCGAAACCCCGAAAAATTGATCTAACCTTTCATTGTTTTTTCTTTAATAATTTCAGTAGACAAGACTGTTGCAATGGAATTTCTGATGGGTGATATTTTGTCACCATTGAGAATTTCAAGAAAATTGGGATAAAACGTTCCAAAATATAAACGAAACTGCGAATTTCTGGAATCGGTAAACTGTAATGTCGTTTTCCATCATAATTCGTAATAAATCACACTAAAATGTAATTATTAAGTTTCAGTTGAAGACTGTAAATTTTTAGAGTTGTGAATTTATGCAAAAGGGGTTATTTTGGGGTTAAAACATTAAAAACTGCATCTAAAAGTGCGAATTTTCGGAATAAGTAGTCTATAACGTCATTAGCCATTTAATTTGATAAATAATCACTGTGATAGTTTCATAGTGACTTGCGATTAAGATATCAAACATCCTCAGCTAGGCTATGGTAAAAAAATGTGATATGTTCGGGGTATCTGTTATTTTAGGATAAAACATTCAAAATTGAAATGAAAGGTTAGCTTTTTTGTGAATCGATCTACTACACTCTCATAAATAATTTTACTTAGCAGTAAATCACTGTAAGACTAAAATATTGCATATCATCAGTAGTTCAAGTTATTCTTTATCTAATACCATGCTTTGAGCTAAATGCGATATATTGGGGGTCAACATCACTAAATATATGATAAGTGTGGCGTTTTGAATATATACATAAAGCCATTCCGGTCTTATATTGTGATCATATCGCTGGCTTAGAATTAGGAGGTCGACCTTATAAGAATCATGCATATTTGAAATCTGCATCTCAATGCGCTTCTTATGAGCCTATTTTCACGAAAAGTTCAAAAAGCTTGTTTTTCCAAAAGTAAAGAGTAATTTTCAGACAGTTTTGTCATGCTTTCTCAGAATATTGATTTTGTACATACGATTATCTAATTATAAGCCAGCGATATAAAGTACCTATTAGAACCAAATACAGGCATCACATATGTGGCCTATGAGTAATTGGGATTCCATGTGATTCAGAAGCTAGTGGAACTAGAGATGTCAACGAGTACTAAAATCGGTACTCGGTTACTCGGTCATTCTTCCGATCGACTACCCGGGTACTCGGAACACTATAAATGTGCATGCTATTTGGGACACAGAAATGTTGTACTGCAAATATACGTGTTCAACCCCTGAGAACAAACTTGCTAGGCCCTGTATGGTACGAACACTACCAATGAGACCAACCATTCAATGCCCTATGAGTACATACCTTTCAATGCCAGACACAGCAATTTCGACACCGATTGTGGTACCTAAAATTGTCTTTCCTATTCCTAGCTTTATATAATACCTAGCAATGCATAACACAGTCGTTCCATGCGCTATAGATACTATGTACTGCTTAGAACAGTCATACCTCGATGGTCTAGTGGTTGAGCGGCCGCTTCGAGTGCGGAGTGAACCTGGTTCGATCTACCAGACCGGGTCATACTAAAAACGAATCAAAATGCAACTAGTAAGCCCCTTACTAGTTTCTCTCTCATACCCTTGGAGTGACGGAAACACCAAGTATTTGGCCCTGAGTGAGATTAAATATTATTATTAAGAATTTGCTTCAAAATCGACTAATAAACTATTCCCTGAACCTCATTGGCCACCTGACACTTTCTGGCACATTATGCATTTTTCGCTACATATTTATATTGCTCGATCAAGCCTATGTCCCACTGAGGAATTCCTCATCCACGAGGAAGAATTACATATAGTTTCTCGTGATGACCCCCGGTGATTTTGCACATTCAACCTTTCTCCGATGCCCAAGCTCCCGATTAATTTTGGGAGTACATTCCCTTGGCAGTAGGACCAATGTGTTCAATCAATCAAGTTCTCATGATGCCTACTGGTACCACACGAATCATCCCCGATAAGTATTAGCGAACATTCGGGGGATAACTCTCAAGACCTCGAATGAGACACCGAAATGTTGTCTAAGGTTCCTGACACTTAAGTGGGGAGCTTCCCTGAGACATCAGGGAACATGTTCCTGACGCCTTTCGAAGCACCAAATTACCACAAGGAGTACATGTCCGAGGCAGTGGGACAGACGCATAACGTCGGGAAGATGTCCCGATTTCTCACGATTGATCACGAACCCTTCCGATATCACAAATTGTCCCATGACTTCCCCAAAGCTACACATAGACCACGAGAAACCGGTTCAGTTGCCTCGCGAAGCTCATTAATGTCCATCGAGAGTACATCGCCGAGAAAAACATGTTCAGTGAAACATGGGCTTTAGATAGATATCAAAAACTGACTTTATATGGTACTCAACAATGCACAGTCCTGACTGCCCTTCTTGTTCTATGTAATATGTAACATATCCTTGCTTAGCTCTATAGGCGAGCAATCACTGTAAGCTATGTATGACATACATTGGTAACCTAATGCTGCTGTAAACGGTGATTGATTCTAAATAACTTGTAAATTCTTCCCTTGTTAATAAATACCTGACAGAGACCTTCCTGAATTCACTTAATACATAATACTGCTTGCTTCAGCCATCCGTAAATCTATAGAGTATCAAACAAGGTATGGCGTAACTATTCATTGCTCCATTTGGTCACATACATGGCCTGAAACAGCCATTCCTGGCTTTATATGGTACCCAACACAGTTTGCAACTACTCGTTGTTGCTCTGTGGGTGTACATCCTAGGGTAGTGCCATTGCTATGTATGACCCACTAGTACTCGACAAGAAAAACAGTTCTATAAATAGCCGTTACATACAATAATGCCAGGGGTGTGACCGTATGGGTTACCTTATACTGTACTGCTGGAAACAGATATGCCTGGATCTATGGGGACGTTCTGACTCTACCTGACTGAGTTATCCCTTGTTTTATAGGGACTGCCATTGTCATTCCAAACTATTAGGATATTAAACACTACATGGGAGAGCCATATTGTACTCTTTATGGTACCTAACACTGATATGGAAGGTATTCCTGGTTCTACATGTATAAGGGTGACAATACACTACCTGGTATACAAGGTGTATTCCAAGTTGTTTATGATACAAACTTCTGCCTGGTACTGTTATTGCTTTAACCAACTCAAAACATGTATATATTTTTAGTTTCATCCCAAATAGTCACATTTTGCACAATAGCCTATCTTAGGATGTTTGATATCTAAACTGCAGGGTTATTTATAGTTTTATACCATTTACATTGGCATATTAAATCACCAAATAAAATGATCGATGTCATTGTGCATAGTCTACCGATTCCAAAAACTACAATTTTCGATGTTTTACTCAAAAAATATCTAGCTTAAGATGCTTAATATCTTAATCGCAAGTCACTATGAATCTATCACAGCGATTATTTATCAAATTAAATGGTCAATGACGTTATAGACTACTTATTCCGAAAATTCGCATTTTTATGTGCAGTTTTTAATGTTTTAACCCCAAAAATGCAGTTTTTAATGTTTTAACCCCAAAAATAACTCCTTTTCCATAAATACAAGACACTAAAATTTTACAGTCTTCAACTGAAACTTAATACAGTGGAACCCCGCTAATCCGGACCCCTCCAATCCGGATTTCCCTCTAATCCGGGCGGATCTGTTGGTCCCGAATATTCTTATTCATGTTTTAATACGTTTTTACCCCTCGGATCCGGAACCCCTCCACTCCGGACACCGGACAAAATTACGAGGATTGATCATATATTTGCTCTAAAATTGACCCCTCGGATCCGGACAATCGATTTGAACATTGCCCAGGCCAATGTTTTGACAGGTGTCAATGTGTTGTATATTCGCACCATCGTATATGCAATTAAAACAGTCTGATCAATTAACGGTTGTAACATCAACAATACGCAGTGTCGGTGTGTACGTGTTATCGACACGGTTGTGAAAATCACAATTTGGGACAATTAAATATTATCATTTTAAAAGCGCTAATTGACAGCGTTTATTGGCCCACTCAATTAATTAAAAGACTATTGCTGTGTTGTTTTGTCTACACGGAGGTAAGTTGAATCGAATACAGGTCCCCTTAAAGTTTAATTTTGAGAAGGTTGTTATCGACATCAAAGGAAAACAATTCGGACGTTCTCAGTTTGGATAAATCTACGAGTAAATGCAATAAAAATCCATCAAAATGCCGGATAGTCATTCTTTTACAGAATCCATATGATAATCATGTCTGAGCCTCCGTTAAAACGTCGTAAGGTTGAAATCGACCTTGAAGCTAAAGTAAAATTGTTCAGAGAATATTTTTCTGTACCAAAACCAACAATGAAGGTGTGTAATCAATTGTTGCTGTTTTACATCTCATTTTTTTGTGGTGTTTAGCAATGCCTTCAACTAAGATTAACATACAAGTATCTAAAAATAGAAACCCCTCTAATCCAGACACCTCTCTAATCCGGACATTTAGTCTGGTCCGGACGAGTCCGGATTAGAGGGGTTCCACTGTAGTTACATTTGAGTGTGATTTATTACAAAATATGATTGAAAATGACACTGTAGATCACCGATTCCAGAAATTCGCAGTTTCGTTTATATTTTGGAACGTTTTACCAAAATTTTCTCAAAATTCTCAGTGGTGACAAAATGGCACCCGTCAGAAATTCCATTTTAACGATCTTGTCTACTAAAATCATTAAGAAAAAAAAATGAAAGGGTTAGATCAATTTTTCGGGGTTTCGGCCCGGACTATGAAATTTGGACTGGTTATTAGTTGTAATATTGGCCGCCATCTTGGTTTCCATGGTAACTGACTTTATTTCAGCTATCCACCCTCTCTAGCATTAAACTTCAAACACCTGCCTACATCTATAAACAAAAACAACACATGATTTGAGGAAATACTCCTCGCTGAAGCAAAAAAACCCAAAGCTATTGCACTTTTATCAACATAAAAATGTGACTGGAATAATTGTCTTGAACTTTCACCTTGTAATGACCTTCACCTTCGTGACATTGGTCAACATATCCATTTGAATGCTGAGCTAGGCATCATTGTGTAATAAGGTTGCACATACAGTAGTATGTATGCACATTTTGCACTTTTACACTTGGTGAAGCAAATGCAATGCATACAGTTTTGTCCTGATAATCAAAATATATGGACAATTTCAATTGGGGTGGGGTTACGAAATTCCCCCTTATTTCATTATTATTCGCCATGTCAACACGAAATAAATTTTATTTTAAGTGCAACTGATAACAGGCGATGTTAAAATAAATTAATGAAGTATATGGACAAAATTGCGCATATGAATGATAACTATTTGGGGTAAAAACACATTTTTTACCCATTTTTAGGTCTTTTAACCTCTAAATGACCTTGACCATGACATTAAATGACCTTGACTATCATATCATTTCTGAGCTCTATACCGGTACTTTAAATATTACACATAATAAAATTGATATATGTTTGTACATACTAGTTCGAAAGGTTATATTAAGACGGAGTGTGTACTAAAAAATTGGCGGGAAATTTTGACGCCATCATGGTTTCCATGGTAACCTACAGGATCTCAGATGTCCACCCTCGCTAAAATTAAACTTCAAGCATCCCTCTACACGAATAAACTGAGAAACGCTCTGGACCTTTTTTTCACGCTAAAAACTCTAGATGCTAGACTATTATGAAGAAGGTTGTCAGCAATGTTTACAGAAAGACAAGTTAGTATTGGCTGATATTTTATCCAAGAAAGCTGGTTGAATCATCTAACTGTCGTATATAACTTAACCTTGTTTGAAAAAAATGGCATTTAAAGTCAAATGAAACAACCGAAACAAAAGAATATTTATACTTTTCTACAATCATACCCTTCACATGTCGAAGGTTGTCATTAGCATAAACTTTGTTGAGAACATGCAATTTTAACATCCAATAATCAAGTAAACAAATTAAAATACCGAAAAGCATATTTTATTTATATTACGTAGCATTTGTTTTCTTATCATATTGCAACAGTAGTAACTTTACATTTCATGAACTTAACTGTCATTATTTGTCCTGTAATTGGTCTGTCTAAATAATCAAACATATTGTGCCACATTTACCACCATTGACTGCTTTAACCATACAACTTTGTCAGTATTACCATTACCATATATTTAGGAGCATATAAGTTACTAACCAGTCACATGATTCCATTCTTATTAATCATTTGCATCTATCACATAATCTCCATAAAGTTACAGGGATCAATGATGCTTCTTTCCATCAATTTCTGTAATTTTTACCCTGTCTTGCCACATTGACATATGGCGCTGATGACCTTGATATTGAAGTTTAGAATGTTATTTCTCCTGTAAAGGAAGAAGATCCCACTGGACATTCAAAGCTTGAGCTATGAAACTTTTCCATCAGCCCCCCAAACCCTTATCAACAAACAGCCAACATTCCACCAAGTCCAGTGATAAAAGACTCTGCCAAAAATAACAAAAACAACTGATGGTCCAATTTAATGCCCCCCCCCCAATATTTCCATATGCCTCGACCAAGTCCTTGTTAAAATTACCACGATGCCCCACATTCATGTGATAAAAGCAATTGAAATCAACTCTGACGAAAATGTAAGCATCTGATACAATTGAAGTACATTTTCCCTGCCAAGTCCTTGTCTACAATATCACACAATTCCTCAATCCAAAACTTCAACACAATATAGATAACGACTACAAAGAAATCTTTGATGATACCGGGAATGAAAATCTACAAGAACAGTTCAATAGCAGGAGCTATGGACTCACTGATTATTAGCACAAAGTTGGATTTCATGCAGACGCTAGTGAGATAGAAGACTATACAAACACATCTTTAGATGACATGACACATCAAGCTGAATTGTTTCTACCACCTCTGACTGCCTCATTTCCAAAATCATCCTCTGGATACTGAGTCAATAATTCTGCATTTCTGCTCCAACGTAATCAAACCATTTGTCATTGCCAGTTTGTCAATATGTTGGAAAGAAGGCTGAGTAACACAGAGTACACTAGTATGAGAGAAAAGGTATTCACTCTTGGTGATTGTAGCACTAACACGAAGCACATACTGGATTTTTTTCTCATGTTTGGTATAAATAAATATTCAGTATGATGTTATTCATGGATTGTTTTATGAAGCTTAAATGTAAAAGACACATGTTTATGCAATTCCTTAGCAATTTGATAGAATAACATAAATAACATACATTTGACAATTAGAAACTCCACTGTTCTCTTATAGACTTAGCTTACATTATATAAGTACATGTGTGTATGCAAATACTTTTGAAGTCAATGTACTCATTCCATATTAAAGGAGTATACATAAACCTAAAACTATAAGAAATAGACATAACTTGAATAACAACCGTTATGTTTCACTTCAATTTAAGTCAATGAGGCTACACTATTATTATTGAAAGGGTCTTCCTTAAACATCCATTTATTTTAAATAGCGACCAGAAGTGAAGAACCGAGGTATGACACCTAAGGCTACAAATTTAAGTCTCCCTGTTGGTCAGTATGACCTCATAAGACCAGTATTTGAAGAAGAAAGAAACAAGGAATATAATAAACTCATTCATACTGGGCGAATTGGACAGGTACGAACAGAGCACAAAATGCAGTGTTGTGGTGAAAAGAGGCATCATTCTTCTTCCCATTAACTTCATCATTGTTCTCTCCTCATAATACATATCTCATTCAACCTCTCTAAATCCAACTGTTTTGAATCAGCCATTGCTAAAGGTTTGCAAATTATGGGATGAGCTGAAACATTTAAATTTTGGAACTGTGGCTTAACTTATTTGCATTTTGGGTTGTTGTTGGTAATAAAGTATGTTTAAACTAAGGTTAAAAACATAAATCATGCACTAAAGTCTTAAAAATATGTTTATTGCCACTTTTTTAAGTAGACTAAAATGTTTCGAGCAGTTTGCCTTGTCTTGCTAATTTAATATGTGTTGAGTAGCTGGCCTGTATTTGCTTTCAAATTGATGAAACTGGTAGCAAACATATACAAACATACTGTTGTTTGTTCACAATTTTCAGCGTAGTTCTCGAGACAATCCTCCTACTCCACCTCATCAGCAAGGGTTGCCCATTGGGCCGCAACATTATGAACACGTTCAAAAAGCTATGGAACATCAAAGAAATCGAGAATACAATGACTTTTTGCAAAAGGTATAGACACCACGTCTGGGTGTTGGGTGGTAAATCTGGTGTTTGTCTGTATCCGAAGTGAGGTGAAAGTAACATCGCGGCAAATAATATTTATAGATTCACTATCAATTTGATACATAGCAATTGGCACAGGACATTGCCATCTTGTATGCAGGCTTTGTTCCATTTACATTGCCCATTGATGCATTGTATTATTCCAAGCATATTAGCTAATACTTATCCATGTACCATCACTCTTGCAGTACTCGTATATATGCTAACATATAGCACCTTAAATGGACAATATTTAATGTGATGTAAAATACATGTGTAACCCGTTAAGTAGATTGTTAAATACATTGTTTGACATACTTGGTTTGATTTGGAAAATTTATGTAATATGTTTATTGTAATGTTCTGATCTACATTAACATCTAACATTCAATGATTTATTTATGATTGTTGGTTTTGTCCTGCTACTATTACTTTAGTTATATGTTCAAACGCAATTTAAAAGTAAAAGAAGCAATTTCAAAATATAGTTACAATTGAATTGTTCGTAAGTTCCTAGAAAGTAAACAAAATATTTATTGAAATATATTGTTCATAGAAATATGGCAAAAACACCTCTAGAAGTACACGCAGTGAACCGGACAATGATAGAGTAGAAAAGACGTCCTTCTATTTAGGAAATGACAATTTTCATGATGAAAAAAGAAAAATGCTGGATGATGAAAGGAAAAACGAATATCAAAAGTTTAAGAATGAGGTAACAAGCATTGAGTGAATGTCAAATTCTGCTAGCTAGCTTATGTTCAATTTTTTTTTTAATTTAAAATCAAATTTAACAAAACAAAATGTAATTATATATTGATTTTTTCTCAAATCGGCTGTAAATACCATATTTTGCTTAAAAATACCAAATATTTTTACAATGGAACATTCGCAATAAATTAAGTTATAAAAAGTGAATAAAATTAAATGAATTGGTCTAAAGTTCCATAGAGAAGATATTTAACATCATTTTTGCCAAACAAAAATTGTCGAATAAGTAAAGAAAAGTGAAGAAAACATCAATTAACCAGACAAAAGTGAGACAAGAAATTTAGCATCATTTTGTCATTTGCTAACAGCATGAACCAGCACGCTCGAGGTCAATAGACATTCCTACCGATGTGGAGTCAGGCTTGCCTATAGGGCAGCAACATCATGAAGCTT
Organism: Spisula solida; assembly: GCA_947247005.1. Classification (NCBI taxonomy): domain Eukaryota; kingdom Metazoa; phylum Mollusca; class Bivalvia; order Venerida; family Mactridae; genus Spisula; species Spisula solida. The sequence continues at coordinate 41,703,674 of OX365948.1, read as the reverse complement.
GGAGAAAATTCCTGCGTAAACAAAGAAATGAAGAATACAATCAGCTTGTGGACACGGTAAAAATTCCACCTGCACAAACTGACAATAGTGTTTTCTATCCTGGATTGTGGTGGCAACAATAGCATCATCCTTAGTATTCACGTTAACTGTTTCATTTTTCTCTACTTAACTGAATTGTTGGTTTGTTTTTCTACTCTTGGTGTTTTGCTAGTTCCACATTTTGATTTTCTATCATATCACCATTGGTTTTTAAAACTTTAGTGGTTGTTTTCATTGGTTGTTTGTTCTCGGATGTATTGTATTAGATGTTTCATGGGCTCTAGTGGTTTGGTGACGTGTTTGCTTCGTATGCAGTTTTCAGGTCATACGGTGCAGAACAAATTGCATTTCAACGTCAAATTTTATTCGTCATTTGTTATCATCTTAAATAGTAGTTATAGCTTTAATATTAATTGTTCTACATTTCAGCTTTCGATTTCAACAATACAGTTAGCATGTTTAGATTTAATTTGTATAGAATGAAGCGGTTTTTAAGTGTTGTCAATAATGTAGGTCAATATCAGTAACTTTGCCAACTTCAGAAAGCTGGTGAGACTCGTAAACGTGATTGGAATTTCGATAACACTGGTGTCCTAGAGTTACACGGAGACGATGCTGTTCAAAGCAAACAGCGTGAACTAAGAGCTGAGAGACAAAAAGAATACAATAGTTACATAAGTCAGGTACAAACGAGGTGTTGTGTGTGACCTGGGTTATTGGTTGCAGTTATTTTTGTTTTTTGAACTAACAAACAATTTATTTAAGTGTTGATTATACGTTATCTGAGACTTGTGTCTGTTTTGTTAAGTTGGTATGTATGTATTATGTTTTTAGAACATTGATCTACTTTATCAATGGTGTTCACATATTAGTTTAACTATTATTTTGTGTTCAATTAAATCTACGTATTGCCATCTGCATATAATTCTTCGTTTTTCCAAGTTGTCTAGTATGTGGCGTTATTAAGCTTTTTATTTATTGATTGCAATAATACATGAAACTATTAAATCTGTGCTTTGCTACATAAAAGAGTGACACGGATTAGTTAAATAATTATATTTATGGATTGAACGTGGAATGTCTGATTATTTGTGCTTGTTAATGGTAGTTACTAATATATTATACTTATATTGTTAATTAATGTTATTAGTAAGTTATTCTTCAGCAATTAATTTCTTATCTATGTTTGTAAATTAATGTTATGTGTGTTCTAATTTAATTAATTTGTTAGATAATTTTACGTTTTTTTCAAAAGAAAGTTTTGCATGCGTTCTGTAAAATTTTGTTATTGAATTCTATGGATTCAGTCCATTGAATTTTTGACTTGCGCATGTTTATACCTGTGTTTTTCAGTAGTACATGCAGTTTGCTGGTATATTTGTACTCTTTCTTAAGCTTAATAATATGTTAATTATTTAGCTTATTTTGCAATACATTTCCTTTCCATTAGTTGAAGACTCCACCTAATCATTCTTGGCCTGAACCGCCTGGCCGAGGCGCACTGTTAGTTAGGAAAGGAGAGTATGATAATGTACGACAAATGTACGATCAGCAGAGGAAACGAGAATTTGTTGATACTATGCAGAAAAGACGAGAGGTAACAGGGTCTGGCATCCATAGAGTAATTGTGATATGATTTAGTCTAGTTCATCACATTGGTACAATATGATGTGTCATCTAACAGATTATGTGCCAGTTTGATGTTTGCATTGTTTAATATTTACAGTTATATCTGCTGAATTAACAAAGAAACAATTGTTAGCCTTTCCCTCAGTTGGGTCAAGCAAACATTGATTTCTATGCTTTGCTTCTATGACATTTAATGTATAGTTACTGTTTAATCATAGTATAATTCTTATTAGAATATACTAAAAATAAAGTTAATTGGGATTGTTTTATCTTTAATTTGCCTGCACAACAGTGCTCATGACGGCAATTGTGTGTCTTGCTTTTTTGTGCTGACTCATTCACAATGAAGTCATTTACTGGGGTCAATATTAGGCTGCCCGATATATGCCACAACCAAACTTTGTGTATAATGTTTAATTTGTAGCTGTATGAAAGCTTTATCGATTAGTTGCTGCCTTTTGTTTATACATGAATTTTGAACATTACTGACCATAACAGTGATTGGGTGTGTTAGCTAGCTGTTGAATCTTTTTTAACATTAGTGCATTCACTGACAGTTCAAGTTGTTTACTTTTTTTCTATGGATAATTTTTTGGGAAAGCTGCATCAATATCTCTTAAATGATTCCTTCACTGAGGTTTTGTGTATAGGGTCCTGGTATTGTTCCACACCTCCCGGTATAATTTTATAGTACCCTGAACATATAGGCTTTTTCCTCTTTGTTACGTCTTTCACTCCGCTGTTTCTGTTAAGTGCTGCCTTGCCTTTCCGAATTGGTATTATCTTTTTATACTGCTCGCTATTTGTCTCGGCCTTATAGTTTGAAGGTTGAATATTTGCCCTGACGCCCTTAGACATTACAAGGGGCTGTCCTAAGCAATTTACACACCCTTAATGTCAATAGCTTGCTTGTGTTGCCCTGAGATATGTGCAGGGAGGAACTCTCATGTGAATTTTACTTCTCTACAACTCGCCCCCTTTCTCTACTGAATTGCTTCTTCTCCCATTGATTGTTTGAAGTCTATGGCTTTTACGGCATATTGTCTCGAACGAGCATTACAATTATGACCATCACCCCCCCCCCCCCTTGTTTCTACATTCAAACATTAAATTCTAATGGTTTGATGTTGACTAATTATGTATTAGAGGTTCATCTTTTTGGAACGACTGTATTAGATTTAATTATTGAAAAACTGTGATATGCTAAAACTTGCTTCATGCTGGTGTAATGTTTGACATTATAACTAATTATGTTTTACAACCTTCTGACAACAATTCAGTTACTAAATATCTTCGCATAACAAACTTGCATGTATTGTTTTTCTGTATCGCCTTATGCATTTGTCAAACATATATTTTTATGTTTTTATTGTATCCCTGTTTGTCTAATTAGCATGTATTTTGAGTTAGGAATTAAAGTAAATATGTTTTGCACACTAAAAACAAAATACATGGAACACTTTTGTTAACTTGTAATCAAATGAGTGTTTTTTGTTAACAAAAGGTTTAAATATTTTTGTATGGCCAGTAATTGTTTTCGACGCTCTCACGAAATGTCGTTATGAGGAGTTTAATCCAAAACAAAATTCAATCAAATAAAAACGCTCAATAAATCTATTGTCATTATTTGTAACGTCGTATTAACTATTGCATACTTTCAATAAAGATAGAGAAAATGTAAAAAATTGAATTGAAGAGCGTATTAATCAATAACTTATTTTGTCTGAGTTGTATTTGTGCTACGCAACTAACGAAGAATCTAGGCAGCACCATGACCCTTTGCAAAATGGTAATTTTGCTATTAGCCATGCCTTGTCAATTTAATTAACTTATAAGCTCTAATACAGAATAGTATAAGTAAGATTTGTTTTGTTGCTTTACCATGTGAACTTTACTTTTAATTGGCTATGTGTTCTATGTATTATAAAATGTGTTATTGATATTAAAACTTGCTACAAAGATGGGTCTAGATATGCCACCATCTACGGCCCCACCAGAACCACTGAGGAGAAGTTATGAATACAACAATCCTATGATTCACGTCATGGGAAGGTACGAAGACTTCCGTAGGAAACTTGGTGATGACCGGAAAAAAGACTTCAAGTCTTATATGGACAAGGTATTACTTGTCTAATTCAAAAACGCTTAACCAATCACGTCTGACGAAAACCTTTCAGTTCAAACTTGTCTCATGAAATTGTTCCGACAATTGTTCTATTATTTCAAATTATTATTTTTTGTTTCGAAATTGTTTAGGTTGTAATTTTGTCATTAAATTCTAAGTCCACAAATGATTAGTGGTGTAAAGTTTGGTTTAAACTAGATCTCATATTTACGTTGAACTCACATTCTTCATGTATTGTGATTATCACAAAGTAGATACCATATTCGAACCATGCACTTTTTGCAACATATTTTTGATTTGATAGAGCAATACGATAAAGCGAACAATATGACTTGGACGTAAAGAGAAAATTATAAACATGTTAAAGAGTAGATTTATAATTTTTTTAAGTATATTTGTGCATATAATATATAATATTTATTTGAATAATAACGCTAGTGTGTAATATATCGCGCCAATCATGTCAGGTAAAAGCTAATGATGCCAGTAGACATCTTCTGATAAGCACTGCTCCAAACATCGCTCGAGAAGAAACACCACTGATCCAGGCCATGGGTGCCTATGAGAAAGACACAAAACAGAAGGTGTTGCAAGAAAGGAGGAAAGACTTCAAAGATTTTAATATTGAACAGGTATTTGGAGCGAAGACATTCATTGTTTTTTATTTGGAGCAGAGAATTTAACATATTACGTTTGTCTTTGTGTAAGAGTATTTTTGTCTTTGAAAAACGATATGCCAGACCTGTAACCTCGAGTCATCTTCATTTCACTTTATTTTTTTTTTCATTATTACATGTAGTTTAAGTTGAAATTATACCGGAAGAAAATTTACGAATACTTGTACCAGCTCCAAACATAAGCTTTTTAAAATTAGAAACACTACCAACGTCTAGACTAGTTTAATTAAATTTTCTGATTTTGCATTTAGCAAAAGCATTGGACACCACGCACAATGGTTAAGGAAAACCTGATGCCTCATGTCGCCTCTGCTGAAACTCCTTTAGTTAATTACATGGGACAATATGATCAAGAACAACTAAAGTATAGAGTGGAAAGAAATAAAGATTTACGTACATACACGGAGAAGGTACCAGCTGCATGCGTAGTGTTGCGAATACACATCTAATTTGTTAACACCATAATATCATATACTAGTTTGTGAATAAAGTGATCATTGTATAGTCTACGTGTTTCAAACATATGTACGAGTGTATTTTTATTTCGTTTGCTATTAGTAGCTGTACAACCAATGTATGTTGTTACATTGAATAACTGTGAATTGTTAACTGTATTGAAAGAATATACACTGCATGGTCATGTAATCATTTTAGTATTATCAACTAATTCATTTCAGGTGACTTATACTGTATCATTTAATTTTTTGTTGCATGCTCATATTTACATTAGTGTTCTCATTTCGATGTTAATGCTAACTTTTTCTTTAATCTTGTGGTGCAGTGCAACATGTTCTAATTGAGTTAAATTGAATTTATATACTGTCTATATGATGTAATCTTGTTTCAGTAAGTATAGCATTAATGTTTATTACGTTGTGTTGAACATATTAGAATATTTTCTTATGTATTCTGTCATGTATTGTAGGGTTTTTCCTTGAGCACGATTTAAAGGATAAGTTTCACAAATTACTTAATTTGGCCCTGTTTTTTTTTCTCTCAAAAAATAAAAATGAATGTTCTTCCTTATCCAATCAATTGACATTCTTGTTTCTATTAACATTGATGTTCACTGACCTTTATGTTGAACACGATATCCCTGGGTACGGTCTAGTATAGACATATTATGTTATATGTATAGTATAGTATACTTGTACTTTACCTGTTATTTTTATTTGAAGACATTTTGTTAAATATACACATACATTATTTTCAGTAACATTTTATAGGACTTCTATAGATAGAAAGAATGCCCATGTGATACTTGTTTAGCTACTCTATACATAGAAATCCTGTCATTTGTAGAGGAAAAAGGAGCTACGAAATCCCTATGACAATTATGTTTACCCCACTGTTGCTGTGGCTGAAAAGCCCATTGTCGCATACCTGGGTTCTGATGTAGACCAGCGCAAGCGTACTTTACGCGAAGAACGGAAACGGGACTATGAACATCACAAGGCGCAGGTAGCCCCGTATGATGTAAGCGCCTGCATGCAGCTGTGTGTTACTGAATGTTTAACATATAACTAGATTGTATCAACATATACAACCATACAATTTATGTTTTGTAATGCATATACCATAACAATAGACAAAAACTTACAACTTGTTGTAGTCGTTTTAGAAGAATGTTGCATGATTCAGTAATCAAGGTTATGTAGTTTATATTGAGTATTTTCCTTACACTTGTACATTTGTATATTATATTTACAGCGTAAATCTATTTTCCTTAGATAGTTATATGGTAACTGCCAATACATTCCATCATTTACAAACAGTCAAATCATAATCATCAGTTGTTCTGACACGTTTGTTTCATACAAGTGTTGTTTTATTTGCTAAGGGGCTCGTATTAAGCTTTCTTGCTGTGTTTGCGTGTTGTTTAATTAAAACAATAATCATTTGTTGAAGTTTGACATTTTTGTCGCTGCGATAGTTTTTATACGGTTCTCGAATTGATGAAGTGTGTGTTACACTAACAATATTCTTTATTGATTATATTTTACATAATTATTCATTTTTTTACTAACGTTGATTTTTGTTTTGCAATTATACTCATTTACATAACTGCTTCGTATCCTATATTTAATTTTGATTTTGTATACAGCAAACCTACTAATTGTTTTATTTTACTAACAGTTCAATTCTTTATTTCAATATTTATTAATGGTGCTTGATTAATTAAGTGAGCATAAATATAGTATTATTTAATTGCTGGATTGTCACCAAAGTTATTTCTTAAAATTGGAACGCGTAAAAATTGTTTATTTAAAAACATTGTAGTCTGTTCTCGAGTGAACTAGTATCCTTATTTTAGTATATTTGAACCATTTTAGCAATCTTAAAGAAAATAAATAAAATGTCAAGAAGGCTTGAAGTGTATGTTATTACTATGCGATTTTTCATTAACTTTTTGAAGAGTACGGTAAGGGGAGGGATGATAATCTGGGAATTTTTGCCTAATAGTGTATTCCAATTTTGATTAATTTTATTGGTATAATGGCTATGAACCACATAACTGCATTGTTTTATTTTTCAGCCTTTGTAGGCACACGTTTGTGTCGTGATTCTTTCATTATTTCCAATATAATTAGGCTTTCTACTTTGTAGTTAGTAACGAAGGTTGTGTTCGTAATTCTATTATAAATGAAATAGAATTAGCAAATGAATTTGTAATTTGTAGTAAAACATTGTAATTGTTCATGTTAACGTTTGTTAAGCTTGTTTACAGTAAAATAATGCAAAAATAAACTGGAACTATGCAAAGACAGCTGTATTTTGAACTTTTTACCACATAGAATGTTGAAAATGTTTTAGCGTAATAATGATGTACATTTATTCTCGTTGATTCTGATAGCAAAAAGGAAAGAATCCAGATCGTCGTCACGAGTTTGTTGATACAGCCGCTGGACCATATGGGGGTTTATTCCAGGGATTAGGTGACCATGGTAATAGAAGTGATGTATTAAACAAAGAAAGACAGCGTGAATATAATGAGGTACGATTGGTATCCGAGCTAATTGTTTCAGGTTGTTTCAAAATTGTGTTGGTCTGAAAATACTGTCGTACAACTTACATGTTTGACTAATTGTAATTCAGGCTGACAATTTTCTATCAGCATTGGTACGTCTGGCATATTTATGTCAGGGATGCCTATGTATATGGTCTGCTTATACGTATCTGTCATAATCTGGCATATTTATTTTGGTCTAACATTTGTACAGTCTCTGTCAGTCTCTTTCTTTGAAAATATCAGGTAGTCGTTATATGCAATATGATTACTGAAGTACAATAGGTATTATAGGTATACAATAGTTTTAGTTTTAACAAAGTTAATTTACAAACTAATTTGCCTTTTACTTTAATATTCAATAGAAATATCATAAAACATAAAAAGCTGCCCTTTGTTATCTGTCCGAGTTTTTAATGTGACATGTACATGCTACGTTTTTTTAGGTATGTTATCTGTGTACATAAACATTGCAATGTCTCTTAATAATTTCATCATTTCACAGATTTTTATGTACTTTCGTAATGTGTAGTTTAGCGGATAAGATATTGATTTTCTATTCCTTAATTATGTCCAATTAAAATGTTGAAAACAATAAAAATATGTTTTGATATAATATGTTTATGTACAAATGACAGACCAAAAATAATTAAACTAAATATATGAACGCACGGCTCTACTGTACCTTAAATTCACATCTTGCTGAATTTGTTAATAATGATGTATGCTTTGTAGGTTGTATCTGCTCTGTATGTTCCTCTCTTAATCGTCTTTCTTGTTATTACCTTTACAGAGTTCTGAGGTAATTGTCTTGTCTTAAGTGTGGTGTGATGTGTGTTACTTTTAGATTGCCATGTTCTACATATTGGCGTTGTATTTTGTTGGTAATTCTGCGGTGATTATCGTTTTTGTTTTGGAAGCATGTAGTGCTGCCTGTCATGTTTGGTGTTATGATTTATGGTTTTTGTTTTCTTTCTCTGGATTTTAATTATGATTCGTTATATTACAGCAATATGCAGGAAAGGAAAAGATAACGGGAAGGCCTAACTGGGCACGTGAGACATTGCCAAATGTAAGTCCCACTGTAGTTGCTAATATTTAGAGGTGTATAAAAAGTTACCATGTTTTGCAGGAATTGTTCATAAAGGAAATTAATGACTAGACAGGTCATTGGGAAGGTGTTATATACGTTTAGAAGGAATGATTTACAGATGTATCCAATACCTTTTATTTACAGTTTGCACCTCTGAATAATAGCTAGATGTATCTTGTTAATATTACTTCGTAATGTATCATCTGCAAAATATTCAATGTTTATATATTATTGTTAAGTGATGTCCAATGTGTCATTAGTGCCGTATTTTGATTATTGTAAATTACATGGATTACATAAATTGTCAACTGAAATACTGTTATTTCTTTCTTCAGTCTACAGATCGTGGTCGATCTTCACCTATGAAATCACAACCACCAACGGACCAGTATCAACAAATGTTGGATGAGAAACGCAGAGAGGAAGCCAGTCGAAGGTTAACTATTCTCTATAAATACTAGTTTTAAGAGAAAACGTATGATTCAATCATTCTATTAGAAGTAGTTGCAATATATGTTTGTCAGAGTATTATTGTGCATAAAGTAAGGAAACATTCCGATGACCTTGTTTGCATTAAACATTCTACATCAGGTTAAGGTTTTCTAAATTTGATTGCGTCATTTCTCATTATTAAGTTTTTAAGTGAAAATCAAATATTTACATGACATTTGCAGACGGTATGATGACCCGGAGTATCAGGGCCGACTTGCTGAAAGCAGAGAACGTGGTGGAGCGCCTGAACAGGTATGTATTGTATACTCCTACATTCCAAAATGGCATTCGCTCTTTTTCTGTTGGGTGCTGCTTTGGGTTTGACCTTGTGATATGTTTGATGTCAGCGTTTGGCTGATTATGCTAGAGGCATTATCATTGCTTTGTCCTCATGTATAAAAATTGTCAATTGCATGTTGTTTTTATAAGAATGAACATTAATATAATCACATTTAGCAATTTGTTTATTGTTATGAACATGTTAGCGGTTCTCATGGCATTTTACTTTGTAATTTCAGAGATATGGTGGAGGCTATTAGCCAAACTCCTTAACATGAAATGTAGTGTCATTCAGACCACCTCGCCAAATTTAGAGCCCAAGAAACATTTAATTGAAGCTAGTAAGTGCTTTACAATGCAAAGTGCTGCTGCCCCTCAGGGTGATTACAATTTTAAACTGTATTCCAAATGTGTCTTGTGACATTTTAATGTTTATTTTTTGTATTTGTACAAGTCTGAACTGAAAAGAAAAAAATATGTGCATTTGTTTGTGTCAAGGCATTGATTAAAATCATCCAATCTCATTAAAATCAGATCCTAACTGTTGTTCCATTTTAACTATGTTAATTATGCCAGCCTAAAGTAGTGAAGTGTAATATGGGTCTGATTTTAATGAAATTGAAAACAAACATCATGCAGCTGATACTAAAGTTCCTTACGCTGTAAACGTATTTGATAACAGAAATGATGAAGGTCAGAATTAAATTGTCATAATTTATAGCTTCATTTGGAGTTTTACTAGTATGTTCGCCAGTTGAAAGCTATACTGTGTTGCAGGATTGTACATGGTGGTCAGTTTTATGTCGAATTTCGTAAAAAAACAATTTCGATGACATAAAAGACATGCGATGAATGAGTTGAAAGTAATACTGAATGGTGGCGTAACATGAAGGCCTTTATAAACTATCTGATGTATTATCATCCATCCATGTTCTATTCTTCATTCTGCCCTCAGGCTGATGTTTTTATTTACTCTATGATAATCAACAGTCTCTTGTATACAAGTTTTTCCATAATTTTGGTCGAAAACTTTCCATGTTTTTCAAACTTTATATGGAGGTTGGTCACCATCAGTAGATGACCCATTTTTAATTTCTAGGACAGGAGGTCAAAGTTCAAGGTTGCTGTTTAAAAGCTTTGGATGGTAATCAAACGATTGGTTTATAATTACCCTACTCATTTACGTTATGCATTTTCTAATGCATTATTTGTTGTTTGTCAGGAAAACGCAAACAAACAACAAAAGCCTTATGGGATACACATTCAGTATCATATTTATCACTTGTTGTACTGTGATACATCTCTAGTTTAGCTGATTTTATGTTTTTTTTATAGTTGTTTGTTTTTGTATTGTTGCTAGAAAATGTCTGCGCAAATGGAACCATACATTTTTATCATATCAATTTATCATTTTACTTTAACAAGTGTACAGTTCATATTCCTTATTTATATAATATATAACAGTGCCAATTATGTTCCATTGATAAAAAGAATGGAATTGCTTTATTTAATTTCCTAGCTTTATTTATGAAGAATGTTTTATGATTTAGAAATCCAATTCAACATTGTATATACACATTGAATGATTATGTTAGTGCTATGTAGTTAGAGTATGTTTATTTTTATTTCTAATGTTTGGTATTGTTTGAACGTAACATGGAGTACAGTAATAAAATCATATTTAAAACAATCATTAAGCGGTTATGTCTTTTTTGATACTGCCATATACCAACATGCATGTACATGTTAAAACCGCCTCGATAGCCTAGGCACTGTGACAAATCAGTGGAGTTTACAAACGGTCCATGGAAGGAGCTAAGAATAAGTTTTTGTCAGTATTATCAGTCATTGCGAACGCATCTTCATTATTGTTAGTGCATAAAAGACATGTTTACATTCTGACTCCAACAATGTTCAATTTTAAAGAATACACCTTCAAGAACCGAAGTTGTTCAAATTTTGGCATGTAGGTAAACCGAAAGCAGTAAAATATATCGAGTTTACTAAATACAATATCAAATGTAGTGTATTGTGTAATATTTCATATTGACAGAACCAGCGAAGTCGGCTGTTTTATGTGAAATGAGAAAATGGAAAAAAAACATCAAAACAGAGTTATTTGAAAACGACCGTGTCTTATCGGCTGTTAAAGTGATCGTGATTAGTCAAATGGCTAGAAGTATGTACTAGCTGATGATTTTTCAAAAATACTAATTAATAGAGAGGTTGCGAAAGTCAATGTGTAACGTGTACGTGTACGTCAATACTATTTTCGAGTATTTCGTCATCCAGGTTTGTGTAGTTTCTCAAGTAACCGACGTGTGACAGACGAAAATTTAATGTGTTCTATGTCACACAGGTATGCGTATGCACGGGAAAAATAATTATTCATCGCCCGTGGTTTCATTGAATTTATATAAACACTCATTATCGATTCATGTCATGAGACGTTACACGCACACGTTGTCGTTCGCTAGCCAATTGTAGGTACACGTACACGTAGTCGTACACGTTCGAATCGCAACCTCTCTATTACCTCAACTGAAATCGAACATCAAATTCCTTATATTCTGCAAATCAGTCGGTCTCTTCTACTTGGATATTCTTCAACCAGAATCATATAGTGTGTGGGTGCAGGACTAACCATGATTTATAAGTCAACTAGCAACATTATGTAAATTCATTTATTGGTACAGCAAGTTATACAATGTATTTCTTATATTGTAATGTACATGGCGAAAGCAATAATCATTTGCAGCTAAGAATACATTTAAGACAGATTGAATGTGTACTGTTGACTGGCATTTAGCTGATCTTTTGAAAACGGATGTATTACTTTGCACATCGAGTTTCATACATTCAAAGTACATATATAAAACAGTATTGGTAGAATTACCCAAAAATATTACATTAATTAATTCTGAATACTAGTGTGTTTATTTACTATGCAATCATTGTAAAAAAACACTCCACGGTCTATGTTTCAACTGTGTATTTATGAACTATGTGTAGGCAATAACCATGTCTTTTGGCAAAACCTCGTTTTTCACGTACATTTTATCTGAATTTGAGAGTTCACGGTTCAATACTTACACGAATCGAATTATCGGATACTCATATGAACACATGGCAAAATTGAAAAAGAAAAAATATAGAATAATTACAAATCGGAGTAACTTTCAATGAGTGTTCTTTCTTATTGAATACATACAACATTAGCAACAAATTGACTGAAGTAGCAATTTTAACATCAATAGATACGTGTTTAGAGAGCGACTAGTGCACACTTATAATGGAATTGAAGCTGATGTCCAGGTGAACGAATCATGTAAGTACTGAAATGGCATTCAATTTACTTAAACATGTATCCTGAACAAATCCTGAAAAATAAATGTCAAGTTCCCAGACTACTACTATGTTTCGGACGAAGAATACTCTGGTAAACGAGAATGTGTAACCTGAACAAATCCTGAAAAAAACATTGCAATCACCACCATTAAAACTGAAGTGAAAATACGACTGTGATACTCAGAACAATACTAAATAAAACGCACTCACTTCAAACAGAGGAAATGAGGTGAAATATATCCATTCATCTTATATGCTTTTTTTTTCGTTGATAACCGTCAGAAACCATTATTGCAGCTGTATCACGGTGTATGATCGGTACAAAAGTCGCGTTTTCAACTCACTTGTTCGTACAAGCACCTAACTTTTCCTATTGATCTGGGATAAATAGCCGAAATGGACGGTGTAGTGAAGTTTTTTTTACATCCATTTAATCATAGAGTTGGCTTTAGTTCATAACTGGAATGGCTTTACGAAACCACTCGAATATGTAAAAATGTAAATCCGCTCAAAATTAAGTCGAAGTTTGTATTCGAAGTATGAAAAGAACGAATCTTCTGTTTCGTGTCAATTAAAAAAAAATTGACATTTGTATTGAAAAAGTATTTGAACAACGAATCCTATTATTTTTGGTATTGTTCTGATTTTCAATTTATACTACAATGATACTTTGATATTGGGATAATCAACAAAAGCGGAAATAAGCTTCTAACATAAAAATAACTTGCAATAATTAACTTATGGGAAGTCACCTACAATGTATATTGTTTGTATAAGGGCACCTATATTATGTCAAAATTTATCTCTGAATCTAATTCGTCCAAATGGTGAAGATCTTTCATTTGTCAGAATCCGATATAAGTTAGGCCGGAACTGGGCTACGCCATGATTTCGCACGTGCTTTAATGCTATGCACCAGTCAAATGAAACCCGAGGAGGAAGGATGGGAGAAATAGCGGGAAAATATAGCCGTGACTATACATGTGCTTTTACCGAGTTCATTGCAGGAGTACAGACGGGCGATCTTCATAGTTTGACCAACAGTTATTCATCTGCGATGTTTACATACATCCAAATATCAAGTAGAATTACACATACCTATATTCACTGGTTTAAAATTAAGGGTAGTGACAATTTGCGGAGGGTTGACCAACAGTATGGCCCCGAGGCAGGAATTTTACCAGGAATTTGGAAAAAACAATTATAGTAAAAATCCCCGTATTTTCCCGGGGTTGGGTTCCGTGGTTTCAATTGACTGGTGCATTACATTTCACGCATCGATTTTGTAGCTGCGTTTGAAGTTACAGCATGTACAATGTATGTTGACCTAGCATACAGCTCCCCTCCCTTCAAATACCGCTCCTCGTACGACTCCTTGCTACAGCGAGATGCATTTAAACAAAACACGGGCTATTTCATTTGCAAATGTCGGTCTGAATGATCGTTTTCTGTTGGAATTTAAGACACGGTCATCGTGTCAGACGTTTGGAGGATGTATTGAGAATTTTGTTTTACTTAAATAAATAAAATTTTCAGTGACCCGTCACACCCAAGTCCGCAGTATGTACACGGCGTCCCTTACGCGACTTTGTGGTCTATATGGCAAAACACGACTTGGACCTGTAACTAATGCATGTCATGCTTTGAATACAGTTCCCTTTCAACATATGAGTGATTTAGCGTTTGGTTACAGCTACTTGGAAAGCAGTATAGTAATAGAGTCATACTCGGTTAGACGTGCTGTCTAACCCAGTAGACTCTATTGCTATACTTTGAACAGTGCATTGGCTCTGAAAAACAAAAACAAAATACATTAACAGGGTCGCCACTGACTCGGGAAAACAGGGAAAATGCCAAAAACAAATTCACTGCAGGGAAAAATCAGGGAATTCCAAAATTGGGCAAAAATCAGGAAATGTTACAAAAAATTGGAGGAAAAAATGTGTCCACTGGCAAATTCTCTTCATGACTTTATTCAATAGTTGTTGTATTTCTTCAAAAAACTGTATTTATTATACGATAGGTATAAATAATGAGTTTGGTAGTGTAGGTATGGCTCTAAGGGGATTTTGAAGGCCGTACTTTCAGCTGTATATGAGTTGCGAACACCGAAAACAATCAATGGAAAATAACCTTTTCGTGAGGGAAATATCAGGAAATTATCAGGGAATTTCATTCTTTATTTTCTGTGACCACCCTGATTCAACAACTTTTCTAAATATCCATGATTGCAATTTCTAAATACGATTTTGCATATTAATGTGGTATTGAACGAAAAGCGTATTACCGAATAATGGCGTAAAGTATTGATAACTACAACTACAGAACTGGATTTCATTGCTTGTAAGTATTGTAAATAACTTGACCCTGGACTCAAAAAGTCACGAAGTCGTCAATAAAGCATATGTCTGCCTTCTGCAGATAAAACTGTCAAACACTTTGTTCTCATGAACAAACTATACTGTCCAATGACTGCCCCAGGTATAACTGAGCACTTCTATTCAAGTGCGCTCTAAATTTCATTATCACCACCTAAGTCCTTTGGTTTCTCAGCCAAATGCTAAGTCCAGACCTTACATTTTTAATAGGGTTTAAGCCCCGAGACTAAAAGCACCATGCCGATTGTTATCCGCAGGTCTATTACGGACTGCTCCACTTCTCACTGAATGACAACGGGAATGATATCCGGACGATGATTATTAGCGAAATTCGATGGTCAGATTTTCGCCGGGCTATTGGAACCTGCCGCGTGAATGTCATCGAAGTGTCAGCTTTACGTCAATTGATTTCGTATTTTTGCATATGCAGACCATCAACACTTCTAAATTATGCTTCGACAACGGAAACAACCAGAATGAAAATGGGGCTTTTGCATGTCATCTCAATGAATATTTTACATTATTAGAAACAAACAGTCAAATTTTAAAGTGATAACTGTTGACCTTCTAATCCCTGACATGAAAAGCCAATTGTGACTATATGTGAGCTTATCCCCCATCTGCCGTACGGTAAGAATGCAACTAAGTCTAACCATCTTATCTGGAACAAATAGCTAGTGTATACTTAGAAAAAGCATGTACGAGTAGTTGCTGAATACATTGTAAAATGACTAAGTGTTTCCGAAATAACGGAGGTGCCCTAGTTTAGTGCTGTTCCTAAAATAAAGGTGCTTTATAGTTGATTAAATCGTGTTTTAAGAGACGAAATTGATTTTAAAGGGTGGTTTCTTTTCTTTTTTCAGTTCCATTAGATTAAAAAACTGAATATATAGGTAAAAACTTTGCACAAAACATCACAAGTGGTAAAAATAATAGCAAAAAACGATTTCCATTTCCCGATTTGGTAAAGCAGTACTCAAACTGTAACCCTTATTTTTCGGAAACTGCTGAAGCTTTTCATTTTGTTTTTATGCAGATGGAAGCTTGAATGTTTCGTGGTAACATTAGTAAAATCATCATACGTCTGTGAAGTAGAACTGTTTGAATTTTCCGTGACCTCCTCCGTGTGTTTTTTCGTTTTTTGTACGTAAAAGTTCGTTGCTTATACCAAAAAGTGAAGGCAACGCCAGTTTTGTACCAACAATGTAGGTTTGATCATACACCGTGTGTATGGTTAGCCACAATCGTTTGTCTCCGGTAAACTTACAATGCATAAAGACCGAGGTGATCAGAATGGGTTATCCAGTGAAGGACTTTTTTGACATCTGTATATAATTACGACGTTTAGCGGTTAAATTTCACTTTCTTGTTCAGTTTTGTGTCGGGGATTGTGACGTTTGCTTGTGGTCTGTATTTTGTATATTTTGTGCCTGTCGTAATCATCTGTTTCTGTTGAGTGCTGCCTTCCCTGTCCGATTTTTCAGTATCTTTTTATAGTAGCGCAAAATCATACTCCTTTGAAACGAAAAGAGGAAAAACTGCTCCCAGTAGTAACCTCCCTTTGCAGTATATTTAATGGAATCATTGTGAGTGCATATAGGATTATATAGCGCTTGAACTCGATTGAGTCCTACATACAACATATTTTTCTAATTCGAGCATGAACCAATACACAGTGCAGTATCGTGTTTATACATATATAGAACAAACCGAGCCACCTCCTAGCTTTTTTAAAATTCTACTTTTCAACCCTGTGGCAGATCGTAAACCTGGTTAACTGAACGTAGTTATAGACGTTAAGAACAATATTGCGACCAATATGAACATTAAGTAAAATGTACAAATATAAAGTATTTAGTTCTCTCTTATTGCTGAAGATACATGCAATTTGTTCTATGAAAACCAACGGTTCAGTAAAGAAAAAAGTAACAAGTCTAAGATTTTCATATGTAATGTATACATTGCTAGATATATTCATAATATTCATGTTTAAGAGAGACACGAATGTTAAAATGGGATGTCCTAACGTGACACGCGTTCTAGAACATTTTACGAAAAGCGACATGATTATTTTGTCCTTTTTTAACGAAATTTTTTCAAACCAATTTTACCATGACTTTAGTCAGGCATTTACGTATAATATGTATGGGGACAGAAAGTGACGTAACGTTAAATAAATAATAAATAACCACATTATGGAACTGGGGAACACCTCACCTAAACAATAACTTGGATATATGCAATGTAGGAGCGTCTTCAACAGTGGGGGGGGGCAAATATTTGGGAAGGGGGTGGCGAAAATTATTTTTAGAGATATGTGTGGGTCACATTAAGTGTTAATAAGCTATGATGAAAGTTTGTGTTTATATTCACTAAGGTAAGGTATATATACTAAGTTGTTTGCTTGTCAAAATACCGGGTAAAAATGAACCCTAACATAAACTAGTATTGTAAGTAGGGGGGACGGGGGCATGCTCCCCCGGGAATTTTTTTAAAACATTGGATCAATCTGGTGCGTTCTGAGATAATTGTTTGGTAAGATCAATCACAATTAAGTCCTTATTTTGTAAATAGTTTACTAATTATTGAACAGATGCCCGAATTCTGAGAGTTTTAGTGGTTTAGTAAGGGAATTTAACATATATAGCAATGACAAAGTTTAAAAGCAATATAGGAGCTGGTGCAAACTTTATCTAACAATGTTTTTCTGTAGTCCTTGTAGCTCTTTTCAACAGTTACGTGATCGGGTGATAACATATTTCATAGTTTAAAATCATTTTGCGTGCGAAGCGAGCACGAAAATTCACATTTTATACTTTTTAACCAAGGATAAAAGGCAAATTACCTATTACAAGACTATATTAGGCGGAAAATTATGAATATGGTCTGAATTATTTGGGGGGCCAAACCGGATATGTTGCCCCCCCCCTGTCCTAACATTGGGGGGACCTGGCCCCCCTGGCCGCCCCTTCTCCTACACCCATGCAATGTAGTATAGATATACCAGTTTACTATAAATCAATATAATGTAAGAACAAATAAATCGTTAAAAACATTTTTTCTAGTAAACCTACTTACAAGGTCAAAGGAACATTGTTCCAAGTATTAATTATTTGATCACCAAGAACTAGCACTGAAGTTCCATTATTCACAATGTTTGACACCTTGATCGCCAGCCGCCATGTTCGACAGTGTTCCATCCATTTCCTAACAACGTTTCTTCATCAGACACGGATATACTGTCGTCTGACGACGCAACAATATTTGGAACATCAGTCTGCGTTTCAGAGACTAGGTCACATTTTTCGTTCTTTATGTCGTCATCTTTGACGGGTACATCACTAGCAGCATGACAATCTTCTATAGATTTATTTAGGTCAATCTCTTTCATGAAAATCTCACCGCCTGAATATTCACTCACAATAATCACTGGGCATTTAGCATCCAAAGCGTTGTATAAATTATGTGTAAATAAGTAGTTTTCAAGAACAGCTTTCGTCCGCACCAATGCTTCCATGTTCTTATATTGGGCCGTCTGAAATTTTTCTCGTTTAACGAATTCAGTATAATTGTATTTCAAATTCTGTTCCTCGTCATCATTTCTTGCGTACTTGATTAAAAGGAACACAATACTCGTAGCGTAGAACGCAATCACAACAACAATGTACAAGAACGCTTCGAATTCCACACCTTCCGGTTTTGGTGTCGTAACGCTTCCGCACTCGTTTGTGTGACGTGTAATATTCGTAGAAGGAAACGCACCATGAATGTGGCTTAAGTTAACATGCATCACTGTTATTATTATTATATGATTATTACTGTAAGTTTAAGTTACACATGACTTGAAGACACTCGTCCGTCTGTCATACATTAGACATCACTGTCTCAGTCCGCCATTTTAATGTTTTTAATTAAAAGTAAGACACGTGATCCTCGTGAGTATCCTATTGACGAAAATCCAAAATGAAATTAGATCTAGATTAATACTATCACAAGCAAACTTTAGAACGAAATATTAGTCACTACATAAGTCATACTAAAAAGGACGCATGCACTTTGTTAATATACTGCAAATGCACATTTTAGCTCAGAACTTTACAGCAATCATAAGTTATTGTTTTTATGAAAGCACAAACAAATACCGTTAGTGTTATCAGCAGTCACTAATAATCACTGAGCACATCTTAACTATCCTATGAGAATCGGTATCAGACCAATGCAGAATATCACTATCACAGATTTAGGAAATTCGTTTCGACTGAGACAGACAAAAATAGTCGTGTACATGATACGGTACGCGTAGAAATAATTAAGAAAACATAATTGTTTGCTTGTAGTCATGTCATAAATCATAGTTCTCGACAAAATCGGTACATTATGCCATCTGAAATAATATGGGATGTTTATTTTGGTGTAATAAGGAACGACGTCATAGTCATACTATCAAAACTACAGGGTGTTAAAAAAGTTTGTTCTCAAAATTTAAATTCATACAAATTATATCTGAGCTTTGTGCGCAATGTACAATTTCATTTTCTTACTATAATGGTTTCATTCAATACCAGTGAGATAAGAACCTAGGTAGAAGCATCTAGAATTTAACCCGAACATTTTACATTCTTCTGGGTTCAGAAAAATAAACTATTGAAACTTTAACATTGAGAACGAACTTTTTTAATACTGTGTAAATCAAAATAATCGTTGATTCTTGTGCTATTTTCATAACAAGAGATACAATAATATTATGTCAGTGGTTCATTTTTGTCATCATAGTTCGTTCGAAAACGATTTACAAGTTTACTGCGTCAAACGTTCAAACCCCGACGTAAACTCTCAATCTATAGGCCAAGATATTGAGAACCCTTTTCAAACCATTAATATTGTTTTTGTTGATGTTTCGTACAAGAACTTAAGTAAACATTAAGTATTTTTGATAACAAGGGGGCTACAGGCGAATGTGTCCAAATTTTAGCTAAGTTTCTGATGAGTCTATGATATTCTAAAACGTGTTGTCCATACTAGTTAGCGAAACAGTCTGCTACTGACAAATACATTCCCCAATCAAACACAAGGCTAACACGTCCAGAAAAATATCCTTGTTTCAAGGCAAACACGTCCCGAAAAATATTCTTGGTTCATGGCCAACACGCCCCAAAAAATATCCTTGGTTCAAGGTCAATACGTCCCGAAAAATATTCTTGGTTCAAGGCAAAAACAATTTAGGATTATCTACATTCCCCATGTTCAATGAAAAGACACTAGACATACGTGACCAGCAATGCTAGGATGTCTGGATGCTAAACATTCAGCATTTCATAGTGTCCTTGTTGCTCAATTATTGTATTAAAACAACATGGTTCCCACGTATTGGTATTGGATCAATATTTATTTTACTGTTGAGTTTGTAATCAATAAGTTTAAGATAACACCATTTATAGGAAAATACCCTTATTTTTGTTGCATCTTTAGATATCTAGCACTATGTTCTAGTAATATGTGTTGTGTAATGTGAACAAAGTATTAAAGCTATGGAAGATCATAGAGGCTCAGCAGGGCATGAACGGCACAAAAAGAAGACAAGAACAAGAAAAGGACAACTACAAATATGAACAAGAAAAGGCACTGAACGCAAGCACAAGTGAGAAGGACAACTGCAAACATGGACAAGAAAATGCACAGAACGCAATCACAAGTGAGAAGGACAACTGCAAACATGGACAAGAAAATGCACAGAACGCAATCACAAGTGAGAAGGACAACTGCAAACATGGACAAGAAAATGCACAGAACGCAGTCACAAGTGAGAAGGACAACTGCAAACATGGACAAGAAAATGCACAGAACGCAATCACAAGTGAGAAGGACAACTGCAAACATGGACAAGAAAATGCACAGAACGCAAGCACAAGTGAGAAGGACAACTGCAAACATGGACAAGAAACGGCACAGAACGCAAGCACAAGTGAGAAGGACAACTGCAAACATGGACAAGAAAAGGCACAGAACGCAAGCACAAGTCAGAAGGACAACTGCAAACATGGACAAGAAAAGGCACAGAACGCAAGCACAAGTCAGAAGGACAACTGCAAACATGGACAAGAAAAGGCACAGAACGCAAGCACAAATCACAAGGACAACTGCAAACATGGACAAGAAAATGCACAGAACGCAAGCACAAATCACAAGGACAACTGCAAACATGAACAAGAAAAGGCACAGAACGCAAGCGTAAATCACAAGGACAACTGCAAACATGGACAAGAAAAGGTACAGAACGCAAGCACAAATCAGAAGGACAACTATAAACATGAACAAAAAAATGAAAAGCGAGCACAACAACTTACTCTGATACTCCGAAATCTCCACACACTGAAATAGTTATGAAATATAAAAAATACATACTAATACTTGTAGTTTGATTTGTATTTGTAAACTTCCTACAAAATGTGGTTTCTATATTTTTTGTACAGCTGTCGTGCTCTGCTGTTTTGGTTAGATGCTGACTTACCTTTTGGTACGGCTTAGTGCACTGTGTTTGTAACACGGAGATCCTGACTGGAACGGCTTTTACTGAACAAACAGGAACGTTATTGTAGTGGCCTTGCTCGTCTTCTGACCTATAACACCATCCTAATCAGCCACAGTTAGTGCTACAGCTCGAGGCTGCAATAAGTCATGAGTGAAACAATGTTCCATTACAGGCCGTCCTTCACTACATTGGTTCCTAGAGGAGAGCATGTGTAGCTGTGACTACGGTCAAAATGGACATAATCGTGTGTTATTAACTGTGCACACTGTCGTTATCTTATTTAGAGTACTAGTATTTCATACGTGAAATAGGTTAGATCATGTTTGTATACATGAGGTATTTATATGCAAAGGTACCCATCAGCTAGCTATGATCAACTATTGGTTAACTTTCACTGTAAGATTCTCGACTATGCCCGTTTTGGTACTAACATATTTACATCTGTTTTGTCTTCATTTAATTTCAACAAATTGTCCATATCTTTCAGACATTCTTTGAGTCGTATGATCTTTGATACGTTGTAGTGTCTTGTCGAGTGAAACAAGATAGTTTGGGTTGAAGCTTAGTACAATTGAAGAATCATTGGTATAGAAACGATATTGTCACAGATTGCACCTACGGGTTTAGTGAACAAGATGTAGTTCTAAGGACTAAGTGCAGAAACTATTTTGAAAGTACAAAAGGATGCTACTTTTTACACACATTCATGACACTATACTGTCAACAATGAACCACTGTCTGTGAGGAGTTTGTTCTAAACTATAGTTCATCAGTATTTAACAAGGCATGTTTAGTTTCGTATTGTTCTCTTAGGAACAGAACAAAACGATAGTTGTCACATGGGCGTAGGAGAAGGGGGGCCAGGGGGGCCAGGCCCCCTCAATGTTAGGACAGGGGGGGCAACATATCGTTTGCCCCCCCCCCCCCAATAATTCAGACCATATTCATAATTTTCCGCCTAAAATAGTCTTGTAATAGGTAATTTGCCTTTTATCCCTGGTTAAAAAGTATAAAATGTGAATTTTCGTGCTCGCTTCGCTCGCAAAATGATTTTAATCTATGAAATATCTTATCTCGTAACTGTTGAAAACAGGTACAAGAACTACAGAAATACATAAAGTTTGCACCAGCTCCTATATTGCTTTTAAACTTTGTCATTGCTATGTTAAATTGCCTTACTATTAAAGCCACTTAAGTTAACTCTCAGAATTCGGGCATCTGTGCAATACTTAGAAAAAATATTTACAAAATAAGGACTTAATTTTGATTGATCTTGTAACGAAACATGTCTTTTTACATACCAAATAATTATCTCAGAACGCACCAGATTGATCCAATGTTTTAAAAAAATTAACGGGGGAGCATGCCCCCGGACCCCCTACTTACAATAATAATAATAACGACTTTATTTATTGTGGATTACATATTTGACAGTAATATCAATTTTCAATATGGTCCACTGAAAAAGAGAAACAGATTAACAACAACCTAATAAATAAACAACATAATAAACAACAACAACAATACTAGTTTACGATAGGATTCAATTTTATTACCCGGTATTTTGACAAGGAAACAACTTAGTAGATATACCTTACCTTAGTGATTATAAACACAAACATTCACTATAGGTTATTAACACTTAATGTGACCCCCACATATCTCAAACAAATGTTTAGCCCCCCCCCCCTCTCCCAAATGTTTGTCCCCCCCCCCCCCCCCAATGTTGAAGACGCGCTCCTACGCCCATGTGTCATATTGACATATTGGATGTTAATTTTTTTAATAGTCTTTATTTGCCAGACAGCGTTATGCTGAAATATGGCAGGCATATATGTTTGCCCCCAACCGGATTTGAATCCGGGTCGCCACACAGGATGTGTGTGTGTGTGTGTGTGTACGAGTGTGGGGCATACTGCTAAATGATCTAACCAGTTTAACCACTATCTGTGAAGGGTTTGTCCATTATAACCGCTTTTTATGCACCAGTATCTAGTAATCACACCGTTCGTCCGTTAGTCGATTTTAGATAGATGAACCCCTGATTCAGTACAAAACTAGAGCTGTCGCCATTCGGCAGACTAACATACCCCGCCGGCAAAGGGCCATAATTCTGCCAGAATTCATCGCAGCGCAAATTCTTTTCTTCATGCACATCAATATGTTGAGGTTGTTCATCTGTGAAAGTTTGAGCGACATCCTGCCAAAACCGTAGGAGGAGTTGCGTCCACAAGAATGCGTCAACGGACAGACTGACTGACGGACGGACAGACAGACAAGTGAATCCAGTATACCCCCCTTACAACTCGTTGTGCGGGAGTATAAAAATCTCACTTGAAAAACACTTGAATATATCAAAGATAAGACAATCCCAATATTGAGAAAAAATGTTTTAAAAAGGGTAATAATAATTCGGACAGGAAAAGTAACACTCCACAGAAACAGCAGAATTTCGAGAAGATTTGTGAAAATGAAAAGAATCAGTGACAAACAGAATATCCGAGACTCCGATGTTCAGTCTACCGCACCAGTCAGTCGTATCCGCGACCTCCCGAACCCAAGCATGTAACAAGCACAGGCAATCGTCGTTTATTATCTCCTTTTATGTGCAGTGTTATTGAAATGAGATAATATACGAAACTTGCCTGTGGTAACAACAATGTACATGTATTTACGAAACAAATGCTTGTCTGTGTATATAAAAGTTTCATTTCTTATGTTACCTCCGTAAAATAATTATACATGTACTATTACTTTATTGCATCTTACAAGAAACAATTATCTGCGCATGCTGAGTTTGACAACTTGCAGGACACATGCAATGCATGTCACGTACACATACTCGAAAATACGATTTGCCGCATCGTTACGGCATTATAAATCGATCAAGACTATTATAGACACAGCAAGAATTATACCAATTTTATGGGCTACATTTTGTTTGTAATTTCAAGACGCCAAACCTCACAGCAAGTACACTTGTAAAGTAATTAGCTGTGGCGTTACCGAGTAAGAATTATTGAAAGTTGAAGTTAGTGTTAAAAGTAGCCTTTATTTGTAATTTAAAATCAGTTTGTACGTGTGCCTCGTGTTCATGAACGTCACTAGTCAGACGCAATAATCTTTGAGATAACATGTTACAGTGTATAATAACATGACATAATTCTGAGCACCGACCGGGGCATGCGCCGATGAAACTATTAAGAAGCACGGATATACGAGACAACGAGATAATAATAATAATTTTCAAACTTAAATATGCAATCGAAAAGACACTACTCAACCTTACTAGTGTCACTATCATTACGTAAAGAAAACGTACCTCACATTCATCGTAAGGATGTTAATTTAGTAGATGCCTAGTTCAGTCGTTGTCCTTCTGAAGTCTTCTGGTCGATACTCCCTGCAGGTAAAGTGACAATCTATTCTAATGTATCAATGTTTCATTATCCGCAGTAATACATAATTTATTTGTTCCTGCCTGAAAACATATCCGCTGAATCTGTATGGGAAAAAATGTACGTAATTCTGTATACAAAATCGCGCCTCATAATACAAACCAGGGCTGCCCTGGAAATATTTACCAATGTGCACTTATTTTTTCCTTTTCGCCCTACAATTATTTCAGACAGGTCTGCTATTCAAGTGACAACATTGCGAATAAGAAGAACGATCTACATTCAAATGTCTCCTCAAGTACTTCTTTGCATGCACATTGTGCAGAATGGTATTATTGTTTATAACGATTCAAATGTTCGAATGTTAAAATTTTGTCTATTGAAATGTCGTTAATAAATACATACTTTTTGTAACGGGATCTTAAAAAGACATTAGTCCTAACTAGATTTAATTATATGCAACTGTCATGTTTGAAAACAAATGCCCAATGTGAATCCGCATTCAAGTAGTTCCAGAAACTGTCAACATTCCCAATACTGCTACATATGTTTCTCCAAATTTTTAAACTGATTTAGTTCAATCAGCAACATTTTTTATTCTAAGATCAACAATGATGGTGAAACTGTACGTTAAATCGATATTTTTGCATATAATCACTCCGCTGAGGCGATATCGAACTTGTTTCGTAAAATGAAAATGACGTGTTCATCAAATGTCCCGGCTGTATAGCTATTTTTAGAAACTTCAGACCATGGTCACGTGATGGTTTTATCAATAAATCGTATATCGTCTGCAAAGTACTGTTATGCAATCATTTGGTGTGGCTATAGTAACCGCTTTCTATAGACTGTCTCACGCTGTGAGGGAAGTGATTACAAGACGGTACTGTACAATCTTATAAATAGGCGCGTAGTATTATTTTAAAGCCACTTTTGATATACGCATTCAATACACGTATTACATATAAATTAATATGCCCCGTTTTACAATTATTTAGATACCCAACATGCCTATATAGTCACATATGCCTTTTTTGACATTCAAGACAAGCTCGGCAGTAAAAAAACGAACATTAAACGTGTAAAGTCGGTTTAAGCTTTAGTAGCAGCAACCAGATCGCCTCCAATCAGCACTCTCAGTGCTTTGAATTCGAGTATGGTATTAACTTAACGCCTTAGCGACAGTGAAATATTTTATTAGATTTTTTTTAGTTAAACCGAATATGGTTCAACGAGATAGGGCTACATGAATGCAGAAGAATGTAAATTTATGTATAGTCGGTTTGCGATCAGGTTGGACTCCAATGCTGATTAGAACCAAAATTGGTGTAAATGAAAAAAACCTTACCAACTCTCATAAAATAAAACGGATTTTTTATCCGCAGACTGAAAGTGTGTCTTGCAGTTACTTCCAATGTAAAATGGGTAATTGTGTGCGTGTTCTTTCACGCAGAGCTAGATATGTAGTGACTTGCACATTAATTGGTATTTCATGATCTGCTGTTTCTGTAGAACAATGCCTTCCTTTTCTGATGTGCTATCTTTTCTGTAGAACAATGCCTTCCTTTTCCGATGTGTTATCTTTTCTGTAGAACAATGCCTTCCTTTTCCGATGTGTTATCTTTTCTGTAGAACAATGCCTTCCTTTTCCGATGTGTTATCTTTTTGTGGCCAAAATGCAAGAACAAGAAATTGTCGCGACGGAAAACTAACACAACAAAGTGTGTTTATTAAATATTTGTAGCTGCATGGTCAGACAAAGGACAAATATGTATTTGGTTGCTCAGAGGGTGCCAGCACAAAGTCTTCACAAAGTCTTTTGTCGGACAAAAGCTATACATAGCTTATGTTATTTTGTTTGTAGATCTACCAAATTTCCGACATTAAATAAATTAAGACTTTGACTTTCAAACTTTTCATTGTGTCGCGGCAACCAGAATGCCACATTTCGCACTTTACTTATGAAAACTGCCATCTAAGTTTGACCGGTGCCAATTTCTTCATACAGAGCTTACAATTTGTACACCGTTCATTTTTGTGCCTTTCGGTGAATGTGTGCTCTGTTGTTTTCTGTGAAAGTCCGATTTGTTGCTTTTGGCACTGTTGAAACGTACTTGTATAAATACTCTAATGACAGGCGTATAGATAATGACATGACGCCCATTTAACGGCATAACAAGACCGTTGTTCAAAAGTACATGTATGCCATCATAGTTTGCTTACTAGATCTACTGTATATGTAAATTTTACATAAGCCTACTTGACATAGTTTTGAACCAGCCCCCGAGTAGCGTTAGACGGTGAACCCGACTGGAATGTCAGCCTCCCGTGATGCAGAAGCTGCGCAGTTAAAAAACACAATTTCTCAAGCAATTGGAGGAAAGCAATCGTTGTCGCAGCTATCTTGAATCTAACAGGGGTAGAATTCTTGAAGGTATTCTTGTCATTATTGTAGATGTAAGTTCATGGACTTGTCAAATCATTGTTTCCAATTTGGCAAATGTGTCTACCGAGGCACGTTTTTATTGTGATCACAGGAGTCTGACACTCAAAATAAAAACCAGTTTTAGGTACTGTGCTGTCTCTGCCTAATTGGTTAATGACCCCTGGATTGGAAGGAATCTTTTTTTCTTTAAACAGCACAATTAATCAAAGATCGTATTAATGGACTATACCAAAGAATACGTAAATCCTGGCTGTACAAAATGGTATCATTACAGCTATTTGTTAAGGGAGATAACCATGTAATCTTTTGTATGTTAACGTCACTGGATTTATGTCCCTTCTGCTATCTAACACACTTGAGTAATATTTTATAATCAAATAACAAATATCAATGTGCATAAAGCTGTTTTAAGCAGCCAGTTATAATGAGTAGCTATATAGTATGACTGCTTAATGTCAATTGAAACAACCCTGGGGAAGGGTGGGGGCAGTCACATGGTTTTTATTTCGCACCATATAGAGCATATTTGTTGATTTTGGTGTAATATCGAATTTTATTTTGCTGAGTGATCGCGAGTGAATGGTCAAGGTCACTTTGCCCTTTGGAATCAAATCGGTTTCCATTAACTTTTTAGCACTTGCACCCATGATCTTGAAACATCATCATGGATGTTGGTCAGCAATAATAGATGACCCCTATTCATTTTCAGGTCAGCTGGTCCAAGGTCAAGGTTGCTTAGCCCTTTGACAGCAAAACGGTTTCCGCTCAATAACTCATGAAGGCTTGCACCCATGATCCTCAAACTTCACATGGATGTTGGACTGCAAAAATAGATGACCCCTATTGATTTTAGGTCAGTAGGTGAAAGGTCAAGGTCTTTGTGACCTTTACCATTTCTGACTATTGGGCTGCCGTGGGGGCATACATGTTTTACGTTACAAACATCTCTTGTTATATTTTTTTATTTAAAATTGATGTTATGTAAGCACGTCTGTTTTGCTGGCTATGCCACTGGTTGTGTGCTAGATTTCAACAGTGCCTGTGCCATGTCAAAAATTTGTTGACTTTAATAGTGGGTCTCTTCAAATCTAAGTTTCAAAGGTTTGTAAGCCTCTTATTTGAATTTAATTCACAGCTTTCCGTGCAAGAATGACAGACTGTCGCCTGGCAATGCAATAAAAAACAAACAGTGTCAAACACACTTTGAAAGTCATTTGATTTCTTTACTGATACAATCTCTGAAAATGAAGCTTAAATTATATGCCAAGAACAGGTAATTTCAGCTACATTGGTGGAATATGCGATCTGATTCTTCTATGACAACATTAAGTAATTATACAAAGTAACGTAAAATCCTCCCCACTACATGTAGCATTGTTTGTATGCCCCCTTCGTTATCTCCCTTAGATCATCCGAGAAGTTCACTAAGAGGTTTCTTGTTATACAAGTAATGTTTAGTTACACCCTCCTATATCAAAGAACTATGGACATGTCTATGGGCACACCTACCAGTGATTTTTTTGGCTGTTTTTAGGGCCGAATATAGGCACTTTCCTCTAGCAAATGACATCCATTTTTCTCAAAAAGTAATAATTTTGTCCCGAAAAGAATGCATAATGTCCCCCTTTTTTCTGGCTGGTTTAATTTTAAACAAGCAACTAACGGTATGACTGTTTTCAAGTCAAAACGATAGATTTCCAAATTTGCAGAAGTGGTTGCTACATATAACATGAGTATTATCAGTAAAAAATAGCAAAATATGAAAAATTTTAACCAAAACAATCTTTTTTAATATTTCCCAATTTCGCAAATTGTCACGCTAAAATTTCCCAATTTTATGGGCACAGGCTGTTTAATTTTGTTCAAGAAAAATCACTGCCTAGTTTCTCCAACCAATGTGTAAGTGCCTCATCAATTTTCATTGAAATTATAATTATTAAATTAATCAAATATTGACATTATCTGCAAAGTAATCACACTTTTGATTGTAAAGGTAATATTATTCATCAACCGATTATCTCATTAAAGGAGATGTGTTGACATATTTTCATGTCCTAATTTAAATTGTGATTTATCGTTAAAGTAGATACGAGTGAACTTTATGAAAAAATACAGAAGATCGTTTTGCTAAAAAAATTCAGTTCTTTGATTACACAGCCATGCTTTTAAAAATCAAATACAAATACTGGTTTTGATGTAGTCTGTACGATATTTTAGCTTCATGGGCATTAAATCTTTTATAAAAAATATAATTTTGTGGGTCTTACATTTTTAAATTACAAAACACTGCAGAGGAAATCAATGTTCCATATTTGGGTGGTTGATTGATCTCGGGATTAAATTTCGAGCCTAGAGTTCAACACGAAATTAACGAAAATTTAACTTCCACAAAAATTATTATTTTACAGCATGCAAAGCAGCAAAACGCAATATTATGTGCCTTCCCCCAAAATTCATTAAAGCATTAATGAATAAAGATCTGTACACTGAAGCAATTCTTCTATAGTTTAATTTGAAAGTTTGTAATGAAGATACAATTATTAAAATAACAATTTGAAAAAGATTGAAGTAAATTTGTAATTTGTAAAAAATAGTGCTACATCCTCTTTAATGGTAACAATTTTAATTAATGTAAATATTTATAATTTCTCCACAGCTATCATGTCATCAAACATAATTATGTTAGAAAATACGTCTTCAAATAAGCATGTACTAGGTAAATGTTTGTAATGCACTTACTCCCAGTGTTCCAGTCCTCACTTGATTGTACAATTTAAATGTTCTCGGATTTGTTGTTGAAATTCTAAAATCAATACTTTGATTGGCTACGAAGACATAATTTAGTACCTTCACTAAATGTGTGAAAATCATGGTTTTTATCGCTCTAACATGTGTAATTGAGAGATTTGGAAATGTTAGGGTTTGACTCGGAGATATTGACACTAATAACAAGGTTCCGACTTATTGTTTCAATGTCTTCCTTTCCCAGAGAAAATTTCATTTGTCTGCAAGAACTTGTTCCATGACAAGCCAACAAATTGATGTTACATGCAAGCGTCTCAGGATCCCTTATTATTATGGAGCAGTATTACCCTTTTCCTTAATTTACTTAATTGTGTCACTACTCCCATATATAGCCTGGGCTGTACTTGTTAGGTGTATTCCACAGGCAAACAATCTCCATATTGTCCAAGTTCTCTAAATGTGAAGAATATCTCCATGAAGTTGGTTCTCAATGTTGCCATAAAAAAATTGGGGTAAGGGCCGTGTCTCAAGGTAAGAAAAGCCCTGTTATCATTTCAAATTTCAAAATCTTTAAAATTTTCCAGCTTCCACTAAATGTAAAGAATACCTCTATGAAATTGGATCCCAACGTTGCCATGATAAACAAAACAAATATTTTCCCCAAAATAAAGGGTAAGAGGCCCTGTCCCAAAGTTAGAAAACCCTGAGTAGCATTTCAAAGTTCAAAAACAGAATTTTTCTACTTTTCATTAGGTATGTACACTTGTTACATGCTGTCTCACCTTGACCCCTGCCCGTTAGTTTTGATCATTATTATTTATTTTTAAAAGCAAACTTTATATAATATGATATAATGTCAAATAGTGGTGATTTGTTAAAAAGATCAGCCCTTTTAGTTACTGGTTTAAACACATACGGAGAGGGTAAACATGTTTTTGCTTGCGAGAATGACAAAATGCCTTCATTTTCATCAATATATTGACGCAATCCATGTTTATAAAAAGAAACCTTTCCTATACTGAATCGTGTCAAATAACTTCCATCTATGAAATATTTTGTTCGCCAGAATCCACATTGCTATTGTGTCTGATTTTCTGGAATTATTTTCATAATAGTAATACGGACATGAATATAATGTGAATGTCAATAAATCCGGAATGAAAATGCTGAGCTCGCTGGTATGACTCATCGGCTACGTAGCCGATAATCTTCAGGAAAGTCGAAGATCGTGCCAATATTTTTGGCAATGTGCAAATATGGGAAGGCTTTTGCAATTTGCAGTTTGCTGCTAAATTGTTACCAGTTTTATAGACTTTGCGTAGGAGGTCAATGCAGAACATTGGATGTATTAGATAGATTCCAATCAATGTGCACTAGACATCTTACAATGCACCTATGTCCTTATCAGGTATGTATTACCAACCATCAAAAACACATCCGCACTCTTTAATCAACATTGTTTTATGTTGTGTTAATGATGTAATTAGTTCATTCCTAACCTTTCACTGTGATTCTGTTTGATTGAAATTATTTATGAGGCTTTCTGTTGTTTTGTAAGTTATAGTCCAGTCAGGGTAAGAATACAGTGAGGCAGCGGTCGAGTCCACTAGGTCGAGTCCACTATTACGGTGTAAAACCAATTTAAAAGGCTTAAACAGACAGCCATAATTTCAATGCTAAACTAACAAACTATATTCGCTCTACCTATTCAGACAATGGTTGTAATCTTCTGTGTACACATTAACGGCTATGTCACTGTCACCAGATCCTACTATCCGACCAACAATTTTTGACAGTTACGTCATTTTGTCAACAATCTATAAATAATCAGGGTATATCCCCAACGGATTAATGATTTTATTAAATAGAAGTATGTCCTTATCAATTCTAATAGTCCAAACAAAACCTGGTCCTGTGGATGTGTAGGCTGCTTCTCACACAGGTGGTCCAAGTTCAAAGCTTGTGGTAGACAAACTATATGAATGTATTTTTTGTACGATATACGGGAAACATATTTAATGATTTAATACAATAACGAATTTGAAAATATTCTTTTGCCTTATGATTAATACAAGCTCTTAAAAATCACATTATCTCTAAAACACGTTTAGAACAGACGCTGCTTTCTCATTATTCTTAAAAAGAGACTCACTGCAATAATCTAAAACACGTTCTTAGCCATTCAAATTAGCCATCTAAAGTTTAGTGAAATGACAAAGATGTAATTCATTTTTCACACATAATTTGTATTCAATTGCAAAATAGTTACGAGTGGGAAAAAGTTACGCTGACGGGGTTCGAACTCGATACCTTTCAACTACTAATACTGCCCCGTTATCCTCACGACTACGATATCATATTGAGATTATAGGTAAAGAAATATAATGATAATCCACATTTTTGTAGAACAATTAATAAAGTAAACATCGGATTGTAAACACAATGTGACGTCACTGTCAGGTATCCCTGGTCGAATAGTAACTGGATTATATTTATGCAAGACAGAATGTTTTTGTTTGTAAACCATATACCCATTGCACAGTATGATTGTTTTCTTTATACAAGGCCATATCCAGAGACAACAAAGCACGGAGGCAAGTACTAATTAGTACTTTCTCGGGTATATTTTGGGTGTGTTTCCATCATTAAACATGTTTATTTTGGTCATCTTTAAATTTCACTGAGTTTCATCAAGGCAAGTGCCACAGTGTGCTTCTGTTTGGCTATAAAAAATACACTGATCCAGTCATAATCTTATAATACTCATGTTACTACCAATAGTAAAGATTTGAGCTGTTTTCCTCTGATTATTTATTTTGTTGGACCATTATAACTCAACTGACCCTCATGTGAGGGCTGACAATACAAGACATAGAGGACGGGGGTCTTGATACACGGCACTCGTTTCACATAAACACCTTTGGGCTCGGGCGATTATGCTTCTTGCGGTCCCATTTTTAGGCCTCCGCTCGGTATTGTCCTCTAAGTAATGTCTTGATGATCTTCCACTACATTGGCTACCATCATGTCCTCCACATGTGTTGTCTGTCATTTTGTCAGCTGCTTGCAGATGGAGCAAGTTGGTACTGGTGCATAGGCGGATCCAAGGGGGCGCGGACCCGGCGTACGCCCCCCCTAAAATCGCCGGAGCCTAGGTAATTTAATCATAGATTAGATGTAAGAACAATATTGATATGCAATTTTTTTTCGCTCCCTTCGCTCGCGTCAATAACACAATAATAAATTAATGGATTTTTAAGTGAACTTAATGCTCTATGCAAAAAAAAAATATGGGACTGATTGGAAGCATAATGCCAAACATCAACTACAGAATTGCCGAGATTCTTGCACATTAAAAATGTCCGACAAGTCAGTAATATAGTTGGCTTGATTTTCTTATAAACCTGTCATTTTCATTAAAAAATAAGATAACTCAAAATGCAGCTGACGAATTCCGTGCTTATATTTAAAAAGTCACGAGGCAGAAAGCCACTGGTCTCCCTAGTCGCTGGATCCCAAGTATTTCACATTTCCTCTTAAACAAAACTGAAGCCCTGGAGTTCGCAGAGTATGCTGCTCAGTTAGACATTGCATTTTTTCTTCGTGACGAATTTACAGAAGCTATATATATATATCAGTGAATATTATCCAGTCGATAATCGTTAGTCCTGGCTATGCTGCTCATATAAACAACAAATTTTCTTGCTAGCTTCGCTCGCTGTAGAACTACGTAAATTCAATGAAGGCCGCCAAGTTTTGATTTACCAATGAGTTGGTTGGGTATGCTGCTCAGATAAACACTGATTTTTTTTCTAATTCTTACAATTACTACATCAGTGAATATAACCAAGTAATAAGGATGTGGTGTTTGCTGCTGAAATAGATTATTGCATTTTTTCTTGCTCACTGCGCTCGCACAACCACTATCAGTTAATTTTGTCAAGTAGGGTATGAGTATGAGGGATATGCTGCTCAAATAATTAATTCATATATTCTTGCTCGCCTTGCTCTCACATTAACTTCATCAATGAATATTTTAAGATAAAGAACGAAATTGTGTGGAATGCTTCTCGGAGATACAGTTTTTTCTTGCTCGCTTCGCTCGCGTATTTTCTTGGGGGGGGGGGTATCAATACAAGAATGTACGCCCCCCCTAACGCCAAATCCTGGATCCGCCCCTGCTGGTGGATAATGACTTCCTGGAAAACTGGTTAGAGTATGTTTTGATAGTTACAGGTAAACTGGCCAGGTCAATTGTTTGGCATAATAATATAATGACTGAATAACTACCGACCCCCCCCCCCCCCCATAAAAGACTGAAATAAACTGAAAACAAAGTGATGCTGTTAGATAAAAGTGGCTGTTACCCCCATGCTGGTTCCACAAAGTAATGTTACAAGGGTCACAATTAATATTTGACAGAACTCAACACCTGGCACATTCATTTGTGGACCATAATGAAAACTTGTTTGCCAATTATGTTATCCATAGAAAATAAAGACGTTATTATTCATATTATTGTAACAAATTGGCACTTAACAAGATCTTTTGTTGCTATATATGCAGTGCAACCTCTCTAGAGCGTCCCTCCCATGAGCAATTACTTCTGTTTTGCAATATGATCATTTTGTTCCACAGTAAAATTTACTATTCATGTTACCTCTCCGTAGCAACA
The DNA here is from genome assembly GCA_947247005.1 of Spisula solida. Classification (NCBI taxonomy): domain Eukaryota; kingdom Metazoa; phylum Mollusca; class Bivalvia; order Venerida; family Mactridae; genus Spisula; species Spisula solida. Next base: position 41,668,814 of record OX365948.1, on the reverse strand, counting down.
ACCTCTGCCTAACAACAAAACTTTGGGTTTCCCGCCGGTTTTGCTCTAGAATGGTTGTACTAATGTAGATATGATTTCAATTCCAGGAACTGAATGTGCAGGGTATCCCTTCTTTGTGTTCTTATACCCCCGCACAATGAGTTCTAAGGGGGGTATACTGGATTCAGCTTGTCGTGCCGTCAGTCAGTCTGTCCGTAGACGCATTCTTGTGGATGCAACTCCTACAGTTTTGGCAGGATTTCACTCAAACTTTCACAGATGAACAACCTCAACATATAGATGTGCATGAAGAAATGAATTTGCGCTGCGATGAATTTTAGCAGAATTATGGCCCTTTGACGGCGGGGGTATATTAGTCGGCCGAATGGCGACAGCTCTAGTTCACTCTAGAAGCGAATAAATCTTATTACAGCCAGACATCAATGATGTTATAGTAAGGTATCCCACATACAACATACATTATGTTACGTCAAGTTTCTAGAATATTCTTGTTATACTGGGGATGTCTCGGCATTTATACTATACCCAAGTGTCTTCATCTATCATACGTCTGTCAAATATCATAAATTGCTGCATATATTTCCACTTGGCAATCTGTCTTACATAGTTGACAGCCATAGATTTGTAATGGACAGCATGGGGGGGGGGGAAATCCAGATTATAGTACGTATGTATAACCCCTCCCTTGATGCATGTAGTTCCAAACTTTGAGACCTTTCACTGATTGTAATAAAATGTGAAAATTATTATTCCTAAATTAGCAGTGAACAGGAAGAAAAGAATAAAAATGGATTGATTGCTTATGTCAGAGGAGGACATACTTTGTTACCTGAGAGCCTTGAGCTCGCAGGTATATTGGATAGCTCAAAGTAAAAAGTCCATGGAGGGGCACGTGACATGTCTCGTTGGTTTACGATTTTAAAAAAAATCCAAAAAAGATACATTTTGTAAGAATGTCGTTAGCCAGACTAATCAAACCGGTCGTTACAAGATCTCAAATTTTTCTTGAACGAAAATAGGTTAGTTCTATGGGTAATGTGTCAGGATTACGGAATTTCGGGTGTTAACCAACACCTGATCGGTATTTTTTCGCAACTGATAATTTTCTTACGCAAAAAGATGGCTGACGTATGTCGGCCCGGGCAAATCGAAATTCTTAGAAAGAACTACAAAATTATCCTCAAAACCCGTCCCTACAATAAAAATGTACACGCTAACGTTTCATACTCAACACTTTCCTACCACTTCCCATTGTTCGTCCTGAATATTTTTTTAGTAGTCAGACGCTTAACTTGATCAACTTAAGGTTTCTGTGACATTAACATTTACGACTAATTGGCTGCAATGGGGGAATACATGTTTTACAAATTTCTCTTGTATTATGACATGTTTTCAACACTTGTGCTTTTCAACCCTTGTATTTATGATGCAGTCATCTCGCTCTCACAAATGGAATGTTGTGATAAGCTTCTTTCTGTGATTGAACTAAATATCATTCCATACTTGAAACAAGATGTTGTTTTAATTGTTAGCTGAAGTAAGATTCCCACCCTATAAAAACTTCAATGGCTAAATTTTTTTAGTTTTCAGTTTTTATAATAATAATAAACATGCTATACTGCTATATATATAGTGCTGTGAATAACCTCTCCAAACCTAGAGGATGTCACTGAAAACTTGCCTGAACCAGGGAATCAAACTCGGTCCTCCCAGTTAATTGTTTACCGTATTCACCCAAGAATTGCACGCAGCTGTGTATTAGACGCAGGTAAAAAATTAACAGAAAAAAGTTAAATACAAAAGAATAATGAAGAAGATATGAGGAAAGAATAGGGTTGTTTCGGATTTGTCCATTGGAGACTTGGAAAACGTCTATAGCTGTGAAAAGGGTGATTCAATTTTTGACTATGATTCTGGGTTTATTATAGTGGGAGGCAATACTTGGAGGAAGAATATGGTATCTAGCTTTGAGTCTAACTAGCTCACATGTTCCTGTCATTCTATGGCGACACAGGGGAAACTTGAAAGACACATGTATCTCTCTCTCTCTCTATATATATATATGTGACAGAGTGATGAATATGATATAATTTTTGATGAATTTTAATAAATAACTTTTGATTATGAAATTGGTAATTAAGTAAATACTATGATGATTATATCTTGCTGAGTCTGTAAGTAATTATACAATATGGTAAAACCGTGATAGTTTTGATATAGTCTGATAAGCAATTAATATAATGTTTGATCTATAAAGATGTGATAAATTGTTCTATGGTGCGATGTCTGTTAAAATATGGTGTAATGTCTGTGCAATATCTGTTAAGTATGTGTTAGTATCCTTTGATGTATTTTGGTCATTATAGTAGGCAAAATTAGATACTAATAATTAATTAATGATAGACAGGATGAATGATTGACAATGATTGGTTGTGAGAGTGAGGCTGTGAGATTGGATAACTTTGATTGGATATGTGTGAGGCTGGAATGATTGTAGGTGTGTTTAGAAGTTGGTGGGAAATTAGAATGTATGGAATTGGTAAGGATGGAAGGAGTTCAGGTTAGAACGTGGGAGTTGGCAGTTCAGGTTAGAGAGTTGAAGTTGAAGGTTGAGGTTTGAAGTTTAGAGTTATAGGTTGGAATATTAAAGTAGAAGATAAAGAAATAAAGGGAAAGTTCAATCAGAAACAGAGTTGAGTTATGTGTCATGAATATGGAATAGTAATATGTAATTCATAATAACAAACGGGACTATAAACCCCCGGCGACATATATATATATATATACAAAAAAGGAATGCTGTCAGTCCCCAGAATGTATATATCAAAATAAAAAAAATGACGAAATGAGTATCAAAACTCAATTATTTAATCAAAAACCCAATGCATTTCGCCTATAACAGGCTCTTCAGGAGTATATATATATATTGTACAAATTAGAAATAGCCATGTCCAGAGAAATGTTTATAGAAATAACACAACAAAAAATTAGCCGCCTTCTCAACTTATTTATTAGATGTTAATTAAGTTTTGTCAAATTAATTAAGAAAAATATAAGAAGTTCTGTGTTTGTTTTCCTATTGGAAATGATTGTTGTAGAGTTGTATTTGATGTATGTGTGTCAGTATTTCCCCTCTGACAGAATGAGATGTCCAGCAGACTTCTGTACACCTAGGTAGACTACCAAACATCTCAATAGCTTGCTTTAAGGGAGACAAAATGATTGTTATATTCAGTAGGATCATTAATATCCCACTATCATCCCTAGGGATGAGGCTTGTCTGGACTCTATCCCAAACACCACATCATTCCGGCTATTGTATTATATGCAAATTGTCTGTTTATTTTAGAGTGTAGTCAGGAAAGTGTTGTGAGTTAATTTGCCAGGAAGTCCCACGGGAGAACAAAGGTGGCACTGGAATAATGAAGTAGGGAACCTTCCTTGAAAGACGATTCTATAAAGTATTAGATAATTAGTAGGAAGCTTTCTACATTTTATAGAGAAACCCGAAATTGTAGGGTAAGTTTCAAATATACAGTATGTCGAAATGATTGCTCTAAAAGTTTAGATTGGTATTATAAATTTAACCTTATAATGAGAAACATAAACTTGACACTAAAGTTGAACAAAGTATAATAATTATATACTATGATTAAACCCAAGAATCTTCCATTTCTCCATTGTTCTTCAAATTGGATTTCACTGCTGTAAACCATTTGCATTTTCTAGACTTATAATGTCACCACATGCAAGGCAATTATTTGGCCATTTTTGGCACACATTGGTGGTCGTATTTAATTAAGTACAGTGTTCCCTCTCATAATGCCACCTCTCTGAAGTGGCACTCTCCTGACATATGAATATGTGGCATTTAGGTGAAGTGCAGTGACCAAGTTCCATTACTCTATATAATCCAGTTTTGAAATAATCTCCCTTTATTTAAGTTAAAAATAGATGTTTGTCCAGAGCATTACTTTAAAGCTATGTAAGATATTGATTTATGAATAGTGAGCGATATATGACTGCCTGGCCTTCTTGTTTTACCCAGGTGAGCGATATATGACCACCTGGCCTTCTTGTTTTACCCCGGTGAGCGATATATAACTACCTGGCCTTCTTGTTTTACCCAGGTGAGCAATATATGACCACCTGACCTTCTTGTTTTACCAAGGTGAGCGATATATGACCACCTGGCCTTCTTGTTTTACCCAGGTGAGCAATATATGACTACCTGGCCTTCTTGTTTTACCCAGGTGAGCGATATATGACCACCTGGCCTTCTTGTTTTACCCAGGTGAGCGATATATGACTACCTGGCCTTCTTGTTTTACCCAGGTGAGCAATATATGACTACCTGGCCTTCTTGTTTTACCCAGGTGAGCGATATATGACCACCTGGCCTTCTTGTTTTACCCAGGTGAGCGATATATGACTACCTGGCCTTCTTGTTTTACGCAGGTGAGCGATATATGACCACCTGGCCTTCTTGTTTTACCCAGGTGAGCGATATATGACCACCTGGCCTTCTTGTTTTATCCCAGGTGAGCGATATATGACCACCTGGCCTTCTTGTTTTACCCTGAAACCAGTATTCTTACTCAATGATTAATTTAAATGCTCTGTCCCCATCCCCCAACCCTCAAATTCAATTTTTTACTCACTTCCCTCCCTTTGCTTATGTCTCTCTCTGTTTATGTATTTTCGGTTTTATGTCCATTTCTCAGGTAAACTTGATCAGTACTAGTTGGTTGTTTTTGTATGCATTTGTTTTGCAAGACCCAAATTGCTGTATTTATTCACATGCAATTGTTTTCTGTGGATATAATGGTAGACGAGCATGCTATAGTGATATAAAGCTGTACAATATTAATGAAGCCAGGTCTAAAAGCTGGGTGTAATAACAGGCTACCATTGTGTGTTGTCAGGAAACCATAATTGAGAAAATAGCCCACCTAATAAGATTACCATTAACTATATTCTCAAGTTGTTCCTATTGACATTCAGTGGCAGCATGCATGAAGGAAACATACTTTACTGGTCATGAATTCTGGTATTTCTCAAACACCGGTGTAACGGTCAATTTTATCCCCCCCCCCAGTTTATCCCCCGGGGATAAAGTAGACTAGGCCTCATCTTCCCCCATCTCTGTATTAATTATACTCAGGTGGGGGATAAAAAAGACCAGGTCTCTTCTTCCCCCACCTCTGTATTAAATATTGATCAATTTGACCAGTCTATTCCTTCCCCCATCTCCATGATAATTATACTCGAGTGGGGGATAAAATAGACAAGGCCTCTTCTTCCCCATCTCCATAACAAAAAAAATATATTTTTAGGTGGGGGAAGAATAGGCCTGGGGTGGGGGAAAAAGAGGCCTGGCGGGGGATAAAACTGACTAGGCCTCTTCTTCCCCCGGGGGATAAACTGGGCCAGCCCGGTTTATCCCCGGGGGATAAAACTGACTGGGGGAAGACGGGGCCTGTTACACCGGCATTCTCAGAATCCCTGACACATTTTTATGCTCCCCGAAGGGTGAGCATATTGTCGCCGCTTTGTCTGGCCTTCCGTCCGTCCGTACGCACCCACTTGTAGTTGTAGGGTGCGGAACAATAGGCTATATTTAGATTCTATTCATTCCGTTGCTTACGGGGTGCAAAATGTTGCTTATGGGGTTTTACAAACAAAAGAATAAACAAAAGAAAACTCCACAATGTCAAGTCAGGGAGAACGTCTGTCTGTCCGTCCGTCACACTTTTGTCCGGGCCATAACTTGAAGAGTATTAGAGATATCAATTTGAAACTTCATAGGTGAATAGACCTCATTTAGGGGAAGTGCAGTGCACAAGAACCATAACTCTTGATTGAATATTTTTTTAGTTATTCCACTTTGTAATTTTTCTTACTTAATTCTTGTCTGGGCCAGAAGTGCAGTGTCAAAGAACCATAATTCTACATTATTTTCTTTTTTTACCTGTATCTTCGTATCTGTAATATGTTATTTCCCAAGTTGGGACAAGCACTTGCTTCGGGGAACATAATTCGGTTTTACCGATTCCTTGTTTTGGCTGTGAACAAATGTGCAGCTGCAGGATCTGAAACATCCTATTAGCCCACTTCGACCAATCAGTGTCTAAGCTTTATTAAAATGCTTTTGGAGTAATTACTGTTTAAACATTATTTATTGCCCAAACTGTCATGTCGCTGGCTTAGAATTAGACGGTTGTAAGTACAAAATCAATATTTTGAGAAAACAAGAAAAAACTGTCTGAAAACTACTCTTTACTTATGGACAAACAAGCTTTTTAAATTTCAGTTTGGTTTTCATGAAAACGGGCTCATAAGAAGCGCCTGGTGATGCAGATTGCATGAGTCTTATAAGATCGTAAGTAATTGTAATTCTAAGCCAGCGACATATAAACATAAACAGAATTTTAAAAGACGACTGCCCCACCTACTCCTCACTGGCTCCATTTAAATCTGAACCAAGAATAGACTGAAACAACCAAGTCTCAACCATGCTGTCAAGGAACTATAGTGCAGAGAATTTGATGCGACTCTCAACCTTCTATTAGCATAATTTAACAGCTGATATCATGTCTATATTTATAGCCCCGGTTGTATGTTTTCATTAGCGGGAAGTATTTATCACGAAGACACTCGAGGTGTAATACAAACACATATCTATAGGGCAGATATTGCACAATTTGCTCGTGGAAATTTATATATTCAACGCAAGAACCCTATAGTATATTCATGCATAAAGGTCAGGATCAGGTCAAATTCTCCGTGCTATACAAAGAGGGAAAGCAGCAGCACTTGAGAAGCTGACACAGGATGCTCTGAAAACCTGATTGAAAGAAAAAACACTCTCTAGTCTTTATAGTGTTCATATACTGTGCAGTAGTGTATTTATTGTCAATAGAATTGCACCATGCAATACAATGTATAATCAAGTTAGGATCTGGTGACAGTGACGTAGCTGTTTATGTGTACACAAAAGAGTACAACCATTGTCTGAGAAGGTAGTCCGAATATAGTTTGTTAGTTTAGCATTGAAATCATGGCCGTCTGTTAAAGCCTTTATAGTTGATTATACACCGTAATAGTGGACCCGACCGCTGCGTCACTGTATTCTTACCCTGACCACCGTAATAGTGGACCCGACCGCTGCGTCACTGTATTCTTACCCTGACTAAACTATACATAAAAATGTATAACATCAAGAGAGAAACTAAGCGACTATTGTCCCATCAACTGCCACAAAAAAAATAGGGTGGCACGGTGGTCGAGCAGTTAACGCTCTTGTCTACTGATCAAGAGGTCCCTGGTTTGAATCTTGGCCGGGGCACTTGGTCATTTCTGAAACACTTTTCAGTGTTTCCCACCCAACTAGAGACGAAATTGGTAGGAAACCCAGAGGTTGTCTCGCGTGTATTGGTGCTGTACACCGGGCACTTAAAAGAACCAAGGAATCTATTGGAAAAGAGCTAGGGTGAAGCACACTGATTCCTTGTATCACACCTCTGTCTCTCCGTTGATTAAAGTCTGCCCTTGTCAGAAAAAAGCGTTAAAATTTGTAATAATACCACAGAGTGGGTCATGCAAATAGTTTTAAGAGGAAGAAGAAACGAAACTCTATTTGTTATATTGAAGCAGAACCAAGAATTAAACAACAAGTTCTCAACCATATTGTCAACGAACTACAAAGTGGGAAAGCAGCAGCTCCTGATATAGAGATGGTACTAAGTATCCAACACAGGATGCTACCAAAGTCAGATTAGAAGTACCAGTCCTGGGTTGGTATTCAATATTGATCTTATTTAATTAGAGAGTAAGGATAGCCAATCATATCGCCTGTTACTGACCAAAGTTTAATATGATGCGATCTGATTGGTTGTCCTTATCCTTAAGTCAAGTAATATTAGTATTGAATACCACCCCTGGAATAGAAAAAAAGACTTGTCAGAAATGTCTTTCACTGTTGATGATTCATGAGCAATACCCTCCTCTTTTTATTTGGCCATGGGCTCTGCTGGTACTGTCCAGTTGGAATAATGTTAGAGTGACGTTTCATTTTGTGTGTGCACACAATATTACACCCATTGTCAGAACAAGTAAGGCAAATGTAGTATTTCAGTTCAGCATTGAAATAATTAATATTATTATAGGGTAGATGTCTGGATAAGCAGTTCACAGTAATAGTAGACTCAACCACTGCGCCACTCTGTTTAATCCTAACTTGACAGTACTGTACATTTTGGTGATGCACAAAATCAAACTCTTATATAAACATATCTCTGTTGTTTAGAGGAAGCACTAGAGCCTAGATTGAAGTTGCTAAAGGCCAATGCAGCATTTTTGTACATTAGTAACTCGGTTATGACTGTTTTTGGTATTATTTGGAAGACTTATTTCTCAGTTATTGCATATGCTAGCTTACTACATAATCTATAATGGTATAAGTGGTTCTGTTCACTAAATAGATAATAAAGATAAAGTAGATCTGGGTATGATTTAGATGATGTGTCTGGGAGAACGTCATTGGAGTATGGGATTGCATAGAACTGGGGGAGGAAACAAGAATGAATAATAGATGTGTTCTCCAGCACCATAATATTTGGCTGCTGTTTTGGTATATATAGCCTAAATGTTAACAATTATCCAATATTACTGAGCCGCCAGGCATGTTCGAAGCACAGAGAATCTGCACCTTTGAAGAAAATTTTAGTCATATTTTAAAAAGGACATACATATGTATTTTAGGATGATTGAATTTCAACAATTATGCAATTATGAATTAATTACTGATTAGCATGCCATAAACTGTTTTGCAATTAATTAAAAAATGAATGGGCAAGGAGTTGTTTTCAAAAATCTACCTTTGATTTTGATCAAAATTTCTTGGTGTTTTAAGATTAAATAATACCCACTTTGTTGACCAATGAAAGGCTTGTACATGGTTCAGCTCAGAATAAGTAATAAAAGAATATAGAATACTTTTTACAAAAGGTTGGGAATGGTTTACATACATCCTTATATACATGTACCAAAAACATAGGGGAATTGTTGGGAGTCATGCTTTTTTTTGGTCTGTAAGTTGGTTGGATGGTCCTGTTAAAACTTTGTCCCTGCTTCCCGAAAATTCGGAGGAGCATACAGTTGCCGCTGGGGGAGCATACAGTTGCCGCTTTGTCCGTCCATCCTTCGTTCTGTCCTTCTGTCCGATATTTTTGTCCGGGCCATAACTTGGAAAGTATTAGAGATATCAATTTGAAACTTCATAGGTGAATGGATCTCAGTGGGGGGAAGTGCAGTGCACAAGAACCATAACTCTTCATTGCATATTGTTTTAATTATTCCCCTTTGTAATTTTTCATACTGAATTCTTGTCCAGGCCATAACTAATTGGGACAAGCACTTGCTTCGGGGAGCATAATTCGGTTTTACTGATCTAGTTCAAGGTGGAGTTGCCCTTTGATTATACTTGCATTTTGTTAAGGCTACTACTCAATATAACCAAGCCTAGTTGTTACGCCTAGTGAACTACTAAGAAATAAAAAAATCCTAATATTTACTCACTCCAAATGTCTTCCTTTCCTAGTTGCAGAAATATCCCCGTATGTATATAGTAGAGCCCATACATGTATCATACAAGATAACCATTGATGCAAAGCATCAAAGGGCACCGTAAAAGAAATTATGTAAAACTGTAAAGACATATATAATTGATCTTCATAAGAAACAGCAGGTGTGGCATTTTTCAAAATATATTGGCTATAGTGAATAATAACAAATATATTTTCATTTTGAATATTAAGGAACTTAAATCTGAATGACTCAGATAAGAGTATGTCCAAGATTTTGACTGACTTGTCCATAAAGTCGATTTCCTTCGTGCAATATTCCATCAACGTCTTTAGGTAAAAAACATGGTTAATATCGCGCGAACATTGAAAGAAAGCTAACAATGCTATAAGGGCCATAGCATTGCACTGATTACCACTAAATGGAGAAAAAATCGGGCTTCCTTGATGCATATTTCCTAGAAAACACTTACCATTCTGAAATAGACAGATAAGCTGTCTGCAAGTGGCTGCTTTTAAATTCTGACGGTCCAGCCACTACAGACAGACACCAAGTAGACCAAACACAGCCGGAGTTTGCGCACAGATTTTTGCGCACTTTCAGCTCTTAAAAAATATACGAAAACCTCAAACCACTATGAAATATATAGCATGTGCACGAAGAATGAACCTTAATCTCGCGATTAACACCAATAATAGTCATAAAATACAAAGATGTACCTAAAACAGACAATAACTACACGATCATATCCATAATTTGACCTCGACCTGATAGTCTTTGCAATCACTGACAAAATTTGCAATTACAAATACAAATATCACCTTGTTTTAACGTACATTTTAATGATAAATGGAAATTAAAACACATAAAACGTATAGTTCATGTATCATAATTTATTCCAACATTTACAATAAACATGATGTTTAAAGACCGTATAGATCTACATGTATATCAAAATAACAAAAACGAAATAAGTAACTAACTATAACATTACTAAATTAAAACCCAATATATTTCTTCAGTGTACATAATCTACCATAATTATGTTGGTCAATATAACGTGGGAAAGTTTGTTTTCAAACCCATGTTCCGGACAGTACGGATAACGGTCTTTAGGCAATTCACGCGTAACCCGTACATCCTACTAACAGTGATTGTTTACATTAGGTTATCGAGACGGCGCGTGCCGATTTATTCAATCATTTTACCGATTTAAAAGGCCAATATTACCAGGTATTCGATGGGGTTCGTGTGATTTTGGGATGGTTTCGATGCTAATAAAGCACCCCTGTATAGATTGCGTCCAAATGGTTCTGAAACTGCGTTGTAATCAATATGGCGTCCAAAAATCAGCAAACGCTGTTCATGGTCACATGGTAAAACCAGCCAATGAAATAAATCGTTTCATTAAATGACGACATCGCGTATGGTGTAAACAACATAAAAGAAAAATTAATACGCTAGTAAACACTAATGCGTAGAAGTTCATTAGCATTAATAACATAATTGTTTTTTAACAGAAATGTTTATAAAATGATTTTTTGTCAAAACATGTATTTATCATGAGTTTGTTTTACCTAAATAATCTGCATAAAGAAAATAAACGACAAACTATTTGCTGATTTAAAGGTAAACAAATGGCCAAAACATTTCGCTGTCATACAAATTGAGGCTCCACACGGGGAATTGTCCATAAACTTCATACCAGTTGAGGCTCACCACAGGGGAATTGTCTTCCAGGTCCTACAATACAGACACCGCGATCCATCGCGGTGCCAACAACATATCGAAAAAATGTTGGGGAAGCATAAAATTAGGTAGGTGGGGGATAATCTTTAAGGATTTATTTATTCCAGCTTTATGAATGCCTAATATGAATAAATGATACAATTAAATAGGCATTTAGCATTTTCTCAGCAGTTTTGCTTAAGTCAGAATTGATTAAATTTGTACGTGTTTTACAATATAAATGACTGGCTATAAATCACTAGAACAATATATAACTTCCCTTTACTGTTTCCTTTAGAGATTCAATTTAAACTTCCAGGAAAACAAGCTGTGTAGTATTGTATAACTTGATTTACAGTCTGGTGATCTGTCTTCTTGGCTGATATAAGCCTATGTCAGTATGGTGTAGGCCGATATAAGCTTATGTCAGTATGGTGTAGGATGGGTTTCTCCATCTTCATTTTTAGCTCACCTGTCACAAAGTGACAGAGTGAGCTTTTGTGATCACACTTCGTCCGTCGTCCGTCTGTCCGTCCGTCTGTCCGTCCGTCTGTCCGTCCGTCAACAATTGGGTTGTGTCCTCTCTAGAGGTCACAATTTTGGCCTAATCTTTATGAAACTTGGTCACAATGATCATCTCAACAAAATCTAGGTCAAGTTCGATATTGGGTCATCTGAGGTCAAAAACTAGCTCACTAGGTCAAATTATAGAAAAAACCTTGTTTTAAACCTTTCAACATGTAGTCTTCATGGTCACTTAACTCTCTGCTGTAACTCTCTACTCTCTATACATACAATAAACTTTCATCAACCAATGAAAATGTGTATCAGGGTTCAAAGCAGTTTTGTAAAGGTCAAATATCAAAATATTCTAGTATTCTATAGCAGGGTGTGAATTGTAATGGTTAAGTGGAAATCAAAGCGCTGTAGGGAGCGTAGACATTTTCCTGAGGGTCGTGGGTTCAAACCCCACTGGAACCATAATTTTTTTTTTTTTTTTTTTTTTTGAGTGTTTAGGTATTGTTTTGTCTGTAAAGCATTTATTTGTACATTTTCCTGATGGTTGTGGGTTCAACCCCCACTGGAACCATAATTTTTTTTTTTTTAGTGTTTAGGTATTGTTTTGTCTGTAAAGCATTTATTTGTACATTTTCCTGATGGTCGTGGGTTAAACCCCCACTGGAACCATAATTTTTTTTTTTTTTTTTTTTTTTAAATGTTTAGGTATTGTTTTGTCTTTATAACATGTATTTGTACATTTTCCTGATGGTCGTGGGTTCAACCCCCACTGGAACCATAATTTTTATTTTTATTTTTTTCAGTGTTTAGGTATTGTTTTGTCTTTATAGCATGTATTTGTACATTTTCCTGATGGTCGTGGGTTCACCCCCCACTGGAACCATAATTTTTATTTTTTTATTTTTATTTTTTTAAGTGTTTAGGTATTGTTTTGTCTTTATAGCATGTATTTGTACATTTTCCTGATGGTCGTGGGTTCAACCCCCACTGGAACCATAATTTTTAATTTTTATTTTTTTAAGTGTTTAGGTATTGTTTTGTCTGTAAAGCATTTATTTGTACATTTTCCTGATGGTTGTGGGTTCAACCCCCACTGGAACCATATTTTTTTTTTTTTTAGTGTTTAGGTATTGTTTTGTCTGTAAAGCATTTATTTGTACATTTTCCTGATGGTCGTGGGTTCAACCCCCACTGGAACCATAATTTTTTTTTTTTTTTTTTTTTTTTTAAATGTTTAGGTATTGTTTTGTCTTTATAACATGTATTTGTACATTTTCCTGATGGTCGTGGGTTCAACCCCCACTGGAACCATAATTTTTATTTTTTTCAGTGTTTAGGTATTGTTTTGTCTTTATAGCATGTATTTGTACATTTTCCTGATGGTCGTGGGTTCACCCCCCACTGGAACCATAATTTTTATTTTTTTATTTTTATTTTTTTAAGTGTTTAGGTATTGTTTTGTCTTTATAGCATGTATTTGTACATTTTCCTGATGGTCGTGGGTTCAACCCCCACTGGAACCATAATTTTTAATTTTTATTTTTTTAAGTGTTTAGGTATTGTTTTGTCTTTATAGCATGTATTTGTACAGTTATATGGAGGAAAAATATTCCAAAATATTTTGTTTAAAATAAAGGTCAAATCATAGAAAAACCTTGTGTAGTCAGTCACCAGAGGTTACAATTTCAACTAAATCTTTATGAAACTTTGTCACAATGATCGTGTCAACAAAATCTAGGCCAAATTCGATTTTGGGTCATCTGGCGTCAAAAACAAGGTCACAATGTCAATTGACATTTTCCTGAGGTTCGTGGGTTCAAACCCCACTGGAACCATAATTATTTTTTTAATTTTTTTTTTTTTAGTGTTTAGGTATTGTTTTGTCTGTAAAGCATTTATTTGTACATTTTCCTGATGGTCGTGGGTTCAACCCCCACTGGAACCATAATTTTTTTTTTTTTTTTTTTTAAATGTTTAGGTATTGTTTTGTCTTTATAACATGTATTTGTACATTTTCCTGATGGTCGTGGGTTCAACCCCCACTGGAACCATAATTTTTATTTTTATTTTTTTCAGTGTTTAGGTATTGTTTTGTCTTTATAGCATGTATTTGTACATTTTCCTGATGGTCGTGGGTTCACCCCCCACTGGAACCATAATTTTTATTTTTTTATTTTTATTTTTTTAAGTGTTTAGGTATTGTTTTGTCTTTATAGCATGTATTTGTACATTTTCCTGATGGTCGTGGGTTCAACCCCCACTGGAACCATAATTTTTAATTTTTATTTTTTTAAGTGTTTAGGTATTGTTTTGTCTTTATAGCATGTATTTGTACAGTTATATGGAGGAAAAATATTCCAAAATATTTTGTTTAAAATAAAGGTCAAATCATAGAAAAACCTTGTGTAGTCAGTCACCAGAGGTTACAATTTCAACTAAATCTTTATGAAACTTTGTCACAATGATCGTGTCAACAAAATCTAGGCCAAATTCGATTTTGGGTCATCTGGCGTCAAAAACAAGGTCACAATGTCAATTGACATTTTCCTGAGGGTCGTGGGTTCAAACCCCACTGGAACCATAATTATTTTTTTAAGTGTTAAGGTATTGTTCTGTCTTTATAGCATGTATTTGTACAGTTATATGGAGGAAATATTTTGTTTAAATTATAGGTCAGATCATAGAAAAACCCTGTGTAGTCACCAGAGGTTACAATTTCGACTTAATCTTTATGAAATTTGGTCCTAATAATCATCTCAACACAATCTAGGTTAAGTTTGATATTAATTAAGTCATCTGGGGTCAAACGCTAGGTCACATGGTCAAATCATACAAAAACTTGCAATAGAGGCTGAATTTCCTTAAAGGGAATATTTACCGGTGACTTAAACTTTTGAGTAATAGTTCTATTCGGCATCGTGATTGCATTCGCAACATTTTCCCCGAAATTCCCCGTACATTTACCTGTGTACAACCGATATTTCACGTCCATTGTTATACCTGTACGGAAACTTACGGAAATATCTCCGGAAAAGTCCGATGTTAGAAACGAAGCGTGTGACGTCACAATCGTGCTATTAACAAGATGTCGGACAGCGAAGTTCTCCGACTCGGCTAATCTGGGAAGATAATATACGGTCCCTGAGCTAATGAAACGATAAATTCTTCGGATACAGATTATGATGGCAATGAAAATATTTTGCCGTATCAATTCAAACCTATTATTAATAAGGGAAATCATAATAACGGCGACGAAGAAATCTGCCAGACATTCACACTGTAAATATCGCTGACCGCATTGGCTACACGGACTGGTAATTGACCTGCCTGTCGATTTTGATTGACAGGTGGTGTTAGCCAATCATATTGCAGCATTTCGGCTACGGTTTATTGGTTTTTGTAGGATACAAACTAAAATCAATGGAAAGTGCGCAATATTTAATTAAGCATTATTTCATTAATAATGAAGAAATTCTTAATACATTGGCACGTTTAGAAACTAGAGAATTTCAACTTAAATTGGTTGGTAGCAATGCCATGAAAGTAATTTATACACTAAATAAATTTATTAAACCCTGAGGGCCTCGGAAGTAAGAGATACATAATCATGTATATTTTCTCAAATATAGTCTGAGTTTGAAGCAATATCATTTATTTTTTCCAAAAAAAATGACAATCACATGTTGAGAAACAAAAAGCTTCGTCTTTATTTTGACTCTTTTAAAATATGTCATTTAAAGCCCTAGACACGTGAAAGTATGTTATTGTTCGTTATAAAATAATAACACATTAATCCCAATTAATGAGAATGTGTGGATTTTTCCATAAAAGCTGGTTTTATAATGTTGAACAATGAACATAATTATGTTGGTTTGGTCTATGTAATAGTTAAAGCGCTCTTTAGTTGATATCATTGCTGTACTCAATTGCATTCAATCTCTAAAGCATAATTATAAAAATATAGATTTAAAATTATATGTAAGGTCTAAGACAATTGAAAATCATGACGGATCGATGTAAGTTTATTTGAAAGTATCTATAGGCACGAAAATACATTAGACATTCTGTGTATATCCGTGCTATAGGCCAGAGTACTGTCAGACAAATATAATATTATGTATACATTACTACAAATCGTATATAGCAACACTATCTGACCTTGCGAAAACTGCAATCAAAGTAACTGGTGACACATTGTTAATTGACAGTAAACTAATCAGCAAGACACCGCGACCAGTCGTAGATCATAGAACCCCGACTGATTACCGCGGGATACCAACCTAAGCGATATCATCAAAGAATATAACACATTGGAATTTTAACTGACTTATAATCTAGGACTTACATATTTAGTTCTGGTATAATGGTGCATATAAAATATGTGTAGGTTAAATTATTGTACTTGACCCGACATTTATAACGTTATGTTAGAAAACGATTATGTTTTTTTATTGATAACGCGTGATTGTACATTGGTAATTAGTTTATTTGTTAACTGCCAATGGCAAACCATGTACACATATTACACATATTACGGAAGTTGCAATTAAATACAACCTTGTCACTCTGTTGCCAGCAATCAACAAACTGTATGTCACTGCTAAGTTTAAGCGATAGAGCACATGGAAAACACCAAACATTCTTGCGTATTCTTTGATAAACACCAATAAAACCCCGAGGTAGAAAATCAGGAGATCGGTCTACTATACTATTATTTTAAAAAAGTTTGAATTTGATTATTAATTAGCACACTAACATACTGACCGGGTGCAAACGATGAAAGGCTAGTTTATGGAATATTTCTTTACACAGTGTAATATGTAAATATATCACTGGCTTAGCAATAAAAGATAGTAAGTACTATTTACGACCTTATAAGACTCATGCATATTTAAAATCTGCACCACGAGGCGCTTCTTATGAGCCTATTTTCATGAAAATCGGAACTGGTCTCAGACACGGTTTTTTTCTTGTTTTCTCAAAATATTGATTTTGTACTTACAACCTTCTAATTCTAAGCCAGCGGTATGTATTAACCCATAAAATCAATTATTTCTTACAAAAAGATGCTTCTCTCAAGACAGGTAGTTAAATTTTCCCGATTTGCACAAAACTATAGTGATTGAAATCAAAAGAAACATTCTGTGTGAGCGACAGATTAAACTGCGAGTACCGATTGTGACGTCACAGTCAGATTTTACGAAGATATACGAACGCGCTTCCGGAAATTTCCGATATCAGCGGTATCGGAAAATGTGCACTACGCGTATATGATTAGTCTACATAAACATCGTAAATACTCGTAAAATATCGGAATTTTCGTTTCTGATGTTAAAAATAGACATTTATTGACCTAAATGTATAATGGAAACAAAGTCAGTCAATAGTCCCTTTAAATTTTATTCAGAAAATGTGTAGGATCACCATAGGGGTGTGCATGCACTAGTACGAAAGGTGAGCGACCTAGGGCCCTTTGGGCCCTCTTGTTTATTTATATAGTTTACCCTTTTTTATCCAATCCAAAGCCAGGGATTTTCAAATTTTTGGACCTCTAATCCATTTATTTTGACCTCTAACTGTGACCTTGACCTTTCAGTAAGGGACATGGGGTTTGTGCATGGCACTCGTTTTCACATGCCAAACATAAGCAGGATTGGTCAAAGTTATCCCCGGGACCAAACTTCAATTTGACCTTTGTCCTCCATCTGTGACCTTTGAGGTAGGAACATGGGGTTGACGCATGACACTACTTATTGAGTTGAACATTCATGCCAAATATAAACAAGATTGGTCAATGCATGTCAAAGTTATCGTCAACTTGACCTCCAACCTTGACATTGAAGGTTATGAAGTTTGACCTTTGAACCTTCACCTTTGAGGTAGGGTCATGGGGTTTGTGCATGACACTCCTTCTCGTTGAAGTTAACATGATGCCAAATAAGCAAGATTGCCATGGTCAATGAATGTCAGTGTTATATGGCCAGGGCAAAATCTGATTAATGCACAAACATTTAAGTATTAGTATAAGCCTTGAATAAAAAGTTTATAATATTTTTATGTACAAGAGTCAAGCCTCCTCAATAACCTAGTGGTAGAGCATCTGCTTCAAGTGTGGGAGGTCCCGGGTTCGATCCCAGACTACGTCATACCGAAGACAAAATAAAAATGGTACCAGAATTTCCTTTGCTAGATGATCAGCATAAAAGGGAAGCTAGCCTCCCTTCTCTCATATATCAGGAATGAGGTGTTGAGAGTTAGATACAAAAATATTAAAGTTAGAAAAACTTGTTTCACAATAGACAGCATAAACTAAGAGAGTCAAACTTCATTAATTCATGAACTTATTGCCTCTTGGATAAAAAAGTTTACTATATGTACAACAAGAGTGAAACTTGTGTAAAAGATATAATGAAGTAAGCATTTGTCAGTAACATTTGATTAATGATTAGTGTCAGTGAAAGATGCACGACTAGTTAGAATAACAATCTACCATGTCCATCAGCAAGTCCTGAGTATATTTAGAAAACAACAAGTAAATATGCCTGGAATGATTTCCTAGAAGTTCTCTTACATCTCATTACAATATAATGGTAAACCCACAAGGTATAACTCAAAGTATA
Source organism: Spisula solida (assembly GCA_947247005.1). Classification (NCBI taxonomy): domain Eukaryota; kingdom Metazoa; phylum Mollusca; class Bivalvia; order Venerida; family Mactridae; genus Spisula; species Spisula solida. The sequence continues at coordinate 41,650,362 of OX365948.1, read as the reverse complement.
TCCTTATTGACCATGAGCTAAAAATAATAACATATCAGGCACAAAAAGATTATAACCAATCTGACAATGGAAGGCAGCACTCAACAGAAACAGCAGAGCATGAAAGGAAAAATAGGCACCAAGGGAACGGCGTAAATTTACCAATCGGACACTGGAAGGCAGTACTCAACAGAAACTTGTAACCAATTGGACACTGGAAGGCAGTACTCATCAGAAACTTGTAACCAATCGGACACTGGAAGGCAGTACTCATCAGCAACTTGTAACCAATTGGACACTGGAAGGCAGCACTGATCAGAAACTTGTAACCAATCAGACACTGGAAGGCAGCACTCATCAGAAACTTGTAACCAATTGGACACTGGAAGGCAGCACTCATCAGAAACTTGTAACCAATTGGACACTGGAAGGCAGTACTCATCAGAAACTTGTAACCAATTGGACACTGGAAGGCAGCACTCATCAGCAACTTGTAACCAATTGGACACTGGAAGGCAGTACTCATCAGCGACTTGTAACCAATTGGACACTGGAAGGCAGCACTCATCAGAAACTTGTTACCAAATGGACACTGGAAGGCAGAACTCATCAGAAACTTGTAACCAATCAGACACTGGTAGGCAGTACTCATCAGAAACTTGTAACCAATCAGACACTGGAAGGCAGTACTCAACAGAAACTTGTAACCAATTGGACACTGGAAGGCAGTACTCATCAGAAACTTGTAACCAATTGGACACTGGAAGGCAGTACTCAACAGAAACTTGTAACCAATTGGACACTGGAAGGCAGTTCTCAACAGAAACTGAGCATGAACGTCACAAAAAAGAACAGTTTACAAATTGCTAGCTCTGCATATGAAAGTGGCCCTGGTCAAAATGACAATTAATTTTGATTGATTAGTTTGAAAATTACCCTTGTTGAGAGTTTTTGAGCTTTTTGAAAGGAATGTTTTTTTTGTGTAAGTTTGCTATGATAGTTCCACTGAAAGTAAATATTTTTGTGAAAGTGCCGTTTAAATAGGAAGGGGTTTGTGAGATACTTTATTATGATGAATTCTTAAACCCATTGAAAAGGGATAATTATGCACTACATAATTGTTGCATTGGAAATACCTTGGTTTTTCTAGGAATTTTTTTACTTCATCACAAAACAAAGGTAATACTAAGTCGAGACAGGGAAAGCAGCACTTGGCACTGCACAAAGCTTGGAATGCACAAAAACAAACCGACAAATGAAACAAAAACCCTACTTGACACTGTGCTACAGCTTGCCGGATATGGATCGAAAAAGAGCTTTGAGTCGTGACTGCAATCTATATACTACATACCTTTAAGGTTACGACTCGGAGAACAGGTAGAGGGTCAAACATGGTCCAAGTTTGGGTCAATAAATATTTTTGATAGACAGATCATAAAGACAACTATCAAAAGAAATGGCATTAAAAGTGATAAAATTCAAACTGCACTTCACAATATGCATGACGACCTACCTAGTTGCTGTAACCTTGAACCTTATATAGTGCAATCATTCGGTCTTGTTGTTTTATCAGGCATGTTGAAGACCATGCATTTTGTCAATCTTCTCTTCTCGACAAGTTCTAAGTTCCATGCCGAATAGTCTTGTAGTGAATAAATACTGTAAACCAATTTCCTTTTTGCAAATACTAACTTTTTCGTTTTGCTGATCGTGGGCATATTCGCAACTACAAATTTTAGCGGTTTTAAGTTTCCTGTTCCATATGAATGTTTTTAGCACTTTCCCTGTGACTTAATTTCGCGAAATTCTACCATTCGCGAACTCCGCAAAACTAAATCTCGCGAAATAATTTCTAGGTTTACAGTATACTCAAAGTGGTGGCCCAAAAGGTGATTTGTTTATAGTTATAGGAATGCATATTTTTATGGTAACATTCCAGATTAGCTCTCAGATAGTGTTATATGTAGGTATCTATCAAAACTCATTTAGTTCATACCCTGATACTATCAGTGCTACCAATTAGTGGGGTACACCTTAACAATTGTTTTATGATCTACATCCATGTGTCTGAACATTTTCCAAGTGATAACATGTACAGGAGATGGGTCAATGGTATATATTTGTTTGCTGTTAAAAAAGGAAAATCGCCCTCAATGTAATTAGATTTTGTCTGAAATGTAAGTTAGCTAAATTAACAAAGTCTCAACAATTAGGCTTAAAAAATGTGTTTCTGTTCCCCGACTTTAAACCCTAAATATTGCTGCTATCCTAAATGGTTTTATGGTGTTTGAACACTTGTCTTTGTTTTTAGCTAACCTGTCGCAAAGTGACAGAGTGAGCTTTTGTGATCATCCTTTGTACGTCGTCCTTCCACCATTTGCTTGCGTAGACACTAGAGGTCACAGTTTTTGGCTAATCATTATGAAACTTGGTCACAATAATCATCTCAACAAAATCTAAATCAAGTTGGATATTTGGTCATTTGGGGTCAAAAACTAGGTCACAGGGTCTAATCATAGAAAAACCTTGTGTAGTCACTAGATGTCACAATTTTGGCCTTATCATTATGAAACTTGGTCACGATGATCATCTCAACAAAATCTGGGTCAAATTCAATATTGGGTTATCTGGGGCCAAAATCTAGGTGTCACTAGGTCAAATCATAGAGAAACCTATGGCAGGGGATATGACTGTCTCACTCTGTGACTGTTTGTTGCTCCTATAACATTAGTGCTTTGCAAGGTTCCTTGTTGCCATAATGTTGGTGCATTTGCAAACAGGATGCCACTACATTTTTCTCTGTACTGCTTATCAGAACAATGGTGTTAAACTTCAATTTCAAATTTCCTAAAATTCAATATTGTATATAATACTATGTTCTCAGTTCAAACTAATTTCTGATAAAAAAGCTGTTTTCAACTCTTTGTAATTTGGTTCTGAGAACTTAAACCATGTGCTTGTGTATTGGTAACAGTTGCCTTGGTTAATTTCATGTTCCAATCTTTACTATTATTATCTCCAGGATAATTATATAGCAAGTTGACATTTCTGGTAACTAGATTACCTTGTGTGTTTGTGACAATTCACTGTGCACAAGGTTATTGTCCTGTCTCTACTTGGTGCATGAGCACGCAATGAATCCAATCTGTAACTAGGATGTGGGTCGCACCATACATAATGTATCTGCTTAACATGTTTTTTGATGTTCTATATCTTCATGATTCATCAGTATTTAGGTGTCCATGGTTCCACCTTGTCATGTCCAATCAGTATACAGCTGTCCATGGTTCCACCTTGTTATGCCCTATTAGTATACAGGTGTCCATGGTTCCACCTTGTCATGACCTATCAGTATACAGGTGTCCATGGTTCCACCTTGTCATGACTCATCAGTTTACAGGTATCCATGGTTCCACCATGTCATGCCTCATCAGTATACAGGTCTCCATGGTTCCGCCTTGTCATGACTCATTAGTTTACAGGTGTCCATGGTCCCACAATGTCATGACTCATCAGTTTACAGGTGTCAATGGTTCCACCTTGTCATGACTCATCAGTTTACAGGTGTCCATGGTTCCACCTTGTCATGACTCATCAGTATACAGGTGTCCATGGTTCCACCTTGTCATGACTCATCAGTTTACAGGTGTCCATGGTTCCACCATGTCATGACTCATCAGTATACAGGTGTCCATGGTTCCACCTTGTCATGACTCATCAGTATACAGGTGTCCATGGTTCCACCATGTCATGACCTATCAGTATACAGATGTCCATGGTTCCACCATGTCATGACCTATCAGTATACAGGTGTCCATGGTTCCACCTTGTTATGACCTATCAGTATACAGGTGTCCATGGTTCCACCTTGTTATGACCTATCAGTATACAGCTGTCCATGGTTCCACCTTGTTATGACCTATCAGTATACGGGTGTCCATGGTTCCACCATGTCATGACTCATCAGTATACAGGTGTCCATGGTTCCACCATGTCATGACTCATCAGTATACGGGTGTCCATGGTCCCACCTTGTCATGACTCATCAGTATACGGGTGTCCATGGTCCCACCATGTCATGACTCATCAGTATACAGGTGTCCATGGTTCCACCATGTCATGACTCATCAGTATACAGGTGTCCATGGTCCCACCTTGTCATGACTCATCAGTATACAGGTGTCCATGGTTCCACCTTGTCATGACTCATCAGTTTACAGGTGTCCATGGTCCCACAATGTCATGACTCATCAGTTTACAGGTGTCAATGGTTCCACCTTGTCATGACTCATCAGTTTACAGGTGTCCATGGTTCCACCTTGTCATGACTCATCAGTATACAGGTGTCCATGGTTCCACCTTGTCATGACTCATCAGTTTACAGGTGTCCATGGTTCCACCATGTCATGACTCATCAGTATACAGGTGTCCATGGTTCCACCATGTCATGACCTATCAGTATACAGATGTCCATGGTTCCACCATGTCATGACCTATCAGTATACAGGTGTCCATGGTTCCACCTTGTTATGACCTATCGGTATACAGGTGTCCATGGTTCCACCTTGTTATGACCTATCAGTATACAGCTGTCCATGGTTCCACCTTGTTATGACCTATCAGTATACGGGTGTCCATGGTTCCACCATGTCATGACTCATCAGTATACAGGTGTCCATGGTTCCACCATGTCATGACTCATCAGTATACGGGTGTCCATGGTCCCACCTTGTAATGACTCATCAGTATACGGGTGTCCATGGTCCCACCATGTCATGACTCATCAGTATACAGGTGTCCATGGTTCCACCATGTCATGACTCATCAGTATACAGGTGTCCATGGTCCCACCATGTCATGACTCATCAGTATACAGGTGTCCATGGTTCCACCATGTCATGACTCATCAGTATACAGGTGTCCATGGTCCCACCTTGTCATGACTCATCAGTATACAGGTGCCCATGGTTCCATACAAGTGTTCATGGTCCCACCTTTTCAAAGGCCCTGTCTGTATGCCAGTGGGACTTAAAACGGTATTTGAAAAAAAATCTTCATGTTCTATTGTTCTGTTATGTGGGAGGCTTAAATCTGGTGTATGTGTAGCAGTTTTTGCTTTAACACTCACTACTTCTTATGTTAGTTCATATGAGATTTTTATGAAGCCCAGGCCCTGATCTCTGAAGCATCTCAATCTGAGCAAGATCATATCTCAAATAGTGGCATGTGATTTTTTGTTAATTTCCATATGAGGCTGGGCTCAAAATTAGCATCAATAAAAAGAAATGTTATTCTGAGTTTATTACTTTAAAATTTCAAAAGCTGGAGCTCCAGATTTATCTCTAATTCCAACTCTAATTTTAGCAAAATTTCAATTTTAGTTGAGATTTCTACTTGAGATGCTTCGGAAGATCGGGGCCAGGTGACATTTCCTTCTCAATTAGCTACGGCTGCTTGCAATGTGAATTAAGACACTGTGTCAATGTATATATGGCACTTTGGTTGCTACAAACTGAACAGAATAATACATCACTAGCCTGGAGTGAATTAACATGATGTACTACTATATCTTATACAGTTTGTGTGCCAATCTTCTACTTCTACTTAAGTATGTTCTTTAATCTTACTTCCACCTCGAAGGCAAACATTTGCCATTTGTCAAGACCTCTTCTCAATATTGATTCTCCACTTTGTTTCTACAGACAGTTTCAATTGAGCTGTAAATTTGTAGGAGAAGGAATTATTTATTGTGCATTAATTAAGTATATTGCTGGTCATTGTCTGAGAAAAACAGATTTAATTATCACTGCTTGTTATGCTTGGGAATTATGCTCCGGGAATTTTCTTGGGATGATTTGATTGAATTAACAATTTGGGCACTGGCTGTTGATTTATATATAAGCTAGGCCATATAGAAAATTTAATAAGCGCTGGAACCAATATTGTCACAACATTAATGAGATACTTTATTCCTTTTAAGTGTAGAATCAGTTCACAAATTAATTGTGTAAAAAGGACTACAAATCCTTATTAAGTATTTTTGTCTTATAAAAACATGCTCTTAAGGGAAATAATAATTTAGAAGTTATTAGGACTCCCCGATTTAGTGGGAAGACATCGATTTTGTACTGGACATCTGGATGGATGTCACTGGATGTCCGGATGGATGTCACTGCACGTCTGGATGGATGTCACTGCACGTCTGGATGGATGTCACTGGACGTCTGGATGGATGTCACTGGACATCTAGATGGACGTCACTGGACGTCTGGATGGATGTCACTGGACATCTGGATGGATGTCACTGGACGTCTGGATGGATGTCACTGGACTTCTGGGTGGATGTCACTGGACCTCTGGATGGATGTCACTGGACATCTGGATGGATGTCGCAGTTTGTCCGCGCTTGACCAATGAAACTTCACACGAATACTGACACAGGATATATAAGAAATTGCTGTGAAAATTCTCTGGTCTAGCCACACAATTGTCTCTCATTGCATACACAATTGTCTCTCATTGCATACACAATTGTCTCTCATTGCATACACAATTGACTCAATTGTCTCTGATAGCATACACAAATATCTCTCATTGCGTACACAATTGTCTCTCATTGCGTACACAATTGTCTCTCATTGCATACACAATTGTCTCAATTGACTCTCATTGCACACACAATTGACTCAATTGACTCTCATTGCACACACAATTGACTCTCATTGCATACACAATTGTCTCAATTGACTCTCATTGCACACACAATTGACTCAATTGACTCTCATTGCATACACAATTGTCTCTCATTGCATACCTTGAAGTGTCCAGTGATGGAAATAAACTATATATCTTATCTCTGCCGTGCTCATCAAATTAGTCAAGTTGTCCTAAAAATGCCAATTATTATTTGCTAGATGATTATTTTATATTCTGTACAAGATTGCTAGTAATGCAAGTTTATTGTTCCTATGAAACTGCCATACTAAGCTTTGTATTTTTACCACTCACAAAATTGCTTTTGGCGCTGGAAAGACAATTTCACAGCAATTAAGCCAGTAGAAAATGAACAATATAAAATTGGTAAAGGTCAGTTAAAGGTCAAAAGTCCAGATAGGTAGTTTGTCTTAGAACTTATAAGATTCTAATTAGGAATTTTGTCAGGAAAGTTTTCAGTTAAAAAACATGATTTCACAGAACTTAAACTTGCATTTCAGCGAAATTAACTTGATTATGTCTAGGCATACCTACTGGGCAGACACATTTAAAGGTTACTTTGTTAGTGCACCTAGTTGGGTTATGATTGCAAAGGTTACTCTGTAAGTGCACCTAGTTGGGTTATGATGGCAAAGGTTACTTTGTTAGTGCACCTAGTTGGGTTATGATGGCAAAGGTTACTCTGTAAGTGCACCTAGTTGGGTTATGATGGCAAAGGTTACTTTGTTAGTGCACCTAGTTGGGTTATGATGGCAAAGGTTACTCTGTAAGTGCACCTAGTTGGGTTATGATGGCAAAGGTTACTTTGTTAGTGTACCTAGTTGGGTTATGATGGCAAAGTGTACTTTGTAAGTGCACCTAGTTAGGTTATGATGGCAAAGTGTACTTTGTAAGTGCACCTAGTTGGGTTATGATGGCAAATGTTACTTTGTAAGCACACCTAGTTGGGTTACAATGACAAAGGTTACTCTGTAAGCGCACCTAGTTGGGTTACGATGGCAAAGGTTACTCTGTAAGCGCACCTAGTTGGGTTATGATGGCAAAGGTTACTTTGTAAGCGCACCTAGTTGGATTACGATGGCAAAGGTTACTCTGTAAGCGCACCTAGTTGGGTTATGATGGCAAAGTTTACTTTGTTAGTGCACCTAGTTGGGTTATGATGACAAAGGTTTCTTTCTAAGTGCACCTAGTTGGGTTATGATGGCAAAGGTTACTTTGTAAGTGCACCTAGTTGGGTTATGATGGCAAAGGTTACTTTGTAAGTGCACCTAGTTGGGTTATGATGGCAAAGGTCATTTGGTTATAGTGCACCTAGTTAGATTATGATGGCAAAGGTGATTTGGTAAGTGCACTTATTTGGATAATGGCAAAGGCCATTTGGTTATAATGCACCTGGTTGGATTATGATGGCAAAGGTTACTTTGTAAGTGCACATAGTTGGGTTATGATGGCAAAGGTCATTTGGTAAGTGCACCTAGTTTGGTTATGATGGCAAAGGTCATTTGGTTAATGCATCTGGTGGGGTTAAGATGGCAAAGGTCATTTTGGTTAATGCATCTGGTTGGGTTAAGATAGCAAATGTCGTTTAGTTAAAGTGCACCTGGTTGGGTTAAGATTGCAAAGGTCATTTGGTTAGTGCAACTAGTTGGGTTATGATGACAAAGGCAATTTGGTTAGTACATCTGGTTTGGTTAAGATGGCAAAGGACATATGGTTAGTACATCTGGTTGGGTTAAGATTGCAAAGGACATATGGTTAGTACATCTGGTTGGGTTAAGATGACAAAGGTTATTTGGTTAGTGTATCTGGTTGGGTTAAGATGACAAAGGTTATATGGTTAGCGTATCTGGTTGGGTTAAGATGACAAAGGTTATTTGGTTAGTGTATCTGGTTGAGTTATATATTTATAATGGCAAAGGACATATGGTGAGCGAATCTGGTTTGGTTAAGACAGCAAAGGTTATTTGGTTAGTGCATCTTGCAATTGCACAAGAACAGCTAGCCGTACATCGAAAAGCCCCATGTTTAAAAATTTCTCTCCTCTAGCATAAATATAGGTCAGATTTTTCCAAGTCAGGTTTTTCCAGACCTGACAGGAAATCCTTGACAATATAATATTGTTGAATGCACTCAATATTTATGACAGTTTTATCCATACTAATATCATAACAGATAGAATAATCCAACTTAGCTATAAGCTCTACCATTATTGTTAATTTTATAGTTTCTGCAGATTGATTTTTATCTGAAATGAAGAAACTTCCTATAGTTTTGGGTAATATTTTTATCGATTGCGTATTGTAAGAAATATATGCAATTCTTGAAGAAAACCACATGCTTCCCTGGTACCAGTTTTCTGGAGTAATTTAAAGCATGCCATTTTGGAAATTGTGTCAGAACGGGTATGTGATGCAAACATAAAATGGAAGCATTTTAAATTTTTTTGAGAAGGTAGTCATGCCCCTTTTTATGCCCCCGTATCGATAGATCGGGAGGCATATAGTGATTCACCTGTCCGTTCGTCCGTCCAGTCCAGTTAACCCAAATTGACCATTTCTTCTTGCATCATTATGGCTTGCAAGAAAGCTTCCATACTTGCATGAATGTTGTATATGAACACTCTCCACACGCCTGTATCACCTGACCCCATTTTGACCTTCACCTTGACCTTATTTTGGACTTAGACTTATTGAAGGGCCAAATTCTTGGTTAACCCAAATTTACCGTTTCTTCTAGCAACATTATGGCTTGATACAAAGCTTTCATACTTGCATGGATGTTGTATTTGAACACTCTACACACGCCTGTATCACCTTACCCCATTTTGACCTTCACCTTGACCTAATTTTGGACTTAGACTTATTGAAGGGCCAAATTCTTGGTTAACCCAAATTTACCGTTTCTTCTAGCATCATTATGGCTTGCTACAAAGCTTTAATACTTGCCTGGATGTTGTATATGAACACTCTCCACACGCCTGTATCACCTAACCCCATTTTGACCTTCACCTTGACCTAATTTTGGACTTAGACTTATTGAAGGGCCAAATTCGTGGTTAACCCAAATTGACCGTTTCTTCTAGCATCATTATGGCTTGCTACAAAGCTTTAATACTTGCCTGAATGTTGTATATGAACACTCCCCACACGCCTGTATAACCTAACCTCATTTTGACCTTCACATTGACCTAATTTTGAACTTAGACTTATTAAGCGTCCAATTCTTGTTAACCCAAATTTCGTCTTACATTAAGGTGTTTTCTTCAAACTTGACATACTTGTTTACCATCGTAAGCCCCTTATACTGACAAAACCATGTAACCCTATTTAACATTTTAACAGAATTATGGCCCCTGATTAAGGCTTCCACGGGGGCATAAGCGTTTATTGAACGCAGTCTTGTTGCCAACTGCTTTTTAACCACACCCATGTGTGGTGGAAGTTGACGTAACCAGTTGCCTTGGTATTAATTTTACTTACCACTGCTAACTTTAACTGAAGCCTAGAACTTGGTCTCCACTTGTGGATGACACAACTGGTACTTTTGGCAGATATTTAGAACATAACTCGCTCTAACTGGAGTTTAAAGCCTGACTGAGTTACAATCTGGGGTCTTGCCAGGAACCAAAATATGTCAGGGTGCAGCAAACATGGTGCCACCAAAATCCTTGTTTGTGAATTTGTTCACTTATTTATGGTTATGTGATCTAGTGTGTTGTTGGTTACATACACATTATAAGAGTTTATACTGCTTCTCTAGGTTGAATTGCTTGATCCACCTTACAGTTTCAAGCTACATCTGACTGAAGAGTAAGAAAAGTGCTAAATGAAACAATACAAGCCTGTTGAAAACATAGATGCTTTCATCTTGATAAGACCTAGAATATTGGCCGGTATATCCCATATTTGCTGCTAAACATTTTATAAAAGTTTTTTCTACTTCTTAGGTTGAATTGTTTGTAAATTCATCGTACAGTTTCAAGCTTTATAAAAGTTTATTCTATTTCTTAATGTTGAGCTGTTGGTAAATTCATCGTACAGTTTCAAGCTTTATAAAAGTATTTTCTATTTCTTTATGTTGAGCTGTTGGTAAATTCATCGTACAGTTTCAAGCTTTATAAAAGTATTTTCTATTTCTTTATGTTGAGCTGTTGGTAAATTCATCGTACAGTTTCAAGCTTTATAAAAGTTTTTTCTATTTCTTCATGTTGAGCTGTTGGTAAATTCATCGTACAGTTTCAAGCTTTATAAAAGTTTTTTCTATTTCTTCATTTTGAATTGTTGGTAAATTCATCGTACAGTTTCAAGCTTTATAAAAGTTTTTTCTATTTCTTCATTTTGAGCTGTTGGTAAATTCATCGTACAGTTTCAAGCTTTATAAAAGTATTTTCTATTTCTTTATGTTGAGCTGTTGGTAAATTCATCGTACAGTTTCAAGCTTTATAAAAGTTTTTTCTATTTCTTCATGTTGAGCTGTTGGTAAATTCATCGTACAGTTTCAAGCTTTATAAAAGTTTTTTCTATTTCTTCATTTTGAATTGTTGGTAAATTCATCGTACAGTTTCAAGCTTTATAAAAGTTTTTTCTATTTCTTCATTTTGAGCTGTTGGTAAATTCATCGTACAGTTTCAAGCTTTATAAAAGTTTTTTCTATTTCTTCATTTTGAGCTGTTGGTAAATTCATTGTACAGTTTCAAGCTTTATAAAAGTTTTTTCTATTTCTTCATTTTGAGCTGTTGGTAAATTCATCGTACAGTTTCAAGCTTTATAAAAGTTTTTTCTATTTCTTCATTTTGAGCTGTTGGTAAATTCATCGTACAGTTTCAAGCTTTATAAAAGTTTTTTCTATTTCTTCATGTTGAGTTGTTGGTAAATTCATCATACAGTTTCAAGCTTTATAAAAGTTTTTTCTATTTCTTCATGTTGAGCTGTTGGTAAATTCATCATACAGTTTTAAGCTTTATTAAAGTTTTTTTCTATTTCTTCAGGTTGAATTGTTGGTAAATTCATCATACAATTTCAAGCTTTATTAAAGTTTTTTTCTATTTCTTCAGGTTGTGAATTGTTGGTAAATTCATCATACAATTTCAAGCTTTATAAAAGTTTTTTCTATTTCTTCAGGTTGAATTGTTGGTAATTTCATCATACAATTTCAAGCTTTATTAAAGTTTTTTCTATTTCTTCAGGTTGAATTGTTGGTAATATCATCATACAATTTCAAGCTCTGATTGAAGAAAAAAAGAACCGTGCAAATACACAAAACAAGTCTGTTGAAAAACCTGCATGTTCTTATTCTGATAGAACCTAGAAGATTAGCTGGTAAATCCCAAGTTTATTTTTGTGTTCTCATTATGTTCTTTGTTTACTTATTTACCAATCGTATTGTCTTGAGGGCAATGATTTTCTAATTGTCAATTTCATCCTTATAAAATAATGTTACCAGTAATTATTTCTTGGGGAAATGGGGAAAACATAGGTGTAATGTTTGCTTCATTCTGGAGTATGGTATACACTCAACCATATGTCAGATAAAATTCTGTAAAGCAAATTTCATTAAGTCAACCAGACTTTGACTGATGACAAAAATAATCTATAAACAATAGACCTTAAAACTTATTGTGTCAATTTCAAAATGCTGAAGTAACTTTTTGAAAAAATTTGGAATCTTTTTCCTGACTGACTGGGAGAGTTTAAATGAGAGTAAAATGGCTTTCGAGGAAGGTTTTTATTGCCAATGAAACCAATAAAATAGTTTGTTATAGTTTTGAAGTGTTAAAGCAGATTAAAGAAAAACTACTATCCACTAAATCCCCAAGAATACAAGAAAAGATCCAAAAAGATTACCGAAACACTGATAAAGAGGTTAAGAAAAGTGCTAAGAAGGACAAGAAAAGTTTCCTAGAACAACAGGCTAGTGAAGCAGAATCAGCTGCAGCAAGAGGAGAAATGAGTGTTGTCTACAAGATAACTAAACGTCTTTGTGGTCACACCAACATACCACCTCCAAATGTCAAAGACAAGCAAGGTAACATCTTAACCTCCGAGCAAGATCAAGCCAACAGATGGATAGAATACTTCAAAGAAGTTTTGAATCATCCAGATCCTGAAGGAGCTGCAAACATCCTACCACCAGATACTCTATTAGATATTGATACCAGCATCCCAACAGAAAATGAAGTCCTTAAAGCCATTAAATCACTGAAAAATTGCAAAGCTCCAGGAGTTGACCAGATTCAGGCTGAATTACTGAAAGCTGACACCACCACAGCTACTAAAGTACTTTTTGAACTTTTTAAAGCAATTTGGGAAAATGACACCATCCCTGACGACTGGACTAAAGGACTTATTGTCAAAATACCAAAGAAAGGCGACTTACAAGTCTGCGATAACTGGCGAGGAATAACCCTCTTATCAATACCTAGCAAAGTTTTCTGTAAAGTTCTCTTACTCAGAATGGAAACAGCCGTAGAAAGCAAGTTAAGAGAAGAACAAGCCGGCTTTAGGAAAGGTAGAGGATGCGTAGACCAGATTTTTACACTCAGAAACATAATTGAGCAATGCATCGAATGGAATCATCCTCCCTTTATCAACTTCATTGACTTCAGAAAAGCTTTTGACAGTATTCATCGAGAAACATTGTGGAAAATCCTTCACTACTATGGAGTACCTCTAAAATTCATCAATATAATCAGAAAATTCTATGACAACTTCGAATGCAGCATACTACTCAACACAACTACATCTGAAAGCTTTCAAGTAAAATCTGGAGTCAGACAGGGCTGCATTATCTCACCTATTCTCTTCCTTGTCACTGTGGACTGGATAATGCAACAAACAACTGCAGATAAACCACGAGGAATTCAATGGACCCTCCTTTCACATCTGGAAGACCTCGACTTTGCAGATGACCTAGCTACACTATCTCCAAACCTAACTAAAATCCAAGAAAAAACCAACAGACTCAACAAATTTGCTGCACAAACAGGCCTCCATATTAATAGGACAAAGACGAAAGTTATGCACATCAACACCAATTTGAGGATGCAAGTTACAGTAGAAAACACAACTTTAGAATCTGTAGAGGACTTCACATATCTTGGCAGCCTGATAAGTAAAGACAACGCAGCCCATAAAGACATCAAGGCAAGACTTGGGAAAGCCAGAAACTCCTTTGCTATCCTTAAACCTATTTGGAAATCCAGTCAATACTCGCTGAAGACTAAAATAAAACTCTTCAACAGCAATGTGAAATCAGTACTACTTTATGGATCTGAATGTTGGCGAGTCATTCAAAGCGACATGAAGAAAATAGAAGGATTTTACAATGATTGCCTGCGGAAAATATGCAGAATTTTGTGGCCAAACAAGATAACAAACAAAGAATTATTTAAGAAAACCAACTGTCATAACATCACTTTGGAAATCAAGCAGAGGAGGCCAAGGTGGCTAGGACATGCACTAAGGATGGACCAAACACGACTACCAAAGGTTGCCCTACGATGGACACCTCCTGGAAAAAGGAAACCCGGTCGACCGAAGACCACATGGCGTAGGACTATGGTGGCAGAACTAGAAGAGATGGGATTATCTTTGGGTGAAGCACAGAGATTGGCCAAAGACAGACCTAAGTGGAGAGAAACCATTGCAGCCTTATGTCCCACAAGGGACGAAGAGGATTAAGTAAGTAAGTAAGTTGAAGTGTTGACATGCAATGGTTGAAAGATTTTATGATGGTTTTCACTTAAATTTTTTGCTCACCTAGTGACAAGTTGAGCTTTTGTCATCACTCTTCGTCTGTCAGTCCACAATTATTTATTTACACATTAGAGGTAACAATTTTGGCTTGATCATTATGAAACTTCATATCAACAATTTGCTTGTGTAGTCACTCGAGGTCACAATTTCTACCTAATCTTTATGAAACTTGGTCACAATGATCATCTCAACAAAATCTAGGTCATGTTTGATATTGGGTCATACGGGGTCAAAAACTAGGTCACTAGGTCAAATCATAGAAAACCTCGTTTAGTCACTAGAGGTAATATTTTGGCCTAAGCTTTATGAATCTTGATTATGTTCCTCTCAACTAAATCTAGGTAAAGTTCAATATTGGGCCATCCGGGGTCAAAAACTAGGTCACTTGGTCAAATCATAGCAAAACCTACTTAGGTCACCATAGGGGCCTGCATGAACAACCACGACAGGTGAATGACCTGGGGCCCCTTTATGCCCTCTTGTTATAAGATTGCGGCAATTGTGCTTATTCAGCTTTTAATGTTGCACTGGAATGAGGTGTTTGGAATGGTGTCGCACATAACTTTAAAAGTACATTTGTTGATGCACTACTATCATTTAACTTCCGAGGAATATTAGTCAGCATGTATATTTGTGCACCTGGATATTTTGATGAAGATTCATCCAGTGTTTGCAGAGTAATGGCTCTTGAAATGATGAGACTGTGCTTGTGTCACTCATATCTTTTAAAAAGTGTTTTAGTTACACTTGACCAATTTTTAGGAGTACAAGTCAACATTTGTATTTAAGCACCTAGGATTTAGATTCATCCAGTTTCAGTTAATTAAGGCCCTTTACACGTTGATATATGATCAAGTGGCAAGTGGAGGCATCCTGTGCCTTATGGACAAATGTCTAGTTATCACATGCATCTGAAAAAATAGCTTATTAGCTTGAGAAGTTTTGTTTTGCTATAACAAAGATTCAGCAGAGTTATTGCCCTTGTTAAGTTAAATCTTCAGCAGAGTTATTGCCCTTGTTAAGTTAAAACTTCAGCAGAGTTATTGCCCTTGTTAAGTTAAATCTTCAGCAGAGTTATTGCCCTTGTTAAGTTAAATCTTCAGCAGAGTTATTGCCCTTGTTAAGTTAAATCTTCAGCAGAGTTATTGCCCTTGTTAAGTTAAATCTTCAGCAGAGTTATTGCCCTTGTTAAGTTAAATCTTCAGCAGAGTTATTGCCCTTGTTAAGTTGAAAAACTTCAGCAGAGTTATTGCCCTTGTTAAGTTAAATCTTCAGTAGAGTTATTGCCCTTGTTAAGTTGAAAAACTTCAGCAGAGTTATTGCCCTTGTTAAGTTAAAAAACTTCAGCAGAGTTATTGCCCTTGTTAAGTTAAATCTTCAGTAGAGTTATTGCCCTTGTTAAGTTAAACAACATTTTGTTTTTGTGATGTTTCTGAAGGTGTTAAATGCAATAAAACTGAGCATCAAAGATTTATATTTTCTTCCTGTATTCTACTGGGATATTCTATGCTGTATTTATGTTCTCGGCATTTGCCTGGTATCCATTTGAGTAACAATATCCCGTGTCATGTTAATATTTCATACATCATAATTTAGTTGTGTATGAAAATTGGGGTGAACACTGAGAGCCTGCTAGCAACTCTAATCTTTGTACGGTCGTCATGGGACATGCCATTTCCACTATATCTAGAAATGTATTGATCGTCTCTCGCAAATTCTGGAACCAGGCGGAAAGTAATGAAAACCGTTGGAAAATGGAAAACTTCTAAAGAGTCTACAGTGTTTGCAAAGTCTGTGATTATGACGATAACAGTTACTAAACATGCAATGCATGCTGCGGAGCTTGTGTAGCTTGTGTTTCATGTTTGCCTTCGAGAATCATGTCAAGACATATTTTTTATGCTTCTCCGTTGCATGTGACTTGCCTGTCACGAAAGGCAGATTTTGCAGATGAATGCAAATTTATAGGAACTGTCAAATACCAGCGTTTTTGTTGCTTCTTGGGGGAAATTTACTGCACTTTACACAAAAGGAACACTTGATTGCATAAAACAACGTCATTGATTTACTAATGGCCAATGATTTATGACAGTAACTCTATTAATGTTTTTTTTTTCTCGTGTCCAAGTCGAGGAAATTATAAGAGAGGCTGATTCAATGTGACAGTATTAGATTGGTACAGTTCCTGGAAAACTAGTATTACATATTTTTGGTTTAGGTTCATAGATACCATGTCATATTATCTATTCTATTGCTTTTTGTCGACTGTTTGTTGTTTAAAAGCTTAGGGGGAGTTATTGGATCAACCTTCATATGAATTTTGCAACATTAGAGCCTGCCTACAGCTGTATGTGAATATGATAATGAAATCCTAACTTCATTCAACAACAGTTAACCTGCCTGCAGCTCTATAACCAATAATAATGAAATGCTAACCCTTTACTTTATAGCAACACAATTTGGTGCACCCACTTTATCACATAAATACTGTGATTTTCCATGTGAGAACAAATGACGGAATAATGTTCTCCAACATGTGACACTGATAACAAATGTGTGATGTCACCAGCTTTTCGGCGCGAAAACGTAACGTCTTCAGCTTAAATTCATTATTTCTGACTTTGTTTTGACTCGATAATTATGGTAATGCGTTTTCTAGACCTGTTTAAGAAATGACAATCTTCAAAAACAACTCATGACGGATCCTATTATGTATCTCCAGGTAAACTAGAACTCGGTGACAATTATTAGGAACTCCAGGGAGACCTTTCCGCTATAAGCGTTACATTGGTCAAGAGTTGTTTCAGGAGCCGTCAGAAATGGAATTGAATTTGCTAACTAGTTTAACGGCAGATGTATTTCAATGCATTGACCCAATGTCAATGTATAGATAGAAAACTGACCTGAGCCGTAACCTTCGGTAAAAAGTATATACACAGTGTATAAACGAGACAACTTTCAGTTATTACAATAATGAATACACGTTGAATTATAGAGTCTTGCAATAAGTCATACAGTGATAGGAAATCATCGGATGTTTCAATAACAATAAGTCATACACGTTGAATTGTATAGAATCCCAATAAGTCGTACAGTGATTTGGTTTATATGCGGTGATATAGAGTCTATAATTAAAAGTACTGTTATGGCTCAAAACTTGTTTTCGATCTATAGCTATGTTAATTTCAAATAATAATATGACTTAAATCTGTTAAATCAGAATAACAAGTCTATAAATAGGTCAGGATCAACCTTTACTACTAGTGGAGCATCCTCTACTAGAGTAAGAGTCCAGGGTAGTGTTTTATCAAAGCACTTACACGGAAATTTTACGTTCAAATTTAAATTCTTTATAATTCTTTTACAGCTACAAATTGAGGTAAATGGAGTTGCGATACTAATTATAATTCAGTTATCAACTCCTACAGACTGTATCTGTCCCGAATTTACAGTTTTTAAAGAATGATAAAGAATTTAAATTTAATGGTAAAAAAAGTTTAAGATATCTGTAAGTGCTTTGATAAAACAGTACCGTGGTCTCCACATACCAAAGACATTAAAATGGTACTGGTTTACTCATCTTGCTTGATGCTCGGCATTAAGTTAGTTCCAGGTAACTGCTGGTTGGCCCGCTGTCATAATAATGTGACTGGTTAGTCTCCAGTATGACCAAAAGACTTTTGATCAATATTTAGAAATGTAAGTGTTAATGTTTTGATTATGTGAGAGAGCATTAAATTGTGATCCGGAAAGATGCTGAATTTGAGTGCAGTTGACCGAGATATATTATGCTTCATTAAAATCTAAAATATTAGACAATGTACTATTGCGCCAAAAACTATGATTACTAAGTCATAAAAAACTTTGACATTCAACTTTAACCTTGTATTTATGAATCCCATTAGCTTAATAAAGTTATTTATTTATTTGATTAACTCCAGAATAGTGAAGTATTTGCGTAATGGAAAATACAACGAGGTTAGTGCTGATGTCATAAAATAATGTCCAATTAAAGCAATTTAGTAATTAGTATAAGGTGCTTTAACCTGCTGAGATAATTATGTGTGAAATGACAATGATGTAATGAAATGATCATCAGGAAATGGCACTTGACAAGAAACAGATAGAATGTACATACCTACAGGTAAAATGTTCCAAGTCATCAACATATATTTCGTGGTCTCTTTTATTGTTATGTATGAAGTGTAAAAAATGTTTATTTTCTTGAAAACACTAACCAGTGATTAACCCATTCTACCTGCTTGCCGCATGTATACCTTGTATTTACAAGGCTCCGAGTTCTGTGTGCCACAAATAAGTGTTGTCTGTTATCTTAGCCAAGTCTTGCATGCTGTATATACAGGGTGCATGTACCATGTGACTTTTTCGCTATTCAGGGGCACAAAAAAATGGCCGAAACGTCGATTCAGGTAACAATTTACGTCATTTCGTTCACATGGTACATGCACCCTGGTATATGTGGCTTTGTTAAGCTAGCTTTCACTCAGGACAGCATGATGCATTGTGTCATCATCTCCAATTGGTCTTCAATTGTTGAGATTGATTTCTTTTGGTAGTGTCCACTGGATTTCAACCAATCAGAAGGGAGGTCGAAGGATATACTGCTGTTCTACCCCATTTCTGTAAAACTAAAGGTTTGAAAGTGTTGTTTTTAAATTGCTTTTTTAACATTGAGAAAGGGAGGGTCCTGCAGTTTTATGGAAGTAAGAAAAGTACAAATAAATAGCAAAAATACAGATTTTTCAGTGAGTTACTACACATGATCAGCAGACAAGTGTTTGTCAGTTGCTTGTGCTTTACCAGTACGCTATTACTTGTTTGTTGGTCGTTTAACACGGTATAAATCCCAATACACCGCTTCTCAGTTCCTTGAGAGAATTGTTACCTGCGAGCCTTGAGCGAGCAGGTATATTGGATAGCATAAAGTAAAAAGTCCATGGAGGGGCACGTGACCTGTTTTTGATGGTTTACGATTTAAAAAAAAAAATCCAAAAAAAGATGCATTTTGTAAGAATGTCGTGAACCAGACTAATTCCATTATTCCATGCGGATAACATCGGTCTTTGTCGCATTGCAATAGTTTATTTACCGAAGAAATCAGATCTGTCCGAAATTTCAGTGAGCGCTAGGCAATATTGAGACCCTGGATCTAAACAGCAGGTGACTGCAGCTGCATAAGCACAGTGCTTCCCAGTCTGGAGTACATCCCGTAGAGAACACATTGTTCTTGTTCTATTTTCATATGACTTTTACGGAACTGATGTAATGCTCAGACGGAACTCAGATTTCATGTATCCTGAGTGTTACATTGGTTTTCAGTTCCGTCAGTCCGTCAGTCAGTCCGTCCGTCAAAAAATCTGGATCCTGACATAACTCAAACAGTTTCCAAGCTAGGTTTATGAAACTTGGTATGTGGATAGGGGGCAATAAGGGGATTATGCACGTCTAAAAATATTTTGATTCTGACAAAAATTGTGGTTGCTATGGCAACAGAAACATTGAAAATGGCTTCAAACCGGTAGGGGACTTCTGTATTGCTTGCAATTCTCAATTACTTGTTCCACCGTACTTCTCTGAAATATTAGCAATATTGCCATTGTTTGTTGATGCACCAACAGTTGGAGCCTCTAAAGCAGCAATAATGTGGACAATTTTTATTACTCACTGCATGGGTACCACACTCCATTACCCCACCCACTTGTACTGGTTTTTAAGCATCTATATTAAATCAAAAATGGTTTGATTTGTTATCTATGCCACGTTATTTTCATTTGTTTATAATATTGTTCATATTCCAATTACTTTACTATGTACCTTATGGATATGCACACTTAGGTTACATGGAAATGAAAATAAACACTGTCATAAAAGCAGCTTTAGTGTTTCCAATAGTGACCTTAGATATGTTAATTTTTCGGCAACTTCACCACCCTAGATTTTTCTAGACTTTTGATATGTTATTTGTCAATGTTTTCTGATGCCAAAACAGTCAAATGTATTTCTTTTGCAATTTGTTTGAGGTTAAGCCTATTTTTACTGTAGAATGACTGGACTAATAAGAGTTTTACTGTCCACTTGATATCTGTGATGCTACCTAGTGATGTAATGCATGACCTCACTTGCTTATACTATGTACATACTTTGAATGTTAATGGAACTAGTTCTTCAACAATGGAAATAAATTGAATTATTTTATCTAGATAATAATCTTCTATATTGTATGGAGGTAAAATGTTGCCGGGAGAAGTTAATGTGCCCTGATCATCCAGTCTTGGTAAATTTACACAGATTGACTAAAATTTCTAGATTTTAGATTATATTGGATCTGCCATTGGGGAATTCACTCCAATCTAATAATTGAAATATACATTCTCTGTGTTGAAATACACATCACTCTCAGTTTCTTCCATTGGATCGGAAAAATTATCCCTTGTTATAATTTTGAAAAAAATATGTTCCAATCCCCGAGGGCAATGGAAAGGAATGAAAAAAGCAATGTATCGGTTTATGTATTGCTGGTATACATGCAACCATGCCGTGTCTGGTGTTTCGGTTTGTCTGGGCAATGTAGGATAAATGACTTATGTTGAGTTAAAGAACCATTCCTTGGTATCATGGTCACCATGGTAACTGGCAGGGCTCTGGTTAATTTAAATCAAATGTTGAAATATATATTTCTATTATGTTCTTTTTTGGTTGATTGATTTATTGTATTGGAAGAATATAATTAGTCAGTCAGTCAGTCAGTCAGGATCCTAGGTGGCAAGAAGGGGATTATGCATGTCTAAAAATATTTTGATTCTGACAAAAATTGTGGTTGCTATGGCAACAGAAACATTGAAAATGGCTTCAAACCGGTAGGGGACTTATGTATTGCTTGCAATTCTTAATTCCTTGTTCATACTCCCTATGTAACCTATATTAAGCTGCCAGTGCAGGGATATATTAAAATGCTTATGTAAGTGGCTTTCTACTATGGGTGTATTTCATAAAAAATGTCCCATTACTG
Organism: Spisula solida; assembly: GCA_947247005.1. Lineage (NCBI taxonomy): Eukaryota > Metazoa > Mollusca > Bivalvia > Venerida > Mactridae > Spisula > Spisula solida. The sequence continues at coordinate 41,628,885 of OX365948.1, read as the reverse complement.
ATAGCTAATTGCACGTCAGTCAGGTTAATAAACAATATGTTGTGTTGTGTTGTGTTGTTGTGTTGTGTTCTGTCAACCTTTTTAGTCAACTTTATGGTAATGAGGAACGAAAAATGTTGGATGTTGGTTATTGTACCGGAATTGGTGCTATGGAGTGGTAGATTTTATAGGAAACGGTTACTTATAGAACAAAATATCATGTTGCCAAAGAGAGGTTATTGCTCATGGGGGTGCTCTGACAGGGATCGATTTAACTCGGGTGTAGGGATTTTGACTCTTCAAATTTCCAAAAAGTCATATTTTGACCCTCAAGATTTTGGTTTGAAGGGTTATTTTCTCTTCAAATCATTGGTATTTAAAACAGTAAAATTTAGTGAAAAGTATCAAAATGACCCTTCATATTCTGAAGCAAGTAGGACCCCTATTTGGAGAGGTTGAACTCTACTTCTAGAACAAAAAGATCATATTGCGAAAGAGCCTCATGTCGCCCTGACTCTGTATTTTGGCATCACTATGTCTGACTTTTACTGTATTCCACTGTCTCTGTTTATTCTTGCAGTATTTTTTATACAACTGAATGCATTTTGTTAATAGAATTCATTGTGAAATAAAAATTAAAAAATCCCCATAATTTACATACTTTGAGATTAATTTAAGGGGTTTGAAATTGAAATGAGTGCATGGGTTTTGTCAGAAAATCTATTAAGAAATGATGGAAGCATAGCATCTATTCCGGTAGAGTTAAAACAACATTATTGAGATGTTTAAACATACCACAAGTGCAAAAACACTCAGAAATAATTCACTTAATCAGGTTATCTGCCAGTTCACCAATAAATGTATCTAACAATTTGAATCATTAAAACACTGAAATAAGATTGCTTTGCCTTTCGATTTTCAAACACATGGAGGTTGGTCAGCAACAGTAGATGCCCCCTATTGATTTTTAAATAAAATGTAAATCAATTTCTGTAGATTTTTAAAAAAATTCTTTATCAATGATACAGGTCTGTGCAATGACTACAGTCCTTTGACTACAGTCCACCATCAAAAACGTGATAGTTATATTTTGGGAGTTTTCATTTTTATTTTCTTCCCTCTTCCTGCATACTTTTTGCTAAAAAATGTCTGAGTAACAAAAAATTCAAAAAATTTGGCCCGAGTGACCCTTTACTAAATTCCTTACTTCTTCGTGATTTGTTGAGAAATAATGGCTGCCAAGCGCAGGGCTTGTACATGTTTACATAGGTAGACATGGTACTCAGGTGAGCAATCTAGAGCCATTATGCCATCATGGCCCTCTTCTTTAAATATCTCAAGAAATTTATTGCAAATTTCCTCGAAAATTGTCCACCTGTTGTTTGTGCCGGGTTAGTTTACGTAATTGGAATTTATACATAATATTGATCCCTGACAAAAAATTGCATGACAAAAGCGTAATTTCTATGAGTTGGACAACTTGATTTTTTAGGGACATAAATAAATGATAACTGGTAGCTCTAAATCAAATGTACAAGATGCAGCTGTTGGGAGATTCTATTATTAATACCATATGTTTGTAGATATTTTATAGCCCGACAGTGATTTTATTTCTTTCCTGTATAATTGTACACAGATTATCTTCAATATGAAGCATTGACATTTGTGATGTCTTTTATTGTTTTCTTGCCTGATTTAATGTTTGTACAGGTAGAATGGCGAGTATAGGTAACTTAGTTGAATGTAATTTACCATGGTACTTTAGGCTCTTTTGTTTGTATCATTGAACTGTTTTAGTTTGTGGCTTGTTGTGAAAACATATTATGTGGAAATAATTAGTCATTGCACTGATTTGACTGATGGTTGTGATATTTTTCACATAGACTTCTAGTGTGAATCCACTTGTTTGTTTTGTTTTTTTTGTCCCCTACCAGTTTTTGACCGGAGGGGACTATAGGTTTGCCCTCCGTCTGTCCGTCAGTCCGTCCTTCAAAAAATCTTGATCCTGACATAACTGAAACAGTTTCCAAGCTAGGTTTATGACGAAACTTGGTATGTGGATAGGGGGCAATAAGGGGATTATGCATGTCTAAAAGTATTTTGATTCTGACAAAAATTGTGGTTTCTATGGCAACAGAAACATTGAAAATGGCTTCAAACCAGTTGGGGACTTCTGTATTGCTTGCAATTCTTAATGACTTGTTTTATCGTGTTTGGCCTAACCTGTCATAAACAGTCATTCAAGGGATCAGTCAAATAGGGCTGAATTAGTACTGGTACACAGTGATTATTTTCCTTCTTTATTAGAGTCCGGAAAACCGACCCTTTTCCAATTGCAAATAGGCTATAATTTTCCCAAATTTGAATGGAGAAATTCCCAATAAACAATTTTAAAAAATAATTTTCGAAATCGGACATAAAATGATAAAGTTATGAACATTTTTAACAAGAGGTCAAGCATTAAGTCCAAAGAAACCAGTAAACACTCACATGTCATTCACATGTAATCTCTTTTTCTGTTTTATTTAGCCTTTCTGCTTCATGGGAATTCCCAATTTCAAGATGTCACAACGCAAAAATTCCCAATCTGAACGGACCCGAACCCTTTCCCAAAGAGGCAAAATCACTGGTACATTTGACATTGTATCCTAGTTACAGCAAGTTAACTGTAGAGGTGGACCTTAATAGAGTGCAGTAACTACCATGCGTTCGATCACAAATTGCATCATACCGAAAGCAGTTAAAATGGTACTAGTATCTCTCCCTTGCTTGACACTCAACATTATAAGTTTTAGACCCTGGGTTGCTGGTTCACCTGGCGTCAGAGTAATGTGACTGGGTAGTCTTTATATCACACTGCGGACCAGAGTGAGACTTAAAACAATTTTCAGATAAAAAGAGATACAATAGGCCTTTTCGACTGGGCTGTTTCGTGAAGCAAGTTTTAGCCTGGTTGGTTCCCGTCCCCACAATTACAGCACTACTACAGTAATACAACTGTAAAATTAAAACGGGAACCAGACTGTGACCTGCTCCACGAAACAGCCAAGTCGAAAAGGCCTAATGTGTTCTTTTACATATGGATTGAATAGTGGCAAACTCCCTATGTATACCAGTATTGATGATATAGAAACACGACTTTATAGAAAGGCAATAAATTAAGGTGTAACATCATCTTGTTAGTACAGTGATGTGTTTATCATACCGTTAATGCATGTTAAGAGACTATTTACAGCATTCGATGTTTCCCACTTTTTACTGTCTTTCTTTCATCAAGCTAGGGTCTGCTTTAGGATAAAACATGACAAGTCTGCATTTAGTGCAGGTAACTCTCCACTTTTATGGGCCTTTAATGAAGGGATATAAATATTTAAGATGGTAAATCTCTTTAGCTGCTTAGACATTGATTCTTCTGACTAGGTTGTTAATTACCACATTGCATGCATAGTGTAAGCGAATGAAACACCAGGGCTGGGTATTCTATCATTTATTGTTAGATCTAGCTCAAATTGTTGTGGCTGGTGTCAACTTCCATGTGACTGGTGTGACTTACATTGTCCTTATACTGACAGTGTCAACTTCCATGTGACTGGTGTCAACTTCCATGTGACTGGTGTCAACTTTCATTTGACCGGTTAGACTCTTGCTCTGTCCCAATACTGACAGTGTCAACTTCCATGTGACTGGTGTGACTCTTACACTGTCCCAATACTGACGGTGTCAACTTCCATGCGACTGGTATCAACTTCAATATGACTGGGGTCAACTTTCATGTGGCTGGTGTCAACTTCCATGTGTCTGGTGTGACTTACACTGTCCCAATACTGACGGTGTCAACTTCCATGTGACTGGTCTTACACTGTCACAATACTGACGGTGTCAACTTCCATGTGACTGGTGTCAACTTCCATATGACTGGTGTCAACTTCCATGTGGCTGGTGTCAACTTCCATGTGACTGGTGTGACTTACACTGTCCCAATACTGACGGTGTCAACTTTCATGTGACTGGTGTCAACTTCAATATGACTGGTGTCAACTTCCATGTGACTGGTCTTACACTGTCCCAATGCTGACAAAAAATTTTCACAGCAATTTGAAAAATCCAGTAATTTTGGATCGTTCCATAGTCAATTTATGGACTATCTTATCCAGTATTTTTACAGAAGACGTGTCACTGAATAGGCTTTCTGATGTACATACAATTTAATTGTTTGCATGCCAAAAAAAGTGTATAAAAGGTTTTCGAGGAACAGTGACGATATGTCATTCCAACATCTCTCGCTAAAAGTTCACTTCTTTGTATAATACAATATTTAGGCATGTTCACATTCTTATCTCCTAATTTAAAAGGAAGATTTGAAGTAGATGCTTCGGGGCATGAAAATGTCTCACAAGAGCTAGTTACCAAGAAGTAATGTTGTTATTTCTCATTCAGTGTTGAATTTTTCATGATACTTTCTAAATATTGCTATATTAAAACACATTAGACTAAGGCTGTGTTTAAACATAATGTTTTGGGGTCTATACCTTTTAATGCACTCTCAGTAATAAAATGTTCAGACTTTAATGTCTTTTCTTTGATTTTTATTGAAGTAAATTCCAGGGAACTTCTCAATATTCCAGCAAGCATTCACATTAAGGCTTCATATATATTTTGGGAGTTGCAAAAAACATGACATTAGATTTACTATAAATTTTTGCTTGGATCCAGGTTGGGGTGATGGATTTGTTAACCCTTGCCACTGGGAAAATCCCCCTATGGATATGCTTGCGACTACATGTAGGTTTTTCAAATGCACTTTTATAGATCTATCTTGTCTTTTAGCTTCTCTAAATGGCATTAGGCAGTTACTTGTGCATATATGTAGAAAATAGACAAAATAGGTTGGGAAATCAGAACTTTCCTGGACAATTCCACATAACAGAAAACGGAGGAGTGGAGTCTGGTAAAAGAACCCTGGGTACCTTATAGTAAAAGGGGTACATATGTTGGTAGTGTATCCAGAAACATGCTGTCTTTAAAAAATGTACTTGACACAATGTGAATGATAATTTATGCACTGTGAATATTGTGTCTGGATTTCGTTGAATTTGGCACCGATGTACTCAGTCCACACAGACCTGACACTATCCGAGAAACATGACACTCGCCTCCTGGTTCCTATCTCCGGGTTCCCTGTCTCCTGGTTCCCACTCTTGGTTCCCTTCTGTATCCTGGTTCCTACTCTTTGTCCCCTTCTGTATCCTGGTTCCAACTCCTTGGGCACCCACTTTCTGTCTCCTTGTTCCCACTCCTTGGGCACCCACTTTCTGTCTCCTTGTTCCCACTTCTTGGGCCCCACTTTCTATCTGATCCCACTCCTTGGGCACCCACCTTCTGTCTCCTTGTTCCCAGTCCTTGGTCACCCACCTTCTGTCTCCTTGTTCCCACTTCTTGGTCACCCACCTTCTGTCTCCTTGTTCCCACTCCTTGGGCACCCACCTTCTGTCTCCTTGTTCCCACTTCTTGGTCACCCACCTTCTGTCTCCTTGTTCCCACTTCTTGGTCACCCACCTTCTATCTCCTTGTTCCCACTCCTTGGTCACCCACATTCTGTCTCTGTGTTCCCACTCCTTGGTCACCCACCTTCTGTCTCCTTGTTCCCACTCCTTGGGCACCCACCTTCTGTCTCCTTGTTCCCACTTCTTGGTCACCCACCTTCTGTCTCCTTGTCCCACTCCTTGGTCACCCACCTTCTGTCTCCTTGTTCCCACTCCTTGGTCACCCACCTTCTGTCTCCTTGTTCCCACTCCTTGGTCACCCACCTTCTGTCTCCTTGTTCCCACTCCTTGGTCACCCACCTTCTGTCTCCTTGTTCCCACTCCTTGGTCACCCACCTTCTGTCTCCTTGTTCCCACTCCTTGGTCACCCACCTTCTGTCTCCTTGTTCCCATTCCTTGGTCACCCACCTTCTGTCTCCTTGTTCCCACTTCTTGGTCACCCACCTTCTGTCTCCTTGTTCCCACTCCTTGGTCACCCACCTTCTGTCTCCTTGTTCCCACTTCTTGGTCACCCACCTTCTGTCTCCTGGTTCCCACTCCTTGGGCACCCACTTACTGTCTCCTGGTTCCAACTCCTTGGGCACCCACTTTCTGTCTCCTTGTTCCCACTCCTTGGGCACCCACTTTCTGTCTCCTTGTTCCCACTTCTTGGGCCCCACTTTCTATCTGATCCCACTCCTTGGTCACCCACCTTCTGTCTCCTTGTTCCCACTCCTTGGTCACCCACCTTCTGTCTCCTTGTTCCCATTCCTTGGTCACCCACCTTCTGTCTCCTTGTTCCCACTTCTTGGTCACCCACCTTCTGTCTCCTTGTTCCCACTCCTTGGTCACCCACCTTCTGTCTCCTTGTTCCCACTTCTTGGTCACCCACCTTCTGTCTCCTGGTTCCCACTCCTTGGGCACCCACTTACTGTCTCCTGGTTCCAACTCCTTGGGCACCCACTTTCTGTCTCCTTGTTCCCACTCCTTGGGCACCCACTTTCTGTCTCCTTGTTCCCACTTCTTGGGCCCCACTTTCTATCTGATCCCACTCCTTGGTCACCCACCTTCTGTCTCCTTGTTCCCACTCCTTGGTCACCCACCTTCTGTCTCCTTGTTCCCATTCCTTGGTCACCCACCTTCTGTCTCCTTGTTCCCACTTCTTGGTCACCCACCTTCTGTCTCCTTGTTCCCACTCCTTGGTCACCCATCTTCTGTCTCCTTGTTCCCACTTCTTGGTCACCCACCTTCTGTCTCCTGGTTCCCACTCCTTGGGCACCCACTTTCTGTCTCCTTGTTCCCACTCCTTGGGCACCACCTTCTGTCTCCTTGTTCCCACTTCTTGGTCACCCACCTTCTGTCTCCTTGTTCCCACTCTTATTTCCTCTTCTGTCTCCTTGTTCCCACTCCTTGGGTACCCACCTTCTGTCTCCTTGTTCCCACTTCTTGGTCACCCACCTTCTGTCTCCTTGTTCCCACTCTTATTTCCTCTTCTGTCTCCTGGTTCTCACTCCTTGGTCACCCAACTTCTGTCTCCTTGTTCCCACTTCTTGGTCACCCACCTTCTGTCTCCTTGTTCCCACTCTTATTTCCTCTTCTGTCTCCTAGTTCCCACTCCTTGGTCACCCACCTTCTGTCTCCTTGTTCCCACTCCTTGGTCACCCACCTTCTGTCTCCTTGTTCCCACTTCTTGGTCACCCACTTTCTGTCTCCTGGTTCCCACTCCTTGGGCACCCACTTTCTGTCACCTTGTTCCCACTCCTGGTCCTTCCGCCTTATGTCTCCTTGTTCCCAATCCTGGTCCTTCCGCCTTCTGTCTCCTGGTTCCCACTCCTGGTCCTTCCGCCTTATGTCTCCTGGTTCCCACACCTAGTCCTTCCGCCTTATGTCTCCTGGTTCCCACTCCTGGTCCTTTCGCCTTATGTCTTCTTGTTCCCACCTCCTGGTTCCCACCTCCTGTCTCCTGGTTCCTCTTACCTATTGATCATCTGACATGCACACTCGCCGTGTTCATACTCTCTCTGCTTATAATTATCCAGGCATTTTGTAAATCATTTTATCTTCATGCATAGTTGACAAGCTCTAAATCAGGAGGATATTCCCTATAGAGGGAACTTTATTTTGCCATGTTCAAAATTTGTGGGAACTGGTCATGCAACTATTGTTTTTGTTGCCTGGCGACTGATCTATATGACTTAAAATCAATGAGTCCGTTTGTTAACTTTATCCATGTGACATTTTACATGATAATTAATCCAGTCTTGCATTTTCCAGTTTTATGTGGTTAAAGAGCCATGGAAGAGCATTCCGTGTTTTTATCTGTGCTTAAATGTTTTTGCCATGTTGAATTATGTTGCCTGGTTTATAAGCAGTAATTTTTGCATGGATTAAATTGGTTCTAGAAGCCTTAAAATCTCAGATATTTGAGTGATTTTCTTGCACTTTACATTCTCCAGTGGTTTGAGAAACCGCCATTAACAAATTATCTATTGTTTTTGAGATAATTTTGTGCTTGACATATTGAAATGTATAATACGATATGGCCCCTATTTGAAAACAACAATATCACAAAATATATTTTTTATCATTTAGCTACCTAACCAGAAAACATCAGAAAATACATCTTTCAACAACAATGCTCTTGGTTACTTTCCAGTTTGACTTGTTTTTCCATGGAAATTTACTTGAGCATCTTCAAGATGGATTCAAAATGTTTTTGGGTACATTATCTTTCTATTATGCACTTCGAGAATAAATGCTTTTGGCTTATTTTGTGTCTATAATTATGTTGTTCAATTGGTATGATATTACTAGTTCAAGGGCACAATATGTTCATGCTTATAGTGCAGAGATTTTAACCTGATCCTCGACCTTTAGCTACGATCACTGCACCACAGCCACGATCACTGCGCCACAGCCGCGATCACTTCACCACAGCCGCGATCACTGCTCCACAGCTGCGATCTCTCTGCCACAGCCGCGATCACTCGGCCACAGCCTAAAGCACTCTGCCAAAGCCGTGATCACTGCGCCACAGCCGCGTTCACTCGGCCACAGCCTCAAGCACTCTGCCAAAGCCGCGATTACTCTGCCACAGCCGAGATCACTCCGCCACAATCTTGATCACTCCGCCACAGCCGCGATCACTTTGCCACAGCCTCGATCACTACATCACAGCCGCGATCACTACGCCACAGCCCCGATTACTACGCCACAGCCGTGATTACTCCGCCACAGCCACGATCACTCCACCTTATTGTTTATGGAAGGTAACGCTGTATTGTAGAAGATTTCTAGTGAATTCATTGGACAATGCGCTTTAACTTACCAAAACTGAGTAAGAGTTTATACTAAGTATTAGAGAGTTTATACTAAATACTAGATTGTCAACTGACTATCGTCAATGGTTACTGTAAATCACATTTTGTTTGCAAGAGTTTTATTTTCGCTAATATTCGTGAGGGTTGTTGACACGCGAAATCAAGATTCTCGCGAAAAATCAGTTACAAGTTTATTTTATTTTCGCGTATCCGATATCGAGTACATCCGAAAATACGTTTACTTTATCGTACGTAAAATGATTGTAGGGGCCTACTTACATTATTTTAAAGTCGATAGCATTCGTATTCGCATTCATGTTAGGGCATAGTGCTTTTGTAAAATAAAGATACGTCTTGGAAAGTCTTAAAAGCTCGAAGTATACCAGAGCTATCCTCGGAAAAACATGTTGCATTCATAAAAACTCGACAACATATTTACAGAACACACGTCGTCACGTGATGTGTAAAACTTATCGCCATATATTCTAGCAAGTCGAATATGCATTGTGTTTTAAATTTATTAATTTATTTTTAGCGCAAAAGGTATACATTGATGCGATTTAACATTATATTCAGGCCTCTGGATAACCGTTTAAATGCCCTTTTTACGGATCGTCTATAAATGTTTGTGACTGCATGATTTGGACATAAACGCAGGCTCGCATGTAAGCTTATTATTTTAATAATTAAGTAGCAAGTTTTATCGATGGGGCTTAATTTTGACACTCTATATTGATCAAAATAGTTGTTTGTACAAGCGCGGTATGTATATAATATGTGTTACTCGATAAAACTGCTTAATTTGCGGATTACACGGCGGATGGGTAGTTTGTCGCCTTGTTTGATGTTCAAATTACACAATGTTAATTATGATTTTCAGTAAACAAACAGTAAGATGTAGGTATATACGCTTGAAGCATATAGATTCTGTAACACTCGCAAATTAAATATTTTCAGCGCTACAAATTCGCAAAATGGACATTTTCAATGACGCGAATTCAACATTCTCGCGATAAATAAAATTTAGATTTTTTCGGAAAATTCGCGAAATAAAGATTACGCAAAAATTAAGTGATTTACAGTATCATTGGGTTAAATTGAATAAATCAATTGTGCCAGGGTTAATCACTGATAGTAATTTAGTTGAGTCAGTGAAAAGAGAGATCAGGCACTAATTGACTGTTGATTGTAAGCTGCCTGTTGATTGGTTATCCCCATTATTTCAATAAATGATCTGGTATCCGCCAGCATCTAGAGTGATTTAATGGAAAAACAAGTTTTTCATCATAGAAACGCAGGATGATATTCAGAATTGAATTGTTATTCTAGAACCTGGCGTTATACCAATCAAAGGCATGTCACCAGAAATTGCAGGAAGTCATGTCAGCTTATATAATAGCTGATGGAAATTCTCGTCACAAAAAAAACACGTCCAATGACGGAATATTGGGAACTGTCTTTGTTATGCTTGTCACTTTGGTTTAACTCTAAATTCAAGTCTTGAAAATCTTGTCTCGAACAATTCTTTAAGCTCTCTATGGGAGTTTTTATATTCTTCAATTCTTCTACTTGAACGGAAAAAGGCATTCTCTGGAAATGGGTGAAAATGTGGAAATGTATGTTAAATGGAATGTAAATGATTTGATTTTGACATTCATCGGTGATGGGGAAATGCTGTTTTAGTGTTTGACGGTAGAAATTTGATTATTTCTTACTTTATGCCATTCCTGCAACTTGCTTTTAATGAATGATAGATGAATCTTTTTAAAAAAATAAAAATAAAAAACCTCATTTGCAGATCAGTTGACACTTCCTGTAGATCCTACTCTGCTTTAACCTTAGAAGTATAAGACACACTCCCCCCCCCCCCTGACAGATTTTGACATTTTAATTCTGGGAACAATATAAATCAAGAATGGTTGGGCCTACTGCTAGGATCTTTGAATGGAGGTAATTTATTTATTGATCCCTATTTATTTTGAGGTCAGTATGTCAAAGGTCAAGAACTCGAAATCATCAAGCATGTCAAAGGTCAAATTGTTTAGTCACTTGCAGCAGTCAGTTGCAGGGGGTTTTCTCCTTATATAATAGAGGCCTATAAAAGGCCCTTTCCCAATTGAATTTTTTTTAATCATGCAAATTTCCCAAAAATCCAAAGTCATACCTACTTTTTTGTTACCCAAAACAGGAAATACACCAATATTTTTCTCAACATTTAAAATTTAGAGGCTAAAGGCCCCTTTCCAAAATGAACAGACAAGGCCTTGAATTGATATACATTCAGATCTCGATACAACGACACTGTTCGTTCCCGATCAAAATGTCGTTATAACGAATTTGTCGTTATACTGAATTTCACTTATGACGGGAATTTTGATTGGGAGATTGTTTCATAAAAATCAATTATTGATTGACATATAATTTATTATGTCATAAAATTGTCATAATCAGCAAAATCAGCAGTATGAAATTATTATAATTGCATAAAATAATATTTAAAATAAAATACAATGTTTTGAGAGAGCTCCAAATAACGTGCGTCCGAATTTAAAGATCTCCGGATACTACTACAGTAAACTATAAAATATAACGCTCTAGAGAATAAATTGGTGATTCATTTTGTTACTAATTATACCCTATCGACTTTAAGAATTGATGAATTAATAAATCATGTCGAGAAATCTCGATTGACATCGTTTATTTCGTGACCCGTACGATTTCTAAAATAGGAATATATGCGATGACTTCGCTTATCTCCCTTGATAACGAATGCGCGAGCCGTATTTCACAAACTGTGATTCGACTGTGAAAGGTTCCACTATTATAATGAGAGCAATTAAAATGATTTTCACAAGTGAAATTACATAAGTAGGCTCCTTGCTTAGACGGCGACTTTGTGTAAAGCCGATAAATAGTTAAAGTGTGAAAAATAGTCCCTTGATAGTGTCAGTATATCGAGTATTAATTACTGTGTAAAGACTCGATTCGTTCCCATTGTTTTGCTGTCGGTGTCGGTAAGTGAATATGTCGTTATAACGGATACAATTAACGTTGTATAGAATTCGTCCCCACCATTGGTGTCGTTATAACGAAATTGTCGGTATATCGGATGTCGTTGTAACGAGTCCTGACTGTATAAACAATTTTCCTGGAATTTGACTTGCCAGAAAAAAATGTGTCTCCTATACTTAAAGTAACACTGTTACATGATGATGTCCCTGCATAATAGTCTTCCTAAATACTGACATACGTGGGACATTAAAAAATAAACAGGACTTTTGTCACAAAACCCGCATGGTTAAAAGAAAAAAATCAAATTATATACCATCAGAAATCGGAATCCTTTTTCTATATACAGTAAAAATATTAACTAAAACAAATATGCGGTCCAAGATTTACAGATGAATAAACAAGGTCACTAACGACCACCCGGCGCACAAAATGACGTCGCCATTTTACAAGGCGTTCGTGCTTAACATAGGGCTATTAAATACGATGTTTATAGTGATATAAGGTAATGAATGCATTCCTGTACCACACTGAACCACTCAAGTAAAGCGTTGGTGAGAATCACATGTATTTTTCTGGATCTTACATCGACTATCTGGTCGAGGCAACGTACCATGAAACGTTGATATTTTGCAAATGTCTCAGTAGCTGACGTCACAAACGTTATATGATTTTCTATTACTACCCTGTCTTTCAAAGCTGAACAGTTATCACTAAAGCGTTTATGTCATTCTAAAAATGATAAACGACTCGAAGAAATGCTTCCCAACGTAGTTATGATAATTTCATACGATTCAAAGGACATAGTTACTTGCTGTTGACAGAACTTGGCGTTTGTTCGTTTTCCTTACGTTCTGGTGACGTTACTTTTGCGTCACGACGTTGTCACTCCTGGATTTAAAATTATTTTTATTTCCGTAGCTAACGTCCGAATGACATTATTTTTGCAGACATCGTCCAATATGTAACATACAATGTCATGGCGAAGTTTGAAAACTATCGATATGATGATATGATAGATACACCCTATTACGTAGTCGCCTTCAATGGTAATTGGTGGGCTGCGCCGGGTGCGTGTTACCATGGTTTCAAAAATGACTATTATGAGCGGACGTGATAGTGTAACTCTATATATCAGATATCATTTTTTCGCAGTTAAATTCGGATTAAATGTTTTGTAATAATATTTGTATAATATTTAAAACTAAACCAGTGACGGGCCCAGTCCTGTTTATTTTTGAACGTCCCACGTATAAGATGATCTAACCAATAGTCTGTCAAGTCTCAACTCTTATGGGGTATGAATCACATTTAGTAATAGCTAAAACGTAAGTCAACTTCATGTCAACTTCATGACAAAATCTTGAAATTTCAGGCTACCATTAAGTTCAGGAAAAGCATTTCTGTACTAACGTAGCCAGGCTTAGAACTGATGTTTCGTACACAGTCCTTGAAGTTGGTTGTTATGGTTGGGGGTTCTCATGATTGTGGAAATTTGGGACTTTAATGCCATTTTTGTCCATATTTATATTTCTACTTTTCAAATGAATGTTACACACATGGGTGTGTCCGTATCGCTGGCTATGCCCCTGTCTTAATGTCAAAATTCTTCTCATTTTGGTGATGAAAGGTTGCTTTAATATGATCATTAATATGTAAAAATGTGTGCATCATTGCTTGTTAATATATATAGTTTATACTTATTGATTTATGAGGTCAATTGTGCAACAAATTTTTCCAACTTTAGTTAATCACTCTGGACACCTCAACTCTGATGTTATCCATCACCATGAGAATATGAGATGAGGGAATCCCATAATTATGCCTTTACATTGAGCATCTAACAAGGGAAATACTGGTATCGTTTTTCATATGATGCCACCTGGGATTGAACCCAAGGGAAAAACTGGGCCAAGGGGAGAAAAAAAGGGCCTAGATAAAGTGTAAGACTTGATCAAGAATAGTGTTTATAAGGGGGGAAAACATGGACCAGAGGGGAAAAAAAGGCCCGGGACTCGATCTTTCCCCGGGGACAAACTGGCCAGGAGAAAGAAGGACCGCTACACCGGGACCTCCCACAATCAAAGCAGACGGTCTACCACTAGGCTATTGCTTGTGGGTTTGGGTTTGTTACACTTGCAGCTAAATTATAACTCGTGTTTGAAGGCTTATTTTCATGGAATTTTCAGGACGCTGCCTGCAGGTCCAATACCCTTGTGTGATGATTTGATAAAAATGTCTTATTTTCCTCTAAATGTTGAGAAGCTGACAGGTAAAGTATTCTGGTTAGGATACAGTCCATGAAAACTGCTTAGGTTAATCGGCTGCTGTATATAACTGAAACATAGTTGAGAAACAGCTTCTGTAACTCAAATAAACAAACAAACAAACAAACAAACAAACAAACAAACAAACAATTGATTTACCAGGATGTTGGTGTTTCAGAATGATACTTAATAGGTTTAATAAGTTTACGTAAGTTAATAAGTTATCATTTAACTGGTTAATACATTCTGTCAAACTTGTCAAAGAATGATCAGTTGATTTTGCTTCCCTAAATCTGCTATTGTAGTTTTGACAGCTAAATGACACGGCAAGTTAATCAGCTAGAAATTGATCTTTTTCCAAATAATTGGTTTCTTCGTTAGGTGTAAGTGAAATCACAGACCAGAAAAGGTAATCATATTACCAGACATTGATACTATAAACTTGTAAACTGTTTTCAATCTGTCGGTTAACTTTGCATTATCGGTTAACTTTGTTAACTTTCCTGATATGTTACTTTATGATTACTAACTGATTGGCATTTTCTTGACTGTTTGTTTTAAAACATTTCAAATTTGTGCTTTGTTTTCGTGAATTGTTGGTAAACATTAGGGGTATGAACATGTATTGACAAACACAATTTAGGTTGCTCTCCCCATTTATATATATAGAGAGGTTGCCAGTTCCAGACAGAACAGTAACTGATAGGGATACTGTACAGGAAAACTGGTGTAAGGTGCCGGGCGGACAGACACCAACAAATCCCGTCAATGAAAAGCTAGCTCACCACTAAGTGTGATTTGTTGGACTTATATACTGTCATTCTACTCTAATGGCAATCTACAAGGTTTGCAAATTGTGCATATTTATACAATTACCTCCCTTTATGCATTCAGAGCCCGTTACACTGGTTAAAAAATGTTGGTTGGTACATTGGCCGTGGTATAAAACAGAAAGTTGGTGAGCAGCAGCGTTAAACTCAAATATAAACAAATAAACAGTTCATTACATTTTTGTTCATAATTTATCATGATATATTTTACATTTCATGTACACTGTCAGTGTTTATATTTTCCAGTGATTTATAGCCTCTTTTATACTCACAATCTCTCAAATTCACACATCAAACTCATTCATCTCAGTTCGTTTTTTACAGGAACCCAGTGGTTCCCCCCATATGTATTGGATCTATTTATTCACCTGTAAGATTCACAGCATCATAATTTAGTACTACTGGAGATATTTTAATCTATAATTGGTCCAATTATCCCTGGAGTGCACCTGTTCATGTAACATAGAAATGGGAAATTTATATAGATCTCCAATGTGAGTGACAGTCAAGGACTCGGTGACTTTTATACCAATTTCTTCCTCAGAATTAATGTACCATTAGCTTAAAGCTCTTAACATAACTGCTTACTATTTTGAGTGAACACTTATCTCAAAACACAAGTAGTTCCTGCTTCTATTTTGAGTGAACACTTATCTCAAAACACAAGTAGTTCCTGCTTCTATTTTGAGTGAACACTTATCTCAAAACACAAGTAGTTCCTGCTTCTATTTTGAGTGAACACTTATCTCAAAACACAGGAAGGGAACTCATCATAAACTGTAGATAATGAAGGCACAAAAAAGAACATACAAACAAGTCACAAGGAGAAGCATCAAATTGAACCCACTCGAGTGAACCAGAAAAACATGATAATTATTAAACAACAACAAGAACTCTACAACCATGTCAGTCATAATCAGTAACAACAAATCAAGTGACAACCAAACATCACAAGGATTACCAACAAATCAAAAGACAACCACACATCACAAGGACTAACAACAAATTAAAGGACAATCAAACATCATAAGGACTACCAACAAATCAAAGGACAACCAAACATCATAAGGACTACCAACAAATCAGAGGACAACTAAACATCACAAGATTTACCAACAAATCAAAGGACAACCACACATCATAATGACTATCAACAAATCAAAGGACAACCACAAATAACAAGGACTAACAACAAATTAAAGGACAACCAAACATCACAAGGACTACCAACAAATCAAAGGACAAACACACATCACAAGGGCTACCAACAAATCAAAGGACAACCACACATCATAAGGATGACCAACAAATGAAAGGACAACCCCACATTACAAGGACTACCAATAAATCAAAGGACCACCACACATCACAAGGACCACCGACAAATCAAAGGACAACCACACATAACAAGGACTAACAACAAATTAAAGGACAATCAAACATCATAAGGACTACCAACAAATCAAAGGACAACCCCACATTACAAGGACTACCAATAAATCAAAGGACCACCACACATTACAAGGACTACCAACAAATCAAAGGACAACCACACATAACAAGGACTAACAACAAATTAAAGGACTACCAAACATCACAAGGACTACCAACAAATCAAAGGACAACCACACATAACAAGGACTAACAACAAATTAAAGGACAACCAAACATCACAAGGACTACCAACAAATCAAAGGACAAACACAAATCACAAGGACTACCAACAAATCAAAGGACAACCAAACATCACAAGGACTACTTACAACCAAAGGACAACTAAACATCACAAGGACTACCAACAAATCAAAGGACAACCACACATCACAAGGACTACCTACAAATCAAAGGACAACCAAACATCACAAGGACTACCAACAAATCAAAGGACAACCACACATCACAAGTGCTACCAACAAAGCTGAACCCAACAGTAGTGCACATGCCAAAGATAGTCCCTGACTTCTTGGTCACTTACCCTTCCCAACACTTGCAGGTTGGAATCATACCTTGGATGTAGAATAATTGTATGTTTAATATATAATGTATGCAGTCAGTTTGCAGGATGTCAGATTCTATCAATGTGCTCAATATTCTATATATAGCCACAGTGTGCCCGGCAGGTTGGATCTTCCTGTACCACCTTAAAGGATTGGGTGCATGTTCATGGCTGTTTATCTGATACAAACACCATAGAACTGTAATCCGTTTTAAAAGACAAAATAACTGTGGGCGTTAAAAATCAACTGAAAGATAATCACATTTGAATGTAAAATTCAGCCATTTTTTGTAAACCACTTTGTCAATGGGGGATGTTTGCAAACAAGATGTGGGCAGTAACTGCATGGTTCTACTGAAATATAGCTGTGACAAAGTATATTTGTAATGAGAAACTGCTACAATGACGATCGAATGCTGCTAGTTTAAGTGTGCACCATGACGTCATTATTTTTCCTATAGATGCAGACAGCGTGTGTGTTTCAGGTTTCTAAACTGAGAACTATCGTTAAAGTGGCGCAATTGGTAAAATAGAGTGTTGGCGGAGGAAGGAATTGGTGTGTGCTTGTGTTCTGTGATATCTTTGTTGTGTGTCATCTTTTCGTGCATTTAATGCTCTGCTGTTTCTGTTGAGTGCTGCCTTCCCTGTCTGTCCGATTTGTTTTCGTCTTTTCGATGCAGTTATAGTTATAATAATTATCAACGTTTTTTTTCTTAATAGATAAAGATAATAAGTTATAGTTTGAACATCATAAGTAAATTTTAATGATTAAAAAGGGCGGAGTGAGCAGAGCGAAGCGATTACTTTTAAGTCATTGAAATTTACTTAATATGTTCTAACTGGCTTAAAATATTACATTCTGCATTCTGATTGGATGATAGAAATTAGCGCCAACGGATGGTTAAGAGAAAATTTTAATGATTAAATTTTCGTTTAATCGCCAAGTTTCGGCTTTTTCATTGGCTCATGATGTAGGTTATATTCTAAGAGACAATAACAGTTATAAGTTGTCTTTGATCTAAAATTTACCTGTGTATTAGGTGCAAGAAACCTGTTTAGAGTCCTCTAAAATAATCAATGAAACATTTTCTGTATTGGCACTATTTGGACATTAGCCTTTTCTTGTGTAAGTTGATGGTAATGCACTGCCTGATAGAAAATTTCATTAATGTCAGTTTTCTTCTTGAAATGACGTTACCAGTGTGAAATTGGCAGTTCTGAATGTTTATTCTGTAGTGTTCTTTATGTAAATTGTTATTACAATAGCTTGACCCGTCTCAAAACTAGGAGAAAAATGTGCTGAATCGAATCTTTTTTAATTATTTTTGTCTCGATTTTGGTATGAGACGTCAATTACAATCTATGGTCCACTATATTATAGGTTGTTGTTGTTTTTTATGTATTTTTGTACCAGTTCAAGGAAAGTATATTCGCTATAAGAATGATTTGGTGATGGTTTTGTGCTGAACAGTCTACTTTAAAAATCAAGGAATAATGGAGTACCACTTTTTAGCTCACCTGTCACAAAGTGGCTGAGTGAGCTTTTGTGATCACTCTTCGTCCGTCTGTCCATCAACAATTTGCTTGTGTAGACACTAGAGGTCACAATTTTTGCCTTATCTTTATGAAACTTTATAACAATGATTATCTCAACACAATCTATGTTAAGATAGAAATTGGGCCATCCAGTGTGAAAAACTAGGTCACTTGGTCAAATCATAGAAAAACCTTGTGTAGTCACTAGAGGTCGCAATTTTGACCTAATCTTGGTGATGGAAATGCAGCAGATTTCATTAAAATGAGGGAGGTTTTCCTTGCTCAAACTTTAAACTTAAATTAGTGATTTTGGTTTGCAGTTTTCTTTTGTTTTACTTTTATAACTATACCATGCATGCTTCAAGAAGCAATTTAAACGTTTTTATAATGTATAAACAAACAGGTACAATTAAGTATGTCCAAGAAATGTGTGAGATTCGATCCATATATGCCTCTGATCATGCCTCTCAATCCGGCGATCTTGCATGTATGATGGAGTAAAGGGTTAATGTAAATATCATTTGCATGACTACAAACTAAATCTGAATGACTTGGGTGAGCCCTAAGGGGGCCATCTCAGACCTCTTGTATTTATTTAGTATTTATTTTGTGTTATTGTATTTTAAATATTTAGTCTGAGAAATCTCAGTATTGCCTTCAGCCTTGTTGCCATATTGACTGAGCAGCTTTCTTTGTTCTAGCTTTTGATTGAAATTTATGACACAGGCTTTAGTCACTCCTCTCAATATCAGAGATGAGCTTTCTTAAAAACAAAAACTCTTCAGCTATTTTTATGATGAAAATGCCTGGAACGTTGAATCCAGAATGAGAGAAATGTCAGATTTCTGCCATTTTGTAGTTACAATTTATTGTTCAACCGGAGCTTCAAAATCGATAGTCTGCTAGTTTATTTCTGCAGAACACATCAAGTCATCATTGCTTTTATATCTTATTACAACTTTCCTATCTCTTTAAGAACTTAATTAAGTTTGTTTTTTGGTACATTGTTTTAAAGTAATAATGATCTTGCTACATAGAGATAATCCCGAGAAAGTATCAAAAGAACCATTTTCTTAGATGTTAATTTTCTCTTTTGGGATTTCGTGAATGTCCCGATACATTAAAATTACTTGACACTATTTTAGAGTTCACTTTTCTTGAAATTGTTTTTGTCACCCTACAAGCTCTAGCAAGTATAAAACATAGATAATGTATACATGTACATTCTATCATACAAGCAATTGTAGACTCTTTTGCAGAACTTGCTTTTTCTGACTCAAAACTCAATTTCGTCTGCTTAAAAACTCACTGGAACTCTCAACTAAAAACTCGCTTTTTATGACTTGAAACTAATAAATCAAAGAAAAAAAATCTTCACAATTACATTGGCAAAGCCAAAAAAAATCTGGAATAAATTTGATTTCTGTCCTGGTTCAAGTCTTCACTCCATAGAAACCTCATCCGTTCATCTACAATATCCGGATAGTTGTACTGTGTAGAACATCTCCATACAGGTTATGGAAATTAAATGGCAGTCAACACTAATGCAAAGATCATGACGATGATGTTGGACTCCCTGATACAACATAGGAAGAGACTATATATAGACAGGAGCAGGATGTAGAGGCAATAGTGCTTATAGTCTCTGTGCCAATACCACAGTATGAATCCCGATACACCCCTTTTCTGTTCAGTGAAAAAATTGTTCAGTTTTTATATGGTTCTGACAGAACTGCAAACCAATGTAACACTCAGAATACATGAAATCTGAGTTCCGTCTGAGCGTTACATCGGTTTTCAGTTCCGTCAGAGCCATATGAAAATAGAACAATTCTCTCAAGGAACTGAGAAGCGGTGAATCGGGATTCATACCGTGAGTACACACGCACACATCTGCACAGACACAAAGGAGTTAAAGGATATAAACAAGGATTCACCCAAACCCACCATATAATGTTGAAACACTCAATAACTGTGGTTTAATGGATGTTTTTTTCAAATCTTTGCTTAGAAATTTTATTTTTGCATTTTCTTGCTTGACATATCCCACATGGCAGCTAGTCTGTGTGCGATATTAATGTCTTCTAAAAGATAAAGATGGGTCAGGTGAAATATCAGTTATAATCTACGAGATATCATAAATATATCTGTAATCAGTAAACTACGAAACAGGATTTTGGTCTTCATAGTTGAATTCATCCTTTGTTAGATAATAAGAGACCTTTACCACTGGCTCTATGATGTTTATATTTGATGCTGCCGATTATGTCAGGAATCTGCTTACAGTCATACTGGAATCGTCAGAAGTTAGGGGATTGTCAGAAGTTAGCGTAGATGCCATGGTTTAATAGATCCCTGCGCAGATTATTGGGAGGAAAATTTTAATTTTCTTGTCAATTTTATGTTTTATTCTTTCAAGATAAATTCATCGATTTTATGTTTCTTCTTTCAAGATAAATTCACCGATCACAATAATGATGTAAGTGGTTGTAAATTTTATGTTACAAATTTTGACAGAAATTGTAAAAAATGCTTGTGACGTCATAATTTGATATCTATACTTGACATTGTCTATACTTAATCTAGCTCTTCAGAATAAAATATGTTGATGAGTGACCTTGTCCTGTGTGTGAGTGTCAATTGGTCAATTTTTCATAAAACATGGTTTAAATTCAATTGCTTAACAACATTGTTTACACTGTTTGTTTACGCGGGTTTAATCCTGTTTCCCAACAATTAGGGGATTAGACATTTTCAATTTTTTATGCCTAAATCCCCACGTGGTGCATAGTTTTTCATCCTGGTACTTTAATAAAAACAGGAATAAAAGTATCACTGTCCTCTTTCGCAGTGTCGAAATTCCCGGACGAAAGTCTATTCCCTGGGACTCGGAGTCGATAAAGTTGTCTAATTCCCACCTGTCGGGTAGATTCATCTGTCTAATTCCCCCTGTATCCCCTCCGCCCGCCCCCCCCCAGACGGGCAAAATATTGACTGGTGCATTATTCTCTTATACACTGCAGTCACTTCCAGCAACAGAAGTATCTGCAGTCAGCTTAGCCGCCCACACAGGAGACATGCACAGAACATTCCATACGTCTCAGTCCCCAAACAAGGATACTTCAAGCAAGCCCACAATGAATGACACACTTTTCAGGTTCTTGAAATTTAAGCATACTACCATAAAGGAAGGTAACTGCAAATAGTAACCTTGTAACCTCCACAAATGTAAAGTAAGGGGGACATCATATTTACCAACCTTTTTATGCCCCATATCGATAGATCTGGAGGCATATAGTAATTCACCTGTCCGTCTGTTCGTGCGTTCGTCCGGTTAACCCAAATTGACAGTTTCTTCTAGCATCATTATGGCTTGCTACAAAGCTTCCATACTTGCATAGATGTTGTATATGAACACTCAACACACGCCTGTATCACCTAGCCCCATTTTGACCTTGACCTAATTTTGGACTTATTTATGGACTAGGCTTCCACAGGGGGCATAAGCGTTTATTAAATGCAGTCTTGTTCTTAGATTGCACTTTACCTCTATAATATAATTGTATGTACTGCAAAGTATTGAATGACCCACAGAATCACCCTTAGGTTTGAGATAACTTGGTTGTTGATTTTGTTATTTTCCTTGTCAGACTGGACATCGTCCATTTGTGACAAAAATTGTGTCTGTATGGCTTCTGATTGGACATTAGCATAATCCAGAATGTTCTGGGATCAGCTGGAATGTGAGTTAACTGTATCAATTTGTCTGAAGAAAAAAATGTTTGGGAAATTTTCTCCTATTATGCTGGAAGGATTCACTACCTGTCAGTATTCATTAAGAGATGGCATAATAGTTCAAGCCTGCACATATTGATGCATTGTAGATGCATTGAAATACCGATACATGTACTTTAGTCAATTTAGGGAGGTGGTAATACATGCAACTTTTGCAAATTAACAGAAATTCGCTAAGATTTCTTCTTGCGTAAATTTAGACCTACAAAGAATTCTAAAAAGATACAAAACAATTTCTGAACACCCTAAATATCTGAAATTCAAAATTCGATTATTTTTCGACCCTTGGAAATATCTTCTTGTACAATATCTTATTTCAATGCAGATTCCTTATTATTCTCCCAGATACAAAGTACACTCAAGGACTTTAAAAACTCCTCACCTAATTCAAAATCCAATATCGCTCAAAGTTTTTATGTTATTGCAATATAATGTTACATGTGCATTAATTGATCTTTCTTATATGTATATCAGTTTAGTTTGTGCAAAAATGTTGTCTCGTTGTTTTCTGGGAATCCTGCAAGCGCACTCACCCTAGGCAAAAGTGTGGGATTTTCAATACAGGTTAGCAAGGCATCCTACTCTTAATGTGCTATTTGTGAGATGGTGTAGAAACACTAAATTGTCGAATACACTTGTTAATCGTTTTCTATCCTAAAGAATGGGAAAATTGAGATTTACAAAAAGTTTGACACAAAAAATTGTGAAAATTGGACAAAAAAGAGTAAAATTGATCGAAGACTTGGAAAATGTCTAGAGGTGTACAAAGAACGTATCCAATTTTTTGGTTACGATTTTGGGTTTATAATAGATCGGGCAATATTTGTATGCAAAGATATGGTTAATTTTATAAATAAATGTAATTGAGCATTTTGCAACATATGTTTGTTAAACCAGACGGTCACAATGTTTGCATCTGTCTGAATGCTGGCAATATTATTAAAATGTAAAACGTAAAAATTTGGTTAATTTAAAACCATTCATGCTTTTCCATGTGTCTTGGCAGTAACACCCAAAACATAATTAACCATGTGCAATATGTGTGGTAATGTTTTCTGTTGTTGTCTGTTGTTCTCTACCGTAAAATCAGAATTCGATGGGGATTTTAAATTTTTCGCTATATTTAAGAATTTGTTAAGTTCAGGAAACTTTATACAGACGTGAACAACAGCAGTAAAACACAATACATTACAATTTCTTTCGATAGGTTTAAAATTCTTGCATTGAATCTCGCTAACTTCTTAAGAATAACAAATTCGTAAAATTTTGATGTCGTGAAAATATGATCTTTTATAGCATATGAACCATTCAGGATATTATGTAAAAGTGAAATATTTGCCATGTACATACATGTATAGCACACACCATGCATGTTTTTCAAGCTATACCAAATAAAATATACCAAAACTTCAAAAAAAAAAGGTTTTTCAAGTGCCATAAAAATCATATTGGCACATTGTGCGTAGTTATAGCATGCAACCTTATTTCATTGTGGTCAATCAATGGCTTGTTTTGTCATTTGGTGTGACACAATGAAATTTTAATTAATATATCTACATAAAAAAAATACAGCGTACCTAAGCCCAAAAAAGTCATGTTATCGGAGTGAAACATCTAGTCAGCCAACCAGTCTCTGTACCTGATGTAGGTGTTTGGTTATTGTTCTGTATGAATGAATGACCTTAGACACTCTGAAGTGATTTATGATATGGCATTATCAGTCCACATCTCCTGGGTTACTATAACCCCTTGCTACAAAGGCTGCAGGACATGTTGTGCTCCATTCCAGTCATGGCAGACACATGATTAGTTTTGAAACATCACTAAATCTTCAGGTGTGAGGGGTCTATCAGTTAGTTGAAACATCACTAAATCTTCAGGTGTGAGGGGTCTATCAAGAAGTTGAAACATCACTAATCTTCTATCAGAAAGAACTAACAATGTTTGTCTGTTATCAGTTTCATCTGGATAAGCTGGTAGATTAAGTCCCTACAGGAATGATGGTCAGCGTAACCCTCCTTGTTGTCATTGGAGATGTATGTTCTGCAGTGGTGATTGAAAACATGTGAAATTGTCATGGTCAAAATTATACCCCTCCCCACAATGAACCAGCTGTTAATGATAAGACTGAGATAATTGTAAGTGCATCATCTTTCTGCATTTCCTTGTCCGATTGGCCAAGAACATCTGACTTCTAGGAAAACCAGCTATTTTAGTGAATTTTTTTGTCTTGAGTTTTATGTGTGTTTTTGGCCAATTATTCTGTTCCTTGCAGCTGCCATTTGTCATGGAATTGGTTATAACTTGCTCTGAAAACCATTTGAAAAGTCACGACTGAGGCTAATGACGTTATTTTGTAATTGGGTTTTGAAGTCACATAAGCTAGGGTCATGTTGTTACTTTACTGGTCTTCTGTTAGGCAAAGAGTCCTCTAGGCGGACAACTAATAAGTCTGCTCTGGACGGCTTCCTAGCACCCATATGATTTCTATATCATGAATTGCATTCTTGATATTAGAAAATGATTGTTAAGGAGGTTGACTTGTTGCCATTTAACTCCATCAGACATCCCTTAATGATAAAACATATTCCATATGTGAAGTACATGTATATGCTAAGCATTGACCAAATGTCAAATGGAGAATGCAGTTGACCAATGGAAGGATAAACATAGGATAGATAATTCATGCTTGCCTTATGCAATGACATTGCTTGATGAACTTCAACAAAACCAGTACCTGAACCTTTGAGTAACAATTGAACTGAGTGTGTCCTGTACACTATTCCGCCTTTTGTTTGCTGAAACTGTCCATTCAGCTTTCAGCTGGGACTAGGGCGGATCATTTTCTTGTTTGGCTGTGTATTGGGCACTTCTTCTTTTTAAGATTTCTGACAGCTAAAACTAGGCATTGTCAATCAGCTAGGGCATTCAGCATTTTGATTGCTGAAACTAATTCATTCTACTTTTCGCCAGCTTGGACTTGGGCGGATCTTTACTTGTTTAGTTGGACATTGTGCCTTGTATGTGTTTTCTGTTTTCTGTGCTCAGTTGGTTCAGTTGGGCATTGTGTCTGGTGTGTTTTCAATCTTTTCTGTACAGTGCTGAGTGCTGCCTTCCCTGTCTGACTTAATATGATCTTTATGAGTCTAGTCAATTGTCTAACTGACTAACAGAAACAGATCTGTCCTATCCGAAATCTCTGAGCACTTACTTCCACATAACATCTTTACAATGTCTGGAATTTAGACATTACTTGAAATGAGTTGTTTGAAATGTTCCTCCACTTTTTGTAGTGAGGAAACTGACATACAAGAGAAAATTTGTTATAATCTTTAATTGTTCAACCACATCAAACAATGTTATGTAAACAAAAAAACAAGACAAAACAAAACAATTTACGCACCAGTATGAAAACCGTTAATCCAAACGCATTGATATCTACACAATTTACATACTATTCATAATTCTGACCCTATAGAAAATTCATCTGGAATTCAAGTGGAATTCTGGTGGAATAATTGCATTCCAGTGGAATTCACTGAAATTCCAGTGATATTTTTTTGTCCAGTGGACATCACCAGAATTCCACCTTAATCTTATTCCACCGGAATCATTATTCCATCGGAATATGAAATACCAGTAGTCCAGTGGAATTCTGGTGGAATAATGATTCCTGTGGACATCCTCTGGAATTCCAGAGAAAATTACATGTGAATTTTTTTATGATATCCTGTGGAATTCCAGTGAAAATTCCAATGGAATTCCGGAGAAAATTTTCATTAGGGGAGTGATGAAAAAGTTACTAAGCAGCCAGTGACAGGTAAATTAAAGACACAATAGAAGTAGATTCTAAGAAACTGCAGTTTACCATTTTATATTTCTCACTGATTGAGTGTTAAAACAATTGTGTCTGAGTGACACAATTATGAGTGTTATAATTGTGTTATAAAAGACAAGTAAGTATGAAACCTCATTATCTAGATGTCATCATTTACATGGTATGTGTAGTATGATATATTACCTCGTCATGGTAGAGCACTCTGTCGACATAACTGTTCCCAGAATTGTCGGAGAATTATAAGACATAATTTGCTCGATGCTTGGACCACACAGCTGTGGTACGGGTTATATTGTTCCTCACAGTCAATTATGTGTGTATGTCTTTAGAATCTGTTTTACTGTGCGAGAGGTACTAAAACATGCGCAATCTTTTTTGGAAATAAAATGTGAAAAACATTTACTGGAGTATCATTGCAATGTTTTCTAGTACTGTACTATGTTGTTAGGTTGATGCATTGTTCTTGGTAGATAAACAGAAAGCATTGTTTGGTTGTAAACAAGGGCCACAGATTTAGATAAAGCACAGAGAATTTGACATGATCCTGACGTTTATGCATGAATATATTACAAGGTTCTTGAGTTGAATAATTATATAAATTTTTGCGAGCAAATCGTGCAATATTGGTTCTTTAGATTTGTGTTGATATTAATCCTTGAGCGTCTTCGTGATACTCCCCGCTTATGAAAACATACAATCTGGGTTATAAATATAGACAATAAATCAGCTGTGAAATTATGCTAATAGAAGGTTGAGAGTCCTGTCAAATTCTATGGACTATACTATTCCTGATTTGTTTGTCCAAACCTTGAAATTTTGGACTTGGGCAATTCGAAAAAGTACATCTGAGTACTTTTGACCAATAACAAAAATCCCTTTCTGGTAACCCTCTATACCTATCATGTTTTAGCCCCTTCTGTAAATTATATTTTTGTCATTTTGCTGAAAGTCACTACAGATTTTCAATTATCCTGTAAATAAAATATTTAAATATATATATTTTTTTAATTAAATTGTTTTCCTACCTATATTTTCAGCTTGTGAAATTGCCTGAACAGCAATACTAAATCATTTTGGAACTAGTGTGCCTAAATCTCTGGCACAAGTGGCATCCCATTCTGTGATTGAGAAAGTTTTGATAAATAGACATATTTTGTGCCTTAGTAAATGTTTTTTTATCTTGGATTGTTTTGTATCACATCTGTGAGGTCTAGACATGAGTTAACAGGGGCTGATACAGGATTTGGTGTTAGGGGGGGCGTAAATGTTAACATACCTCTCCCTTTAAGGAAATATTTTGCATGCGAAGCGGGCACCAAAAAAATCATTGTTTATTTGAAAAGCATGGCTACAAGCTCCCTCTACGTACGCCCTCTTCCCCCCTCTTAATCCACCCTTGATTAAATCAAGAAAGACAATGTTCTTCAATGTGGATATATACTGGTAAGTGACTGAATGATTACCTCTTCAGACAGTAGGGCAATACGATTGACCTGGATTGCCTTCATCATTTATTACCAGATGGACCTCTTCCTTGTCTGGTCAAGCAGTTTCCTCAATGACATCAACTAAATGATATCTCTCGGTTATTGTGTGCAACCGATGGAGTGAAAAATGCTGTCTATATTGTAATCTACAGTCAAAAGAAGTATATATGGTATGCCAAAGAAATGCCATTCTATTATCTAAGGTGTGATAAATCTTGTCTGGCTGCGATGATTACTCCTGTATAGGGTCGTTTACATATTTACATTGAAGCTTGGGACATTTAGGACATTTGCATGCACTATTACAGGTAGACAACTCTTCCTGAAGCTTGCAATATTTAGGACATTTCCATGCACTATTACAGGTAGACAACTCCTGCTGAAGCTTGCGACATTTGGACATTTCCATGCACTATTACAGGTAGATAACTTTTCCTGATGCGACATTTAAGACATTTCCATGCACTATTACAGGTAGACAACTTTTCCTGATGCGACATTTAAGACATTTCCATGCACTATTACAGGTAGACAACTTTTCCTATAGCTTGCAACATTTAGGACATTTCCATGCGCTATTACAGGTAGACAACTTTTCCTGATGCGACATTTAAGACATTTCCATGCACTATTACAGGCAGACAACTTTTCCTATAGCTTGCAACATTTAGGACATTTCCATGCGCTATTACAGGTAGACAACTCTTCCTGAAGCTTGAGACATTTTGGACATTTCCATGCACTATTACAGGTAGACAACTCAGTTAGTACTGGTTGATAATTGATTCCAGGAATTTGTTTAGGTCAACTAACTCTTCTGTACATATATGTAGGACTAAAAACACCATAAACATACAATACAAAATATCCAACTTTCACCAAAGGCAATACGTTGTAAAGTGTGTTTGTGGAACGAAAAATTAATGAATTCTAGGAAAACTGGTTATATAGGTCATCGGTTTGCAGTTATTGACTGGAAAGCTGTTGAAAAATGATAAAGAAACATAATAATAATAAAGACTTTATTTAAAGAGGCAACACAGTTGGGTATATAGACCCAGTCTTCCCTGTGAGCCTCAAAAACATGATGACTATGAACCAAACATTCCCTCCAAGAGGTGCACCTGGAGTACATACAAGTCACTGCTGGTCCGAAACATTGCTGCAGATAGAACAAGGACCATTCTTATATCCAAAATGTAGCAGTAACAGACTACACACTACCTTCCCGTACACACAGACATTATACCAAAACCTGAAAGTACAGCAGAAAACATGTATCTTGAAAAATTAAGTAAGATTTTTTCTAAAAGTAAATGAAATCAAGTGTACTAACCATGTCACCATGAAACATAGGCGGTTTTTACATGAATTCCATTGGATGGTACCTGAGGCTGTACAGACATACAACATCATGATAAATTATTTGAAGCAAATAACTGGGTTGAGAATTATAAAATAAAAAGATTACCTGCAAGACAAAAGGAAGATTTAAGGTTTACTTGGCTTTCATCCTTATTTAAAAATACTGTAAAAGCAAAACTACAAGACTCATTGACCATGGCAGCCTGTCAGTAATAACTTCAATCAATTTTCCGATTAGTTGCCTTGAAATCAGACCAGTGTTCAACTACCGCAGTCTGGTCGAGAGGCAGCTGGAAAACATGTGGAAATTACAGACCTATATCTGCAACATTACCATGCCTAATAATCCTTAATTTGAGTAAACTAGATAATGCACCCCTCTAATGTTTGCCTCTGAGCATAAATAAATAAATACTTGTGTATCTCAGATTTATATAGCACCTTTTTCATGCGAACACACATTCAAAAGCACTCTATTGTTGCAGCCGCAAGGGCGCAGGTGCATCCTCTACCAATGCAGATACAGCATGATCTGACCAGAGGGACAGACTGAGAAAAAGCCCTTGAAGGGAGAGAGACATTAGATGCAGGCATGTCCAGCTTTGCAGAAGTGTGTCTAGCTCTTATTTCGAATAGACAACCTGGGTTTTTAATGTGCCCGGTGTATAGCACCGATACACAGCTTCCTGGCACCATTAACCAGATACTTTGCATTACACACGGTCAGATATAGCGGGAAATATTATAAATATGTCAGAAATGTGAAGTTCCGATGCCAGGGATTGAACCCACAACCTCTGGATTGACAGTCCAGTGTGTTACCACTGAGCTATATCCGCATGATATGGTGATGGACACAGTTCATGAATACAGACATGTTATAATTCCCCACCCTAGCTGCCAGCATTTTGTCTAAATGCACACAGTGGGAAAATCTAATTCCCAACCGTAGCTGCCAGCATTTTGTCGAAATGCACACAGTAGGAAAAACTAACTCCCCACCAAAGCTGCCAGCATTTTGTCTAAATGCACACAGTGGGAAAATCTAATTCCCCACCCTAGCTGCCAGCATTTTGTCTAAATGCACACAGTGGGAAAATCTAATTTCCCACCCTAGCTGCCAGCATTTTGTCTAAATGCACACAGTGGGAAAATCTAATTTCCCCAGCTTATATGGCACTTGTTGGGTATAACAGCCAATGTCTACCTTCTAGGAATCCTGATCGGCCCGGGTACTGAAGAGTGTAGAAGGTTGGGCAGCGGTCATGTTTAGCCACAACTTATATGACGTCCCAAGAACTTGCGTCCATGTTTGCTGAGACAACTGTAGAAAAATGGGCACCAGCTTTTGTAATGTCATATCCGTTGCGGCTTAACATGGCCACTGCCTAACCTTCTACACTCTTCAGTACCCGGGTAGATCAGTGACTAGGACAAATCATTAATTTACGACGAGTTGGAACCACTTGCCTATGCACCCTTCTTCCCATTGTCACATGTACATGTATGTATAGCAGTGTTTTAATTAATTCCACCCCACCCACAATATTTTTGCTGAAGGCTTGTCTGATAAAGGCAACTGTGAACAATTCAGACAGGAAAGAAAGCAGAGTCCCAACAGAAGCAGCTGAGCATGAAAGGCACAATAAAAAACACAATAAAGAACAATATACAAATTGTTAGCTCGGTATGAAAGTGTCCCAGTCACAGATTCCAATGTATAGCAGTGAGTGTTTTAATTATTCCTCCCTTCCACAATTACATTTGTTGAAGGCTTAAACAAGACAACAACAAATCATACTCATGATACTGTGAAGGCTTCGCACCCAACAGAAACATCAAAGCAAGAGGGGCACAAAAAAGAACATTGGCTCATAATTACGTTCCTTCACCATTGTAATGGCATCATAGAAATCAAAGTGCTGTATGGAGGTGTAGGAGTGTACCTGGCTAATCTAACTTGATTGTACCTGCTGATTGCACAGATTGACAAGAATTGTTAATAAAACTCTAGGTGATTTATAGCTTATGCAACATTTACTAGTATATCATACCAATTAATTTCTAATTTATTTAATAGTGATTTAATCAACCCCCTCCAGTAGCATAACAATTTGATGCTTTCTGTTTCCCTTACAACTGAGTATGGTAAATGAATAAATAAATAAATTGTTAGCTTGTAGAGAGATAGGTAGATTACATGATAAGTAGAGGTTATATCTTTCAATGAAATTCTGCTGATATTGATAAGAATGGAAGGAATCAGGTACTATCATATAGATCTAGCATTCATCTAGAATTCATCTCATTCTATAAGCTTGACTTTTTTGTCTTTGTGTCTCGAAGTCAGTATTTTCAATTAATCAGTTTTATGTACTGCTTCTGCTGAGTCGTACAAGTGTTTTATGAAAGTTTTGTTTTTTTGTTGACTTTGCGTAACCGTTGATGATGACCTTCATTGTGTTAAGTAGATATTTCTCTTTGTATATTGATATTGATCATACTTATTATTGGTGAGATTTGCAAAGGCTTGGTAGGATTTTGTGCCACAATTCCATGTGGAAATGTCATAGAAATTTATTAAAGACAGTTCCGACTGTTTTGCATGTTATTGAGAGTATAGAATACTCTGAAAAGGCCATATTCATTAGGCAAACTAGCATAGCCTCCCATCTTGATTTTATTATCTCCAGGTTGAGAAAAAGGACAATATCATAAGGAATCAATACTCGGACACTTCTATGAATATCATAATATAATATCTAATACAATCAGGCAACTTTAGGGAGTTGAGAATGTGTTGAGTCAGCAAATATATTTTTCATGAAACTGAGAAGGGTCAAGGAAGTCAGTAAGTTAGTAATAAATGATTATTAAGGCCCTGCATAATTGCCAAAGGCTGTATGAGCATTTGTTTGTCAGTTTCGTAACATTCTTATGCCTTGTTGGATTTTGAAATAACTTCCCATGAGTTGTGATGATGTGTGGTGTTCGGCATCTACCTTGAAGGTCAAAGTCAAAGGGAAGGTCAAGTCACAGGGGAAGGTCAAAGTCAGTTGTGGGGAAGGCCTAAGTCACAGGGGAAGGTCAAAGTCACATGTAGGGAAAGGCCATAGTAGTTTTGATATACAGTCAGGACTCGTTACAACGACATCCAATATACCGACAATTTCGTTATAACGACACCAATTGGTGGGGACGAATTCTATACAACGTTAATTGTATCCGTTATAACGACATATTCACTTACCGACACCGACAGCAAAACAATGGGAACGAATCGAGTGTTTACACAGTAATTAATACTCGATATACTGACACTATCAAGGGACTATTTTTCACACCTGAACTATTTATCGGCTTTACACAAAGTCGCCGTCTAAGCAAGGAGCCTACTTATGTAATTACACTTGTGAAAATCATCTTAATTACTCTCATAATAATAGTGGAACCTTTCACAGTGCTCGCGCATTCGTAATCAAGGGAGATAAGCGAAGTCATCGCATATATTCGTATTTTAGAAATCGTACGGGTCACGAAATAAACGATGTCAATCGAGATTTCTCGACATGATTTATTAATTCATCAATTCTTAAAGTCGATACGGTATAATTAGTAACAAAATGAATCACCAATTTATTCTCTAGAGCGTTATATTTTATAGTTTACTGTAGTAGTATCCGGACATCTTTAAATTCGGACGCACGTTATTTGGAGCTCTTTCAAAACATTGTATTTTATTTTAAATATTAGTCACAGGGGAAGGTCAAAGTCACATGTAGGGAAAGGCCATAGTAGTTTTGATATACAGTCAGGACTCGTTACAACGACATCCAATATACCGACAATTTCGTTATAACGACACCAATTGGTGGGGACGAATTCTATACAACGTTAATTGTATCCGTTATAACGACATATTCACTTACCGACACCGACAGCAAAACAATGGGAACGAATCGAGTGTTTACACAGTAATTAATACTCGATATACTGACACTATCAAGGGACTATTTTTCACACCTGAACTATTTATCGGCTTTACACAAAGTCGCCGTCTAAGCAAGGAGCCTACTTATGTAATTACACTTGTGAAAATCATCTTAATTACTCTCATAATAATAGTGGAACCTTTCACAGTGCTCGCGCATTCGTAATCAAGGGAGATAAGCGAAGTCATCGCATATATTCGTATTTTAGAAATCGTACGGGTCACGAAATAAACGATGTCAATCGAGATTTCTCGACATGATTTATTAATTCATCAATTCTTAAAGTCGATACGGTATAATTAGTAACAAAATGAATCACCAATTTATTCTCTAGAGCGTTATATTTTATAGTTTACTGTAGTAGTATCCGGACATCTTTAAATTCGGACGCACGTTATTTGGAGCTCTTTCAAAACATTGTATTTTATTTTAAATATTATTTTATGCAATTATGATAATTTCATACTACTGATTTTGCTGATTATGACAATTTTATGACATAATAAATTATATGTTAATCAATAATTGATTGAAGGTCAAAGTCACATTTGGGGGAAGGTCAAAGTAGTATTGATATACTTATGTACAATATATTGGACAATTACATTTTCTGTGCAGTAACAGTGACCTCTTTTATCAAATCTCTATTCGCATCTATTGGAATCAATGCTTATCAACAAATGTGGTACTGTTGTGAGAGCCCTAATATGTCACAGTGCTGATGCACCAGCATGTTTATTAATTCAGTGATTCCTCTAGTTATTTCCAGGAAAACTGGTTAGGCCAACATTCTACTGTATACAGGGGTGTCAATTTTCCTGATTTATCCGGAATTCCAGATTTATCATTCCTGATAGAGCAATGGCTTCTGAGCAAAATAAAAGTTATTTGATGAAAATATCTCAAGAAATGGCAAAGTTATGGTAAATTTAATCTACTCTGAAGGATTTTCTTAATTATTAAAACAACTTCATTGAAGGCCTCTTATTTGGCAAAAATGGTCGGCCGTATACAATTTTCCTGATTTTGAATTTGGTCTTGTTGACACCCCTGTGTATATGACTACAGAAAAACAAGATCCCTTGGTCTACATTGAAGTCCTTAAACTACCATTCCCTCTTGGTTATAATACCTTCCCCTCCCAGTTAGTGCCTTTCTCTGTTATAATACCTTCCCCTCCCAGTTAGCACCTTTCTCTGTTATAATACCTTCCCCTCCCAGTTAGCGCCTTTCTATCTCAGTTAACACCTCTCCACTTCCCCCCCTGACTCATCTTCTTGTAAAAGAATATTGATAACTGCATTACTGTACTAAAATAAAGTTGTAAATTGGGTTCTTTAAGTTTCCGATTAGTCGGATATTTTCTTGCTCAGAGAGGACTAATTGCATATACTGTACTGATTCCAACTAGGTTATCTGGTTCAAACCTGCATAAAACAGGAAATTTAATATTGAATGAAGACAACTGATATACTTAGTGAAGAATATATGAATCAATGATTCTATCTTTGGAGAAATGTAAACTCAGAAATTTTCGCAAAGTCAAAATTTAGCGAATTTGTTATTCTAAAGTAGATAATATCATAACATTGTGTAGTTAAATAATCATGATTTTAAACTTCAGATAGAGTTACTTTCTGTGTTTTACTGTCGTTGGTTAAATTCATGAATATAAATTTTCATTAACCAGAAACTATAGATGTTATCTATTAGTCGCTGCATTAACTTAGCTATTTCGCAATTATAGCAAAAGTTACTCTCTTGCGCAAAAATTTCTTAATTTAACAGCATGGTTTGCTGATGTCACTGAGTGAATATTCATTAGTGTTAGTTCCAAAGCATTTACAATAATTTGATGTTCCATTGATACAACACTTTTATCCACCATATCATCACTAATGAAGTAAACATATTTGTGTAATGGAGCTTTCAATAGTTTTCAATTGATTTGTATAAGCCTGTTCTCTTACTTGAATGCTTCGAGTCCATTAAGTCAATTGAGTTGAATGTATGCAAGAAGTATTTAGTTTTAAAACTTGTAGTATTTAAACAGTTTGAATAATTCATCATTACTATTCTCCTGTCATGTTTATTCAGACCTCTTTAAATTGCAGCCAAGTGGTGCAGCTTTATAAAAAAAAGTATATATTTATTTATGCATGTATGAAGGAGTGCATGGCTGCATTAACAAATTAAAGTTCAATTTGTTAGTTGCAAGATGCCCTTTGTATATAAACACTTGACTGCAGTGGTGAGATTCTGTTGTTGTTTTAAGCTCTCCTGTCACAAAGTGAGCTTTTGTTATTCCTCATTGTCTACCATCTGTGTCGACAATTTGCTTGTGTATATATAGACACTATACAGGTCACAATTTTTGCTTTAATCTTTATGAAACGTGGTCACTAGGGACCGGGATGATTTCAAAATTCTGAAACCGAATAATCGTTTATATGAAATTGAATCAAACCGATTAATTTGCCATCATATTGAAAATGGTGTTTACTTTCATTACAAGGTACTTTCAGCAGCTGAACTCATTTTTGTTTATTCCATTCTCAGAAAACTATTAAACACGAAGAATGTGCTAGACATCCCTTATTGTTCATTTAGGCATCACTTAATGTTCACTTAGTTTAGTATTACTGCCTTATCTTGCTGTTCTATTAGTATGGTTATCTGAAATTGCATACATTGTAAATGAACAGTTCAAGGTAATTAGTCTGGGTTTTCTTGGTCCACTTTCCACAAGACTAGATTGAAACATAATAATTAGAAATATAACAGTATTTTAGCACACAAAACCTTTTCATTTAACTCTTGCAATCGCTTTGACTCTCGGAATTTGACTATAGTGTCAGCTTTGACTACTGAAAATTCAAGCGGAAGAGTCAAATTTGCTTTACTTCTTGCAGTACATATTTTGATGACTCTTCAAATTAGAGACTTACCCCTGGAGCCAATTGTGACTCTTCACTTTTTGAGGCTTAGTGAAAGCCCTGCTAAACAAATGTACTTATCATTTTTTTCTCAATTTCTTTGCTTACCATAATGTGGATATAAAAGCTTGACATATCTACCTGCAATCAGTATATTATATACCAATCATGCTTATTATCTTTCATGGTATCTTTGTATCTATATATTACAATATAAATCATCTATCTATGATATATTATGATATTGTTATTAATATTAACTTTTAAGATAAGTTTTATGCCCTTAACTTTTCATAGAGGCAAACAGATAAGTTTTCAGAGGTTATTTTCACAGTGTATGCATTATTATATAAGTCACGTCTGATAGTTACTATCTGATTTATTCTGGGATCTATAAGTTACTTTTTGTTCCTTTCACCTCATTCTGGGATTTAAAAGTTCCTTTCTGATCTTTGGATCTCATTCTGGGATTTAAAAGTTCCTTTCTGATCCTTTGATCTCATTCTGGGATTTAGAAGTTCTTTTCTGTTCCTTTGACCTCATTCTGGGATTAAGAAGTTACTTTTGTTTCTTTCGCCTTATTCTGGGATTTAAAAGTTCTTTTCTGATCCTTTGATCTTATTCTGGGATTTAGAAGTTCCTTTCTGTTCCTTTGACCTCATTCTGGGATTAGGAAGTTACTTTTTGTTTCTTTCGCCTCATTCTGGGATTAAGAAGTAACTTTCTGTTCCTTTGACCTCATTCTGGGATTAAGAAGTTACTTTTTGTTTCTTTCTCCTCATTCTGAGATTTAAAACTTCCTTTCTGATCCTTTAATCTCATTCTGGGATTTTGAAGTTGCTTTCTGTTTCTTTCACCTCATTCTAGGATTTAGACGTTCCACTTTTGTACTTTCTGTCCTTGCACTTCATTCAGGAACTTAGAAGTTACTTTCTGTTCCTTTCACCTCATTCTGGGATTTTGAAGTTGCTTTCTGTTCTGTTGTGTTATAAAGATTTCAGTTGTCTTATTATCAGTGAATGCAATGATGTTTGCCAGAGCTTCGTGTTCAGCTATTGTCTAGTCTGCAAAACAATGAATTTGCTTGAAGTGCATTTTACTGAAGCGTACAGTCAAAAATCATAGGTCACCATTGCACTTATTGATTTGAAATAATAATTCAGTCACATAGATATAGGGAGGCACAAGCAGTATTTGAGGAGTATTGTACTGGACATCTGGGTACTGCCATGGTTTTTCAAAGAAATTACGAAAATCTTAAAATTACGCTCAAATTGAAAACATTTATTATTCTTAAACAACTACAAATTGAGGTAAAGAGATCAGCAATATTAACAATGATTCGGTTGATCAACTCCTACAAAACCATATCTATCTCAAATTTGTAGTTATAAAAGTTCTAGTATTATAAAGATTTTATAAATTTGAACAAAAGTTTAAGATTTTCAGAAGTGCTTTGATAAAACCGTACCTTTGAGCCCGTTGCCTTACCAAAACACTCGATAGCACTATGCTAGGAAACGGCTTGCTTCAAAAAAGCGCTATGTAGCGGGCGAAAATTTAAATGCTGCCAAGGAGCGCTTGTGGATAGCAGACCATTGCACAGCAAAGTGCTCTCGAGCGCTGCTGAAGTGATACAGCAGTGCTTGCCTAGCAAAGTGCTGAGGAATGCTTCCAGCGAGCAGTGCTTGTTATACTCGCCATAACTACTCGCTGTTGTGTCTCGTTGCATAAGCATAGCAAAGTGCTACCAAAAAGCGCTCAGTAGGGTCTTGGTTAGGCAATGGGCTCCTGATTTGAAAATATTCAGTTCATAATTTAGCATTGTTTTAGACCACCATTCGAATTAGGACACAGTATAGGCTCAGTGTTCTGGTGTGCATTGTTTTATGAATCAATTGACAAATGAAATATGAAAAGATAGTGCTTGAACAAAACAAACACAACACATTGGAAAGATCAAAAGGTTAATTGCAAAGGTCAATGGGCTGTCAAGGTTGAGATTTTAGGGTGAACCATTGTTAAGATTTGATACTGTAATGGACTCTACTGATTAAAGTAAGTGAAAGTTGGTGTATGTCCCATTACTGGTATGAGTCTGGTCACAGTTACAGTAGGAGAGTAGCATTAATAAGGCAAAAGTTTTTATTCTTAGGTGTCCAGAATTTTTTTGAAAATTATGCTGTCTGTCTAAAGGAATGGACAAATTATGAGGCCCTAAAGGGGCCTCAGGTGGCTCACGCAATGACAAATAAACGACTAGTGTCCTTGATTTGGCCCCTTTATTATTTTTCAATTCCCTCGGCTCAATAGCATTAAATTTTGTTAAAATAAATCCTGTAAACCATGACTTAAAGAAAATTTGGCCTAAGTTTTGTAAAGTAGAAGCTTGGTCAGTTTTCTTAGACAATAGAACATTTACTTTATTCATTGGCTGATTTAATTTTGCAAATGACCAAATTGTGTTCCCTCGAAGCCAGGCCCCAATTCCACGAAAAAACTTAAGTAATTGCTCAGCTGAGACTGCTATTTTGAATTTATTATATGACTACAATTATATTCTTGTGATGTAGATTTCTATCTGAAACTGTGTATTTATTGCTAAATAATGATATAGTAGGTGATTTTTGTTTGAAATGCTCACGGAAATCCAACAGTAATGAATAATAAAGAATGTCATACTTGAGCCTGTTATAACAGACTTAAGTTTTTGCTTTAGATGTTTAGAACTTTAAAACACTATTTTCTGTAAAAATCAGACTTATTATGTATTTCTCTATTAAATTGGCATTTAACTGTGATGAAACAATATACACAAGTATACATTTGAGTCATTTAACCCACAAAATATGTTTTTAAAATAGCAGTCTCAGCTGAGCAATAACTTAAGTTTTTTCGTGGAATTGGGGCCTGAGGTCATTGGCCAATTAGGCAGTGATGAAACAGAATGGAAGCGCACTACAACTGTCTCAGCCAAAAACAAAAAATAAATGTATGTTTATAAAATGCAAGCCCTTTTTCCCAATCATAAGCTGTAGCACTTCCATTATTGTCCTTGGCTTTACACGATTTTGATAAGTTTTTCAATGACATTCTCTTTCAAAGACTTTCGTATTTCCCTTGGGTTGACCATTTTTGAGTCATATATGATTTATATCATACATTAAGTATTGGGAATAAATAATTTCAATTATAACATACTAACAGCTGTAGCCGTCTCTCTGCAAGAATTTGTGGCGAGTTTTATTTCATTTACAGAAATTTGTTCTAAAGTTTAATGTTGAATATAGCTCCTAAGAGAATTTTGTCTAGTTTTGTTATTTTTTAATTTAGGAAAGTCGACTGTCAATTTGTCAGTCTCGTATAAAAGCAATAAGTTTTGTCAGTTCCAATATTGAGCGTGAATATTCTGCATGTTCTAAAATTGTGTATATTATGTCTTCATTTCTTATTTTTGGTAGTGACATTACAGTTTGTATTGCACATATTGACGGCAAAATGCAAGACAGTATGAAGGGAAGAATACATGAGATATATTAAGGGCTGAATGCCAGAGGGTGTCAATACCTGAATGCACATGGTATAAGTGGCTGAATATTCGAAGACATTACGTTTTACACTTGATATTATTACTTAGATATGGTACAATAGGTGGTACAAAACAGGTGGTACTTAATTGTCCATATTTGGTACACAAGTCAGTAAGAAATACTTGATACAATATCATCAGTATGAAATACTACACATGATACAATCGTTGGTACAAAATACTTGATACAATATCATCAGTTTGAAACACATGATGCAATCTTTGGTACAAAATACATGATACATTATGCAATCCTTGGTACAAAATACATGATACATTATGCAATCCTTGGTACAAAATACATGATACATTATGCAATCCTTGGTACAAAATACATGATACATTATGCAATCGTCAGTACAAAATACATGATACATTATGCAATCATCAGTACAAAATACATGATGCAATCGTCAGTACAAAATACATGATACATTATGCAATCGTCAGTACAAAGTACATGATACATTATGCAATCGTCGGTACAAAATACATGATACATTATGCAATCGTCAGTACAAAATACATGATACATACAGAATATCACTGCATCGTGTTGATCCATTGGGCTGTATTACCTTGTTGCTTGTGTAATGCCATTTCGGCCCTTTGGCACAACAATTTTGTATCTCACTATATACTATATAAAGAGATACAACCTTGTTGAGCCAAAGGGATGCTATATATGGCGCAAGTAATATTACTTTTATAATTTACCTACAAAAGTGAAAAGAAAGTGCTTCATGATGATACAAATTATTGTCAGTATGAATACCTGATACAATTGTCTGTATGAAATACCTGATACATTTGTCTGCACAAAATACATTATACAATATTGTCAGTACTAAATACATGGTACCATCATCAGTAAATATTTTTTATTGAAAATGGTTGCTATCAGTGCTTTGATATATACTTTGGACAGGCAACATGAATCATCTATCATAAACAATTTGTCACATCTTTCCACTTGACTGACATTCTATCATGTAAGCATTCCCAGCTAGCCCCGATTGGTGTATACTTATACTTGCTGTCTGCCAACAATTCACAAGAGGAAATTATATACAGAAATTATGTAGAAATACAAGTCGGTGTGCAAGATTCTAGACATAACAGGACATTCACCATTCACTTAATGTTGCTATATTCACTAACATTATTTTCAGAGAGGTTTCCATTTGAAATAAATTTGTCTTGTCTGAGATTTATTGTAGTTGCTTGACATTTGGTGTTGTTTCCTGTAATCTGCCCCTAACAAGACATTATAACAAGTTTATTACATTGAAACATTTAAGAGGTGGCTGCTTGGTACTTATAACAGCATGCTTCTTGGTTACCAACAACCTACTCCTTAGTCACCCTTTTAAGTACTCCTTGGTTTCCAATGAAGTGTAAATGAGTTCCTTGGTTTCCAACAAAGTGCTCCTTGGTCACCTGCAAGTACTCATTGGTTTCCAATGAAGTGCCCTTTGCCTTTCAAGCAAAGTGCTCCTTGGTAACCAACAAAGTGTTCCTTGGTTGCCAACAAAGTGCTCCTTGGTAACCTACAAAGTGCTCCTTGGTAACTTACAAAGTGCTCCTTGTTAACCTACAAAATGCTTCTTGGTTGCCAACAAAGTGCTCCTTGGTAACCTACAAAGTGCTCCTTGGTAACCTACAAAGTGCTCCTTGGTAACCTACAAAGTGCTCCTTGGTAACCATTAAAGTGCTGTGTGGTAACCAACAAAGTGTTCCTTGGTTGCCAACAAAGTGCTCCTTGGTAACCTACAAAGTGCTCCTTGGTAACTTACAAAGTGCTCCTTGGTAACCAATAAAGTGCTGTGTGGTAACCAACAAAGTGTTCCTTGGTTGCCAACAAAGTGCTCCTTGGGAACCAACAAAATGCTCCTTGTTAACCTACAAAATGCTCCTTGGTAACCTATGAAGTGC
This sequence comes from Spisula solida, assembly GCA_947247005.1. Lineage (NCBI taxonomy): Eukaryota > Metazoa > Mollusca > Bivalvia > Venerida > Mactridae > Spisula > Spisula solida. Next base: position 41,587,489 of record OX365948.1, on the reverse strand, counting down.
TCCTTGGTTTCCGACCAGTACTAATCTTACAATTCAGAGGTTACAGCTGGGTGACATTGTTGCAGTATTTCAGAATTAAATGCCAGGATTTGTAAGCTATAATAATAAGGATTTTTGCCCCAGTTTTCTATTTCTGGTGTATAACTAGTTTGTCTCACACATGTTTGGAATTCACAACATCTTCATTTTAGCATTCAGGCAGTCTATTTATAGAGCAATTATGAAGTTTACTGGGTGGCTCCCCAAGGACCAACATTTGAATAGTTAATAAGATGCATACATATTCCTAATGTCAGTATAACAGCTGAATATTTATTGTTGTGCTATATGATGCCTGCGTTTAAGTATCTGCATCATACATGAGATAATATATCAGTTTTTTACAAGAGCAAGCCTCATGCAACTTTATTGTTTATTGAAATTTTATCTATACCTTAAAGTCATAAAATCGCTCTATTTTAATGTTTATAATCAAATGGCACTTGAGTTATAATCATTCTGCAGATTCTGGTAGCCTATTTAAATAACCACAAAATTATTTACTGTATTCTGAAAGGATGCCATGTTATGCCTGGGAGAACTCAACGAAACATTATGTGCTAAAATAAGAGTGTAAAGAACATGAACGAGGCTAAGAAATGTGTTCATGAAATTGATTATCAAACAAACAAAACACTTATTATGATTTTGTTTGTTTTGCATTTTTTGCTGTTTATTTGAAACAATATTGTTAAATGCCTGTTGAAGAGGAGGAGTGGTGGATTGCCAGGGTTCTAGCTACCTCCATGATAATCCAAACTTTAAGATTCTCATAAGTGCTTTGATAAAACTGTACCCCGTGTGAGCTTGGCTATACACAATTGAGGTGCTATTGCGAAATGGCATAATTCTCTGACCATTACAAATTTAACAAAGAAATTGTGGGGGAAGACAAAACCTTAATATACTATAAAGGGTTTATTAGAAGATCCCCAACCTTCAAGAAGCTGTTCAAGAAGGTATAGTATGCTGATTTAATAATCAACGCAATATGTTATTCATTGTTGGAGGCAGTATAGTCCACTGAGGGTAAGAATACAGTGACGCAGCAGTCGGGTCCACTAGTATTACTGTGTAAAATAAATTATAAAGACTTAAACAGACAGCTATAATTTCAATACTAAACTAACAAACTATAATTATTCGCACTTCCTATTCAGACAATGGTTGTAATCTTCGTTGTACACATAAACGGCTACGTCACTGTCACTAGATCCTAACTGGAGTATATATAGCACAGTGTATAAACGAATCAACTTCCGGTTATCGCAATAATGAGTACACGTTGAATTATATAGGATTGCAATAATTAGTACAGTGATGCAAATTCACCGGATGTCTCATCACAATAATGAGTACACGTTGAACTATATAGTACAATAATGAGTACAGTGATTTGGTTTATACACGGTGATATAGGCATACTTGAAATATCCTTTTATGGGGATGGTAGGTTATGTATCTGTCTTTTGCGTGGGTGACTATAATAGGCATTGAGGCCGTTTGTTTGACCTTGAAATGGCCTGCGCATGTAAAATATTTTATATGTAACCTAACCATAGGATTCATAGAAACAAGATGCTGGGTGTAGTTTGTCTTATTTCTGACTGTCACGAAAGGAACCATGTTTGTCTCATTTCTAATTGTCATGAAAGAAGTTTGAAGACTTTTTAGTAACAAAATAACTGCACAGTGTGTCATTTCACACTCCTATACATCCTCCAATGAACAATCCTTTAACTCTTATCATATTACTCAGTAATTATACCCCAGCACAACGAGTTGTAAGGGGGGTATACTGGATTCAGCAATAATTAGTACAGTGATGTAAATTCACCGGATGTCTCAATCACAATAATGAGTACACGTTGAATTATATAGTACAATAATGAGTACAGTGATTTGGTTTATACACGGTGATATAGGCATACTTGAAATATCCTTTTATGGGTATGGTAGGTTATGTGTCTGTCTTTTGCGTGGGTGACTATAATAGGCATTGAGGTCGTTTGTTTGACCTTGAAATGGCCTGCGCATGTAAAATATTTTATATGTAACCTAACCATAGGATTCATAGAAACAAGATGCTGGGTGTAGTTTGTCTTATTTCTGACTGTCACGAAAGGAACCATGTTTGTCTCATTTCTAATTGTCATGAAAGAAGTTTGAAGACTTTTTAGTAACAAAATAACTGCACAGTGTGTCATTTCACACTCCTATACATCCTCCAATGAACAATCCTTTAACTCTTATCATATTACTCAGTAATTATACCCCAGCACAACGAGTTGTAAGGGGGGTATACTGGATTCAGCTTGTCTGTCTGTCCGTAGACGCATTCTTGTGGACGCAACTCCTACAGTTTCGGCAGGATTTCGCTCAAACTTTCACAGATAAACAACCTCAACATATAGATGTGCATGAAGAAAGGAATTTGCGCTGCGATGAATTTTGGCTGAATTATGGCCCTTTGCCGGCGGGGGTATATTAGTCTGCCGAATGGCGACAGCTCTTGTTATTTCAGAATTATGAAAATGGTGGGTAAACTTCTCAAGAATAGCATCCAGTTCTCCCATGTCATTGAGTGATTGCGCAATTCCTTTCAAACTGCACCTTGTCTTTACTTTGAACGTTTGGGGTAATTAATTACTGTGCACAAGAAAACTGGATAGTTTTTATCAATATATGTGACAGTAACTGAATCCTGAGCGATTGTGGAATATTTATTGCCTTCTTCCTGTAAACTTAATTGAATTCCCAGAGAATAACCTAATGGAAAACAATGACCGGTGTTGTGAAACTTTGGAGTTAGCTGTGTTGAAGGTGTTTTTGTGGCTTTGACTAGTTCTCAAGATTTTGTGATTCTGGGTTTCTTAAAGCTGGAGAAGAGATTTAGAATTTTAAATCTGAAATAAAGATGGAATCATCGTAACAGTTCTATGAAAATATTTGTAATACAAAGACTGTATTAAATTATTGTTGAACATTGAAAAAAGATAATATACATCCGACAGGGAAGGCAGCATTCAGCTTAAACAGCCGAGCACAGAAAACATGACAAGAGGGCCATGATGGCCCTAGATTGCTCACATTAGTTAGGGCTTTTTTTGCTGAATTGTGAAGAGGCCCACTTAGCCCTTTTGTTTTGTGAAAATTTAGCTAGAAAATTCTCAAAATTGTGAAAAACTAAACGCAATAAATCACCAAATTGTGAAATAAAATGTTTCATATGTTAAGTAATTTTTTGTCCACTTGTCCCAAACATGCATGTATCTATGATACAATACTTCATATCAAGTCCAGTACAGGAATATATCATTGTTATTTATGTTTGGATTTTTTGGTGCTTTGTGGTGAAGTTGATAGTACAAAAATCAAGACGCCAATTCAAATTGCGAAGGTGCTTTAGGGGCCAATAGAAAATTATGAAGGGGCCTTATATAGGCCCCTTGTATATAGTGTAAAAAGCCCTGTAATAATAGTACCATGTCTTAATGTACCTATGTAAACATGTTCAAGCCACATCCCTTGCAGCCATTATTTTTTAACAAATCAACAAAGAAATTATTAATTTGAGGGGCACTCAAGGAACTTTGCTGAGGAATCATATTCAAATCAGGGCAGCAGTTACTGTTTCTGAAAAGAAGATTTTAAAAGCTTTCTATATAGCCAGCCATATAGTGGAAACTAGCCCTGCCCCTGGCGACCATGTTGTTTTAACAATAAACATTAAAATTAGGTTTTTGGAAGAGGGTTATCAAATGAACATACATATGGAATTGTATTTAAATCGGCCAAGCAGTTTCTGAGAAAAAGATTTCTGAAGTTTTCTATTACAATAGCCATATAGTGGAAACAAGCCCGGCCCCTGGCGGCCATGTGTTTTAAACAATTAACATTGAAATTATGTTTTTGGTAGAGAGTCAGCTAAGGAACATCCATGTGGAATTATATTCAAATCGGGCAGGCAGTTTTTGAGAAGATTTTTGAAGATTTCTACATAGCCATATAGTGGAAACAAGCCCCGCCCCTGGCGGCCATGTTTTTAAAGCAATCAACATTAAAATTAGGTTTTTGGTAGAGAGTCAGCTAAGGAACATTCATGTGGAATTATATTCAAATCGGGCAGGCAGTTTTTGAGAAGATTTTTGAAGATTTCTGCATAGCCTTATAGTGGAAATTAGCCCTGCCCCTGGTGGCCATGTTTTTTAAGCAGTTAAATTTAAAATCAGGAATTTGGTAGAAGGTCAGCTATAAGGACCATTCTTATTCAACTATATACACTATATTTAACTATATATACTGTGTAAATAAATTTAAAACCAATCATATTTGTGCTTTAGGGAAGTAGGTATTGAACTGAATATTCAATGCTGTGCTAACACCCATGTTTCTGGTTGTTACATGGCTTTGGTGAATGTACGAAAATAGTGCTTGGCATTAAACCTAGACCTTAAATAATTGATCAGCCATATTTACACCTTTATTAAATGATCTGAAGTACTGGTAGTCTGGTTTCCAAGATTTTGTCTATATTGAACACATGTTCAGAATTGATGAAGAAATTGAACTAAATGAAAGCCTTATATAGTAATTATGTAGTTATTCAATCACTTAAATGATTTTGATGAAGGCATAAGGCTAAAACAATTATAAAATAAGTGAATAGGAGTCAACATGGTTGAAATTGACCTAAACTGCATGATACAAAATGGTTGGATTCTAATAATTACTGTAAGCCCCAAACCATGGCCCCCCAGGTATCGCCCCTGTGGGCAATGCATTTTTCGAAAATGTCTGCGTAAATATTGTCAGGTACTTGTTTAATTGCCCCCCCCCCCCGCCCCTTCACTGTGCCGCCCATTATTGCTGCATTTATTTTTACCTTTGCATATACATATATATAATTATGTCACCTAGTAAGCATGTATGTGTAACCCTCCCTGTCTGTTACGTATTGGTAGCATTGCCTTAAAATGCCAAAGTAAAAAAAAACCTAGGTTAACAGGGGCAACATTTTTCTTATAATTTCTGTGAAAAACTTCAATTTAAACAGTGACAGTTTTAAAATGTGTGATTTCTTAGATCTTTGTAAGCTTTTTGAATATGAAATGTACTTTTTGTAAAAAAATGCATTTTTGGTATTTTACTTTAGATATATGTGGTGCAGCTTTAGCCTTTTACATGTAACAAGTAAAATAACGTGTCAAAATGCCAAATGTGCAGGTTTCTACAACTATATTCCGAAGCTCCAATAGGTTTGGTGATTTGCTTCCACAAACATCAGTGATTTTTATCGTTCTTTGTTTGCTTCCGGTAAACCGTACCCTCCCATTTTGAAAAAGGCTATAATTTTCCCAAATTTGAAGGGAGAAATTCCCAATGAAAATTAGAAAAAAAAATTCAAAATCAGACATAAAATGACAAAGTTAGGAACATTTTTGACAAGAGGTCAAGCATAAAAGTTTACAGAAACCAGTAAACAGTCACATGTAATCTCTTTTTCTGTTTTATTTGGCCTTTCTACTTCATGAAAATTCCCAATTTCAAGTTGTCACCACCCGAAAATTCCCAATCTGAACAGATCCCGGACCCTTTCCCGAAGAAGCGAAAAAAATCACCGAGTGTTACATGATATTGTAGGCTTGTCTGATTGCATGATGGCTTCATTATTTTGCAGAAGTATGCGCCTCTTCTTTACAATTAAATGATGGAAAACCCCATCTTGAAGTGATGCCATTGATGTTTATTGAGGGCCCTGGCCCCCTCCAAATAGGGAGAAGCAATATTTGGGGGAATGGGGTACTGGAAATGCCATCTTCAGCACTGTATTTATACTTTTGGTGCTGTTTGTCGAGAAGTACATTCAACCTCAGCCAGTATATGGATACACATGTATATTGTGTACTGTTTAGAAAACTTTAAATGAAAGTTTATAGTGGTTCTATTGAGAAAACCGTCTGGAACTTTTATGGTTCCCGAAGTATTACAGACAACTGGCAAGTTCAAACTTTTTGGGAGTTACTGTTTCTGTGACGTTGCTACCGATAGATTTGCACAAAACGCTAATTAAAGTTTGGTAATTTAAGTAGATTATAAGTCACTGACTGGTGATGAACTTGAAATTAGACTGCTTCTTGTGCTAGGAAAGTAGCATTAACATAGAGGTGCGTCTTCATTGCATTGCAGGAATAGAATAATCAAAGAGCTGAAAGGTCCTTTGTTACTTTTGCTATTTTATGCCACTTTTTTTAAGGTATTTGGGGATTATTTGTCTATTTTGTACATACAGAAACCAGACTTTAGGTCTTTCTCTCCCTTATTTTTTTATTTCTCCCAGCAAGAGATGAAAAACTCCTTTCAAAAATTGGGTGACTTTAAGTCAAATACTGAGTTCAAGACTGCACCTTAAAAATGGGTGAATTGAGATCTCACACGTACATTAAGATTTGCATGCAAATCTCTTTTGAAAAAGCACTGCCCTCACTGACCATCAGAATATAATAATTATGGCATAAAGTATATTTTTTTAGTTTGGTTGTGTTGAATTTTTAGGTGGACAACAGGCTGTTCAGTCAAACACAAACAAACAAAATAAAGCAGGCCCCGATCTCCCGAAGCATCTCAAGTTGAAATCTCAACTCAAATTGAGATTTTACTCAAATCAGAGTCTTAATTTGAGATAAATATGGCGCTCGAGCTCTCGAAATTTTATTGTAATAAACTCAGAATAATGTTTTTGTTTTGTTATATCAATTTAGAGTACAATCTCGCACGGGAACTATCTCAAACGATAAGTGACATATTTTAAGTTGAGATTGAGCTCAAATTGAGATGTTTCGGGAGATCGGCCCCAGATGTATCTGACCTTAAAGGATCAAACCCACATAGTTTATAACCTTGTGTTTCTAAACATACATAAAAACCTATAACCCTAGTGCAGTTCTGTTTTTTAGGGTAGAAAAAGTTGAAAGTCTTTATATTTATAGCAGATTAATTCCTGTTTATTGTACCAACAGGTTCCATTACTCCTACATCAACATGATTATCAAATGATTAAAATGTAACAAAAGTATTATCGTTATTTTATGATACTGCCATCATACAGAGCATGGAAGTTCGAGGCCCGTAGTCACGCTGAGGCACACCATGCTTCTTTCCTTGGTGAAAATTTGAGAAATTATTACCAAAATAAGCATGCCTTTACAAAATACCTCAAATATCATAAAATATATAAAATATTTGCCCAGAGCTGCAGATAAGGTTTTAGTTAATTGGGTATTTTACCCCCGAGTTTCAATTTTGATTGGGTTTTGACAAATTTTAATTGGGTATTTAATAAAACTCAAAAGGTAAATAAGCTTTTATGTACTATTTTTCACTATAACTTCCTTTTTATGCCCCCGTATCGATAGATCGGGAGGCATATAGTGATTCACCTGTCCGTCCGTTCGTCCGTCCGTCCTGGTTAACCCAAATTGACCGTTTCTTCTAGCATCATTATGACTTGCTACAAAGCTTCCAAACTTGCATGGATGTTGTATATGAACACTCTCCACACACCTGTATCACCTGACCCCATTTTGACCTTCACCTTGACCTAATTTTGGACTTAGACTTATTTATGGACAAGGCTTCCAAAGGGGGCATAAGCGTTTATTGAACGCAGTCTTGTTTATTTGGGTATTTTAAATTGCTTTTGCTTTTTCTTACTCCCTTCTCTCAAAATCTATTGGGTTTTTAAGAAAATTAATTGGGTAATTACCCCAATACGCAGCTTATCTGTAGCTCTGTTTGCCTCAAATATACCTTAGAAAATGTTTGCTATGGGGCCTATTTGTCTCTGGATACAGCCCTGGAAGTATTGCTTTCTTTTCTCTTCCCCCTCTTCCAGCATGCTACCACAGGGCCCTGCTCACGACAGTGACAATTCTAGTTTGCAGTTACATGTATTGGTTGTAAGATATACTAATATTAAATTTATAAGGTGAAAACCAACTGACTTAAATTTAACTTAGGTACCAAATTTAATCCTATGAAACAAGCCTGTATACAAAAAATAAACATTTACATCCCCAATGTTTTCATAAAAAAAATATTGTTTCAAATTGGGCAATAAAATATTTTGGGTAGGGTGCCTTTTTATCGGGTAGGTAGGGGATTGGGAAACAAACAATATTTTATTTTAGGCCTAAAAATGAAGCCGTGCATCTGAAAGCATTGCAAAAATATATTGCTGGCTCAGAATGAGAAGGTCACAAGTGCGACTCTTACGACCTTATAAGACTTATGCATATTTAAAATCTGCACCACAAGGCTATAAAATTCATGTGAGCCTATTTTCATGAAAATCGGTAATGGTCATGCTGACCAAACTGAAGTTGACAAAGCTCGTTTTTCCACAAGTAAAGAATAGTTTTCAGACACTTTTCTTGTTTTCTCAAAATATCTATTTTGTACTTACGACCTTCTCATTCTAAGCCAGCGTTATGTAGAACAGAATTATGTATTAAAATGAACATATGTTTTCTGTTGTTAATTATAGAAATGGCTATAATAATTTGTAACATGTTACCATTGTTCTAATATTTGTGTTACATTCAGAAATTCTCAGTTTTTATGTGTTTGCTCATTCGACACCTGAATCTAAAAATTCAAGATTGAATTATGATTATATAAATTGTTACTTTTATTTTTCGTGTAAATTCGGGTTTTACGATTATTTTTTTATGTCAAGAATTTAACTTGTAAAAATCCATTTTATTTTGCAGCGGACGATAATGGGAAATTCTGCAAAAAAATCCAATAATGCAATACCACAAGAAACAGTAAGTACCTCATAATACAAACGAATCGTTTACATGTACATACATACATATATTACAATCTATTTTGGCATTGGGTGACAAATACTATTGGTAATTATGCAAGTTAAAAAACACTGTATTAAAAATCCATGCTTTTTGCTTAAATAATTTTTGCTGAACAGATTTTAACCAATTTTAGAATATAATTACCTACAGTTTGAGCCAATAAAAATGCCAATCTGTGGCGGCTAAATGCTACATTTAATCATTAAACTTTTACTCTCAGCTGGCGTGACGTTAGTGGCGCGAATTTCTATTGCTCCGCCCTTTTTAATCATTAAAAAATCACTTGATATATATGTTCTAACTATTTGACATTTAACTTCAACAATATAATGTGTAGCAGCATGTACTTTCTAAGATTAAGTGCTTTGACCCTAATTGCTTCTGACTTGTTTTAAAAGAATTGAGCTCCCATAAAACTCATGATATTAACTCCTTTCACCAGTTTTAAAATAATTTAGTGCCATAAAACTCATTTTCACCAGACTGGTTCTAAAACTTTCAGTCCAGTAATCAGATCAATATTTCTGGTGTTTGATAATCAGTCTGCCTGGTCATCTGAGCTCCATGTTTTCAGTTTTCACTGCGGAGAGTAGCAGAGAGAGCACAGAGGCATACACATACATGTGATAGCACACAGAGGTTAAACTTCTGTGGAAAACTGTGGAAAAAAACCTGGAGACTTGTTCTGTGTTAGCATCATTGCATCCACTTATCACACGGAGCACTGTATTCTACATGTTGGTTGTAGTGAGTCGCAGCCACTGTGTTTATTATACCTTACAGTAAATCATACTGTGAGAGATTTAATGGATTAAAAGTTCTATTGCATGCAGTGCCAGTGAATAGAATCAGTGACTCTGAGATTTTAAAACTGCTATATGTGTATGTGTCATTTGAATTCAAATTATTCAATAACTGTGTGATAAATTTTTTCTGGAATTTATTTGAAAATCAGTGAACAAGTCTTATAGATTCTACATGAACTTGTGAACATTTTCTTGACATTTATACATTGATAATATATTTATAGATTGTAGATTCTATTTCTTCGTTACTGTTGACACATTTATTGTGTTTATTTTTCCGACAGATCTGTGGAATACTGGGGGATTAAATAACTCACGAATATTTCAAGGTAAGTCAATTAATTATTCACGGTAAGTTATTTCATTTATACATGTACATGTTTCAATTTTTGTCATACTATGCAATCATGTAATTGGTTGAAAAGAATCGTGTTTTTAGTGCCAACCGTCATCTTAATCGACTTGCAAGGTAAGGTCTGGACTACCATATATTTATTAATATGGTACATGTTATATTATGTATACTGGATTTTAAAATTTTCGCTGTATATTGACATCATCTCCATTTCGCAATTACCTTGAACATTGGGAAATTAATATAATTTTCATGAATATTTAGTGTTGTTTTACAGTAGAATTATTTGTAGTACCTTCTACTGAGGAATTGTTAGGATATGCAAGGGTCCCATTTCATCTCAGAAACATAATGCTATAGCCCGAAAAACTTAACTTGGTCCTCGACCTATATGCATGAATATATTACACGCCTCTTGCATGAATTGTTGGTGATTAAGATAAGAACACATCATACAAATTTGTTATAATCTCCGCATATGAAAACAAAACCCTGAAATAAATTATAGACAAATTAACAACAGTAAAATTATGCTTATAAAAGTTTTGAGGACCAGGTTAATTTATTTGAGCTATGGACACTGTATAATATGATTATATTATAATAAATTATATATATATACTGAATTGAAATGATGCATTATACTTCACGAATTAAGTTTGGTATAGTTGAACTTGGCACTGTTTCAATGTGAAGTGGACGGTTTCAGATTCTTATTCACACTATAGTACTGTTTTATCAAAGCACTTACGAAAATCTTTAAGTTACGTTCAAATTTGAACTCTTAATAATTCTTTAACAACTGCAAAATTGTGACGGATATGGTTTGTAGGAGTTCATTAACTGATCATTATTATACCCCCAGATACATAGTATATGGGGGCTATATTGGAGTCATGCTTGAGGTTGGTTGGTCTGTTGGTTGGTTGGTTGGTCCGTGCAAATTTTGTCCGCGCTATTTCTCTGTAACCCTTGGTCGGATTTCATTGAAACATTGCATGACTGATCAGTACCAAGTCTAGTTGTGCATATCGTGGCCGACGCACGTTAATCGAATCAATTTTAAGGTAGTTATGGCACTTTGTGTTTTTCACTTATAAATTTTATCCGCGCTATTTCTCTGTAACCAATGGTCGAATTTCAAAGAACCTGTGCATCAATGATAAGTACTAAGTCTATTTTTGCATGTGGTCGACACACACTTTGTTTTTTTACACATATGAATTTTGTCTGCGCTATTTCTCAGCAACCAATGGTTGAATTTCAACAAAACTTTGCATGAATGATCAGTACCAAGTCTAGTTGTGCATATCTGACTGTGTCAAGCAGTTTCTGGGGGTATTCATCACAATTAGTGATATTTCTTGTTAGTATTGCTCCTCCATTTACAACACTTTCAATGTAAACGAATTATAAGGAATTTAAATTTGATCGTAAGTTTATGATTTCCGTATGTGCTTTTATAAAACAGAACCCTGGTATTCATTCCTTAAGCTTGGAATATGTTTTCCATGCCTTGACACTGCCGCCACCCTCTCTTGGTCCAACATTACCGTACATTCAGATTTCAATCATTACTAGTCAGTATTCATTGCTTCCAGTCACTCGGTTTCATCTGATGTGATTTTCTTCATTAAGTATTGTCACGCAAGTTAATTAACAATTTACAACACAAATTTTTCCGAATCAATCTGTAGTTGTCTAAGTCAAGACTTTTCATTGCATGCCAACACTGATTAGTTCTCGTAAAAAACATTGATGTTTTCTGTTGATTCAACATTTTGTTGGTTACATATAACACCGAATGCGGTGATCAAAGTTTAAAAATGCATGGGCTTGTCTTGCGTGATTTCGGTGTCTTAAATCGTTTCATCTGTTTTTGCCAGTAAAGTTTTCATATAGGCCATGCTTTTTTATGTTTAATTATGATTAGCACAGAATTTGTTCAAATGGTATTGATTATTAATAAATGTTTGTATCCTGATGGATTGGAAGGTAGATTTATGCTGGTATACTCTAGCTTTTTCCCAGTTCCAATGTTTTAAAGTTTTTGTTCGTTCATCTTTAATCAACCAACCTTGTACATCCAAAACACCTATTATGCCATTCTGTCACAAGATCATGACCTAGCTTACAAAACCTACACCATTCTGTTGCAGGATCTGGTGATGTCTTTGCTGGAAAAACCTATGCATTTCTCTCCCATGATCATGTCCTAGCTACAGGTAGCAGTACCAACACTATTCTATCACTAGATCATAAACTGTCTATCGAAACCTATGCCCCTCTGTTAAAAGATATAATTTCCTAATTTGTGAAACCTACACCATTCTGTCACTTTAAGGTCATGTCCTTGCTAGCAAAACCTATACCATTCTGTTACATTAAGGTCATGTCCTTGCTAGCAAAACCTATACCATTCTGTCACATTTAGGTCATGTCCTTGCTAGTACAACCTACACCATTCTGTCACATTAAGGTCATGTCCTCGCTAGCAAAACCTACCCCATCCTGTTAAAAGATCAAGGTAACTTCCAGGCTAGTGAAATCGTTACCTTTCTGTCACAGGATCATATAATTATTTAGCTTGTAAAACCTACCCCATTCTGTCACATGGCCATGACCTTGTTAGAAAACTTACAATAAATTTAGCATGTATTTCCTTGAATCTATTAGAGCCCAGGTGGTCTAGTATCAGGTATGAAATGCTGGTGTCAGTACTGGAAACAAGACACTGCTGTTTAAGTGTCAATTTTCTTAATCTGCCGAAAATTACGAATCATTGATCTCAGGTGTTTTTAAGATAAATTCTTGCTGTGTTGCAACTATATATGTTTTGTTTACTAGTTGAATATCATATGAAGGTGTCATACTATGAATGTTACGCAACTCTTGGATTTTAAAAAAGCCAATGAGGCTGACAAGTTTGAAGTTAATGTGTCTGTTGACACAGAGCTGTTGGGATGAATTTTGTTCTTATCTATTTTCTCTGTACAACCTAAAAATATTTTCCCCTGCAAGGTGCACCAGGGTTTGAATCCCGATACACCGCTTGTCAGTTCAATGAGAGAATTGTTCTGTTTTCATATGGCTCTGATGGAACTGAAAACCAATGTAACACTCAGGATATACGACATCTGAGTTCCTTCAGAGCGTGACATTGGTTTTCAGTTCCGTCAGAGCTATATGAAAATAGAACAATTCTCTCACGGAACTCATAAGCGGTGTATCGGGTATCATACCGTGTGCACTTTAACGTTAAAAGTGTGCCATTTTAAAAGACTCGATGGACTGTAATGTTTTAAAAACTATCCAAAGAAAGCAAATCAACCCAAAGAAAAAAAACCTCAAAAGAAAGCAAATCAATCCGAAGAAAGCAAATCAACCCAAAGAAAACAAATCGATCCAAAAGGAATGCAGAAGCATAGTTTTGAAAATGAAACAATACAAAATCCCTTGCTGTTTGGGTGATAAACTGAGCAGTGGATTTATAACAGCCTTACGTTTTACACTAAATTCATGGTTGCAATAGATTGGTTAATACATGTACCTTATTCATACATTGGTCAGCTCAGATTGTCTATGACAATACATGTAATCAGTTGTCATAGTTACAGCAACTGATAGCAACTGTTCAGTGTTGGATGCTGTCGGAGATGCTGAGAATGTCACAGGTGGGTATTGGTCAGTATTGACCTCTAATCATGTAGTATTAATTAGTAATTGATTATGTATCCTGACCACCTGATAACACAGTGATAACTGGACATGTTTATGAAGTCACAATTATCCTTAATTATCACTATCAGACTGATACAATCTTGGTTCAACCTATTGTTGGCTTAACAATTTGGTTCAACCAATTGTTGTCTCTAAATCAGCTAAGGTCAATCACTGGCATTGGTTCAACCTATTGTTGGCTCTCTTGTCTTGGTTCACCCTTTTGTTGGCTCATTTTTCTTGGTTCACCCTTTTGATGGCTCTTTTTGCTTGGTTCAACCTATTGTTGGCTCTCCCACTTCTGGTTTAACCTATTGTTGGCTCTCCAGTTTAGTTTTAAACTATTGTTAGCTGGCTCCAATCTGTCTCAAATTCAAAATCCTCCTGCTCCTAAATATTCTATTCATTATAATTCTTCAGGGTTTCTTCAAAGCATTTGATTGAAAATTCTAACCTTTAGTGCAAAAGAAGAATTCAACAGCAAGTGAAGAGGAAAATTTCACAAGTTTACAAATTGCAATGAATTATGCTCATCTGGAGTTTTTATTGGAGAAAGTTTAAAAAATTACATGTTCTGTGAAGCCTCCTCTTGGCTTCTCTAGCGTACAACAATTGATTTCAAGTCAATTTTATTGCTAGATGCATATTCAATAGCTGAAATTCTGGTTTTATTACATAATTTTAGAGAGTGTTAGAAAATTTGTTCAAAGAATGTAAATTAGTAAACGTGTATTCATTTATTGCCAGAAATCTCTTGACCAATTGAAGAAAACACTGAAAACTCCCCGCCAATGCTGCCCATTAATCCCAATGCTTTCACACATGACCACACTGTCTGACAGCCAAATGAGAAGAGAACTACTTTCGCAAACTTATCTCACAAAACACGGGACATCCTGGGTATTCCAATCCCGTACCCACCTGTATTGTACACGGACTGCAATCACTACACAATTAATGGTGGATCAGCTTGATCATTTGAGTATCTTTAAATTTTTAAATTCTTCTCAACAAATCTTGAACATTGTGAAAATACTTTTTTAACACCCTGTATTATGAAATAAAACCAAGCCAATCAATTTACACAGAGCATGATCACATGACAGGTTGTAATTCTGGGGGCTTGTTGGCCGGTCAATATTTCTAATATACGCAGACCTCTCAAAAGTCTTGGAGAATGCACCATTGATTGGTGGTACTTATCTGATTGGAATGCTGTGGTGAGAAGGGACGATGATAAAAACTTGTAAACTTGATTGAACACATTGATGGGGGACATTGAATAGAATATCATATAGAAGACATGAGGCCATACTGGTGCATTCTATGTTGGCAGACTGTGTACTGTTTTATCAAAGCACTAACGGAAATCTTTAACTTATATTCAAATTTAAATTCTTTTTATAATTGTTTAAGGTCTACAAGACTTAGTAGTGGTTAAGGGTTGTTCAATATTATTTACTGCTCAGTTAATGAACTTATACTAAGCGTATCTGCCTCAACTGTGTAGGTTTTAAAGAATAATTAAGAATTCAAATTTGAACATAAGCAGACTTCTGGAAAGTTGAAGAAATCAAAGCCTTTAAAATCTGCCAGTCTAATAAACAAACTTTCGGACACCGTACGGGAAGTTTACATACTAAACATCAATTGCGAAAGTTGGTATTGCAAAACTGAAGCATTCATGGTCATAGTCATGGTCATGGTCATAGTCATAGTCATAGTCATGGTCATAGTCATAGTCATCATCATAGTCATGGTCATAGTCATAGTCATCGTCATCATCATAGTCATGGTCATCATCATTGTCATGGTCATCATCATTGTCATCGCCATAGTCATGGTCATCGTCATACATCGTCATCGTCATGTTTTAACAATGTCATCAGTTACTGCCCGAAGGAAACAGCCTTTTCAGGACAACACTAGCTGCTACAAGAAAACGATTAAATGTTGCTTTGATAGGACTACTTGTAGCTCAATGGAAACAACTGCCTAAAGACAACAGAAAAAATAATATTTATAAAAAATAATGTCACTTAGACCATATTAACGGAGTTTAAAAATCTATAACATAATTGCGAAAACAGTCTAAGTGAAAAACTTGTTTGTTTATTTGATTACAAATGGTGCAAAAATACTTTATTTGCTATTTATGCAATTGTAATAAATAAAACACTATTTGAGGACAGAAAAAATAATATTTATAAAAATAATGTCACTTAGAGCTTATTAACTGAGTTTAAAAATCTATAAAATGATTGCGAAATTGGTCCTCTGCACTTGGACTGTTGTCGCATTAAAAACATTTGCCATTTCACTTAGACCTTTTGAATATTTTTACAATATATTCTAAATTTTATATTTTATGGAAACAATCTTTTCACAGAAGATGTGTATTAGGGTTTTGAATTGATTAATGTAAAGAATGGACTTTGTGAAAAAATGTCACTTAGACCGTTTTTTGCAATTATCCCTAGAGTTGCTCATCTAAGGTAATTCAACCATCAAAGCACAACAGTGACTGCTTTAAAAGTATATTGTTCAGTTGGTAATTAATTGTGATTGAATATTGAGTAATTGTTGTGTCTGTATATTACTGTAAGACAAGTGTATGTTATAGATGTAAGAGCTGTTACCATAGATATATATTATGAGCACAGATAACGAGAAGTTAATTAGCGAGGATGATAGGATTACATAAACCTTGTTACAGGAGATGCTGACATATACCAGGAACAAAGTATATCCTACAGGCTTGCTTTGTTAACTACACCTTGATCACGTACACGATCAAGTTACTAATGCATCATGACATGTACAGGGCAGTTACTGATAAGCCATTCTGTGGGGTGAATCAACGGTCTACTGTATTCAATGATATTTGTAATAACATGTATCAAGATTTTCTTGTTATCTTGTTATACCCTAGATTATATTGTTGAATTTGCTGAAGTCAACTTACTGAACTGTGTCCAGAAAATTTGCTGAAATTGGTTTAGAAATAAGGTAGGCAGGTTGGAAAAAATCTCACTGACCTTTGTAAAGTATAAAAAATAACAAACATAGAGATGCCGATAGAGCATTTAGGATCAGGACCAAATTTTCTGGTATAACTAATAATGATAATAACGACTTTATTTATTGTGGATTACATATTTGACAGTAATATCAATTTTCAATATGGTCCACTGAAAAAGAGAAACAGATTAATAACAACCTAATAAATAAACAACATAATAAACAACAACAATAAAAACATGCATGCATGTATATTTCGCCGGAGATAACTGTAGACTTATCAATAAACAAACATGCATAATATAAACACTGAAATGCCAAGTGACCACTTATTATCAGTGACGATTTAAGAGTCAATTAACTCAATTATTCTGGTCAGTCTTTTGTTTACAAAACATTTTGGACATAAACTTCTTATTAATTCATGTGTATGCATGTATCTTAGAGGACAAGGTATTAATTTCCTATGCGTTTTTTATCTGATTATTAAAATGCTGAAAACAATAAAACAAAACTATGTTTTGATAAAACATTGTTTGTATACAAGTGAATGACATAAATAACGAATTGTCAAAGTCGGGTACTAGAAACAAACCATTTATTACGCCTTGCACTTTACCTTGATTTTTGTTTCAATCTGAATTGTAAAAATAAATTATGGTTGTTTTTGTCTGCACCAACATACAGAAATATCTCAATCTATATAAAAATAAAATTTATGATTTCTCCTGTCTAGTTTAACATAATTTTTTTTCAAAATGTCTGTGCATACAGAAATATCTATATTATATGATAGGAAAGATTCGCTTACATGCAGGTACCATGGATTCTGTTCATTAAAACTAATTGAGGAAATAATGCAGTCTATTCACTGTTTAATGTAATTGTCTCTGGTAGACACATTAAACTAGAACGTTTCTGTTAGCTTCGGATAATGACTGTACCTTATTACAGAACTACCAAGATTTACAGGAAAGAATCGTGTCTGATTTAGATTATATGAATTTTTACTGATGTTTTAAGCTAGATTAAAAAAGATTTATTTTAACGCATGCAATTCGCACTCCTCAGACAGCACCTTTGTTTTATTTTGTCCCCTGAAAGTGTATTTTATTGAGATTATCAAAATCTACGATAATCTAGGAACTTATTTACCCTGGCCTAATTGACTTCTAATGATGGCTTGTTTAATGATTTTTTTAAAAACGATAAATTTGACAGACAATAAGAACAAGCGTGCCTTACTTCTCTGATTTACTTTCTCGAATTTCATACTAACTAGTTCTTCTTCATGAGGCTTGTAGTTTGCTGATTTTCGATATTTTCCACAATTTATCTAATCATCCTATGATGTTGAGGTCGGATAAATATTGTGAATAGTGCTAGAGTTATGACCCTTTGTGGGAGATATACTTATTTGTGTCAAAAACTCTCCTAGTTGCTTTAGGTACTCGGATGGATGTCAAGGTCACTGGACCCTGACTAGCACAGGTATATGGGGGATGTCAAGGTCATTGGAACCTGACTAGCACAGGTATATGGGGGATGTCAAGGTCATTGGAACCTGACTAGCACAGGTATATGGGGGATGTCAAGGTCATTGGAACCTGACTAGCACAGGTATATGGGGGATGTCAAGGTCACTGGAACCTGACTAGCACAGGTATATGGGGGATGTAAAGGTCATTGGAACCTGACTAGCACAGGTATATGGGGGATGTAAAGGTCATTGGAACCTGACTAGCACAGGTATATAGGGGATGTCAAGGTCATTGGAACCTGACTAGCACAGGTATATAGGGGATGTCAAGGTCACTGGAATCTGACTAGCACAGGCATATTGGTGGTTGTCAAAGTCACTGGAATTTGTCTAGCACATTAAAAGTGCAGTCATTATCCCTTGTCATAAAGTTGCAAGTAGAAGTACATTTGTCACATGTGCCACACAGTCATAGATTAATCTTGATCTGACATTATCGGCATTGTTCGATATTGTTAATCAGTACAATCGCTGATGGTTATATCCTTTCCCAATTATATATGAATTATCTTGGTATATGATTTTGTTTAACTGCTAGTAGAAATGCCATGTGTCCATAAAGATTGGCACTCTAGGTGCATAGCTTGCATTTTATGGTTTTGCTCTTACATTTTAGTGATTTTGTCATATATTTTAGGAGCTAGTTATTTTTCTATGATCTTAGATGCTTGTCATATGTTGTGTATACAAATTAATGTTTTGTTACTTTATTTTATCTATTTTTAATCTCACCTCAGTGCTTGTACGGTGATCAAGTCATTTGCCAATGTCTGGCTGATGTTTCTCTTTGTGTGATTCGGTGTATTTGGTGTCAAACTCCTTGGGATCAGGTGTCAGGCTCCTTGGATCTGCATTCATGGTGTCAGGCTCCTAGGATCTGCATTCATGGTGTCAGGCTCCTTGGATCTGGTGTCAAGTTTCTGGGATCTGGTGTCAGGCTCTTGTGAACTGCAGGTGTCAGATTTCTGGCATCCAGTGTCATGCTCTTGGGATATGATGTCATGTTCCTGGGATATGGTGTCATGCTCCTATGAGTGGGATATGGTGCATCTGTCTTTGGGCTCCTGTAGCCCAGTTCTTTGAGTTTAAGATAGAATACTTGATTTTGTCTAATTACATGAATAAGAAAGAGCTTCAGCTTGCATTATTATTGTGATATTTATAATTGGTGCGAGGAGATAAATAAAGATAACTAATTATGACAAGATAGTTATCATGGATATCATTGATTCGTTACTCATCATTGATGACTTATATCTGCTCTTAGTGACCCACAACAAGATGTTGTTATATGAATTTTATTGTACAATTTGTATGATAATCAAGCATTTCCTAACCTACCCCAATGTCTACCCCTGAGGAACTGGATGGCACTTTACTGTAAATAAGCACCTGCGTTATGTAAAACAATGATATTACTACAGATAATAGATAATGTCTCGTAATTCACCTACTCATCCAGATACGGGTTTTTTACAGGTACTTAGTAGTTTTATCATTCCCTTGTATATTTATACTTGCAAGAGATGGGACGAGAACTAATCAACCCTTTATAACTTCGGGTACAATTTCTGGGTATATAAAATGCTAGAAATGAGGTTTGTTACTGTAATAGATTTTCATTGGCATAACTGATCGTAATGGAATAACATTTTGTGGTGATGTTTCCATTTCGTAATGTCATTCTGGTAATTGTTTAAGTGTGTGTACCATGTAGCCTCCAATTTTATGTCCTGGATGGTAATATATCGATGCATGCAAGCTGCATTGTTCAGCGTGAAACATATAACTGCAGTTTCTTCAGTGAAAACTTTTAAGCTGCATGGTTTCATTGTTAGCATATAGCCAGAAATTTCATGTTCTGGATGGTTCCTGTGCATTTAAATAAAGCTATGATTTATAAAAGCTGCATTAAAGCTGTGATAGGAGCCGGGCTAAAGGCAACACCGTCTTGGTATTGGTCACTAAAAACACAGCTACTGTGCTTAAAAAAAATTGATGCAAGCTGCAATGTTAAGCATGTTACCTGCGATCTGCAGTTTCTGCCTTGTTCACAGAAATCAGTAAATTTGATTTATAAATATATATGTATTCTTAATGGGTGATGGAGCTGTAACTAAGTTTTGGAACTTGCGACTCACCTCATACACCATTTGCTCAGTTATTGGCAATACAAAATGTATGTGCCAAACCTGTATAAGACCAAACCAGATCCTTGAGTAGGGGCGTAGCTAGAGGTATTTTAATGTGTACGCAAGAAGGCTAGGGGGGTCTGGGGGCATGCTCCGCCTGAAAAATTTTGTTCGCCAGACGTCTCTGGTCTATTCTGGGGTGTTTTTTGCATCATCTTTAACATTATTTTAACTGATAAAACCAGGTTTTTTGTGTATAGAGCTTTTTAAAAGTGTTTCTAAGAAATGCTGAAAATGCTAAAGGATTACCCCCCTTAGGGCTTAGGCATCAGTTTTTATTTCCTTTTTTCGATCATTTAATTTTTCACTTTTTGAGAAGCATGTGTACGCAGCTGCGTATTCTGCGTACAGGTAGCTACGCGCCTATTGAGGCTGTTGCTTAACCAAACCGCTACCAAGCGCTCGGTAGTGCTCTGCTATGAAACAGCTTGCTTAAAAAAAAGCGCTATAATGTAACATAGTGCAAATTTTATATGCTACTGGCGAGCGCTCGTGGATAGCAGACCGTTTTGTAGCAAAGCACTAACGAGCGCTACCGAGTGCTTAATTGTGTACGGACTGCTTTGGTAGCGCTCACCTAGCAAAATGTTAAGAAACAGTATGCTATCGGCGAGCACTGCTCTCTCGTAGTGTGTCATTGTATAAGAACGTTGCATGTAAGAATGGAAATGGCTTGGTTCGGCAACGGGCTCCTGGTAATCTGTGACATTTAATGCCTACAAAAATAAAATTTTAAGAGGTACTGTATTTAAAATCACTGATCTTTTAGGCATTAAATTTCATGAATTTTTGTAAAAATACTTTTTTGTGAGGTCGTAAATTTGTGGATCATAGAACATATTGAAAGGCCAAAAGCTTGTTCTGTAATTTGGAGGTCAAATAATCCTGTGGATTAGATTTTGTGGCCAAGTAAACTCAACGACTAAATTAAGGTAATTTTATACCCCAAGGAAAATAATGACTTTACTGTATTCAGAACTTATTGCCCTTTAAAATATCAGATGTAAGCTAAAAACTTCAAAAAACAACTACAAAGAATTTGAAATAATTTATTAAATCAGCATATAATCCACCGCAACCTATAAAACCCCCTCTTGCAGACTGAAGTTTGCCTTGTTACAAGGTTATAACAAGGCCCTAAGGCTAACATATATATTTTGTTACCTTGCTATAATAAAAGACTGAAGTTTGCCCTGTTACAAGGTTATAACAAGGCCCTAAGGCTAACATGTTACTGTAGCAAAGTTAAATGCGTGTGAAACATTTCTTTGAACTACTGTAAAAATCTCTTTCGTGGGCCTTAAATTTCATGGATTTTGGTCAAATGAAATTGTAATTTCCTGTGGTCATAATTTCTTGGACTTGGAGCTCATTGCAATTGGCAAATCTAGCCAGGAAAAAACTGATGACTATGCACTTTTGACTATCTCAATCAACTGTAACATACAAATAAACATTTATAAATCAAAACCAAAAACTTACAAGCAAATTTAATAGTAATTGTGGTAAAAAAATCTGGTGAGAAAATGAGAAAATAGTTGGTTTGGCCCCCTGATACAAAAATAGCTGGTTGGATCCTCCTTAGAAAAGTTGCTATATCTGTGCATTAATCCACTTAATTATGCTTTAGAAAACATTCCCTGAAACATAACATATACTAAGGCCACATACTAACAAGAATGTTACTGTATATCATATATATACATTCTTTATTAAAATCTAGTCGCTTCTGTTTTTGCCTGAACTCTCTTTCTAATGAATCCATGGTATCTATATACTGAATGTTTGTACAGGGGAATATGAGATCTGTTTTGACTTTTACCTTGATTTTCTACTCAGACCTACCCTGTAAACATGTTAGAGTCTGGGAACAATGTACCAATCTTGATATTGTAAATACAGGGTAACCTATCTGCTTAATGACAAAATTGATTACTGATTCCTGAAGTATATAAACGGCTTTGATGTCTGATTTAAATGCTTTTAACACTATTAATTTCAATGGTTTCTAAATCAGACAAATATTGTTAGGTTTTATTGGTGAGTTTGTGTGAATCATTCAAGTTTGATGGGTTGTTGGTAGAGTCTGATTCTTGGGTGGATAATTAATTGTTTAAATTCTTTGGTTTACATGTTCATGCTAAGAATATTCAACTGGCAACCTTTGGAGCTCAATTTCACCAAGGCTTAAGCTTGTTAGATGCTTTGACATTCAACCTGTAGTCTCAGTCTGACATGGCTAGCTTTCTTTGACATTCAACCTTTAGTTTCAGCCTGGCATGGCTAGCTCGCTTTGACATTCAACTTGCAACATTCAGAGTCTGATCTCACTGAGGCCTAGAAGCTTGCTAGATACTAAACTGGCACCGATAATAACAAATCAGACAGGTATCAATTAGAAGGCAGCACTCAACATACACAGTAGAGCACAAAAAGCACAAAATGTCTGCATGAAAGTGACTTTTGATTCAGAGCCATCGTGGCTAGCTCAGATGAACTAGTGCTAGCCTGTCATCTGTGTTAATATAGCTGGATTTAGTGTATATGGTAGGTTAATTGTTCTGCCATGACTTCGGCTATGTCCTCCATGTGTGGAGAATTTGTCAGTTGAAGTGCTCCACATGTGGAGAAGTTGTCAGTTGAAGTCCTCCACATGTGGAGAAGTTGTCAGTTGAAGCCCTCCATGTGTGGAGAATTTGTCCGTTGAAGTCCTCCATGTGTGGAGAAGTTGTCAGTTGAAGTCCTCCATGTGTGGAGAATTTGTCAGTTAAATTCCTCCACATGTGGAGAAGTTGTCAGTTAAATTCCTCCACATGTGGAGAAGTTGTCAGTTGAAGTCCTCCATGTGTGGAGAAGTTGTCAGTTGTTTGTGGAAGGGTAGTTTTTACTGGTTGATAATCAATTCCAAGAAAAACTGGTTACCGTAGGTCAAAACAGATTTTTGTCATTTGTAAGTCAATTAGACTTTATAAGAAATTTTATTCTTCGATCATTCCCTATTTAATTGTATAAAAACTTTGGTTGTTACTGTACAAATATAACTTCTCCTAACAAAATTATCAAGTTCTGGTATTCTGCTTTATTAATGATTATTTGGTTGATTTTTTTCAGCAATATGGTTTGTTTCACTGTGTATGTATTTTAGTCAGATGGGTGTAACACGTGTACCAACCTCATAGTAGTGGTCCGTCTCTGAGCTGAAGAAGATTTTTCATGTTTTTGTTTATTATTATAAATGTCTGTAAATTAAGTCGGGGTTGATTTGTTTATTTATACACTTAATGTATTACTAAGCATGGACAAAGGTGTGTCGTCTTGGACAGGGTTATATTTTACTTGGCAATGTATCTCTGTGTTGTTTAATGTTTTAATTTTTGCCATGATGATTGTTTCTGATGGTTACTTGGTGAAATCTGAAATTATCTTCAGTGATTTTTTTGCTTCTTTGGGTAAGGGTCCGGGTCCGTTCAGAGTGAGCGGTTAAGGGCCTTCACAGCCCTCTTGATACTTATTACTGTGACTCGAGTAACAAGTTAAGGGCCTGCACAGCCCTCTTGTTACTTATTACTGTGACTCGAGTTAGCAGTTTAGGGCCTTCACAGCCCTCTTGTTACTTTTTACTGTGACTCGAGTGAGCGGTTTAGGGCCTTCACAGCCCTCTAGTTACTTATTACTGTGACGTGAGTAAACAGTTTAGGGCCTTCACAGCCCTCTTGTTACTAATATTACTCGTCTGTGACTGAAAGTTGTTTTCTTCAAGAAATTACTACACAGCCTATGACTAACTTACCATAATCATCGATATATACCCTTTTCACCCCTCGAAGATATTTTCAAGCTGTAATAATTTTATTTTTCTGTCTGGAGGCTTTAATTTAGTGACAATACTGAGTGGTGAATCATTCCCGAGAAGCTATATTTTATTTCTTATGCGTTGTCAGAATGATGTTTGTGGCAGTTACGTCTGCTGCTCCGTAATATTCCATATTTGAATGTAATTTCTTACTTACTTACCTATTCCCTGATGGTAATGTTGGGAATATAGACAATCCTACTCTCGTAAATAAAATGTTTTGTGCTATCAGCAACTTTTGAGTATAATATGATTGAACATTAATGTTGTCATTCTCAACATCTTGATATTAACATCTTTAATATCAACATCTTTATACCAACATCTTAATATCAACATCTTAATATCAACATCTTTATACTAACATCTTTATACCAACATCTTAATATCAACATCTTTATATCAACATCTTTATACTAACATCTTAATATCAACATCTTTATACCAACATCTTAATATCAACATCTTTATACCAATATCTTAATATTAACATCTTAATATCAACATCTTTATACTAACATCTTAATATCAACATCTTTATATCAATATCTTAATATCAACATCTTAATATCAACATCTTAATATCAACATCTTAATATCAACACCTTAATATCAACACCTTGATATCAACACCTTGATATCAACATCTTTATATCAACATCTTAATATCAACATCTTAATATCAACATCTTAATATCAACATCTTAATATCAACATCTTAATATCAACATCCAACATCTTTATACCAACATCTTTATACCAACATCTTAATATCAACATCTTTATATCAACATCTTAATATCAATATCTTTATACCAACATCTTTATACCAACATCTTAATATCAACATCTTTATATCAACATCTTAATATCAACATCTTTATACCAACATCTTTATACCAACATCTTTATACCAACATCTTTATACCAACATCTTAATATCAACATCTTTATATCAACATCTTAATATCAACATCTTTATACCAATATCTTAATATCAACATCTTAATATCAACATCTTAATATCAACATCTTAATATCAACATCTTAATATCAACATCCAACATCTTTATACCAACATCTTTATACCAACATCTTAATATCAACATCTTTATATCAACATCTTAATATCAATATCTTTATACCAACATCTTTATACCAACATCTTAATATCAACATCTTTATACCAACATCTTTATACCAACATCTTAATATCAACATCTTAATATTAACATCTTAAAATCAACATCTTAATTATAATCGAATCCTATAATAAAAAGTTCTTAAAGTACTTCTGTCCTTTAATTTACTAACCAAAATTAATGATATTTGCTTGATCCCCCCAAAAAAACCGTTGTAAATTATGTTAGAAAATTTTGTCTTGCGTAGGAAGACTGACTACGACTGATTGGTTTGTTGTGTTTTCTGGGTGATGGGAAGGGTAGTCAAGTTATTATTTTATGGGGGTGGTTGTGGAGTTATTATTTTATGGGGGTGGTTGTGGAGTTATTATTTTATGGGGCTGGGTGTGGAGTTATTATTTTATGGGGGCGGGTGTGGAGTTATTATTTTATAGGGGTAGGTGTGGTATGCAGGTTAGTATACCCCCATAAAACAAAGTTTGGAGGGGTGTAATATAGGAATGAGCTTGTCTGTCTGTCTGTCTGTCTGTCTGTCTGTCTGTCTGTCTGTCTGTCTGTCCGTCCGTCCGTCCGTCCGTCCGTCCGTCCGTCCGTCCGTCCGTCCGTCCGTCCGTCCGTCTGTCTGTCTGTTGTTCCGTCAAACTCAGCTATATACTGTGTGGCTCGATGGGTAAAGGTCTTTGTATGGTCTATGTAGCTTGATCCAACTTATATAACTCAAAATAATATCATGAAATAAAATGGTCTGCTAAAAAATTAGCAGTAATTTATTAACAAGGTTAGCTGAAAAATATCTGAAAGTGCTATGATTCGACTGGGCCAGAATACTATTAAATACTCAGATTTGGGTGTGATAATTATTTTGAAGAAAAAAATGCTCTTAATCTGAAGCATAACATTAAGCCTATGGGGCTAAATTTTATAGACTGCATAAAATAAAAAAAATACCGAAGTTTTATTGGCGACTAATTAAGTGCTATGTGCTTGGTATGCTCAGAGACTGCCACAGTTGTTACTGCTCTGCTTTTACTACATTATGCGTAATTTCTGGCATCTTAATACTTCCAGGAGGATTAAGCAAACTTCTTGTGCCCTTGGATTTATATTGGATGCAAAATACACCCGGATTATGCAAGTCTCTGATCTTGTTCCTTTATAGTTTTCTTTTCCTCTGGTGATTTTTTTGTATGCATGCATGAATCATAGAGGTCCTTTTTTGTGAGGATTTAATATTTTGTGGTGGTTGTTACTTAATACAGTAGTGCATGCACAGCGGCCAACCTGGAGCCTCTCCAGCTACATCCAGTGTCCTATGGTCAAATGTAGGAAAACCATATGGCTTGAAGAGGCGCCTGTGTTGTAATTATGGTGGCTTGTTTGGGGCACCTATGTCCTATGGTCTAATGTAGGCGAACCTGTGTCCTATGGTGAAGTGTAGGGGAATCTGTGTCCTATGGTGAAGTGTAGGGGAATCTGTGTCCTATGGTCAAGTGTAGGGGAACCTGTGTCCTATAGTCAAGTGTAGGGGAACCTGTGTCCTATAGTCAAGTGTAGGGGAACCTGTGTCCTATAGTCAAGTGTAGGGGAACCTGTGTCCTATGGTGAAGTGTAGGGGAACCTGTGTCCTATAGTCAAGTGTAGGGAACCTGTGTCCTATGGTGAAGTGTAGGGGAACCTGTGTCCTATGGTGAAGTGTAGGGAACCTGTGTCCTATGGTGAAGTGTAGGGGAACCTGTGTCCTATAGTCAAGTGTAGGGGAACCTGTGTCCTATAGTCAAGTGTAGGGAACCTGTGTCCTATAGTCAAGTGTAGGGGAACCTGTGTCCTATGGTGAAGTGTAGGGAACCTGTGTCCTATAGTCAAGTGTAGGGGAACCTGTGTCCTATGGTGAAGTGTAGGGGAACCTGTGTCCTATGGTGAAGTGTAGGGGAACCTGTGTCCTATGGTGAAGTGAAGGGGAACCTTTTGCCTATGGTACATGGCTTGTAGGGGCACCCATGACAAGGCAGACTATGAATGACTGAAATACTCATTCTGTTGACAAATGGATTTTTTATTACTTAATTATAGCTTAAAGGGACTGCCTCACATATTGGTGTATTGCAAAAATAAAATGAAATTGTCAAATATTCGCCTAATTTTGGTAAAGTTGCCTGTATATCCCATAACCAACCACACTGACATCTCAAATAACTTCAGAAACTTCTGCATTTTGTAGTTATTTAGTATTTTTACGTCAAAAATTCTATAGGGTACCCTATAGAATTAACACTACTATTACTTAAATTGCCTAAAATTTGTTCGCGTTTGATGAAAACAAAATCGAAAAACGAACCAAATACCTCACTGATGTTTACGCTGTAGTTTGTTGATGTTACAGTTCAATGAAGTGTGAATTACATAGTTCACAAGGCATGGTGGAAGGAAATTTCAAGAAAAAAATACTCAGTGGGCGATATCGAGAGTGGTTAAACTTGCTTATTTGCACCAAATCTCTCATAAAGCAACCGTCAGTGGCCTTCTATTACATCAATACTTGGTTAGGTTGGAAAATCACAATATACAAAATGTTTAGCCCAATCTGTGAGGCAGCCCCTTTAATTGGTTGCAAAAATTGTTGACACTTCGTTAGTACTGTCTGGCCATCTCCGTTGATGACTCTGGTCACATTTCAGTTCTGAAGGCCATTACTTTTGATAATTTTCTTAGTTTTGGTACAGACTGTTACTAAATGCTATTGATGCAATACCTTTAAAACAATGTCTGTAAGTCAGAAAGATCGGGTCAGAATTAACAAATGAATGTTGACATTTTAAGTGCAGAGAATCGGGTATTGCAAATTATAAGGACCGACTAGACACTAAATATTTACTATTTATCACTCAGTGAATGTCTGCTGTATCTTGATTACGGTTAATGTTTGTGATCAGGGTAAAATGTGGTGTTTGTGATCAGTGTCAAAGAAATGTTTGTGATCAGGGTCAATGTGGTGTTTGTGATCAGTGTCAATGAGATGTTTGTGATCAGGGTCAATGTGGTGTTTGTGATCAGCGTCAAAGAGATGTTTGTGATCAGGGTCAATGTGGTGTTTGTGATCAGCGTCAATGAGATGTTTGTGATCAGGGTCAATGAGATGTTTGTGATCAGCGTCAATGAGATGTTTGCGATCAGGGTCAATGATCAGGGTCAATGAGATATTGTGATCAGCATCAAAGAGATGTTTGTGATAAGGGTCAATGGGATGTTTGTGATCAGGGTAAAATGTGATGTTTGTGATCAGCGTCAAAGAGATGTTTGTGATCAGTGTCAATGTGGTGTTTGTGATCAAGGTCAATGAGATGTTTGTGTTCAGGGTCAATGTGCTGTTTGTGATCAAGGTCAATGAGATGTTGTTATCAGGGTCAATGTGGTGTTTGTGATCAGAATCAATGAGGTGTTTGTGATCAGTGCCAATGGGATGTTTGTGATCAGAATCAATGAGGTGTTTGTGATCAGGGTCAAAGAGATGTTTGTGATCAGGGTCTATGAGATGTTTTTGATCAGGGTCAATTAATTTTGTGTTAGTAATCAGGGTCAATGAGATGTTTGTGATCAAGTTTATTTTGAAAGAGTGTTTTTCCCATGTATAAAGTCTTGTTTGTGGGGTTTGTTTGCTTACTTCAGCTAAACACATTGACAAATTTCTTGACAGGGATCACTTGGTGGAAAAAACTGTGTCTTTGATAAATTCCTTCCTTTACTACCATAGACAAGTTCCAAATGCTTAGAAAGTTCAGCTGTTTATATGTTAAATGAAGATGTATGAATGTAGCTTTAAATAAATGATGATGTCAATTTGTCAACGTTATACGGCAGTTTCTGAATTCAGCTGTAAAATGCTGGTACGACGGTTTAGCTCTGAAGCTTCACGTTAATGCATGTTGGTTGTAGTGATGTAGATTAATGGAACATACTGATAGGTGTTTAGTTTGATACTTAGACAAAATGTTCGGAATGTCAGCAGCTTGAAATATTACTAGTGCAAAAAATGCTTGGTTTTATCAAAATCTCATCTATACTCAAATGAAAATGTCATGTTTTCCACTTTATTTTGTGATAGAATTGAAAGTGTAAGATAGGTAGAAAAATCACAGAGACATTTTATTGTTTACAAAGTTTATAGTGTTTAATCATGTTTCTTGTCCAATTTTCGTCAAGTTTTCCATTAGTTAGATATTTAAGTTTTGAATGATATGAAATAAAAATATCACCAAAATACATGTATTGACAAAAATTTCATGCTGCCATATATTTAATACTTGAATTTATTTTGTGTCCCACATACATACAATTGTGTAGCGGAGGAGACATATGGATTTTATGCTGGACCTCCATCTGGATGTCAAAAAGTTTGTCCACACTTGTTACTGGATGTCATTGAAACCTTACATGGAAAGTGAATACCAAGCCTATAGTTGTGCATGTTGTCAGGAATTTTAGTTTGGATGAACTATAGCCTGTTGTGGGAGACATGCATTGTTGTGTCAAAAACCTTTTCTAATTACTTTCCTGATTTTGTTGGGTTGTTAATTTATGGATTAAAAACTGGAAGGCAAGCTTATTGTTTCATATTTTAGAGGTATTTGACATTGACTGGGGATTTGATTATACATGCAGAGAAGAACATTTACACAAACTGAATAGTTATAATCCCGCATTAATATTAATGGTTTTATCCAATAAATTTCTTGTAAATTTAAACATTTCACTATTAGCTCTCCAAATTAGTGTAAATTCAATTCATCTAAAGAATCAATGAGAAGTTCTATGTTTATCTTGCTTTCCCTGATAGTTGCAAGTTGTTGATTGAGATGTGGACGAGCATTCAGTCTCAGGGGCATATGATCACATGATCTCTACCATGGTTGATCATGACATGGTCAACCATAACTCCTTACCATTATTTATTCATGGTATTTGATGGTTTACCATAGTAAAACATGAATGACCATCATAATCAATGAAAGCCCATGTGGACCAAGGTCCTCATTTCGCTTGAGAGGGGTCATTGAAAAATTATGCTCCCTCCCAACAACTATCATTGATGTATCGGTATATAAGTATCAATTGCATCTCCCATAAAACAAAGAGTGTAAAAGAATATTTTGATTGATTGTATGTACTTCAAAAGTGCATTATAAATATAATAAACATGCTGTGAGATTTATGTCATCCAAAAAACTAGATATTATTATTAAATTTGCATCTATATCCATTATGCAATGAGTTAATTCAATAATAGTTTTCCCTGGTTCCGTCATGACTTGTCAAGCAGACGCAGGAAGACGCAAGCAGACGCAGGAAGACGCAAGCAGACAGCAGGCAGACGCAGCAGGAGTACTGTCTCTGTCTCTCACACAGTACATAAACACATGCAAGGAATTCTACTACAAACATGTCTGCCATCCGGGAATCAAAATGGCATTTACATTAGTGTCATATCAGAATGGAAAAATGTTGATGGGGTATCCTATAGTGATATTTTGAGTGTTTATACTTATTTTCTTCCATTTAAAACTGACATGGAAATATTGTCATTAATTCCTGTGATGTTTTGTTAACTGTGAAATTTCGATGCTGATTGAGTAGCTAGTGAAAAAGCAGTCCTCTTTGTTTGTTAACATTCCAAAAAGTACCCTCACACTGTGAAAATCCCTTTCAGTCCCTGCATCTTGACCGCCATCCCTATTTGATGATAGATTGATTTTGTGCTCAGTAATTAAAGGACAGAGAAAGTTGTTCATCTGTAAACTTTCACAAGAAAAAGCAAACACTGCAGACAAAAATGAAGTGAGGTGAACTTGAAACAACAAGCCGCCGGGACATGGGAATTATATTTTTCCTGGTTATAATGTTGTTGGATTGTGTGCGGTCGGTCGTCATCTCCATACTGGTTATTGAAAATAATTGAGCAGTCACCTGACTCAGGGAGGCCAACATACACTTGCCCACTTTTCTAATTGGTCACCTTTCAAACCCCTATACATTTTACTGGGATCATAATGTTGGATGATATTTTGCATCTTAACACTTAATTCATTAAAAATGCTTACTTTTGCATGTGATTTTGAATTTTTAATGATTTATGTATTGAGTCAATACATCAAACGTATGTGCGCTAAATGTCATTAAATAATATGATTACAGTTAAAGACATTTCGGGTTTGAAAAGTGACCCATTAGAAAAGTGGTTGAGTGTAGAGATCACTCCCATCAGTTTTGAAGTTTGTTGTAAAGGTTGTTTGTTATCTTTTCGATTATGCAAACATGTGCAAAGACGTTTAATCAACATTAATTTCTTTCATAGGTCAATTGACCATACGCCACACCATAATTTCTTTCATAGGTCAATTGACATTACACCACACCACAAGATCGCGCCACCTTATTGTTGGTCAATTCAGTAACGTATGGTGAAGGCTTTCAAAATTATATATCCATGGATGAAAGTTTTCAGGCATATGCCTGAACTTCAGGTTTGGAGTGTACCAAAAAGTATGTTTTTTTACTTTATTTTCCTTATATAAATTGTCAATTTCTAAGGATTTCAGGTTTTTCAGAAATCTTAGCTTTCCCCCATGTATATCTATTGAACCGTGTGATTATAATTAACCTTGAAAATAGAAAGGTTATTAAATAATAGACAACTTGCGTAATTAAATCAAAATGATGATCAACACATGCATATTGAATGGCGTGAAGACAGTACCATGGAGTAAAGGGTTAAACACATAGAAAAATATGCATTATTTCTTAACGTAATTAACACATTTACTATTCAGCAACTTTTTAGGCCAAATGTTTTGTTTGAAAGTTGGCCTGCATTATATGGAAGTGTTGTTCAGTAAATCAGGATTGTCATAGAATAGTGGAGTACCCTGTTGTATGGTGTAACTGTTACAGATTGATATGTAGTACTATGTTGGTAGATTGATGATACCAGCCCTACTTTCAAGGACAGTTACCTGCAAACATGTTAAAAAATCACGGGGTTTTGTAGCTGATATAATCCTTCGTTGTACGCTTCGTTTGCGGCAAACAATACCCGTTTTTTCTGTTCTCAGTTCAAAATATGTACGGATGCACAGGTTTTACTGTTCACATTTTGTTTAATTACACCAATACACGCACACCACCTCCGGATATGGTAAGGCAAACTTGGTGCAAGTGACAAAAATGTTTTTTTAACATACCGTTTAACAA
Organism: Spisula solida; assembly: GCA_947247005.1. Classification (NCBI taxonomy): domain Eukaryota; kingdom Metazoa; phylum Mollusca; class Bivalvia; order Venerida; family Mactridae; genus Spisula; species Spisula solida. Next base: position 41,554,706 of record OX365948.1, on the reverse strand, counting down.
ATTACAGGTGCATACCAGATACGAAACGTGCATCATGTAATGTTTCCTTGAACGCAAGGCAGGTTTTATGATAGCATACAAACTCCCCCCCCTGGTGAAAATTCCATGAGCTGCACATTCATGATATATATGTTCATGAACTTAAAATGACTTTCTGTTCTTGAATAGATCATGAACAGAACATATTGTATGGCTCTGCATGGTCATGAACATATAATCATGTCATCATATGTTCATGAAGAGAAAGTCTCATCCTAAAGTTCATGAAAACAAAATTGATTGTTCATGAAGTACAAAAATGTTTCATGATTAAAATGTTTCTGATCATACTTAATGATCATGTTTATGAACAGTTCATGAAATGTTCATGAGCTAATGAACTTTATTCAGATAGCGTCTAGCTGCTCGGTAGCATAGAGTAGTTCTTGACTGTGTCTCAAACAGTTTGGATTTGATAAATGGGTTTATATGTTTTTGCACATGACATTGCATGCCCACAGTCAAATTGCCCTCCGCATGTGAAGAAGTTGTCAAATGCTTGGGGAAGTACAAAATTACTGGTAGATGAGTTATTTCAGACAAAAGGGTTTTAGTTTACTAGATACTGTTCATCATGAAAAGAAAATACTAAACTCAGTTGGGGCATCAGTATGTTAGAGGAAATAATACTATAGGTACGAAGAAAAAATGCAGAAAATTGTGTTTACAAGAAGAAAAAAATGTGAAAATTCTAGACTGGTTTTCGTCTATGTTGTATAGACATGAATTCTGTTGTCATTGATGCAATTTTTCAAATTCCAGTAATATTCTCTAGTGGTTCTTTCCCATGTAAATCAAATAAAATGTGATCTTTCCATTTCTTTACAACATTTTTCGGAGTCTTGGCGCAAAGGTAGAAAATCTTACAACTGGAAACAGAAACATTGAAATTATGAAGATGATTTATTGGTGAAGAGCTGTGGCCATGATCCAGGAGGATTTATTGGTGAAGAGCTGTGGCCATGATCCAGGAGAGTTTATTGGTGAAGAGCTGTGGCCATGATCCAGGAGGATTTATTGGTGAAGAGCTGTGGCCATGATCCAGGAGGGTTTATTGGTGAAGAGCTGTGGCCATGATCCAGGAGGGTTTATTGGTGAAGAGCTGTGGCCATGATCCAGGAGGGTTTATTGGTGAAGAGCTGTGGCCATGATCCAGGAGGATTTATTGGTGAAGAGCTGTGGCCATGATCCAGGAGGGTTTATTGGTGAAGAGCTGTGGCCATGATCCAGGAGGATTTATTGGTGAAGAGCTGTGGCCATTATCCAGGAGGGTTTATTGGTAAAGAGCTGTGGCCATGATCCAGGAGGATTTATTGGTGAAGAGCTGTGGTCATGATCCAGGAGGGTTTATTGGTGAAGAGCTGTGGCCATGATCCAGGAGGGTTTATTGGTGAAGAGCTGTGGCCATGATCCAGGAGGATTTATTGGTGATGAGCTGTGGCCATGATCCAGGAGGATTTATTGGTGAAGAGCTGTGGCCATGATCCAGGAGGATTTATTGGTGAAGAGCTGTGGCCATGATCCAGGAGTTATGTGTGCTGGATTTGTAACCCAATGATCCAGGTTTGAATCCTTGTCGTGGTCATGAAAATTTGACATCAATGTTGATTTTGCTCCACATGTAGTGAAGATGTAGGTCCCTGGTGGGACGCCTGCAATTAAATAGTACTCAACAGTCCAGAAAACTTGTTAGATGGTTCAGCCCCCCCCCACCCCCCTACGTTACAATAGAACTGAAAAGTGCTGAACCCAAATGAACTGGATTCAAGTGAAACAAACCACTTTATTTTACCTAGCATCTCTGGTACAGGAGAGAGAATGGAAGAGCAGAGAGTTGAGCAGACTCGGAGTAAGTGGAAGAACGTGTTACTATGATTGATGTATTACTGATGTAGCTAACATGACTCCCTCTTGAAGAGTTCACTGCAAGCCTGATGTTACAAATTAGACACATCAAGTTGCCTCTAAGTGCTTCTAATTAGTCAAGTGTGCTTTGTGTCTGGCCAATGTAAAGATAAAGGCGGCAAAATTGCTCTCTGTTTTTGAATTGAATGAAATATTTGCCAGGCATAGTTTCAGAAATGTTTCTGATTGTATGAAGCAGTTACTGGTTGTTAGCTGCAGAAAAATCTTTTAATTTAACAGTACAAAGTTAGGCTGACTAAAACATTTTTTGTTTCAAATCACCAGAAATTGTTACATGCATAGGAAGGGAGGGGTTTTTTTCTAAAAACTTTTTTACGCACAAGTATAAAAAGATAATGTCTCCTGAAATGCAAATAAAGTTGAGAAGCTGGAAGTATGGGTGGACTCGCATATAAACGAAGAATTTATTAGGTCAGTCTTCTCCCGGTCTTACTTAAATATTTAGGTGCAGATAATTGGAGCATTGTCTCAGTGTAATTTGTTTAAAGTTCTGTGGATTTTTTGTTCAAACAATTTTGCAAATATACATCATGTGTGACATGTTAAATTGTCTTACAGAGGAAATACAATGTGTGTTTGCATCATGTGTCGAGTTAATTACTTTGTTAATTGCATTTAAACAAGTTAGATTGCGCATGTAGTATCTCAGATCTTATTGGCTCAGTGCCAGGTCATGTGACTTAGTTCCGGGTCATGTGACTCAATTCCATGTCATGTGACTCAGTGCCAGGTCATGTGACTCAGTGCCGGGTCATGTGACTTAGTTATGTTATATCACTGTACATTACGAAAATTTCATTGCATTGTAGAAAAATGCATGGGTGCGGTGATTTTTTGGCTATTTTCTTTGCCGAATATAGGCCCTTTCCCAAAAATTCGTAATTTTCCGCAAAATGAATGCATATTTTCCCCCTTTTGTTCACGTTGGTTTAAAAGCAATTAACTAACCGTTATAATGGCTGTTTTCAAGTCAAAACAATAGATTTTCAAACTTGCAAAAGTTGTTGCTACGTTTGACTTGAATACTGTCTGTAGAAAGTAGCAAATTTAGCAAAGAAGAATTTTAACCAAAACAATCTTTTTTTAACGATTCCCTAATTCGCGCATTGTCATGTTAAAATTTTTCAATTTCATTTGTACAGGCTGTTTCATTTTTTCCAAGAAAAATCACTTTGGTGAGTGATAAAAACCCATCTTGAAGCACATAAAATTATATACTAGGCTGCATTAAGTTTATGATTCATTTATCTATAGGTGTATTTCTAGGTTATGCCTGTTTATGTACTTTAATCATAGAGTTTGTACAGTAAATCCCCTGTTTAGCTACCAAGTTGAAAATTTACCTATAGTATTATTTGAAATTTTTAAAGAGGTTTTAACCAATTTTTATGTTGAATGTTTTCCAAAAGACATGTGAGTTTGTTGAGTAAGATACCCATTCCAAAATTTGACTTTAATTACTTAATGGGGTTGTTTTTTCTGTAGTTTGTGATGTATGATAACATATTTAGATGTTTATCTATGTCAAGAATGGGAATTATTTATCTATGGAATGTGTACAGCTTTATGAGACAAATATTATCTGACGAGTGACACAATAATTCTGTTTTCATTACTTTACCATGTCTGTGTAACAAGACATTGACTAAGCAACCCTGCATTTCTGTCCTTGGCTGTGCTCAAAAAATGGTTTAAATAGAGAATTATAGGTTAGTGCCATAGATGAAAAAGTTTATCTGGCAAGGCGGAGGAATTTTTCCGGTGAGCCGTAGGCGATTCCGATAATTTCCACAGCCGAGCCGGATAACTCTGGACAACAGGGAAAATGCCAAAAACAAATTCCCTGCAGGGAAAAATCAGGGCATTTCAAAATTGGGCAAAAATCAGGAAATTATCAGGGAATTTTACAGAAATTGAAGGAAAAAATGTGTCTACTGGCAAATTCTCTTCATGACTTTATTCAATAGATGTATTTTCTCCAAACAAACTGTATTTATTATACAATAGGTATAAATATTAAGTTTGATGGTGTAGGTATGGCTCTAAGGGGATTTTGAAGGCCGTATTTTCAGCTGTATATGAGTCGCGAACACAATCATGGAAAATAACCTTTTCATGAGGGAAAAATCAGGGAAGTATCAAGGATTTTCATTTTCTGTGGGCCCCCCCCCCCCCCCTTAGTCCAAAAGACAAAACAAATATCACTGGCATTCCTGCGAATCCTACTGGGATGCAATTCGTGATTTTCTATTGGGTTCATAAAAATTTTCTTTGGAAAAAAAATGTATGTAATTTTTTGGTTGAAATCAGATGCTTTCAATTATGGTTTAATCAGATGTTTTAAAGACTATGTTAGCTGTCATCATAGCAGTAATTGTGACGTCATTGAAATACCAAACTGTCAGTTTAAACATAAGAAATAGATCGGCAATAAAATATTGTTACTCTTTTGAAATGCAAGCAAATGCAATTCAGGTGGCTTAAAACAATAATAAAGCCATCCAGAGTCATAGAAAATTTATCGGTTGTCCAATTTTGAGGTAAAACTATTCATCAATGGTTGGCATTAAGTAGCAATACTTATCAGCCCTACCTGACAATACAATGGCATCTTGGCTCTTATATTATGTGTTTGGTTTTTTTTTGCAGTATTATTTTAGCTTTGTGCAATATAATGATAATATAATCATCTTGCCTTGCTGCAATGGTGATGAGTGTATTGTATACCTTGCATGATTATTATAAATTTGACAGCCATCTTGAAAATATGGGTGTGTAATATATTATATAATTTTTAATAACAAACATATCTGTCTGTTCTTCTAGTTGCAGTGGGGTTAGGTTTTATACAATGGTTCGAAGGTATCTGTGAGACTCTAGCAAGACTATTATCACTGGTCAGGGGCCATGCTCAGTGGTCAGGGGGAATCATCAGGGACATGCTCAGCGGTCAGGGGGAATCATCAGGGACATGCTCAGTGGTCAGGGGGAATCATCAGGGACATGCTCAGCGGTCAGGGGGAATCATCAGGGACATGCTCAGTGGTCAGGGGGAATCATCAGGGACATGCTCAGTGGTCAGGGGGAATCATCAGGGACATGCTCAGCGGTCAGGGGGAATCATCAGGGACATGCTCAGCGGTCAGGGGGAATCATCAGGGACATGCTCAGTGGTCAGGGGGAATCATCAGGGACATGCTCAGTGGTCAGGGGGAATCATCAGGACCATGTTCAGTGGTCAGGGGGCATCATCAGGACCAAGCTAGGTCATTCAATGGGCGTTATCAGAGCCATGCTCGGTGTACAGGGGGCATTATCAGAGCCATGCTCAGTGTACAGGGGGCATTATCAGGGCCATGCTCAGTGTTCAGGGGGCATTATCAGAGCCATGCTCAGTGTACAGGGGGCATTATCAGGGCCATGCTCAGTGTACAGGGGGCATTATCAGGGCCATGCTCAGTGTACAGGGGGCATTATCAGAGCCATGCTCAATGTACAGGGGGCATTATCAGGGCCATGCTCAGTGTTCAGGGGGCATTATCGGGACCAAGCTTGGTCATGAGGGTGCATTATCAGGGCCATGCTCAGTGTTCAGGGGGCATTATCAGGGCCATGTTCAGTGGTCAGGGGGCATCATCAGGACCAAGCTAGGTCGTTCGATGGGCATTATCAGGGCTATACTCAGTGTTCAGGGGGCATTATCAGGGCTATACTCAGTGTTCAGGGGGCATTATCAGGGCTATACTCAGTGTTCAGGGGGCATTATCAGGACCATGTTCAGTGGTCAGGACAATGTTTGGTAGCCTAGGGGCCATGCTCGTGGTCAGGATAGATAATGTTTGCTTAGGTGCATGCCTGTTGCATAATTTACTTGCCAAACAATATTAATATGTAATTTTTCTGATTGATAAATAATCAAGTTGATTTGAACACGTAAAATAGTCCAGTGATTATTTGATTGGCAGGCATGGAGTATGTCAGGTTTTGGGTCTATAAAATGTAAATGAAATTGTCGGTAGACAAATTTATGATTCATTTCTAAACAAATCAATTGGAAAACATTGATTCCTAAAGTGTGCAACTCTCCTCACTATAAGTTCTAGTCAGGGTAGGAATTATTTGCATATTAGTTCTACAGGGTAGGAATTATTTGCATATTAGTTCTACAGGGTAGGAATTATTTGCATATTAGTTCTACAGGGTAAGAATTATTTGCATATTAGTTCTACAGGGTAGGAATTATTTGCATATTAGTTCTACAGGGTAAGAATTATTTGCATATTAGTTCTACAGGGTAAGAATTATTTGCATATTAGTTCTACAGTGTAGGAATTATTTGCATATTAGTTCTACAGGGTAGGAATTATTTGCATATTAGTTCTACAGGGTAGGAATTATTTGCATATTAGTTCTACAGGGTAAGAATTATTTGCTATATTTGGGTATACAGTAAAACCTCATAGAACCCAGAGCATCCCATAATGCCTCATAAAAGCTAACACCGGCTCCTGCACTGGAACCAACTGGCACCCAACACTATATAAACAACTTGCAGAAATAATAATATACCGCAACATAATTATGCAAACCAAACTTGCCCAGTTAGCTGAAGTCCTCACAAGAGTTCACAACCGCTGAACAAAACATGGAAGAAAATGGTCAAGCTAACAGCAGAGCACTTTAACCCTGGCTCAACCTTAGCCATTACAATCTACAGTAAAACCGTGTTTATTAGAACATGCCGTGTCCATTGGGACCCATGTAATCTAGTCCCCATTATATAAAAAAAATTTCATGTTCAACCTTGGAATTGAGCACAATTTGCTCCCTTAAGCGTTACAGTGCAACTGTTAAATCATCTGGGTACTGTTTTATCAAAGCACTTACGGAAATCTTAATTTTACGTTCAAAATTAAATTCTGTGTAATTATTTTACAAGTACAAAGTGTTGTAAATGGATATGAAATACTAATTATGATTCAGGTAATGAACACCTACTAATCATACCTGTCCGCTACGTGCAGTTGTTAAAGAATTATAAAGAATTTAGATTTGAACGCAAGTTTGAATTTTCTATAAGTGCTTTGATAAAACAGTAACTTTATCTCATATTTGACCTGAATACAAGGAAATTTAAGTCATAATACTACTTCTGAGCAGATTGGTACTTGCAGACTTTCATAGGTTATTGTCTAAATTAAATGCTTAAAATGGGATACATTGATTAATACCATGGGTAAACATTCATACCATACAAAAGAAAGAATATCACATGATCATGGTCTTGCATAAGGTTTTGGGCCTACTGGCCGCTTTTAGAGAAAGCTTTGAATGTAGATTGGCATAAACATGGGAGTACTCAGGCCTGGCCTCTTTCAAACAAGGCTTTGAATGTACATTTGCCAAAACATGAAGTTATGGTCATACTTGACCTATAGCATTCCAAGTTCCTGTGGAATTGCGTAACTTTCAGAAACTGTATCATTTTCTTGTCTAAAATATATCTACAAAATAATTATCTAGAAAATATTATTCTTACTGCAAGATTCGGAAATCGAAGTAATATGACTATTCCCATATGCGTGCTTAGTAGGAGATTAAACATATCTTATTTCCTTGCCTTGTGCAGTTCTTGCAAAAACCGGACTTATGCTTTGTTCAGGGGAAAGATAATTGGCTCCAAAATACCATTGTAGCCGTGCAACTTGAAGTTTATGACATTGTTAAGCCAAACTGTTTGTTTGATGGAGAATAAACAAGGTGGAGGATGAATAGAAATACTCTACTACAGACTTCCGCTCTGGATGGCACCACTGTTTATATCTCTAACTTGAAGAGTTTCAAACGAATCTTCTTTTAGAAAATCAATATAAATAGCATGCATGGTGCTCTCTAATGATATTAGATATGATATGTCATTAATGTTATGGATGATATTTGGAGAATGAGAGAGTAAACGTTGCATGATGCTCGTTCCTCGCTGTTGGCTTTTGTCTTTTCGTCATTATTTATATGGTGTTTTAATAATGTGCTGTGTCTTGAATTATGAAACAGTTGAATTATGATTTGGTTGACATATTATGTTGAACACAGTTCAACTCACATAAATGTTTTGCACAATTTCTCTGTTCTAGGTTGCACAATTACTTGGTTCTAGGTACCAAGTTAAGCCTGCACAATTACACTGTTTTAGGTGCAAGTTATATCCCTTGAACAATTATACTGTTTGTTGAAGACCACTTTGGCTTAGCATCTTCAATCTTCCTATACAGCTAGTAACTTCAATATATAGATACCATGCCACTAGATTGGTATTAATGCTTCTTAGTATAGGGGTACTTATTCCAAACCCAGTAAATACCCGAAAAAAAAATCTGATAGAATATTATAAAAAAATATCAAAGAAAAAACGCATTTGACTGGATTCGAACCATTGCATAGAATTACGTATATTGCAATTATGCAGATTCCATGCATTTAACGACCTACGCTATGAACTCTCATGAATGATACAAAGCTTATTTTAAATACATAAATTATGGTCATAGATGGTATGAGTAAATAAGAGCGTCCATTGGTCAATACATACATTTACCTATTCAGAAATGGAATATTCTGGGGGTTTTGACAGATATCTTTGAATCGACAGTAGTAGGTGTATTCTCAGACTTTCAGTAGTTCTGTTGTTGTTCATTGATTATTACTTTTCCCCTATTCCAGTGTAGCAATACCACATGGTTTTTGACTACAGTTCCAAGTAGAAATTTGTAAACATTGGAAAATAAAATAGACATAAGTGTTTTATTTCTTCATCGATTTCTATGAAATATACGCCACGCTAATGGGAACATTATTTGCTTTCCATGAAATATAAAATCTTTTTCAGCGGCTGTGCCGTTTTGTCCATTACCCTGTGAAACCGTGGAACGTGTAGGTTTCACAGGGTAATGGAAAAATCGGTAAAACTGCTGAAAAAGATCATATATTTCATGTAAAGCAAATAATTTCCCCCGTAGCGTGGCGTATATTTCATAGAAATCGATGAAGAAATAAAATACTTATGTCTATTTTATTTTCCAATGTTTACAAATTTCTTCTTGTAACTGTAGTCAAAAGTCAGGTGGTATTGCTACACTGTATTCCTTCAAAAAAGGGGCTATTATCATTGTTTTGCACATGCATTTCTGTCTGTCACAATAACCAAGAACTGCTTGGCCTGAAATCCCAAAACTTGGTATAGTTAGAAAGTTACATGGTCAGTGAATGACCTCTATTGAATAGGGCAAAGGTCAGGGTCACGGTAACTTTTAATGCCGATATGACTTATTGGATGCAAGAAGGGTAAGGAGGGGCATGCATGTCTGACTCACCAATCATGGTATAATTTTTTGAGAACTGCCAAATTTTAGTCAGACAAGGCTAATAGTCCACATTGTTGTAGAGGTTATTGACTGCAGATTTCGTACATTGAAAAAAACGATTGTCGAAATCAAATTAGCAATACTGATTAGGATGGAAACATTTAATGCAATTTAGGTGGTTAATCACCTAACATTATTAAAGCTTTTAGAGCAGATGTGTGTCACTGAGAACTATGTACTCTGGTATTCTGTAAGTCACAAAATATTAGAGTTATCTTTATTTCACAAATGGTAACAAACTTATTAATTTAACAAATTTATAAATTCAAAGTTGCTGGTTCTCGGACTTATCTTCAAGTTATAAAGTGAATTGAAATGCTAAGTTTAAACTTATTTTATTACCCAAATAAAAATGTTTAGCTTGACTTTTTGAAGAAAAGTCGAGCTTATAATTGTCATGATGGGATCATGTGCGTCTTTGTGTGTTGGTTAAGTTTTTTGTCACAGTCATTTTCTCAAAGACTGTTAATGGTATCCACTTGAAAGCAACATATAGTTATTCACCATCACAAGGACCCGGGAGTCCACAGTAACAAGGCTGGAATTAACCCTGTGACCTATATTTTATGGAGTTATCTGCCCTTGTTTCATCTTAAATTTGTTACTATCAAGTCAAAGATAGTCAAGCATCCAGCACTCATAGGCTGTGCTCTTGTTATGATTAAACATTGTACATTAATTAAGGATTTCACAAGGAATCTATTCGCAATGAACTCAATTCATGAATTGATGCGCAAATAAAAAATTGCGAAAACTTCACCCGACATAGAAAGGCATTGTAGATTTGATTGCATAATAGATGTTTGATAGTCACCGATGATTAAATATGTCAGATGATAATTACAGATATACTGCTTTCATGATTGCGGAATTTAGAGCAAATTGGAATTTAACGGTCTATGATAGTTTCTGTAAGTATTTAAATGTAAGTAAAAATCTTATCAGAAAACATACATTAATTCCAACTTATCATCACTTGAGGGAGTATCAGGGGGCAGGGTATTATAAACAACATTAGCAGTTTTCTTCACATTTTGTACAGAATATATCCTTTGCTTACATAACAAACTGTTGAAGGGAGTATAAATATTTATCTGTTATCACCATACTACAGCTGCTACTAAATACACCATTGCATGAGTGCATACAGTCTCGTGCATTACAGTCCAATTTTATACCTATTCAAGCTCTCATCAAAATAGCTGCATTTATGTTGATTTTTGTTCATATCTGCTGTGTTGAAAATAAACAGACCGGTACCTTTTGTCATTGTTAACATTGGTGGAGTATGTTTAATTTATTTAGCTACATTTTAAAGAGTCTGTGTTGTCTAAGTGCGCTTGTTCAAGATATGATTCCTCACTAATCGTTCAGAGATTTTCTCTCTCAGGTATTTTTGAATGGCTGAGATAATTATCAGAAACATCCTTGTTAAATGTATTTTAACTTTCAGAAGAAAATAAGTGTTCAGAATTGAATTTTATGTATTTTTTTGTTCAGAATAAGACAATTAAATAAATTGACTTGTTGTTGATTACATAATTTGTTTTTACATTCGTTAACTTGTTTATGTGGTTATTAAAATAGTAAAACGGTAGTTAACATAGTTAAATGGTTATATTTAGGCCTACTGCTTTTGCAAGTTTTGTGACAATTATAAGATTGAAATTCAAGCTTGGCGTAAAAGGGAAACTGAATTCTCTTCTCTGTCATACCCACGTGGCGATGGATGACATCAGGAATGAGGTATCGAGAGTGATTAATATAAGTTGGAAAAACTTGTTTCACAATCGTCCTTAAATAAATTCATGCTGTTTTTTATGTACCTTTGGCTTTTGCATGCTGTATTTATAGACAACTGTCCAGTGGTCTAGGTTTTAGAATTCAGAAAGAGAGTTTGTAGTAAATTGTTTGGTACTGAGATGCAACATTGGTTCGGACCAATCTCAAGATGGTGTTGCTGGGTAAACAAAAAGAATGAATCAGATAAGGAACCACTTGCAGTGCTCTACAAACACCACTGAACACAAATCTCCTTTAGTGATTGAGATACAGAGCATAATGCTCCTATCAATATTTTGCCCCAGGGGGAGCAGCAGACTGGGGGGAATTTTCCTTTTTTTGGGGTCTAATTCCCCAGGCAAGATGCTTTGTCTATCAAATGGCCCGCCATCTTTAAAATTGAATGGCTGTCTGCTTTTTTTGCGGGGTCTAATTTCCCTAATCCTGGGATCTAAAATCAGGTCAAAGTCTATTTACCAGAATCATTTGGCATCTCAAATTTTTCGTCTGTAGGGAAATTGTCTCCTGTCTAAAGCCTGGAGTATATGTGTTGATGTTTATATGACCATAATTACAAAAGGTAGTGTTTGGCAGTGTGGTAGCTGTCATAATGGTGATGGGTAGTATTTGGCTGTGTGGTAGCTGTCATAATGGTGATGCAAAACTTTCTCTGTTGATTCTGCTACTATAAGCTGTATTATGTGTTTAATATTTCTTGGTTAATTGCATATACATTTGACATCCTTATGAAAGCCATTGACTGCTGTTCTGGTTAGGGGCGTGATTGCTTTTACAATAAATCTCACTTTGGTACCCAACATTGACTTGCCAGAAATGTTAACTAACCATTCAAAGTATGCAGTAAGGACAGCTGGAAAAATGAGCTACATGTTCTTAATAATGTTTTCTAAGGTAATGTATAATTGCATTTCTGGCTTATATCCATCAGCAGATGGGCTTCCTGCTGGGTGGGGAACGCAAAAAGCTGGTGTTTCTCTCTCCGGTGAGACTGGTAATAAATAAGAAAGTTAAATACATGTCATGGGTAATGATTTGCCATGGAATGGACAGAACAAGGTATTAAGTCGGGCTCCCGCTGTTTCGCTACTCTTTCTTGTCTTAACTCTTCATAATGGAGGAGTTAATTGTACATTGTAGTTAGAGAGTATAGAGTTTTATTGTTTCCTCAGCTCAAGACTTGGGAATTGTGGTACCTGCATGCTGTCTATTAATGTTAGGCTTGAAAATTGTGGTACCAATTGATACAAATTTTCAAAAACATCAACATTTTGCCTTTGGACAGACACGGTGCCACCCCATGCACATGGCTAATCTAACCCAACCATATAATTATTTTGTTTTGAGTGTTTTAGATATCCACATTCTAGGCCATTACATAAGAAAGCCTCAACCGTGTATAATGACGGTACAAGAAAAGGACAAATTTTACACGCCGGCTCCGACTAGGATGTAGCTCGCTAAATTATGATCTAAATAGAAAAAACATCATTGAATCTTCCCTCTGTACGTGTAACAGTATCGAAAATGCATCACATTACTTACTCTACCGTCCTCTGTATACTCAACAAAGACAACAATTCCTGCAAAATCTTCTTTGTGCACCAACCATTAATAATCTCTTGTTTGGAGATGAAAATCTTAGCTCTACACAGAACGAAAACAACTTTCTAAGTGTTCAAAATTACATAATTTCTACAAAAAGATTTGACACTTAAACGACAGTAGACCATCATTTTGACAGTGTGTTTTCTTCACAACAGTCTCTTCTTCCTCCTGTCTATGCTTTCCTTACTTCTTCTCTTCCTTTATCTATCCTATTTCTATCCTGACAGTCACATACTCCGGATGTTACTATATTATGTAGATGACTGTATCCTATACAGATACATCAGATCACCTGAAGACCAAGCAATTCTACAACGAGATCTTGATGCCTTGGCAGAGTGGGAGAGAAAGTGGGGCATGGACTTTCACCCACAGAAATGTAGCTTCCTGAGAGTCACTAGAAGCCGCAAACCATTCCAGTACAACTACGTTTTGAAAGGCATCACTCTCCAACAAGATACCATCACCAAGTACTTGGGAGTAGATCTTCAATCCGACCTAGGCTGGACCTCACATATCAACAAAAAAATCAAGAAAGCAAATAGTATCCTTGGCTTCCTCAAAAGAAATCTCCAAAAAACTTCCGAACAAACGAAGACCAACGCATATTTTTCACTAGTACGACCGAACCTTGATTACTGCGCCACCATCTGGAATCCTCACCATCAATATCTCTCAAAAAACATCGAAATGGTACAACGGCGAGCTGCTAGATTTACAACAAACAGATTCAGAAATACAAGCAGCGTAACTGATATGATAGATCACCTGAATTGGGAAAGCCTAGAGTCGAGACGTCAGAAACAACAGCTCACGATGTTCTACAAGATCGTGCACAACGAAGTAGACATCCCACCTGACAAGTACCTCCAGACAGCCAGATCCATGCCTAGAGCCCCTCACACCAACAGATTTCTCCAACATCACACATCTACAGATACTTACAAATTCAGTTTCTTCCCACGGACCATCCCTGTGTGGAACAACTTACCAGCCCCTGTGGCTGAGGCTCCTTCTTTGACATCTTTCAAGAAGGAGCTCGATAAACTCTCATTCTAAGGGGATTACTTCGCTCAGATATGAAGTACAACCATGTGATAGGTGTTGAGCTATGTCAGCCGGGACTCAGTCCCTGTCACCGCCACGGAAGCTGGACAGGTCAAGTGCCTTGATGGTTGAAAAATATCTGAGCATATCTTTTCTTATATTTCTATCCTTTTCTATCATGCATATCTCCATCGGCTTGAACGAATCTATTATTCCATACCTTTTTCTATCACTCTCTTTCCTTTTCTATCTAAGCGCACCGTTAAATAATTGTCAAGTCTGACAGCTTAACGTATTATGTAGATGTAATTATTTTGTTATTTTGAAAAGGAGCGGGATTAATATAAGTTTCAAACACTTGTTTCCCAATCCTTTAACAATTGTAATTTATAATACACATGTTGTAAAATATTTTCAGAATAAAAACTGTTTAAACAAAGGTCATTACATTAATTGACAGTGGCAAAATAAAAAATATGATAATTCATTACTTTGCTGATGATTATTAACTAAAATCCCACGATTTAATAACATTATTTTCTATATGCATGCAGTACCATTGTTAAACCTAGTGACAGCTATATCTAGTTATTGGCATGTTCTGTTGTTCGCTGAAGACAATGCACATGCATATTTCTTCGACATTGTGTTTTATATTAACACCCAACGTATGATTATATAGCTAGGTACTGGAAGAGTTGTCCAATTTCTATAGAAGTTGTCAGTTGTCATGTTAATAAACAACTTGTACATGTGATAGAGCTTACAAGAATAAAAACTTACCTGCAAATATCTGCCAAAAGTCAAAGAGGTTGAATACAGGAGAGGGTAAGTGAAAGATGATTGTGTAGTGTGATAGAACATCGTGTCACGAAGCCTGCACGATTCACTATTTCTTGCTGTGGACAGTGTATCATGTCACGAAGCCTGCGCGATTCAGTATTACTTGCTGTGGACAGTATCATGTCACGAAGCCTGCGCGATTCAGTATTTCTTGCTGTGGACAGTGTATCATGTCGCGAAGCCTGCGTGATTCACTATTTCTTGCTGTGGACAGTGTATCATGTCGCAACGCCTGTGTGATTCACTATTTCTTGCTGTGGACAGTGTATCATGTCGCGAAGCCTGCGTGATTCACTATTTCTTTCTGTGAACTGTATCATGTCGCGAAGCCTGCGCGATTCACTATTTCTTGCTGTGGACAGTGTATCATGTCGCGAAGCCTGCGCGATTCACTTTTTCTTGCTGTGGACAGTGTATCATGTCGCTAAGCCTGCGTGATTCACTATTTCTTTCTGTGAACTGTATCATGTCGTGAAGCCTGCGCGATTCACTATTTCTTGCTGTGGACAGTGTATCATGTCGCGAAGCCTGCGCGATTCACTATTTCTTGCTGTGGACAGTGTATCATGTCTCGAAGCCTGCGCAATTCACTATTTCTTGCTGTTGACAGTGTATCATGTTGCGAAGCCTGCGCGATTCACTATTTCTTTCTGTGAACTGTATCGTGTCGCGAAGCCTGTGCGATTCACTATTTCATGCTGTGAACTGCATCATGTCGCAAAGCCTGCGCGATTCACTATTTCTTGCTGTTGACAGTGTATCTTGTCGCGAAGCCTGCGTGATTCATTATATCTTTCTGAGTACTGTATCATGTCGCGAAGCCTGCGCGATTCACTATTTCTTGCTGTGGACAGTGTATCATGTTGCGAAGCCTGCGCGATTCACTATTTCTTGCTGTGGACAGTGTATCATGTTGCGAAGCCTGCGCGATTCACTATTTCTTGCTGTTGACAGTGTATCATGTTGCGAAGCCTGCTCGATTCACTATTTCTTTCTGTGAACTGTATCGTGTCGCGAAGCCTGCGCAATTCACTATTTCTTGCTGTGGACAGTGTATCATGCAGCGAAGCCTGCGCAATTCACTATTTCTTACTGTGAACAGTGTATCATGTTGCGAAGCCTGCGTGATACACTATTTCTTTCTGTGAACTGTATCGTGTCGCGAAGCCTGCACAATTCACTATTTCTTTCTGTGGACAATGTTTCATGTTGCGAAGCCTGCGCGATTCACTATTTCTTGCTTTGAACTGTATGGGAAGGGCTGTAACTAAAGTTTGGTACTTGTGACTTAACCTTTTTACCCATGCATATCATATGTATATTTGTATGATAGAATTTATTATTGTATTTATTATTTGGGTAACAAAATATCTTTAAACTATTACGGCATGGTGAGGATGGTTCTTGGGATTGCGATACCTATCATGTGGCTAAGTGTGCATGATTCACTTGATCATGATATTGTGAATCCAGTAGATAAAGTCAAGGTGTGCCAAAGGCTTGTCAAGACTTGTCTAATCAAACAATTGCTGTGATTTCAATAGATGCTGTGTGCCAATTTAGTAAACAGTTAAATGGTTCCTATCACAGTGTGTAATAATAACAGATATATTCTCTGTGTCTAGTCTAGTTTGATTTCCTTAAAGTTGTCATAGAGAATGTTGTTTGGATACAAACAAACTATCTTTTAAAAAATAGTGTCTGACATGAAAAATACTTGGAATTGTTTAATTTCAACAATTTAAGCCAGACACATTTTTATAGTTCCCCCAATTTTATCAGCAAAGTCTATGTTGTTGTTAATAATGTAATAATCCTGTGTTGTTAGAAGATATATACTCAGAGATTTACGGCTTACCACTAGAAACAAATGGTTGTATAACTTACAAGTATAAGAGGTGAGCCTGTATGTCTAAGACAGGAGACTAATGTATCAGAGGTAAGCTGTGTGACTTATACCAGCTGAAGTAGTTATCCTGTTTGACAGGTATTTGTTCGGCATGCTGGTCCACATTCTTAACAAGACTTGTTTAGAAATCAGACTCAAGCTTTCTCATGTGGTTTTGTCATTTATAAAGATGCAAATGTACTGAGTCTTTCAAAGAACACTGAATGAAAAATGTATATTTTTGTCGGGTTTTGGTGGAACAAAGGTCTGTCTTTAGCACTGTGGTACATTAACTAGATTGTGCTAGTAATTTTGATAACTTTATTATACAACTTTGCCTTCTGAAGTTTGTAAATTTTAGAGAACTTGAGTATACTTGAAATGAGTAAAAGTCATTATGAAAGCAAACAGACCAAAATACCATTAAAACCTAGGGTAAAAAAGTATGATTTACTGATCAAGCCCTGGAATCACATTTTTCACTGCCTCATGGGAATGGCTTTCGGTATCGTTTTGGAATCGTTTGATTTATGAATTCACCATATTTGGTATTAATCTCATTAAAGATCTTGTATTAGTAAAAATGTGTTTCCATTGCCTAAGCTTGAATAATTAACTGATTTTATAATGGTGTGTTAATTGCAGAGTGTTGACGCTGGAGCTCAGGTTTCTGTTTGTGACAATAATAGCTGCAGATAAAACATCACTTTGAAGTTGTGCAAGTCCCTGATGTATTTCATTGTTTTAATCTGGGCGAGGTTTACATTCTTGCACTGTGTTATCAGGCTGCGCTTAACTAGAGAGCCTGTGGACATGCTTTATGTTCTAGTAATTGGGTGCATTGATTACTTTCATACTTCAGGTGTCAGTATGTGGCTCAAAGAATATACCTTCTGTAAATCACTTTATATTCGCATGTACTTCAAATAATTTGCGAATTTTGGTAAAAAACTTATATTGCGAATTAATGAAATCTTAGTTAATTTTAATTGTTGCTCCATCTGCCTGTGTTTAACTCCCATTATCAACTTTTGTTGCTCCGTCTGCCTGTGTTTAACTCCCATTATCAACTATTGATGCTCCGTCTGCATGTGTTTGACTCCATTATCAACTATTGATGCTCCGTCTGCATGTGTTTGACTCCATTATCAACTATTGATGCTCCATCTGCCTGTGTTTAACTCCCATCATCAACTATTGTTGCTCCGTCTGCATGTGTTTGACTCCCATTATCAACTATTGATGCTCCGTCTGCCTGTGTTTAACTCCCATTATCAACTATTGTTGCTCCGTCTGCCTGTGTTTGACTCATTGACCATGTTTTGTAGATGCAGTCAGCCAGTGTTTGACTTATTCCGTGACTTGCTGACATGTTATGTACCTTTTTCTATATATTACATGTATATTGCCTGAATGTCTCCAGAAATCCTAATACAGATTAGCCGATGCTTTGAATGTACAGATAATGGAAGCTTCTTTATGAAAAGCGGTAAGCTTTATAGTGCTGACTTCAATCTAATGCTCTATTAGAAATATAATCGGCTTATAAGCCATTATTGGATTGTAGGATATCTTGATTTTTGTTGTTGATTTAATTAATGAGTAAAAGAGGTCAAGTCAATAGCTTCATCATCTACTTGTGTGATATTCTTACAATTTACCGACTACTCCTACTAATGCTTATAAATGGTTGTAAAGACTGCATGAACCCAGCTTTCTTAAAGAGAGCTATGTTATTTTAATAAGAAAGCCAGTATACGTATGAAAAGTATGAACATTGACATCGTCATCAGTCACATACTGACACCCTGGATTGGTTGCAAGTTGTTTCTCTTTTACAACATTAAATTGCAATTATAATATTTGTAAGTATGCCGACACATCCTTAAAAAGTGCTGACATAGTGTTTTCTAACAATGGAGACCTTAGATTTAATTTGTTTTTAGCTCACCTGTCACATAGCAATAAAGTGAGCTGCTGGGATGATAATGACTCTTCTGTGCATCAGCTGTCCATGTATCAGCTGTCCGCGCATCAGCTGTCCGTGCATCAGCTGTCCGTGCATCAGTTGTCCGTGCATCAGCTGTCAGTGCATCAGCTGTCAGTGCATAAGCTGTCCGTGCATCAGCTGTCAGTGCATCAACTGTGTGTGCATCAGCTGTCTGTGCATCGGCTGTCCGTGCACCAGCTGTCAGTGCATCAGCTGTCAGTGCATCGGCTGTCCGTGCATTAGCTGTCCGTGCATCAGTTGTCCATATATCAGCTGTCAGTGCATCAGCTGTCAGTGCATCAGCTGTCTGTGCATCGGCTGTCCGTGAATCAGCTGTCCGTGCATCGGCTGTCCGTGCATCAGCTGCCAGTGCATCAGCTGTCCGTGCATCAGCTGTCTGTGAATCAGCTGTCAGTGCATCAGCTGTCAGTGCATCAGCTGTCTGTGCATAAGCTGTCTGTGCACCGTCTGTCTGTGCATCGGCTGTCCGTGAATCGGCTGTCCGTGCATCAGCTGTCTGTGCATAAGTTGTCTGTGCACCGTCTGTCTGTGCATCGGCTGTCCGTGCATCTATTCATTCAAACAACACCTTCTCCTTACCAGCTGGCCAATTTTAACCAAACTTCAAACAAATGTTCTTTGAATGATCTTGCCACAAAATAGCTTAAATAATTGAGTCATGCATTACTCTGGTTACTAGCCCAACAGACTATTAAACTTTATTTTGTTGAAGTCAAGGTTGAACTTGAATTAGAGTCTGCTGGATCAATGTACTCAGGTGAGCTATACAGGATCTTGGCCCTCTTGTAAAGTATTGCAATGTGTTGTATTTGTAATGCGTGTGATGTCATATCGGGTGATTAACACAGACGCTCTATAGCACCATCTCCCTATCACATATTCATTAAGTAAATGAATTTATTCTTATCTCACCATACCCAGTGGAATATCATGGAATATTGTGGCATATCACACACTATATCATTTACACATAGGTCAATGTCTCTGAGCTTGATACCTTTAAAATACATACTAGTAAACCAATTTACTTTCGCTTATACTAACTTTCGCGTTTTGCTGATCGTGGGCATATTTGCGACTACAAATTTTCGCGTTTATAAGTTTCCAGCAGTGTTCATATTAATGTTTTTAGCACTTTTGCGGCGACTTAATTTCGTGAAATTCTATCATTCGCGAACGCTGCGAAACTAAATCTCGCAAAATAATTTCTAGGTTTACAGTACACCATAATAGAATCATCTCATAGGCGCAACAAGGTTGTATCTCACTATAAACTATATGGAGAACTATATATAAAGATACAACCTTGTTGCACCGACAGGACATAATAAAAAAAATATCAATATAGCTGAGTTTGGTGAAGACCAAGTGTGGCCTCCGTAGCTCAATGGTTAGCGCGCTTGTCGTCTAATCTGGCGACCCGGGTTCAAATCCGGGTAGGGGCACACATACATGCCTGCCATATTTCAGCATAAAACTGACTGACAAATAAAGGCTATGCTCGGCATTTAAAAAAAAAAAAGTTTTGCTTTTATTTTCACTAAAATGGTGTAGTATAAAAAGGCCCAATCTAGAGGAAACTAGACAGACAGATTGGCCCACAGACATGTCCTACGAGACCAAGCTACGGGGGTGGGGTTGGGGGGGGGGTGATGCCAGCAACCTACAGAAGTTGGTGGAATTCTTCACCTCATCCAAATTGAAGATATGAACGGCCGTAAAAGATGGAATGCAGAAGAAGAAGACTTAGTTTAGAAAATCACATTTAAAGGGGCATGCCCAGAAACTGGAGTGTCTTGGTTTGCATATAACAAAATTGCCTTTATCACTTGTAAAACCAACTGTTACCGAAAAGTTAAAGAAGAATTTAACCTAAAAATTTACTCTATAATGCGCGCTTCGATATTTTGTATATCGATTTGAATATGACAACAACGATATTTAGTTATTCTTGAAATATTTTGTTTTTAAAAATCTGGTGGGATATTTCCTAACTTTATTTGACTTGGGTATTAAAATGATACCAATTTAATTGCTATTCGAGACACTTCAGTTCCAGGGCATGCCCCTTTAAATTAAAATGTCATGAATATGTGACTTTGATAATGTCATAATGTTTCTTTTATTGTAAGAGTGCCAAAAACGGTGAAATACAAAATGTATCAAATTGTGACATTTTCCCTGTTTTAAATCAGTAAATTACCAATTTATTTGCCATTGATACATCTCTATAATCCACTGAAAAACATATTTTTTTTGTAAGGAAACAAATATGTTTCATTAGGCTTGTTCTATAGAAATTGTGTATTCATAGGTGGCGCTCGTATTAAAATAGTAATAAGTAAAGGACAAACAGAAAACAATCCTAAATCTCTGAATGGATGAAGTCACTTAAGACGATGTTGCGTTATAGTGTACATATTCATAGTTGACACTATTAAAATAATAACAAATCGTAAACGAAGTGAAATTGTCGTAGCTTACTGAATTTAACGAACAAGTTACGACAGTGTCGTGTTGTGTTAACTTATGGCATATCATACAGAGATTTTGTTGTATATAATTGTAAATGCCAATCAATTTGACGGTTCGTTGATGGCCCATAGAAACCTGGTGAATGTAAAATACATGGTATATGAATAGTCAGAAGTGCACGTTTATTGATGAGGTCAGCTGACTGAAGAGATCGGCCGGAAGAGATCTAACGTTATATATATATTATATAAACCACCAACGAGACTGATTGCGTGTACTCGTACTTCAGAGCAACTGGTATTAATATATCCGTTCCGTCAATGGTTCCATCAATGGTTCCGTCAATGAAAAGCTACATTAACCGCCAGGTTTCAAAAATTAATACTCTTGCACTATGTACTGACTGTTCTAAAATGCTAATGTATAAATGCACTCGGAAATGGTTCCATGTTTTTGTAAACAAAGATAATTAGCAGATTTCACTTCAAGGATGAAATGATGTTAAACCAGTGTGAAAGTATTGATTATCTAATTGACGCCGGCTAATTGACCCTTTTAACCTCGTGTTTTGACATTAGAACTGAGTGTAACAAAAAAAAAACTTGCAATATTATTAATGTTTAATAACTTTTCAATCCTAGCTAATTTATTCTTTACTTGTTTAAGTATTGTGATTTCGTTTGATTATTGGTATGTTGTTAAAGTTCACGTTGGTGCTTGTTGACTTGACAGCCTCAGGTTGTGGGTTTAGTTGAACTTTCTTCCAGAAACGATGTCAAAAAGTAAAATGCTTTAAAAATGCTTTTTTTTGCCACCAAAATGGCTTTCTGATTTCGAAATGAAAATTATTTCAGTAGTCTGTGAAGGCACATCTTCGTCTGGCGTATGTCGTCTGTCCACAATTTGTTTGTACATACACTGGAGATCACAATTTTGGACTAATCTTTATGAAACTTTGTGACAATGCCTCCTTAACATTATTTCTAGGTCGTAGTCAGTATTAAGGTCATCTGGGGTTAAAAACTAGTTTTTCGGAGATAGAAAGGGCAACCATGCACCAACTGAACAGTTTCTTTCAAACGCTAAATAATGTTAAGGATTGCGCCAAATTTTTTAGGGTTCATAAGGATACTGGATAACAACATTTTTACTCCTAAAAATACATAATTTACAATACACCTATGGTGAAGTTTTATATGAGAATGCCGTATTTATGTTTTGTCTGAGTTGAAACTTATATCTTGAAACTTAGATGTGAATAGTCTTCTTTAATCACTCCATGATGCCTCAGAGGACCACATATTAATGTACGACTTTAATCACTCCATGATGCCTCAGAGGACCACATATTAATGTTCGAAACCATTAGGTAAAAGTTTACATTTCATATTTGAAATTTAGAAGTAAAGTCTGTGATGCCATTATATTAGATCTATACGACTGATGTATTCTGGGATGTGACACAGATTTACGTTACATCGTGTGGTAGAAGCATTGAATGTGACATGTTAATACTTTTATTTCACTAGTGTGCCCTTTCATTGACATTTTGTGTGATAAAGGCTAATTTACAAACACTCTAAGGAGATTTGATTCAGGCCATATTCTGACTAACTCCGAAACAATTGCCTGGTTGTCTCTGTTGTCATCTGTCTTCTTATTGGTCCTTCTGCTACTGTTGATGTTTGTCTTTAATTCAACACTTTTCTTTTAAGACAGCTTCTGATCTCCAGTTTGAAGGTACGAGTCGCGACCAATCTGTTGGGAATATTATGTCTACATTTGTTTTATCACAGTACACTGGTTTGTGACAAAGTTTCTGTAAATTTCAATTGTGTATGTAAATGTGTCAATTTGTGAAAATTTGAGTCGGAATTTTTATGTTTCTGACGTTCTTACTCTTGTCACCTTGATGTCTCCTGTAGGACAAATTTACTTATATGATGACATTTCTGTATTTATTCTGACACTTGACTTGTAATTTGTCTGTAATACAGAGTTGTCTATCTTGACTTGTAATGTGTCTGTATACAGAGTTGTCTATCTTGACTTGTAATTTGTCTGTATACAGAGTTGTCTATCTTGACTTGTAATTTGTCTGTAATACAGAGTTGTCTATCTTGACTTGTAATTTGTCTGTAATACAGAGTTGTCTATCTTGACTTGTAATTTGTCTGTAATACAGAGTTGTCTATCTTGACTTGTAATTTGTCTGTAATACAGAGTTGTCTATCTTGACTTGTAATTTGTCTGTAATACAGAGTTGTCTATCTTGACTTGTAATTTGTCTGTAATACAGAGTTGTCTATCTTGACTTGTAATGTGTCTGTAATACAGAGTTGTCTATCTTGACTTGTAATTTGACTGTAATACAGAGTTGTCTATCTTGACTTGTAATTTGTCTGTATACAGAGTTGTCTATCTTGACTTGTAATTTGTCTGTAATACAGAGTTGTCTATCTTGACTTGTAATTTGTCTGTATACAGAGTTGTCTATCTTGACTTGTAATTTGTCTGTATACAGAGTTGTCTATCTTGACTTGTAATTTGTCTGTAATACAGAGTTGTCTATCTTGACTTGTAATTTGTCTGTATACAGAGTTGTCTATCTTGACTTGTAATTTGTCTGTAATACAGAGATGTCTATCTTGACTTGTAATGTGTCTGTAATACAGAGTTGTCTATCTTGACTTGTAATGTGTCTGTAATACAGAGTTGTCTATCTTGACTTGTAATTTGTCTGTAATACAGAGTTGTCTATCTTGACTTGTAATTTGTCTGTAATACAGAGTTGTCTATCTTGACTTGTAATTTGTCTGTATACAGAGTTGTCTATCTTGACTTGTAATTTGTCTGTATACAGAGTTGTCTTTCTTGACTTGTAATTTGTCTGTAATACAGAGTTGTCTATCTTGACTTGTAATTTGTCTGTATACGGTTTGTCTTAAGGCAGTTAAGAATGAATGTCACGTTTTACGATGTAGTTAACATATTTAACAGAAATAACTGATTTCACCAACTCCCGGAGGCTATCCATGGAAGAAGTGGTCTGGAGGCTACATGTAAATCTTGTCATCTGATCATTTATTTAAACTTAAAAAATATCCTGGGAAGTAATTACTTGTTTAGACATTATTGGAGAAGGCATGCTTGAGCTTAACATTAATGTCAGTGTGTCCATATTAAGTCCACTAGTACACAAATGCATTATTGCCATTTAGAAGTATTTTGAAAGTCTTTGTATAAAATGTGTCGAAATGAGTGTGTCCCGAGTATTAATTGACTTTCTTTATCTGTTTAATTATATTGTACAAATGAACATGCAATTGGCTTCATTGATTTGGGGTATTCTTGTTTGGAGGCTCACTGTGTTTAAAGAGTTCAATGACGCTGTCTGTGTTCAGTGACTTGTGTTCTCTGAACAATTGTTCCGTTCTATTCTGGGAAAATGTTACCAGCTTAAGAATTTATGTTGATGCATAGTTCTTTTGTTCTTTATGTTTTGTGTAACGTGTTTGAGTGTATTGAATATGTAGCCTGGGCTGGTATTCAATATTGATCTTACTTGACTTAAGGATAAGGACAACCAATCAGATCAGACCATATTAAACTCTTGGTTAGTAACAGGCGATATGATTGGCTATCCTTATTCTCTAATTTAATAAGATCAATATTGAATACCACCCCTGGGCTGGTATTCAATATTGATCTTACTAGACTTGAGGATAAGGAAATCCAATCAGATCACACCATATTAAACTCTTGGTCAGTGACTGGTGATATGTTTGGCTATCCTTATTCTCCAATTATATAAGATCAATATTGAATACCACCTCAGGTCAAGGAATTGCCTCAGTAATTGTTTATTGAAGTTCTGCATGTGGCAATATTTAGTGTTACACTAAGGCCATGCTTTCATTTGAATTCAACACTTTTGTTCAAGGTTTCAATTTCCATGTGATCTTCTCTTATTTTACCTCCTTATCCTGAGTTTCATGGAAAAGTACACAAAATGTACTCAGCAGTACACAAAATGTACTCGTCAATTGCATGCATTGGACATGTTGACCACATATGACATATGTATAAGGATACAACCTTAATGCGTGTTCTGAAAGCCGTATTGCGGTACGTTCTATATTTAGAAGTATGACATCACCAGACGCTAGAGATATATGGCTTCTTTCCGTATCAATGTTCTACTATTTTCGTTCTCTCATTTTTGTCATCATTTTGTTGCCGTTTTGTTAAGAGTATGACGCAGGGTGAATCGGATAGTTACTGAGTGTATTGTGGAGTTCCCATAGATCCCAAAGGATTTAATACAGCACCAAACAAGCGACATGTTAACTACCCACCTCTATTGATTTTCAATAGAGAAAAATACGGCACTAATTTGCCTCATTTGAAATTGAAAGGGTATTATAGAGGCTGTGAAGTATTTATTGATGTTTTCCAAACAGATTGCGACTAGCTCTGGGAGATGGAAATTGTTTACACAGTCGTTGACAATATTTCGGAGACTATCAAATGGCTCGGGGAAAATAATCAAACACTGTATTCTCTCAAACTCTTTGTTTGCATTATGGCTGAAACTATATTTACACAATCAAAGAATACATTGTTTGAACAAATCATAGCTGACTTAATTTGCTCAATTTCTGGTAGCAATGTTATACTATGTGCGATTGTTTGGCTTACGTGACGTTCATTTCATGCTCTTGGGTATGTGATTAGAAGCATGATAGAATAGTGGATACGAAAACCTAACAAAAAAAACTATCGGATACAGTTAGCCATTTTGCAGGAACATTCATTACCCCTTTACTCTGTATAGACCAAACTCATTTAACTTCTGAATCCTGAAAAATGTATGTTATCTCCATATGGGTTATTGGAAAGAATTGGTTATCTATGTTTCAGTGGGCTTGGAAAGGCAGAAAGACATTACGATAGTCAGTTGGTTCAAAACACTGAAATAAGTCATTTAAAAAATATTTCTTAACTAGGGAAATTAGATTAGTCTTTGTACTTCTGGTCCTTATTGGCAAAGTTTTCCTTGGGAAAAAAGTTTATTACATTAATTTTGCAAATATACGACAGGCTAGTGGGTGTCGACATGTTTGTTTGTTTCATGCATGCATCTCTAAAAGACTCACAAGCCTTAACCACTTGCCGGCCCTAACCAATTGCCGGCCCTAACCAATTGACGACCCTAACCACTCACAAGCCCTAACCACTTGCTGACCCTATCCACTCACAAGCCCTAACCACTCACAAGCCCTAACCACTCACAAGCTCTAACCACTCACAAGCCCTAACCACTCACAAGTCCTATATTTATAAAACTAAGCTTTATATAAATATCAGTAAACACTAGAAATTATAATAGGAATATTTTCTGTAGAATCATTTATAAAACCCAGACAACCCAGTGTTCAGTCCGGCAGTTAAGTAATTGAATGAGACCAAAGGTTATCTAGACAGTTACTTCCCCTTGAAGATTATGTTTCCACTCCAAGAATATCAGAGACTTTATAATAATGCATCTGTCAGGTCTTATTAATGTTCTATGGTAAATGTCATTTCTTTATTGGTCGGTGGAGACAGTCATAAGTGTGTAGTTTTTTCATGGCCAGATCGGTCGAAGACCTCTGACTTCTAGGGAAGAGACAGTTGTTAGAAACAAGGAATTCAGATGCAATACCCTTATATGTCCTTAACGTGTCCCTCGAACATACAGCACTGTTGCACACATTTTGGTCAGTAACAAAAGATTTGAATAAATAAAAAATGCCATGGTCTCTGAAAGCTTAAAAGACTTGGAAAATACTAGATGCTTACTATATAATTGTATGACCAGGGGTGGTATTCAATATTGATCTTATTTAATTGGAGAATAAGGATAGCCAATCATAGTGCCTGTTACTGACCAAGAGTTTAATATGGTGTGATCTGATTGGTTGTCCTTATCCTTAAGTCAAGTAAGATCAATATTGAATACCACCCCAGGAAAACAAACAGTTAATATACATGACTTCAAACAGTTAAGTCCTCAAAATGCTCTTTTAATCGACGTTAGTAATTAAGTTTAGTTTAGTTTAGCTACAAATTAGGCTTTTAACAGTTGATATGTCAAATGGCTACACCTTGCCATTAAAAAGTGCCACATTTGGCAGTGAATTATTCAATAACAGGTGCTTAAACTTAATGGGAAAAGTACTGTTTTAATTAAGATAACCAAATTAATAATCTGTGCCCAAGGTCTAGCCAATTTCCAACTAGATAGAGAATCAGCATGGCAAAGTTTGCCTCCTCATAAAGTAGATGTTTTTGTGTGAATTATGCTTTAAATGTCTCTCTAGTCTGCGAGATAGGCGCTACCCTGGAGAAAACATTGATTAACATGCATTGATAATTTACTTCTGGAAATTTATTCACAAATTATTGATTATATAATTCCAAGATCTGTTAACTTCCATGTTCAGATCAATGTTGTATGCTTTTCTTCTCAGCCAAATAAAGCAATGAAAACAAATTTTCAAACTGACTCAGTGGCGCACATGTGCTGTTCTTGCTTGACTCTTATTTATTGTAAAAAGACCTTGTAGCTTACAGTGAGACCTGCTTCAGTAGGCTGTAAACTATATTCTATATAAACTGAACTTGAAATAAGTGGATGCTTTTGTTCTATCAATTGTACTCACCGTAAAACCATTAATATTATAATACTGAAAATATTCCAATTTAAAGGTCTGAGATTCTTTAATTCTGTAAATATTCCAAAATTATATTTCATACTGAAAATGTTCTAAAATAATTTTTCATACTGAAATTATTCCAAAATTATCTTTCTTTTTCAAACTAAAAATATTCCAAAATTATATGTCATATGGAAAATGTTCCGAAAGCATCACATTCTTTAAAACTAAAATTGTTCCAAAACTCTCAGATTCTTTAATACTGAAAATGTTAATACTTAAAAAAGAAGAAATTCTGATTCTTAAAATTGTTCCAGTTTCATAGTAGAATGTTACAATTAATGATTGTGTTAAAATACCTGTATAGCAATTATATAAGTCTTTTATTAGATTACTTTATGTCTGCAACTATGGGATACACAATACGGGTATGTATTATGATATCATATGCCATCTATAAAGTATTTATATCATGTTAAATTGTTATGTCTACATGTTTCCATGGGGAAATATCACTTAGTGCTGAGCTGTTCTAGTATTTCCAATGTATAATCATCATGTATGCTATATATATATATATAGTCCAGTATTGTCGAATTGGAGTTTTCAATTTTCAAACTGAATTACCGGTATATATATTACTTTAAAAGGTCAGATTATTTCTTCATTTTTTGTCAGGTACTCAGATTTACTGTAGATTTATTATTGATATAATATGGTTGAAAATGAGACATGTCTCAGAATGCTGCAACTAATTTTATTCTTCACAACGTTTCGCCAACAGCCTTCTTCAGGAAAACAAGATTTTTTTCTGAAATATTATTTTAAAAAGTCTCCTGTAAAAGCAGCCATGCAGTTCAGGAATACATCAAATATGATGTCATGCTACTAAATGCAGAAAATCATACTATTTTCAATTGGGAATAACTTCATTTTCTGTTTCCATCATCAAAAGGAAAAACTCAATATAATTATATCATAAGTTCTTTGGTTTCTTCGTGACTTATCGAATGCATGATTTATGATTTGAACTGGCATTTCAGATATATATCATTGGTTTGCATGTGGGGGCTGTGGGGGTTTGTGAATATATCATGGGGTTGCATGTGGAGCAAGGAGGTTTTCAGAGGTTATCATGATATAAGAATTGTAAATGCACTTTCTAGTTGTATTCATGTAATTGCAGTGCTTCCCTAGAGTTTTAATTTATCGACTTCTGTCGTTTGGGAGTTTCATGTTATTTTATTTCATAGAATCAGTAGCATTGAATCTCAATAAACAAACTAATAAACATACATTAAAGGGGAAAAAAAGCTGGTTATACCCCCCCCCCTCCCTCTTTGATGAGGGGGTATATTGCTTTGCACATGTCTCAGTCTGTCGGTCGGTCGGTCCTTCGGTCTTATCAAATGGTTTCCGTTCTATAACTCAAGAACGCTTTGACCTAGGATCTTCAAACTTTACATGTAGGTTGGTCAGCAACAGTAGATGACCCCTACTGATTTTTAGGTCAGTAGGTAAAAGGTCAAGGTCACTGTGACTTTCACCATTTCTGCATTTTGGGCTGCCATGGCCTATGGGGGCAAACGTGTTTTACAAACATCTCTTGTTAAAATGGTATTTTGGTTTGTGCAGCAATTCATACTGGTAGCCATGACATTGGACATGTTGCTTGCAATTGCTGATGTAAGGGTTAACAAACTGATCATAATTAAAAGTGGGCGGATCAATCAATCAGGTAATAAAAGTGTGAATCCATGCAACTTTCATTGAGCCTATCTTGTTTCTAGTGAATCCTATAATCTCTCTAACCATTGTCAATGGTGTATCTTTCCCATAATTCACCGTGTTCTCCGTAATTCTCTATATTTCTATTGAACTAGGAAGGCTTATTGATTTCTATGATTAGAACACTAGCGTAGTCATTCATCATCCCTCCAGTTTATGGTAAATATGCCATTTACATAAATTTGTATTGACTTGGGCTGCATTCCATTGATTTTTCTATTAAAGGCTATTAAAGCTTGCCAAAAATCCAGTTTGGGAAATGAATTTCCAGACTATACAGCCCATTATGAGTTGCTCTTCTTGCCATTTGAAAATGTCAGAGAGATGCTGGAATTACTTGGGTCTTGATCAGAGCAATATTTATGGTATTAGTCAATTATGTCTTGCGAAATGGCCCAGTAGGAGCTGATTGACTGTTTTAGAAGTCCGTTTTCATTATTAAGGAACTTTGAATGGCTTCAGAAGCTGCAGCTGACTGAATGACTGTGTTCTTAAACTGTATTCATACGTGTCTAGAAAGCCTAATAGAAACTGAGCCAAAATTAAGTATTTCAGCTTAGTTTCTATTTATTAAAGGTTCATGTAAACACAAAATCTTTGTTTGTTGATTAGCTGTCCCCCTGACAACCACCAAATATATGCTGCATGGGCTTCAGAACCTAGTAGTTTTCATGATGAAGCAGAAGGTCCTAGCTGACTAACAGATTAAAGATTTTTTTTCAATTTCTTTTTTATGCCCCCCTATCGATAGATGGGGAGGCATATAGTGATTCACCTGTCCGTCCGTCCGTCCGTTCGTCCGTCCGTTCGTCCGTTCGTCCGTCCATCCTGGTTAACCCAAATTGACCGTTTCTTCTAGCATTAATATGGCTTGCTACAAAGCTTTCATACTTGCATGGATGTTGTGTATGAACACTCTCCACACGCCAGTATCACCTAACCCCATTTTGACCTTCACCTTGACCTAATTTTGGACTTAGACTTATTTATGGACAAGGCTTCCACAGGGGGCATAAGCGTTTATTGAACGCAGTCTTGTTCAGTCCTGCATCCAGCAGCCAATTGTCTTAAAAATTATCATCCATATGCAGTATGTTACTTGCAACTGTGTTTCTAGCCCCATAGAAAATCTATCTGAAATTCCAGTAGAATAATTGTATTCCAGGTGAAAATTCCATGTTTTTTCCCCGTGATACCCAGTGGAATTCTGGTGAAAATTCCAGTGGAATTCTGGAGTCAATTGATACTAGGGAGGGACTGACAACTTCTCCAAATGTAGCAAACTATACAGTTTGTTGCCAATATGTCACAAAAGAATATTGTCAGATTTGGGTACCTTGATCGGCAAAATGGCAGTGAGTCCAGCACTCAAAGACTGCTGACAGAATCCTCATGAAACAAACAAAACGGTCTGTACTAGCATAATATAAAATTTGCTTATTTTCTCATCTAGAAAATATTGAAGAAAATGTTTTCATTCTGAATAAATCTCTAATTTCATTATACTTGAGGCTGTCTAGGCTCAGCTTATAAAATTAGTAACATATTTGTCCTGAACTTCTAAGTTCTAATCACATTTTTTGTCTGACAAATAACCAATTTTTACTGACCATAACATCGGGAGGGTTTTATTGGATAAAGTCTCCTTGTGACGGTAGAAACAATGTTTTAGCCTTGACAAGATGTGATTAATGTGTCAATTCCAGAGTATCACCTCAAGACCCTGGCATTATTCAATATAACTAATGTCTAGACCTATCTTTTTCTACATCAGTGTTTTTCAATGGTGGATGATAATGTTGTATGAATGATTGAAACTACACAATCAGTATTTTCTTATTTTGTATATTTTTCTTCTCCCATATGTTGTCAATTTATCCTTCGTGTCAGCTTCTTCTTGGTGTCAGCTTTTCCTTTGTGTCAGCTTCTTCTTGGTGTCAGCTTTTCCTTCGTGTCAGCTTTTCCTTCGTGTCAGCTTCTTCTTGGTGTCAGCTTTTCCTTCGTGTCAGCTTCTCCTTTATGTCAGCTTCTACTTCGTGTCAGCTTTTCCTTCGTGTCAGCTTCTCCTTTATGTCAGCTTCTACTTCGTGTCAGCTTTTCCTTCTTGTTAGCTTCTCCTTTATGTCAGCTTCTACTTCGTGTCAGCTTTTCCTTCATGTCAGCTTCTACTTCATGTCAGCTTCTACTTCGTGTCAGCTTTTCCTTCGTGTCAGCTTCTCCTTCATGTCAGCTTCTACTTCGTGTCAGCTTTTCCTTCGTGTCAGCTTTTCCTTCATGTCAGCTTCTCCTTTGTGTCAACTTCTTCTTGGTGTCAGCTTTTCCTTCGTGTCAGCTTCTACTTCGTGTCAGCTTCTACTTCGTTCTGCTTTTCCTTCACATCAGCCTTCCTTACCTCAGCTTTTCCTTTGTGTCATCAGCTTCACCTTCATGTCAGCAGCCATAGAGTTTCAACATGGGAATTGAACCCAGATCTGCCTGCTAGTGACTCAGTTACTTGTACATGTATATTGGCAAATTGTGTTCCAACTTTTGAAAACTTGAGTCTATGGATTCTCTCATACGCATGATTTGCATGACGAACTGAAACATAATCTGGTCATGTGATCATTTATGTCACATTTACTTGTTCTAGCTTTCTTTTATTTCCTGTAAAATATTGCTTAAATTTGCATGTTTGAGATTCTGCTATATTCCGAATTTGTCTCTGCTCTGTTTCATTTGTTTTGTCACGTAACGGCATCCAATTGCAAAACTGTTTTAAGTGGGTTTTGAATAACGAGAAAAATACGACATTATTGCGGCAATTGTTGTAGAATCCACTGCATTGTCTTGAATTTCTCTTCGAAACAAGCTGCATGATATGAATTTGCATAAATGAACTAATGCATCATGGGATTGCAATTTATTTTCATATAACACGATTGTCTCTTACGTAATTTAAGCCTATTCTTTAGCTCAGAAGATGTGAACACTATGATGCAGTAATAAAGCTACGTTTTTTCTGAACTTTGTTGAGTATTTTTCTTGGTTGATTAAAGGAGAAATCAAGATAAACATTGGTAAAAACACTTTCCTGAGCTTAGCTGAATATTTATTTTAGGTTGATTAAAGAAGTTGAAATAAAGAAAAGCATTGATAAAACAATCATGAAAGGAGTTTTAAAATCAATGTGCATCTCTAATGTGTTTGATTGTGTTGTTTTTCTGGTAAAACATTTAAAAATCTAGATTTCTCATCAAAATGAAATTTTATACCGTCATGATGTTTTTTGTACAGATTCTGACTTTACAAACAATTGTGTATCTTGTACAATGACCTCTGTTTTTTTACTGTAATGCATTTTTATTGACCTGTTTTATTACTTTAATGCATTTCTATGGCTGCATGCAATTTATATGGCAGCTAGTTACACTTAAAGATAATTAGCTAGAGATAATAGTGGATATACAGGATTTGTGGTTTTGAAAATATTTTTAAATCTTAATTAATTTCTTGACTTTTGAAAACATAATTTATCCACTTTGTCAGCCTTCTGAATATTACTCTTTCATCAGTAGTTTTGGAGACTTTATGTTCAACTATTTGAATTGTATGTTCATGTGTAAACAAGTTCTGGAGAGTTTGTCAATTATTTGAAAATCCCTTTGCTCTGTATACAAGTTTTGGTGAGTTTGGCAACTATTTGAAATTGTCTTTTCATTTGTATACAAGTTTTGGTGATTTAGCCAACCTTTTGAAATTGTCCTTTCATTTCTATACAAGTTTTGGTGATTTAGCCAACCTTTTGAAATTGTCCTTTCACCTGTCTACACAAGTTTTGGTGAGTTTGTCAACTATTTGAAATTGTCCTTTCACCTGTACACAAGTTTTGGTGAGTTTGTCAACTATTTGAAATTGTCCTTTCATTTGTATACAAGTTTTGGTGAGTTTGTCAAGTAATTGAATTGTCTTTTCATTTGTATACACATTTTGGAGTTTGTCAACTGTCTGAATTGCCCTTTCACATTATTGTTATGTGGTCCTGTAATTGCTTGGATTGTCTGTTCCTGTGTTTGATTAATGTTTTGGAGAATTTGTCAACATTTTGAAATTGACCTTTCATCTGTATACAAGTTCAACTGTTGCCTCACAAGTTGCTTCATTAACCTACCTACATATCCTTTTTCTTCCCAGCTAAACATTAAGCCACAACTAGTTGTCTCTATTTCACTCTGTCCTTTGCTATGAACTGTGCACGACTCCCCCCCCCCCCCCCCCGCTGCATGTTCTATGGTTCCCCCTGGTGGTGTCTGAAAAATTGCTTCATCAATATTTTGTTTTATAAAAACAACAATGGGGGCTTAAAGTCTTTGTGATGCTTCTGTATGAAAGAGGGTTGTGTAGTGTAATGATCGAGGGATAGCTAATTATATAATATTAATTGCAATGTACTTTCCCTACCGACTGCATGAATATAGATTTGTACTAAGTTATGTATGTCAATATATTTCGATGTCCATACACTAAAACCAGACTGCCTCGAGCATACACTTGTCAGTGTGAGGAAGTGTTTCCTTAATATCTGTCTAGGCTGGTAAAATATATCATAGACCATGTTACTGAGGAGTTCAGTTTTGAGTTTAGTAGAGAGTCAGTGGAGTTGAGTTAGAGACGAGTTAGGTGTGGGCCGTCATTAAGCGAGTAGCTTGGGCCATAAGCCTGGACATTATGTTTAGAGTATGAAAAGTTGACTTATGCTGTTGAACCTGTGAAGTACTATGTTTATGAACTATATGAACAACTATATGAATAAAGCCACTATACGAACATGAGCATTACGTTCTTTACCAACTCATAAGGACTACGTAACAGTTGCCCCATTAAAGATTCTTAGAAGTATGGATCCTTTAAACAGCACTTATTAATCAGTATGACATTACACTTAAAATCATCCTTCTGTTGTTCTGTAGTTACTTTCACTTCAAGCACATTGTTATCAACTTGAGATGGCTGTGGTATGTCTTTGTTGGTGTCTACGAGAATGTCCTTAAACTGTAAATTGTCATAAGCAATATGTTTGCTCATGGTTGATTATAATGCTCCTGTACAGTATCTGTGATGCAGTTTTACAGTTTAAGGGTCTTAAATTAGTATAAAAATGTTGTGGTAGGGTATGCCTTTGTTGGGGGGTGTTGAAGAATGTAAACATGTATAAACTGCCATGAACAATATGTGTGCTCATGACAGATAAATGCTCCTGTACAAAATAGTTGTGATGCAATTTTACTGTTTAAGGGACTTTAATGAATATAAAAATGTTGTGTTATATATATATATTACATATTTCTCTATGGAATTTGTTATCTTTGTATGATTGTATCTTTTCTGGGAAGAAATAAATCTTTGGAAGATTAGAAGGGTGATAGTCGGCTTCATTAATGCCTTGTTGTCTGAAGCTAACACTATTTCTGTGTGCTTGGACAGAGAGAAAATGATGATTTCATTGTCTGCCATCGATGGAGGAACGAAGAATCAATAGAAAGCAATAAACTCGCATTTGTTTTGCAAATTTGGTGTGTGGGGGGAATAACAGGAGAAAGTTTTTGGCAGCAGGCATGTAGGCATTCTGCAAGAACCTTTGACTTTAACATGCTCAATGTTGTAATATTATGTGAATGAGGAAATAGTCATTTGTCAAGATATGTTTTGGGTGTTGTATCTCTGTGTATATGGTCTGTATAAACAGCTGTGTCTAATGTTGTTTCTTTCCAATTCATTATCATTTTGTATTTTTTTGTTCAACAACCAATAACTTGACATTCAGTTAGTTGATCTAACTCATTTTCTGGAACTATCCACTACTACTAAAACATTGCTCTCTTCCATGACTAGCATCAATATCATGGACATCATTTAAAGACCAGTTTACCGTATACCTTCGCCCATAAGTCGGGTAAAAAGTGTCCTAAATATTTCAAAAGTTACTTATTCACCATGACCCATGCTTTGATTTCGACATAATAAGGCATAAGTTGTACTTCTCATAGAGGATTTTTAACATATGTCAAAATCTGGTTGACTTTTTGGAATTTGTTTTACATGATTTTACCCGACTTATGGGCGAGTATATACGGTACTTAAATGGCAGTTGAAAATGGCGGTCGAAAATGGATTATTTAACTGCTAGTTTTGAAACTACTGCTAGGGAAATGTTGGTATTCCTTCCAGGGCAGCTATAAATTATTTCTGAAATAGAAGGTTTATTATTGACATGCTGTTGTTTTAGCTAGGGAAAAGTTTGGTTTAGCAGTATAAGTAAATAAAGGTTATTTATGATGATTTGAAGTCGATGTGAATGACGTCTAGTATTGTTTGATTTATATTGATGTTTTCAATTATGTCTGTTCGATATTATGTCTATACAAATAGCAAAACGATATGTTTGTATTCGCTGTACAATGATCTATTGCTCTAAAGGGATTATGAAATTATTATTCATTGCTACATTGTACATTGACGATGAATATGTGTCTGTATCGTATGAATATGGTATATAACAGACTTGGGAATGATGTATTGTCGGTCCAATATTGACCGATTATGAGTCATTGCTGGATATTTCGGAGAATTCAGTATACATAGCTGTTGTATTCTGCTTGGTTCTGATATATCCTGCCAAGGATTGGGGGATCGATCATGACTAAATTTGTCTGTGGTGTTGACTTTGTAGTATATGTATACTTTAACAGACTTGGACCCCCAACAAGATGTAGCCACATACTTGATATCCATTGTCAATATTTGCCTTGGATTTTCCCTGGAAACTTTGGCATGGATACTAGACTTTCTATTTTATATGCTTATGTTTTGTAATTCATTTACCAAATGTGTAAATGTTTATATTGCCATTTAAAGCTTTTATATCTGTACATCTGTCACAATGTAAATAGGTATGTATTGTTTTATTATCAACAAAAAATATTGTTTTACGAGCGTAAATATTGCACTTACCATTGGACCCAGCCACGGCTATAAGTGCACCGCATATAAACCAAATCACTGTACGACTTATTGGGATACTAT
Source organism: Spisula solida (assembly GCA_947247005.1). Classification (NCBI taxonomy): domain Eukaryota; kingdom Metazoa; phylum Mollusca; class Bivalvia; order Venerida; family Mactridae; genus Spisula; species Spisula solida. The sequence goes on along the minus strand of OX365948.1, from coordinate 41,518,097 downwards.
ACAATTCAACTTGTATGACTTATTGTGATTGAAATATCTGGTGATTTGCTATCACTGTACGACTTATTGCAAGACTCTATAATTCAACGTGTACTCCTTATTGCGATAAACGGAAATTGACGCGTTTATACACCATGAGTCTTTGCATCGTTAGCTTCTTTATGAATGGCAGTTGTGTGTAATTTGTTCTTCTCAACCTACTATTTGATCACTCCATTATTCATGTTGGGTTACAGCTAGGAACTACATGTTATAAAATGGTGAACAAATGTTTATTTATAAATAATTTTTTTACCTCTGATGCTTGCATAACTGTATTAGGTATTCTGGGGGTATTCATCACATTCAGTAATATTTTTTGTTCATTTTGGGTAGACAGGAACTGCATGTTGTTAAGTGGTGAACAAATGTTTATTTATAAATAATTGCGGCACCCTGTAAAAGAAATGTTAAATAAATTACATGAGAAGAAACATACGTATAATTGTTTACAATTAACTCACTTAGATCTGCAGTCTCAAGAACTGTTTTATTCATGAGAAGTTTCAATCTGCAATTTTAATCTAAACATGTTAAAATACTCCTTAATTGATTTAAATTTGAAAAAATTGAGTACTTCATTACTGCAGTGTCTATTGGTCAATTGATTGTTTATGTAAAAGATGTTTTCATTGGCTGATAACGCAGTTTGTTAACAATTCTTTGTAAAATCATGTTTTCATTGGCTGATGACTAGCCTGGAACATTTAACTTGTCATCTTTGAGTATCTTGCTTATCTGTTGTCCAATCAGAGTTGTTATTTTAACTAATCAAAACATTATGGAACAATAACGTAAACACACGAGGATTAATTAGTGACAAGTCAAATGTTCTCTTCTATAACACAAAGTTTGTTTACAATTCCTTGTAAAACATGTTTTCTTTGGCTGATAACTCAAAGTTTGATTACATTTATAATTTTAAACATGTTTTCTTTGGCTGATAACACAAAGTTTGATTACATTTATAATTTTAAACATGTTTTCTTTGGCTGATAAATCAAGTTTGATTACATTTATAATTTTAAAACGTTTTCATTAGCTGATGACACAAAGCTTGTTTTATTTCCTTGGTAAACATGTTTTCCTTGGCTGATAACACAAAGTTTGACCACATTTATTATTTTAAACATGTTTTCCTTGGCTGATAACTCAAATCTTGACCACATTTATTATTTTAAACATGTTTTCCTTGGCTGATAACTCAAAGTTTGACCACATTTATTATTTTAAACATGTTTTCCTTGGCTGATAACACAAAGTTTGATTACATTTATAATTTTAAAACGTTTTCATTAGCTGATGACACAAAGCTTGTTTTATTTCCTTGGTAAACATGTTTCCATTGGCTGATGACACAGAGCTTGTTTCATTGCCTTGGTAAGCATGTTTTCATTGGCTGATGACACAAAGTTTGTTTACAATTTTTTATAAAACATGTTTTCATTGGCTGACAACACAAAGTTTGATTACATTTATTATTTGAAATATGTCTTGATTGGCTGATGACCTTGTTTACAACTCTTCTCAGGAAGTCATAAAGAGATTGTAACTGTGATCTTAAAAGTAAGTGTATAGCCCAGTCAGGATAAAAATCCAGTGACGCAGCGGTCGAGTCCACTATAACAGTGTAAATCCAATTATAAAGGCTTATAATGTAATAATGTACAAACAACTATAATTTCAATGCTAAACTAGCAAACTAAACTTCGCTCTACCTGTTTAGACATTAGTTGTGATTTTTTGTGTACACATAAATTGCAACGTCACTGTCACAATATCCTAACTGGACTATACTTTAAGGTATGTTTTCTGATGCTCCTTTGCTAGAATAGCTATCACATTTTTGTCAAGTGCTAAAATCTCAGATTTGATATTAAACCATGTACATTCTTCCATTTATTAGCTACTGTCATGTCCACCACTTAGATAAAATAACACATCAGACACGGAAAGCAGCAGGAAAGGCACAAACAAACTGTGTACACATTGCTAGCTCTGCATGAAGGGCAGCCATATAAGGAGAAGTTGTTATTTGCTTGCTATAGAGGAAGTAATTAATATCGCGGAAAGCAAGTATATTCAACATTAAGGGATACCTTTTCTGAGTGAAATGTTGGCATAAAAAACATATTGAAAAACCTGTTGGAATGCAAGTATGGTCAACACTACTGCTTGCTTTATCTGAGGGAAAAATGTTCACAAAAAAACCTGATTGACCAAATTTAATGGATTGTGCTGAAAGTGTTTGCCAATGTGTGTAATATTGTATGATTAATTTTGATTGATTCCTACACTTTTAACATTATGCTATACAGGTCTGTTTTTCTTCTAAATCTCATTGAATATTGACTTGATTGATTTTTATGTGAACAAATTCATTGTCTGTCCAATCATTGTCATGAAAAACCTATTTAATGGCCGGGTGAAAAACTCCTATATCAATGAGTCATTTATGTTTATTGCTTGGAAATCAAGCCATTCATTCTTACATTCGTGGTGATTAACTGGCTCAGTTCTGTCGTGTGAAAATTAGTTCCTATCATTGTATGTGATTTACGGTTATACCATTGTAAAAAAAAAATAGTCATTAGGTCCATGTGTTCAGCTAGCAATGGACAGGCAGTTTTCTGTTCAGTTTTGTCATCATGAATTTCTCCAGAAATATTTTTTTAGAAGTTTATATCGTCATTGACATTTATATAAGTGTTAGCCAGCATATGAACCTGATGCATTGTTTGGCTGTTTATGTGTAACTCAGTATTTGCAGAGTTATGGTCCATGTGCAAAAACCAGGGTTTTTTATGCCCCCCTATCGATAGATGGGGAGGCATATAGTGATTCACCTGTCCGTCCGTTCGTCCGTTCGTCTGTTCGTCCGTTCGTCCGTCCGTCCTGGTTAACCCAAATTGACCGTTTCTTCTAGCATTAATATGGCTTGCTACAAAGCTTTCATACTTGCATGGATGTTGTGTATGAACACTCTCCACACGCCTGTACCACCTAACCCCATTTTGACCTTCACCTTGACCTAATTTTGGACTTAGACTTATTTATGGACAAGGCTTCCACAGGGGGCATAAGCGTTTAGTGAACGCAGTCTTGTTTTTGTGTAGAATATTGACCATCATCATTTGTCTTACTATTGATTGACTTGCTATGGTTACAGAATAATAGCATAGGATCATAATTGTTCCTAAAGTAGTTGACTAAAACCATATTGGTCAGACAATTTTGGCTCCTTCAAATAATGTTGGTCAATATTCATTGGCACCTTGGGATCAAATTTCAGGCCAATTGTAACACTACTATAATGGTAAACATTGCACCTCTTTCAGCTGTTCCTAGAAAATGAGGGGTTGATCCAAAAGTATCATTGAAAGAAGAAAGGAATACAGGAGTTGACACAGAAATGTACTTGAAAGAAGGAATACAGGGGTTGATACAAAAATATCATTGAAAGACGTAGTACAGGGGTTGATAAAAAATATCATTGAAAGACATTGTACAGGGGTTGATACAAAAATGTCCTGGAAAGGAGGGAATACTGAGTTGATAAAAAAATATTCCTTGATTTTAGATGCAAATCAAAGATTTGATTAAACGTTTCTTATCATTGACTTGATGACTGTAATAATTCACACAATGTCAAACTTAAAATATTGTTGAAAAGTAGCATAAAACTCATTGGCGACTTTGCACTTCCAAATATTTACATTAAATTGGCCTATTATTGTGTTCATAATTGAAATGTTTACCAACATTTTACATCCTTGTTTTGAATTAACCTGATGTTCCTGAAAATAAATGCTAACATATATACAACTTCCTTCAATAACTTTTGAAGACTGCTGTCATCCTTGAAAATTATTACTAACCTAAATTCCGATTCCTTGTTTTGAAGCCATATGTTGCCAACATAAAACTTCATTGTTTTAAAGCCATAGTTGCCAACATAAAACGTCCTTGTTTTGAAGCCATATGTTGCCAACATAAAACTTCCTTGTTTTAAAGCCATATGTTGCCAACATAAAAATTCCTTGTTTTGAAGCCATATGTTGCCAACATAAACCTTCCTTGTTCTGAAGCCATATGTTGCCAACATAAAACTCCCTGTTCTGAAGCCATATGTTGCCAACATAAAACTTTCTTGTTCTGAAGTCAGCTTTATCCTTGAAAATTAATGCTAACCTACATACCACTAAAAATCTTCTTGATGTTGAAGCTAGCAGTATTAATCGTCCTTGAAAATGATACCTGACATACTTCTAACTAAGTTTTTTTAAGCTGGTTCCTTGCTGAATTATTCATTCCTTTCAAGGAGTTGTCTAAGCTAGATGTTTCTAAGTATATCAAACTTCCTAGAAGGTTTAACACATGGAAGTTCCAACCAATCAATTTGAAGTCTGTTTGTGCCAAAATATTTAGAACTTTTTAAGTTTACAATGTGCCAGAAAATGCTATTATGTAATTGATTACTATTGCAGTGTAGATAATAGACCCTAGTTTTGTATATATGTGCTGGGACACGTCTGGTAATGCATTTACCAGTGTCATTTAGTGTAAAATTTTAATACCTAATTGCACTGTTTCTTTCTTTGGGTGTGTAAGTATTATCTGCAGAAGCATTAGCAGCAGAAGCATTAGCAGCAGCAGAAGCAGCAAAAGCATTAGCAGCAAAAGCATTAGCAGCAAAAGCATTAGCAGCAGAAGCATCAGCAGCAGAAGCATTAACAGCATTAGCAGCAGCAGCATTAGCAGCAGAAGCATTAACAGCAGCAGCAGCATTAACAGCATTAGCAGCAGAAGCATTAGCAGCAGAAGCATTAGCAGCAGAAGCATTAACAGCAGCAGCAGCATTAGCAGCAGCAGCATTAGCAGCAGAAGCATCAGCAGCAGAAGCATTAACAGCAGCAGCAGCATTAGCAGCAGCAGCATTAGCAGCAGAAGCATTAGCAGCAGAAGCATTAGCAGCAGCCAAAACAGCCAAAAACTACATATTTACAATCAGTTTAACTCATCATTGGCATGAGGAATTACAGCATCTTAATAATCAGCAGCTGTAACAACATCTAAATAGTTGTCATCATCATCAACAGCAGCAGTGACAGTATCAGTGAGATTGTCCTGATCATCATTATAGTCATCGTCATTATAATCATTATCATCAGCTGCCGAACCAGTGACATTGTCCAGATCATCATTATAGGCATCATCAGTAGTGGCAGTACCAGCATCTTTAATGACATCATCAGAGCCAATTTCAGTTCTCATTCTTATCAAAATCAAACCTTGCTGAAGCTGACAAGAGATTTTCAAAAGTTGACCTCAGATCTTACCAGTTAATTGACATCAGATCTATGGGAGTCATGTGGGTTCTGAACACCTAGAAGTAATTGCCCATGTCTGAATTAAGTAATAAATCACACTTTTACTGTTTTGTAATTAATTGCAAAATCAACCCCCTAATTGGGACCCAAGAGTTTGAGTTATTATTTAATAACAATTTAATGAAATCCATGTTCATGAGTATACATTTATGAGTTACCCCCACTGGGCAATAATGATTGTCTATGTAATTTAAGTGTGATGTCCATGAGAGGGAACGGGTGTTCCTTTAGCATGGATGCTGATTAGGCCAGAGTTTTTTTATTTTTTTGTTACTCAGACTTTTTTGTTTGAAATGTCGGCAGGAGGGAAAAATAAAAACTCCCAAAATATAGCTTCCACAAGCTGTTGGTGGTAGAAAAGTCAATGATGGTCCAATTTAAAGCAATCAACACTCGACAACAGTGTTAGTTTTCAAAAAACACTAGAACACTTGCAGTAAAACACAATATAATACAACTTATATTAACAAAATAATGAAATAATAAAACGAGGCTTGCACATTTATCATCGAAACATTATATGCAATTTTGTTAATTTCCAGTTTTTCAAAAAAGTTTTTTGAAAATGACTAAAACTTGGGCAGGAGGGTCTTAATAATGAAAAAACAAAGCATTCTGGCCTTAGAGGCTGTTGTTGCTTGATGTTTAACAGTAAGTATCCACTTCTAAGATACTCCTGTTTAATGGTACCTATATAGAAGTCTTGGTGCCTTTGAGAAGATTTTGATGTCATGTAAATGGGTATCATGATTACAATAGGTATAGTTAATGACGGGATTTTAACTATTTTTGAATCAGCCAGCACTTTAGTGTTAGTGATAACCCAAGGTATGTGTATGTTTTATGTGAATGATGCTTCATATATAAGTATATAGTCTATTCATAAGTGGGTATACGTTACTGCTGCCACTTAATGTTTTTCGTCTTATGGTTTTGGTGTTCTGTTAAATGGTGTATTCATATAGAAAATGTGATATTTTATTATGCTGATGCATATTATATGGACACTTTTTCCACCAAAGACAGGAGGTCATTGGCAGGGGAAATAAAATAATGAATAAACAAACACATCTGTCTCAGTTGATGGCATTAAGGAACACCAACAACATATGGCCTTTCTGTGAGTGCAAGGGTTGGAATATATAGTTTTGATACTATATGGCAGTAATTACTGTTAGATGAATTAGGAACCCAAAATGATAAAAAAGTATTATGTTATATTTTATAAAAAAAAAAATTAATATGGCTAATGTTAACTTAAGATGCCAACTGGTTCTCTTTTAAGAAATAGAAAGGCTGCCTTGCTAATTTTGCTGCCTGACTTTATAATTGTCTGAAGTGATACTCACATAGTGTTGGTCTAGCCATGCCATTAATTATAGCCGAAGCATATGATTATGTTCAGGCTATCCACACATTACTCATAATCTAGTGTTGTTTGGTCTGTCTAGGTTATTATCTCTTCCTCTTGGTTACATACAGACTGCTTATTTGTGTGATTTATGCTATGTTGCTAACTATAAGAATTGAAATGTGGCATCTACTGAGAACCAGTCATTTATAAATTTGTATACCAGTCTTGTTTCTGTATTGTCTGTCGGGATTTATTGTCCGTAGTGAAGATTTAAGACCAGAATTCATGTTAAATTCTGAGATTTCGTGTAATCACCCCACCATGCACTTATCCTCTAAACAATAGATTTAGCTGCTATTACATTGTTTCTAAACTATTAAAAGAAAGCAAACTAGTCCAATTCAAACAGATATAGTTGAACAATTGCCTTGTCAGCATATCACAAGCTAAACACAGAAAAAGTTGATGTATCAAGAATTTTATTTGAAACAATGCTTTCATCTTGTAGTGCTAACATTTGGTACAGCTGTCCTAGGATATATTTTAAAGTCTGTCCCATGAAACATCAGCAATTTCCCAAAAAGATGCATCCAAAAGTGCATGATCATAGACCAGATTATGACAGCCAAAAGGAGCTATCAGCGTGTGAAGTAAGAAGACTGTCAGCTCCATTTGGCTATCAATGGACGAATTATGACTTAGATTATGCTTAGAACCTGTATGACAAAACTGTAATAATTGTGAGCTTTGTCTCACCCTATATTATCAAATACAGTGTAGCAATACTATGTGACTTTTGGCTACAGTTACAAGAAGAAATTTGTAAACATTGGAAAATAAAATAGCCATAAGTATTTTATTTCTTAATCGATTTCTATGAAATATACGCCACGCTAAGGGGAAAATTATTTGCTTTCCATGAAATATAAGATCTTTTTCAGCAGCTTTACCGATTTTTCCATTACCCTGTGAAACCTACACGTTCCACGGTTTCACAGGGTAATGGACTAAACGGCACATCCGCTTAAAAAGATTTTATATTTCATGGAAAGCAAATAATGTTCTCCTTAGCGTGGCGTAGATTTCATAAAAATTGATGAAGAAATAAAATATTTATGGCTACATTTGTGTCCCAATGTTTACAAATTTCTACTTGGAACTGTAGTAAAAAACCACGTGGTATTGCTACACTGAAATAGATGTATATTGATTTAAATAGATTATACAAAAACTTTTTACTTACAAGCTGTCCAAAATTTCTAACCCAATAACCATGTAAACAACAGACAATGTCTTTGCACAACCAAGAGCATTCTATTAAATTTGGGCACACCACAGACAATCTCCAGAGCCACGCTGCTGCAGTTGTCCTAATTTGTTTAGTATCAATTGTCAGAATCTATGTGAAACTGTTGTATCATTCTGTAGAAGACTTAACCAACCACAAACAAGACAATTTGTTTTACATTTTATAGATTTTATTCCAGTTTTTCAACAAATTTGAGCCTATAGGGGTTACACGTACAAGAGCAACTGCTTTGATTACAAGAGGTCACATGTGGACCACAGGCTAGGACATTTACAGAGTTGTACTGAATTGGTCTGCATGGTACTTAGTACTGGTTTACCTCCATTGCCTGTTAGCTACAGGTAACTGTTGAAAAAGAGGGTGTTACTGGGGGTAGAATGTTATTCTAGGTATTTGCTTGTTCAAGCCTTTCAAAGTGGAACAAGAACCTTAATATTTGCTATATAATTCTACCACGCTTCACACAGTAACAGAACAGAAACCATAGTGTCAAAGAATTCACACATTCCTATAAACCAAATGAGTTATTGCAATGAACATGCTACATCTGCCTGGGGAGTTGACACTTGTGGAGAAAATTCCTACACATAATCTAATTTGTGCTTTCTTGACCAGACTAAAGCCAAGACAGAAGCCAGTGAACAAAAGTCATATCACAAGTTTCTGATGTGAGATCAAATAGATGAAAGGCAGAGAAATTGAGTTAGTCAAACTCAGATACTCCAGTGTAGCATGAACTTCAAAATTTATAGCCTTGTCGATCAGGTTTGCAGTTTTTGCATGAGGCTCAGCTGCTTTGCTGGAAATAAAACATGATGTTTTACCCTGTAAGATGAAGTGTGTGCATCCTTGAAATTGCTGTATATGGTTTAGCTTGAGGTCTGTGCAGCTTTTAATGTATTGTTCATGGTCTTTGTCAAGTTGCTGACATGTTTTGCCATTGTTAAGTGAACTAACGTGTTAGAATTGACAGGGTGGCCACAGACTCTGGAAAACAGGGAAAACAGGGAAAATGCCAAAAACAAATTCCCTGCAGGGAAAAATCAGGGAATTTCAAAATTGGGCAAAAATCAGGGATTTATCAGGGAATTTTACAAAAATTGGAGGAAAAAATGTGTCTACTGGCAAATTCTCTTCCATGACTTTATTCAATAGTTGTATTTCTTCAAACAAACTTTATTTTATATATGATAGGTATAAATAATGAGTTTGGTGGTGTAGGTATGGCTCTAAGGGGATTTTGAAGGCCATACTTTCAGCTGTATATGAGTCGCGAACACCGAAAACAATCAATGGAAAATAACCTTTTTGTGAGGGAAAAATCAGGGAATTATCATGGAATTTCATTCTTCATTTTCTGTGGCCACCATGATTGATGCAAACAGCAGTAACAATTGGTTGTTAGTATACTATTAAAGTCTTTGGACTTCAATATATACAGCATCAGTTTTAAAACAAGGTTCACCACAAGCATCAGAGGAACGATAATTGTTAAGTTGTCCAGATTTGGACATCATGGTTGACAATGGTTGGATAAGCTGTTTTGAAATTTGGACATATGATTAGCTATGGTCTGAAGGTGAAGAATGACGAATACATGATGGACCATGGTTTGGTGACCATGGTCTGACCATGATCATCTTCTTAGTTAGGTTGTTAAAGATGTACAACAAGGGTCATTAACAGTCACAGGTTGCGCTATCAGACTATGGTTCAAAATGTCCTTTCTTCTCAGGGGTGGTAGCTCTAAGGTCCTAAGATCATGTAAATTGTCTGTTTCCAAAATACTAAACATTCTACAAGCAATGTTTGATGTGCTTGAAACAAATCTTCATGGCTATAAAATAGAATTGTGGTATACAATGACATGTATCCTTAACTCTAGTAGCTTAGCTAGCTTAAAAATTACCTCTTCTGATTGGTAGAGAAATTTTACAAAAAATGTATGGTTTGCCTGAAACAAATCTTCCTGGTTATAAAATAGAATTCGGTATGCAATGACATGCATCCTTAACTCTAGTAGCCTAGCATAAAAAATGGTGTGTTCTGATCGGTAGAGAAATTTTACGGCAACATTTTACAAACAATGTATGGTATGCTTGAATCAAATCTTCCTGGTTAAAAAATAGACTTTTGGTATACAAAGACATATATACTTAACTCTAGTAGCCTAGCATAAAAAAATGACGTGTTCTGAGTGTTCTGATCGGTGGAGAAAAATCAATCAATATAGAGATACCAATTGTCTAAACTCCATCATCTGCTCCATATTTTATTCATATCTCTGTCATATACCTACTTGTACACCCTGTGATTTAATGATCTGGTTTAATGTTCGAACAATTCTTTTTCTACATGAAAAGTTTCACCATTTACCAGAGTTACAATTGCTTGTCAGTGTATTGTATCTTCCTACACTATGCTCGGCTACATTTGTGATATTATTTTCTTGTTATAAATATTTCATAGCTTTCTTAAGTAACTTAAGTGGCTTTTCACTGCTATACGTTTACTGCATTGCTGATTAACAATAGATATTGGGCCAAAAATCCACTATGCATTGCTGCTCTTCGTGACTTAATTTGTTATCTTGACTTTTTAGAAACTTAGTCAGAAATTCTGTATTTTTTTCTGTTAAAAGTTTATTTTTAAGTGTTGTGATGATAGAAGTATCTGAGTATGCATTTAAATGTTTGAGTATTTTAACCTGCTTTATCCTGTCGAGTTGTCAAAGAACAATTCTATTGCCATGTGTGTCAGGGCTGTTCAAAAAAAATTTGTTCTGGAGAATGTCAGTGTGCAGGTTTGGCAATGGTTGTTTTCAGACTTGGATGGTCTGTCCTGAGTCGTCTTAAGTCTTGTTGTTTGTTGTTTCGGACGGGGCTGCTTTTGTTATGGGCAAGAGCTTTGTATATGCACTGTTCTGTCGTTTCTGATTGGGCTGCTTTTGTGTTGGGCAAGAGTTTTGTATATGCACTGTTCTGTAGTTTCTGATTGGGCTGCTTTTGTGTTGGGCAAGAGGTTTGTATATGCACTGTTCTGTCGTTTCGGACAGGGCTGCTTTTGTGTTGGACAAGAGCTTTGTATATGCACTGTTCTGTCGTTTCGGATGGGGCTGCTTTTTTGTTGGGCGAGAGCTTTGTATATGCACTGTTCTGTCGTTTCTGATTGGGCTGCTTTTGTGTTAGGCAAGAGCTTTGTATTTGCACTGTTCTGTCGTTTCTGATTGGGCTGCTTTTGCCTTGGGCAAGAGCTTTGTATATGCACTGTTCTGTCATTTCCGACGGGGCTGCTTTTGAGTTGGGCAAGAGCTTTGTATATGCACTGTTCTGTCATTTCAGTTGGGGCTGCTTTTGTGTTGGGCAAGAGCTTCGTATATGCACTGTTCTGTCATTTCAGTTGGGGCTGCTTTTGTGTTGGGCAAGAGCTTTGTATATGCACTGTTCTGTCGTTTCGGATGGGGCTGCTTTTGTGTTGGGCAAGAGCTTTGTATATGCACTGTTCTGTCGTTTCGGATGGGGCTGCTTTTGTGTTGGGCAAGAGCTTTGTATATGCACTGTTCTGTCGTTTCGGTCGGGGCTGCTTTTGTGTTGGGCAAGAGCTTTGTATATGCACTGTTCTTTTTGTGCCTTTGGTGCTCTGGTTTTGCATTTACATGTAAGTATAAGGTATAACATAAAATATTCAGCATGACAGTGTAAAGTATACTATATTGTACGCAGTTAAGTTTGGTTATTTAAACAAAGGAACAAACACAAACTATCAAAACAAACAAACAAACAAACGTTTTTGTACAGTTTTCTATAACATCATCAGAGCAGCTTCTAATTATCTACAAACACAAGTAGAGCAGGTACATATTGAAGCCATAATTGTCCACAGACGTTCTCGTTAGAAGTCTTTGCCACAGGAGTATTGCATGTATATTTTAAGTACATTTGCAGAAAAAATGATGAAAAACGATGAAAAACGATGAAAAACGATGAAAAACAAAGTTGTTAGTGAGAATGAATCATTGAATTATTTTTGCACTCACTTTGCTGTAACTTGATTAACTGTTGTCTTCAGGTCTTATTTTCAAGTTCTCAAAGAAATGGGGCCACAAAAACGTCTCAAATAACTTCTTTGTTTTGTAATCAGTTGGTAAAATACAATTACTAGAATTTCATATTGGAATTAAGTTTCTCTGAGAATTAGTTTGTTACTCACTACTGTATCACTCTGGTGTTTGATGCAATAATTTTCACTTATTTAATGTCACTTATTCAACAGATGATATCACTCATTGCCTCCCACTGTCGATAATCATCGTATTAATGGTTTCAAGTTTCAACATTTTTCCTGTATTAAGATCTGAAAGCAAATTAAAACTGTTCTAACATTCTGAATTCTGTATAATATACTCTATAACAACAAGTTACAGCACTTTTGTGTTTAACACATTATTCCATTGGTGCCTAATCCATGTATCAGCATTGCCCTTGTAAACCTCTGATTAGATTGTGTACACCATCCCCATATTGGTTATTCAAAGTATTTGGGGATCAATACATTTATATTGAAGGGGCATGAATAACGTGACACCATTGTATATACTGATGGGGCATGAATAAAGTGGCACCATGGAGTATACTGATAGGGCATGTATAAGGTGGCACCATGGAGTATATTGATGGGGCATGAATAAGGTGACACCATGGAGTATATTGATGGGGCATGAATAAGGTGACACTATGTAGTATACTGATAGGGCATGAATAAGGTGGCACCATGGAGTATACTGATAGGGCATGAATAAGGTGGCACCATGGTGTATATTGATGGGGCATGAATAAGGTGACACCATGGAGTATACTGATGGGGCATGAATCAGGTGACACCATGGAGTATACTGATGGGGCATGAATAAGGTGATACCATGAAGTATACTGATGGGGCATGAATAAGGTGACACCATGGAGTATATTGATGGGGCATGAATTAGGTGACACTATGTAGTATACTGATAGGACATGAAGAAGGTGATACCATGGAGTATACTGATGGGGCATGAATAAGGTGACACTATGGAGTATACTGATGGGGCATGATAGTGACACCATGGAGTATACTGATAGGGCATGAATAAGGTGACACTATGGAGTATACTGATGGGGTACGAATAAGGTTTCACCATGGAGTATATTGATGGGGCAGGAATATGGTGACACTATGGAGTATACTGATGAGGAATGAATAAGGTGACGCCATGGAGTATACTGATGGGGCATGAATAAGGTGACACCATGGAGTATACTGATGGGGCATGCATAAGGTGGCACCATTGTGTATACTGATGGGACATGAATAAGGTGGCACCATGGAGTATACTGATGGGGCATGAATAACGTGACACCATGAAGTATGCTGATGGGGCATGAATAAGGTGGCACCATAGAGTATACTGATGGGACATGGATAAGGTGACACCATGGAGTAAAAAATTTACTCTCCCCTGTACTGCCACATTCAATTCATCCATTTTGATGAAAGTATATCTGAGATATTTTGTCAGCTTGCATGATGTGATTTGTCTCCTCTGATATCAGATTTGTATGATGTTACCTTCTGTCCTATTCATACTATATCTTTTCACTTCTGAGACGCTGACAAATCCAAACTAAGCCCCCTGGATCTCGTTGTTTTGCATTGTTTGTAATGCTCATAGGCCGTTTGATTTGCCGTATTGATTATTGGTCGAGTTAACAGTGTATCCGAACTCCATGTTTGGCACGGAACGTATCCGTAATTATTAAGTTGGACTTCCTCGGCTTGAAGACTCTGACGGACTACGCGAATAATTTGTTTGTGTGAGCTCAGTATGCATTAACAATTCATAGACGGACTAAAGATAGCTTTGATATGAAAATATGTGAATGTTTTCCTAACATTGTCTCCGCATTGAACGTTCTGTAGAAAAGTTGTTGGATTACTGGTGATATTTTCATCTGTGATTTTGTATACGGGATTTTAATTTAGGAATATCGCTACAGTTATACTGTGAAATCAATTATTATTCCTCAATTGACTGAATCTGAAGATCTTGGGTTTTTTGTTACCAAGGTAATTGCTTATAAAGCTCAGTGGGAATTCGAATGCGTCTTGTGACAAAACGATAGTTGAGTGCCTTTGTATTTGAAATTCAATTTTGTGTTTCAGGCAAGGACTTTTAACAAAGGACATGAGATAATATTTGAGAAGAGGTCGCTGTGTATTTCTAATATATTTCCTGTTTTCTTTCAGTTTGAAGACTTGGGTGTTCTTTACTTTGGATTTTTAAAGAAAAAAAATTGGATATTCAACTTATATTAGGTAAGGTTATATATTGTGTATGATATTCGTCCTGTTGTATTATATGGCTAAATATGTTGTGTATATTTAGTGAGTTTTGCCAGTAAATACAATATTAACAAGTATATCTTTTATCTATAGCTGAGTCTGTTTGCACAGACTCACTGAAACTCTTGCAAAAACTTGCCCTGGAATTTTGTAACAATATGTTAATAACATGTTATCTGGTTATTATGTTTAGAAAAATACAAAGCTGCATGGATGGATCATTATATTGATTTGTTCCATAGGAAAACCATTATCTCTAAATATAACAAAGGACTTCTTTGATTTTACATAGTATTAATTGATAGTGTCCTTAATTAACTCATTGTACAATGACATTTATTGTTCTTATAGTGTTACTATATTGGAAAGAAGATAGAGAATGAAGGACATAGTACTTTGTATGGATTCAGACATAAGCTTTATTATACATGTACTGTATGGATTCAGACATAAGCTTTATTATACATGTACTGTATGAATTCAGACATAACCTTTATTATACATGTACTGTATGGATTCAGACATAAGCTTTATTATACAATCATGTGCTGTATGGATTCAGACATAACCTTTATTTTACAATCATGTACTGTATGGATTCAGACATAAGCTTTATTATACAATCATGTACTGTATGGATTCAGACATAAGCTTTATTATACAATCATGTACTGTATGAATTCAGACCTGAGCTTAATTATACATGTACTGTATGGATTCAGACATAAGCTTTATTATACATGTACTGTATGGATTCAGACATAAGCTTTATTATACAATCATGTACTGTATGGATTCAGACATAAGCTTTATTATACAATCATGTACTGTATGGATTCAGACATAAGCTTTATTATACAATCATGTACTGTATGGATTCAGACATAAGCTTTATTATACATGTACTGTATGGATTCAGACATAAGCTTTATTATACAATCATGTACTGTATGGATTCAGACATAAGCTTTATTATACAATCATGTACTGTATGGATTCAGACATAAGCTTTATTATACAATCATGTACTGTATGGATTCAGACATAAGCTTTATTATAATGTATGGATTCAGACATAAGCTTTATTATACATGTACTGTATGGATTCAGACATAAGCTTATTATACAATCATGTACTGTATGGATTCAGACATAAGCTTTATTATAATGTATGGATTCAGACCTAAGCTTTATTATAATGTATTGATTCAGATCTAAGCTTTATTATACATGTACTGTATGGATTCAGATCTAAGCTTTATTATAATGTATGGATTCAGACATAAGCTTTATTATAATGTATGAATTCAGACCTAAGCTTTATTATAATGTATGGATTCAGATCTAAGCTTTATTATACTGTGTGAATTCAAACCTAAGCTTTATTATACTGTGTGAATTCAGACCTAAGCTTTATTATACTGTATGGATTCAGACATAAGCTATTTTATACTGTGTCAATTCAGACGTGAGCTCTTTTATACTGCATCAATTCAGACCTGAGCCTTACTGTATGAGTCAATAAAGACCTGAGCTTAAATATTAAACTGTGTCAATTAAGACCTAAGCTTTATTATTATGCTCCCCATCTTTGATGAGGGGGTATATTGCTTTGCACATGTCGGTTGGTCGGTTGGTCGGTTGGTCTGTCGGTCGTATAAATGGTTTCCGTTCAATAACTCAAGAATGCTTTGACCAAGGATCTTGAAACTTTACATGGAGGTTGGTCATCAATAATAGATGACCGATATTGATTTTGGGGTCAGTAGGTCAAAGGTCAAGTGACCTTTACCATTTCTGACTCTGTAATTGGTTTCTGTTCAATAACTCAAGAACGCTTTGACCTAGGATCTTCAAATTTTACATGGAGGTTGGTCATCGACAGTAAGTTGACCCCTATTGATTTTGAGGTCAGTAGGGCAAAGGTCAAGGTCACAGTGACCTTTTCCATTTTATACGCCCGTTGAAAACGGGACGTATTATGTGAACACCCTTGGCGGGTGTGTGGGCGTGTGTGCGGGCGGGCGGCGGTGTCCAGTAATTTGTCTGTACTCTAACGCAAACAGTTTTCATCCGATCAGCTTAAAACTTTGTGACAATGCTTATGGGCATAATATCTAGGCCAAGTTCGATTATAGGCCAAATCGGCCCAGGCCTTCTTGGGTTATGGTCCTTCATTTACCAAAAAAATGTGAAATTGGCCATGTCTGTACTCTAATGCAAACAGTTTTCATCCGATCATCTTCAAACTTTGTGACAATGCTTATGGGCATAATATCTAGGCCAAGTTTGATTATCGGCCTAGGCCTTATTTGGTTATGGTCCTACAATTACCAAAATAAATGTAAAATTGACCTTGTCTGTTCTTTATTGCAAACAGTTTTCATCCGATCATCTTCAAACTTTGTGACAATGCTTATGGGCATAATATCTAGGCCAAGTTTGATTATCGGCCTAGGCCTTATTTGGTTATGGTCCTACAATTACAAAAATAAATGTGAAATTGACCTTGTCTGTTCTCTAGTGCATAGAGTTTTCGTCTGAGTATCTTCAAACTTTGTGACAATGCTTATGGGCATAATATCTAGGCCAAGTTCGATTATAGGCCAAATCGGCCTAGGTCTTATTTGCTTTTGGTCCTACAATTACCAAAATAAATGTGAAATTGACCTTGTCTGTTCTTAAGTGCAATTAGTTTTTTATCCGATCATCTTCAAACTTTGTGACAATGCTTATGGGCATAATATCTAGGCCAAGTTTGATTATCGGCCTAGGCCTTATTTGGTTATGGTCCTACAATTACAAAAATAAATGTGAAATTGACCTTGTCTGTTCTCTAGTGCATAGAGTTTTCGTCTGAGTATCTTCAAACTTTGTGACAATGCTTATGGGCATAATATCTAGGCCAAGTTCGATTATAGGCCAAATCGGCCTAGGTCTTATTTGCTTTTGGTCCTACAATTACCAAAATAAATGTGAAATTGACCTTGTCTGTTCTTAAGTGCAATTAGTTTTTATCCGATCATCTTCAAACTTTGTGACAATGCTTATGGGCATAATATCTAGGCCAAGTTTGATTATCGGCCTTAGCCTTATTTGGTTATGGTCCTATAATTACCAAAATAAATGTGTAATTGACCTTGTCTGTTCTCTAGTGCAAAGAGTTTTCGTCTGAGTATCTTCAAACTTGGTGACAATGTTAATGGGTAAATATCTAAGACAAGTTCAATTGTAGGCCAAATCAGCCTAGGCCTTCTTGGGTTATGGTCCTTTAATTAAAAAAAAATGTTGGATTGTTTTGTTTTTTTCATTCACCATGCCCTGAGACTCACCATGCCCCAAGACGGGCGTATTTTGTGACATTTTGGCACTCTTGTTGACTAATGTGCTGCCATGGGGGCATACATGTTTTACAAACATCTCTTGTTATGTATGGAATCAAGCTTCAGCTTTATGAGGTGAGACCAAAGCTTTATTATGCTAGGTTTAGTCTATGAGATTCAGACTTAAGCTCTAATATGCTGAATATAAGCTCTGATATGCAGAGCTCTGACCTAAATTTTAACCAATCTAAGCTTAAAGCTCTAATATGCTGAATGAGCTCAGACCTAAAGCTTATCAAATCTTAGCTAGAAATTAACATGCTGAGTGAAGTGAGACTATAAACCTTTAACTGGCTAAATGGATTCTGACAAAAGCTCTAATACGTTGAATGAATGCACACCTACAGGCTGATTGAACTCTAGATCTAAGCTTTGATATACTGAATGAAATCAAAATCAACTTTTTAACTCACCTGAGCCCAAAGTGTTAAAGATGAGCTGTTGTGATCACCCTATGCATGGCCTCTGTCTTGGGTCATCAACAATTTTGATGTTAAAACTCTAGATGTCACAGGTTTGTCTTTATGAAACTAGGTCACAATTTTGGGTCAGTGAAATCTAGGTCAAGTTTGCAACTTGGTCATCTGGTGACAAAAACTAGGTCTCAAGGCAAAATTGAAAAGAATAGCACTCGAAAAGTCACAGTTTTGGCATATCTTTATGAAACCTTGTCAGAGCAGTACAATCTAACTCAAACCAGATAATTTTGGGTCAAATTTATGTCATAGCATAAAAAATTTACCCTGATGGTGGTTATTAGTCCCCTACCGGTTTTTCACCGGAGGGGACTATAGGTTTGCCCTCCGTCCGTCAGTCAGGCCGTCCGTCATTCCGTCAAAAAATCTGGATCCTGACATAACAGTTTCCAAGCTAGGTTAATGAAACTTGGTATGTGGATAGGCGGCAATAAGGGGATAATGCACGTCCAAATATATTTTGATTCCGACCAAAATTGTGGTTGCTATGGCAACAGAAACATTGAAAATGGCTTAAAACCGGTAGGGGACTTCGGTATTGCTTGCAATTCTTAATTACTTGTTTAAAGTTGGTAGCTCTGATTTTGATTAAAAAATTGCTTAAGACAGATTGTTGGTTAATTCAGGTAGCCTCTATTATATTTACTAGTCTATAAATCTTCCTGTGTTTCATTTAAAAAACTGGTAAAATATATTCACCTAGACTTGTGAATGGTTGAATGGTTGACAAGTGAACTTTACCACACAGGATAGAACTGTCACTTTCAGGGCTTTACTAGTTGGTTATTTGTTAATACAAGCTAAGCTGATGACTGTTAAAGGGATTATGAGTCTGTGAGAGACAAGTTTGTATGCTAGATATAATGCTGAACAGACTATGAATTGTTTGTGGTTAAGATGTTTCATCAGCATTGCAAATGAACCAAATTTGCTGTAAATTAATGTGTGAATGCTGTCTAGACATCGACTCTCCAAATGCCCACATGGATGACCTCCCTTGATCTACCCCCCCCCCCCCCCCCCCCCCCTGGTGCAATTGTGGTTATCTGCGCTGGATGTTCCATGCATGAATGTCTTGACCTTTCTAGACTCACTGTTGTGGTTTGAGAGATCTTTTTTTGATAATGCATTAACCAATGTGGGTGATCTCCCTTGACTCCATATGCCAATGTAGGTGATCTCCCTTGACTACATATGCCAATGTGGGATATCTCCCTTGATTTCATATGCCAATGTAGGTGATCTCCCTTGACTCAATATGCTAATGTTGGTGATCTCCCTTGACTCCATATATGCCAATGAGGGTGATCTCCCTTGATGCAATATGCCAATGTGGGTGATCTCCCTTGACTCCATATGCCAATGTGGATGACCTCCCTTGACTCTACATGTACATACCAGTGAAGGTGACATCTCTTGACTCCTTGTGTCAGTGAGTGATCTCCCTTGACTCTAGATACCAGTGAAGGTGACATGTCTCGACTCCTTGTGTCAGTGAGTGATCTCCCTTGACTCTACATACCAGTGAAGGTGACATGTCTTGACTCCGTGTGTCAGTGAGTGACCGCCCTTGACTCCATGTTTCAGGGAGAATGACCTCCCTTAACTCCATGTTTTGGTTAGAATAACCTTAACACATTTCTGAAAACAATATTTGGAAATACTCCTGCTGTTATGTTGTGGATTTGTCATTGGTTGACAACATGTCAGTAGCACAACTAGTAGTATCTGACATGAATGCTTGTGTTTTATTGAATTTATGAAACAAGTCAGTTAAAGTGATATAATGCAAAGCTGTTGCTTAATGAGTGTCCCCTGCCGCCACATGTTACATGATAGGTATCTTACTTGCTAATGGCCCCATATAGCTTGTTCCCGGTAACTGCTGGTAGGACTGGTTCAGTCCGGCTAATGTGACTCAGGATTGTTTCAGTTAGGACTCAAATACTGATGACCATTTGAACTTAAACACTGAATACAAAATTATCGAGTAGATTTTTGAAGAATTGTCTAAGAATATGTCTCTCTTTGTGATCTGTTTGCATGAATTTGGGGATTGTTTATCTTTGTGTGTATCGTGTTCATCTAATCATTTGTCATTCTGGAAATTTTCAGACTATCGAGACAAGTCTGATCGGAGACTGAATGTGAAATATTCACAAAGTATTCACACACTTGTCCTGCTGAACGATTTGTTTCCAGTCAGTCTGGTAGACCAGTAGATACATACTGATCCATTCAATGACTTGTTCCTATCTGTTCAACACCAGCCCCCTCCAATGCTGACATTGATGGTATTAAAGTTTCTGTTTGCTGCCACAGAACATGATATAACACACAATGAGGCATTACCTATTGTTTCAAGGGATTACTGGGATTCCTAATAGTTACTGGGAGTTCCCTATTTTTTAGGGGATTCAATATTGTTCTTGGAGATTCCCTTTTGTTCCTCGGGATTCCTTATAATATTTCTAGGGATTCCATACTGTTCTTGGGAATTTCCTATTGTTCCTCAGCCTAATTGTTACTATGGAATGCCTTTGTTCCCTACATATTACGTATTCTTCTTTAAGAAATTGCCTACTGTTCTTAGAGATTGTTATTTGTAATTCTAACATAGCACGTGAGATTTGCTTTCTTTGCGTATGTTGAGCTTACCATATTATATTACCTCGATAAAATATAGCTGATTTATTACGTCACATTTGTAGTCATATACTATGACAAATGACGTAATGGTGACGGTAACGTTCCTTTGGCTTTGTTGTTATAAAATATAGGCACTCGTTTGAATGCATACATTAAATCACTATGCATCCAAACACGTGCCTATATTTTATTACACAACAAAGCACAGCTACTATTCATTATTTCTTAAACAAAACTTGAACTGCTGTTTGTAAACATGGCTACAATTGCTGTTTGTAAACATGGCTACAATTGCTGAATGTAAACATGGCTACAATTGCTAAATGTAAACATGGCTACAATTGTTGTTTGTAAACATGGCTACAATTGCTGAATGTAAACATGGCTACAATTGTTGTTTGTAAACATGGCTACAATTGCTGAATGTAAACATGGCTACAGTTGCTGAATGTAAACATGGCTACAATTGCTGTTTGTAAACATGGCTACAATTGCTGTTTTGGCTATTGCAGTTGGAGAGCTATGCAAATTCTTTAATTTGCTCAAATTATTTACAGGTTTTTATGACTAATTGTCACTTTTATAACATGCAGCATGAGTTTTCATCAGTATTGCGTAAAAGAAAGTTTGTTCACAATGCAAGATTGCCTTGTCTCTATTAGTATGGTGACGTCAATATATAACTTGTCACCATTAATTTGTGAATTTAAAAGGAAATATGACAAGAATTAACGCTTACAGAAAATGCATGGAGCGTAATCTCTGAAAGATGACGTCTGCAGAATGTATGAAGCAGTACTCTATTACGTAGGTTTGTTATATTTAATGATGCCCATTAAAACTCCTTAGCAATCCCTAAAATTAATGTCTTAAAATATGTTTGTGATAACGAAAGATGGTGAAATTCGTAGGCCAATGGCGAAAATCATTTTAAGAGGACAAAAAATTAGAATAATAAATTGGACATACAGGAAAAGAAGCACTCAATAGAAACAGCAAAGAACATTTTAGAAGCACATCTCAAGCAGGGTAGCAATACCACGTGGCTTTTGACTACAGTTACAAGTAGAAATTTGTAAAAATTGGGTCACAAATATAGCCATAAGTATTTTATTTCTTCATCGATTTCTATAAAATATATACGCCACGCTAAGGGGAAAAGCATTTGCTTTCCTAGAAATAAAATATCTTTTTCAGGAGTATTACCGATTTTTCCATTACCCTGTGAAACCTACATGTTCCACGTTTTCACAAGGTAATGGACAAAACGGCACAGTCGCTGAAAAAGATTTTATATTTCATGGAAAGCAAATAATTGTCGCCTTAGCGTGGTGTATATTTCATAGAAATCGATGTAAAAATAAAATAGTTATGACTATTTTATTTTCCAATGTTTACAAACTTCTTCTTGTAACTGTAGTTAAAAGTCATGTGGTATTGCTACACTCTCAAAGGCACTAAGAAAAATGAAAAGGCACAATACATGTATGAAAGAACAATACTACCAGGACTGTCACAAATGACCATTTAAGGACACCTATGTTAGTCAACTAGAAACGAATAAATATTTAAGGTGTAGTGACAAGTTCAACCCAATTCACAAGATGACTTACCAACATTTTAAAAAGAACGAGATAAGTTTAACTGAAAGCTTCATGAAGCCAAAAGAAATAACTACTGTGAAATCATGCTAGCTGTATATTCCCATGTTAGCGAAGCCACGTGGGAAGTCAAATAATCAGAAGAAAGAAACTGAAAAAATAAGCTGAAAAAAAAGAAGCTGAAATTGATCAAGTATCATGTGCAGTGATTATACAATGTGAGCCTCTAGTCATGGAAAATGCATTTATTAAGTGCACAGTTGGTTGCATAATTACAAGGATATCCGTGCATGGTGTTGTGGAAAAGTTTGGGACACAGTGACATACTCTTTGAGTGAGGTTTCGAAGAATCTTGGACATGTCATGTGCTTTAGGATACATGACCTTGGATTTGGATTATTGACATACTGAAAGTATCATGGACAAAATTTGTGCCTTTGGAAACATGTCCAGGAATTTAGGCAGGAATATTTCGTTGCTAATTATTATGAATGGTCATAAAATTCTAGAATATTGTTAAAATCTGCCAATACACAACCTTGTTGCGCCAAAAGTACTTTGTACTCCGTGACAAAACTAGCAAAAAAACTAATTGTACAACAGAGAGACATATTTTTAGTTGCAATTTCATTCCAATTGTTCTAAGTACATGTACAGATGTTTTAGCAAAATTGTGATAACCAAAAAGGGGTTAAAATGAAATTTTAAAAACCATTCGGATGTGCAGGATATCACTTTAATAATGTTGGCTTTGCTGATATGATAACTTTGTTTTCACAGGAATTGAAGCACAAGACATAGTAGTACTAATCTTTCTAAAATTTCACAGAAATTATACCAACATTCATTATTGTCATTTGTTGAGCTTTATGAAATTTATTTTAATACATGTACTTGTATTGGTTACTATGGTAACTATTATTATGTTCCCCAAAATCTCTTCTAAATTCAAAAGTTTCCTATTAGCCTAAGAGCTGAGGGCGATTTATTCAAAATTGGAGTCCATCTCTTAAACTTGCACCACAGTTGGACATATGACCGAACATTAAGAAAATCCATTTCTTACAAATTTCCTCTTTCACAACCGCTCAGCATCCAAGATGGCGTCCAAGATGGCCACCATTTTTACGCGAAAATGGTACTGAACGCTTATTTGTGCATGAAATGAATTGTTTTCTCACAAATATGTTTCAAAATGTACTTATAAGTTGAAAAATGAATGGAAGACACACTTTTATCTGTTTTATTAGTAAATTTCGACATTTTGGAAAAGCTATGACCCATATAGAGGCCCAAAATTGGCTATTTTTGGGTATTTTTCTTAATTTTGTATTGTCAATAACTTAAAAGTACATTTATGACTGTAAATTTTACATTTAATTGGTTTCATTTATTCTATATATTTAGTGTGAAAAATATGAGGGTGTAAGATGTACAACTTTTTTAGTTTTATGCGTTCCCTAAGGGTGTGAAGTGGGTGGGGTAAATTCAAATCAAAAGTGAAAAAATAAGAAACTGCCTCTTTTTAACTAATTATTTATGTATTTAGACCATATTGGGTTGAATTATATAATGTGAATGAAATTATGCATTTTGAAATTAGTTTTGGTTGCTCGTGCTCTATTTTACGAAGTGGGTGGGGTAAAATTTCATAAATAGTTTTAAAGATTTAATAACGAGATTAACCAATGATTGTTTTTAAACTCTGAGCTCTGTTTTTCTTCTGACTTATGATAAACTATTCTGAAATGTTATTCAAGCTACTTTTATATATAATAAATGAGAGATTGTACAAATAAACACGTTACATGACTTCGCCTGTTAAAAGTGGGTGGGGTAAACAACTGCAAAAATGAGAATAATGACAATTTGCAGAAATTGCATTCTATGAATTATTTTGATTAATATAGACAGTACAAGTCTCTATGGTTTTATAAGGTATATTTATTGCAGCATTTCGCTGTTTTAAAATTGGTCATGCTTAATATTGTGAAGTGGGTGGGGTAAAATCACGTAAATAGTGAAACTTCATAATTGGCGCCATTATAAGCTAAAACCAATGGGTATGCGATCAGAAGAACTTTCATACACACCGTCATCAGTAGTACAACCGCAACAATTGACAATAAACCGAATCAAATGAGACTTAAATTTCGTACATGTAAATGATGTTGAATATTTGCATTCTGGTATATCTCATGATATGCAGCAAATTGCCTTGCAACACTGACCATTTCAAGGTCAAGGTTAGGGTCAATGTAGTTATAAGGTCAAAGTACAGAAAAAGCAACTTAATAACATTTTCTCACGTTTCAGGTGATGTTTGAAATACTGATTCAATTTTATAATGCTTAATAATGAAGTTATTTTAAATATAGGTCTATATATAAATAATTGTTTGTGTAAAAAGGACAATTATACACATTGTAAAACGAAATAAAAGACGCCTTTGCTCGTACTACAACTAGAAAAGTCATAACTATCCCATGTCGTGAACTCCCAACAAGCATATAAAGCCATTTCAAGCCTTTAGTAGTAGTCACCACCGGTGGATGAAGCCATTTCTAGCCTTACGGAAGAGTCACCACCAGTGGATGAAGCCATATCT
Organism: Spisula solida; assembly: GCA_947247005.1. Classification (NCBI taxonomy): domain Eukaryota; kingdom Metazoa; phylum Mollusca; class Bivalvia; order Venerida; family Mactridae; genus Spisula; species Spisula solida. The sequence goes on along the minus strand of OX365948.1, from coordinate 41,492,910 downwards.
AGCCTTATGGAGGAGTCAACAACGGCGGATGAAGCCATTTCTAGCCTTATGGAGTAGTCACCAATGGCGGATGAAGCCATTTCTAGCCTTATGGAGTAGTCACCACCAGTGGATGGAGCCATTTCTAGCCTCGTGGAGTAGTCACCACCAGCGGATAAAGCCATTCTACACTTATTGAGGAGTCACCAACGGCGGATGAAGCTATTTCTAGCCTTACGGAGTACTCCCCAACAGTGGATGAAGCCATTTATAGCCTTATGAAGTAGTCACCACCAGCAGATAGAGCCATTCTAGCCTGATGGATGAGTCACCACCAGTGGATGAAGCTATTTCTAGCCTTATGGAGGAGTCACCACCAGTAGATGAAGCCATTTCTAGCCTTATGGAGGAGTCACCACCAGTGGATGAAGCCATTTCTAGCCTTATGGAGGAGTCACCAACGGCCAATGAAGCCACTTCTAGCCTTATGGAGTAGTCACCACCAGTGGATGGAGCCACTTCTAGCCTTATAGAGGAGTCACCACCAGTGGATGAAGCCATTTCTAGCCTTATGGAGGAGTCACCAACGGCCGATGAAGCCACTTTTAGCCTTATGGAGTAGTCACCACCAGTGGATGAAGCCATTTCTAGCCTTATGGAGGAGTAACCACCAGTGGATGAAACCATGTCTAGCCTTATAGAGTAGTCACCAACGGCATATGAAGCCATTTCTAGCCTTATGGAGTAGTCACCACCATCGGATGGAGCCATTTCTAGCCTTATGGAGTAGTCACCACCATCGGAATGAGCCTTTCTAGCCAAATGGAGTAGTCACCACCAGTGGATGAAGCCATTTCTAGCCTTATGGGGGAGTCACCACCAGTGAATGAAGCCATTTCTAGCCATATGGAGGAGTCACCACCAGTGGATGAAGCCATTTCTAGCCTTATGGAGAAGTCACCATCATCGGATAGGGCCATTCTAGCCCGATGGAGTACTCCCCTTCTGCGTATGAAGACATTTTTAGCCTTATGGACTACTCCCCTACTGCGTATGAAGCCATTTCTAGCCTTATGGAGTACTCCCCTACTGCGTATGAAGACATTTCTAGCCTTATGGGGTACTCCCGTACTGCGAATGAAGACATTTCTAGCCTTATGGAGTACTCCCCTACTGCGTATGAAGACATTTCTAGCCTTATGGCGTACTCCCCCACTGCGTATGAAGACATTTCTAGCCTTATGGAGGACTCCCCTACTGTGTATGAAGACATTTCTTGCCTTATGGAGTACTACCCTACTGTGTATGAAGACATTTCTAGCCTTATGGAGTACTCCCGTACTGCGAATGAAGACATTTCTAGCCTTATGGAGTACTCCCCTACTGCGTATGAAGACATTTCTAGCCTTATGGAGGACTCCCCTACTGTGTATGAAGACATTTCTTGCCTTATGGACTACTCCCCTACTGCGTATGATGACATTTCTAGCCTTATGGAGTACTCCCCTACTGCGAATGAAGACATTTCTTGCCGTATGGAGTACTCCCCTACTGGGTTTGAAGACATTTCTTGCATTATGGAGTACTCCCCTACTGCGTATGAAGACATTTCTTGCATTATAGAGTACTCCCCTACTGCGTATGAAGACATTTCTTGCCTTATGGAGTACTCCCCTACTGCGAAAAAAGCAGTTGATAGCCTTATGGGGTACATGTACTCTCAATCAGCGGATAAAGTCCATGCCAGATAGAGTACTTGTCACAAGTGGATATGTCATTCCAAGGCCTATAAGAAACTCAATATTGCCAGAAAAAGCCATTCATATCCATTTGTAGAACTCCCAACCAGTGATAAACTGATTCCCAGTCATGTTAGGGTATGCACCACAACTAGAATAACCATTCCTAGCAGTATGGAGTACTCACCACCAAAGTATCAAGCAATTACTAGCCAAATGTTTACTTACTACTCCTAGCAAAAGCCATTCTTAGCCATATTAAGTATGGAGTTTGTATATGAAAACGCTAGTTTTACCCTTATGTTTGCCCATCTATTGGTTTTAGCCTATAAAGTCGCCACACTATACCGGTGAACGCTCCTATTATGATATTATCACATATTTTACCCTACCCACCCATAAACTAAGCATGATGGATACACATCTAGTTTAAAAACAACAATAGGTCATAACAAATAAGTATTATGTAGAGAAAGAGATGTGTACTGTTTATATTGAGCAAAATAATACATAGAATGCAATTTCTGCATATATCCATTATTCTCATTTCTGCAGTTTTTTACCCCACCCACTTTCAACAGGCAAAGTCATGTTACATACTTATTTTTAAAAACTCTCATCTATTATCTACAAAAGAAACTTATTGAACATTTCAAAATAGTTTATCATAGGTAAGAAGAAAAACAGAGGTCAGAGTTTAAACAACCATCGGTTAATCTTGTTGTTTAGTTTTTTTTATTATTTGTGAAAATTTTACCCCACCCACTTCGTAAAAAAGAGCAAGAGCAACCAAAACTAATTTCAAAAACACATAATTACATGCACATTGTACAGCAAGTTCACCTATGATGCTCTAAATACATAAAGGAAGTCAAAATTATGTAATTTCTTATTCTTTTCACTTTGGGGTATATTTACCCCACCCACTTCAAACCCTTAGCGATAGCATACAACTAAAAAAGTTGTAAATCTTACACCCTCATTTTCTTCATACTAAATTTACGAAATAAATAAAATCATTTAAATGTAAAATTTATAGTCATAAATGTACTTTTAAGTTATTGACAATACAAAATATAGAAAAATACCCAAAAATAGCCAATTTTGGGCCTCTATATGGGTCATAGCTTTTCCAAAATGTCGAAATTTACTATCAAAACAGATAAAAGTGTATCTTCCATTCATTTTTCAACTCATAAGTACATTTTGAAACATATTTGTGAGAAAACAATTCATTTCATGCACAAATAAGCGTTCAGTACCATTTTCGCGTAAAAATGGCGGCCATCTTGGACGCCATCTTGGATGCTGAGCGGTTGTGAAAGAGGAAATTTGTAAGAAATGGATTTTCTTAATGTTCAGTCATATGTCCAACTTTGGTGCAAGTTTAAGAGATGGACTACAATTTTGAATAAATCGCCCTCAGCTCTTAGGCTATATCTGTTGGTTCATGAAATTCATGAACATTCTAGAAATACAGTACAACCTCTCTAGAGCAACACCTATTGGGAAACACAAGGTTTGGGTGTTGTACAGAAGTTGATGCTCTGGAGTGGTAATATATATAGTAAATGGCTACATATAAAATGATCATGTTGCTAAAGAAAGGTTATTGCTCTATGGAGGGCCACTCTGAATAGGTTACACTGTTATATATTATGATAATGCATGAACTAGTGGCAGTTATAGTCCAGTCAGGATAAAAATCCAGTGACGCAGCGGTCGAGTCCACTATAACGGTGTAAAACCAATTATAAAGGCTTATACTGTACAAACAACTATAATTTCTATGCTAAACTAACATACTAAACTTCGTTCTACCTGTTTGGACAATGGTTGTAATGTTTTGCGTACACATAAACTGCAACGTCACTGTCACAATATCCTAACTGGACTATAAGTGATCATTTATTGATGGCCATGGTCACCAATGGGCATGGCAGTACGTACACCATGGTGAAAATATGGGGCCATCTTGGACCCCCTCCCTTGCATTGGTTCACATTTGTAAACCTTAAAATTCCTAATTGGCTATTAGTCTGGTTTAAATGATTGTGTTGCAGGTCACTTAGCGCACAGGTTGAATTGACTAAATCATCAAAGCAGTATTTACTGGGGGAAATGAAAGGACAGTGTCATGAATTAATAGGTTTTAATTTTGTGAAACTTCAAAGCCAGGAAATAAGACTGGGGAGAAAATTAATGGCCATCATCAGTGGTAATGAGATTTTGTTTTGTTCAAGCTTATTACTTGCTAATATTGATTCTGTGCATGTACTGATCATACTGCACAAAGTGGTTTCTCTTTGTATTAACCATCAAACCTATGTTAGTATATGCCGTGGGCTCCTGAATTACTGTATTCATCCAACTATTGCACGATCAAACCTATGTTAGCATATGCCGTGGGCTCCTGAATTACTGTATGCATCCAACTATTGCACGATCAAACCTATGTTAGTATATGCCGTGGGCTCCTGAATTACCGTATGCACCCAACTATTGCATGATCAAACCTATGTTAGTATATGCCGTGGGCTCCTGAATTACTGTATTCATCCAACTATTGCACAATCAAACCTATGTTAGTATATGCCGTGGGCTCCTGAATTACCGTATGCATCCAACTATTGCACGATCAAACCTATGTTAGTATATGCCGTGGGCTCCTGAATTACTGTATTTATCCGACTATTGCACGATCAAACCTATGTTAGTATATGCCATGGGCTCCTGAATTACTGTATTCACCCAACTATTGCACGATCAAACCTATGTTAGTATTTGCCGTGGGCTCCTGAATTACTGTATTCACCCAACTATTGCAATGTATTCATCCAACTATTGCACGATCAAACCTTTGTTAGTATATGCCGTGGGCTCCTGAATTACTGTATTCACCCAACTATTGCATGATCAAACCTATGTTAGTATATGCCGTGGGCTCCTGAATTACTGTATGCACCCAACTATTGCATGATCAAACCTATGTTAGTATATGCCTTGGGCTCCTGAATTTCCGTATTCATCCAACTATTGCACAATCAAACCTATGTTAGTATATGCCTTGGGCTCCTGAATTTCCGTATTCATCCAACTATTGCACAATCAAACCTATGTTAGTATATGCCTTGGGCTCCTGAATTTCCGTATTCATCCAACTATTGCACAATCAAACCTATGTTAGTATATGCCGTGGGCTCCTGAATTACTGTATTCAACCAACTATTGCATGATCAAACCTATGTTAGCATATGCCGTGGGCTCCTGAATTACTGTATTCACCCAACTATTGCACAATCAAACCTATGTTAGCATATGCCGTGGGCTCCTGAATTACTGTATTCAACCAACTATTGCATGATCAAACCTATGTTAGCATATGCCGTGGGCTCCTGAATTACTGTATTCAACCAACTATTGCATGATCAAACCTATGTTAGCATATGCCGTGGGCTCCTGAATTACTGTATTCAACCAACTATTGCACGATCAAACCTATGTTAGTATATGCCATGGGCTCCTGAATTACTGTATTCAACCAACTATTGCATGATCAAACCTATGTTAGCATATGCCGTGGGCTCCTGAATTACTGTATTCAACCAACTATTGCACGATCAAACCTATGTTAGTATATGCCATGGGCTCCTGAATTACTGTATTCACCCAACTATTGCACGGTGCTGTATATTTGACACAGGTGAGAATATAAGAAGACTTTAATGGCCATTTCAGGCCCTGATCTCCTGAAGCATTTCAATTTGAGCTAAATCTCATCACAAATATCGCCATATGCTTTTGAGGTATTTGCGTTGGGAGGTCGGACTCAAGTTAAGGCATCTTATACAGAAATTTATTCTGAGTTGATTACAGTAAAAAAAATCTAAACTGGAAATTCAGATTTATCTCAAACTGAGTCTCTGATTTCAGCAAAGTCTCAATTTGAGCTGAGATTTCTACTTGAGATGCTTCGGAACATCAGAGCTTGATTTTCATGTAGACTTCCAAAGACTTGGAAAGTGTCTAAAGCTGTACTGTACTTGATGGTTTGTTGCAACCTGGTACCAGCCTAGTACATTATTCTCATGTGCTTGTTGCAACCTGGTACCAGCCTAGTACATTATTCTCATGTGCTTGTTGCAACCTGGAACCTGCCTAGTACATTATTCTCATGTGCTTGTTGCAACCTGGTACCAGCCTAGTACATTATTCTCATGTGCTTGTTGCAACCTGGTACCTGCCTAGTACATTATTCTCATGTGCTTGTTGAAACCTGGTACCAGCCTAGTACATTATTCTCATGTGCTTGTGCAACCTGGTACCTGCCTAGTACATTATTCTCATGTGCTTGTTGCAACCTGGTACCAGCCTAGTACATTATTCTCATGTGCTTGTTGCAACCTGGTACCTGCCTAGTACATTATTCTCATGTGCTTGTGCAACCTGGTACCAGCCTTAAGTACATTATTCTCATGTGCTCATGCAACCTGGTACCTGCCTAGTACATTATTCTCATGTGCTTGTGCAACCTGGTACCAGCCTAGTACATTATTCTCATGTGCTTGTTGCAACCTGGTACCAGCCTAGTACATTATTCTCATGTGCTTGTTGCGACCTGGTACCTGCCTAGTACATTATTCTCATGTGCTTGTTGCAACCTGGTACCAGCCTAGTACATTATTCTCATGTGCTTGTGCAACCTGGTACCTGCCTAGTACATTATTCTCATGTGCTTGTGCAACCTGGTACCAGCCTTAAGTACATTATTCTCATGTGCTCATGCAACCTGGTACCTGCCTAGTACATTATTCTCATGTGCTTGTGCAACCTGGTACCAGCCTAGTACATTATTCTCATGTGCTTGTGCAACCTGGTACCAGCCTTAAGCACATTATTCTCATGTGCCCCATTAATTGCTATAGACTATCAGAATGTGTTTTAAAAGGGTGTAAATAAATAATAATGTAAAATGGATAATAAATTATTGTAAATAAATAATAATGTAGAATGGATAATAAATAATTGTAAATAAATAATAATAGGATAGAATGGATATGTTTATAGTGTATGGTTCAGAGGGTGTTCATTGAGCATTGGCTATATAATTAATTTGCCAGTTAATCATGACACATTCTATGCCATGGTATGTCATCTTGAACAGGCCCTGTTTGAGTACCAATCCCTGAGGAATGTGTCATATCACAGCCATTAAACAATTAATGGTATAAGCATTTTAGGTCCCTTGCTATATTTGACGCTATAGCATGCATGAGTAGTTCCAGGACTGAACTGAAGACTAATGGTTGGAACACCAATGCCTCTGGAATGTGGCCAATAAAAAGTGGCAATTTAAGCTGCAAGTGATTTCAAGTATAGCTCACTTGCATGTTTGAATTATAGTTCCTGGTCTTACTGCTGGATGGTTCAGTATAGCATGGTCAGTTTCAATATGTCTGAAGTAATGTATGTTAGTTTTGAATTAAACTGAAAATTAATCATATTTTCTTTAAACTTGATATTTATTTTATTTCATTGGATTGCAAGTGGCAATAGATGTCATATTCAGAGGTGTACTTCTATGGACCTTAAACAAATCCCTACCTACATAGAAGTACTCTTTCAAGTAGACGTTTCAAAATACTCTGGCAATTTTTTTATACCCCCGCACAACAAGTTGTAAGGGGGGTATACTGGATTCTGTCTGTCTGTCTGTCTGTCTGTCTGTCCGTCCGTCCGTCCGTCCGTCCGTCCGTCCGCGTCCGTCCGTCCGTCCGTCTGCCGTTTTGGCAGGATTTCGCTCAAACTTTCACAGATGAACATCCTCAACATATAGATGTGCATGAAGAAAGGAATTTGCGCTGCGATGAGTTTTGGCAGAATTATGGCCCTTTGCCTACGGGGGAATATTAGTCTGCGTAATGGAGACAGCTCTAGCTTCATACTGAATTGGAATTTGCAATCAAATGGCGGTACTTATCACCTTACCAAGCAGACGTTTCTTGAGCTGGCGAACATTTTTCTTCCTTTCTTACTACATTGTAAATTGGAATCTGCGCTTAAAAGAAAATAAATAATCTGCAAAAAATGATCTCTTCGAAATTGTTTTATTCAACTTCCTGATTCTCCTTTCTGAAGAGTTTTTATCGCTACAAATTGTAGATGAATTTAATAATACAAAAAAGTCTATACGCAATATTTGTTTTCCATGTATTGAATTATATATGATGTTGGCTGTACGTAAGTTTATCACTTTTATATAGTGGTTATTTGAGGATATAACTATAAAATATTTTGAAGTTGGGGTACCGTACTTAAAGTAACATTTGTATAACTGGTATTGTACGTAGGGTGTCCCGGAAGTAATAGGACTTTTTTAATAGCAACGCGGTAAATGAGAAATTTAGAAAACTTAATTTGCTGTAAATAAAATTTCATCTATCACTGACAAACATGCGAATTATCAAAGCAATTGGTTGAACAATAAAAAATATATTAAACACTAAATATACTATATACCATGTAGGCGGGTCGCGTCATGACGTTATGATGACGTCGCCTTTCATGCAAACACAGTATTTTAACCGAAAGACACCCTTAATATTTTTTACATATCGTATGTATAGATATGAATGGCAGATTAATTGACTATAACATTGTACATGACAAACTTAAATGTCCATATTATTTACCCATCACTAATTAAATCGAAAATTGATAAAAAATTCATGCATTATGTTACTTTTTCGTGTGAAACTGGCTCAGGTGTATCAATGGTCTATTCATAAATTCCTTGCAGTCCCAGTAGATGGAGTATGGTGCACGCAGACAATTATAAATGAATTATTTATGTGCAAATGTTGTAATAATTCAATAAGATAGCAAAGTATGAAGTTGATCTATCCCTATAGGGTTCTTGTGGAAGGGGATATATTACAGGGGGGGGCATTCTGTAGATCTGTTTATTATGTATGAAGTATCGTGTGATGTGTCATTATCTGCGTTTTTTGTTTCATTCTTCATTCTTTGTGACAATGTAACACAGCCTCTGTTTTGTTCACATCAAAAACATTAACTCCATATTATATAACAATGTACAGATAAGAAATAATTAAATAATCGTACATTGAAATTATCGTGGATCCTGGCTTTGTGTTACAGACGCATAATTGCTTGGAGAAAATATATGTTAAAAATAAAGAACCTTTTAGAATAAAAATGTGAGTTTCCAGTTAGAAAAAGTGAGCTTGAAAAAGTGAGTTTCCAGTTAGAAAAAGTGAGCTTGAAAAAGTGAGTTTCCAGTCAGAAAAAAGTGAGTTTCAGTATCAGGTTGGAAAATGTGAGTTTAAAGCTGAGAAAAGTGAGTTTCTTGTGAGAAAAAGTGAGTGAGTTTCAAGTCAGAAAACAGTGAGTTTCGAGTCAGAAAAAGTGAACCTCGAGTCAGAAAAAGTGATGTTAACCAGCTACAATATGTGCTTGACTATCAAATGTTAAAAAAGTTCCAACAAATTATGGGCAGATGTATGGAGCCATACAACTGCCACCTATTCAATTTTAATTTTCATGAAATTTTTCGTGAATGCTCCATACAGATGTCAGTATTTCCATAACCTTGTTTCCTGTCCTGACTACACTTATTTGTCCAGAGTAAATAGAAGAGAGTAAATTGTACACAGAGCAGTTTATTTAATTGGAAAACCTTAGGACACTTGGGTCATCTTCGTGGTCACGCTAACAGCTGCTAGTTGGCCTGTGTTTGAAGTTTGACCTCCCTTGGGGCCGTTCAAACTTACTCATGAATAATGCATACAAAATTTGTGATTGTAATGATTCATATGGTTTGGTCTTGCCAATCATAACTTGCTGCTTCCAGGAGCTCAACAGCTTGTTTGTTTGTTTGTTAAATATTCCGGTTAAACACTGCAAGTCTCTCAAAAGTTTTTCAGTTACATATACGAGACAGTGGATTTGTCGCCTAACCAGCTTTCGTAGATTGTATCCTAACCACTTCTTATCCTTCCACAAGAAACCAGCAACTTATCCGCATGTGGAGGAAATACAGCATTGTTGTCAAATTTTGATTGATTTCGCAATTGAGATTCAAAATTGGATCTCAACATAAACTAATCTAGTATGGACCTCTTATAAGGATTATATCAATTGTTAGGTTTATACAAATCAGATGAGGGGTTTTGTGGAGGAAGGGGTTAATCTTAATCTGTAAAGTTGGGCTGTTGTACAACTGTTAAATTTCTGCCCGATTAAAAATGACTCAGAACTTCTAAACTTCTATTTCTAAATTTTTGTCAAATTGAGCTCTAATATTTCCCCAACTGTGTGATATTAAATCTGAACAAGTAGAAAGATCATTTATAAAGCCTGCTATTGTTTCAGCAATGATTTATGAGTTCATTATTGGGATTGTATAGCCTAATTGTATCTTTCTAGACAAAGCAAGGAGAGTAGCCAGGCGAATCAATATCTCAGTTTGGTAAGAAAATCACGGAAACTGTGACTTTCTGTAGCAAGATATGCCTTCATTTTAGTTGCTAGGGCGGTACGTAGGCTGGGGTGTCCAATACTAGCGCCAACTTCTCCATTTTTTGGGCGTGAATAATAGGACAGTAGTTAGGTATAATTATAGAATAGAAAAGTATCTACATGTATATGCTTGGATATGTACTGTATCCACCCAAGTATTGTACACAGCTGTGTTTCGGAAGCAGGGAAAAAAAGAGAAAATTTTCACTAAAAATTTTGATGTTAAAAAAAAGAGAATGTCCATTATGAATTTGTCTCTCGGAGACTTTGAAAATGTCTAAATCTCTGTGTAAATAATGTATCCAATGTTTGGTTGAAAGCTTTTGCGTTCTAATAAAAGTTTGAGAAATATACTTTGAACAATACAGTATTGTTTCATACATGTACAGTACAACCTCTTCTGAGTGGCCCTCTGTAGTGCAGCCACCTTTTTAACAACACCTTCAAAATTTCCCTAAGCTGATATTTATAATTAATTTGACTTCTGTAGAGCAACAACCTCTATGCAGTAGCCAATATTTGCAGCTTCCAAAGGGTGTTGCTCTACAGAGTTTGTACTGTATGTGCAGAAAATTTAGTTCCAGGAAAGAAAGAAAATGATTATTTAACTATGTGATAATGATTGCTTATATTGCAATAAAATGGTAATATTCCACAGTCACACCTTTGTTAAAGACCACCTGCAAACAAACCACTATGCTGCTAGTCTAATACTATACTACTCAAAATTTGATAAGGGTCATGACATTTTCCATTTGAATAATTTGTAAATTGAATAAGATTGACTGGTAGAATTTTCAGAAACATAATGCTATGTCTGCAGTATTGAAAGCCAATAAAGATTATTTCAAAATTTAATGCCTTAAGAGCTGATAAGCCCAACCCCATTTATATATTCGTGCTGTATTCAAGCGTCTGTAGTAACAGAATGCGGTCATTTTCTTGGCATTTTGGGTCTTTCACGATAGGTAATAAAAACGGGATAGAAATTTTTATTTTAATCTAGCCACCTTGGTTCCCGCTAATAAGGCTTGGCTTATCAGTTACCTGGAAAACAACGTCATTTTGGCAATGCATATGGAATGTGAGACATCAACTTTCGAAATTTAGCAGCAGACAAGATGATATTTTATTAATTGCACAACGTTTCTTTATTGGTTTTGTATATTTACTGTGAGACGGACATCAAAATTGATTTCTTGGCCCTTAGCAAAGTTTGAGTAGTATATAACAAACATGTCTTCAAAGACCACATGTTTGAAGCCATTTTCAATAATAGTAATTTATCTGCGAAGAGAAATTACCTGTCGATGAAAACCACTTTTGTTGTTCCCAATTTTGTCTACAGTCTACACTTGTTTGACTATACAGTACAACCTATCCCTGGAAGCTGCAAATATTGGTCATTTTTCAGATGTGGTTGCTCTACAAAGGTTGCATTTATAGTATAAATATAAGCTTAGGGAAATTTTGAAGGTTTTGTTTTAGAGAGGTTGTTGCACTACAGAGGGCTTCAGGATAGGTTGCACTGTATTTAAATTATAATTTGAGTCTTACAATTTCGTGCTGCAGCTTCATAATATATGTTGTTTTGGAGTGAGCTTAATTAAGCGCCATTTGACTGTATGATAGATTGCTTGATATTATTGCAATATAGTAGTATATAGTTACAGTATACATATATATTATTACATAAATATTTACATCCTGCAATAATGAATACCAAATTACAGTAAATCTTTTCATTTTCACAATTTTCATATAATTTAGTCCGATCTGATAACAAAATGCTTTTGAAGTTCCACTATTCCTTCCAATTTATCCATGCTTGTGGTTGCATATATGTTTATTTTATTGCCTGGCTGCTTCGTAAAATTACAGCCCCTGTTTGAAATAATATATCTTTGATAAAATAAACATTGAATATCATAAAATAAACAGAGAAACTGCTAGAAAATTCAGCCTGAAGTCGTTAAACTTGAATACTTAAATATCTGAAGTTGTAGAAGATTCTAGCTACAGGAAAAACCGAAATTCCCTGCAATTTCAAACCGGGCCTTAAAACATAATTACAAGTCATTGTCTACCATCATTTTAAACCATAGTAATAATTGTAAGATGTTTGAGTAATAGAAATGTTTCAATTAAATTACTAAGATTTTTCAAATAATTTTCAATTAAATTCCGTAGATTTTCAAATTTTCAATTAGTTTCGCTCTATTTTCAATTAATTTCCCTAGATTTTCAATTCACTTCCATAGATTATTATTTGAACTGGTCACAATTCCGTGGCAGACTATATCAGACTGTGTAATATTATTTAATGACACTGAATGACTCATCATGTCATTGGTATCGGTGTCTCATATTTAACAGGAAGTCTTTGTCTCTGTAACCATCTGTCAGAGTCGCAGTTTGATACTGTTACCATGGTAATCAGGTCATAGCTGCGGAATTCGACCCTCCATGTTATCAATTTCATCCACTAGATGCTGCTACATGTGCAGAGTTAAGGATTTAATGTTGATTGTAATTATGATAATGGTAAAATTCTAGGTTTATTGAAGTTGAAATTATCCATGAAAGCCGTTAGCCGATTTGCTTGATTAGTCATGGCTAGCTTTCACTAAATGCCAGTGGAAACTTTATTTGATTGATTTGATTGTTTATGATGTAACAATGTGATTAATTGAAACTGCAGCTTGCTGCAAATGTCTGGCCATCTCATCATAGTACAGTTAGCAATTAATACACCAGTGCTGCCATGCTAAATGCCTCCGACAATTTGTTGTTTATTCTTGCAAAAATGTACTAAAATCCTTGTTTGCTAATGCATGCAGAGTCTGACACTTTAGATATAAATTAACTTAATACTGTATCTTTTGCTGTACTCAAAGGTTTTCAAGTGATTAACTCATCGGTCAAGCCAAAATTAACGGTGCTGCAATTTACCATTACAATGTCGATACTATGTAATAGTTAGAACATATTAAGTAAATTTTTAATGATTAAAAAGGGCGGAGCGAGCGTAGCGAAGCGAGTCCTTTTTAATCATTAAAAATTTATTTAATACGTTCTAACTTACTTAGAATGTAACATCCAGCCTTTTGATTGGTCAATGAAATACAGTGCCAAGGCATGATAGTAAAATTTCAATAATTGAATTTTCATTTAACCTCCAAAATGCAACGTTTTCATTGGCTCATAATGTAGGATATATTCTAAAAGTACTTGATTGACAATGGGTGTAATATCAATTAACCTGTCACCACTGCATAAATCACTCCACCTAATTCAGATCTATGACAGATATAAACGAGAAATCAGTCGATCAATGAAAGTGTCTAATTTTGTTGAACATTACAGTTTTACAAAAATTGAAAATATTGCACATGTCATGCCTGCAACATCCGGAACAATAATTACGGCTCAATATCTGGGGTCCATTGCCTAAGCAAAGCGCTACGGAGCGCCTTTATTCAGTTACCCTCGTTCAATTAAATATAGAAGGCATGGATTACCTCCCGTGGAAAGCGATACGTAGCGCTGGCTCATGTTAACGGCCTCCTGATCGACATGGGGATAAATACCTGAACATAATGGGAACAAACTGAGGACAAGGTAAGAATGATTTAAACGTGGTGAGAAAGTTACCAACTAGCAAGGTAAATGTAAATCCACAGGTAGCTGTATCATTAATAAAGAGTAAACAAACAAAATCTTTTATGCCCCCCGTATCGATAGATCGGGAGGCATATAGTGATTCACCTGTCCGTCCGTTCGTCGGTTCGTCAGTTCGTCCGTTCGTCCGTCCGTCCGTCCGTCCTGGTTAACCCAAATTGACCGTTTCTTCTAGCATCATTATGGCTTGCTACAAAGCTTCCAAACTTGCATGGATGTTGTATATGAACACTCTCCACACACCTGTATCACCTGACCCCATTTTGACCTTCACCTTAACCTAATTTTGGACTTAGACTTATTTATGGACAAGGCTTCCACAGGGGGCATAAGCGTTTATTGAATGCAGTCTTGTTTTAAATAAAATTTGTAATATCTTAGATAACATAAGTTTTATAAAAAAAATTTTTTTACTCTTTATCAATGATACAGTTACCTGTGTGTAAATCCAGTGAAAAATAAATCTCCTTTCCCTGATAGAGCTTTCAAACCTCAATGTAATACAGTTGTTGGAAGAATTTTGTGTGCATAATTACCAATGAAGGATGAGTTTTCAGGTGTGTTATTTTTCCTGTTATAATCATTCTTTACCGTTAAAGCTATAACAATTACTTCTGTATCTGTTAATCGAAATGTACAGAACGAAAGAAGGCACGAAAGAAGACACGAAAGAAGACACGAAGCTCATTAATCATTGAATGAAAATGAGAAACGCCATGATGATGTCATAACTGGTCTTAATGATTTGTGCATTTTTACTTGTGAGCTATTCTTTTACAATGCGCAGTGAATAGTTTTATTACATGCAGTGAATAGTTTTATGTCAGTTAGCCACAAATTTAATCAATCAAAGGTGTGCTTAAACCTGTCGTTACTTTGTCAATTCAAACACATTTGGGAATGAAAGGTTGATTCTATGTTCTATTGAAATCATTGTTTTCTGATGTGCATCATTATACATAATCATGGTTGTGGAATTGTGTCTACATGTATGTGTATAAGTTTGCAGATAGTCATTAAGCCTACAATTAGATATCTAGAGCAATAAAGACCCTTTGGGAAACACAAAGTTGTGTTGCTTTGCAGTTGTTGTTGCTCCAAGCTGTGATGTAAAATTTATACTATTGTAACTTCTGAAACAAAATTATTGTGTTGCTAAAGAGAGGTTATTGCTCTATTGAGGGCTGTTCTGGAGAGGTTGCACTGTATGTATTAGTTTCTATTAAACACTTTATAATAATTGTTTATCAGCTGTTCTTCTGCAATTTCTTAGCAATTCGACTGCAGCTGCTATTGAGCTAACCTTTCAGCTTTTCTGCAATTAATAATATATCAGCACTATATTGCTTTTCCATAACTGCTGAACATGTCTAATACATAAATTCTCCAAATGTGACATCACCGCAAAATCACCGCAAACAACACCGCAAACATCAAACAAGCATCATCGCAAAATCACGACAAACATCAATGCAAACAACACTGCAAACATCACTGCAAACATCCCCGCAAACAACACGACAAACATCCCCGCAAACAACATGGCAAACATCCCCGCAAACAACACGACAAACATCCCCGCAAACAACACGACAAACATCCCCGCAAACAACACGACAAACATCCCCGCAAACAACATGGCAAACATCCCCGCAAACATCACCGCAATCTTCGCAAACATCACCATAAACATCTTCGCAAACATCAACACAAGCATCATCGCAAAATCACGACAAACATCACCGTAAACATCAATGAAACAACACCACAAACAACACTGCAAACAACACTGCAAACATCACCGCAAACATCAATGAAACAACACCACAAACATCACTGCAAACAACACTGCAAACATCACCCAAAACATCACTGTAGACAACACGCGAACATCCCCACAAACAACACCGCAAGCGTCACTGCAAACATCAACGCAAACAAAAACACAAACAACACCTCAAACAGTTCTGCCTCCTGTGGAATGCATGGTAACAACAAACCCCTACAAGTAAAATATCTGGTTGCTCCCCCCGCCAGTCGGAGGTTAGTTCAGTTTTCTTTCTGCTATGGTGGAACTGAAAACAAGCATAATCATAAGAAAACTGTACAAACCGGCGACTGAACTGAAATGACTTGTATCGGGATTACTGTAAGCTTGCATGATGTTTTGGCACAGAAGTTCTTACCCTTGTTCTCTCTCTAGTTCTCTAGTTCTCTCATACTGGTGGTAGACTTGTTATGCTTCAGGCTACTACTATAAAGCCACATCTGTATGAGATCATATTTTACTACTTACTCTTTTGTTGCTTAAAACTTTCATTATCAACAGTTTAAAGCCTTATTACAATCACATTATCTGTTAACTGGGTTTGCTGGGAATGGTTTATTTCTGATTGGAATTACAAGTCTAGAACAGAATGTAAGTTTTCCCATTGCCTACCAGAAAAGCATCATAGGACACCAGTCCTTTTAGAAATTAAAAAGTTGATCAGGATGCTAAAGGAGATTTAACTTTATGCTTGGATAGATAGCCTAGTGGTTGAGTGTCTCCTCTTGAGTATGAGAGATCTCCAAGGGTTCAATCGCCTGCCGTGATATGCCAAAATTGTTAAAGATGGTTAATAAAGGAATACACTCAACTCAGTAGCGAGAGTAACGCGAATAACAGATCTCTGTGTGTAGCTACGGTATGTTTTGTTTACATGTTTAACAGAAATGTAATTTTTTCGCGGTATCTTTTGTGATGAGTATAGCATATTCTTACCAATTGGTCTCGTAGATTTATTTGCCTCTAATTTATTTGCAAACATTTCATTGGATTTTAAAGCGGTCAAAAGCAGGTCAAATATCAAGCTAGACAGCTTAAACGCTGAAAAAATATAAATTCCAGGAAAACCAGTTGACAAAGTTGTTGAAAAAAAAATCCAAACACACGGAATTTGATCAGAGGATCAAATTGATTATAGTTGCATGTTTCCTTGGAGTCTATTTGTGTTGTTAAGTATTTATTGAAATAATCAAATACCACACTAGATTAAATCAATACAAAACTAAATAGATTCATGTTATTCTATATCAGATTTGTGAATAATTATTGGGAAATTTAAGCCAATATTGACACTCTGTGAACTCGGGCACTCGACAATAGCAGCAGGGTGGCTGGGTACCCACATCTGTCCAATAGTTCGTCTTCAGCTTCGCTTTTACAACGGTGACATTTTTTCATTCATTGTATCGTGTGTGGTGTTATTAAAGTGTGTGTACTTAAACACTGAATGGAGTTATAAATAATTCTATTTGCTTTGCATTTCTGTTTGTTATACATTGTATTTGACAATTTGCTACAAATTGTGGATTTTATTCATTATTTTATTGTGAAAAGTGGACTAATTGTAAGCTGAATTTGGATTTTAAATTGTGATCCTTATAGTGCATGTGTATCTTTCAGCTTCGTTGTGATTTAATTCTTTACGAACCCCCTGGATAAAGGTTTGTATTAATTTAAGTTTGTAATTAAATTTTGTGATTGAAAATTTATGTATAGTTCTGTGCCTCATTAGGGCTGAAAGTTAAAGTGAAAATGAGCCGGTTACAGTTAAGTTTTTCTCCTCTTGACAGCCAAGTTACTCCTCAAGTATGGAAAGCCATAGCAGTCTTATAAGCTGAAATATCATTATATGAAGTGGATACATCTTTATATTGATGAAGTTTGTACTTCATATAAGGACATATTAAGCACTTCATGTAAAGAAGTTTGGACTTCCTACCAGTGGATTATATCGTCCTTTATACCCCTATTTTTCATCAACAGAACAGAACACAACAGTGCTATTATTTGACACTTTTTAACATTCTTTAAAACATTCAAAGTCTGTTGAAAATAGGTTCAAAAGTTGTGAAAAATAAAACAATAAAACCAGAATAAACTAAACTATCAAGTTTCTGAGGATAAAAAAACTTCTCCACTTTACAGAAACAGTACAGTGGATGCTATTCCTGAGCATTTAAGCTAAATATATGATAGCCTAGCTTAATCCAGAAATACAACTTTTCTGCAAAATAATTGTAACAGAAATAACCCAAACATAACAGAAATATTTACCCACAACATCTTTGTTATAACACAGTTAGGATCTGGTGACAGTGACGTAGCTGTTTATGTGTACACAGACGATTACAACCATTGTCTGAATAGGTTAAGTGTGAATATAGTTTGTTAGTTTTGCATTGTAATTATTGCTGTCTATTTAAGCCTATATAATAGCTTTGACACTGTAATAGTGGACCCGACTGCTGCGTCACTGTATTCTTACCCTGACTGGACTTATATAATACAGACAATGACGTCAAACACATACGTATGACACGGAACCTCATGAAGTTATAAGACGAAACACGTAGTTTTGTAAGTTGAGTTGTGTTTTCTTTTCATTTTATTATAATGCACAATGTAACGTTACAAGTTCATATAATAATCAATGGAAAATGCTTCCAGATTTAAAATCGACTCTCTGTCTACCATTACCAATTTCTGGGATTTTCTCACCAATAAATCATAAATACATATTGACTTTAATATCAGGGAAGGAGAATTTGTGGTAGAACTGTGTGTATAAATTGTTCAATGTATTGATTTGTTCCAGGCTCTGACAGTGTATACCCAGTCATACAGAAATCAATGGGGATATGATATAGATTAGCGGGTTGGTCACAATTTTATTGGAATCATTAGTCATACTGCTATTTGCTGATAATAAATGTTGTGAATAATACGATAAAACGCTATTATTGATATAAGTTGCCAATGTAACCATCATTGATAGAACATTGATATATCACGACAGCTTCTGAATGTACTGTAAACTCCTTTTGAATCATTTGTGTTTATTAGGAAATTCTTTTGTTGAATTTGGATTTTTTTCCCCCTTTATTTATATAAGGGCTTTTCCAGAATGTTAAACAGCATTTAATGTAATTTAACAGACCTATATAGGCCCGCAAATAGGCCCGCAGTGACGCTGAGGTCTGCAGTTTAAACTTGTCCACGTGATAATTGTTGCGGATATTTCAGGCAGTTTCGTGATCTGCTTTGGTACAAGTTGCAATTTTGCATTGCCACTTCAAAATATACCTTCCAGTAGCACAATGATTGAAATACCCAGTGTTGACCAGTGCAATTTACAACAGTATTTCATAAACATTAGAGACATATTTTGACTATGAACAATAATGAAAACCCAAAGACCTGGGTACTGTTTCATCAAAGCACTAAACTTGCGCTCAAATTTAAATTCCTTATAATACTTTTACAACTACAAAAAGGGGACAGACATTGTATGTAGGGGATCATTAACTTAATCATTGTTAATATTCCATATTCCTTTTAACTTGACCACAATTTGTAGCTTTGATCAATCAGTACCCTGATGGGCAGAAAAAACTGAAGAAAAATAATTAATTTGCTTGTTTTTGATAAAGTTTGCTTGTTTTTTTTTGCGTTTAATAAATCTTAGGTATTTCTCTATAAGAGTACGGTGCCCTTTGAAATCAAAGGTTTATTAAATTTCACGAGAACAAACGCACATCATACAAAATGAATTAGTATTATAATCTTTGATGTAACACGCCTCTTGTAATCTGACTTCATTATCAAATTAATTAATAATTGAAAATATTTAAAATTTCAGGCTTTATATTTTTTGTTTGAGGTAAAAGATGTCAAACGAAATCAAATATGATTTAAATTGAAAATTGGATTAATTATCAAAGCTGTAAATAGGTTGATGCTAAGGAGAGGGGCTTTTTGGAGTGGTCACCCTGTCTCGAGCAGCCAGTTAAGGGGTGTGTAATGTGGTTGTTCAATGCAGGTTGCCATTCAACAGAGGAGTATTTAATGTAAAAATAGCTTATCATGAATTAACATTATTGACAAGATTTTAAACAGTAGGTGGTTCCTTTATTGGGATATCATAATATTGGCTGTTATAAACAGGTGGTTGTTTTATTGAAAATTAGTAGTATTAACTGTTTTAAACAAGTGAGTGCTTATTTGGGAATTAATAATATTGATTGTTTAAAATAGATGGTTTCTTAATTGGGAATTAATAATATTGACTGTTTTAAAAACAGGTGGTTGCTTAATTGGGAATTAATGATATTGACTGTTTAAAATAGATGGTTGCTTGATTAGGAATTGATAATATTGACTGTTTTAAAAACAGGTTGTTGCTTAATTGGGAATTAATAATATTGACTTTTTAAAATAAATGGTTGCTTAATTGGGAATTAATAATGTTGACTTTTTAAAATAGATGGTTGCTTAATTGGGAATTAATAATATTGACTTTTTAAAATAGATGGTTGCTTAATTTGGAATTAATAATATTGACTTTTTAAAATAGATGGTTGCTTAATTGGGAATTAATAATATTGACTGTTTTAAAAACAGGTGGTTGCTTAATTGGGAATTAATGATATTGACTGTTTAAAATAGATGGTTGCTTGATTAGGAATTGATAATATTGACTGTTTTAAAAACAGGTTGTTGCTTAATTGGGAATTAATAATATTGACTTTTTAAAATAGATGGTTGCTTAATTGGGAATTTAAAAAAATTGACTGTTCAAAACAGGTTATTTCTTTATTGTGAATTTAAAGTAATGACTGTTAAATACAGATTAATACTGACTTTTTAAAAAGGGAGCTGCTTTAATCTTTTTATCTAGGTGACCATTAACGCAGACTCGGTAATAAATAAGGTTGTAAATAGTTTATGTTGGCAGAGACTTCTAAGATATATAATTATGATATATGTACTAAATTACCTATTTCCATTAATTTGTATTATCTATCCTTGGCACTGTATATCACGGTTATTGTCACCATAGACATACTGCGTTTGTTGCTTAGAGAAATGAGATAAAATATAAGACACCTGAAGACTGCGACAGTAACTATGGTGGTAAAAGTCTACGGTAGTATTTGAGTGACTATTTTCTCGTAAATATCACTGGTTAGAGAATATGGGCAAAATTTATAAGATTTTGTACAAAAACTTATTAATTTGAAATAAATCAAAAATGGAACATCGAATGGTTCCTACAGAACTTCCCTAAACAAATTAAAGGACTTTTCAAGGCCTTTTCTAGTACATTTTCTCCATTTTCAAGGACTAAAAACTGTTCAAGTAGTATACAAGTTCTCCATTATGTTCATCTGAGTCTACAAGGAGTATACAAGTTATCTGCATGTACATTCTGAGTCCACAAGGAGTATACAAGTTCTCTGCATGTACATTCTGAGTCCAGGAGAAGCGTGGAAATTCTCCGTAACTATGTATACATTCTGAGTCAACAAGGAGTGTGCAAGTTCTCCGTATCTACATTCTGAGTCCACAAGGAGTGTGCAAGTTCTCCGTATCTACATTCTGAGTCAACAAGGAGTTAGTGTGCAAGTTCTCAGTATCTACATTCTGAGTCAACAAGGAGTGTGCAAGTTCTCCGTATCTACATTCTGAGTCCACAAGGAGTGTGCAAGTTCTCCGTACATACATTCTGAGTCCAGGAGAAATGTGCAATTTCTCCCTAACTGTGTATACATTCTAAGTCCATAAGAAGCCTGCAAGTTCTCAGTATGTATACATTCTGAGTCCGTGAGAAGCGTGCAAGTTCACCATATGTATACATTCTGAGTCCACGAGAAGCGTGCAAGTTCTCCATATGTACATTCTGAGTCCGCGAGAATTAAGCTTGCAAGTTCTCCGTATATTAACATTTTGAGTCCACAAGAAGCTTGCAAGTTCTCAGTATGTATACATTCTGAGTCCACGAGAAGCGTGCAAGTTTTCCGACTCTCTCCTAATAGTAATCAGATATGAAAGTCGGATGTTTTTGCTGCAGATATTTTAAGATTCTATTTGCCGTTAGACGCTTTAAATTGAATTGATTTGCCGAGTCAAATCTCATGGCTCATGTTATTGACTAACCGTCAGGACGTGCATGGGATTGATATAGTTTCTGAGTGAAAATCTCGGAGCTAGTAACCAGCAGGAAGCTGTAATAAAGTATTCTGCATTTGATTTTCCTTGACGACCAGGAATGATAAAAATGTTCAAACTGCACGCAGCAGATATTGTGATTTCTCGATGAAGTTGACGATGATGTTTGTTGTTTTGTTGTTATTTGTTTTTGTTGTTTGGTTTTTTGTTGCTTATGCAAGTGGAATTTAGGTTTTCGTTCAGCACATTAAATTGTCTTCATAGTGCAATATTGGAAGTTTTGAAGAATTGGCTTTCCTCCCACATTTTAAGTCGCATATAAACCAGCCATGCAGCCAGGGTTTTGTTTCCTGTGTTTTAGGACGGGGTCAAGCTGCTAATATATTGTGGAGCATACAAACCAGCAAGAGTTTTGTTTCCTGTGTTTTAGGACGAGGTCAAGCTGCTAATATATTGTAGAGCATATAAACCAGCCAGGGTTTTGTTTCCTGTGTTTTAGGACGAGGTCAAGCTGCTAATATATTGTGGAGCATATAAACCAGCCAGAGTTTTGTTTCCTGTGTTTTAGGACGAGGTCAAGCTGCTAATATATTGTGGAGCATATAAACCAGCCAGGGTTTTGTTTCCTGTGTTTTAGGACGAGGTCAAGCTGCTAATATATTGTGGAGCATATAAACCAGCCAGGGTTTTGTTTCCTGTGTTTTAGGACGAGGTCAAGCTGCTAATATATTGTGGAGCATATAAACCAGCCAGGGTTTTGTTTCCTGTGTTTTAGGACCGGGTCTAGCTGCTAATATATTGTGGAGCATATAAACCAGCCAGGGTTTTGTTTCCTGTGTTTTAGGACGAGGTCAAGCTGCTAATATATTGTGGAGCATATAAACCAGCCAGGGTTTTGTTTCCTGTGTTTTAGGACCGGGTCTAGCTGCTAATATATTGTGGAGCATATAAACCAGCCAGGGTTTTGTTTCCTGTGTTTTAGGACGAGGTCAAGCTGCTAATATATTGTGGAGCATATAAACCAGCCAGGGTTTTGTTTCCTGTGTTTTAGGACGAGGTCAAGCTGCTAATATATTGTGGAGCATATAAACCAGCCAGGGTTTTGTTTCCTGTGTTTTAGGACGAGGTCAAGCTGCTAATATATTGTGGAGCATATAAACCAGCCAGGGTTTTGTTTCCTGTGTTTTAGGACGAGGTCTAGCTGCTATGATAATGTGGAGGAAAACCCACGATGCCGCTTCAAACACAATTTTCGGTGATACCACCGGGTAAAATATTGTTGGAGCTCACTTTTTGTTTGATTAAAGATACAGTATGAAATCTGTAAAAAAAATTATGAACTCTCGGGCTGTATTGATACTGAATGCCAGGTATTATTTGTGATGTTTGTTTTTGCTAGTATTTGGGAATTGAGCTGTCATAAATTCATAATTCAGCTTAAATATACTGGTTAGCTCTATTTGCTGGTGTTCACAGAAAAGCTGTATTGCCGTTGTTCACTGAAAAGATCTATTGCTGGTGTTCACAGAAAAGCTCTATTGCTGGTGTTCACAGAAAAGCTCTGTAATGCGGGTGTTCACAGAAATGCTCTAAAACTTGCTGGTGTTCACTAAAAGCTCGGTAATGCGAGTGTTCACAGAAAAGCTCTATATATTGCTGGTGTTCTCTTACAGAACTTCCTCTACGATCATGTTGACACATGTCTTAACAATGCAACAGCTAAATGAGCATCTGTGTTGGACCAAAACATTTGTTAATTAGATTTAAATGAACAATGGTTTGAGCAATTTATTCTGTCATGTTCCTCCAGATAAAAAAACTTCCCCATAAGTTCGCTTGAAGACGTAAATAAAGAAATTCTGGGAAAATGTTTGATTAGGATTGTCTGTAGAAATGTTTGTCTATTTTACTCACCTGGGTCGATTACATATTTGTATTTATTTTACATTCAATTCATTGTCCATAGAATAAATTTAGTAGAACATTGTCCAACAATGTGTTATACACTATAAAAAAACAAGTAAAAACAACAAATACTGTGTTTCAAACACTATAAAGAACAACAAATTGTATTGGGTGTGTCAAAACACCATAAAAAACAACAACAAATATTGTGTGTCATACACCATAAAAACACCAACAACAAATATTGTGTGTGTCAAAACACCATTTAAACAACAACAAATATCTAGTCGTCAATAAGCAGGCTGCTATTATTACCGTCAGGTGGGTTTTAGGGACGATTCTTTTTTATGCCCCCGTATCGATAGATCGGGAGGCATATAGTGATTCACCTGTCCGTCAGTCCGTCCGTCCATTCGTCCGTCCGTTCGTCCGTCCGTCCTGGTTAACCCAAATTGACCGTTTCTTCTAGCATCATTATGGCTTGCTACAAAGCTTCCAAACTTGCATGGATGTTGTATATGAACACTCTCCACACACCTGTATCACCTGACCCCATTTTGACCTTCACCTTGACCTAATTTTGGACTTAGACTTATTTATGGACAAGGCTTCCACAGGGGGCATAAGCGTTTATTGAACGCAGTCTTGTCTTATATGATAAATAATAGACCCCCATCCACAGGAGGCTTTAAAAGTGCCATTTTTCTTAGGTGCTTTAAAAGGCATGGTCATATCATGGTGTCAGAATGATATGCTATTATATACATGCTCAGCCTCTGACTTTATTCTAATAATGCCCCCCCCATCCATCACTAAAGCTTGGATGGGGGGTCTATGATCCTTTATTGAAACTGTTAAAAAATCTAAATTTGTTTGAAAAAAAACCGTTGCTACGGGTAACTAACCACCAAATGCCTATGCAGACCAATTTAGTCTGATATACTCAAGCAGTCTGTAAAAAAATTACTAACCTGCCTTAAAATCATGTAACTGGGTTTAAATGATTTGTACACCTGTATGTGATGTATTGATTGAAACTGTTTTATTTAATAAATTGTGACATTCTTGATTAGTTATGAAAGTGAAAGTAGGGTTGGGACTAACTCGGACTGACTTAATATCCGTCTGTGCATGTGAGAAAATATGTTCATTGCATTACAGAACCAAGTTTTTCTTATATGATACGCACCCCCCCCCCCCCCCCCCCCCCCCCCCCCCCGTCTGATTTTGTTCATTTTCTCGAGGCTATACCAAGCTATTTCTATAGATTGGTGGATTTTGAGAGGTCCCCATGGACAAAAAGTTGACCATTTTTAGGTCGGCACTTTATATTGGGTTAAAGAACAAATTTATTTGGTGGTTTGGAACCTATGGCAATTTATTAGAAAATTGCAAATCTGTATGGAGTGTAACAGGGAGCATGATAGGGCAGCCATGGTTCTCAGTTTACTGTAAAATTTTCAATCTTTGTGAGGTCAAAATTTTAAGAATTTGTTATTGGGAATAATTTGGCGAGGTTAAAATTTATGTTTATGATTTTCAAACATCAGAAAAAATACATCCTGGATTTTATCACCATTGTTTCAGTTCAGAAGTATAAATTTTTTGTGAACTTACTGAATTTGCAAATTATGATAACAAAAATGAAACCCTTACAAAGATTTCTAATCTTACAGTAACTATTATCATCGGATAAAGTGAATATTTCTCATTTTTTGACATGGAGAAATTTCCATGTTGTCTGACTGCTATAGAAAATTATGATGTATCGATTAAAAAATATATAATAACCAGTGTGCTGTCTAACAATCCTTGTGTGGTATCGACTTCAGATACTAGCCCTGCTGTTTTAAAACCTCTATAGATTGATGACTTAGAAAACCGGCTTATAGTTCTGATACTTGATAAAATATTTTTGAAATTCTATATAATTTTTGTATTTGTTTAGGCAGTGTTTGGAACAATGTTTACACTGGTGTTTTGTACCAAATGATAGCAATTCTTGGAAACTTGCTACACTTGTATGTGATAGTTGTTTCATCTGTTTTAGCTCAACAATTCTTGGATAATCAATTTGAGGAAGACTAGTTTGGTCAACTTATTATAACCATTTGTATGAGAGAGATGAATTGTTGAAAATAAACAATGCATAAATAGGATAAAAACAAATATATGCAAATTACATGTACTAGTATAAGCTGCATGGCACTCGCATGGATTGCATGGTTGGCGAGTGAATAATGATGATTGATTGAGATGTCTCTTGTTTGAGACACGGCTTGGTGGGTTGAGGTTTGAGACACGGCTGGATGGATTGAGAGGTCTCTCGTTTGAGACACGGCTGGGTGGATTGAGAGGCCTTTCATTTGAGACACGGCTGGGTGGATTTAGAGGTCTCTCGTTTGAGACACAACTGGGTGGATTTAGAGGTCTCGTTTGAGACACGACTTGGTGGATTGAGAGGTCTCTCATTTGAGACACAGCTGGGTGAATTGAGAGGTCTCTGGTTTGAGACACGGCTGGTTGGGTTGAGAGGTCTCTGGTTTGAGACACGGCTGTGTGGATTGAGATGTCTCTCATTTGAGACACGGCTGTGTGGATTGAGAGGTCTCTCATTTGAGACACGGCTTAGTGGATTGAGATGTCTCTTGTTAGAGACAGTGCTGGGGCAGATCTTGGTCATTTCTGAAATGTGTTTTTCAATGTTTTCCACCCAACTAGAGATGAACTGGCTTGAAACCCCATTGTATGGTCTTGTATGTATAAGTGCTGTACATGGGCATGTTAAAGAATTAAGGAATCTATTCAGGGTCACTGCTCCCGGAGTCTTTGTATCACACAAACCTCAAAATCCTAGGTCATTGGCCAATCTGGCAGGAGAAAAACCGATTGACCACCCTTATATATAGGGTAAGCGCTAATCACAATGATATTTCAGTCCATCTCAAACAAACAACAAACAAACTATAGGTGTATTTCTAGGTTATGCATGTTTATGTACTTTAACCATAGAGTTTGTATAGTAAATCCCCCCCCCTCGCTTAGGTACCGAGTTGAAAATTTACCTATTCACCATAATTTTAGCTGCTTTCTGTTGTCCACACTGAGTCAGAGTAAGTGAAAGTGAGACATTATTCACTGCTATAAGCATATCACTGTTGTTTCAATGATGTAAATTAGGTGATAGATGAAATAGAACTTGTTTACCTTAAATAATTATAGCTTGGTGTGTCTACTAGAATTATATTGTATGATACTCCAGTGACCAAAGCTTACAATGTTCCTATTTTTGCCAATTTTATAGATGGTTCTATTTGGGTACCAGAGAACTTGGTTTTAAGGTGATTAGGTATAGCCTACTTTCCTTGCACTTCGTTTCTAAAGCAATATCTTAGTGCATTAATATTGAACTCATTCTGGTTACTTAAGCTAATTTAAACTTAGCTGACTTTGCTATACTTAGCTAAAAAGAAAGCAATTGTCATTTTGATTTATTAACTGTAACACAGGTTTTGCCGTAATTTTTATGCCAAGTTTGCAAAAAAAGACTATGCGATAATCTCTTTATCAGTCGATAGTCGTGATAATCTCTATACCGGTTGATACTGTAAACCAATTTACTTTCGCGAATACTAACTTTCGCATTTTGCTGATTTAAGGTACATTCGCGACTACAAAATTTTGCTTTTTTAATTTTCCTGCAGTGTCCATATTAAAGTTTTTAGCACTTCTGCGGCGACTTAATTTCGTGAAATTCTACCATTTGCGAAGTCTGCGAAAGAAAAACTCCGCGAAAGTTAATCGCACGAAACAATTTCTAGGTTTACAGTAGTCCTCACAATGATACTTGCATGTCTATCTGGTTATGCCCCCTATTGAAGATTTATTGACCGTTTTCCGGGTACTGCCGAGCACAAATTGACCAGATCAATGAAGTTGCCCCATTGTTGTACTTATGACGGTCAGTTTTTCTGGTAAGTAGGTCAAAAGTCAACGCCGTGGGGACATGTCATCTATCGTTAAGGGGGCACTTCATGACCTATATATATCAAGCTCTTGTTTTGTCTGGATTGAAACTTCCTCATACATATGACTGATTTTAACTAAGTTGGCAGAAATCTTGACATTGAATCTGCTTAATTTGATCCAAAGACCTAAATATACAAAGATTGGGAAAATCTACCAAATCTCACAATATCTCGCGGCAGTTTTCTGAAGTCTCGCAAAATAGCGTTTGTTCTTAATACCTTATATCTCCTGTTTTAATATACAAAATAAGAAAAACTTAATAAGTTTATGCAATAGATTTATAATTCTGCTTTAAAATGGTACCTAATTTATTGAAATCGGTCAAGGAATAAATCAATAGACCTCAAAGAGCCAGACCTACTCTCATTTTAATGGAAATTCCAATTTTATCAGAAAATACCCGATCTGCCTCATTCAAACAATATTTATTGAATTCTATAAGAGATAGAAAAAAAATTATTACATCATGCAGTAGAAGAAGCTTAGCTCTTCAAAATGAGATATTGGTCATTCAAAAAGGTTGATGAACAAAAGAGTTCATGCAAAATATCATAATCTGCTGCATGCCATTTTGCATTTTCTTTCCGTTTTCAATTAAGTGTCCAATCTGTGTATATTTAGGTCTTTGATCGATCTCCATACTCGGCAGGTTATTGAACATACGTTATTATTCATTGACAAACATAACAAATCCGAATTCAGCCAAAAACATCGTAATGAGTCTATTATGGAGATCCAAAGGTAAGATGTATCTAAAAGCCTCCTCGTAATTTGTTATATTTCATCAGTGTCATTGTTATTTACTTCAGTATAGACCGATGAATGCAAGTACAATTTTTGTTGCTTTGTGTCGTAAAGAGTCTGAGTACAATTCTAAGTACATGTTTGTAAAAGAAATAATTAAAATATATCCTAATTGTTACAAGGACCAATTAGGCGGTTTTTACACAGGACCAATCAGTAAACAGGATTTGGACTTGATTAAAGCCAATGTGCATATTGTTGTAGACTGTGCATTTCAATGACAAAGTTGTACTTTAACAATAACATTGAGTGACTTCTTGAAACTGGTAAATGCTTTATATGGACTTTGAAGCAGGTAAATGCTTTATATTGACTCTTGAAACAGGTTAATGCTTTATATTGACTTCTTGAAACAGGTAAATGCTTCAAATTGACTTCTTGAAACAGGTTAATGCTTTATATTGACTTCTTGAAACATGTGTATGCTTTATATTGACTTTGAAGCAGGTAAATGCTTCAAATTGACTTCTTGAAACAGGTTAATGCTTTATATTGACTTCTTGAAACATGTGTATGCTTTATATTGACTTTGAATTGACTATGAAACAGGTGGATGCTTTATATTGACTTCTTGAAACGGGTAAATGCTTCAAATTGACTTCTTGAAACAGGTGTATGCTTTATATTGACTTTGAAACAGGTTAATGATTTATATTGACTTATTGAAACAGGTGTTTGGTTTATATTGACTTTGAATTGACTTTAAAACAGGTGGATGCTTTATATTGACTTCTTGAAACTGGTGGTTCTTAATATTGACTGTTTGAATTAGGTGAATGCTTTTTTTGCAAGTTTGTAAAGTTTGTGAATGGAGTCATTTGATATAAGTATTTCCTGATAATTCCATTGTTTGTACATGAAAGAGAGTATCAAAACTGGTTTAACCATGCATTTACTTGCAACAGTATACTAGCTGTTATTCTGTAATTCTGACAAGGCCAAGAAACTATTTGTTATTTATTGTTATTCATAGTCTGAAAATTATCTTGGAATTGGGGTGTGTACCTTTAATGTAGACCTAAATATGCAATCTAGAATTTACTGCACCAAAATTCCGGGGGAAAAATCAAATTCTTTCTTGTTGATCGATACACATTCAATTTAATGTCAGAGGACAACAACGATCATTTTATGATTGTGTAATCAATGAATATTTTATAATAAAGTAAATAGTGCTTGTAATAATTTCTCAAATGGATGAATGAGTTTTGTATTCAATCTATGTTAAATAATTAATGACTGAATATTATGTTTTAACTAATTGTCTGTGCATGAATTTTAGATTAATCAAAAGCATTGTCGCATGATTACGCAACTGTTCATGGCAACAATGCATTAAAACCCTTAGTTTGATAATGGTAAACAGACCATGATACTGTGGGAAATTATTTATATGCCATGGAACTCATGAATATATATTTCATGCTAACGTATTACCCTCTTATGCTATGTCAGCCCTATGTTCATGGAAAGCTACCTGCAAACATGTTAAAAAATAACGGGTTTTTATCGCTATAATCCTTCGTTGTATGCTTCGTTTGGGGCAAACAATAAATATCCGTTTTTCCGCTCTCAGTTCAAAATATGTACGGATGCACGGGTTTTACTATTCACATTCTTTTGTTTGCCTCTGTCCGCCATTTTGTTTAATTACACCATTACACGCACACCACCTCCGGATATGGTTAGCCAAACTTGGCGCATGTGACAAACATGTTTCTTTTAACATACCGTTCAACAAAAAACAGGTACGAAACGTGCATGATGTAAAGTTTCCTTGAGCGCAAGGCATCTTCATAATTCTTGAACAAATACACACAAGAAGCATCATATAATTAAATGATTAGAAGGATTAATATTTACTCGGAAACATCATTACCATTGCATATCCCTCTTACCAATATTTGCAGCTGTTAATGAATTACATAAGATTTAAATTTTAGTGTTATTATAACTTTAAGATTATCATAAGTGCTTTGATAAAACAGTATCGTGGTTACTATTCTTGGACAATTTTCATTCTTGCTTCAGATTTTACTGAATCGTTTAGCTTGGAATCTAATGCAAATTTTGTGATTATTTTAGTAAAATACTGTGAATCAAATTTCATCGAGTATGAAAATATTATATTTGTGTAAAATGGCCTTTTTAATGGTGGTAATAAATTTGTGTATTTTAAATGTAAAAGAAAAGAAAGAAAAGATATCAAATATTGAGATATATTTAATTTTATGAGCCAATTTATTTATGAAATCAGTACTGAAATTTGCTACTGATGAATAACGAGGGCTTTACAATAGCTTGAAAACAATATGCCTGAACCTAACATTGTATAAGTATGGCAAGTTCATATCAAGCATGTTTGGTAATAAATTTCACTTTCTTCAATTTTACATGCCATAAACATGCCAGTCATTGATTAGAGTTATTATGTAAATGTCTCTAAGATCTCTGCATATTCTCAGTATATCAATATTTCTGGTGCGAAAACATCGATTTGTAAGTAATAAAATATCAAAGCGATATATTTTTGTCTTAAACTCCCAATATGCACCGGTTCCCCTGTGGCAGTATGTATGTCTGACAGTGTGAATACGGGAACCAGACGACAAAGGTGGTGATTAACTGTCTGAAGCCTGGTATACAAAATAGTTACATCCCTTATGAAAAGTTGTATTGACAACACTCTGACAACACACTGACGACCTACTGATGACACACTGACAATAGACTGGTTACATAAATGTCTGTCTGACAACACACTGACAATAAACTGGTATGACACTAGATGAAATTTTTATTTCTGACAATACACTGGCACTATAACCAGTGTATTGTCAGCTTCTGGTAATAGCCATACAACACACTGGATACACACTAGTAGTAAAACTGGGATCTGACAATACACTGGCATGAAAATATAAAAGATGTAGTCAATTGTATATGTATGTGATCATTGGGTTACTTAAATATTTACATATCTTTATTAAAATTAATGCTGTTTTACAATTAGCTTTTATTGACCTGTTGTATAACATGTAATCCCATTTTGTTTTTGCTCCAAGTTTCAATTTTATAACAACAATGTTAAAGAAAAATGTTAGTGTTGTTGAGATTTAAGTCAATGCATGCTAACTTTAAGATGATAAATAGTTCTGTGAGACCTCAGATAGTTGGTTGTAAAGTCAATTAATTGGCTGGATATTGTTTTATCAAAGCACTTACGGATATGATTTGTAGAAATTCATTAACTCATCATTATTGGTATTGCAGATCCATTTACAACACTTTATAATTGTAAACAAATTATAAATAATTCAAATTTGACCGTAAGTTTACGATTTCCGTAAGTGCTTTGATAAAACAGTACCATGATGTATAATATGTGACTATGAGTGAGTTCTGTGAGCTGGCTTACGAGGGTAAACTCGATCAACTAGAGTTGCAGCAAAACGAGTCAAGTTTCAACCCTCATGTGTACTCGAGCTCAACCCAGGGCAAGGCTTGGTTGCTGTAGTTCCAATCGGGACACCTAGAACAATTTCTTAATTGCTGTAGTTCCACATGTCCGCCATATTTGTTTAATTACACTGTAGTTTAACTCTTTTCGTTTTGAAGACGAGCTCCAAGAGTTAGTTAAATTTTAGATTCTTATGTCACTTGTTATAACTCTAGTAGGACAGCTGAATCGCTTGTATAGTATGTGACTATAAGATTCAATAAAAAATAAATCATGACACAGTAAATCAGCTCACCACTTCGGTGTGGATAGAAATATTTGCCAGTTAATATAATACAATGACGTCTAGAAGAGTCTGTTCAACATTTTCTATGACACACCATTAGTTTCCTGTCATGTTCGGTAGTAGTTGAGCAGTCACAAATCATGTTCTTTACCCCATTTTCATTAATTTGTCAGTTTGTTCGTTAGTTTGTTTTGGCATTATACATTCTGCTGAATATATTTTTTTGGCGTTTTTTTTTTATTTTCGTGGAACAGGTAAGACGAAACATGAACCAGAAGCTTTTGGGATTGAAACGTGTTACAATATTTTGTCATTTTCTGCCTAGCTTTTTCTTGACCACCCAGATGTGGAACTAATTAATAGATTTTCTATGTTTTCCATGTTTTTTGGTTAATCTTCTGTCTCCCATAGTAAATCATTATACAGAATTTTGGCAAAAAACTGATCATCATTAACACACAGCATGTCTCTCTGGTATTCCGCAGAGTTTTCACCCTGAAGAAATCGCGCTGCTGATCGTGAATAAAGTGAAAGTTGCTGATGTATTATATAACGTAAATAAACAAAGTGGGATCGTAAAACTTGTTTTAATCGTTGATTGATGTATCAGTTATTTACTGGAGGCTGAGTTGTGTAATACCTTGTATTTTATTGGTACTGTAATGATTTGTTAGCTAAGTTAGGTAATGAAACTACTGTATGATTTAACATTATGAAGGTACTTTCAAGAATTAGATTACATTACTCTAGTAATAAGGAGGCAGAACCTGAGTGTTACTATTGCAAAATAATCACTTAATTGCTAAAATTATGGTATTTGCTTTTTTTGCAATGTTCTCTTAATGCAATGAAATGTACAGTGTTCCATCCACTTTGCTCAGGTAAAAACACATGCTGCTAATCTAAAGTTGTCCATGAACCCTAGATCAACCTCAGTTTGGTGTTTCAAACCCACTCCAAACTCTGAATGTTCTCCGTTTTCAGGTATAAGTAAGTAAGTAAGTAAGTAACGACTTTATTTTACGTGGATAACATATTTGGTAGAAACCAATTTTCAATATGGTCCACACAAGAAGCAAATACATAAATATTCATCATTTTGTGCAAACAAAATACATAAAATTAAAACAAATACATGAATAAATAACATCATAAAGAGAATTAATACATGAAATACATATTTACAAACTTAACACATTAAATGACAAATTTACTTAATCTTTAGAAAATATAAACAAAATTTAAACTAACAAAATCTCAGTTACCACCTGAGAACTTCCATGTCAAGTACAGTCTTTTGAAGGAAGTCAAGTTTTCTGCAGTGCGTATTTGTATTGGGATATTGTTCCATAGTTTTGGTCCTGCAATTTATGATACACACTTTCTGAAAACTCAAGCCTTCTGACAGCTGCAGGCTGACATTTTGGTGAAATCTTCAAGGTTCTGATGGTGTCTATTCCTTCTTCCAAGCCTCATTAATTCTATTGATTTCATCAATGTTTTACATTAAACCTACAGCAGGCTTATATTGTGACATACAATTACAACTCCCATGGTAATGACACTATTCAATTCAACTGGAGTTAAGTTTTCAAGATTTCCTCTAAATTTAGCAGCATTTCCTCACCAGCTAATTAGGAATGATGTAGCCATTGTCTAAATCCCTAGCTAATTCTTGCAATGATTTTAATCAGGCTGTAAGCTCTGCTATTACAATTTATTGTGTGTATCCTTTCATTGCCTCCGCCAAGCTTTTACATCTTGCTTACTCTCACTTTAAGATAACTAATTTTATTTAAGGAAACGAACTCCTCCATGCTTGCATAATGGTTTATTTCATTTCATGAGAGCTGTTAAATAATGCTGTGAGTCTGAAGGAGTCACTGAGGTTTATTAGGAGCTGCCTTTCCTACGAGTCTGAAGGTTAGGAGCAGGTACCCTACAAGTCTGAAGGTTAGGAGCAGATACCCTAGAGTCTGAAGGTTAGGAGCTGTCTACACTACGAGTCTGAAGGTTAGGAGCTGCCTACACTACGAGTCTGAAGGTTAGGAGCTGCCTACACTACGAGTCTGAAGGTTAGGAGCTGCCTACACTACGAGTCTGAAGGTTAGGAGCTGCCTACACTACAAGTCTGAAGGTTAGGGGCAGGTACCCTACAAGTCTGAAGGTTAGGAGCAGGTACCCTACAAGTCTGAAGGTTAGGAGCAGGTACCTCCTGAGATTTCCTCCTGAATTACACTTTCTAATTTCTACTGGTTATGATCTTGAATTAAATAATGAAATTATGAACTCAGAATTAGTGCTTGAAGAATATAGTGGACTCAACTTGAAAACTAATCAAGAAAATGCAGCATACAGAGTTCAGCAGAGACACTCCAAAAAACATGAGGCAATCTTGAAAATCTTGTTACTCTAATCTCGATTTCTACAATATTCTCAATTGTTGTACATGTATTAATGTTCTACAATATTCTCGATTGTTGTATTAATGTTCTACAATATTCAAGTCATTAGGCCATTCTAATTTCTGGAAAGGGTAAAAGTTTTTTATATTTTCAGAAACATAATGATATCTGGTTTTGTTTCGATTTCTTTCTTTTTTGAACACAACTGGTAGTCTGTATTGATGAGTCAATGGATTAACGTTTTGGTTCTGGAAAAAATCACTTCTTTGGCTGTAAATTGTATTGATTATTCTAAAGCAAATAAAGGCCAAGATAGTAGGTCCGATAAATAGGGATCTTGCAGGGAGCATAAATGAGAAGCTGCAAGGAGCATAAATAGGGAGCTTGCATTACAGGAGCATAAATAGGGAGCTTGCATTACAGGAGCATAAATAGGGAGCTTGCATTACAGGAGTACAAATAGGGAGCTTGCATTAGGAGTACAAATAGGGAGCTTGCATTAGGAGTACAAATAGGGAGCTTGCATTACAGGAGTACAAATAGGGAGCTTGAAGGGAGCATAAATTAGAATCTCGAAGGGAGCATAAATTAGAATCTCGCATAAATTTGGAGCTTGCAGGGAGGAGAAGTTAGGAGCTTGCATTAGGAGCATAAATAGAGAGCTTGAAGGGAGCATAAATTAGAATCTGCTGGCAGGGAGCATAAATTTGGAGCTTGCAGGGAGCATAAATTGTAAGCTTGCAGGCAGCATAAATTGGAATCTCGCAGGGAGCATAAATTGAGGGCTCGCAAAGAGCTAAAATTGGAATCTCGCTGGGAGCATAAATTTGGAGCTCACAGGGAGCATAAATAGGAAGCTTACAGGGAGCATAAATAGGAAATTTGCAGGGAGGAAAACAGTTATCTTGAAGGAATGAAGAAATGGGTGCTTGCAGCTGAGACGATAAAATAAGAACTAATTATTCTAGCTTTGATAGTCAGAATTTAGAAACAGGGAAACTATTTAGCGTTGAATTTGGGTTTCTTTGAGCTTTTTCTGTGATAATAATTGACTAGATTGTTATAAAAGTTGCGTCTACCTGCCTGTCTATATATCAAGTATATCATCTATATCATCGATTATGTCAGCTTTATATTCCATCAACTCTGTTTGCCTCACAGCTGGACTATTACTCTATCTTACACTTACATCATATCTCCTATTTATCTGATTAACTCTTGTCTAATTCTTGTACAAGTTGAATACAATAAATAAGTAAGTGGAACTAAACGACTACAACATAAGTGTATCTATTTATTTTAACCAACGGTTCAGCTTAACATAAGCCTTCATCAGGGATATACATAAAAATGAAAAAGAATTCTCCAAACGCAAAATGCTTCTCTAAGTACTAAAAAGTGGATCCAAAGTTGTATAACTATTAAATATTGCGTACAATTTGTGCAGAATAGAATAGAATTGTTTATTTCCAATTTCGGGCCCCACAGACGTACAATTATGATATATTATACACCCAAAGTTTCAAAAGAGATATACTATATATTACTTTGACACTGTAATGCAATCATTTACATGGGGAAAAAATCATTATTATTAAACAATAATGATGTGTATTATTTGATAGTTGACAGGTGGGATGCATCTCGTTTCCTCCCCACATGAATTCTGTAGGATTTAATTTCAACTTGCTGCAGGTTGTAAGATTACAATTGGATTTTAATTTGATTTGCCAGATGAGAGATAGTAGAACTTTGTAAGAATGTGTAATCTTTGTATGAGAAATTGATGTATTGTGTGTGTTTATTTCATAATATGTTCCCCGTCAATCATTCCAAAGTTTCCTTGCAACTAAGTTTGTTTGTTTGTTTCTGAGTTTCTGAGTTTCTGAGTTTGTTTGTTTCTTTGTTGTTCCTTCGTTTTCATCATATTCAAGTTTCAAAAATGTTTATTCATTAATTCATCACAGTGTCTTGTTTTTCGTTCATTTGTTCAATCTCTTGGTTTATTCATTTGTTTCTTCAATAGCTTTCATCACATTGTTTCTTGGTTTGTTCTTTTCCTAATGTCAAAAAAAAACATCGTCTGACTTTTTGATAACATTTTTTCGTGTAGGGACGATTATGTAGATTTGAAAAGCAGGAAAATATGGTTTGTTTTTATAAATGCCACAATTTGTATTATAATAGAGCTTTCTGTTCAACCAAGTATAGTCCAGTTAGGATATTGTGACAGTGACGCTGCAGTTTATGTGTACCTAAAAAGTCACAACCATTGTCTAAACAGGTAGATTGAAGTTTAGTATGTTAGTTTAGCATTGAAATTATAGTTGTTTGTATAGTATTGCCTTTATAATTGGTTTTACACCGTTATAGTGGACTCAACCGCTGCGTCACTGGATTTTTATCCTGACTGGACTATATTCTGATTAATTATTTAAAAACCAAACTTTAAAAAAAAATAACATGAAAACATTAGGAAGTAATGCTAACATTAACTATGTAATAAAACTGATGTAAAGTTTGATAGCATGGCTAACTTCATTAAATATTTTATGAATTCTGGTGTTGAAATGTTGGTTATTTGCAATATAAAAGATGTAAAAATCAAATAGTGAATATTGAAACAGAACAATTCTGACGGAACTGGAAAGCAGTCCTATATTGAAACAGTTCAATTCTCTGACGGAACTGGAAAGCAGTCCTATATTGAAACAGTTCAAATCTCTGACGGAACTTGAAAGCAGTCCTATATTGAAACAGTTCAATTCTCTGACGGAACTGAAAAGCAGTCCTATATTGAAACAGTTCAATTCTCTGACAGTACAATGCCCAAAGCAGCCCTATATTGAAACAGTTCAATTCTCCGCCGGAACTGAGAAGCAGTGTATCTGGATTATTACCAGGAACATATGAAGCAGTCAGACATTGTTGAGGAAGATGTAAATTGATATATCATTAATTTGTCAGTTTCTCGTTTGTGCATATATTTCTTTCATCTCCTTTGTCTACCAGTATCTGATAGAACATGTACTTATCTACCATTATATATCACCATTGTTGGCAAATTGTTGTATGTTCACTGACACCACCAACAAACTGGATTATAAATACAGTATATTAACAAACCCCATTAACTGAGACTCATTGGGACTTGAATGAGTTACGCTGGAGGTTTAATGTGGTCAGATAATACTTATAAACATGGTCAGATGATACTTAAAAACATGGGCCAGCTAATATATAAAAACATGGCCAGATAATACTTAAAAACATGGCCAGATAATATCTAAAAACATGGCCAGATAATATTTAAAAACATGGCATGATAATACTTAAAAACATGGCCAGATCATACTTAAAAACATGGCATGATAATACTTATATACATGGCCAGATAATATTTAAAAACATGGCATGATAATACTTAAAAACATGGCCAGATCATACTTAAAAACATGGCCAGATAATACTTATATACATGGCCAGATAATACTTAAAAACATGGCAAAAACATGGCCAGACAATCCTAAAAAACATTGCCAGAAAATACTTAAAAATATCAATGTTGTTGTTTGTTTGCCTTGACTGAAATAGTCGTAAGTGTTTGGTCATTCGTACATCAAGTAAACCACCTTAAGTTTGTGAGGGACCCTTGAAAGCTGATCTTCTTGGATGGCAGAGGTAGTCACTTGCTTACCCAGAGAACTGCAGCCTAGGAAAGCTGGACTCGACTCAGGGACTGGACTAGTGGACTTGACTCGTGGACTGGACTAGTGGACTGAATTCATGGACTGAACATATGGACTGGACTAGTGGACAGGACTAGTGGAATGAACTCATGGACTGGACTAGTGGACTGGACTTATAGACTGGACTAGTGGATAGGACTTGTGGACTGGACTAGTGGACTGGACTCATTTAAATGGACCCTGGTATGATGGACTGGACTTACAGACTGGACTCATCACCACATTATTTGATGCAGTTCTTGTTCTTTTAAATTTGAATTCCTTTTTACCCAATTCCTCAGAATGCATGACAACATTTATAATGATCATGCAGTAATAGAATCATGTACAGTACCTTGTAGATGACTGGTTCATTGTTCATTTGTGTGGTTTTACAGTAATATAATATGCATCTCATACCTTGTTGACGAGTGGTGAGTGATTGGTTGTTCATGGTAAGGTATGATATATCAGATATGACAGACATGTGTTGGGATAGATTCCTCAAGGTACTCCTCCAGATTTCCTAGCTTCTATAACAATGTCAGGCCAAAATAAAAACATTTTTGGATTATCATCCCACCCCTGACACCAATGTACAGTGGAACCCCGCTAATCCGGACCCCTCCAATCCGGATTTCCCTCTAATCCGGGCGGATCTGTTGGTCCCGAATATTCTTATTCATGTTTTAATACGTTTTTACCCCTCGGATCCGGAACCCCTCCACTCCGGACACCGGACAAAATTACGAGGATTTATCATATATTTGCTCTAAAATTGACCCCTCGGATCCGGACAATCGATTTGAACATTGCCCAGGCCAATGTTTTGACAGGTGTCAATGTGTTGTATATTCGCACCATCGTATATGCAATTAAAACAGTCTGATCAATTAACGGTTGTAACATCAACAATATGCAGTGTCGGTGTGTACGTGTTATTGACACGGGTGTGAAAATCACAATTTGGGACAATTAAATATTATCATTTTAAAAGCGCTAATTGACAGCGTTTATTGGCCTACTCAATTAATTAAAAGACTATTGCTGTGTTGTTTTGTCTACACGGAGGTAAGTTGGATCGAATACAGGTCCCCTTAATGTTTAATTTTGAGAAGGTAGTTATCGACATCAAAGGAAAATAATTCGGACGTTCTCAGTTTGGATAAATCTACGAGTAAATGCAATAAAAATCCATCAAAATGCCGGATAGTCATTCTTTTACAGAATTTCATATGATAATCATGTCTGAGCCTCCGTTAAAACGTCGTAAGGTTGAAATCGACCTTGAAGCTAAAGTAAAATTGATCAGAGAATATTTTTCTGTACCAAAACCAACAATGAAGGTGTGTAATCAATTGTTGCTGTTTTACATCTCATTTTTTTGTGGTGTTTAGCAATGCCTTCAACTAAGATTAACATACAAGTATCTAAAAATAGAAACCCCTCTAATCCAGACACCTCTCTAATCCAGACTTTTTGTCTGGTCCGGACGAGTCCGGATTAGAGGGGTTCCACTGTATTATTATCCCACTCCTGACACCAGTAAATTATTATCCCACTCCTGACACCAGTAAATTATTATCCCACTCCTGACACCAGTGTATTATTATTCTACCCCTGACATCAGTTTATTATCATCAGTGTTTCATTTTACCCCGGCCTCCCCTTAAAAGAGGATCACTTTTTAACTGCTCAGTATTAGTGTAAACTGCACAGTATTTGTAAACTGCTCAATATTAGTGAATATTATTGTAAAATGCTCAGTATATATTTAGTGAATTTAATTGTAAACTGCACAATATAATGGTGAAAATGGTGAACTGTAAACTGCTCCTTTGTTAGTTGTAAACTGCTCAGAATTTGTAAACTGCTCTGTATTAGGGAATATGGTTGTAAACTGCTCAGTATTAGGGAATATGGTTGTAAACTGCTCAGAATTAGGGAATATGGTTGTAAACTGCTCAGTATTAGGGAATATGGTTGTAAACTGCTCTCAGTATTAGGGAATATGGTTGTAAACTGCTCAGTATTAGGGAATATGGTTGTAAACTGCTCAGAATTAGGGAATATGGTTGTAAACTGCTCTGTATTAGGGAATATGGTTGTAAACTGCTCAGTATTAGGGAATATGGTTGTAAACTGCTCAGTATTAGGGAATATGGTTGTAAACTGCTCAATATTAGTGAATTTTATTGTAAAATGCTCAGTATTAATGAATATGGTTGTAAAATGCTCAGTATTATGGAAGATGGTTGTAAACTGCGCAGTTACAGTGAATATGGTTGTAAAATGCTCAGTAATAATGTATATGGTTATGAAATTCATGAATAAAACCTGCAGTAAGGTCTTTACTACTTAGAACTGTATATAAAGAAAATATTCTAAACCATTGTGAAAAAGTGCTCTCTCATATTAAGGAACATTAATAATACATGAAATGAGAGTGTGCGGAATTGTTGAGTATCACCATTGGGGCTTTTAAATGTACTGTATAATACCTTTAACTCAATACAGGTATATAATGTAGTTATCTGAGAGCTATAATCCAGTTAGGATCTGGTGACAGTGACGTAGCCGTTTATGTGTACACAGAAGATTACAACCATTGTCTGAATAGGTAGTGCGAATACAGTTTGTTAGTTTAGCATTGAAATTATGGCTGTCTGTTTAAGCCTTTTTAATTGGTTTAACACCATAATAGTGGACCCGACCGCTGCGTCACTGTATTCTTACCCTGACTGGACTATATAATATAATTATTATATTATACAGATCTTTGATTATGTCTGTGATGAACCTGTTTGAGGTATCCATACACCTAGCCGTACACCTAGTGACATCTGCCTGACATATGCATCTAATTGTTCTTGTTTAACATCAATTATTGGATATTTGTGTTAACAATTACAACCAATTGATATATAGCATTGATCCCTAGAGATTTAGCTCATTAACAATTAATGAATATTTATCCATAATAGCTTTACTGACCTTTTGACTTGTATGGAACCTGGGTGTTTAATATTGTTGTGTTTCACATATGTAAAATGTCAGATAACCCTGTTATTTTTAAACAAAATATTTTCTGTTATGTTGTTCTGTCTGATTTTTAGTATGAATGGAACTCTGTCTGTAGCTTGGAAAAGATGCCTCGGTCTGTAACTAGTTGTGTCACACATGACACGGTCTATAGCCTGTGACACATGCCTTTATTATAGTCTGTAGCCTGTGAGATATTATGATAATTCCTTCTATAAGACCATTAGAATGCCATGAGATGGTCTGTCACTTGTGTCACACATGACATGGTCTATAGCCTGTGACACATGCCTTTATAAGTCTGTAGCCTGTGAGATATTAATGATAATGCTGTCTATAAGCCCATTAGAATGTGACGGTCTGTCACTTGTGTCACACATGACACGGTCTATAGCCTGTGACACATGTGTCTTGGTCTGACGAGCCTCACAGAATATAATAGCCCTAATCATTGTATGACTTATTGTGAGACTATACAATTCAACTTGTATGGCTTATTGCGAGCAAAAACATCTGTGATTTCCAGCTCACTGTATGACTTATTTAGTGTATAAACGAGTCAACTTCCAGTTATCCCAATAATGAGTGCACGTTGAATTATAGTGTAGAATTATATGAGTCTTGCAATAATGAGTACAGTGATAGGAAATCGCCGGAAGTTTCAATCAAAATAAGTCATACTAGCTGAATTCCAAACGAGTTTATGATTTAGCCACCTTGCAGTGTTGGGGAGCCAAACGTGTTCGTGCAACATACAAAGTATGGATAATGGAATAAACCTTTACACAAACTGAGATATTAAAAAGTATTCTTGCATTCTTCTGTAAAAAGCATCAGGTTCTGGAGTTGCAGCTCGTCATCAATTGCTCGTGAAATCCAGGAAGTAGGTATCTTGTTTATTGAGTGATTTCCCATCACTGTTGCACAGTGCATTCACTGTTATATGATGACAACATCAGCACCATATAATTTATTTCCCAGGCAGTATTCTATCACCATTTATTTCATTGAGATCGTTTGGATACAAAAACTGTATGATTGATAGGGAGTGATGCATCACAACAAATGATTTTCCCATACAGTATATACGTTTACATCAGCACCTGTAGAAACAATGATAAAAACGCGCATAATTATGCATACAGTGATCTTGGTACGGCTGGAAAACTGTCAATGAGTGTATGAATGGGATTTCTATGGGAGTGATACGGTTGGTTTGCGAGTGAATTGAGGCATGGTGTTGTTATCGTTAAAGCTTGTATAAAAACACGATAAATCACTTTGAACATGGGCATATAATCAGGTGATGGCTTTGACAAAGAAAGCCTGTGAATGGAATCTGATCCTGATGACAAATCAATGGTTCAGCGTTAAAATTGTTGTAACTTCTATTTCATTGATGCTGAGTTGATGTTGTTTTGCGTAAAGTCGCTTGTTGATAAGATTTCTGTAACATTTCTGTAAAATATTGAACATTCTTAATTGTTTTATTTCTCTGCCTTATTTGACATCAGATGTTATCTGCATTGGTCAAATCAAAGCACTTTCGAAGTTCAATTATTACTCAGGAGTACTTTTAACACTTTGAAGTTCAATTATTACTCAGGCTCAGGATTGACTTTGGTCTTGATAGGATATCAAAAAACAACATTTAATGATAAAATTATTGACTTGTATAATCAATGGGGATAGAAGGGGGATGGGCCGGGGACAATGATTGATGAGATATTGCGCAATAATTTAATTACAAACATGAAGAAATGCATGATCTCATTTAGCAAGAATTTTATAAATTCAGTATGGCTGTCTCTCTCTCTCGTGGTCTTCAAGTATTTAGTTGTCTATGACTGATTCACATCTGTCTGTAACCACCAATTACCATCTGCTCTGATCATTGCGTTGTTAGAAAGCATTGTCATGTAGTTTGCTTTAAGGCAGTCACTGTGAACACACACCAGCAGATCTTTATGATTCTACCTCAGATTTTTTTTGGGTTACATTTTTCTTTTGAATTTAAATTGTCGATTTATAGTATTGTATTCACAGACCACTCAATCACAGTTATAACAATCGTGACATCTGAGATAACAAGTCTTATAATGGCTCTGGGCTCATACACTGAGTGCCTAGCAATTTGGCTGTACCATGGAGTACTATTTCTAATGACTTTCATACAGCCTGAGGTTAAAGGGGCATGCCCTGGAACTGAAGTGTCTCGAATAATACACAAGTCAAATAGTGAAAACCCTGTAAAAAAAGTTATGAAATCCTGCTAGTTTTTAAATAAAAAATATTTCAAGAATAACTAAATATCGTTGTCGTCAATAAAAGGCTGACAGTCTTTTATTCAAATCGATATACAAAATATCGAAGCGTGCATTATAGAGTAAATTTTTAAGTCAAATTCTTCTTTGACTTTTCGGTAAT
The DNA here is from genome assembly GCA_947247005.1 of Spisula solida. Taxonomy (NCBI): domain Eukaryota; kingdom Metazoa; phylum Mollusca; class Bivalvia; order Venerida; family Mactridae; genus Spisula; species Spisula solida. Next base: position 41,448,888 of record OX365948.1, on the reverse strand, counting down.
CGTTGATTTTACATGTGTTAAGCGCAATTTTGTTGTATGCAAACCAAAACACTCCAGTTTCTGGGCATGCCCCTTTAAACCTTCATCCTCCCATTTCTTAAATCACAAGAGTAAAAGAGGTGGGCCCTAAAATGATGGGCCTTAAAATGAAATATTGCTTGTTTCCCTTACCAATACCTACCCGTCAAAATCATCTCTACCCCCAAACAAATCACTAAGAAAAAAAAGAAGTTTTGAAATGAACTTATTGAAAGCGCTATAAAAGATAACTTGGAAAAATACTTGCCTATCTACCCAATACTAAATGACATAGGTTTTGGAAACAAATAATGTATGGGTCTTTGGAAACAAATAATATATTATTGAGGCCTAGATAAAATATTTTTATCAATTAAAGGGTTGTCTTACCATTGTGTTGTATAAAATATGCACCTAAGATGTTCAACCAATTTATCACTGTAACAACCCGTCTGCTTTAATGCAATTTTCACATTTTTTTATACAAAATAAAGTAATAAATCTGAAATATGATACATGTAGTTTGAAGTTTGATGTAAGTTGTTCCAGACACTGGTTGTTAGATGAATGATGTGGGATGTTACAAATTTTGATCAATTTAGTGTTTTCCTCATTTCTGCCAGAAACTCACACTGTGCTCTATTTGACAGCAGAGTGGCATCATAGACATTACACTATCTCTGTGATAACATTAGATTTAAACTTTTATCTCCGTGAGCTGGGTGGTGTCAAACTTTCTCACTTTTCTCTGCAATTTATTTCACTTTGTCAGAAATCTGCTGATTATGAGGACAAGGTGTGAAAATGTCTGGTTTTGGCGTTTTTCTAAACAAGGGAAACAACTCCTAATAATTCAAGGTATTAGTCATGCAGATTTGCCTCCCTTGTCTGCCTCTGTGAAAATTTTCTAAAGATATTGAATAGTAAATGTTGCAATTATGTGGCCTCCGTAGCTCAATGGTTAGCGCGCTTGCTGTCTAATTTGGCCACCCGGGTTCAAAACCAGGTGGAGGCACACATATATATGCCTGCAATATTTCAGCGGAAAGCTGACTGGCAAATAATGGCAATGCTCGGCATTTAAAAAAAAATTATTTGGAGTGATTGTCTTCAATGGATTATATATTGAATAACGGTACTTAGTTTGCATAGATAACACTTAAGTCGTGAGTACAGTGTAGAGGTAAATGACTTACGTCTGAAGTTGGATCTTAAGTCCTACAGGCTATATCACTAGTCATACATATTAAACTACAGGCCTTCCTGAATTATGGCCCTTGTTATCAGAAGATGTATGAATACGGGAGGACCATCACTAGTCCTGTGGATGAATTGCAAAAAGTAGTTCAGGGGATTAACTCCAAAAAGTAGTTCCAGGGATTAACTTCAAAATGTAGTCCTACAGATGAGAACCAAATTGTCATGAAACTTTGCTTTTGTAATATTTGAAGATCTTCTACTGGAGCATGATGGGGGATCTGCATCTTAAAGTAACTAATCAATAACATAACTAGACAGAAATAATTTCTTACAAATATCTGAGACTCAAATATCTGAGACTGGTTGGGTATTTTTAATGTCCATTTTCTGTCAGTATTGATTACTAGTGAAGAGACTGAAGAGATTGAGAGAATATTCCCCTAACACAAGAGATGCACATCTTATTTTATGTACAAGGGTATCTATATATAATATTTCTGGAAGGATTAAAAATGATATATTATTATTCTTCACCGCGTATAAACCAAATCACTGTACTCATTATTGCGATCCTATATAATTCAACGTGTACTCATTATTGTGATTGAAACAATCTGGTGATATTCCATCACTGTACTCATTATTGCAATCCTATATAATTCAATGTGTACTCATTATTGTGATTGAAACAATCTGGTGATATTCCATCACTGTACTCATTATTGCAATCCTATATAATTCAATGTGTACTCATTATTATCTGGAAGTTGACTTGTTTATACACTGTGTTCTTTGTATCAGAATTTCATCAAATTGAGCCAAACACTGCTTATTCCAGTGGTCCTACTATTCTGGAATAATCAGATCAGGGGTGGTATTCAATATTGATCTTATCTGACTTAAGGATAAGGACAGCCAACCAGAATACACCATACTGAACTCATGGTCAGTAACAGGCGATATGATTGGCTACTCTTATTCTCAAATTTGATAAAATCAATATTGAATACCACCCCAGGGGTGATATTCAATATTGATCTTATTTGGTTGGAGAATAAGGATAACCAATCATATTGCCTGTTACTGACCATGAGTTTAATATGGTGTGATCTGATTGGTTGTCCTTATCCTTAAGTCAAGTAAGATCCATATTGAATACCACCCCTGATGTCAAGATATTGATATGGTCATTTGAAAGTTCATAGCTTAAACTTCAACAATAAAACAATGTTTGAAACAGAATCTTGGTGTAGAGATGTGTGTGTGTGTGTTACTGGCCAAACAGAAACACCAAACAGACTTGCATCTTATTTTCAGGAGTTAGGGCGCATTATGCAGGATACATGGCTGAATCTGATACTCTAGAATTATCGTTACCAACTCAATTTTTGCGTTTCCGTGAATTTCGAAAAAGCAGTTTTTGTGGGGTTCTAAATTGGACCAGGTGAACTTAATTCTTAAAAAAAAATAATAATAATATTACTAATATGTCTAGGGGCTGGATTTGACTTTGTTGTTGAATATTAAACTTGTACTTAATGTTTGTTATATGTATATTTTCAGTTATCATACAAGAACGAGACAGTGTGGATATATTGTAACATACAGTAGATACATATAAAAGAGCGAGACTCAAAGCATACTGTAGATACACAGAAGGCTAGTTGCTATACAATGGCATGACATGTAAGTCATATTCAAAAAAGTGTGGTGAGGATTTCAGTGTAGCAATACCATGTGACTTTTGGCTACAGTTACAAGAAGAAATTTGTAAACATTGGAAAATAGAATAGCCATAAGTATTTTATTTCTACATCGTTTTCTATGAAATATATGCCACGCTAACGGGGGAAATTATTTGCTTTCCATGAAATATAAGATCTTTTTCAGCAGCTTTACCGATTTTTCCATTATACTGTTTAACCCACACGTTCCAAGGTTTCACAGGGTAATGGACAAAATGGCACAGTCGCTGAAAAAGATTTTATACTTCAAGGAAAGGAAATAATGTTACCCTTAGGTTGGCATATATTTCATAGAAATTGATGAAGAAATAAAAAATTTATGGCTACATTTGTGCTCCAATGTTTACAAATTTCTACTTGGAACTGTAGCCAAAAACGATGTTGCATTGCTACACTGGATTTTGATCAACCAGATAATATTTTACTCGCCTGAGATTATCATCAATTAATTTAGCTTGATCAATCTTAATGGGTAGAAATGACTCTTACTTATAATTAAAGTATAGAGATGTCAACCTGATCTTTTTAAATACCTCCAATTAACATAATTTAACAGCTGATTTAATACCTCCTATTAGCACAATTTAACAGCTGATTTAATATTTCCTATTAGCATATTTTAACAGCTGATTTAATACCTCCTATTAGCATAATTTAACAGCCTCCTTTTAGCATAATTTAACAGCTGATTTAATACCTCCTATTAGCATTATTTAACAGCTGATACCTTGTCTTTATAAAACTTCAGATGTAAATTTTCATGCACAATTTGCTGGTGGAAGTTGATATATTCTTGTAATATATTCATACTTTGAAATGACAGGATCAGGTCAATATCTCCTGACTTTAATATATTATATTTAACTTCTTACTTATTTTCAACATTAGTTTGCTTTAATGCTTGTGCATGCACAGATCCAGAGGTGCAAAACTGTGGATATCTTATACATATTTATACCAGGTTTACAGAGCTTAGAGTTTATTGGACAAGAAAAATATATATTGGACCCCTCTGGGCAAGATAACTGGTCAGACCCAATCCTGAGAAAAAAGGGTCACACTTCCTGAGAAAATTGTCTGGATCTGTGCATGCTATGTACTATAATAACAAATACTTTCTTGTACAAAAAATAATCTTGTGTAGTATTTTGTGCAAACCACTGCCACTGAAATCAATGAAAGCCAGTTGATACCACCCAACATTGTTCAAAGGGATGCAACTCTTACATGATTTATAGATTCTAGTTTTCTTGGGTTACCTCCCTTGAACAAAGGAAGAAATATGGCTATGTTCCTAAAAATGGCAATTCAAGTCAAAATGGGCTTTGTCAATGAGCCCAAATAGCTGACCCTGTATAAATAGGGGTCATCTGAATAAAAAAGCACTTACGGAAATAGTAAACTTACGATCAAATTTAAATTCTTTATAATTTGTGTACAATTTTAAGTGTGGTAAACGGAGCTGCATTATAATTATGATTCAGTTCCTGAGGCCGTACATAACATATTTGTCACCAATTTACTGTTATTAAAGAATTATAGAGAACTTAAATTTGAGCTGAACTTTAAGATTTTCGTAATTACTTTGATAAAACTGTACCCTGTTCTGTAATGAGGCCAATAAATGTCAGCTTACCTGGGTCATTGTTACCCTGATCAGTCTTACATACCGCATTAAGGATATAATTACCATTATTACAATATTTAATTGAATTAAGTGTTAGATTTCAAGTTGGATACATTTCATTGTAATACATCCCAATTGCCTACAGCTATTATTTGCTAGACTTAAATTACAAGTAATTAGCATAACAACATATGTGTTACCCTGGTTTGTTCTGCCATGATTTAATAAAAATAGCCCTCATTTGTTATTCATTCCTGCACTAGGCCAGACTCTGATGTAACAAAGATAGAATGCTTTCTCTAGTTAGACTATAAAGACAGATTTTAACTGTCGTTTACTAATTCTGTAGAATTGCTTACTCAGCAGAAAATTCTACTTATTGATTTCAAGACAATATGAGCTGTTAGGATACCGGGGTAGCTAAATACATTATTAGCTGTTTTGAGACTGGGGTACCTAAACACATTATTAGCTGTTTTGAGACTGGGGTACCTAAATACATTATTAGCTGTTTTGAGACTGGGGTACCTAAACACATTATTAGCTGTTTTGAGACTGGGGTACCTAAATACATTATTAGCTGTTTTGAGACTGGGGTACCTAAACACATTATTAGCTGTTTTGAGACTGGGGTACCTAAACACATTATTAGCTGTTTTGAGACTGGGGTACCTAAACACATTATTAGCTGTTTTGAGACTGGGGTACCTAAATACATTATTAGCTGTTTTGAGACTGGGGTACCTAAATACATTATTAGCTGTTTTGAGACTGGGGTACCTAAATACATTATTAGCTGTTTTGAGACTGGGGTACCTAAATACAATATTAGATGTTTTGAGACTGGGGTACCTAAATACATTATTAGCTGTTTTGAGACTGGGGTACCTAAACACATTATTAGCTGTTTTGAGACTGGGGTACCTAAATACATTATTAGCTGTTTTGAGACTGGGGTACCTAAACACATTATTAGCTGTTTTGAGACTGGGGTACCTAAATACATTATTAGCTGTTTTGAGACTGGGGTACCTAAACACATTATTAGCTGTTTTGAGACTGGGGTACCTAAATACATTATTAGCTGTTTTGAGACTGGGGTACCTAAATACATTATTAGCTGTTTTGAGACTGGGGTACCTAAATACAATATTAGATGTTTTGAGACTGGGGTACCTAAATACATTATTAGCTGTTTTGAGACTGGGGTACCTAAATACATTATTAGCTGTTTTGAGACTGGGGTACCTAAAGACAATATGAGCTGTTTTGAGACTGGGGTACCTAAACACATTATTAGCTGTTTTGATACTTGTTACCTTATAAAGTGGGGCAACATGAAACTGAATCACATGAATATTTCGTGCATTTTCATCGTCTAATCAGGTGTGTTATTGTATGAAGTCAGTGCAGAAAACACACAAAGATTAATCAGTACCAGTTCAATAATGTAGCAAACTATACAGTTACGAGACCAGAAACTGAGACCAGTATTTTGTCGTTAATATAAAGTGGTGTGTGAAGTTTGGTAGGGTTGTATCATATTACGAGACCACACCTTGCTCCCTATTGTCCTATGATTGATATGAGGGTACATACCATTACATAGTGTGTCTAGTTAATTCATCCATAAGTTAATCCATCCACCAAGTTATTTCATTCATGCAGATAGTTTTCATTTGCTGTAAAATCTTATATTTTCGTGGATATTAAATTTCGTGGATTTTGATAGAAATGCATTTTCGTGGGGTCATAGATTTGTGGATTACAAAAATGAAAGGATAAACCCATCTTCGATACTTGAGAGGTCGTTTAATCAAGGGTATTAGATTACGTGGTCAAGTTAAACAACGAAATCAACGAAATTCAACTCCCATGAAAAATAACAATTTTACAGTATTAAATTATTCGAACCATACCGCAGGAATTCTCTTTATGGGTCAAGTTACTTATAGAAATATAATATATGTACTAAAGAAAAATAATTAGTTTTCATGGCTTGCTTATTATGTAAGTGGGTGGGGTAGTTTGCATTGATTAATGAAAAATGTCCTATCAGCAAAATGGAGTTTGGTTTTGTAATGAATTATGTCTGCATTATCTGATTACATAAATTAATCTGTTGAAATGGGTGGCTCTGTGATGAGTGGTTGAGTGGATAATGCTCTTGACTCATTATAATGGACCAAGAAGTGCCTGGCTTGAATCTCAGCACGGTACCTGGTTATTTCTGAAACAAATTTTTGGTCTTTCTCACCCAACTAGAGATGAACTGGTTGGGTAAATACTGAAGGAAAATCCTTAGCCACACAGATACAGTGGCAGTGTCTAGCCACCCACGTAAAAGTCAGACACGGAAGAACCACACAGATACAGTGGCAGTGTCTAGCCACCCACGTAAAAGTCAGACACGGAAGAACTATCCATATCCCCAAAATATAGATATATCAAGCAAGCCTATATACTCACCCCTCAATGAATGACAAACTGTGGACTTAGAATTTTGTGCATAATTAACCTTAAAGGGGGGTAATTATTAAATAAAGCGTCCAGAGATAGTCTCGTGTATATCGATGCTGTACACTAGGCATATTAAAGGTTTCGTGTATATCGATGCTGTACACTAGGCATATTAAAGGTTTCGTGTGTATCGGTGCAGTACACTAGGCATATTAAAGGTTTCGTGTGTATCGGTGCTGTACACTAGGCATATTAAAGGTTTCGTGTGTATCGGTGCTGTACACTAGGCATATTAAAGGTTTCGTGTGTATCGGTGCAGTACACTAGGCATATTAAAGGTTTCGTGTATATCGATGCTGTACACTAGGCATATTAAAGGTCTCGTGTGTATCGATGCTGTACACTAGGCATATTAAAGGTCTCGTGTGTATCGGTGCGGTATACTAGGCATATTACCTGTAAAGATCAAAACCAAGCTCCTAGGAGTCTGTTCTGAAAGAGCTATAGGTTATCACAACCGGATTCCTTGTATTGCACATGTTATGTCTCTTCCCTCAGAGTCAGAGGTCATTGGTCAATCTGGCAGTGAAAATCGATTGACTAGCACTTTTGACGGTCTCAGTTGAATGCAAACAAGTAACAACAATCTGGAAAAAGGCCTAGCTAACAAAAATGGCCCAGGGGTCGTGTTCAATATTAATCTTACTTGACTTAGGGATAAGGACAACCAATCAGATCACACCATATTAAATTCTTGGTCAGTAACAGGCAATATGATTGGCTATCCTTATTCTCCAATTAAATAAGATCATTATTGAATAACACCCCAGGTCAGGATAATGTGACGTTTGGTTTGCAATGCTGGCATTCAATCCTTCCACACTTACATACGTAAAGAACCTATAGGGATCCATTACTCATATGACTGAGATGGGACCCACAGGAGTCTTGGGTAAAAATCTTGGTCACCTGACCAAGTCAAAGAAAAACTATGTTAACCCATATTAGAGGTCAGAGGTCATAGTTGTGGCATTGTGTGTCTCTTTAAAATCTAGGTAAGCGGATATATCTCGGTGGTAACGCACTGGGCTGTCAATCTAGAGGTCGTGGGTTCAATCCCTGGCAGTGGAACTTGACATTTCTGAAATATTTATAATATTTCCTGCTATATCTGGCCGTGTGGTCTGCAAGTATCTGGAAGTGCCAGGTAGCTGTTTATCGGTGCTATCGGGCACATTAAAGAACCAGGCTGTCTATTCGAAATAAGAGCTAGGCGCACTTCTGCAGCGCGGGACATGCCTGTATCTAATGTCTCTCTCTCCCTTCTGGGGCTTTCTCTCAGTCTGTCCATCTGGTCAGATCATGCTGTATCTGCACTGGTAGAGGATGCACCTGCGCCCTTGTGGCTGCAACATGGGTAAAGTGCCTTTGAACGTGCGTTCGCATGAAAAGGGGCTATATAAATCTGGTATTTTTTTTTTTTTTTAAGGGCCAATTTGCAGCTGGGTCGATCATTAGGGATCAAAACCAATGTCATAATTAGCATAACAACTGTACTGGTTGTACCAAAATCTCATGTCATCCTTTAGGTAATTGAGCTAATAAAATGGGGCCAATTTTGCTTTTGTTTATGAATTTAATATTCCTGTTTATACAATGCCGGTATATTGGCTGCCGAAATATTTTAATAATTTGAATTCTTATCAAAAAATGTAAATGACCTCGGGGCTTATGAGTATTATATATGATGAACTGTTGTGAAACGTAACCACATATTTTTATTTGATAAAAAATCTTGCCTATAAATTACAGTTTATATATAAATAGTTGTATGAAAAAAAACAGGGTACCGGTAGTCTGAACTATTGTAACATTGTTTATTACTTTGGTAGCACAATGCAGATATTGTGGTAAAATTAATTTGTTATATTTAAGGGCTAAGGTAGGTTTTATCTTTTGACAGATCTTGACCAATTTTTAACATGTTTTCTATCTTGTACGTCTGAATGTTACTAGCTAAGTCTTTCATTTGTATACTTCATTTTGATAAAGTGTTTCATTATGTATTAAAACATGTCTTTTTCACTAAGATGACCTTAAAGAATGTTGGAACGCCCACAAGTGGCATTTCTAACGTGCGTGTAAATCAGATCACTTAATGGGTGTTGAAAGTAATTTTTTTGCCACTTGTTCCCTGACAACTTTGAATTAAAAGAGACTATCTTACCTGTCTGTCTCAAAGACTTGTTTTTGTCCTAATATAAATTACATTTTTAATTTATTAAAAATTGTATTTTTAAAGAGTTGAAGGTGGATAACGATGAACCCAGTGATTTTTCTTGAACAAAATTAAACAGCCTGTGCCTTTAAAATTGGGAAATTTAGCGCAATTTCGAAATTATTTTAAAAGATTGTTTTGGTTAAAATTATTCATAAATTGCTATTTTATACTGATAATACTCTAGTTTTGGAAGTTTGAAAATCCATTGTTTTGACTTTAAAACAGCTATACTGTAGTTGCTTTAAAACCAGCGAGCACAAAGGGGGGAAATCATGCATACTTTTTGGGAAAAAATTATGATTTTTTGGGGAAAATGGAGGTTATTTTGCTAGGGGAAGGGGCCTGTATTCGGCCCCAAAATTAGCCAAAAAGAATCACTAGAACCACATCTTTAGTATGCTAATTAAGTTAAGCTGTCATGATAAATGTGTGGTGTCTGAGTACTACTAGCACTATACATATTTTCTCCAGAATTTTACCTGGTTTTGGCATCAATATACCAGTAGGTCGATAATGTTATGGTAAATGTCACCTCACATTGTCCACTAATCAAAAAATCCTTGTCTGATGGGTCAAAGAATATGAATTGCCCAGCCGTGCATAGTCTTTATTTGCCAGTCAGCTTTCTGCTGAAATATGGCAGGCATATGAGTGTCTCCATCTGTACTCGAACCCTGGTTGCCAAATTAGACAGCTAGCCTGTTAACCATTGGGCTACAGAGGCTCACCATTTCGCACATGTGTAAGATCTTTTAACACTAGGGATTTGAGGTTATGGATTGGAAACTCTGATTTTGAGGCGAAGCATTTATCCTGTGACATGAAGTCACATAATGACAAGAAGTCACATGACTGAAATTAAATAAATGGTTCCAAAATGACTAGTATGTATTCACATCAGGTGCTGAGTCTCTTCTTACTGGTAGGAAGCAGTCTATAATATTTTCCACATTGTTATGCCCCATGGGGATGAACTGGACTAGACAGAAGACAATTTTTAACAGTTGTCAATATCATATGTCAAATCATATGCCAAACGTCTCTGGTCATAGAAAAATTAGTATGCAATGTTGACTAGCATTTCCTTATGTACAAAATCTAGGTTTGATACCAAAAAGATTATATTAAGTCAGACAGGGAAGGCAGCACTCAACTTAACCAGCCGAGCACAGAAAACATTAAAAACACACAAAGCACAAAGCCCAACTAAACAAGCGCAGATCCGCCCAAGTCCAAGCTGTCGAAAAGTATAATAAATTATAACTAGCTGAATGACCCAGTAGAAAAGATACAGCAACCAAAAGGCGGAATGCCTACGCTGAATGACCTAGTTACAATAGTAAAACTGCTGAACTACAAGTTTGGTAGCGTACAAAACCCAATGTGGTACCCTGAGGTTGAGCAGTGTATTAGATCTAGGTGTAATACCTAGGTTGGTTAGTGTATGAAACCCAGGTTTGATACTCCAGATTAGGCAGTGCACAATATCCAGGTTTGATATTGGGTTGCATGGTCAGTGAACAAAATCCAGGCTTGATACCCAGTTAGGCAGTGTGCAAAATCCAGACTTGTTACCCAGTTGGGCAATGTTCAAATTTCAGGCTTGATATCCAGTTGGGAAGTGTACAAATCCAGTTTTTATGCCAAGGTTGGGCTCACGGTGTACACAATCCAGGCTTGATACCTGTGGTTGGGCATAGTAAACTTATTCCGCCTCATTTACTTTAGTTGTTTCCTAGATCCACTAGTTTCCTTGATCCACATGCGGAGAAGTGGTCACTTGGTTGTGGAAGAGTAAGTAACATAGTTAACGAGTAGATTAGAAGAGAATCAATTCTAAGAAAACAGGTCAGGTGAAATAGCTGCAGTTATAATGATTGAAAAATGGGAGTAAAATCCTAAGATGAAAAAAACTATGAGCTGCCATCATGGTCTAGTCGGTTGGTGTCCTAGATTTGTAACCCGGCAATCAGGATTCCATTCCCGGTCATATCAGGTCATATACCCTTCCATGTAAATTTGAGATAAAATTGTCAATTTTCATCCACATGTGGAGAAGTTGCCAGTTCCTTGTGTGTGGAAAGGTTAGTTGATACTGGTTAAGATACAGTCCAGGAAAACTAGGTACATATAGTTGAATCAGCCGCAGTATATATCTGAAACATTGTTGAGAAACAATGTTTGTTAAACAGGAATGAACAGAAAAAAACAATTGCCTTATGATCAAGTGATCAATCACTTTAATATGATTTACTTCACTTAGTAAAGAAGTTTACTTCACTTAGTAAAGGAGTATGTTAGAATGAAACTATGTTAAATTGTTACCTTTATTCAGATATTTAGGTCTGTTGTTGAAAAATATAATACTAAGTAATACAGTTACTGAAAATAAATGTGTACTTTCATTGTACTCAATTCTAATGATCTTTCAAGCTAGTCTGGGAAAAAAACTTATTGCACACATTTTGGTTGAAACCTAATTCTCGAGACTAATATTGATTGTTACTTTCATTTCCATTTCCAATGGTACTATAGCTACCAGTAGCTTTTCTCCTCAAAGTGTTTCTGTTTCAAGTTTTCAAGTTTTTTGTTTGACTCAAGGGAGGTAACAAAGTGTTAACACTGCCTTATTTAGCCCATTGATTGCCTTATACAGGTAAATTGGATTGTTTCCCTTAAATGAAGTGAACCACAACATTGATTTGTAACAAGCGCTCTGATTGGTTAGAATCACAACATTGATTAGTAACAAGTGTTCTGATTGGTTGGAAAGTTATGATATTATTCCTAAGGGCATGTTTATAGGCTTGCTATCAATGGCTGTATAGTATGGATTGTCATACACAGTGTACTTACTGGACTTAACTTTTTCTGTGTTCGGATTTATCTTTAATACACACACCTGTATCTAAATTTAACTCGAAAATCAAAATTAGATAAATGGATTGTAGTTTTGAAAAATAGTGTGTGAAAAACTTGTGGATTTAATACTATCATATAAACTTATGTTGGAGTAACATTAGTAAGTGAAAGAGTGACATGTACCTGAGAGTTTGGTGTACTAAAATGATTTCTAACATGTGTATTTACTAACCTAGCGTGTCTATCCCTACTGAATCAGCATACCTGGTCATCTATTTGCCCTATATTTCATATAATAATAATACACATATTTGTGGCTAGACAGAGATTTTAACATTTAGGTTCACTCCCTTTTGTTTGATTTTATTTTGTGTTAAACCTAATTGTGTCCTTATTTGTAAACTGGTCTTTCTTTGACCTGTGTTTTTGTCCCAAAGTCTCCTCTTAACGTTGCATTGCCCACATCAACATTTTGCACACGTTTATAAAATAATGGTTTTATTTTGCTCGAATCGGATGCACTCGGTTTTATATTAGGATTGTATTTATAAATGTTGTCTGAATTTGAAACTTTCATAACTCTAGTCGGCTTTAACGAGACTTTTAAGGTCATACGTAAATTTACACCGGTAGTGACTCATACATGTTTGGGCCGTTCGAAATGTAATGAAGTACATTTTTAGGACATTGTTTGACAGATTTGTATACAAAGAGTTTATGTCAATTTTGACGAAGCTTCAAAATGTTTGGGATAAAATCATGTTTAAGATAAAACATTTCATATCATATCATAAGATTCGTGATTAGTATAACGGTAGATCCATTGTAGGTAAAATTGACTGTACCTGGGGGTCAATATCTTAACTTTGAAGTTTTTGATAAATTTAGGTCAACAATGTCAATTTGAACAGACCTGTCAAGTGTAATTCATATACTAGGTAGACATTAAGATCAATGACAAGACAGGGTTTAAGGTAGTATTGTACATCAATATAATTGTACATAAAAAGATCATCTTAAGATAGCAAACCCATATTTAAGGTGACTATCCATCTTTTGTTTTATGGTATTTTTATACATTAGGCCTGTATAAATCAATTGCAAAAATATGGGAGAAAGTCCAGTCTTGAGTTTATTTTTTCCGAAAAAATATATTCTTGCTTCAATATGACTGCATCACAATCTTTATTGCTTAGGTTTGACAGTTTGGCCAAATTAAATGCAGTCATTTTGTTTATAGTGACAAATTAAAAAAAAGTAAAGGTCTTGGCAGCATACAGAATAAGGGCCTGGTGGGGACGGTAACCTATGAATTGATTTATTCTGACCTAATGATGACAGAGAGTTTATGACAGTTCTTTGATGATCAGTGTATCTCCAATCTCATTGGAAAGAAATTTTTTATCAGTTTTTCTTCAAAAAGACTGGAAATCTACCTCAATCTATTACACAAACAAATCCTATTTATGTAAGATAAACATAGACTGACACTGTTTTTGCAGACAAACAAATAAACAAGATAGATAACATATTTGTCAATTCAGTGCAGTATGAAATATCTTAAAGTTCAATCATGTATGACCATGTTTATCTAGTTTTCAGTGTGATATTTTACATTATTTTTAGAACTAAAGTGTTTCACATGTACTTGATAATAGACTGTTAAATGCGTATTTAATGTTTCACAAATCAGTGAAGAAATAAAGTAAAAATAATTCAGTAAAAAAAATTGCTGATTTAGAATTCAACCAAAAATACAAAAAAGTTTCTGCAAAATTCATTCAAAATTGCTGATTCTAATGAACAAAAACCAAAAAAAGTCCTTCAAAAATAACAACGAAAACATTCTCAATGTTTAAGATTCGAAATTCCATGTTTCATTCATGTTTATTAAGTTTGAGAATGTGCTTCCCGTGTGGAATTCTGTGAAACGAATCACAGCTACCTAATGAAAGCCTGCTTTTATCTTGGTGGCTTTCATCCTTTTAGGGCATTACCATGGCTACAGGTGGGAGGAAAACGAAGCTAACTGTTTCTTTATTCACCTACGGATAACCCTGTCTCGCTTCTGCCCTTTGCTGGAAGCCTTTGGGATTCGGAGAACATTCTCTGAATTTGCTGGCAACTCTGAATAGTATAAAACAAAGAGAATTGTCTAGCAGCAGGTTAAAATATTTGATAGAATTGGTATAAAACAATCATTTTATTGTCATGGTCAACACATAGTGTTAAAATTGGTATAAAACGAACATTTGTTGTTTGGGTCAACGCATAGTGTTAATATTCTATTGTGCATTTAATTGTATGTAAGAATATTAAATCACCATTGGACATATGTCTTTATGTTCGCACCATCTGTCATATTGGTCATACTTATAATTACTCCGGATATTGCATTATGGGTAATAATATGCAAATAATAGCATATGTTCTATTAGCGTAAACCTTATAATTGATTATGCACTGTCATATTACTTAAGAGATAATTTTCTTTGCAATTAAATTAAATGATTTGTTAAAAAAACTTAAATGCAAATATATAATGAACTGGTTACGGAGTATCCCTATTGGTCACTGAATCTTGGGGACCATTCTTGGTTCCGGAGTATCCATATTGCTAGCTGAATCTTTAGGACCATTCTTGGTTCCGGAGTATCCCTAATGACCCTATTGCTAGCTGAATCTTGAGGACCATTCTTGGTTTCAGAGTATCCCTATTGCTAGCTGAATCTTGAGGATTATTCTTGGTGCGGAGTATCCCTATTGCTAGCTGAATCTTGAGGACCATTCTTGGTTCTGGAGTATTCCTATTGCTAGCTGAATCTTGAGGACCATTCTTGGTTCTGGAGTATTCCTATCGCTAGCTGAATCTTGAGGACCATCCTTGTAATTTTGTTTCTGATTTTACAAGTTTTGGCAAAAGGTACATTACCAAAAACATGGACTCTTTTCCGAAACCTGTCTTGGTCAAAAATGGCTTTCTGCAAAATACAGAACTATAATTTATATAATTATAATATGTCAATTTAAGGGAGATAAGTTATATTATGTGCTTTAGTTTTCTTCTGTGGAGACATGGCTAAGTTGCTTGTGGAAAGAGCAAGTTAAATGGTATAATTATTTGAGAATCGGTGATTAAGGTCATGATCAACTGTTGCTGTATCATTTTATGACTAAAAAGTTGTAAAAGAAATGACAGAAAATGCAATGAAAACAATAAAAATGTAATGAGATTTGGGCTTTAAGGTCACATGGGAGTTACACGGAGCTACTGTTTAATGCTTGGATGAAATTTGCTTTGTTAAAATTTAATCACAAAACCAAAGACCTTGAAATGATTTGAAGATTAACTGAACTTCAAATCTCTGAATGAAGTTGTTTTACAAAGTTTGGATAATTTGAAATTCATGAACTAATTGGGAGTTGTAGCACCCAGCATTGCGCTGCATAATACAACACAGAGGATTGCTTGCATGACTCTTTCAGTTTCCATTCCAGGTCGGAAATATATTATCTGAGAAATAATCTTCCTATTTTATCTAATGCATTATTTATTTTGAAAATCTTCGTTTCAAACAGAATTTTCAGTAGCTTTGCATGCCAGGCATTTAGAGCTATTCTTCTGCAATATTTCACCGTTTTAGTTCATAAAACATTAACGTCCATGGGTTTTCGTAATTAGGAATAATGATAGCTAGCTTGGGTAAAGATGGTATCGTCTATGGATGAGCAATATACTTATATGGTAGATGGCTCCTTTAGTATATAACAGTTCATGAAAAATACATGAAAGTCTTTTAACAGGTTTTGAAATATTTATATAAATTGCTTCAAACTTTTATTGTCTTATAATTGAATACCAAATTCGATCCTTATATGGTGCGTGATTTCTTTACTAATAATTTCCTCTTTGGGTTTTATGTTGTTTTTACTGTATCTTAGTAAATTATGCATCAACCAGGTGGATTTAACCCATTTTCTGGTAGTTCAAATAAACTGAGTAGTATAGTCCAGAGAAGGTTACTCGACTCTCGAACTTCTATTAGCATAATTTCACAGCTGATTTATTGTCTACATTTTTAACCCTGGTTGTGTGTTTTCATAAGCGGGGAGTACCACGAAGACGATCGTCGTGTAATACCAACACAAATCTTAAGGACCGATTTTGCACGATTTGCTGGCTGAAATTTATATATTCAACGCAGGAACCCTGTCAGAATCGTGACAAATTCTCCGTGCTATAGAGACATGTGTGCTTGTTGACTTAACTGGTGTCAGAAGTGCAGGATTCAAATCATTGCCAACATTGTCTCCCCTTGTACTACCTTGCTTCTTGTAAGCTGTGCATTAAACTGACAACTCCTACGCATTGAATCTAGTCTGGTTAAGTCTGCAGTGTAACAGTCCGGTACTCTACCAAATGAGCTACCAAGGTGAGCTCCTGAGCCTGCTGTTTGTTCAAATAACTGGTATAAGCAGTGAAACAAAGAATTAGTCAAAGTGAATCGTAACTGGACACTTTCTTTTAGATAAATCATAGTTGAGACATATTGTTTGATGATTCATTTATATAATAATCCTATGTCCATTCCTGTAAATATCAAAGCTTAGTTTGTACTGTCTGACATTGGCAATTCTGATTTCATTAATTCCATAACAAATATCGAGTTATATTTCATTTTTTCTGACAAATGTCCGACTCTATTTCCAACCGTCCACGTTATTTATTTTGTCAGCTGTTTTCGGTAATTTCCTGACTTAAAGTATTCTGTGACTTGAGCCTCATGTAATGCAAGACTTATAAAAAAAATCACAATACTGTTGTACAATGTTGCTACCTTGCCACTGTAATATTTCATGGTAAAGCAAATTCTGCAAATTGTTTGTGACGTAATTGTCTTTTCTATGTACTTCAGAATCTTTACTCTTAATTATTTAAATGTCAAACTCAGATTATACATCTTCATTGTATGCTAGTCTAGCATGTAAATAGAATGCAGAAAACTGTTCATTCAACTTTATTTCCCTACTTCTAATATTGCATTTTGTTACTGCGGGTAGTAATTGGTTTAAGAAAATAGTTTTGTCACCAAATTTTAGACAATTTAAAATGTATTCGGACAATGTTTGAACCAGTCTGTTTTGTTGGTTAGGCTTGATCTTTCAGTATTGTGTGAGATTGTGTTTGAGAACTATAAGACTTGTTTACATGATGTTAAACGTTTCTTGTCAGGGTTCCCACGGTCAGGGAAAAGTCAGGGAAAAACATAATTTTTTCAAAGTCAGGGAATTTTGGAATTAGTCAGGGAAATCTAGAAATTGAGTCAAAAGTCAGTGAAAAGTCAGGGAACTTTTCGTCAAAGCTGTCGATAAGTCATTTTCTATGAAGAAAATACCTAAGACTGAAAAAATCGGGGAGTTCACGAATGGTAGAATTTCGCAAAATTAAGTCGCCACGAAAGTGCTAAAAACATTAATACAGACACTGCAGGAAACTTAAATACACGAAAACTTGTAGTCGCGAATATGCCCACCATCAGCAAAACACAAAAGTTGATATTCGCGAAAGTAAATTGGTTTACAGTATATATTCAAGTAATCCAGCATAAACCATTGTGTATGTCCAGCATGTATGGTAATCCAGTGATTGTCTATGTAGACTGATCACTTTATTTTGACTTAAGCAAGTTAATAACCTTAAGACTTTTTTCCTGATTAAGCAGGTTGCAAAACCTTTGCTCTCAAGGTCAGTTTGCCAATGAGTTGCTACATTCAGGCCGCTATTTAACCAAATTTCTTTCACTTTCAAGATCATATTGTCAAAATGATTTCACTTTGTCCATAACTAAAATTGTTCATCATAACCCTTTCAGTAACCGTGCTAAAAACAAATCTTTGATCTGCCTTTGTGGAAAATTGGCTTCATTTATTTAAATATGTTGGTTTGTACTGATATGAGCGATATTAAGGTGCCATCTTCAGGCCCTTTTGTTCCTCCTCAAATCCTTCTGCTTTAGTGAAATATTGGTTACATTTATTTAAATTGTTCCTGTGTACCAGGGGTTTCAATTCCAATTTTCTGAATTTGATACTTTCATGACTAAATTTTACCATTTTATAGACAAAATGCCCATGATTTTATGAGTTGATGACTAAATTTTAACATTTTATAGACAAAATGCCAATGATTGACTAAATTTTACCATTTTATTGACAAAATGCCAATGATTTTAAGCGTTTATGACTAAATTTTACAATTTTATAGACAAAATGCCCATGATTTTAAGAGAAGATGACCCTTCAAACCAAAATCTGGAGGGTCAAAATGTGGCTTTTGGAAAATTTCAAGGGTCAAAACCCCTACTCCCCGAGTCTAAATGCCCATGAATTAAGAAATGACCCTTCGAACCAAAATCTGGAGGGTCAAAATGTGGCTTTTTGTAAATGTCGAGGGTCAAAACCCCTACTCCCCGAGTCAAATGGAGCCCCTGTGTATGATAAAGGTGAGTGATATAGGCGCCATCTAGCTCTCTAGTTTCCTGTGATTGTTATCCGTACTGGTTCGATGTTTGCATTTTGTAATCAAGGGAATACCGCTATAATTAGATTTTCCAATTATGTTAACACTTGAATTAAAGATTTTGTATTTTGTGGCTTTAAATCATTTACTCTTGTCATCGAAACTTCTCCATTAAAAATTGAAGTAATGAAATATATTGGAGCGATGTGTAAAAAAATACGGGAGTAACTGAACTACTTTCTAACAGGCAATTGAATTTTGAATAAGCTGTCAAACTCAGCATACTGGCAAGTTGCAAATTTCTAATTCAATTAAGGAAATTGAACATCAAAGCTTTAGGAATTTTCAAACTGTTTAATTATGTGATTGTTTTGCTTGCTTGAATGGATTGTGTTTGTTACCATTTTTGGTTCCCAGTGCAAGGAGCAGTTTAAAGGATGTTTACTGGATAACATGTACTTTTAGGCCGGGATGAAGTCTGTACTTGTAGTTGTTTCAACAGTAATGTAGAACAATTTGTTAACTACAGGTTCTTTCACTGTCTCCGGAATGAATTGTTAAATCAATAAAGATCACAACATTCTTCATTTTGTTATTATCCATGTTTTCTGGAGACATGTCGATAGGGGCTCACATTATCGTACAACCAGCAATGTTACTAAACAATTCTAAGTCTCAAACTTTACGACCAATCCTTGTCACAAAAACTTGGCAAATTGGTGTGAGCGGCAACATGCGTAATAGACATGTACCACCAATTAGGGTGGTTTTGTATTGGGCAGGACATAGCTTTTATGTTCTCATCATCCACATAACTACGGAGAAATTGTCGCTTGCTTGCAGAATAGTAAGTTAACGAAGTATTGAAGACAGTTAACAAAAATATTAGGCGTGTACTATGTAGCGCTTTCCATGGGAGGTAATCCATGCCTTCTATATTTTTTGGAACGAGATAACTGAGTAAAGTGCTCAAAACACCCCTGGGGTGGTATTCAATAATGATCTTACCTGACTTAAGGATAAGGACAACCCATCAGATCACACCATATTAAACTCTTGGTCAGTAACAGGCGATGTGATTGGCTATCCTTATTCTCCAATTAAATAAGATTGATATTGAATACCAGCCCTGGGGTGGTATTCAATATTGATCTTACTTGACTTAAGGATAAGGACAACCAATCAGATCACACCATATTAAACTCTTGGTCAGGAACAGTCGATATGATTGGTTGTTGTCCTTATCCTTAAGTCAAGTAAGTTCAATATTAAATACCACCCCTGGTTGATTAATTAAGGTACAGAGATATTGACGTGATAAATTATAGTACAGCGATATTGAGGTGATAAATTATATTACAGAGATATTGACGTGATCCTAAACTTTAGGCATGAATATACTACAACGGTTCTTGCATTGAATATATGAATTGCATGCCACAAGCAAATCATGCAATATTGATCCTTTAGAATGTACATGTGTTTGTATTACACCTCAAGCATCTTCGTGATATGCCCCACTTATGAAAACATACAACCGCTGTTATAGATATAGACAAGATATCAGCTGTAAAATTATGCTAATAGAAGGTAGAGGAACTTGTCAATTTCTCCGTATTATTACACTATGAAAACTAAGTAAGGTCTTACAGGTCATCTCTCAGTTGAGTTGTATTTAACTCTCTTTCTTTCCAGTTATTTATTGCTACAGACTATCATAAATTAGATATCATAAATTAAGCTGTGTCAGCACAATAAAGTTTTAAAGTTTATTTTGACATAAATTATTGATTTAAAACCTGTGTAGGTGACTTTATGTAAATTCCATACATATGAATGATTTGTTTTGCTAATGAATTTTGAATTGGTTAAAAAGTTAAACATCTACAAGAATATAATATGAACACCACTGTGCATCATTAAAGGTATATATTCCCTGTGCATCGTTGAAGGCATATTTTCAATCTTAAACCGATTTGTGCACCATTAAAGGTATGTTCTCAATCTTGAACCTTAGCCATTCTGAGTCATTCTAAACCGTGGATAGAGCCTGACTTGTTAATATGCCTTTACACAAGCTTGAATTAATTCAATTATTTTAACCAGTTGGGATTTCTAAATTCGTCAAGATTATTTAATTAGCTTAATTGAATTCAATTTTGTTAAGTTGTCGGCTTCAACGCCATCTTCTGTTATTTGCTCACAGAATCGGTACGTAATATAATCTTTTTTATTTAAACAGAGTTTTAGAGAAAGAAGGGAAAGATGTATGTTTTAAGAAAATGGAAAGTCTGTTACATATGCGCAGGAAATTTTTTATCTGCAAACTGTATGTAAGGCATGTAAGTGGTTCATTGGTCAGTTGTCATGCAAGGGCAAGTAACTGCGTCAATTTTAATTATTTGACTGCTGAAATATACAAGATTTTCTAAAAATAGAATGTGAAATAAACGCAACAAAGCACACTCATGTCTACTGTTTATAACTATCACAATAATGGCTGTGAACATTTAGCTAGGTTTATAATATTGTTCGGCATAATCAAATAATTATCAGATGCCCGATTAAAGGCATATTAGTGGTTCATTAATCAGTTAATGTACTGAATGTAATAAATTTCTGGAAGAATATTCAGGTTCGTGTCATCATTTTGGAAGTGTTATGTAGCTTTAAAGTGGCCTTGTTTTAATGTGAATGACGTGACTAAATGGTTTCCTATAAATAACTCAAAAGTGGTTGAGTTACAAGGCTCTTCAAACTATAGTGAGGTTCAAGTCACAATCAGCAGATACTGTACCTCCTATTGATTTTGGGGTCAGTAGGTTAAAGGTCAAGGTCACCTTTAACAGAATTGACTGTTTGGCTGCCATGGGTCATGATCTCTTGCTGGGTTATGACCATTTGGCTGCCAGTGGGTCATACATGTTTTACAAACATCTCTTGCTGGGTTGCCAGTGGATCATACATGTTTTACAAACATCTCTTGCTGGGTTGCCAGTGGATCATACATGTTTTACAAACATCTCTTGCTGGGTTATGACTGTTTGGCTGCCAGTGGATCATACATGTTTTACAAACATCTCTTGCTGGGTTGCCAGTGGATCATACATGTTTTACAAACATCTCTTGCTGGGTTGCCAGTGGATCATACATGTTTTACAAACATCTCTTGCTGGGTTATGACTGTTTGGCTGCCAGTGGATCATACATGTTTTACAAACATCTCTTGCTGGGTTGCCAGTGGATCATACATGTTTTACAAACATCTCTTGCTGGGTTATGTCTGTTTGGCTGCCAGTGGGTCATACATGTTTTACAAACATCTCTTGCTGGGTTGCCAGTGGATCATTCATGTTTTACAAACATCTCTTGCTGGGTTATGACCATTTGGCTGCCAGTGGGTCATACATGTTTTACAAACATCTCTTGCTGGGTTGCCAGTGGATCATACATGTTTTACAAACATCTCTTGCTGGGTTATGACCATTTGGCTGCCAGTGGGTCATACATGTTTTACAAACATCTCTTGCTGGGTTGCCAGTGGATCATACATGTTTTACAAACATCTCTTGCTGGGTTGCCAGTGGATCATACATGTTTTACAAACATCTCTTGCTGGGTTATGACTGTTTGGCTGCCAGTGGATCATACATGTTTTACAAACATTTCTTGCTGGGTTATGACCGTTTGGCTGCCAGTGGATCATACATGTTTTACAAACATTTCTTGCTGGGTTATGACTGTTTGGCTGCCAGTGGGTCATACATGTTTTACAAACATCTCTTGCTGGGTTATGACTGTTTGGCTGCCAGTGGGTCATACATGTTTTACAAACATCTCTTGCTGGGTTATGACTGTTGAGCTCGCCAGTGGGTCATACATGTTTTACAAACATCTCTTGCTGGGTTATGACTGTTGGGCTCGCCAGTGGGTCATACATGTTTTACAAACATTACTTGCTGGGTTATGACTGTTTGGCTGCCAGTGGGTCATACATGTTTTACAAACATCTCTTGCTGGGTTATGACTGTTGGGCTCGCCAGTGGGTCATACATATTTTACAAACATTACTTGCTGGGTTATGACTGTTTGGCTGCCAGTGGATCATACATGTTTTACAAACATCTCTTGCTGGGTTATGACTGTTTGGCTGCCAGTGGATCATACATGTTTTACAAACATCTCTTGCTGGGTTGCCAGTGGATCATACATGTTTTACAAACATCTCTTGCTGGGTTATGACTGTTTGGCTGCCAGTGGGTCATACATGTTTTACAAACATCTCTTGCTGGGTTATGACCATTTGGCTGCCAGTGGGTCATACATGTTTTACAAACATCTCTTGCTGGGTTATGACTGTTGGGCTCGCCAGTGGATCATACATGTTTTACAAACATCTCTTGCTGGGTTATGACTGTTGGGCTCGCCAGTGGATCATACATGTTTTACAAACATCTCTTGCTGGGTTATGTGTGTTTCTACTTTTAAAAATATTTGTAGATGTCAACATGCCATTCATGAGATTTCACCATATTTGTAAGTAGATCTGTATTTAATGTATGCGCCACGGTCTGTCCTTTATGAATCAAGTTTTTAACAACGTCTGACAAGATATTCACTTGATGATGAAAAACTTGATAAAAATACAAATACCTTGTCATAATTTAAATACCTCAAAATCATTCATTTATACTTAAGGAATGGCGATTATCATAGTATACAGTATATGGGGCATGTCATGTGATACGTTACTATTTGTATACCTCGTATTATGAATGAAACTAAATACTGAATGGTGTCGGAATATTAAATGCTCCGATTTGTATGAAAATTGAGGTCACAAATTCTATGTAGGGTAGTTGCGCAATCTGTTGCGCAATCTGCAACTAGTTGGTAGCTCATCTGTGCATGAAGCGCTCCACATTTTGTGTACATGATGAGCTACGACACTCTGTGTCAGTTGTCTGTTCATCTGTCTGTCTTAAAACAATGAATAAATTTAAACGGTATCTCCTTTAAAAGTTAATATAATTTTATATAAATATCATAATACCCCACCCACCTTCTTGATGTAAAATAATTAGCTAGTTTCTCGATCTATATGCCTTTATAGAAAACTTCCTCTTCACTGAAACTGCTAGGCCCAATTTCAAAGTAATATTTCATAGGAATGGTCCTTCAAAATTCCTTCAAGCCATGTTGATTCCTTAAAAAACATGGCTTTCAGGGAGCTGGGCTTTCGGAATAGTTTCTACTACTAGTTGGTCCATCTTGGCTGAGTGACGAACCATCATGACTCTCTTGTTCTTAAGAATTGTAATGGTTTGAATGCAAAATCTGTATGACTTGTAAATGATACTTCTCTTCATACCACAGGTATATTAAAATTTGTACATTCTAGTCAGGTAATAATTTATTTAAATTTTAATATTAATTTTGTAAATTTGATATTTTGGTTGCAAATTACTGTCATATTCGACTAATTTATTCCATGATATTTAATATTTCAGTACATGAGAGATATATTGTTAGCTAGATGAAGAATGTCGTTTATGTTTTAACCGTCAAAATTCTTATGTTTTAACCGTCAAACTTCTAAACAGTTTCCTATTTCTTTATTTTTACAAAACTCAAAATGTATTGTTATAGGTCATTTGTGGTAAAACAAATCATCATATAAAATGAAGATTGTTCGTTATCTTCTTCAATCGGCAAAACTGAACTCCGCATGTCGGAGTTGTCTGCCCTTGTTTTAACTATGACTGAGATATTGATAAACAATTAGGTGCTTGCCAAATGTTCAATATTCAGCATAAATACGAGCTTTCTATTGACTATGATGCTGCTGTTTATTATATAACATAGTGCTGAAAATAACCTTTAGAATATGATACCGACAAATATTCTAAAAGTCATTTATCAAATATCCCCGGCATTCGGAGAGCTACAAATGGTTATGTTATGCTAAGCTGCTTACAGTCAGTCGGTTCAATATAAACCAGAATTATTCATGTGGCAATAATTGTTCATTTATTTGTTTGTAATTGTTTCATTAAATGAGGTGTCTTCTGCTTTATAAGGTTTAAATTGGTTTCATTTCCAATCGCAATGAGCCCCAATAATCTAGCTGAAGTTTTAAAACCCACTTAAAAAATCACTGGAACTAATTAAAACATTGGTTTTGTAGAAATTGAGAATCTGGTTCGTCTCATTGATTGATTGTGGTAATTGAATTTAAAGGTTTTGATTCAAATGCCTTTAAATGTATGCTTTTCTGAAGTATTTGTGCATTATTGTAGTGGATTACCTCCCCTGATTATACATTTGGTATTATTGTAGTGGATTACCTCCCCTGATTTGATTATACATTTGGCATTATTGTAGTGGATTACCTCCCCTGATTATACTTTTGGTATTATTGTAGTGGATTACCTCCCCTGATTATACATTTGGTAATATGAACTAAGGCATTGCCTAAAGGGGATTCAATCATCCATTGATACTATATCAAAATAACTCATTACAGTTATTAGTGAGGGACATCTTCACAGTATGGTTGTTCATACAGTTTGTATTTATTTTACATTTCATGAAATTCAGATAGAATTTTAATAACTCAAGGAAAATTGACTAATACAACAAGAGGACCATTGGCTCTAAAGCGCTCACCATATGACCAGCAGTTTAGGCAGAATCAGTGACCTGGTGACCTAGTTTTTGACCCCAGATGACCTAGTTACGCACTTTACCTAGATTGCAAAGCGACAAACATTGTGACCAAGTTTCATGTAGATTAGGTAAAACATGTTCACGAGTGCTCAGGTGAGCTAAAAACTTGACGGACATCATCACAGTATGAGCGTTCCTATTCATTTTAAGTTTCATGAAATCATACCAGCTATTTACAAAGAAATGAATGTGAATGGATGGGCAGAGTGAATTATTCATTCGATCAAGGGCAATAACTCTAAAGAAAATTGTCCAATAACAAAACTTGACTGGCATCATCTTAGTGTGAGCATTAATTTTCGTTTTAAGTTTCATGTAATTTTACCGGCTAGTTACAAAGAAATGACGGGCGGAGGTAATTCTTCAATAAATCAAGGGTGACAACTCAAGAAAATTGACACACAGAATGTGTGTTCATATTCATTTTAAGTTACATGAAATTCTTCCAGCTAATTACAAAGAACTGAATGCAAATGGACTGGCGGATGAAATTTTTCAACAAATCAAGGGCAATAACTCTAAGGAAAATTTACCAATAATGATAACTTGACAGTCATCATCACAGTAATTGGGTGCTCATATTCATTTTATGTTTCATGAAATTCTACAAGCTAGTTACAAAGAAAGGAATGCGAATGGACGGTCAGAGTGAATTATACTGTAAATCAAGGGTAATAACTCTTAAGGAAAATTGACCAACTTAAACAAACTTGACGGGCATCATGACTTTTTTATTTTAAGTTGCTTAAAAATGTACCAGTTAGTAGAAAAATGGCTGCAGACGGAAGGACAGACAGAAATATTTAATAAATCAAGGTAAATGACTGTCAAAGGAAAAACACCTGACAGGCATCATCAAAGTACTGTATAGTTGTTCATATTTATTTTGATTAAGTTCCATGAAATTCTACATGCAAGTTACAGAGAAATGGCTGTTGATGGCGATGCGTCTTTGTAAGCCGTATGGCCAGTCCACACGCACATTACCCCAAGTGCCGGAGTAAAAGTTAAGCATTACATAAGTTCAGTGAGTCACAATGTAACTATATAGACTTCACATAATCTTCCTTTTTTGCAAAAATAATCGCGATTATTGTACCTAGTTGCTCTATTCGCTTAATGCAGCCACCCCCCTGTCAAAAAGTATTAGATTCAGAATTCTCGCACATTGCTGTTAAATTAATTCTGTTATACTGGAAAACGGGTTTTATCCTGTAATGTTGATATGGTCAGTGACAAACCGTATCTGCAGTTATAACTGAACTACCTTTTAGGAGACCCCTAAGGAATCAAAATGATAATGAGCCAGAATATGGTTTTAAGAACAGTGTGTTTTTAGCGCTTTCTTGAATGACGACTAGAGCTGTCATTGATACGACCCAAGGCATATCGATGATTCCAATATATAGGAAGACAAGCATCGACGATACATCGTTATACAGTTACACATATAGACAGGGTTCTCGGTAGGATTTTGAAGTAGGAGTCCCAGGACTCCTTCTTAGCAAAATGTTGGAGTCCTATAATAGACGAACAAGAAACAGGCCTTTCAGTCAATGATCCCTTTTTAGCCATTCTACACTGTACATGTTGGGTATATATTCAGCTTTGAGATAGCACCTTTGGTGAGAGTTTAGACTTGACCCATTTTTACAATTTGTGAACTTACATTTTACCAGAGGGACTGTTTTGTGCAGGAAAAGGAGGATTTTCGGTGGTTCCATTCATTTACCCAGGTATCGGTTCTCGATATCGACATTACTCGGTAATTAAAACCCAATTTTCCGGATCTGGAATTTCACGGTCAGGGGGTTAGCGAGCAATAAGCGGTATAGCGGGAGTGTATATTTTTTTCTTTTTCAACGTTTAAACATGAAAAACATATAAAACAATTATTGCACATTATCATTAAACATCTTAATTTTATAAACTTTAGCAAGAATTAATCAATTATCTGAAAAAATGATCAATATTTGAAATATTGCATTTTATTCTACACTGTCGCTTTCGAAGCTCGATACCGATGGTGAGAAATATATACGCATTTTTCAAGTTAAACATATTATTGAGGCAAAAATATTGTCAGCGAGGTCGTAAAATAATGTTGTCAATGTGTTCAAGTAAGACTTTATTCAAATTCTTATCTTTTGGCTAAAATAATCGCGATTTTTGTACCTAGTTGCTCTATACGCTATATCAGTTTCCCCCCTGACGTACATTCAGAATATCTCGCACATTATCGCTCAATTAATTCCGTAATCCCAGACAACGGGTTTTAACAGGTAATGTCGATATGGTGAATATTCTAAAATGTGAATCGATAATCGATTGGTTAAAAATATTGTTGATACCGCTTAGGTCAATGATAGCTCTTATGATGACATCACACCGGAGGTCACATGGCAGCTACATACTGTAATGGACAGTCACAGCAGAGCGACAGATGAATACCGATCAACACGACAGAAACTTTGTTAAACGCGGGTCAACCAACACAGACCTTAACTGGATCTGAGGGTTCTTTGAAGGGTCTTGGGACATCTGTCACTTCTTCGGTCTTGTTATGTATTTTTTTTCGAAAAAAAATTTCTTATAAATAATCATAAAAGCACTCATGAAAAGTTACATTGTTTGTATTTTGGTCAATGCTCATATTTTTTCACGGAGATCTGTATTGACAAACCAGCAGTAGACAGCAGTAACATGGTCTGTCATCTAACACAGAATGATTGTTGATAATTAATTCACAATAAATGGTTTGTTGTTGAC
The DNA here is from genome assembly GCA_947247005.1 of Spisula solida. Lineage (NCBI taxonomy): Eukaryota > Metazoa > Mollusca > Bivalvia > Venerida > Mactridae > Spisula > Spisula solida. Next base: position 41,420,677 of record OX365948.1, on the reverse strand, counting down.
AATTTGGGTACGAACAAATTTGGATACGCTTCGTTTATCAAACTTTATGATGCAAATTAGCATCGAAAGTTGATTTCTTTGTTTACCTACGCCAATTATGTGTATAAAAGACAGTTTTCCTTGTTTAAAACAAGTACTTTAATCGTATAAGCAGTTATTTTAACGATTGTAGGCTGTACTTACTTGACGGCATGAAACAACTTCTTCCGTTTGCGAGGGACAGTCTAAAATGCTAACCGACCGCCTTTATCTCGCGCGCTAGCATTCTTACCTCCCCTATCGCGTTTAATGTTGTGTAAGCTGGCCTTCGGTTATCTCAAGGAACATTTTTAAACATCATTAGAAAATAAAAGATAATTTATTAACAACAAAAATATTTTTTTAATGAGTTTGCCAATTCCATTCACGTCTTCAGAGTACCCCGAAAAAACACTTCCTGTACACACAAATCTCAATCGAACAGGGGTGACCAAATTTTGGATGGGTTAAAAACTCGCAACACGTACAATGCCGTCTTGGATTTTAATCCCTATTATTGTAGTGGATTACCTCCCCTGATTATACATTTGGCATTATTGAAGTGGTTATACATTTGGCATTATTGTAGTGGATTACCTCCCCTGATTATACATTTAGCATTATTGTAGTGGATTACCTCCCCTGATTATACATTTGGCATTATTGTAGTGGATTACCTCCCCTGATTTGATTATACATTTGGCATTATTGTAGTGGATTACCTCCCCTGGTTATACATGTTTTCATGCCTGCCACAGTCAGGTCACGTGGACTCCGACTACGGATGGAGAAGTCCCAGGTTCAAATCCAATTGGCGGGGTACATGGTCATTTCTGAAACACATTTCAGTGTTTCCACACCCAACTAGAGAATGAATTGGTTGGTAATCCTAAGAGCTACATGTAGTCTTGCGTGTATCCGTGATATACACCCGAAACGATAAAAACCCAGTAGGAATGCAGGTTCCGTCCAACCAACCAATCAGACACTAGATGTTTATCAAAAACCAATGCCAATGAAATTTTTTTAATTTTTGATAATAATAAAAACATCAGACATATTACACATGTTTGCATATTAATATTAATCCAATGGTTTCACTTGAATCAACCTTCCATAAAAAACATTCACCAAAATCGGAGGAGCATTCTCTACATTGGCATCTGGTCAACGGTATTATACTGTTCCTGCCACTCTTCATATGCTGATGAAACAAGGGTTTTAATGTGAAGAACTAATTATCAAAATTTGTTGAAGATTTTTCTTCAGGGGTATTGTCTAGACATATTATAGTAATTCTATTATCGTACGTACCTTAGGCCAGAGTTCTTTTATTTTTCATTACTCGGACCCTCCTGCCCAATTTTTTGGCATTTTTTGTTGTTGAAAAACTGGAAAAAAACAACAAAATTGCATATAATGTTTTGATGATCAATGGACCAGCCTTGTATTATTATTTCATTGTTTTGTTAATATTTAGTTGTATTATATTTGTTTTTCACTGCAGTGTACTAGTCTTAAGATAAATTGGCGGTTGTTGAGTGTTGATTGCTATAAATCGGACCGTCATTGACTATCATACCATCAACAGCTTGTGGAAGCTATATTTTTGGACTTTTTATTTTTATTTTTTTCCTCCTCCTGTGGACTTTTTTCTGAAAAATGTCCGAGTAACAAAAAATTTAAAAACTCTGGCCTTACTGTGGACGGTATCGTCCTTTCATGCTCCGCTGTTTCTGTTAAATGCTGCCATCCCTATCTGATTTGTTGTTCTCTTTTTGGGTATGTGCAACCTGATATGGAATTCCAAATATGACTCACAGTGGAAGTTACTATAAATAGAAGATATTTGTTGATTTTGGTGTTACACCAAAAATCGACAAATTTTCTGTTTATTATATGCCTCAATTCCTCTTTAATATGTGCTTAATTGGAAAAATAGCTTTGAAATTAGAACGTTACAATGTGAGAATTATGACGTCATGATGACGTAACGCATATTTTAAAGCCCGGCGCCGTTGACGTTACGTTTACTTTTCTGCCTGATACAGTAACCGACCTGAGCTTCTAAAACAGTGAAAATAACAAAGTGGTAATTTCACTGTTATTTTCAGTGTTATTTTCACTGAAGAATCTCCATAATCCATTGGAAGCAAATAATAAAGAAAATATGCTTTCTGTTTGGACAATGCTTTTTCACCATGTTTGTCAATAGACTGCAATAAAGATATGGCCTGTGGTTGGCTTCAACAATTTGTGTTTTTCATCATATTTCAAAAAGTGTTTATTTATATTACTAAATAAGTCGTAGACTTTTAGATTTGCAGGAATCAGGATCTGTAAATGGAGTTTGTGCAATTGGAGAGTTAAGTTCACTTTGTTAAGCAGAGTTATGGGGCTTTGTTTGAAATGCTGATTGGGTTAACAACTTCAAATAAAAAATAAATGAATTCTTAAATAATCAAAATAATTTTAAACAAAAACGAATAAATTCTTAGAAAATGAAAAGGTTTTAAAATCTAAAATAAATAAATTATTTAAAATTCACAAAGTTGTTAAATCCAAAATAAATAAGTTCTTTAAAAAAATGAAAAACGTTTTGTTCTGCAGCACAACTATATAATGATGTTGTAACAATCTGAGAATTCCGACTGTCTATAAAACAATACAATCCATCATTACAGTCTATTGTAAAACACAAAATGCTGTGACAGGATTGTTCAAATGTCTAATTTACTCTACCATCTAATTGTAATTAATATGTCAGACTGTCCTCTACTGGAAGTATCTGGTGTCTGGAAGGTTTACAATAGAGAGATGCATTGTTGACCTGGTTGTTATCATTGTTGTGGTGAATGCCATCAGGTCCTATTGCAGGCCTAGACACTAACTATTTTGGCCACTGGTCCAACAGGGCAAAAACGCCCAATTTGTAAATTTATAAGACAGTTACTGGTCCTTCAGAATTTTCACTGGTTTCACTGGTCTCAGACCAGCGGACCAGTCTTAGTGTCGAGCCCTGGTCCTTTTGCCTATTGTGAGTTCTGGTTTTGTCTGTAAGGTTTTACAGGACAGAGATTCATCGACCCAATTATTTTCATTGGTGTAGTGAATGGTCCTTTTGCATATTCGGTAAGTTCCGGTTTTGTCTAGATAGATTCATTGACCAGGTCGTTTTCATTGGTGTACTGAATCATTCAATGGTCCTTTTGCATGTACTGTAAGTTCAGGTTTTGTCAAGATAGATGCATTGACCTAGTTAATTTCATTGGTGTGGTGAATACCCCATGGTCCTTTTGCATGTTCGGTAAATTCCGGTTTTGTCTAGATAGGTGCATTGACCTGCATGTAGTTAGTTTTCATTGGTGTAGTGAATGGTTCTTTTGCATAAACAGTAAGTTCCGGTTTTTGTCTAGATTCATTGAAAAGGTTTTTTTCGTTGTTGTGGTTTAAATGGTCCTTTTGCATGTTCGGTAAGTTCCTGTTTTGTTCAGAGAGATGCATTTTGACCTGTTTGTTTTCATTGGTGAAGTGAATGGTTCTTTTGCATGTACAGTAAGTTCAGTTTTGTCCAGAGAGATGCATTGACCTAGTTAGTTTCATTGTTGTGGTGACAGCCAGGGTCCTTTTGCATCTTCGGTATTAAGTTCCGGTTTTGTCTGGTATTAGGTTTGCCAGAGAGAGAGAGGTGCTTTGTTTCATTGTTGTTGTGAATGGTCCATTTGCCTATTGTGAGTTCCGGTTTTGGTAACTTTGATCAGTTAAAGGGGCATGCTCAGAAACTGGAGTGCCTTGGTTTGCATACAACAAAATTGTGTTTATCACTTGTAAAACCAACTATTAGTATTACAGAAAAGTCAAAGAAGAATTTGACTTAAAAATTTACTCTTTAACGCGTGCTTCGATATTTTGTACATCGATTTGAATGAAAGGCTATCGGCCTTTTATTGACGACAATGATATTTAGTTATTCTTGAATTTTTTTTTTTAAAAACTAGCGGTATATTTCGTAACTTTTTTACAGGGTTTTCATTATTTGACTTAGGTATTAAAATGGTACCAATTTGATTGCTATTTGTGACACTTTAGTTCCAGGGCATGCCCCTTTAAACAAAGCAGTTTGGTATATATTGCAGTTGTTTGCCTTACAATGATTATAATATGCTGTTTGTTACCAGTATACTTTACATTATTTGAGGTTATTACGAACATTTAATTCTCTTGTTTTCTGCCCTGTGACTCGTTTTCTTGCTACCAGTATATACTTAATAAGGTAATAAAGAACTGGGGAACATATAGTCACTGCTGAGGTAGTCCAATTGTCAACTTAAAATATTTTGTATTGGTTTCTGATACATCTAACTTATTATAGAGCTTGGTTACTGTTCAGAATAGCACCGCATATTGAGCAGCACATGTCTACGTCTTGACAGGGCGTTACTTCCGTATAGTTATTATATTGTTACGTTATAAATAAAGGTACGGACCTGATATGACGTGTTTTCACCTACCACTACACAGCCTGCAGTTTCCTTGTCATGGTTGATCTTCTTTGAATATACATGGTTTGTTGATTATAAGTTTCATGTATTTCTAATACATGTACATTGTGACGTTCAAACTATATGGCACTTTTGAATGTTCATATCCATGTTTTTCTTGTTACACTCTGTAATTTTATTTCGACATCAGGTACATTTGTACTTCTATGTAATGTGAGAATGTCGTTACATCCGTCATAACCTATTTGGCGAACTTGCAGCGAACATGCAGCCAATTCTGTTGTAAAGTCTGCATTCCCTGTCTAATTTTTTTACCATCTTTTGTATGAAATGAAAGGTAATCAACAATTGTTTGCAGCCAATCTGTCTCTGATATAGTGTTTCCCGACTGTTGATTTGTCATAGGGACAGAGGTGTCGCTACTGTGGTGTTGGTTGTGAATGAAATTCACACTCTCGGCTTGTAATTGACTTCAAATTGTGGACCAATCTAACATTAAGGCTGACTAAGGCGTTGTCTTATAATGTATTTCTCAGGCTAGTATGATTGTGCATATTGCAATTGCAAAAACAAAACTCTAAATCATTCGGTTTGGAGTTAGGCCATGAATACTAAGGGTTTACATTCTTTAACTTTGTCATGTGTCATGATGAATAATATCAAATCACATGGGCTACTAATTTAGAAGGATCAGGGGATGCTTAGAAATCTAAGAGATGTTTTTTTCTGGCCTTATCTAGTTACATTGTGTATGGTATGGGTACTGTGTTATCTATGATAAAATATGCATTCATAAATTGATGAAATACTAAAGGAATGAACATACATGATATCAGTTCTATATTTGAACAAAATTCATACTTTGGTCTAGATGCATGCTTTAAACTTCAAAAACACTATTTGAACAAATTATTGATCAGTTGATTTAAGACATTCGGCATGCACGTCCTGAGAAAAATTCCTAGGTCTCACTTGACGAGACAAAGATGGGTTTGTTATTGTAGTTATATCATAGTTAACACGGTTCACCTTTCTCACCCTTCTGTGTTACTGTTAGGGTGGTTGCTGTGGTACATATTATTACATGTATGTAATCTGGCTTCATGTGACTGATCTTATAAGCTCTGTATATGTCCTATAATGTGTCAACACTTATGATACTCGAAATTCCTCACTCCAGGGGGGTACCTGACTTCTCAACAGAGTTTAAGCGTGATTTTTACTTTGATATTAATTTTGTTTGCACTTCGCTGAAATATGTTAGGAAAGAAATATGTATGCTGAGCTGTACATGGGAATCGAGAAACGCAAAATTATTGTTCTTGATAAACCAAAAAAATCTTCATATTAACTTTGTTTGCACATTGCCAAACTATGTAATGAAAGAAATACTTATATAGATATCGAGAAAAGCAAAATTATTGAAATATTTAATTTTGCTTGTACATTCCCGAAATAGGTGATGAAAGACATAATGTGTGTTGAGCTATATATGGATATAGAGAAACGCAAAATTTATTATATTACACTTAATTTCTATACAATCAATTCGGAATATGGGACCAAATTTCTGTCAATATAAATATAAGATACCGCTTTTCATTAATGACATGAGTCACTCCCGTATCGAATACAATATAATTGGGTGCACGTACTTACTTGCATGACAATCTGATCGATACTTAAATTTAGATCTATCTCAATTGAAAGATCACAAAGTTAAATTGCATGATTTAAATAACTCGGATGATTAGAACTTGAAATTGACAGACACCTGTGCACCTGCCTGTCGACTACACTGGGTTTTAAGTTTTATGGCAGTTTAAGAGAGAATGCAATCCTTAACTCATCAGCAACAAATTTGTATCACCATCATATCATTCACAGGCTTATATACATTGTACCCATTGTTTAAGAAATGAGGTGATGTTTTTAATCCCAGCTGTGTCAAAACCCCTTAAAGGGGTCTTAATAGAAAATATTGATGTGGACATATGTTTCTCTACTTTCTCCCCCCCCCCCCCTCTATCTGCCCCCCTCTCTACCCCTCTCTCCCCCTTTATATTCCCCTCTCTCCAGCACCCCTCTCCCCTTCTCTGCCCCTCTCTCCCCCTCTATCCCGCCTGTCTCCCTTTTCCCCTCTCTGCCCCTCTCTCCCCTCTATCTGTCCGTCTCTCCCCCTCTCTCCCACTTCCTCCCTTTCTATCTTGTAACCTTTGTCTATCTCCCTCTCCGCCCTCTATCCGCCCCTCTCTTCCACTCTTGTAACCTCTCTCTATCTCCCTCTCTCCCTCCTTCCCTTCCTCTACCTCTTTGATTATACATTATTTTCATGTTATTTTATTTCATATTTGGTTATAGGAAGTTTGCTTTATGTTATATTTTAATTTTGCTGATATGTTTTTACCAATTTATTTCTTCACCTTTAATAAAATAATAGAATAACCATCATATTCATTATTCCACAGTGTAGATAGCGATTTGAAAATGAAGCAACATTACTAGAACTAGGAAGTTGAATCAAATGAAATCTAAACAAGATCTTAGAGACTATATTAAAATTCACTGTACATGTGCATTGTACAAAGTGCTGAAATACGATAATAAAAAAACAAAAATTGCCTCCAGAATTTATATTCTCAGGCAGGCATTTGAATGACCGTATCATCTTCGAAACTTCTTCATACAACCTAGATTATTGTGCCTTACTACATTCCTGGGGTCACCAAAGTGAATGTTTCCCTACATCTAGTGTGATCTAGATAATCAGGGAACCTTTTGAGTGACATTGCTCAGATCCAAGTGTTAAATTCGGTGAAGATAAGCATTATAATTGATTAATTAAGCTTTATCTAAAGCCAGGAAATTTATCTCGAACTCTACAACGCCTTTAATGGGATTTATGCATGGAATACGGCAATAGGAGCAGCATAGACAACATCACTCAGCTGAACCAGGAGTTTGTTCATTGAACTATTTCGTGTTGCACTCCAAACGTGTTTCACTCCACATGTGTTGCACTTCAAATGTAAAGCTACTGCCATTCTACCATTGACCTTGACCTTGCATCTGGCTTTGACCTTTAAACGCTGTTTGGCCAGAATTAACAATTTTGCTGTTTGAACCTTTTGTTTGCAAGAACTATTGAACCTATTGACTGTTAGCTTGAACATTTGTCTCTAGCTGCTACATAGTTGGGTTTGGAATATCACTGGCTTTCACAACCATTACTGGTGGCGGGATTGCTGTCCATATGTCTGTTGGTTTAAGTATATAAATGTTGTGTACGTATTCTTTCTTTAGGTAAGATGTCCTCGAAGTTAGTACAGTAGACCCACCGAAATCATTCATCATGAAGACTATTTCAGTTATTGCATGGCTGCTGGCAGCCGTCGTCATGGAAACATCTGCTCAAGATGCTATTGGTGAGTTGAACATTTCTCAGTTTTAAAACTAGAGGTTTAGAATATTTAGAAGTTTGCATTTGCTACACATGTTTTAAAACATATTTTACATGAAAATGTTGTCCAAGTTAGTACATTTTAGAATATATTTTTTTAGTAAAAAATGACTTGTCCAAAATAACATGGAGAAATTTTATATCTAATTATCTGTATATTGACCCAGTTTGTTCTGTAAATTGAACGATCACTTGTTGAAGTCACAGTTTGGATTTGTCTTGTCAACGAAAGATACATTACTCTCTACCATATTAGTTTTCTTATTCAAATTCAAACCTTAGGCCAGAGTTCTTTAATTTTTTGTTACTCGGACCCTCCTGTCCAATTTTTTGGCATTTTCAAAAAAAAAAAATTGAAAAACTGGAAAAAAACAAAATTGCATATAATGTTTTGATGATAAATGGACCAGCCTTGTATTATTATTTCATTAATTTGTTAATAGTAAGTTTTATTATTTTAGTGTTTCACTACAGTGTCCTAGTCTTACGATAAATTGGCTGTTTTCTTGAAAACTAACACTGTTGTTGAGTGTTGAATGCTTTCAATAGGACCGTCATTGACTATTCTACCACCAGCGGCTCTTGCAAGCTATATTTTGGGAGTTTTTATTTTTATTTTTTTCCCTCCTCCTGTGGACTTTTTTCTGAAAAATGTCCCAGAAAAAAGTCCGAGTAACAAAAAATTAAAAAACTCTTTATGTTATGATACACCATTACTCAGGTGGCAAAATATATTGACTGATATAATTCACCGAGATACATCTCACTCAAATTAATATGAGGTTTAAACGACGCCCCTGAGACTGGGACAGAATGGTTTGTTCCAATGGTTGCCTCAAATATATTCATTCAATTTCTGATGTCATAATTCTCTCAAATGTACTATAGCATACACTTTATATAAATAATACAGTCTCATTGCTTGTTTTATTGTTCGTTTGCTTACCGCAGTGCATACTCCTAACACATGGTGTGTGGACCTTGTAACAATCGTACACCATCTCGGGGAAATCATATCTCTCGTAATTTCTCACGTCACGTGATAAGCTAACAATGAAGAAAATGACACCCGATAATTGTGTAATATAAATGATCTTGTATGTCTCAATATTCAATATCCTTACGCAGCCTAAGGGTCTGTAGGAGCGTGCAACCTTGACAATTGATTTGGACGTATCACCATCATAAAGTGACCTCAGGGTTGCAAGAAAACAATTATATTGACATATTATTGAACAGAAAATTGTATTGTATGCTATTCTGTGAAGATGAATATCATTTGTGTGCCTGTCAGATAGTATCTATCCACATTTAACGCATGTAACAGAAAGAACTTGCAGTACTTTTAATTAAGTCTGATTTGGTTATGTGTTTATGTATTTTGTACTGGGGTAGTATTCAATATTGATCTTATCTAATTGGAGAATAAGGATAGCCAATCATATGGCCTGTTACTGACCGAAAGTTTAATATAGTGTGATCTGATTGGATGTCTTTATCCTTAAATCATGTAAGATCAGTATTGAATACCACCCCTGGTCACATAATATCATATAGCTTTGGTTATGTTATGTGACCTAAAAACAGAGCATTCAGAAAATCAATTAAAATCAAACAGGGTAGAAACTCTTGAATTGCCTGCTCTCCTTGGTACTGTTTTATCAAAGCACTTACGGAAACAGTAAACTTACGTTCAAATTTAAATTCTTTATAATTCTTTAACAACTGCGAACTGGGAGAGGATATGATTTGTAGGAGTTCAGGAACTGAATTTTTATTGGTATTGCATCTCCATTCACCCCACTTTATAGTTGTAAAAGTGTTATAAAGAATGTAAATTTAATCGTAAGTTTAAGATTTAAAATTTCCGTAAGTGCTTTGATACAACAGTACCCTGGCAGATGGCTTACATGTAGGTTGTCACATGACTTATTTATAGGTGGTTCTGTTCCCTTGTTGGGTATCTAGGTTATGTTATATCATGACTATCAGTATGTCCTTCTTCATAACATGTAGCTCCAAGGCTGGATCAAACTCGGGCAGCATTTAGATGCAAGAGACTTAAGTTCCCAAAGGCCTAAAGGAGCCCCCATCACAATTCCATCCAATCTATTATCTTTCAGTTCTGGCATGAGCGCAGCTATAATGAATGGACAATACAATTATGTGAAAGTTTGATGAAAATTAATTTTCATGCCTTTTAAAATAAAGTTCTGTCCCACTGGAATTGTTATTCATTCGGAAGCTGCCTAGTAAATCAGTGAGCATCATCATGGTGTCATGTGATCGATTCTACATGAACAAAATACATGTATAACCTCCCCATGTCAGAAAATGGTATAATTTCCATTTTTAGATACTTTTTGGTCTATTTGATGAATTTCACTACAACGGTTCAAATTGTTTAAGGCAAGCTGATTCAGAGCACGCTATCAGATCTTGGCCCGTTACAAAATCAGCAAATTTAGATTTATATTTTTGTCTTAGATAAAACTAATTTTCTAGTTCGTTTAATAATCGTTTATTAATGTTTAATGATTTTTGCGAATTCTTTATTGTTGCTTTTATCTCTTACACTGCTTTATTATACTGCCCTGACCCCAATTGAAGCATTGTCATTCCCTTACTCATGTTTACTATATTAAGGATTGAACAAAACTGTGTAAGTAGTAAACCACGTTCAACTGAGACTGGTCAGATTGAACGAGCCATCGCTCCGAGTCTCATTTTTGATGTGGTCAGACAATAACTTGAAATTAAAGCAAACCTTAGTCAAGCACAAATGCACTATTGAAAAAACAAAACAATTCTCCAATGTTGCTGAGTTAAACTCAATAACCGCCTCCTCGATAGCCTTATGGTTGCGTTCACTTCCAGTGCAGGAGGTCTCTGGTTCGATCGCTAGCCGTGTCATACCAAAGACAAAATAAAAATGGTACCAGAAATTCCCTTGCTAGACGCTCAGCATAAAAGGAAAACTGGCTTCTCTTCTCTCATACCCTTGTGGCGATGGATAACATCAGAAATGAGGTGTCGAGAGTGATTAATATAAGTTGGAAAAAGTTGTTTTACGATCGACCTTAAATAAATTAGTATAAACTAACTCGGCTATGTCATTTTACAGCAACACATTCTGGTTATTACGCTGTCCATGTACCGGTAGTTGGCTGAAATAAGACAGTTGTGGAAATCCAGACATTGACCGAGGGTCTGTATATGCAATATGGTCATGCTCAAACACTCATTTACATAAATAGTGTGCTGACTACATTGGCTGGAAGGAAATGGACTTATACAGTATGATTAAATTCTAGGATAGTAAATATCATCCCTGCCTGCTGACCCTATTTGTCATACCTATCCTGCCTTTTTATTTGCTTAAGAAATCAATAGTAAGTAGTACCTACCGCATAGAGCATTAAGAATTTTTTTTTTCAGTTGCAATATTATTGATTTAATCCATTAATTCGGTAGAAAACAAATAGAGAACTGTTTCAAAATAGAGAACTGTTTTAAAATAGTAACAAAAAAGTTTAGAAATTAAAGACACTTTTAATCGAAATCTGATATCAGGTTTTAAAAAAAAGACAAAAAGCTTCACTCCTCATCATTTAAAAAAAAAGAATTAAATGGATGGTACTACGCGTTTATCAGTTAGTTTTTCCCCCTGAAGCTGAAGGTCTTTGGCCAATTTTAGACGGGGATTAAAATGAATGGCCACACACTATCACTAACAGTCAAACGCAAAATAAAAACCCAACAAAAAAACAACAATAAATTATTTGATATTGGCCTTAGAATTGGCAACAATTTCCAACCACAAAATGTTGGGATCTCTGGTGTTCCTCACCATGCATTAAAACCAACACTTGACTCATACAAACAGCCTTTTGTTACCATTTTTGATATTTTCAAACATTACAACTCCTTCGAGACTTTCTAACCACATTTTAATGTGTTTAAATAATCCTTCAAACATCACACCCTATGAATGATTTATATCTTTTTATGTTTCTGTGTTGAATTTTTTCATTGATTTTTTATAACAATGAAATCCACAGGTTTTCGAAGTATCAAAGCACTGACTGCATACCTCGCTTATAATTCAGGTTAGACGTCTGTATGCAAATAAGTATGAACGTAAACATTGCAGATTCTTTTATTTAATTTTTTTTAACAGTTTATGAGAGCATGAGTAATTGTGGCCTTAAGTGATAAAGTATTCATTTTTGCTGCCTTTTTTATCCAATTAAATATTAAAAACAATAAAAAACTATGTGACAGACCTATAGTCCAGTCAGGATAAAAATCCAGTGACGCAGCGGTCGAGTCCATTATAACAGTGTAAAACCAATTATAAAGGCTTATGCTGTACAAACAACTATAATTTCAATGATAAACTAACATACAAAACTTTGCTCTACCTGTTTAGACAATGGTTGTGCTCTTTTGCGTACACATTAACTGCAACGTCACTGTCACAATATCCTAACTGGACTATAACATACAAAACTTTGCTCTACCTGTTTAGACAATGGTTGTGCTTTTTTGCGTACACATTAACTGCAACGTCACTGTCACAATATCCTAACTGGACTATAACATACAAAACTTTGCTCTACCTGTTTAGACAATGGTTGTGATTTTTTGCGTACACATTAACTGCAACGTCACTGTCACAATATCCTAACTGTACTATAGCTAAGCTATAGATAGAATCTGAGCTCTTAAAGTCGTAACCTTTGGGTATCCACTATAGCTAAAAGTGCAGGCACAACTCCATACTTGTTTTCCATATATAAATAAATGAACTGTACATGTCCCAGTGTTTACATTCAATGGTGCTTTGTTCCTTTCTGGCCCCGTGTTCACAAAGAAATGGTTATCAGGATCAGGCTCAAGCTTCATTTTATTTTATTTCAAATACAGAAAATATGTTGATAGAAAGATTGTTTCTTTTAAGCAGAGAAAACAATATTGGTATTTCCTTTAATTTCAAAGACAAATAAATAAGTTTTAATAAAAAGTTTTAGAAATATTGTGGTTAATATATTGAAGCTGGGTTTTCGAGCTTGATCCTGAAAGTCTCAGATCAGTTTTGGTACAATTAATCCCTTTTTGTAAGAAATTAAAAGTGTTCAAGGGTCGTAATCTGTTATCTAGAAACTGTTTTGGTATTCTGTAAATGCTAAGGAACATAGAAATGCATAACTGTACGTATTATTTAAAAGAAATAGCAAAAACAGAATGGAGCTTAAGCCTGATCCTGAAAACTGATTCTTTGTGAACACGGGGCCTGGTCCTGGCATGCTGTATTATAAATTATACTCAGCATTTTGTGCTCTTGAAATTTGGTCTGGAAAATGAGTCAATTCCCAATTGAAAAAAAGCAACCAAATCTAATTAAAGCTGACAAGTTCCCCAAATTAACACAGGATTAAAATGAGGATTAAAATTAATTTTAAGACGTAATTTTAAATAATGACAAATTTGAATTCAGTGCATAAAAAGAAACAGCATGCAACATGTTAAAAACAACATCAATCATCAAAGTTTCACACCTCAGTAATTAGTTCTAGTTTCATCAACCGTTTCCTTATTTCTGTAGCTCATAGCCATTATTACTGCATTTGTTAATCAGCTATGGCTGCCTGTACCTAATTTCATAAAATATTTTGTATTTTCATTTATTAAATGTACTATGGACCATCAGTATACATAAAGATTGTTAACAAACTTTAAGCCAATTAGAACATGTTTTACAAGTGATGGACCAATGAAATCAAGTTTTACAAACAATTGAACAATTGACAAATGAGAACATGTTTTACAAACCATTGACCAATGAACTCATGTTTTGTAAACAATTGACAAATGAAAACATGTTTTACAAACCATTGACCAATGAAAACATTTTTTACAAACCATTGACCGATGAAAACATGTTTTACAAACAGTTGACCAATGAACGCATGTTTTACAAACCATTGACCGATGAAAACATGTTTTACAAACAGTTGACCGATGAAAACATGTTTTACAAACCATTGACCGATGAAAACATGTTTTACAAACCATTGACCAATGAACGCATGTTTTACAAACCATTGACCAATGAACGCATATTTCACAAACAATTGATCAATGGACTTGATTATGTACTCAAAACTGAGTATTTTTAACACAGTTTGATCGGATTATTCCAGGTAGGAAAAGTTTTACATGTCATTTTAACAAGGATATTATGTTGACTTGAGTCATTTGAACAAAACAATCAATAGCAAATGGATCATCCTGATTTTTAGCTCACCTGCCACAATGTGGCAAGGTGAGGTTTTGTGATTATTTTATTAATTATTCAGTCATAATGCTTAAATACTAGGGACTTATAAATGACTCGTTGAGCATCATTTGTCAAACTTCATTCACTATGATTGGTTGCCATGCACTGTTGATGAGTTTGTCTCTATTGCGCATTCATTAGAAGTTCCCATGGCAAAAAGATTTTGATATTGGATAATATCTCAATCATGACCCCATAATACTTCATTTAAATGACTTTTAAAATATTCATTACAAATATTCATTACACATTATGTGGTTTTGTAATTGGTAACTATCAGTTTGCTACAATTCATCAATTGTTAAGTCGCCTTTGACTCACTGTTGGTTGCTCCGAGCTTTCATGTGACGTACATTGCAAGTGTACTTTAAAACTGTCAAACTCCTTTCTGCTCCGAGCAAGCGTTTTAAAAGAGCATCATTAAAAATTAATTAAGTTCTTGTGCAGAATTAAAAGTTGGGAAAAATTAATGCCAATGTAAAGATTTTTTTAATATTGCATTTTTTAATCATTACCTCCCCTGGTGAGCTGCCGTAATTTATTTTTCCATTTAATTGAGTCATCAAGTTCATCATGTGTTGAGTTGTTAAAACAGTTAATTACCATCGAGAATCATAATAATCCGGATTTGGAAACTGACTTTATTTGTCTTTTCATAATATTTTTGAATTCCGGAACTGGCTTTATTGTCTTTCCGCAACTTTTTTAGCTCACCTGTCACAAAGTAATCGTTATGAAACTTGGTCACAATGGTCATCTCAACAAAATCTAGGTCAAGTCTGATATTGGGTCATCTGGGGTCAAAAACTAGGTTACTAGGTCTTATAGAAAAACCATGTTTGGTCACTAGAGTTCACAATTTTGACCTTATCTTTATGAAACTTGGCCACAATGATCTTCTGTACAAAATCTAGGTGAAGTTTGATATTGGGTCATCTAGGGTCACACAATAGGTCACATAGTCAAGTCATAAACAATCTTGCAATAGAGGCTGAGTTTTCTTGAATCTTACTCAGTAAATGCAAACTATTACTTACGTCACCATAGGGGTGTGCATGCACTACTATGACAGGTGAGCTACCTAGGGCCCTAAGTGGGCCCACTTGTTGAATTTGGAAACTGACTTAAATTTGTCTTTTCGGAACATTTTCAAACCCATCTTCATGTGTGGTACCATTCTCCCAGTGTTTCTGCCTCCATATTTCAAACAATTAGTTAACTATCGAACCCTACATTTTCAAAACAAGTGAATCTTCAAGATGGATTGCAGATAAAGTCTTGTGACACACAGAACGTTTCCGCAACACCCTTGTCGAATCAAACAAGATCTTTGACAATTACAGAATTGTACTAGAGAAATTTGTACAGAGTTTTCATCCCGGAAAACACATAAAACAGGAGAAGATATGTTTACCAATGGAACTTGAGACAGATTTTGTGGCTATGACAGTGTCTAGGGACCAGCATAGTGTCATTTATGACTGCATATAGATCACTTATATGTATCTATTTGATTAGCCGAGAGAAACTTTCCCCTCTGTCTAATGCAGTTTAGCAACATTTAGTATAAATATTATTGCTTGCATGTGCTTACTATCTTACTTGGGGTAAGGGGAAATTATTCGACAAGTCAATTCGTCCCTTTGGCGCAACAAGGTTGTATCTCTCTATACACTATATAGTGAGATACAACCTTGTTGCGCCAAAGGGACGAATTGTTACTTTATAAGACATTCATTGATTCTAAAATCCTTGGGGCGTGTTTTGTAAGTCAAAGTCATCTACAGAAAAACGCTGCTTATGTTTGCAGTAATCTCAGTAGTACAGAAAATCACAGAACTGTAGCCAAATGTCATGTGATGATTGCTACACTGTTTTTAAAGCTAAGGCCAGAGTTTTTTAATTTTTTGTTACTCCGACATTTTTCAGAAAAAAGTCCACAGGAGGAGGGAAAAAAATAAAAATAAAAACTCCCAAAATATAGCTTCCACAAGCTGTTGGTGGTAGAATAGTCAATGACGATCCGATTTAAAGCAATCAACACTCAACAACAGTGTTAGTTTTCAAGAAAACAATCAATTTATCTTAAGACTAGTACACTGCATTGAAACACTAATATAATAAAACTTATTATTAACAAAATAATGAAATAATAATACAAGGCTGGTCTATTTATCATCAAAACATAATATTCAATTTTGTTTTTTTTCCAGTTTTTCAATTTTTTTTTGGAAAATGCCAAAAAATTGGGCAGGAGGGTCCGAGTAACGAAAAATAAAAGAACTCTGGCCTAATGAAAAAATGTCACCGTCCTGCTTTGGGTTAATGATTTTGTTTGAAGTCTGCCTGAATGTGCCATGTCATAATGATTCATATAATACATATATATCTCTGGGAATTGCTTGGTCTGCTAAACATAGATAGATATACATGTGGTACCAGTGCTTTAACAGCTCCCATCAACCATGTATGCTCTATCTGAATTATTAATACACTTCTGGTAGTACTTCTGTTATAATTCTCAGTATTTTCTGTTGGTGAGAAACTTCCACTGAAAACAACTAATGATAAATTACTGTCATTTAAAATTTAATGTAAGTTATTAGTCCCCTCCGGTCAAAAGACCGGATGGGACTATAGGTTTGCCGTCCGTCCGTCCGTCAAACAATCTGGATCCTGACATAACTCAAACAGTTTCCAAGCTAGGTTTATGAAACTTGGTATGTGGATAGGGGGCAATAAGGGGATTATGCACGTCCAAACATATTTTGATTCTGACAAAAATTGTGGTTGCTATGGCAACAGAAACATTGAAAATGGCCTCAATCCGGTAGGGGACTTCTGTATTGCTTGCCATTCTTAATTACTTGTTATAATAGTAACCATCTTTAATAGTGTACAACTGTACCATTAAGTCAGTATTTCTCCACTGATGCAAAACATGTTTCTTTGGCTGACTGCCTTGCAGTTCTCAAGTTTTCAGATTAAAGTTTTATACAAAAATCTTAAAAGTAGACAATAATAAACTTAAATATTCGAACTGTGATGCTGAATTATGAAGAGGCCCAAGCCCTTTTGTTTTGTGAAAATTAAGCGGGAAAATTCTCAAAATTGTGAAAAAGTAGGCGCGGAAACTTTTCAAATTGTGAAAAACTTAACGCGATAAATCATCAAATTATGATACATAATTTTTCAGATGATAGTTCATTTTTTGTCACCTTTTCCCAAACCTGCATGAATCTATGATATAATACTTTATATCAAGTCCTGTACAGGAATATATGACTGTTAGTGATTTGTTTGTTTGGTGCTTTGTGGTGAAGTTGATTTTACAAAAACAATGACGCAAATTCTAATTGTGAAGGGGCCTTTTGGGTTTGTGAAAGGGGCTTATAGCAAATTGTGAAGGGGCCTAATATAGGCCCCTCGTATATAGTGAAAAATAGCCCTGATAGTATCCTCCTCAGTTTCTGCTTGCTAGTTCACCTCAGCTAGTACAGACAGTATAGCCGATGCTGTTGTAAGTCTCTAAATAGATTAATCCTGACTTAATGTATCCCCATCATGTCTGGAGATAGTTAACATTTTCTGTTGGCTTGATTACCTTCGCCAGTTTAACTTTGTTTTGAGAGTTTTGCTGCAACAAATTGATCACTCAGTCAGCGAAGACATTTTCAATGCAAAACTTAGATTATAAACAATGTATCTTATAGTGAACAATATGTTTGTTCTTTCGTAACCTTCGCTTTACGAGCCAATGGCATGACACGTTAACTGAACTTGTCTACCTATCCTTCCGTTCTGTATTAACGTTGTTATTCCGTGCTGTATTAACGTTTTTATTTGTTAAAGGAGAATACATCTTTTGGTTATAATGGTTGGTTATAAAGATAGATTTTTTATTTAGATGACTATTTATGGGGGATATAATTATGCCCCCCCTCCCCCATCTTTGATGAAGGGGGTATTTTGCTTTGCACATGTCTGTCTGTCTGTCGTATAAAATGGTTTCCGTTCAATAACTCAAGAATGCTTTGACCTAGGATTTTTAAACTTTACATGGAGGTTGGTCAGCAACAGTAGATCACCTCTATAGATTTTGAGGTCAGAAGGTCAAGATCACTGTGACCTTTACTTTTTCTAACTATTTAAATGGTTTCGGTTCAATAACTCAAGAACGCTTCGACCTAGGATCTTTGAACTTTTCATGGAGGTTGGTCATTAAGAGTAAATGGCCCCTATTGATTTTGAGGTCAAAGGTCAAGGTCACTGTGACCTTTACTTTTTCTAACTATTTAAATGGTTTCGGTTCAATAACTCAAGAACGCTTCGACCTAGGATCTTTGAACTTTTCATGGAGGTTGGTCATTAAGAGTAAATGGCCCCTATTGATTTTGAGGTCAAAGGTCAAGGTCACTGCGACCTTCACCATTTCTGATTATTGGGCTGCCATGGGGGCATACATGTTTTACAAACCGCTCTTGTTTACTTTTACAATAATATACACATTGTAAATCAAGATGAAACAACAATATATTTCATATTGCAATCTTGTTAATTTTAAGTCCACCTTGATGGCCTATTGTGGAAGAGGACTTCAAGAGCAAGAGGTTACTCTGGTACAATCACAGGTCACGTCATTCTAAACTTGTTAAAATGGTAATGCTATAATTATATCCCTTGTTTGATGCTCAGCATAATGGGGGATATTAGTTGGTTATCTCCCCTTACTACTCTCTAAAATTTCATAGGTCCTATCATGGGGATTACTCTGCTTTTATCCCTGTTTTGTTTGTTGTGCATGGTAGTAATTAGGCTGAAATATTTGCAACGTTAAGTATCAGATTACATAACAAGTTTGGCTACATGTTGTTTACACACCATGGTGTATAAATTTTGACGGCCTTAACATATTAGGTAATACAGAAGTGAGAAATTTCATATCTAAAATCAGGTATATTTCTGTGAGAAACAAGGATAAAGTCTGAGGATCTAAACTAGTTAGGACCGCTGGGCTAATTGGTCTACCTCGGGCTTTATCTTACAAGGGAGATAATGTATATGCCACTAACGTCTCTCATTCCAGGTAAATGGTCAGAATAACATGACAGGGTTAAGTCTTCATGCTAATGAATAATCATAAATAACTGAAATGAACTGTTGACATGTAACACTATAAACAATATTTCAAAAAAAAAGAGAAAAAGATCAACAATAACACTTAAGTTTCTCAGCACTCAACTTCACTTAAAACAGATAACAACATATCAGACAGGGAGGGAAGTACAAAAAACACAAAAAGGAATACACAAAACTTAGAAATATGTAATACGTAAAATAAATATTATCTCATTTGACGACCATATAGTTCTCAGTAGCTAGCCAATCAGTGTGGAGAAAAAGTGTTGGATAACCTATACACATAGACCACTTACACAGATTCATAAGTGGCTGAAGAAATGATTTGGTGTCTGAGTAAAGCATAAAGGTGTATGCCGGTGATGACACTTGTCAACTTTGTGCATGTAAGATTGCCATCAATCACCCAGTAATTTACATCAAGGTGCTATAGCTACGTTCCTCTGAACTTCCCATTAAGAGACAGTCCGTGTATGAGGGTGTTTAAACCTGAGAAATAAATCAATAACAAGTATAGGAATCAGTACAAGACATCAGTTGACCTGAATCTTTGCTTTATTATTATCCTGTTGACATTTTATAGAATTCCATCATTTAAAATCTTGTCTGTCGGTTTATCTGTTCCTCACCCTCTGTTTATTTCACTATCATCATCATCATCATCATCATAGTCATCATCATCATCATCATAGTCATCATCATCATCATCATAGTCATCATCATCATCGTCATAGTCATCATCATCATCGTCATCATCGTCATCATCAACATCATCATCGTCATCTTTGTCGTCGCGTCGTCATCGTCATCATCATCATCTTCAGTAATCACATCCCTCATTATGAGTATTCTCCATCCTGTTTGTCTCTCCATACTATTTAGTATCTCTCTTCTTCCCTGTTTATCTCACCATCTCTATCTGTCTCTCCGTCTTTCCATCTGTCTTTCCTTGTTGCTGTATGTCTCTCCAACCTTCTATCTGTCTGTTCCAGTACATCTCTCTATCTGTCTCTCTTATAGTCTGTCTGTCTGATCCTGTCTATCTCACTATTTGTTGCTTTGTATTCCCTCTGTTTGACTCTCTATCTGCCCCTGTCTATCTCACTATCCGCCCCTTTGTATCAGTCTGTCTGTCCTCCGATCTATCAGTCTTTCTATCTATCTGTCTGTTTCACTGGCTATCTTGACATCTATCGGTATTTCTGTCTGTCTGTCTTTGCATGACTTGCCTGTAACCTATCCTTCTGTCACTTGAATGTCCATCCATCTGTACCCTGCCTCATGCATAGCCTGCTTACCAATGCTTTCAAAAATTTATAGATCATAACTTCAATTACATATTTACTGTTGAAAATAAAACAGTTACAAAAGTAGCAAATGCAAACTTCTATATGTGTTGTGTTTTATAAACTTCTTATTTCAGACTTGAAGAACGAGAGAGAATAATGCATACTATATAGAATGTTCAACATGTAGATATAAAGTAAACCTTCACTATAAGACCACCTGACCAATTACACTACCTCACAATTAAGAACACCTGTTTTACTTCAATAACCTCAATAATAAGACCATCTCAAAATTAAAAAGATAAGATTTCCACAGTTTTTATTCAGCCTCATCATTTGTGAGATCAATTAAATTAATGTTTTAGGGTTAAATCAATGGTCACTTGGTTGGATCTTATTTTGGGGGTCAATGGTTATTGGAATGTAGTCTTGGTATTGAGGGTTTACTTTATCTACTCTATTATATATCTTAAAATTTGTATTATTTTCTTCATGAACCTATCTCTCTATGGTATAATAATTTGTAAAAAAGAACAACACAGGTAAATTCATATAAGCCATTGCTGATAGAATACTGTCTTAATATAAACTGCTAATAGGGACTTTGGTCTCAAGACTTTGCATCTCTTGCCTTCTTCAATGTCCATGCAAAATTAGGAGATTTTACTTAAATATTAATAACTTGATTCTCTGCTCCATAGCCATTTATACATGTAGCCTGTTTAAATGCAGCCAAAAGTTAATTGGTACCGAAAGTCTTCAATTTTGGAGATACGCAGTTATGGGACATCAGGAGCCTGTTGTTGGAATTACCTCCCATTCAATTAAACATAGAAGGCATGGATTACTTCTCCTAGAAAGTGCTGAGATGCATTATGGGGCATCAGGGGGAGTCTGTTGCCCAACTAAAAGTTCTAGTCTTGGTGGAATTACCTCCCATTCAATTAACCAGAAGTCACTGGATGACCTCCCTTGGAAAGTGCAGAGATGCATTATGGGACATCAGAGGGAGTCTGTTGCCCAACTGAAAGTGCTAGTCTTGTTGGAGTTACCTACCATTTGATTAAACAGAAGTCAATGGATTACTTCCCTTGGAAAGTGCCACAAAGCATTTTTTTTTAAGAAAATGAATTCAAGGCATGGATAATCTCCCTTGGAAAGTGTTGCACTTTTCTTATTGGCTTTCATGGACACCTAGATGATGTATTAATACTGGGGCATATGAAATGTTCCTATTTATAGAACATATACCGAGAGATGGGTTTATATGTTTCATTTGTTTGTTGATATGAACTGTACAATTTACTGTGTTATAGTAGTTTAGATAGTTTGAAATGTCAAGTTCTTAATATGACCTTTGTAACAGGTTTGACTGTACTAGCATTTATGATAATTGTACCGTATTTACCCGAGTATTGTTCACAGCTGTGTATTAGACACAAGTAAAAAAAAGTTTGAGGATTGAGATTCACAGAAAAAATTTGATGCAAAAAGTCCAACTAATGAATATGATTGTTCTTAATGATTTGCCCATCGATCTGGGACTAGGTAAAATGTCTAAAAGCTGAGTAAAGGACCATTGCATACGAAGGACCATTGCATACGAAGTACCATTGCATACAAAGGACCATTGCATACAAAGGACCATTGCATACAAAGGACCATTGCATACAAAGGACCACTGCATACAAAGGACCATTGCATACAAAGGACCATTGCATACAAAGGACCATTGCATACAAAGGACCACTGCATACAAAGGACCACTGCATACAAAGGACCATTGCATACAAAGGACCATTGCATACAAGTTTTGGTTACGATTCTGGGTTGATAATAGAGCAAGCGATACTTGGAAGAATTCAGTAGCCCTATCATTAGAAGAGTTTTGATGAATGTGTCTGAATATGTTGGCTGTAAGGGTCTGGTTACACATATTTTGTACCTTATATAGTAGAATATAAATTACATCTCCACATTTCTTATTATATTTTTCTCCTCAAAATTAGCAAATTAAGTATTCTTTCATGGAATCCAATATCCTAGAGCCTGGTTGATACATTTTTGATGAGGTACAATTCCACCATTTATATACCTCTATGCCGCTATCGTCGGCATGCAACCATCATGTAATACCAAGAATTTCTGTAATTGGATCAAAAACAAAAGCTAGAAAATCTTATTAAGAACATTGTTTGTTGTTGCAAAGTGTTACAAGCGGAACACCATTGAAAGACTTGCAGACGCTTAAAGCTTTAAGATTAACTTAATTTCTTTATTTCATTATTTCATTGACTATTTTGCAATGGAGACTTGTTCTGGGAGATCATTGGTTTGCTAGGAATAGTGTATATTGTAAAAAAGAGAATTCACAGTTTTAACATGCCCGTGGGAAATCAACTTTAGCTTTGATCGTGCTGGTGAGATTTTATGGATACTGATAAAAGTATACATAACGACATGGTTGACAATGTTGTGTAGTTTATAATGTCTATTTTACTGGCTTTAGTAACAATTTTGAAGAATGAAGCAACCGTCTTTATTGCCTAAATGATGTAACTTTTAAGCAACAACTGAAATTGAATTATCTCCTGAGATATCATAGTGTAATGTAAGCGTTGTCATAGTGTAACGCCGAGTGAAATCTGAGCTTAGTCACCCATTGTTGACCATGTTCAAACATAGTTCATATTGCAATGTCACAGTTGACCATGGTCTAACATGATCCATCACTGTCATTCCATGGTTAAACTGGATTTGGACCATGATTGTACATTCTTTTCCCTGGGTCAAGTTTTGTTCATCACTGTCATTCCATGGTTGGACCAGATGTGGACTCTTGATAAGGCATGATTGACCATGGTCAAGACTATGATGGTTAAACTGTGACCATGTTTGAATCACTGGTTTTGGGCTTAATGGCAATGGCCCACACTTGTTTAATAATGCTTATTTTCTAACCATGGCTATTTATATGCAGTCATTCTGTTGAACACGACCAACCAATAGAACTGGCCATAGAACTTTGGTTATGGTTGACCATGGTCCGTATTTTCTTCCATTAATTTTGCATAGTATTAATATGTGATGAACAACATTGGGTCAATTTTATATCTCTGTAATGGTGGTCTATTTAGATTTGATACTTTCTGTAACAGGGGGCACATGATGTATTTATTGATTTACGCTATCTAAGTTTGTACTGTTTTACGACATCTCCAAGTGCTGTTTTATTTCTCATTCAATTTTATTCTCTTATAAAAATAACATTAAACTGTTAACCATGCTTTCCCTTGTATGAAATAGAACTACAGTGGTTTTCTTTTGGTGGTTAAAATGTCACGCAAACTGAAAAAAGTTATATTCTATTTATCTAATGCTTATCTGGCGGCAAAAATGGCACTATTTTAAAATTCAAAAGGACCACTGTGGTTAACAAGCGAATGAAGACATTATTTCATTCATATATTTCTACAATGAATTATGCTGACTAAGTGATAACAATATTTATGCCCCCGTATCAATAGATCGGGAGGCATATAGTGATTCACCTGTCCGTTCGTTCGTTCGTCCGTCCGTCCGGTTAACCCAAATTGACGGTTTCTTCTAGCATCATTATGGCTTGCTACAAAGCTTCCATACTTGCATGGATGTTGTATATGAACACTCTCCACACGCCTGTATCACCTGACCCCATTTTGACCTTCACCTTGACCTAATTTTGGACTTAGACTTATTTATGGACAAGGCTTCCACAGGGGGCATAAGCGTTTATTGAACGCAGTCTTGTTTTTAAAAAGTTTGCATCAAAACATTCACCAACTTGTAGGAAATGGTCTAATTAAGAAAATGAATATGAACATGAAATGTTTCTGTTCTTTAATAAAAGAGTTACAGACATTTTAGTGTCAAGTTTGATGATTTAATTAAAAGTTGTCAAGTTTGATGATTTAATTAAAAGTAGTCCCCTTGGGGGGCGGAGCATATATCTTTGTGACCACCCACTGCAGTGAGTGATACCCAGTGAATGGTATACTGGTAGGATTTATTTCACTTATTGAACTAAGTTTATCAAAGGCTCCCTTAATAGTAACTTGTGTTTTCTAGACTCCTTAAAGAAATGTTGAGATAGCTTATGGCGGATCATATACATATCTCATCAGTTGGCATCAAATAAAAAATGTTATATCAACAAATGTAATGGTATTTGTAATTTGAGATGTTTGTATTTGTGGACAGTGAATCCCTGGACTCCAGCATCTATGAATTCCAGTGATGAAAAGCCATGATTTTGTTCAGATCTTAAATCATACCCATAAATTCATTAGACTCAAGTCTTTGTTCTTATTGATATATTTTATTATTGCTACACATGATAAGTCTTATCTAGAATACTTTCTACTAGTGTAAATCCGTAGAGAAATCTTTGAATGTTGATGTTAGCCTTGGTATGGATGGTTTCATATAAACAGCTAATGACAAGTTTTCTCATCAGTCATATTAAGGCCTTAATTTAAATATTGTTTGTTTTTGCCCCCATCCATATGCCTCATATCATTTAGGGTTGGGTTGGTGGGTAGTAAAAATATTTCTATGTACATTTATTTTTTTACAAAAGAAAAACAACACTAATTTTGTTTGTTTCCCCCCCCCCCAAAAATATTTTCTAGTTGGGGCGATTTTGGTGGGCATATATAGGTACTGGGAGGGGAAACTAACAATGTTTATTGTAAGCCTAATCATATTTGTTTTACCTGCCTATAGTATTATCTGCAATATTTAATTTGTCATACTAAAAATAAAAATATATCCAGCGGTTATTATAAATTAAAATGTGTGGCCTGAAATGCTAAGATAAATAAGATACTTTCTGTGTCCTTTTAAGGTAGACTTAGACAATGATTATTATTTTAAGGTAGGCATAGAGAATAAGTATGATCATATGGTGACCTGAGAGATGCTCTTCACCATCGATGCAAATTTTCGTCTCCAGGGTACTGTTTTATCAAAGCACTTATGGAAATCTTAAACTTACACTCAAAATTAAAGGCATTATACTGCTTTTACTACTACATACTTGGGACTTGTTTGGTTTCGTATGAGTAGATTTCCAAATTATAGTTAATATTACAGATCCATTAACTACAATTTGTAGTTGGTAAAGAATTATCAATAATTTAAATTTAGACGAAGTTTAAGATTTCGGTAAGTGCTTTGATAAAACAATACCCATAGCCCTGCGTCACAATTAATTATCAAAGTTCTCCTAAATTTGTTGTCTTAAGGCTGGTTATAGAGTTTAAACATGTTTTAAGTCTGTCATAGAACTACCAGGAACGTACCAATATCTGTGTGATCAGACGTATTACCCTTATGCTCTTATTATCAAGGCTCAATAACTTCTAATAGTTAAACCCTCATGTATTTCTCGGTACCTTGACATTGGCAAGAAATGGCAATTTCAAAATTATACAATATTTCAGTGAGCCAACAAGCCAAAAATCGTTGCGCAAACATTCATGATGTTGGTGAAACACTTTGAGTGCTGAAAGCGAAGCTGTTGCATCTGCGTCCTTATTTGTATGACATTTAGAACATTTTATCCTCCACCGCACTCTTGTCTTGCGCTATATTGATCATGCACAAGAATCTCATGCCAACTATAGTAGAAACGTACTACTGGAATTATCTTAAAATATCTAGTACTTCAACACCTATCTGCCATCTTATTGCTCTTTATAATGTATTTGTGTTAAACCTTGTCTGAATAAATAGCTCATCAGTTGCTGCTGCGTGTTTTACATACATGTCTCTAATTGAAGAAACTGATTCCTGTAGTTTTCATCACTTTTGGACAGAAAAAAAAAAAATATGTATCCTCCCCATTTTCTTACAAACCCTCTCAACTCTAAATTGAGATTGAAAATAGTGGTTCAATAGCGACACGGACATTAACGACCGAACAGAAAAAAAGAAAGAAACTCTGCTCAACTCTAAATGACATGGGAATAGGTTTAGGTGAAACAAATAATATTTTATGTAAGGTCTGATTTAAAATCAATCATATGTTCAATACTATGTGCCTACCCTCATAATTGAGTTTCTCTATCAATTAACATTGGTTGGTTAAAACATAGGCTGTGCTTTGAATAATAGTGAGTGTAGGAATCAGATTCCGGATGCCTTGTCTGAATGGTGACCTGTCAATAAACATGGTCCTGTCAATAAGCATTTAATGCGTATTAATTGCAAGCGTGCAATATGACTTGGTATTTTGTACAACAGCATGATAGTCAAACTATCAGGATTTTTATCACCCTTTTGTCCGTGGTCCGCCTTTTCTCAGGCACATTGGACAGGCATTCCCTAAATGTTTTCCCAGGCACATTGGACAGGCATTCCCTAAATACATGACAAGATCCTTGGAAGATGATGATGTGATTTAATTCTGAGTCATTTATTTCTGAAGATATTTGCTCTCAAATTGACCTTTATGGAAGCATCAGTTAATAAGTCCCTTGTCATTATACTCTAGGTTATACAAACTTCTTAAGCTCAGCTTATTTCTTCAATATAAGCGAGAAACATTCTGTCAAATTTTGTCTTAAGACATTTTAAGAAAGAAGCTGGTAAAATGTATTTATGTGTCCCGAAGGTATATGTTGTGCATTTACAATACTTTCCTGCACTTACAACTTGTCCCCCAAGTATATCATGGTCTTAAAATACTGGCTTTGTCTCCTTTATGAAGTCCATGTATATTGTCATTCTCTTGTAAAGGTTTAATTCATTCCACTCCAAGAAATTGGTACAAATGAGACCGTGATTTTTGGTTGTTTTCACTGTTTACCGTATTCACCCAAGCAGTCCACACAGCTGTGTATTGGACTCGGGTATAATGTAGGAGAAGCTTATAGCATGAAAAGGAAAAAAAGTCAGACGTAAAGAATTATGATAATGCGACAAAAGAATTATAATGTCTGTTTCCATTTTCCAAACCAAAGACTCTGAGAAAATGTCTATAAAGCTGTATAAAGGCCTCGCATACAACTTCTGGTTACAATTTAGGGTTGATAAAAGTGTGGGCGCTTCTTGGAAGTGTACGGTAGTTTGATATTCCATGAGGCATATAGGAATATGCGTAGTACTATCCTTTTGCTGTAGTTCTTTAATCATCAATATTTGATTAGTTGGCCATTATTTCTGTCCCTTAGGGCATACTGGCAAATAAATCCCCTTGTCAGAAAGTCCGCCAACACTACTATTTTAAGTCATTTTGCACTCGCAGACTCCCAACACTCTACAATCAATGGTGACTAGCCAAAACAAAACATTCCTGTCCATCCATTATATACAGTCCACCCTGTGTTTAAGTCTTCTCCTGAAATGGTTTATTAGCAACCACCTATCTAAAGCAGCCTAAGTTTATTCAAGTTCCATTAGCTGTTCTGTATGATATTCTGCTGTTTTTTCAGTGGAATTTATTATATTTACCAGTTGATGTCACTGGTATACTCTGATATTCCACTGACTGTCTTTTTACTGGCGTACAGGCCTAAACCTGTATTAAACTGTCACCTGCTTAAAGCAGCCACTTGCGGTATAATCCACAACTGGCTGCTTAACACAACTGGGTTATTCCGTATTTCCGAGGGATATGCTGAGGATGCGGGCTATCTATGAGAATATTTTTTCTGGGTGTTATTTTATTTTTCCATTGTTTCCTGTTTTTGACGAGACTATTGTGTTAAACATGATTAAGTATAATTTGATTGTGTCATTCTTACGTTCAGCTTTAATCAATAAACAGTAAAGTTGCTTTGTCCCAAGGGAAGCAAGATGTCTTTAATTGAACTTAAATTGACTAGCTGTCTCTCGTTTTTAATGAAATGAAGCATACTTTAGGATTGGCTACACAAACACTGAGCTTCTCAACTCTGACAGAACATTTTGTAAGTTTTCTATGTCTTGTGATAACTTTGAATCCATTTAAAGGTTCTTACAAGCGCATCTTGCTTGTTCATTTGCAACATAGTTCTATACATGTTAACATCATCTGCGCATTCAGATTTCATATTCTAACGATGTTTCTGCACCCCTTTGTCCTTTGCTCATTCAATTTTCGTATTCAAATGACGTTTCTACACCCTTTTGTCCTTTGTACATTCAATTTTCATATTCAAATAATGTTTCTACACCACTTTGTCCTTTGCACATTCAGTTTTCATATTCAAATGATGTTTCTACATCCCTTTGTCCTTTGAGCATTCAGTTTTCATATTCAAATGATGTTTTTACACCCCTTTGACCGTTGCGCATTCAATTTTCATATTCAAATGACGTTTCTACATCCCTTTGTCCTTTGCGCATTCAGTTTTCATATTCAAATGATGTTTCTACACCCCTTTGTCCTGCGGGCATTCAGTTTTCATATTCAAATGATGTTTCTACACCCCTTTGTCCTTTGAGCATTCAGTTTTCATATTCAAATGATGTTTCTACACCCCTTTGTCCTTTGAGCATTCAGTTTTCATATTCAAATGATGTTTCTACACCCCTTTGTCCTTTGAGCATTCAGTTTTCATATTCAAATGACGTTTCTACATCCCTTTGTCCTTTGAGCATTCAGTTTTCATATTCAAATGACGTTTCTACATCCCTTTGTCCTTTGAGCATTCAGTTTTCATATTCAAATGACGTTTCTACATCCCTTTGTTCTTTGAGCATTCAGTTTTCATATTCAAATGATGTTTCTACACCCCTTTGTCCTGCGGGCATTCAGTTTTCATATTCAAATGATGTTTCTACACCCCTTTGTCCTGCGGGCATTCAGTTTTCATAGTCAAATGATGTTTCTGCACCCCTTTGTCCTGCGGGCATTCAGTTTTCATATTCTAATGATGTTTCTACACCGGTTTGTCCTCGGTGCATTCAATTTTCATAAGGAAACAATAATTAGTTCCCCTGTATTAACTGCCTGGTAGCAAAGGCAACTCACCCTTAAATAAAATGGCGGAGTAGCGATTGTCTGATCAATCATTCAACCTTATTTTATTGAAGTATTATTTCGAAGTTAACCCCAATTCCCATATTCCAAAGCTCCAAGAAAAAGGCCTGACAGACAATTTTTCTTAATAGTACAACTGTCCCTTGACAGTAAGTGATATCTTTCACTTTTCCAACCATCTTGAATAAGCCTAGCTGTAATAATACATTTAAATTTTCACTGGCAATGTAACTTGGACGTATAACAATGTAATTTAACGTTAATTTTATGTCTTATTGCTTGAACTTAAACCACTTGTAAAGTACAGATATTGTACTGTATACATATATAGCCAGTCATTTGTATATTTAAGTTGCTTTTTTGTAGCCCTTCTTGAATTTCACAGACCAGCTGGTATAACACAATTCTTCAATGTAAACAGTCACTGCACTAGGCTTATATTGCCAGTTTTTGGCAAACATTACCATATCCATCCAGCTGGCGGAATTTTAAGTATGCTGTATTGTTACTTGAAACTTCTGGGTAAATATGTTTGAGAGTTTTTTTTGTTAGAAAACAAAGGAAAAGTAAACAAAATAGAAAACAATGGAAAAGTAAACAAAATACGCATTTGCTTGCAGCTTGCATAATTTTGTGAGTTGTATTTGAGCGCTGGTAAAAGTATGTAATAACAACAAATATAGAAAGTTCAATGAGAAATGTCTCATATTTGGAGTGCAGAAACTTTTTGCTTGCTACAGCTTGCTATATGGCATCTTTTCAAGGAGCCTAACTGCAATTTAATGCTTGACAATAATATTTTGTCATTTCAATGGTGGTGTTGCTTTCATCTGTGCGCTGTGGTCCAGCAATACGGGTTCCATTCTCAGTTGCAACAGGTCATACCCTTCCTGGGAAATTAGAAGACAAAATATCGATTTTCCTCCCCATGTGTAGAATTTGCATGTTCCTTGTGGAATGGTAATACAGTCCTAAGAAAACTGATTGGATGAATCTGCTGCAGTATGTAACTGAAATATGTTGGGAAACAGCATTACGCCCAAATACTGTAAACCAATTTACTATCGCCAATACGCGTTTTGGTGATTGTCGGCATATTCGCAAGTACAAAATTTCGTGTTTTTAAGTTTCCTGCAATGTCCATAATAATGTTTTTAAAACTTTCATGGTGACTAAATTTCACGGCAACTTAATTTCGCGAAATTCTAAATCTCGTGAACTCTGCAAAATTAAATTGCCCGAAATTATTTCTAGGTTTACAGTAAACAAACTGTTCTCGCTATTATATTCCAAACAGGGTCAATAACCTGTGATTGTAATTGTGTCAATTGTCAATGGGACATTATATTAACAGTCAATCCAACCCCTTCTTGTGTCCGCTCAGTTACTCTTACTCTGTTTGAACAATTCTGTTGTCAAAAATCCGTTTGCAGTGCATTTCATCCGCACATTGTTCGAGTCCGGGCATTCGACCGTGTTTAATTCTTCAAAATTTATGATGTCTAATTTCTTCTATTCTGTTCAAACACACCAATTAAGTTTGCTTGTAGCAATTTGTTATGCTAGAAATGTGAACCTTTCTTCTGTCCCATATTCCGGTAACACATGGCAACAGGTTTTTGTTCTTTATAGGCTGCGTCTGCTTCCCATAGTTGTTGGTTTTTGCTACCTGCAGCTCCGAATAATCTAAAATCATTACCAAAGTTTCTCTATTTAGAGCTTTTTCTTAATTATCAGTTTAATGATTGTTTGAATTGTTGGGAAGTTTCAATGCAGAGACTTTCACTAATAAGCTGGAAAATGCTTGATTTTGTATCTTAACTTAAAGCAGTCTGGTCGTAAATAATTAAGAAAATGTAAATACTTTATTTTGTATCTTAACTTAAAGCAGTCTGGTCGTAAATAATTAAGAAAATGGAAATGCTTGATTTTGTATCTTAACTTAAAGCAGTCTGGTCATAAATAATTAAGAAAATGGAAATGCTTGATTTTGTATCTTAACTTAAAGCAGTCTGGTCGTTAATAATTAGGAAAATAAGCAAGTTTTCTTTGGCCTTCGTTTTTAAAGAGTCATGGTCTCGAATTGGTACAAATACAAAGTATACTGTTTATGCAATTCAAATGGTCTAGACAACCATAAAGAACATCCATATAGGAATGGGAAGTTGTGGTTACTGTACGTCGCCCATATTATTTGCAGCGCTTTTATCAAAATAACAAATCCACAAAGTTTTGGCCTCGCGAAAATAAAATATTTTACAATAGAACTTTATACAATCTTTTTGAAAGCAAATATTTTATTACTCAGTGTATCTAATATGCTGCTTTTAAGTGCAAGTAATTTAAAAAATGAAAGACCTCATAACTTTCAATGGGATAATATAATGAATAATTCTATATCGTGCAAAGTCTCTGGTCTCTCGATAAACAATCAATGAATTAGTAACGTCTCTTATACAATGTGGTGTTCAATGTTATCATACGCTGTTGTTATATATCTATTATCCTAACCATATTCCAATTATCACTTATAATACTTGGCCTTACACATTTATGTTCATTGACACTGAAGATTATGATTGTGATCTTGAAAATTGAAGATCAAACCCAATGCCGGGATCATCAGGTGCTTGTTCATCGATTCTATTATATAAGAAACTTTTACGATTATATGATGTGATTTTTCCTGCCTTCGGGTTTCTGATTTTATTATGACAATGTAAGAACATTCACTTTATCTGTGACATCATTTACTTTTAGTCCAAAGGATAAATTCTACCTTTGGTTTCCTGATTAAGTTGCCTCCCTTGAGTTCTGTAACACCATTTGCTCTTGGTGCAAAGGATGAATACTACTTTCGGGTTTCAGATTTAGTTGCCTCGCTTGAATTCTGAAACACCTAAAGGATAAATTCTACCTTTGGTTTCCTGATTAAGTTGCCTCCCTTGAGTTCTGTAACACCATTTGCTCTTGGTGCAAAGGATGAATACAACTTTCGGGTTTCAGATTTAGTTGCCTCCCTTGAATTCTGTAACACCATTTGCTTTTGTCTCCCTTGAGTTCTGTCACACCATTTGCTTTTGGTGCAAAGGATGACTACTACTTATGGGTTTGGGATTTAGTTGCCTCCCTTGAATTCTGCAACAACATTTGCTTTTGATGCAAAGGATAAATTCTACCTTTGGTTTCCTCATTAAGTTGCCTCCCTTGAGTTCTGTAACACATTTTGCTCTTGGTGCAAAGGATGAATACTACTTTGGGTTTCTGATTTAGTTGCCTCCCTTGAATTCTGCAACACCATTTGCTTTTGGTGCAAGGGATAAATTCCACCTTTGGTTTCCTCATTTAGTTGCCTCCCTTGAGTTCGGTAACACCATTTGTTTTTGGTGCTAACAATCAACGAGATTGTGATTGAATGTGTTTTTTTATGTTGTGTATTCTTCCACCATGGGTAATACTGCATAAAGTTTGAGTAATTATTTAAATGAATTTCACACGACAATTTTTCTGAACTTGCAAAAGATTAACGGTACCGCACCTCGTAAGAGAATATTCGCTTGAAGGAACGACAGCACTTCATTAATATTCCTGTAACTACATTAAGACTTGAATCCGAACATTGAAATGTATATTGCAAAAACATAAAACTTGCCTTACTCATGTTGCCATGGAAACTAGAAACTTCTAATGTTGCCCAAGTAGTTTTGATTTCTGTGGTTTAATCCTGTATTTAGAATGAGACTTCCATACTTGGGGGATCAGCTTGCTAGTGTATAGGTGTCGTGTGAAAATGGAATTTTCAAACTTTATTCTTTCGACTCAGAAGAAATTTGTGTGACATTTTGTCTGCTATTGTTTTACTGATAGTGCGTTATTTAAAGCCTCAGGCCACATGTGGTTCCAAATAAAATTTTACAAATTTCTTAACCTTGAATTGAATCTGTTAATGGGAATCTAAGTGGAACTTGATGGTTTCCTGTTTTCTCCTTATTGAGTAATGAGCATTTTTTTTAGGCTGCATTTCTTTTATATTTTTGTAGAGTTTTTAGTAAGCATGACTTCTGTATTTTTTCTCACACCATGACTTGTGACATGTCAAATATTCGAAATTGCAAGACTTATTGAGTATTAAAATAGTTATAAACTTCTACATCAAAAAGTGTTGGACTGCCATTCTTAGTTTAATTGTTTCCATCATGTTTCCACCATGTTAAATATCCACCCCATTTTCAACAACTTTCATGGCTGCTTTCATGGCTGCTTAGTAACCTGCACCTTACCCAGTTTTCTTGGAATTAAATGTCAACTCAAGAGTGCTAACATGTCTTTCTGCAAGCAACTGACATTGTCTCAACATGCGTCGTTAAGGTCACATAACCATAAGCCAAGTTGTCACATGTGCAAATAACACGTAATATTCATACTTAAGAGGTGCTGTCGTTCAACGGATATTGTTGTAAGATGTTCATAATATGGTTATACACTCTCACCCAGAGCTCCGTTAATAGTTATTCTCCGTATTTACTGGCGTCTTCTATCAATTCCTCCAAGAAGTTTATAGTGTCAGCCTGGCATCGACCAGAAACATTTCGACACTTCTAGTGACTGTCTGTTTTTGGTATGATTCACTTTTAAAGTCAATGATAATGTTAGAATCTCCCTATCTCCAGACTTTTAGACCAATATCTATCAATACCAATCTGGCAAAGTGATTGTCCAGTGACATGAATCATTGAGATCGCTATTCCAGCATTCCACACATTGTGGCCAATCCGTTTTAGTCTTTACTGTTAGGTCTGTAATATTAATCCCCATTTTTCCCCATTTTCAGACAGCGAGTCTCTTTATTTTCGAGGATTTTTTTCCAGTGTCTTTTTTACGATTGTTTATCCTCAGCATGTGAAGTTGTGCACTTTATAGTTTTTGCTGGACTGCATGGCCTGGCTTCTAGTGCAAGAGGTCTCGGTCCTCTTTTAGGCCGCAACGTACCAAAGTTGTTAGAAATGGTACAGGTGTATCTCCCTCATTTGGCGCTCAGCATAGCTAGTTTCTGGTGACTGTTGTTTGGCCAGGCCCCGATCTCCGGAAGCATCTCAAGTAGAAATCTCAACTCAAATTGAGATTTTGCTCAAGTCAAGAGTATAAATTTGAGATTATTCTAATGTTAGTGCTCAAATGTTTTACTGTAATAAACTCAGAACAATGTATCTGTTTTGTGGTGCCAACTTTGAGTCTGGCCTCCCATGGAAATTATCTCAAAGACACATGACAGTATTTGAGAATAATCTCGACTTAGATTGAGATGCTTCGGGAGATCGGGGCCTGGTATCTGGATAATGCCTCCGTATGACTGAACTAATGTTGACCAATTGGGAACTGTTTTATCAAGCACTTACGGAAATCGTATACTTATGATCAAATTTAAAATCTTTATAATTCTCAGTGTAGCAATACCACGTGGTTTTTGACTACAGTTCCAAGTATAAATTTGTAAACATTGGAACACAAATGTAGCCATAAGTATTTTATTTCTTCATCGATTTCTATGAAATCTACGCCACGCTAAGGGGAACATTATTTTCTTTCCATGAAATATATAATCTTTTTCAGCAGATGTGCCGTTTTGTCCATTACCCTGTGAAACCGTGAAACGTTCAGGTTTCACAGGGTAATGGAAAAATCGGTAAAGTTGCTGAAAAAGATCTTATATTTCATGGGAAGCAAATAATTCCCCCCTTAGCGTGGCGTATATTTAATAGAAATCGATGAAGAAATAAAATACTTATGGCTATTTTATTTTCCAATGTTTACAAATTTCTTCTTGTAACTGTAGCCAAAAGTCACGTGGTATTGCTACACTGATTCTTTAACGACTACAAATTGTGGTAGATTGATCTGCAATATATTCAGTTAATGAACTCCAACAAATCATATCAGTCCCATATTTGTAGTTGTTAAAACAATATCATGAATATAAATTTGATCATAAGTTTAAGATTTTCGTAAGTGCTTTGATATGACAGTACCTTGGTCAGTAATCAAACAACATTTTGACAATTGCTTAAAAAGTTAGTGTTGGTAAGCATAGTTTGAGCTGAGTTATGGTTCTTGTCACAAGGCCTGGCTCAAACTTTGGTCCAGCACCTTGTTGAACCTTTGCTACTGAATTCACTAGGATTAATTATAATCTTTTGCTCAATTAATTAAATAAATTGCAATTCAATTTAGCTTTCAGACAAAAAACGTTTTGTCATATAAAACATTTTTGTTGTTTTAGAAATTTAATTCTTTATGGGAATTTCTGTCTATGTTGAACTGGTTATTGTTTATGTTGTTGTCAATCTTGGTTTGTTATTCTGGTAATACGATGAGGCCAACTTTAATGGCAATCAGTGGTTAACATGGAAAAGGTTGACCCAATTTGGCTTCTCCAAGTAGTGTTTGTCATATGAACATTATCTAATCTAATCCGGCAATAGATTAACCTTACCCCTTTTCAATGTCTTGTCTATCAATTCCAGACACCGCTTCAATGGGTACCACCTGGACCAGACGTACAATTTTATTATCACTTACTGTTTTAAATATATATTTTTTACACCATTTTGGTAAATTACAAGAAACGATTAAGACAGGAATTTAAGTCAAGATGTTGGTAATTAAAGCTCATTAAAAAGGCCTGCACTTTCATCAAGCCAGAATCGCAATCTTTGATTGATTGTCTCCAATCTGGCCAATCAGAAACACGTACAGCCATTTTGATGATTTTTTGCATCTGACCTTTTCTTTGATTTTTTTCCAATTTTTTACCTGTGTCCAAATGACTGTGAGCTGCATGCAGTTCTTTGGCGAATAAGGTACCACGGAATCTGACATTTTTATCTTTAGTGTTTTGCTTGAAGTTTGAAATGGAATGAATGTATTGCAGTTTGTGTAATTTATTCATACATCAATTAGATAGTTTGCTTAACTTTCCCAGATCTTCAAGAAAATCATTTATGTGATAAAGAACCTGTTATCAATATTTATGGAGTGAAATTGTAGTGTTCTTTATGAAAAAAAGAAGCATGCAAGGACAGTAATTGCATAGAGCAGACACGGAAATTTTTTAAGACAACAGCTTTTAATTGAAACGACGCAATGATCTTTAAAGTTTCACATGAAATCATTCAGTTATTGTTGTTTAAATATGTCACATTGTCCCAATGGGTTGCCAGAATTTATTGTTGTTTTATCAAATATAACATAAATAACTCTACGCCTCCATACAAATATATATATACATGTGCAATGTCAATGTCAAGGATTGATTTATGTTCAAGCTTGGAAAATATAAGAATCTGAATACTTTTACACTAAAAACAAAATTTCCTTGCTTTAATTAGTAGTCCTCACCTGATATATTATTTCCTGAATCAAGTGGGTGTTACTTTTTGAATCCGCCTTAATAGCCTGTACAGATCTGCCTATAAGAGTTATTGCCCTTGCTTCATTTGTAAAATATAAACTGTATCGATATTGGCATGTAAGAGTTATTGCCCCTGTTATAGAAGTTGCATCACGTGTAATATCATTATCTTGACTTTATGAGTTATGACCCTTGCATTATATGAATCTATGAGTTATGACCCTTGCATTATATGAATCTATGAGTTATGACCCTTGCATTATATGAATCTATGAGTTATGACCCTTGCATTATATGAATCTATGAGTTATGACCCTTGCATTATATGAATCTATGAGTTATGACCCTTGCATTATATGAATCTATGAGTTATGACCCTTGCATTATATGAATCTATGAGTTATGACCCTTGCATCATATGAATCTATGAGTTATGACCCTTGCATTATATGAATCTATGAGTTATGACCCTTGCATTATATGAATCTATGAGTTATGACCCTTGCATTATATGAATCTATGAGGTATGACCCTTGCATTATGTAAATTGTTATGGATCTTGCATTATTGACCCTTGATTATTTAAATATATGAGTACTGGCCCTTGCATTATATGAATGTAAATACTTATGGCTTTTGCATCATGTAAATTTATGGGTACTGGCCCTTGCATTATGTAAATTTATGAGAAGTGGCCCTTGCATTATGTAAATTTATAAGTACTGGCCTTTGCATTGTGTTAATTTAGGAGTTATTGCCCTTGCATTTATTAAATGTAACATATTATATGCATAGTGTCAGGATTATCTTACTATATTGATTCCATTGACTAATGTCTACACTTCTTTCACACAGACTTTCATACAATGGTTGTTTTCACTTACATTTGTTTGCCGATTCTAAGCACTTTCCAAGTACACAGATCTTTTGTGATATTACAGTTTCCATGTAAACACTAGATTGCTGTCTAGACCCCTAATGGACCATTAGTTTTCAAGGAAAACTTAAGAAGCAAGATATATTATAGTTTTTGCTTTCTCAGGACATATTCAGTTTGATCTGGTTTATGAATCATTTCTATTATTGTAAGGTTGCTGTTGTAACTGTTTCTTTTACATGGTAGTAATCCGAACACACTTTTTCTCAGTTCCGTCAGAGAATTGTTCTGTTTTCATATGGATCTGACGGAACTGAAAACCGATTTAACATTCGGATGGAACTCCGATGTCATGTATCCTGAGTTCCGTCATAGCTTTACATCAGTTTTCAGTTCCGTCAGAGGTGTATGAAAACAAAATATGGTATAATTACGCAGATACACCACTTCTTAGTTCCGTCGGTATATACCCCTGATACACCACTTCTTAGTTCCGTCGGTATATACCCCTGATACACCACTTCTTAGTTCCGTCGGTATATACCCCTGATACACCACTTCTTAGTTCCGTCGGTATATACCCCTGATACACCACTTCTTAGTTCCGTCGGTATATACCCCTGATACACCACTTCTTAGTTCCGTCGGTATATACCCCTGATACACAACTTCTTAGTTCTGTCGGTATATACCCCTGATACACCACTTCTTTGTTCTTGAAGAGAAGTTTTCTATCCTTTGCTCAGGTTTTACAAGTAATTTCTCTGAATTATTGTAAGGCTGCTTTAATATCTGTTTAAATTTAACTAAATCTCTTGTTATCACTATAGTACAGCCTGGTTTGTATGAACGGTAAACCATGGTTGCTCTACCTCGTTAATTTGGAAAACGTTTAACAGACCAGCAAACAGTATTATGAATGAACTTTTTGACAATTAAGGTCCATGGAAATATACCTTTAAAGGAACATCCCATAGTTTTTTCTCAATATTTTATGAATCCACATAAGTTTACATTTTATGCACTTATTTATATAAAGTTCTGAGTTAGTGGTTGAAAAATCATGCACCAATTTTATGTTTCATTACTGATTTTGTTTTTATTCCCAATATGGTAACCTAGCAACTGATTTTTAATGTATTTTCACACCCTTTTAACACAACCTTCAGATTACTATTACATGAGAATGACATTAAACGATGTCATACTAGTTTGCCAGGAAATATGTCACTTCTGATTTTAAGGCTATTTTAATGTTCCTAGTTCGCCATTACTTCATTAAAATACATTAAAGATCTGTTCAGACTCATTAAAATTCATTATAGAATCTGGATGTAAACCTGTCATGTTCCAGAGTGTGGCAGACATGTTAAAAGCTTCCATACCAAGCATCATGCAGCATTTTCCTCTTTCGTCATTTTATTCCAATGTCTCTCTCAGTAAGTACGGCATCTTGGGGGATTAAGGCAAGATTTCAGTATAGCTGTGACGAAGACTCTAGTATGCAAATGAGATGTAAATTTAACATCTTTGTTTTCTGTGCGTCCGATTCTATCTCTAGATAATGGATTCCAATTTCGGATATTTACCATTCCGTTGATACATGTTGCTACAGAGATACATGACACACCACACACACCACACTCACGTATTGCCGCTACTGTCGAAGAAAAGGCTTCAGATTTGTTTATGCATGATGTTTGTATGCTGACTTTGATTTACATACTTAAAGCTTGTATGTGATCGTTTTGTGTGAAACTGGTAGATGGCGAATGTGTTTTAAGTTTGGTTTGCTAGAATAAGGTAGTCTGATTAGTCACCTACGTGAAAGAAATATGTTGTGCTCTTGTAAAATGTATGGTTTTGGTGTAAGTTTGGATACAGGTTTCTGTCTCGGATGTTTTCAATTTACTATACCTGTCAGGTCTGCATTTGCACCCCATCAAGACATTAAGAATTCAGCTATGCATAGAAGCACTATAGTATTTTAAGTTTTGTTTTGGCCTGGCAATTTTAAAGGGTATCCCATATGGTTACATACTTAACAGGAAGCCCCCTCCACTTTGTTACAGATTTGAAAGGGAAGCCCCCTTCAATTTGTTATATATTTGAAAGGGAAGCCCCCATATTTGTTTTATTTAAGTTAAACCCATCCATCCATGA
This sequence comes from Spisula solida, assembly GCA_947247005.1. Classification (NCBI taxonomy): domain Eukaryota; kingdom Metazoa; phylum Mollusca; class Bivalvia; order Venerida; family Mactridae; genus Spisula; species Spisula solida. The sequence continues at coordinate 41,380,471 of OX365948.1, read as the reverse complement.
CAGTTATTTAAAAGCATACCCCCCACAACTAATACTGATTAAACACCAAAAAAATACTGTTTAAACAGTGTGTGCTGTCACATAATTAACTTGCACACTTTTGTTCATACTATATAATAATGTATTATATAACACAGATAATGTTACTTACAGGCTAAGCACAGGAAGAGAGAGTGTGTATGTCATTTTTACGGAAGTTGATAACTATATAGAATTATAGTACAAACCATCTCTCTGAGAAGAGGATTGTGCTTTGTAAATGGTTTTGATATTGATCAACTGTCAACAGTTACCCAAACGCTCCTCCCCACTCTTCCTTGCTTTGTCTCCGGCAAAATGACTTACATATAAGTCATCTACTGTGACAACTCACTTAGTATAATAGCCAGTTTCCAAGATGAAGACAGTCAATATGAATTTACTGCAAATGTTATAATTTACTGATTCTGAAGTTTGCGGTAAACATTCCGCGATGTCGTATAATCTCCCAACATATTCAATAGTAGAGTCTCTTACATCAGTATTATATTATTCAATTCGCAGGTGCTGTGGTGCTATGTATGAGTTAACATCAGTTTATTTGTTCAAATCTCAGGTGCAATGCTGCTTCTGGTCATGAACATTCAGTGTTGTCATAAAACCACTTCAATAAATAGAGTATGGTACAAACCTCTCAACGTATTCAATAAATAGAGCATCGTGTACAAACCTCAATACATTCAATAAATAGAGCATCTTGTACAAACCTCTCAACATATTTAATAAATAGAGCATGGTACAAACCTTAACATATTCAATAAATAGAGCATGGTACAAACCTCTTAACATATTCAATAAATAGAGCATGGTACAAACCTCTCAACATATTCAATAAATAGAGCATCGTGTACAAACCTCTCAACATATTCAATAAATAGAGCATCGTGTACAAACCTCTCAACATATTCAATAAATAGAGCATGGTACAAACCTCTCAACGTATTCAATAAATAGAGCATGGTACAAACCTCTCAACATATTCAATAAATAGAGCATCGTGTACAAACCTCTCAACATATTCAATAAATAGAGCATCTTGTACAAACCTCTCAACATATTCAATAAATAGAGCATCGTACAAACCTCTCAACATATTCAATAAATAGAGCATGGTACAAACCTCTCAACGTATTCAATAAATAGAGCATGGTACAAACCTCTCAACGTATTCAATAAATAGAGCATCGTACAAACCTCTCAACATATTCAATAAATAGAGCATGGTACAAACCTCTCAACATATTCAATAAATAGAGCATCGTGTACAAACCTCTCAACATATTCAATAAATAGAGCATCGTGTACAAACCTCTCAACATATTCAATAAATAGAGCATGGTACAAACCTCTCAACATATTCAATAAATAGAGCATGGTACAAACCTCTCAACATATTTAATAAATAGAGCATGGTACAAACCTCTCAACATATTCAGTAATTACAGCATCCTACACAAGTGTTTTTAAAACCTCAGGTGCAATATTGTTGCTATCATTAATGAACATTAAATATAGTATGATCATGACACTTTGCTCATTAGCCACCCTCATGTTACTTTGATGTTTTGCATCTTTGACTTATTTTAGGTACGAAATTGATCGTTAAGTATTGTCTCTTCCTTTTAAATTATATCTTAACACATAAACGATGCCATTGTTTGATCATTGAGTACAGGAATGTCCTTTTGAATAATTAAACCAAACTTGATTGAAATGTCAGCGAAGCTATATATTTTTATTGACCTGTTGTAATAGTCAGTTTGCGTTACAACTTAGACATGGTGTTGTCACAATTACTGCCTTAGCTGGTAACTATTATCCAGCAAAATTGCAAAAAAATCTATGAAAATTTATTCACAGCAATTTACATAGTGTATCAGATGTCATGATTTTATGTGTGTCTGCATTTTAATTAATGTAATATTCTGTTTATTGTTTGAGTACAAACGATTCTTAACTGTTCTATACATGCCAACATGGTTAACCTGTTTGTTATAACATTCCATAATCCACAGCTAGTATTTAGACGGCTAAACACATGACTGTATATATAGTAATAATGTGTCAGCTAGCTAAGGGAATTAGGCGACCATAGCCAGTATTTGGGAAACCTTGTCAAAGTAAACAGGACAGTGTATGTCATTTAACATTGAGTAGCATTTAGGAGCAATGTATGTCCACAGCCAAGCATTTGGAGCAATGTATGTCCACAGCCATGCATTTGGGGCAACTATGTATGTCATGTTCTACAACCAAGCATTTGTGGGTAATATATGCCATGTCAACAGCAAATCCTTTGAGGCAATGTATGTCAGGTACCTCAGCCAACCATTTGGGGCAATGGTAATGTGTATCTCCAGTTCTACGAGATCTGTCTCACACCGTAGGCAATAGTAATTATTAGTATCATAGTTGAGCATTTTGGGCAATATATGCCATGTTCCACGGCCAAGCATTTGGGACAATGTATGCCATGTTCCACGGCCAAGCATTTGGGACAATGTATGCCATGTTCCAGGGCCAAGCATTTTGGGCAATGTATGTCTGGTATCACAGCCAATACGTTGGGGCAATGTATGTCTGGTATCACAGCCAATACGTTGGGGCAATGTATGTCAGGTACCACAGCCTATAATTTGGGACTATGGTTATGTGTATCTCCAGTTCTACAAGATCTGTCCCACATCGTAGGAAGTAGTATGTACCCCAGCTGAGCATTTAGGGTAATGTATGCCATGTTCCAAAACCAAGGAATTTGTGCAATGTATGCCATGCTCCACATCCAAGCATTTGGTGGAATGTACATCCACAGCCAAGCATTCAGAGGCAATGTATGCTATGTTCAACATCCAAGCATTTGGGCAATGTACATCCACAGCTAAGCATTTGGTGCAATGTACATCCACAGCCAAGCATTCAGAGGCAATGTATGCTATGTTCAACAACCAAGCATTTGGGCAATGTACATCCACAGCTAAGCATTTGGTGCAATGTACATCCACAGCCAAGCATTTGGGGCAATGTATGTCAGGTACCAGAGCCATTTGAAGCAATGTGATTGATGGATACATTTGACACTGATGCACAAAATAAGCACCGACTGTGGAATTCTCTCCATGTTCTGTAACACTCTCAATTAAAGAGTTGCTAATCTATCAAAGTAAGAATTAAAGTCATTCTTGACTAAATGATCGTAGCTGTAACATTAGGACATGGCCTGTCTCATTGTACACTTCACAGTTGATGGTGAAGTTGCAGCTTGTTGTCATGCTTACACTTGGTTGTCTCAAAGCAGTAAAAATGTTGTAGAATCAAATTAAAGCCTCTCACTCACCCTCTCTACAATAAACCAGCTTACAAAATTTCAAGAAAAAGTTGTTCATTTCACTTTTACTGAAAGATGACCTATAGTCAAGGACTTAAGGTGACATGAAATGAAGTGCATAAAAGTAATCTTTTCTGGTAAGTGATACATATCCTAACAAGAAAATGAATTAATGCGAGCATGCATGCTGCATATATAATTTGTTGATGAATTTAAGCAGTCTGTTTTACATACAATAGTGATCTATTTCCTTGGCTTTACGTTTAACCTGCCATCAGTTAGCTTTGTTTAGCTGAGTGGAATGTAATACATTATGTTCTGGGAAGAGTTGCTCTGACTCAGGAGCTGATGGGAATGGCTTATCATATGTTTTTAAGGACAATTAGTGACAAACATCAAAGAGTGTACCAGTTTAACCTTCCAAGAACAGATTCACCTGTTTAATGGTGTGTTACCTTCTAATTGCGGCTGTCACAACATTATTTTGTTGCATGATTGCGTAATTATGAAGCACTAGGATTCGTTCAGTTCTGTTCTGGTGCTTCTCTTGTAGACCTTTGTGCTCCGTCACTGGAAGTCTGCATGGTAGACATGTGGGAATGTGGGAAAGGATAAATGCCATCACTGGGTGATATCTGTAAAGTAAACTGGCAGTGTAAAGCACATATAGAGGGACAGTACGCTGATCAAAGGTAATATGTCTCGTGAGTCATTGCAGTTCTACCTACAATCAATATTTGAAGTGGTAATAAGACTGTAGCGGCATGTTTCAGTAAACACGATCATCCACTATATTGCTAACCTACAGGCAAATGTTTGTCAACTTCCTGATTAGATTGACATATGGCATGAGCGCTTCTACTTACTCGGCGATTTTAACAAATCGTCAATGGTGACATTTTGTCCATTTTTTCTGAGATTTTTTGGGTATTTAATAATTCACATTGTACGCTTTTGAATGAGCTTTCAGCAGTTTAATTTTCCTCTAAATCGAGTGGACGTTGACTGTTAAATCCCAGAATGTGACATACCAATGTCATTGAAAATTGGTTCTTCTTATACAATTAGCTCCTAGGGCAAGTTCTAGGCCTGCTGGGTTTAAAGATGATGTGATTTAAGCTTGGCTTTTTTCGCAACATACTTAAAATCCGATGGTCATTTTGTTAAACCAAAAATAAAAAAGATAAAAAATTCCTTTTAATAATTTCTCGTTTCCATTTTATGTGTACTGGTAATCAATTTGTTCAATTCATGTATGTGATAATTTATTTAATGCTTATCAGCAAGGTAGAAATACCTTATTTAAATTTTGATCTTTATTTTCTAATTTTGCTTCAATGAACACAACAATGAAAGTGGTGTTTATTTATAATATTCACATTCCAGAATTTTTTAGCCTAAGTTCAGTCAGTTCTATGCTTTTCATTTCATTGTTAAAAGATATTCATCGCTCAAGTAAATCCATAATGCATGGAATTATGAGTTGACTTTTATGTTTTTATGTCACAAGTAATAACGACATTGCCTTATAGCTGAATTAACCTTAGTGACATCATATTTCAGAAGGAAATTAGGAGATATTAACTCCCAGAGGTGTTACTTTATTTTATTATTCATTAAAAGGGCCAGGTAGTTCCCCATTACAATTTCTTAATGCATGCTGAATGAAGTCACATCATCACAGCACTGGAGTGGTTAACATGGCCATGGTTCGGAATCAAAGAGGAGGAACGTCTTTGGTGCCGCCACAACATTAATTTAATATTCTGTGGAATGAACATAAAAATATGTAATATGTCTTTGTTCTCGGCTTTCTGTTGTCTAATCATGATAAGTCATCTATATGTGATAGTAATTACAATGTACTTGATTTCAATTGTTTTGTTTACATCACATTTTACCCGGTTTTCAAGTATTTTTTGCCACGTATGCCATGCTATACCACTAAACAAAGATAAATGTCAACAAAAACACGTGTAGAAATTAATTATATAGTATATTTAACGTTTCGGCATTTTGCCTTCATCAGGAAATACACAGAAATCTTTTTTTTTCTTTTTTTTATGCTATACCACTGACATGCATTTAACCTCACTGCCTTCGTGGACTTAGTTATTAACTAATATAGTGCTAATAAGTTGCACATTCCAAAGCAGCTGGAAAATTCTCCAGTTGAGGAAGATGATGCTGATGGTAGCTTATTGAAATAGAAAACCTCAACATGCCCAACCTTGAAGAATGGAGCCTGGGTTACACCAAATCTGATTAATACCAAACCAGGATCAATGCCAAACCAGGATCAATGCAAAAACCTGGGAATATGCCAAACAAGGGATATTGTCGGCCACGTTTGGAACCTAGGGCAAAAAAATCTTATCAAGAACTTGCCATAAATATTACAAATACTGACATGTAATGATATTTTATAACGGGAAATAAAATTACCAAAAGCCACATTACAAATCTTTTGTGGTGTTAATCATTTAATTTTCAGTGAATTTTATCTTTGAAGTTGGCATTCTTTTATTTGGTCTTTGAAAAAAAAAGGATCTTACTTATAATGTATTGTGACACCATGACGTTTGTGTTAAAATGGAGTGTTTCCAGGGTCAAGATTTGGCATCCTTCGTTGAATGTTCATGTGATGATTGTGTAACTTGACCGAGTTGGGTCTTGATTTGACTACCAAGACATCGTTGAATATTTACCTTGTGATTGCATTTCCGCATTATCCTGCAATAAACATGCACTTTTAAAGGTCCATTATTGTCAACCATTACATCTTTATTATTTATAGTTTCCTGTTGTGGATTTAAAGTGTTCATAACAATGTTACAGCACTGTTTGCTGGTGGGATACATTTCCTTAATGGTCTCTTCACACATCACCAATCGGCAACTCTTTATTTGTGCCGAGAATTTTTTCTTATCCAGGCAACTGTTCTTTTTGTGTATGTTGTGCTTCACAGTGTTTCTGTTGAGTGCTGCCTTGTGTTCACTGTCCGATTTATAGAGGATCTTGCATGAGTGCTCATTACATACGAGTTTTATTAAATGAGTGGACAAAATGATATGACACGAGGCTTTGCCGAGTGTCATATTGTTTTTGTCAACGAGTTTAATAAAACTCGTATGTAATGAGCACGAATGTAAGATTCTGTTTATCACATAACCTGAGAAACGCTCATTATTGATCAAAAGGATGATGTACACTGTATAAGTTTCAGCCCAAATTCAGCGGTACAATGAGTGCGACGTCATGGCAACGTTGATATTATCCTGACGTCTTTTGCGGATCAATGCATGGATTGGCTAACGTCACGTCAAGCTAATTTAAATATTTATTGCACAGTCTGGGAGTGCCGAACGATATTTATTGCACGGCTTTACGGCACAGCTTTACGGCACTCCTGGACCGCAGGTTATGTGATAAAAATTGTTAGTATCTCCTTGCTTTGAAACTGCTTTACTACATAAGACGGTTTCCAAAGATCTGTACAGTAGTAATTTCCTTGGAATTTCATTATTTGCTGCGGTTGCTCCTTTCCTCCGTTAACTTGCCTGTGTATTATGCATACAACTATATTTAGCTAAGAACAGTTGATCTCTCACTAATTCCTTTGGCTCTGCTTGTAGGTGGACTACATGTTCAGATATCTATGTCCTGATATGTTATACTGACAATTATGAGATGCGGTAATCATTGATTTTTTCATCAGTTTGTCCTTGCCTGGTAATTGACAGAACATCATGTTGTTAATTTTAAGGTATAATAGTTGTTGTTGCTCCCTTCGTGGAAAGTGGAAAAGCATGTCTAGGTGATGCTCTTTAGGAGGACATGATACCTGACTGCGGAAGCTATGATACTTATATTGGTATCAGAACTCTGTTTGATCAGTGTATCTATGGTGTGCTCGATTCCAACCAATCAATGAAAGGCAACTCTGATAATTGAAAAATGTATGCTTCCAATGAACAGAAAATTCAATTGGCTCCGCTTTGTAGTTACTGTATAGCTTGTGGCTATCTTGTGTCTCTTTCTATTTTATGTTTTACCTAATAGTGTATCATCACATTTTATGTCATTTTCTCTCTCACATTGATCATTTCTGAGGATAGTATTTCATTTATATCTTGCAATCCATTAATATAAATATCAAATCAGTTTCTTTAAATACTTTTGGTTTTTGATTGTTAAGAAGCGAACAGACGTGAACTCATTGGATGTTGCATTGGTCCTTTGATGTTGCCTTAGTCCTTGGATGTTGCCTTAGTCCTTGGATGTTGCCTTATTCCTGGGATGTTGCCTTATTCCTGGGATGTTGCCTCAATCCTTGGATATAGCCTCAATCCTTGGATGTTGTCTTAGTCCTTGGATGTTGCCTTAGTCCTTGGATGTTGTCTTAGTCCTTGGATGTTGCCTTAGTCCTTGGATGTTGCCTCATTCCTTGGATGTTGCCTTAGTCCTTGGATGTTGTCTTAGTCCTTGGAGGTTGCCTCAGACCCGCTGGTGGTCTTGTGATTAGACCATGAGGCTGCAAAACATACCGAACATCATTACAAATGATTCTGGTAAAACTCCCTTGCTTGGCACGCCATTACAAATGATTTTGGTGAAGCTCCTCAGCTTGGCATGCTATTACAATGATTTTGGTGAAGCTCCTTGGCTTGGCACGCCATTATGATGATTTTGGTGAAGCTCCTTGACTTGGCATGCCATTACAAAGGATTCTTGTAAAGCTCCCTAGCTTGGCACACCATTACAAATGATTTTGGTGAAGCTCCTTGGCTTGGCATGCCATTACAAAGGGTTCTTGTAAAGCTCCCTAGTTTGGCACGCCATTACAAATGATTTTGGTAAAGCTCCCTTGCTTGGGTTGTCATTAAAGAAGGGTACTTGTAGGACTGGTTGGCGGAATCAATGTCAGAATGTGTAATGAAGTTCACCTCTCACTATCAAAAAAAAAAAAACTTCAGAATCAAAATGATTTGTTTTAATGTGTATAATTATTATTGAAGCACTGACAATGCCTCTTCTACAAGGATAGCATTTTTGTCATTTTACTGACATTGCATTTATATGCTATGTTTGCTTTTGTGTATAAGGCACTCTGTAACTTTCAGATTTCCTTATATTTATTTTCTATCTCGCAATCAATATTGACAGTTTTAAGTAATGCTCTGTTAGCAATTTATCATGAATTACTTTGTCTACCAGCAGAAGATGACAAGAAAAATGTAGTGTGAAAATATAACTTGCAGCTTTTCTCTCTGAAACACTTGACATGGCATGTTGAGTCATTGGCATCAACGGTATAGTGGAAAATGCCAAGACAAAATATTTTGTGTGGTCGAGACATTTTCTCGAAATATTCATCTAAATGTAGATGAGTATTTGATCCTAATCTATTGTTTCGCATTTATTGATGGTCCTAGGCAGACAGAGGCAGATAGATCAATCTCTCCATGAAAGTCAAGTCATTCTTCAGTAGGGGGTATTTAACCAATGGTAAATGTCTTATACATGTATCTCATTCACAGACTATTGTAACAATGCTAAATATACATTTTTTGTTACATCAAAATATATTCTTTGGATAATCCAGTTAGGATCTGGTGACAGTGACATAGCAGTTTATGTGTACACAGAAGATTACAACCATTGTCTGAATAGGTAGTGCAAATATAGTTCGTTAGTTAGCATTGAAATTATGGCTGGCCGCTGTCTGTTTAAGTCTTTATAATTGGTTTTTACACTGTAATAATGGACCCGACCACTGCATCACTGTATTCTTACCCTGACTGGAATATAAGTTGTTTAAAGAGAGTCTTCACTCCAAATGGCTGTAAGTTCATTTGCCTAAATACAACGTGGTGGCAAGAAACCTCAGAGTCAAGACAATCGCATACACCATTGGATTTTTTTGTGTCTCCGATGAAGTCGAAGGTCATCTGCCAATCTGGCAGGGAAAATTTAAATGACCACGCCCACAACTTTGTCTCAGTCAAATGCAAACAACAACAAACATTGGATATGTAAACTAAGTGTATACAGTAAAGGGTTAATGCACAAATCTAGAACAAACAGGAAACTAAACAGGAAACTGTTTATATTGAGGTTATGGATTCATATAAGTGACATAATACATCACATCTCAATGCTTCCTTAATACACAGGAATTGCAAATAATTTTATTTTTTATTTTTAGAAAGGCGATAACATTTTTGTTATGGAACCTCAATTATTAACAAACTCTAAAATGATAGTTCTAGTAAATGTATTATTTGCCTATAATTTTCACTACAATGATAACAAAACATAAATAAATATTAATTGTCAACTTTGATGAACTCAGTGAGTTATTTCAGGTCCATATTCTGAGTTCTGAGTGAAAGCTTTTACGACTTAAAGGTCTGCTGTTTGTTTTATTGTCCCTGTACGTAGCCCTGTTCATTAATTTATTGATGTGATTTTTTTCTGGAATGATGTTTAAACAGTTTTCCATAGTGATGTATTTTAGTGTTTAATGGTTTCGAGTGATCATAGATTGTCCCTTGTTGGACAGGCTTACCATGATGTTTGTGTATGGATGGAATCCTTTCTAGTTAGTAGGCCAAAGAATTTTTGTTTTGAGGTTGACGGGAATCTTTAAAAAAAATTCTGACGGGAATTAGATAATGGGGAAATTAACAAAAGGCCCTTTGGGGGCCCTAAATTGTCATTCTCTAAATGGTAGGTGAGCAACCTCTAGCAAATTTTTCCTAAAAACCTAAAAATTATAAACTGCAGCCTTAGAATTAAGTCTATAATGCTCATGGTGACAACATTTGTTGGTTGTATTGTTCGAAATTTGAGTGATTTGTAGTGTAAATTAAATAATTCAATGCGAAAATCATGTATTTGTTGTATGAAATACTCGTTAATAAGGTTCAATGTTGGCAATAGTTGTATTTCCTATGATTTATCATTCAATATCACACGTTATAGCGCTTCCGTCATTCTATGCATGTTCCATTCCCAGAAAAGCTACCATCCATCCAGAGGTTTTTTCCCCATCCCATTTGCAAGCGTAAATACATTTTTGATGCATGTGTGCTCACAATTTTATTATGTTCTCTAACATTTGATTAAAACTGTTTCCTGGTGTTTGTGTGATAGGAAAAGGTAGACTGCTCTTTGAGGAGGAATCTGGTATCAAATATATGGTAGGCGTGAACGCCATTTTATTGGCATTGTGCTCATTCGTTTGTTGACTAAAACTGGTGACATACAGTCCACATACCAATTGGAAATGTATAAATACATGCTTGCTTACTGTATGATATTGATCCAATTGCCTTTAAATAAAAAAGTGATTTTGTGTTTGGGAGAAAACCAGAAATATTTTATCTGGCTCATGCGATATTGCATTTAAATCGGATGATTACTTTACTGCTTTGGTCTGTCACATTTAGTTACCCATTGGTCCTTAACTATCCTAAACTATTCCATGATGTTGGGCATGTATTTTTAAAGCACTCACTGACTGTGGTAATCTGCGTTCTGGTGCATTGATTATTATCACTTTGTCTGATTGTAATACTTAATAAAATGCCTTATTCAGTGGTGTGTCTTAATTTTTCATGGTACGGTTTTATCAAAGCACTTACACAAATTTTAAACTCACGCTTTCTAAATTTAAAGTCCTTATTATCATGCTTATAAAACTACGGAACAGATGTAGTTTGTAGGAGGTGAGATCATTAATTTAATAATTGTTAATGTTGCATATCTCTTCACCGGATAAAGAAGCTGTTCAAAAATTATACAGAATTCAAATTTGGGCGTAGGTTTATTATTTCCGTAAGTGCTTTGATAAAACAGTGCCCTATCATACAGTGGAAAAGATTCTTCATGGCCCATCTTTATTGCCATTTTATTTAACCTGTTTAGTCCAGAGAATTTGACACGACTCTAAAAGCATAATTTAACAGCTGATATATTATCTATATTTATAACCCAGTCTGTATGTTTTCATAAGCGGGAATTATCACGAAGAAGCTCGAGGTTTAATACCAACACAAATCTAAAGAACCAATATTGCACGATTTGCTCGTGGAAATTTATATATTCAACGCAAATAATTTGTAATATATTCATGCATAAAGGTCAGGATCATGTCAAATTCTCTGTGCTATATCAATTGTTGCAAGAATTTGCAACATTGTGCGTTCCCACTATAGCTGTTTCAAGGTGTGTTATACTGGAAAATAAACTCAATATGTCATGATCATTAATAATAAGGAGTCTCATTTCAAACTCTCTTAGCACCATACTGCTAGCAAAAAATACAGTTTGTGGAATCACTTTACGACCTGGTCCCAAAGGGAGGCGTGTAGTAGCCACACTGTCTAGCGTTCACTCATCAGATATCTACTTGGTTGTCTAAGCATGCTGGAACTTTGTTATGGTACATATGCATGATTGGGTTTTGAAATGACTTTTCACAAACGCTGAACATATCCATATATGACTTCTGTCTGTTTCATGTGTCATGTCCAAGACTTATGTCCATGATTGTCATGTCCAAGGCTTTTGTCCATGTCATGTCCAAGGTTTTTGTTCATGTCATGTCCAAGGCTTTTGTTCATGTCATGTCCAAGGTTTTTGTTCATGTCATGTCCAAGGCTTTTGTTCATGTCATCTCCAAGGCTTTTGTCCATGTCATGTCCAAGGCTTTTGTCCATGTAGTGTCCAAGGCTTTTGTTCATGTCATGTCCAAGGCTTTTGTCCATGTCGTGTCCAAGGCTTTTGTCCATGTCATGTCCAAGGCTTTTGTCCATGTAGTGTCCAAGGCTTTTGTTCATGTCATCTCCAAGGCTTTTGTCCATGTCATGTCCAAGGCTTTTGTCCATGTAGTGTCCAAGGCTTTTGTTCATGTCATGTCCAAGGCTTTTGTCCATGTAGTGTCCAAGGCTTTTGTTCATGTCATGTCCAAGGCTTTTGTCCATGTAGTGTCCAAGGCTTTTGTTCATGTCATGTCCAAGGCTTTTGTCCATGTCGTGTCCAAGGCTTTTGTTCATGTCATGTCCAAGGCTTTTGTCCATGTCGTGTCCAAGGCTTTTGTCCATGTCCTGTCCGTGTTAATTGTCCATTCCAAGATTATCCAACCTGGGGTTCTGGATCATAGCCAATAATTGCAGGATCAGCATCCATTTACAGACACATACATAATATGTCATTGTAAAAAATATGCAGCCTCTATTTTTGGAAATCAATAGCTATAGGTATCAATTGCTTTTAGTGTGGTCAAAATGATTAAGCCTTTGTGGTGGTCTGAACACTGAGAAAATTGTACAGTTCATCTCATAATTATATAGTTTATAGTGATATGGGTACTGTTTTATCAAAGCACTTACGGAAATCGTAAACTTACGTTCAAATTTAAATTCTATATAATTCTGAAACAACTGCAAATTAGAGATGGATTTTTTTGCAGGTGTTCATTAACTGAATCAGTATTAGTATTACAGCTCCATTTAACACACTTTATAGTTGTAAACGTATTAAAAGAATTTAAATTTGATCGTAAGTTTAAGATTTCTGTAAGTGCTTTGATAAAACCGTACCACAATGTGTGATTACATGGAAATGCTGCTGCAAATAATGTGATACAATCTGAATTAAACAGTATTATACGTTTAGTAATTTATAACCCTTTAATACTGCCCTTTTTTACACCTAATTCAGAACTTCCCTTATTTGTTCCAGAAGAAAAAAAAGGGTTTGGTTGTTTAACTTCATTTTGTTAATTCTTATTTGTTCCAGCAATTCATGAAACACAGTAACTGAACAAAACTGCTTTTTGTATTGAATTGTTTTCAGTTAATTATTTTCCTTCAAAGAAAATTTGATTGGGTTAAAAACACATTGAAAAGACCTTGAGGTAATTTTTTGGACAGAAATTTTGTGTACAAAGATCTTCTGTTGCAACAAATTGATACTGATTGGGACTATACACACATCCTGACAAACAGCACTTTTGTTGTGTAATATAGTGTTACGGTACTTTTTTGTTTGAAGTGTATGGTGTAGGATATGTACCATTGAATTACCGAAGTTATTACAAAATTGACTTCAATTGTAATAGTAATAATAATAATGATAATAATGACTTTATTTATAGCTGCAACACAGTTGGGCATGCCCAGTCTTCCGTTTGAGCCTTTTTCAAAAGATACAAAGTACATGTACTAATTAAGACAAGAATAACACAAATTTATTTTTTACTTATTTATTTGGGTAAAAATATAATCAGAAAATCATATTATAATACCTGAGATAGGTAAAAAATGGCATATATAATGTGCCGTGCACATCAAACTTGGTGTAAATAATTTCGGATCTCGACAAAAAATGTCAGATCCAGATGACCCTTGTTTAGACTAACCGAACGTTTTTTCGTCACAGGAACAAACATTTCTGCTGAAACTGTGTCTGAGTTTGAATTTTTCGACTACTTCGATCAAACAATTATGAGTAAGTAAAAAGCTAACGGAAATGCACATTTTTTGGTTAACACTGCAATGTGTATCACATAATAAAATAATAAAAAAATATAAAATTCTAGAATTAAAACCTATTTAGCCGCATTATATTGTATTGTTACTCATGTTTTTCTGACGTTAGATTGTATGCGTATATTTAGCGACTTCTATGCTTTTTAATACCGATATTTTACGTATTTTGTAGTCAGTAATAATTAGACCGCTTGCTGTGTTCTGTTTAAGATAGACAGAGAAATACGCACTCTACGCATGGGTACTAACAATTGTCAGTTTGTGAAAATAGTCATGTGATTTAAATTATCGGGTAGCAACAAAATCGCCAATTATTGCAACATGTTGTCATGGTGACCCTAACAACAAACAGTAACCATGGTAACGAAATGAACATTTTGAATTCCAGGAAATCATTCAATGTCTGCAGATACTGACTTTGAAATTTTCGAGTACCACGATACCGCCTCTCGTAAGTAGTCCCGACAAGGGAGATAATAATAATGTATCAATACTCGAATGTCTATATTGGTCAAACTTACGTTTCCTACGTTTACATTACATTCAACATTAGGTTTGTTTTTGCAACAAATTTATTTCACTTTTTGATTTTTGCAGGAAAAAAGGCTCCCTTTTTTGTATAATAAGGACTTAAAATGAATAAGAAAATCAAAAATATTTACCGAGAATGTATTTAAATAACTAGCACCCAAGTATTTCTGTTTCGTTTTGCTTCATTATGTTTTTTGAAATCAAATGAGGTCCATAGGGGTTACTTAAATCTATTCTATTCTGGATAGCATCGTAAATCAACAAAATCCTTAATTTTCTTGGAAAAGAAGTTAGAGAAATAGCACATCTAAAGTTCATTCCTCGTTACAATCGTATTGTTGAAACTTATTGGCGATATGTAAATCATGTACGTTTCTTAACATGGTAGCGCTCTGTCGAACCATTAGTAGAAGACAGGAATATTCATAAATAATGTAAAAATTGTGACATGTTCTTCATATGTATCTATATCTTGCGAGCGAGCGAGCGAGCGAAACTCCAAACTTCAGATTGATCATTTTCAGCCCATCCCTGTGGCAAGTTAAATTTTCTCAGAAAATGGTGAATTTTATATGTAAGAAGTTTTTCTTGCTATGATTCAACAACAGCTTTCGTTTCATGGGCACTTTAAAGCCTTACTGATAATTGTTTTCACAATTTTGCGTACTCATCGGATTCCAAATATAGACGTGTGAACGACTATGAACGACTATGAACTTGTAGCTGTGTATTCTCTTCTTCTGCTGTGTTAAACATTGCTATGGTAACATAGAAATAGTAATAGAAATATAACCAAAAAATATGGGCCTCATTTGAGGTCAGTCTTTTGTTCGATTTTTTACGTCTGCTAATTAGTTTTGTATTGATTCTTAGAACAACCAGTGAATTTCCAAACTAGGTCAAAAATGCATAATTGTGTTAAGAATCTCGAAAGGTTCAATGACTCGTGTTAGATTATATAGTGGCATGTTTCACTTTCTAATTCACTTAAAGTCACTGTGATGTCTTAACTTCAATTTAACAAATTAAAATCGTTTTTTTTTAGAGGATAATCATTTTTTTTTAAATGTTTTTTTACATTAAATTTTCAGATTCACGTAAGAATGAGAATTGTGCTTACAGGATAATTTAAAAAAAAAAATTTTTTTTTTATTCATAAAAAAGTTGGAATTATTTATTGAAGATCCAATTGTAAGACTCGGTTCCCTAGTTAACTATAGTTAACGTTCTTCTTATTCAGTGTTTTCTGAACATCCCATAACTCAGCAGTTGTCTATATAGTTATATATTAAAGAAATAATAAAGCATGAACATATAATTATTAATATTAAAAACTCTTTCACAAATCGTACAAAAAGTTTGAAAAAAAACCACAGAACATCTTTATAATCATTGAAATTGTTTGAAAGAGTTCAGCAAGAAATTTCTCAATTAATTGCAGGGAATTAAAATTGCATGCTGATAATATACACACACACAATAACATACTTGATGGTATACTAATTTAATAAATTGGATATGAGATTTATCTAATAATTATGATTTGTTACAAAATTCTGAAGTTTGACAAAGAACAACCTAGATCTATTTAAATAATGATCATACAAATTTTTAATACCATTTAAAAAAAATTCAAGACAAATAGTAATGCTCGCCAACTGAAAATGTTCAATGAAATGATGAACCAGTTTCTTTTAATATTTTTCTTACTTTTGTTTCTGTGTTAATGTTGTATAGAAAACCGGTATATTTTTATTTTGAGATGGTAATTATATAATTAACTAATTGCTTCATTAACGGTAGACAGTGTGTGGGCTATGTCTGGTTAATTACCCGTATAATTGTGAAACCGAAACAAAAAAAAAAAAATTAAAATCTTCATTCTTATATGTACCATGTCTTCTTTGTGTTGTAAAGAAAAGAAGACATGACATTATTTCACTGCCAGATCCGTTGATTCCGAGTTTTGCTTCTTTTAGTCAATAAAAAATGTTGTGAGAATAAGCACACATGGTATTATAGCCACACCAAGTTAACGTTATTGATGAGCTATTGACCCATTCTCAATTGCTTGTCTGTTACAAAATCTGTTGTTGCTGGTTTTAGTAACTGTGCCATGATGAAAGCCTGGTAATAAAATTTGAAAAATGTCAACAACACTTCTATTCATGTGAAAGCCTATATAACAAAAATTTGAAAAGAAAATCTGAAAAATTCAACAACACTTATCTTCCAAACATTTTGCTTGAATCAGCCATCAATATAAAGTGCATTCTGTCTGAACAGTCATTCAAAAATGCATCTTCTGAAATTTTTTAACTCTAATGAAAAATTGTAACCATGGCAAACTCGAAAGAAAATTGGTCTTTTCACTTTGTCCAGACACTGTGCACTCCACTTTTCAGGGAGGTTGATGGATCTTCTCAAAATAATAATAAACCGTGTTTGTATGTGATAGTTTGCCTATAAGATAATGTGAATGACAATCTGAAATAAAATAATGGGTGAGGTGTGGGTTTTAAGATCTTAAGATAGACAGTGGTTACTTGATATGCTTTAATTTTGGTTCGAAAATAGAGAGAAACCACCAAACACGAATAACATTTAATGTATATTCATTAGAATACAACGTTTCGCCCAGAAGATTTCTTCAGGTAATGATTATAATATATATTATAATTTTTTTTAATTTTTTTTAATTTTGGTTCTAAATTTTTAATGATATATGCATTTATTTCAGGTTTAATTCACATTATCTTGCAGTGTAGCTATATAGATCTTCTTGGAAATCTTTCACTGGATATGATGAACCAGTCTTAGTTTGATATTAAATATTGTCACAAACAATGGTTGACCAGTCTATGGTGGATCTGTTACCATGGTAACATAGAATGATGAGATCATATTTTTGACAAACATCTCTTTTGTATCTTTCAGCTGCACCAAGAATCTCATACGCACCAAAGAACATGAAAGTCGGCGAGGACCTCATCGTTAGTTTCTTCTGCAAGGCATCGGGACATCCCCCACCCGAGTTCAACTGGGAACGAGACGGAAGGAAGATTAACTCTAACACAAAGAAACGATACACTATATTTCCGTATCCACATGGTACAGTGTTACGTATACAACCACTGAAAGCAAAGAAGGACAACACAGTATTCACGTGCGTGGCATCAAATGAACACGGAGAGGCACGTGCCAATGCCTCCCTTACTGTATATGAATTAAAAGGTAACTTGGTTTCATATTTACTCGTAGAGACTCCTTAATGTTATGGTGTGATGAACCTAGGTTTGGCATTTGGCGTGTCACTTGTAGTGTTCACATCCTACGTACAATCAAACCTCATGTATATGTTCTTACAATGATTTGAAGGGGGTGGGGGTATGATTTGGAGGGGGGGGGGTAAATATTGCTTTTTCATTGATTCAATATAGGAGACGTTTGTTATTGTTCTTGCTATATGCTTTGCTATAAGCAGAATTTCTTTTTGAAATAAATTTAGAGGGGTTAACATTGCTCTTGCAATTATTAGAAGTTTTCTATGGTTTGGTGGGGTATCATAATTTGCTCTTGCGAAGATTTGGAGAAGGGGTTAAATATTGCTTTTTCGTTGAGTATTTATTGATTTGGAGGATCAATGTTTATTTATTCTTGCAATGATATTTGGAGGGGGTAATTTGCTCTGAAATTTGGAGGGGGTAATTTGCTCTGATATTTGGAGGGGGTAATTTGCTCTGATATTTGGAGGGGGTAATTTGCTCTGAAATTTGGAGGGGGTAATTTGCTCTGATATTTGGAGGGGGTAATTTGCTCTGAAATTTGGAGGGGGTAATTTGCTCTTGAAATTATTTGGAGGGGGTAATTTGCTCTGATATTTGGAGGGGGTAATTTGCTCTGATATTTGGAGGGGGTAATTTGCTCTGATATTTGGAGGGGTAATTTGCTCTGATATTTGGAGGGGGTAATTTGCTCTGATATTTGGAGGGGGTAATTTGCTCTGATATTTGGAGGGGGTAATTTGCTCTGATATTTGGAGGGGGTAGTTTGCTCTTGAAATGATTTGGAGGGGGTAGTTTGCTCTTGAAATGATTTGGAGGGGGTAGTTTGCTCTTGAAATGATTTGGAGGGGGTAATTTGCACAGGTTTGATTGTATGATTTGCCTTGGTACAAGCACATGGTATAGTATGAATGACATATATCATGATCCTGTATTTGTCAAAGGATGGCGTTCTGTGCACATATGATTTGACAATGCATTAATTTAGAATGTTTATTAATACAGTAGACAATACCCTGATGAAGTTCTTAAACTCAAACTTAATTAAAACAGTTGGATGTTTAACTAGACGAGGTTAATTATTGATTATACTGAGGCAACAAATTTCAGGGTTTTTTGTGCCCTTATTAACATATAGCGACCAAATCCTGAAGCAGGAACATTTACTGTAACTGAAAGCTGTATTAAGTTGTAGCCATATTCTAATTAGATGTATTTATGATGTCGTCTGCTTGCGCAAGATAAGGCGGTGCTGAGCATATCTTCTGGAAATCAGGATTAAATGTCATATAGAAAAATATGAGCAAACAATGCTCCCCTTCCATTACTCTGCAGATGGTAATTGCCAGCTCTTGATGCATATCCCAAATTCTTCCTTTCATTATGCATTTTTTTTTGTATTTTCAATTTTCGTGCGAATATTGTTACCAAGATTATTTCTCTCTTTTTAAATCAATTTTCTTGTAATATCGGGTTTTTCATATTTTATCGCACATTCATAAAATTGGGTTTTATGCAAATTTTATAATATAATTGCACTTTTTCATCTATTCTTTATACTCTGCTACTGTCAATTTATCTCTTTTTCATACAAACTTATTCTTGAATTAAAAAGAATTCTTGTTTTCAAAACAATTGAAATTTTGGTTAAAACTTATTCCTATACTTAACTTTAAAGTTATCTTAGTCAAAATAAAAATACCTCATCAAATTAAAATTTATCGTGGGCAAAACATGTAAATTTGGTGTGAAACTTATAAACTCTTAATTAACCTTTAAAGTAATTTTGGTCAAAATATTCGTTTTCATAAAAAAACTTACAACTTCTTAAGATAAACTTGGTCAAATTATGCAGTTTCTCTAAAAATCGTTTAAGTTATTTCAGTCAAGATAATTCTTTTTCATGAAAAATCTAACAACTTTAAATTCAGTTCTTTTGGCTCCTCCAACTATATACATGTATTTTGTGGGTGATTGTAAAAATCCTCCATCAATATAGGGAACAATGCTAATTTTGCTTTGGCAATAATTGTGTAAGGTAATTTAGTCTGTGAAGTTTTAACCAACATGATTGGGTGTAAATATTTAGAGTTGTGGTAAAGAATCAATACATTGTCATTATTCTCGGATCTTTGATGTCCTAGCAAATACGATAAGCAATCAGATTAGGCAAACTGTTAGACACAGTTGTTCTGTTTGCTCACAGCTTAACCCTTCTCTGATGAAATTGGTTTCATTTTGTCCTTGTGTTGCCGTGATTTGCGTAGATTGTCCCCTGTAGAAACTGAGATCATCAGAAAATCTCATCATGTGTTAGTGCACAATCTGCAAGCTGTCAATAACGCCCAGTATGGCGCCCAACATCCATGCCTTTCGCTCGATCAATGACAAAATGGCACCCAACATCCATGCCTTTGACTCGGTCAATGACAAAATGGCGCCCAACATCCATGCCTTTGACTCGGTCAATGACAAAATGGCACCAACATCCATGCCTTTGACTCGGTCAATGACAAAATGGTGCCCAACATCCATGCAATTGACTCAGTCAATGACAAAATGGCAACCAACATCCTTGCCTTTGGCTCGGTCAATGACAACATGGCACCCAACATACATGCCTTTGGCTCGGTCAATGACAAAATGGCGCCCAACATCAATGCAATTGACTTGGTCAATGACAAAATGGCACCCAACAACCATGCCTTTGACTCGGTCAATGACAAAATGGCACCCAACATCCTTGCCTTTGACTTGGTCAATGACAAAATGGCACCCAACATACATGCCCTTCACTCAGTCAATGACACAATGGCACCCAACATTCATGCCTTTGGCTAGATCAATGACAAAATGGCACCCAACATACATGCCTTTCGCTTGGTCAATGACAAAATGGCGCCCAACATCCATGCCTTTGACTCGGTCAATGACAAAATGGCACCCAACATACATGCCTTTCGCTTGGTCAATGACAAAATGGCACCCAACATCCTTGCCTTTGACTTGGTCAATGACAAAATGGCACCCAACATACATGCCCTTCACTCAGTCAATGACACAATGGCACCCAACATTCATGCCTTTGGCTAGATCAATGACAAAATGGCACCCAACATACATGCCTTTGACTTGGTCAATGACAAAATGGCACCCAACATACATGCCTTTGGCTCGGTCAATGACAAAGTGGCACACAACATACATGCCTTTGACTCGGTCAATGACAAAATGGCACCCAACATACATGCCTTTGACTCGGTCAATGACAAAATGGCACCCAACATACATGCCTTTGACTTGGTCAATGGCAAAAGGCACCCAACATACATGCCTTTGACTTGGTCAATGACAATATGGCACCCAACATACATGCCTTTCGCTTGGTCAATGGCAACAAAATGGCGCCCAACATCCATGCCTTTCGCTCGGTCAATGACAAAATGGCGCCCAAGATCCTTGCATTTTGCTCAGTCAATGACACAATGGCACCATACATACATGCCTCATGGTCATTGGAACCCGGGCATTCTATGCAAAATGGCACATGACCATACAACATTCATGCCTCATGGTCATTGGAACCCGGGCATTCTATGCAAAATGGTACATGACCATACAACATTCATGCCTCATGGTCATTGGAACCCGGGCATTCTATGCAAAATGGCACATGACCATGCAACATTCATGCCTCATGGTCATTGGAACCCGGGCATTCTATGCAAAATGGTACATGACCATACAACATTCATACCTCATGGTCATTGGAACCCGAGCATTCTATGCAAAATGGCACATGACCATGCAACATTCATACCTCATGGTCACCAGAATTTGCATTCTACCCAAAATGGCACGATGCCTTGCAACATTCATGCCTTGTGGTTGTCAGAATCGGCATTCTATGCAAATTGGCATGGTGCCTTGCAACATCCATGCCTTATGGTTTTCAGAATTGGCATTCTTCCCAAAGTGGCACAATGCCTTAAAACATCCATGCCTTTGGTTGCCAGAATCAGCGTTCTATACAAAATGGCATGCTCTTATAATAGGCTCTTATTATTTATGGAAGGTTTGCTGTGTACAGATAGGGGACACCTCACCGGCAAGACTGTCTAAAGTCGTCATTGTGTTAAAATAGTTTCAGTTCTGTGAAATCATTTCAATGGGATATAATTTGGTGGTTGTGATGAAAAAAGTCCATTTGTGGGGACGTAATTTCAAGGATTTCGGATTTCATGAAAAATGGAAATGTCAAAATTCACACAAATCATCAGAAATCTTTCAAAAATCAAACAGATATAATAATTGCTTTATTAATTTGAGTAAACTTCCCAAAAACTCCAAAGTCTTATTCCTGACTGAACTTGAAAGCAAGTATTGCAGCCACTGTAAACTTAATATATACATGTATATATTTATTGGTATAACTATTCATTGGGGATGTAATTTCGTGGTTTAGCTCATTCATGAAATCCATGAAATTAAATCTGCCACAAATATTAATGATTTTATAGCATTAGTTTTAAAATACATATATAAATGCCTGACCTATGGTAAAGTGCTCTCTATTTTCAAAGTTGTCTGAAATGTGGAAATGTATAAACATATCAATATTCATGCCAAAAACAGGTTGTACATTTAACAGCAGGCAAAATGTTTCTTCAATTTTAGTGTGATGATGTCAATTTTGGAACATTGAAATTATGAGTTCAATAGCAGATAAGCTACCAATGTCTGGTACACGTAATTTGGTGCCAAAACAAATATATTATGCTGTCTGTACTTCATACATTTGGTTCCCATTGTAGAAAGAGAAAATTCTAAAATCATTAAATTTTGATGTCGCAAGATTCGGATTGTATTGTATTCTACGGATGGTTAATGATTTTGCTAATTTACATGAATATTTGTTTTATGCATTTGGCACCCAAAACAAGAAGAGGATATTCTTTCGTCGATTTTATGTAAATGATGCATTAAAATATCAGTGCATTGTTGCACTTGCGGTAAATAGGGAAATGTTTAGGTTGTTTTAAGTTTGAATTTATATGACAGCGTCAATGCAAAAAACAATTTATGTCCTTCAGTCAAATTTACATTGTCAATACTGAGGCAAATGGCACTATATACTCAGACCAAAATGGCAGGATCACTGTGGTCCAGACCCTGTTAGAATTTTGGACAAAAATGTGATTATCTTGTTTAATAAGCTGAGAATGTCAGGGTTACAAGTCTAGTTGTACTCCACCTTTGTGGAATATACCAAATTTTCCTGCCTATCACATCATCCTGGGCGCATTATGCCATCAGATATAAGAAAATAAATATAAGTTAAAAAAAAAAATTGACTTTTAAACATGCATGAATCGATATGAAGTAAATAATTCTTTTCATTCAACAGAATTATATATATACAATGTACAGCTAAAGGATTTACAATCATAGTACTTTTAGATTGAGGCATGCAATGACATCACCTGAGGGCATTTTCCATGAAAACAGTCTTTGATAAGGGCCTCAATTTATTGTATATGATGAATTGAATACAGAATATCTGGCATTTTCCATGAAAACAGTCTTTGATAAGCGCTTCAATTCATTGCATGTAATTAATTGAATACAGAATATCATTTCCCATTGGTAATTTCATTAAAGTGATTATAAACTTTACAATCTATCATTACGATGATACTTGTATGAAGTATTATAGCTTGCATGACAATTAAGAGTCATTGAGTCGGCCCCCCCACCTGTGCAGTCAATGTACAAGTAATATACCGTATTGGCCCCCACCTGTGCAGTCAATGTACAAGCAATATACCGTATGTGCCCGAGTATTACAAGCAGCAGTGTATTGTTATAAATGGGAGAAGATTCGCAGAAAAAGTTAGATGCAAAAAATCGTGAAAAGATGACAAAAGAATATGGCCATACCCAATTGAGTCATTGGAGACTTGGAAATTGCCTTAACACTGTGTAATCTAAGGATGCATCCACCTCCGGTTACTGCTGCAAACCAGCTGAGGACTTGTCAGGTTGTCCGGGACAAGCAATTTTTGTTTGTTTGGGCAAGTAACTTCAGCAGGAAATATGTATACATAGACTATAAAGGAAAACTATACACTTTTGCTGATTTGAGCAAGTAGTTTCAAATTCTAAATTCACAGACTGCTTTTGTATTGCTTGCAAGTCTTACTTCACTTAATGGTAACGATTTTCGGTTGTTGATAATGTGTTCAATACTTGGGAGAATATGATACCAACTCACCTGACTGACAAGCCATTGAACTGGCCTACGGGAAAACACTAGTTTGTGTTAATCCATCACCTGCAACAATAGAGTTCTTCAATTCTTCATAACAAATTTTGCCTCCATGCTTGCATTGTTTATAATTTGATTACATAATTACTACAGTTACGATGCTGCCTTCAGACGGTTGGAATACTAGTTTGTTGTGCAATACAGTGGGAATCAATTTTACACTTATTGAATTAGATGCACAGCAAATTTTGTCTCCGTTGGTAACCTAATTCTCAAGTCGTACAATCACGCTATAGGTGCTACAGTTTACGTTCTCAATGACAGGCACTAAGACAGCGACCCTCAAACAAAAGTAATATTGTAATCTCCATGCTGTACAATAATACTTGTGTAAGACACTTTTATGTCTGTTTTGTTTTGTGAAATGTCGGATGTTCTGTTTCTTAAAGTCTCGGCATTGGCAAGAATATTTTGTTACCGATATGGCGATGCACTATCTAAGTTAATGCTAGTCTCATTGTCTAGGCCTGTAGTCACCTCGGAATATTTGCATATTTAAGAGGCCGACTACCAATTAACAGCTATTGATTAATCTGTATTGCTGGCTTGATTATGTTTGTTTCTGATTCTAAGTCCTGGCGGCCATATGTAATACTTGGTCAGCCATTTTGTTAAAGGCGGCATATTGCTCATCCATTTTTACTCTTGTACTTTGGGGTAGCTGCTGATGAACCTATTGCTTAACAAGATCACTAATAGTTTTTCCCGCCACGGTCACCAATAGTTTTGCCCTAAATGGTCTCCAATAGTTTTGCCCACCACGGTCACCAATAGTTTTGCCCATCACATTCGCCAATAGATTTGCCCACCACGATCGCCAATAGTTTTGCCCTGCAGGGTCTCCAATAGTTTTACCCACCAATGTCATCAATAGTTTTGCCCACCAATGTCATCAATAGTTTTGTCCACCACCGTAACTGATATATTTGCCGACAGTAGTCACCGAGAGGTGTGCAACTTGTTTTAAGGCAATACAATTCTTTGATTCAATATAACGAGAAAGCAGTCTCTTTTAATGCCTCTAGGATCGTCTCAATGGTACTCCTGATAGATATTCATAAATTATGCACCATCTCCTATCTACTGCAAGAAAAGTCCCCAGTAAAATAAGGTATAACTGAAGTCTTTATCAAATTATCTTGGCTCGCTAGAAGTACCAGACTCTAGCTTTGCGAGGATTTCCTGTCCTTGATAAATAATTTCCCAGGCTCCCCGACAACTTTTGGTGACATCACTAATTTAAACGTTCAGTCTGCGAACATTCCGCGAACTGTGTTGGGTAACTTTACTAGAATTATTTAGATACCTGTCAAAATACAATGCACAATCTTCAAAGCAGCATCCTGCATAGTAATTCTAATCATATCAAGGGTTGAGGTGCTGTTGTCATGTAAATAAATTGGATGCGGGGATATATTGGAGATATTGATTAAAAGACATTGTTGTTGTTGTTAAACAGGGGACTAACCCCTGCCCCCTTCCCTGGCGAAGTTGAACTGTACTTACACGATATGTCTTAGTTACTCCTGGTTTTTACACCTTAATTACATCATCACAGTCACAGTTGACACGTCTACTATATGTACCCATGCAGATACAACCTGAATACGTCTCAGCTGCAGGTGTTTTTCACAAGCAACCCCAATACGTCTCAGCTGCGGGTGTTTTTCACAAGCAACTCAAACACGTCTCAGCTACAGGTGTTTTTCACAAGTAACCCAAATACGTCTCAGCTGCAGGTGTTTTTCACAAGCAACCCGAATACGTCTCAGCTGCAGGTGTTTTTCACAAGCGACCCAAATACGTCTCAGCTGCAGGTGTTTTTCACAAGCTACCCGAATAGGTCTCAGCTGCAGGTGGTTTTAACGTCTCAGCTGCAGGTGTTTTTTGTGTCGCCTGAAAAGGCGACATATAGGTGTTACTTTGGCGGCGGCGGCGGTGGCGGCGGCGTCACAAATTGCTTGTCCGGAGCATAACTTTGTCACCTTAAGTTCAAATGACTCAAGAATTGGTATGCATGTTTCCTGCAATAAGCCGGAGTGCAGTGCGCAAGAACCATAACTCTACCTGTCATAGTTTTTGAATTATTTCCCTTTGATTGATTTTATTTGAGCATTTCTTGTCCGGAGCATAACTTTGTCACCTTAAGTTCAAATGACTCTAGATTTGGTATGCATGTTTCTTGCAATTAGCCGAAGTGCAGTGTGCAAGAACCATAACTCTACCTGTCATAGTTTTTGAATTATTTCCCTTTGATTGATTTTATTACAGCATTTCTTGTCCGGAGCATAACTTTGTCACCTAACGTTCAAATGACTCAAGAATTGATAGGCATGTTTCTTGCAATAAGCCGGAGTGCAGTGCGCAAGAACCATAACTCTACCTGTCATAGTTTTTGAATTATTTCCCTTAGATTGATTTTATTTGAGCATTTCTTGTCCGGAGCATAACTTTGTCACCTTAAGTTCAAATGACTCTAGATTTGGTATGCATGTTTCTTGCAATTAGCCGAAGTGCAGTGTGCAAGAACCATAACTCTACCTGTCATAGTTTTTGAATTATTTCCCTTTGATTGATTTTATTACAGCATTTCTTGTCCGGAGCATAACTTTGTCACCTAACGTTCAAATGACTCAAGAACTGATAGGCATGTTTCTTGCAATAAGCCGGAGTGTAGTGCGCAAGAACCATAACTCTACCTGTCATAGTTTTTGAATTATTTCCCTTAGATTGATTTAATTTGAGCATTTCTTGTCCGGAGGATAACTTTGTCACCATGAGGTTGAATGACTTGAAACTTGGTATGCATGTTTCTTACCAAAAGTCCAAGTGCAGTACACAAGAAACGTAACTCTACCTTGTGCCATTTTTCAATTTTTTCCCTTTGATTGATTTTATAAGCATTTCTTGTCCGTGGCATAACTTTGTCACCATAACTATTAATGACTCAAAAATAGGAATGCATGTTTCTTTGCTGTGACATGAAGTGCAGTGCGCAAGAATCATAACTCTAGTTTTGTCCAGAGCATCGCTTTGTCGTTTTTAGTTCAGATGACTAGAGAGCTCTTGTGAGTCTGATATGTAGCCCAATACTGGATTGTTTTCCATGACAAATTTGCATTTCGTCAGGCGACACTTGCGACTCGCGGAGCTTTTATTGACATGTATAATTGACAGGTCTTCTATAACTCCATGAAGATGCAGCATTTACCTAATTTCAATGCAAATATTTTATTGGGGTGTAAAACAAATAACTGGTAAGGAGTTGCAATTTATCTAATGATGCTGCAAGTAAATAGAGTAGGGAATTATTGAGTTAAGGGTTATTCCAAAACTTCTGTCTACAAATGCATTTATCTGTCAAAATAAGTTATGTTACAGTTTACTGCCAATTGTTCTGTGGTGTTGCTACCTTCATTTAGAACCTTGATTTCAATATAATGTATATAACCCAAAGGCGTTGCTGCAAAATCTGTTGACACGTAAACTGACCGAGCTGCAGAAATTTGTACACAAGGTAGACTAGGCGTCTCTGAGCCGTGCTACAGAAATCTGAACAAAAGCATGACCATGAGGTAGACTGGGCGTCTCTGAACCTTGCTACAGAAATCTGAACAAAAGCATGACCATGAGGTAGACTGGGCTTCTCTGAACTGTGCTACAGAAATCTGAACAAAAGCATGACCATGAGGTAGACTGGGCTTCTCTGAACTGTGCTACAGAAATCTGAACAAAAGCATGACCATGAGGTAGACTGGGCTTCTCTGAACCGTGCTACAGAATTTTGTGCAAAAGCATGACCATGAGGTAGACTGGGCTTCTCTGAACCGTGCTACAGAAATCTGAACAAAAGCATGACCATGAGGTAGACTGGGCTTCTCTGAACCGTGCTACAGAAATCTGAACAAAAGCATGACCATGAGGTAGACTGGGCGTCTCTCAGCCGTGCTGCAGAAATCTGAACAAAAGCATGACCATGAGGTAGACTGGGCGTCTCTGAACCGTGCTACAGAAATCTGAACAAAAGCATGACCATGAGGTAGACTGGGTGTCTCTGAGCCGTGCTACAGAAATCTAAACAAAAGCATGACCATGAGGTAGACTGGGCTTCTCTGAGCCGTGCTACAGAAATCTGAACAAAAGCATGACCATGAGATAGACTGGGCTTCTCTAAACCTTGCTGCAGAATTCTGTCCAAAAGTATGACCATGAGATAGACTGGGCTTCTCTAAACCTTGCTGCAGAATTCTGTGCAAAAGCATGACCATGAGGTAGACTGGGCGTCTCTAAACCTTGCTAAAGCACCTCCACAAGGTAGCCTGTGCTTATCTGGACCACTCTACAGAAAACTGTACAAAAGCGTCACCATGAGGTAGACTGGTCTTCTCTGGACGATAATTGTCCTAGACTGTGAACAAAACTCCAGAAAAAAGCGCTATACAGTATTGTCATTGATTATAGTATAAAAAATGTGCAAGATCGACAATAAAACAGAGAATAGCATGTAACAGTATGTGATTACGTTGTCTAGCTGAAATCAAACTGTCCTTGCTTGTCGTATCAATGCAAACTTCGTGCTTCTCTTTTTCTCCTGTAAAATTATTTGTTGGCTAATAATAGATTATTTGGATAGGGGAGTTTAAGCTAAAAGGTTGTAATTTTTACATTATGTCATTTCCACATTGCTCTATCAGCGGCTGCTGGCTTTAGGAGGGGGGGGGGGGGGACATATCGCAGTATTGTAAAATCATTTAAGAAAAGTTGAGGACTGGTATAGGAATTGGATGGCATCTTGGAGATAAACGCTCCTCTTGGCAGGTGATGGATTTTTTTGTCATTTGTATGGATTCCTTTAATAGATCTTCATCTGTTTATGCCAAGATGTCAATTAATTTTCGGAATGCTGAGTGCCTCAATCCTAGAAATGTTACTATGAATTGATTAAAAGATATTTGTCAACGACTGTTGTCAAAATTTATCTATCATGTCCCAGTTAGCGTTTGTAGGGTGCTCACATGTGCTTCATTATCATCGGGCAGAGTTCTGGGAAGGTCAATCCCTGGGTAGTGATCCCTGGTGACACATGGGTACTGATTTATCAAAGCACTTACAAACATCTTAATGTTACGTTCAAATTTAAATTCTTTATAAATCTTTAACAACTGCAAATTGGTGATGGATATGGTTTGTAGGATAAACTTATCATTATAAGCATTGCAGCTCCATTTCCACCGCCTTATAATTAAAAAAACATTACAAAAATATTTAAATTTGATCGCAAGTTTACGATTTCCGTAAATGCTTTGATGAAACAGTACCATGATGGTGTGTTTGCAGAAGGGCTGGTACTGCTCAAGATGCAGACCTTTGGAATTGTAACAGCATACACCTCAGAAACGAGGTAACAAGGGTGCTGATTCCATTCAGACCCTATGTTTTGCCAGTCTTTTGTATGAGAATTTAAAAATCGAGTTCCCGTGTATGATGTTTTGCACAAGCTCGCTCTCAAACATAGATAATCAATTAGTTCAAAAATTGAAAAAGTAAGTTTAGGTAAACAAACAAGTTTTTCCATTATTAATCACTGCCTACACCTCATTCCTGATGTTATTCATGGCCACGAGGGTATGAGAGGTTAATATATACATAAGAGACTATACATCATAAAATTCATGAGACACTTTGCGTCAATGTTTCTTTAAATATTGCTGCTCAGGATTTTAAATTAATTAATAATTTCCGTTGGTTGCTATGGCGCTAAGAGAATATTTAAATAATTCAAATGATCACAAACCTCTAAACTCCCAGATCAGTCAAACTGTTAAACCTGTTAAATGATGCATAAAATAATTAGACAAAGAAAATCAAAATAAAAGACATTTTGGCTTCACCCTTAGCTTTCTTGAAGTTTTCGTTATTATTGATCGTAGGAATTTCCGCATGTTTCACAGAATACCAATTCTTCCCAACTCACGTAAACAAAGGGAGGTAATTTAATGATTGTTCAATTAATATCAGACTTGCCAATAGACATAGGTAGGTGATTATAATGAATAAATTAGTTGGATTCAAAATTTATAGGATTCTAATGAATGAATTAGTTGCATTTAAAATTTATATGATTATAATAAATGAATTAAATGCATTTAAAATTTATATGATTATAATAAGTAAATTAATTGGATTTAAAATTTATATGATATAATGAATAAATTAAATGGAATTAAAGTTTATATGGTTATAATGAATAAATTAATTGGATTTAAAATTTATAGGATTATAATGAATAAATAAATTGGATTTAAATTTATATGATTATAATGAATAAATTATAATGAATAAATTAGTTGGATTAAAAATTTATTATTTGCAGGACCTCGACTAGCTATGGTCAGGGATAGTAAGTTGTTACCATACTTATTGATCATGGTATATGCATATTTATACTTTAATTTTCATGTTTTAATTAACACTTACATACATGTATGAGATGTATCTAGAAATAAACTTTAAAATGCTCTAAAACAGCTGGTATTCCACAAACCTATGACAGTTGTGTGTGTTCCGCAAGCGTGTTCCATAACCGTGCTGTGTATGCGCAAAATTTCATCAAGCGATTTTCTATTGCTCCTATATATTTTATGTTTGTGAATCAATTGCAAATTTTGTGCGTACGGAGCACGGATTCTGATCACACATGTTGAACATGTACACACAGTCATGGAATACTGGCTTCAATATGCTTTTTCTGTACTTTGCTCTTAAAATGCATTACTCAAACAATGATACCTTTGTAAAAATAAATGTTAGCGTGCCAAGTTAATGTTTATGAACTATCAATGTTCATGAACTATCACTGTTTATGAACTATCAGTGTTTATAAACTATCAATGTTTATGAACTATGCATTTTTATGAACTATCAATGTTTATGAACTATCAATGTTTATTAACTTTCAATGTTTATGAACTATTAATGTTTATGAACTTTCAATGTTTATGAACTATTAATGACTCTGCTTCTATACTGTCAAAACCCAAGTCCTGATAGTGCGGAGTCTTGATAGTGCCGCCTTTCCACACACGATCCCCTAAACAGGGTACCCTCTTTAAGGCCTAGGTATGATACCAATAATAACAGGACAAAAAAAAATTACTCAAAGCAACCATCAGTCCAATAAATTATGATTTAATCATCGCTTGATTGCAGACAAAACATGTTTGATAAAAACTGGGTATTTTTAAATAATTTTACAATAATGTATACATTGTGTACCTAAATAGAAATCATAACTTATTTATTTCTTAGTAAATAAGGAAGTACATTTTTTTTCGTCATGAATGCATTTTAGTAATTGATAATTCAACTTTTTTTTAAAAAAATAAGTTTTAGAACAAAACATAAGTATGATATTAATCAATTCATTTGTCATATTAACACAGGATTATAAAGTGACAATTTAACCTTTTTATAATGAAACACGTGTTTTTGACAAAAACATAGGTTTGATATTATTTACATCTTGAATTTCCAAATGATTAATTGTCTCTGATATTATAGCAACAATCTTTGTAACATGCTGTAATATTTCATACTTCATTATACTTGATTTGTTCGTAGACTTCAGACATGTATATTTTTTCTGTATATCCATTATTTTATGGAGGAAAATAAGCCACTTGAGCAATCAAATAAATAGCTTTATAAGAAGATAGCAATCAAAAGCCTCACTTAGGGGAAAATTGCAATTGATTATAGCTTATATTGATCGTTTTCTAAGAAATATGAGTTTTTGAATTGTTTAAAGGGAAGCAACTCCAACAAGCTTAGTGATATGATTTTATACAAGTTGGCTCCCTTAGAGCACATCTAAGCAAGAATGCTAGGCCTGCTAATAGTTGATAATGCAGTGCGCATATTTATTGTCTCTCTACAGAAACTACACTGTCTTTCAGTCGTTAAGTTTGTTACACACACAAATCACAGAGTGTTCAGTTTTTGTTCTGAATGAATTAAGTTTTTATAGAATGCTGTATAGATGTGGTACTTCATGATTTTAGCAGAATGATATCAAATGCATTTTTTTTTTCGATTATTACAATTGGTATATTTCCTGGTCAAATTTCCAAGACTGAAATGTCTTACACATGTTAAATAGATTCTTGAAAAGACTTATAATTAACTTAAAGCTTAGGAAATATTTTCTGAACCGTGAGAAATAATCTTGAAATTTTGATTTAGAATTTTTATATCCATTTTTGACGGATTGTTCAGTGTATGTCGTAGATCTTAGATTATTACATTTCTAATAGAAATATAAAGAATATAATACTTATAAATACAATTAGATTTAACAAATTGTGTCTAGAGAATAGTTTAAATGGGAGAAATAGTACATACTAGTGCCAATATATTTTCATCATATTTAAAATTTAATATTTTTACTGTGTATAGAAGCTTCTAAATATTTCAGAATTTAGAACATCATAACTTAGAGATTAAGTCTATTAAAACTTCTCAAATTATTATTTATTTTATGTGGTATAGTATAAAGTGACTTCAAAATTGAAATTCAAGATTTTTTTAAAATTCTGAAATTTTCATCAGCGATTTTCTCAGAAAGGAGTCCAACCAGCTATTTGTCTTTGAGGTTTAAATGTCCTTTAAAGGGGTCCACCTCCTTGTTCCCCGCCTGGGGATTAAGCAATATACATGCATTAAAGTAAACATTTGGAACTTCTGTTTTGGAATGTTTCAAAAATATGCATTAATTCAGCATAAGAGATTATAAAAGGTTGGTATTGACACTGAAACTCAGGTTGCTAAGCAACACAATTTCAAGGTCGATATTGACGCTGAAACTCAGGTTGCTAAGCAACACCATTTCAAAGACTTTGATAAAATGAATAAAATCCTGCAAAATCATGAAGTATGACTCTATTATGAGTTTCTTATTTGCTGTCACACAGTTTGAATCTTAAATATTTTACATAGAGGTGTGGATGAATGTTTTAAACCCAACCTTGCATGAACTTTCAGAGGGATATAACCCAGATTGGAAAAAACGATACAAAGGTAAAGGTGATACGTTATAACCCCACCCCCTTCCTTGTCAGTTCCATATATGGAAATTTCCAGTTTCCGTATATTTCCTTGGTAAAACCCCTCTACCAATTGTTTCTTTAGAATATTTTTTTTCATTTCGTTTTTTTTCATTATTACAACAGTGAACTTATACTTCTCTTATAGTAGAAATGTGACCAAAACTGTATCACTGTTTGATGGGGGCGTGTATGGTGTTTGTGTTTATAACCTAGCCATGAGTATGGCTACCCGTACTCACTGCTGGCACACAATTTTTCTACATCATATGTACGACTCATCAGCAGTGATCGGACGCTACTCTATGATCTACTGTTTCTTTTTCTGCATGAAAATCTAGCTGAATTCTGACAGTGAAGTTACTGCGCTGTTGCGTCTGCTTCGCCGACAATTCGTGTGCGCATTTTGTTTCATTTCCAGCTTGTTTAGATCTATATGCGCAGTTAGTTTTAATGGCAGTGTCGCTTTTCCCGCCTTCTATCGCACCATACTTTAACCTTGACCTTCAGACTCACGATAGCTACATGTATATCTATCTCAACTAAAGTTGGAACGAATTTCAAATTTTCTAGTTCTTGCCAATCAAGAACTATGAAAAAGAAACATGTCTCCAGAGTTTTGGTCATTATAAATATCATGTATGTGTATTAATTCATGTATAATTAATTAATATGCTTACATTTAGTCAGATGTAAAGCATTTAAATTAAACGCTAGTATATGTCTATATGTCTACAACCCTTGGATTGTTTATAGTGTCCCTTCTACATTGTCAAAGTGTCTTTTACTATATGTTATTTCTTCTTTTTTCTCTCTTGTTTCTTACAATCTGTCGATCGTAGACTATCTTAGAAATCTTGTGTAAATTCCTTGTTTTATTCATAAGAATATTTGTATGCTAAAATAGAACTTAATTATAATGTACAATTTTTCCCCTGTTCTTCCTGCATACGATGTTATGTGATAGGTTCCTGATATTTCATTGTTTAGATTTTTGTAGTTATTACTTTAACAGAAGATGCATGTTAAGAAAATTTATTGTTTTATTTTTATAAAAAAATGAAATTTCAGATTGTTTAATTTCCTACATAATGATTGTTTTCAAACGTCTAAAATTTCCATTTGTTGTTTTTTCAAATGTATGAAATTTCCGTTTGTCGTTTATAAAATATTTTACTGATTGTTTGTAAGATGAATAACCGATATTAAGCCAGATTATGTTTTTATAATTACATTTATCGTTTATATCGAAATCAGGAAACTCTCTTATTCCGGGAATAACTCAATTGTCTTCTGTAAAGTGTGTGAATGTACTAGCTATAATATTATGTCTGTTCTATTTCCTAATTGTTTTGTCAATGTGTCATCTGGTTATAGAATACTTATGTCTTCTGCTCATAGAATACTTATGTCTTCTGCTCATAGAAAATGGGATATAATATGTACATTGTCTGCTCATAGAATATGTGTCTTCTACTCATAGAAAACTTGTCCTTTGCTCATAGAATACTTATGTCTTCTGCTCATAGAAAATGGGATATAGTATGTACATTTTTCTGCTCATAGAATACTTGTCTTTTGCTCATAGTATACTTATGTCTTTTGCTCATAGTATACTTATGTCTTCTGCTCATAGAATACTTATGTCTTCTGCTCATAGAATACTTATGTCTTCTGCTCATAGAAAACATGGTATAATATGTACATTGTCTGCTCATGTCTTCTACTTATAGAAAACATTGTAATCTATAATAATGTATGTCTTTGAATCTATTGAATCTGCAGGGATAGAATTGTGATTTGTGTATTCAGACTTGTGATAATGCACAGACACACACCCACATGTGTTATAAGTCTTGGTTTTGTTTTGTGAAACCTGTCTGTCTGTCCGTACCATTGTTTCGTACTTCTTTGATAAAGCCTTTGGTAAACTCAAGCACTGCATATGGTTATTTCTTCTGCTTCTATTTCAGTGTTTTATATGTCAGATTTTAACCAAAAATGTATCTTATATTACGTCTGGATATAAAGTCAATTAAAATCATTTACTGGTATAATCTTTGAACAGTTATACCCAAACAAAAGTGAATATGTGACAAATATTTCAGATTGTCCCCAGGAAATAGTAGAGTTTTATCAAATTATAATTTCTATTGTTGAATTTTGCAGAAGACTTGCAAGGTTACCCAATAATTGTGGAGAATCCAAGCCTGATAAACGTGGAGAAGGATCAGACAGCAACGCTGAAGTGTGCCGCCAAGGCGGAGTCTCGAGAACCACCTGAGATCTATTGGTTGAAAGATAATATACCGCTGGATATTGCTGATCCAAGAATTAGAGTTGATTACGATGGTAACTAGTTTGCTGTTTCTTCTATCTGTGTTAACTTTAAAATAGTTTTCTGTAAAGTATACACCCCTCTCTGAGGTAACTGAGGTAAAATAAACCTCCAGGGTACTGTTTTATCAAAGCACTTACGAAAATCTTAAACTTACGCTCAAATTTAAATTCTTTATAATTCCTTAATAGCTATACATTGTGGCAAAAAGTCGTTCAGTATCAATAACTATTCAGTCAATAGGCCTCTACAAACAATATTTGTCCCAAATGTGTAGGTTTCAAAGAATAACTAAGAATTTAAATTTGAACTTAAATTTACGATTTCTGTAAGTGCTTTGATAAAACAGTACTCTATATGCTAGTATATACTAGCATCTGGGAACAGCAGCTGTGCTTAAATGGTTAGTGAGCTGGATTTGTAGCCTAGCACTAAGGGTTGGATTCCTGGCCCCAATTCCACGAAAAAACTTATTGCTCAGCTGAGACTGCTATTTACAATTGATTATATGACTACACTTATAGTCTTGTGATGTAGATTGCTACCAGAAACTGTGCATTTATTGCTAAATAATGAGTTAATAGGTGATTTTCGTAAGAAATGCTCATGTAAATCCAACAGTAAGGAACAATAAAATATTCGTATTTGAGCCTGTTATAACAGACTTAAGCTTCTACCTTAGACGTTTATAACTTTAAAGCACTATTTTCTGTAAAAATCGGACTTATTATGTATTGCTCTATTAAATTGGCATCCAACTGTGATGAAACAATATATACAAGTATACTTGAAGTCATTTAACCAACACAATATGTTTTTAAAGTAGCAGTCTCAGCTGAGCAATAACTTAAGTTTTTTCGTGGAATTGGGGCCTGGTCACAACAGGAAAATATGTCAACGTAGATTTTCCTCCACATGTGGAAGGGAAGGTAAGTTAGTACTGGCTTTGATACAGTACAGGAAAACTGGTTAAGTGAATCTGCCGTCGTATATAACTGAAAAATCATTAAGAAGCTGCGTTATACTGGATTATATAAGAACAAACATGTATATCTGGTAAGTGAAAGAGAGTCTGCTTCATGCTTTCCAACTTCCATGGATCGTGCTTGAAATGCCCGAAATAGTGTGAAACCTGCAAGCCCCGAAAAACATGTACTTTGAGTGCAGAATGTTTGGAGTTTGCTCAGTGGCCGAATTGTTTAATCTGTTATCAAAAATAATAATAAAAACCTAGTATTGCGAACATGATAAATCACACATAATGTTTGAGTCTTAATCATACAAAAATGTGAAACCAAGGGTGACAACTCTCCAAGTCAACAGTATTATCAATTAATTTTGAGTTGTTTCCCTTGTATTGTATTTTTGCAGGCACTTTAACTATAGAAAGAGCTCAGGAACGGGACCATGCCAAGTACGAATGTGTGGCCGAGAACGAAGTGGGCGTGGCTTATTCATCAGCTGCTATGTTATATGTAAAAGGTAAAGCGATTTTCTAAACTCAATAATTTACTTACTTTACCTCTTCATCCCCAATGGGACATAAGGCTACAATAATAACTCAATAATAATAGAGGCTTAAAGGGAAGACTGATCTTGCCCGACTGTTTTGCAAGTTATAGTAAAGTTGTTATTAGCAAACCACGTTAAACTGACATTGGTCAGACTTGGACAAGGTCACAAACCACTAAATAAAATTGTTTTTTTTAGCTCAATGTAAAGTGACAATTGTCAGCCCCAGATTATATCATGTTAAAGTCTATGGCCTGTTGACGGACGTATATCATTGAAAAGAAGTATATTTCAGCTACAAAATAAGACCAATAAAACAGGGGGTCATGCTTGATATAAGAAAGATTTTGTTCGTCAAAGGCGGTAGACAAATTTTTACAAAATTTACAATTTTCAAAATATTCAAGATGAAACACATTCACTCATTCAACTACATGCATGTATACAATACGTTTGAACTCAATAAGATGATTCTAGTTCCATTTTGTCAAGGCATATCACCATTTCCAGGTAAACAGAAGTTTCTGTTAGGACTATTTGAGTGTATCCGATTTTGGTCCGCGTATGCATTTAGTAGTTTAGTCTCATTTGATGTAGTCTGACAATATTATTATCGTTATTATTTTTATAACGAAAAGCTGTTCATGTACAAAAATATTTAAGGACTGATAAAACTTGTAAAATTTATCTTGTTACATAAAATCTCTATCTTCGCAGATAAAAACGTGCTTTATAGATCCTCTCCTTAAATATGTTAACTGATAAGCCTCACCTTTATAAATACAAGAAATATCAATCAACATATATAACTGGAATGATAAATTTCTTCTTTCTGACGTTCATTTTGAGCAGTCGGTATGTCACTTTCAAACAAAGGCTATTGTGGAATAGAATCCTGATAGAGTTAATTTATTTGCGTATTTTAAGTCCTGAAGAGGAGTTTTTTACAAAGCAAAATTACAATATATATTTAACAATAAATAGCATGGTATATATGGCGCGAAAGTATGTAACATAATATTGTAACTATAGAATGTACAAAATAAATGGAGCAAGCATGTGTACTGATATTTTATATTACTGGTTACCTCCCTTTAACTACGAGATTATGCCTACAATACCTGAACAAATGACCTAGCAATAATTATCATTAATGCACTTGACAAATAACGGTAAATATTCATAATAATAAATATTAAGGCGAAGATTGTTGGTACTTGAAGATATCACTATTCAAACATTCTCGCCCACACAAATCTCGTTTGTACTTTTATCGTCCTTGATTTCATGACATTCTGTTACAATTGGTGTGATATCAATCCCCTATTACTTGGTATAAGTCCCTGTTTATATATAGACGTCTATAAGAAGGTCCTTACTCCTCCTCATTCCTCGTTAAAGTGATTGTTGCGACAGTCATAATCTTCATTACAGAGGTATGAAAAAATAACACACCGAGACTTAATAGGTTTGATTCATTGTGTCTCCCATATATTGTGTAATGTTTTGGTTTATTTGCTTTTATTTATCCTCGCCACCGGATAATCCATATGGGCGAGGCCCCCAGAAGAGGTTAGTCACTTTAGTATTTGGGGGATAGTGCATGATACAGAAGATGCTCCAGTTCCAGAAGCTTCCCTGGTTCTTATACGTGCCGATGTAAAGCATCATACACGGGACCTCGCTTAACGTCTCGTCCGAAAGACTGTTAGTTAGTTTAGATATGTTAGGTGGGAAACACTGAAAAGCGTTTCGGTTTTTGACCGTCTGGAGTAGGGATCGAACCCACAACCTTCAGATCAGCAGTCAGTAGCCCTTACCACTAGACCACTTGTCCACCATTGTGTATTGTGGGGGCGACATATAGTTTCTATAGGTGTCAGGATGTCTGTCTGGTTGTCAGAAGGTTTGTCCGTGTTAGTGTTTTCCTTAACCAATGGTCTGGCACTGATTTCCCGAAGGATCTCAATTTGAGCTAAATCTCATCTCAAATATTGTCAATGATCTTTGAAGTAATTTCCATGATAGGTTGGACTCAAAATCAGCATCACTGAACAGAAATATTATTCTGAGTTTATTACAGTAAAGTTTCAAGAGCTGGAACTTAAGATTTATCTCTTATTCCGATTCTGATTTTAGCAAAATCTCAATTTGAGTTGAGATTTCTACTTGCGATGCTTTGGGAGATCGGGGCCAGACTTCAAAAAAATTTCTCATGAATAATTGGTACCAAGGCTAGTTGAGCATACTATCAGGAAATTTTGTTTGCTCAATTATTGCTTGAGTTATGGCCCTTTGAGGGTTAACAGTGAAAGTCAATCAATATTAAAATGACAATAAATCAGCTGTGAAATTATGCTAATAGAAGGTCGAGAGTCGTGTCAAATTCTCTGGACTATACTAGATGGCATTTAACTTCGATTTTCATTTGAATATTATTGATCAATACATGGAGACCAACCTCCTACTCCATTTAAATAGTACATGTTACGTAATAAAATCACCCACATTGTTTTGTGTATAGTTTATCCAATAACTTGAATATAAATGGGTCCTATCATTAATATAGCGATACAGATTCATCACACAATATATATCGAATACAGCCTGTACGATAACATATTAATGTTTATTATCTTAGATACAAAACGTTAGCATTACACAGCATTATCAGCAATTTGCATTTCCGCCCATTTTCTAATTGCTGGAATTTAACTGGTCGGATAAGAACCCAATTATACCAATATGTCTTTGACTAGCGTATGAAGAACAACTTAACACATACATGTCATGTTGGGACGAATTTATTTCTGCAAAATAAAACTAATCAGAGAAGATAATCATTGATAATTGGGAAATAATTGAAACTAAAGAGCATCTACAGTACATCTTGGGTAATATTTATAGTTGCAGCTGTTCCATGCTATGTGAATATCTCTATTGTGATCAATGTTAATTTTCTCCCCGAGATTTCATTTGGTAGAACTGAATAGATATAGAATATAGAACAGAATAGTAAAACGGAATAAAAATAGAGAGCAGAGCAGAGCAGAGCAGAGCAGAGCAGAGCAGAGCAGAGCAGAGCAGAGCAGAGCAGAGCAGAGCAGAGCAGGGCAGAGCAGAGCAGAGCAGAGCGAAACAGAACTGAATGGTTTACAATAGAATTGAATTTATTTGAAATGAATAAATGTTTATTTCCAATTTCGGACCCTCTCGGTGCGTACAATTTTGATATTATAAATTATACTCAAAATTTTAAAAGAGAGATATAGCTAATGCTACAAATTGACAGAAAAAAAGAGAAAAAAGAATAGTATCAATAATAAACTATTATGAATAAGTATTAATACAAAAAATGATGTAAAATTGTAGAATGAAATAATGTTTACCAGTATTTCCAATTTCGGGACCTCCGGCATACAATTTTAATATACAATTTTAATACATACTCGGGTATATGTTTCAGTTTCCATTTTATTAGAGGATTACTGTATAATCAAGGTTAATTGTATATTATATATCAATGTAATATGATAAATTAACAAATATTCTCATAAAGTCTCTTCTTTAATACTGATATTATTACATTCTTTGGTCTTGTTATTAAGCTGTGGAGAAAAAAAAGGATTCTCCAATTTACCTGTTAAACGGCAGAAAATGTTTCAATGTTCGTTGAATCACGTATCCAACTTGACGACTTCGATGATTATGTAGGATATAATGCAGCTGGAAACTGTTAAATAATAAATATCTGCTTGATAAAAAACTCATTACAAAAACAAATTAAAGTTTATTTTCTGAAATTATTAAGATTCCTTCTTGTTTACCTGAGATAGCTTGCTTTGCCGAGTATATTAAGCAAGATAAACCAATTAGACCCCTGGGGTGTTTTCTGGAGTTTTGTCGGAATTTTATAATATTTGATTTGTAATGTAACCATATACTTAATTGACTACCTGTATGTATTTATTACATTACCTTAATAATGTTATCTAGAAATTCCAGACAAGATGTTGATACTTATGTTTGTAATATACTGTATGTTGATACAACAATTTCCTGCTACAATCTTAATGATGGTATATACGTGGGGTCTGTGGCATAAATAAAACGCTACCTAGTGCCTTTATTCAGTTACCTCCCTTTCAATTAAATATAGTCGGCATGGAATCTACCTCACTTTCAATTAAATATAGAGAGTGGATTACCTCTCATTCAATTGAATGTAGTGGGCATGGATTACCTCCCTTTCAATTTAATATAGTGGGCATGGATTACCTCCCTTTCAATTTGATATAGTGGGCATGGATTACCTCCCTTTCAATTTAATATAGTGGGCAAGGATTACCTCCCTTTCAATTAAATATAGAGAGTGGATAACCTCCCTTTCAATTTAATATAGTGGGCAAGGATTACCTCCCTTTCAATTAAATATAGAGAATGGATTACCTCCCTTTCAATTTGATATTGTCAGCATGGATTACCTGCCATTGATTTTAGTGCTTCAAAGTTCTTTTCTACCTTAACAGACACAAGGTTATAATATATAAGTTAATGATTGGCTCAGTGTCTAGGTCGACTGTTGATTGGACTTTAAACCACAAAAAAGTATTGTATGTGTCATTGTTTTGATAGTATTGTTGTGATACATGGTGCAATAAATCCCAACAACTAATCATCTAATGAATTATGAATGTGTTTCCCTTTCAATTTTTTTAAATCTTCAAATTTAGGCACCACCTCCAATTAAAGCCCACCCAATGCAAAATGAACAAGATTTACCACCCCCTCCATCTAAAATAGCTGGAAATTATCAAAATTTGATACAAACAAATATAACACTCTAATTTACATCGCACCCCTACACCCAATCCCCACCCCAAGCGAAATCCACAAAATTTAATACCCAAAAAACCACCACATTATTTATAGAAGGATTTTATTGTTCACTATTTGATATAGCACAGAGAATTTGACCTGATCAAGGTTCTTGCATTGAATACTGTATTAATTTCCACGAGCAAATCGTGCAATATCGGTTCTTTAGATTTGTTTTGGTATTATAGCACGGTGAATTTGACATGATCCTGACCTGCATGCATGAATACATTACAAGGTTCTTGCGTTGAATATATTAATTTCCGCGAGCAAATCGTGCAATATCGGTCCATTAGATTTGTGTTGGTATTACACCTCGAGCGTCTTCGTGATAGTCACCGCTTATGAAAACACAACTGGGATTATAAATATAGACAATATATCAACTGTTAAATTATGCAAATAGAAGTTCGAGAGTCGTGTCAAATTCTCTGGACTATAGAAAGATTGACTTTCATTACACTCCCATGGTAACCAGTCAGATTGAAGATATATCTGTGAGATCAAATTTCCTATTTTACATCATTTTATCCATACCCTGACCTTGGTTCTATCACAGAACTGCCAATTAGGATATATCTATATTTACTAAAGTAACAACAGGTGAGCCTATAATTGGCATACTTTATTGGGTCGAAGTCTATGCTTGATTCCAAATCTATCTGACACTTTATAAACAAGAATTATGTTAGGCTAAAACTTGATATTAAATAAAGTTGGTTTCTCAGGTTCTTGAGTTGGAGTATTATAGCTTTAACTGTAGGATGATTCCATTAAAGATTAGGCCAGACTAATAAAATTGTTAACACTAACAAACTCATTCTACTTGCCCCTTACTCCAACAATCAGAGCTTTTCTTCTGTAGAGAATATCAAGATAATTATGTTTGTGGAAGCAAAAACAATTGATACCACATGAAATATATCCACTTTATACAAATAATACTCTGCTCTTCCAACACCGTCAAGTTTTTTGT
This sequence comes from Spisula solida, assembly GCA_947247005.1. Lineage (NCBI taxonomy): Eukaryota > Metazoa > Mollusca > Bivalvia > Venerida > Mactridae > Spisula > Spisula solida. The sequence continues at coordinate 41,337,600 of OX365948.1, read as the reverse complement.
TGTATTTTTTCTGTACAATTAGTCAAAACTTAGAATCCTATAGACCTTTCAGCGTGCATTATTACTGGAATGTGTATTTTAGACACCTGTCCTGATGATACATTATGAAAACTTTTTGTGGCTTAGTAACCCAATATTGCCAATTCTTATAAAACATATTACCTACCTACCATAAATTCATTTATATTCACACAAGCTTAGTTTTCATATTTATCTCAAAATCAAATTTGGAGGATATTATTTATGGCCATCAAGTGGTATTGAGTTTGTGAAGCTTAACTAAGACAAAATGAACACCAAACAAATAAATGTTGTTTAAGGGCTTTCATTAAAATAAATATAATAACATGATGTTAAATATATAACAACACATTGTAAAATTTGTGTAGTATATACAACACATTTGTAGGTTAGAAAGTAACAAATACAGAGTATGTCAAAAACTGCTACTCTTAAAGTAGCCCCAATCATATGTTTTGTCTTATCTGGGTACTCTGGGCGGATTAGTCTGTCTATACATACCCTATGTTTAATGAGAGACATAAGTGACATATAAATTATCTCCCTTGTAAGATAAAGCCCGAGGTAGACCAATTAGCATACCGGTCCTAACTAGTTGAGATCCTCTGACTTTATCCTTGTTTTTAACTGAAATATCATTGATTTTAGATATGAAATTTCTCACTTCTGTATTACCTAATATGTTAGGGCCATAAAAATTTATATACCATGGTGTGTAAACAGCATGTAGCCAAATTTATTATTTGATCTGATAATTAATGTTGCAAATATTTTAGCCTAATTACTACCATGTGCAACAAACAAAACAAGGATAAAAGCAGAGTAATCCGCATGATAGGACCGGTGGAGTTTAAGAGAGTAGTAAGGGGGGATAATTTACTATTTTCCCCCATTAAAGTAGACAACTCTTCAGTCTACTCTTTTTTCCTGAAATTACTTCCCTTTGTACCCTTAAACATAGATAATCAAGCCCAAAATAAAAGCTAGCTAAAATTGAAAATGAAATTATGATAATTGATTGAAAAATATTGATTATATAGTCGGGTAGCCAGACTATGGGCGGATATAAAGACACATTTCTAGTGTCTTTATTTGTTGGCAGTTTTGAGTACCCATATAGGAATGAAGAAAGGACCCATTTGTCCATAAAACATTTTATTAAACATAAAATACATTTATAAGACAACCTTGATTTTACCAAAATGCACGAAATTCAAAACATTTTACTAAAAATGAATGATTTTGCAGTATTTTCTCTTGACAAAATAGAAATATTCACATTGTGTGGTACAAAGGCATCCATCTCTTGCTTCTATGTATGAAATCTATAGTTCTTTATTCCTGTTTGATTTAGTATTAATTTTCCTGAATGCACTCGATGGAGGTTCTGAGTAATAATACCTGATGTGACATGAAATGATTCGAGTATGATTTATGAAAATAATAAAATAATGTTAAGTCGATGATATTCAAAGGTGATGAAGTTCTGTTTCTGTGGATTAAATCCCCCACAAAGCAAATCCACACCGTTGATATATATGGCCACCATGTTTTTATCATATAACTGAAAATTTGTTGAGAAATAGCTTTAAACCCAAATAAACAAACTAACAAATTATGGTGTCCTTTTCAATGTTTTTAAATCCACAAAGATATTCCTCCACAAAAATCCCAAAACTCATAAATTTAAATCGTTGATTTTACAGTACAGTATAAATGGACATTTTCGTGGGTCGAATGTTGAGTCCAACGAGTCTGTTAAAGTTGCGAAATTCACTAATATTTCAACTTGGCTAATTTACTGTTAACTTAGAAATTATTTCGCATGATTTAGTTTTGCGGAAACTGCGAATGATAGAATTTCACGAAATTAAGTCGCCATGAAATTGCTAAAAACATTAATATGGACCCTGCAGAAAACTTATGAACGTGAAAATTTGTAGTTGCGAATATGCCCACGATCAGCAAAAGCAAAAGTTAGTATTTGCGAAAGTAAATTTGTTTACAGTAACCATTTATACAGTATTGCTCCTATATGTACTAATTGGTCTTATCTTACAAAAGCCTTATAGAAAATGCTCTTAATTGAATGTTGAATTTCATTGATTGTTTTGTAATGTAATCAGAAGGCAGAATTCTCTAGATTCTTCAGATAACTATAGGTAACAATTAACTGTATCAAATATATTGGTTTTGTACTCATAATTAAATCAATAATGATAGACATCTTTTATAGAAAATCATAAATTTATTGATATCGCTGAATGTAATGAGGAAGTTAACTTGGAGCTTACAATATTGCCATTTCCTGCACACTGAGATATCAATTAAGTATTAATAACGCCTTATTAAATACTATTGAATATTTAAGTTCTGTATGTATTTCGATATTTAATTAATCCCTCCCCTTAAATATTTATTATGTTATTGAGTCTGTCCTTTCCAAAACCTTTACTTGTGTTTATGTCCTTTCCAAAACCTTTATCTGTGTTTCTGTCCTTTTTAAACCTTTACTTGTGTTTCTGTCCTTTTCAAATCATTTACCTTTGATTCTGTCCTTTCTAAATCCTTTACTTGTATTTCTGTCCTTTCCAAAATCTTTACTTGTGTTTCTGTCCTTTCAATATCCTTTACTTGTGTTTCTGTCCTTTCCAAAACCTGTACTTGTGTTTCTGTCCTTTCCAAATCCTTTACCTGGGTTTCTGTTCTTTCCATATTCCTCACTTGTGTTTCTGTCCTTTCCAAATCATTTACCTAAAAGGCTTTTATTCTGTCCTTTCCAAAACCTTTACTTGTGTTTCTGTCCTTTCCAAAACCTTTACCTGTGTTTCTGTCCTTTCTAAAACCTTTACTTGTGTTTCTGTCCTTTCCAAAACCTTTACATGTGTTTCTGTCCTTTCCAAAACCTTTACCTGTGTTTCTGTCCTTTCCAAAACCTTTACTTGTGTTTCTGTCCTTTCCAAAACCTTTACTTGTGTTTCTGTCCTTTCCAAATATTTACCTGTGTTTCTGTCCTTTCCAAAAACTTTCCTGTGTTTATGACATTTCCAAGTCATTTACCTGTCATTAAATCAAGTATGTTAAATGTTGAAATATTCTGTTTACTAGGAAATATCCAATCTTTCAACCAGCACTTGTAATTAACTAATAATAGTAACTGTTGTACAAAATAGCTTGTGCCACTTGAAGAAAACTACCTGTAATTTGTTGAACTTGTCTGAAGTTTTAGTGAAAATATAAAATCTTGGAAACATTTCAAAACGCATGATATACAGATTGTTCATATCTGCAAAGACCAGAATTAATCAAAACATTATCATATGGAACTCTATAAAGAGGTCTTGAAGTCTTTTTCATAATTACCTTATTAAGGGCATATATTGTTGACACACTTAAGGATCACCCGGGGATTATTGCAGCTTTGTTTGTCCAAAATTTATGAGCAGTTTGTGAGTTAAGTTCATTACTTTTACATTCTACATGAAGCAGATTCTTTGATTGTTAGGACACTACACATTAAAAGACCTTCATTCCAAGAATGTTTCAATGATGACCCAGCATTTCAGATACAAGCCTTAAAGTTGATAATGGCTCCAATGTTCTAATGGTTACAGCAGGGTTACTATATCAACAACGACATACAGATATCGTTAAAATGGCACTGGTATAACTCCATATTGCTCTGTGTACTTGGCATTTTAATAATCAAGTCACTTACAGTCCAGTTAGGATATTGTGACAGTGACGTTGCAGTTTATGTGTACGCAAAAAATATTAGTTAAAAATAGTTATTTGCATAATACCGGTCATTTACCAGCTAGTCTTATAATTTATGTCTTATAATTGGCTGAAATACTATACAGCTTGAAATAGGAAGTTAAATCCAGGGGTTTCAATTTTCCTGATTTATCCGGCATTCCAGATTTATCAATAGGGATAGAGCAATCGCTTCTGACCGAAATAAAAGTTATTTGATGAAAATATCTCTAGAAATAGCAAAGTTTTTTTAAGACAAACTTACTTAATTATGGAAACAATGTCATTGAAGGTCTCTTGTTTGGCTAAAATGGTCGGCCACATACGATTTTCCTGAATTTTAGTTTGGCCCTGTTGACACCCCCGTAAATAATTTTTGTTCATTGATTGTAATACTTTTTGGTTATTGCCCATGAGTTTGTTATCCCAAAACAACCTGGTTAAATCTTGTTAAATAGGAACTTACATGTTTAAAATACATGGAAAATGAACATATTGGAAACTTGTCCTGGATTTGTATGTAACCTGAAAACCCACAGTTATCTATCTCTGTCAGTATGAGTAGACATCTGAAGTTCAGCATTAAACAGATATATACTTCAATGATAGTGGCCTACTGATGATTAATAATTCATGTTGATCGCTGGAATTTTGATTGCATATAATTCTGTACTGGTGTGCTTAATACTGTCACAACTCAGGGCCATCCTTGAAAATGTTTGTTTCAAAACTCAGGGCCATCCTTGAAAATGTTTGTTTCAAAACTCAGGGCCATCCTTGAAAATGTTTGTTTCAAAACTGGGCAATCCTTAAAATTGTTTTTTTCAAAACTCAGGGCCATCCTTGAAAATGTTTGTTTCAAAACTGGACCATCCTTGAAAATGTTTGTTTCAAAACTGGACAATCCTTCAAGATGTTTGCTTTAAAACTGGGCCATCCTTATAAAAGTGTTTGTAAAATCTGGGCCTGGTCCTTGTAAAAAATGTTTGTTTCAAAACTCAGGGCCATCCTTGAAAATGTTTGTTTCAAAACTCAGGGCCATCCTTGTAAATGTTTGTTTCAAAACTGGGCAATCCTTCAAAATGTTTGCAAAATCTGAGCCATCTTTAAAAAAAAATTGTTTTGAAACTCAGCTATCCTTAAGTAGCTGTATATGTAGATAAAATTTTCTTGATAATGAACGCGCAGGAACAGTTACTGTCAATGACTTTTACGTCAGAACTGTATCAGGTTTATAAAATGTTGTCATGGAAACAATGGAGGTTTTCAATCAAAATGACACAAACTATATCTATCAGGCTTAATATGGAAATATTTTATGGACACTTTATGCAAAATGTGCTAATTTTGTGGTCATGTATTAATTTATGACTGGTAATTTGATGATTATGTCATAAATTTCAAACATATGATATACTACAGACCAATTTGCTCATTAGCTACATAAATATGTAGAACTTCAAAATGGTAGCAACATAAATGTGTAGAATTTCATAATTTCAGCTTTTTGATATAAAATCCAACTGAAATCATTAACATTTTATACCCTACTTACTATTAATCATACCTGTAATTTGTGAAAATTATTTTCAATGACCTCCCTGTAAGTAAAAAATAAAAGGGCTAATTATTAATTTCAGACTTGACCATTATTGGAATATTAGGGTCAGGATTATAATTAGTTTTGGACTTGACCATTGTTGGAATATTAGGGGGATATTATTAGTTTTGGACTTGACCATTATTGGAATATAAGGGGGATATTATTAGTTTTGGACTTGACCATTATTGGAATATAAGGGGGATATTATTAGTCTTGGACTTGACCATTATTGGAATATAAGGGGGATATTATTAGTTTTGGACTTGACCATTATTGGAATATAAGGGGGATATTATTAGTTTTGGACTTGACCATTATTGGAATATAAGGGGGATATTATTAGTCTTGGACTTGACCATTATTGGAATATAAGGGGGATATTATTAGTTTTGGACTTGACCATTATTGGAATATAAGGGGGATATTATTAATTTTGGACTTGACCATTATTGGAATATAAGGGGGGAGGGTTCATAGAAATATTCCATCCGCATCTGTTACAGAGTTGAATTTCTCGTACTGCCAACATGCTGTGATTTCAGATTAAAATCGGCATAGGCTTTTAGTAATCAAGAGTTATGTTATTTTTTTCACTGAAAGTTTTTTGCCGTTTGATTACTGGTTGAATTCAATACTTGATTTGTTGAAATATATCGATAACACAATTAAGGACAGAGTTCTATCAAGTATGTGTGAGTCAATCCCTTGCAGATGTTAACTGCATGATGCATACGCAGCTAGTACAAATAAAATGTAACAAACATATCAAATTATATAATTTAGCGGGTCCGCGGCTAGGTTAGTTGGTGGAATGAGTGGAGAAATTTTAACATTTGTTACTGTCCTCCGCATGTGGAGAAATCATCAGTCGCTTGTGGAAAAGCACTTAAAGTTGTTAACAGGTTGATGACTAATTCTTTGAAAATTAACTCTGGCTGCTGATTAAAATTAAAACCTGGTATAAAATACATGAAAACAGAAAAGTACCAGTCAGAATTTTGTCACTGTCAGTTATATCAGTACTTAAAAGCAAAGAGATTCGACCCGATAAAAAATCTTTCACATCTATACTATGAATATGACAGGGATCTGAGTTTATGACTGGCCCTCATATACCCAACTCAACATTATGTCCAATATTTTAAACAAGCCGAATGCAATCATTTAATTTATACTGCACACTTCAAGATAATATAGTATTATACATAAAAAATACAACTTTTATCAATACACGTACACAATATGTCGCCTGTGTCGAGCATAGAATGTTCACAAAATGCATTAAACCCGGTTTGACGACACAATCCTGCACAGACAGAAACTAGAAAACGGCCTTCGATAAAGAGGAGAAATAATTATTTACGCACGTCATCTCAGGAAATTAGAATGGAGACAATGTTAGGTTATTATAAAGAAACATATAAAAAATATTTATTGAAACACGCATTTATATTTTTTCAATAAAACCTAGGGCTAAATTAAGCCATAAATGAACCTTGTCCTTTAAACAGAACATTGTCTGATGAATCAAAAACAAAGTTATTAAAACTTATAATGTAAACCAATACTAAATCCTTGAACAATATTACTTCATCCTTCCTGCGCTCAATGCCTGGTTCATTTTTGATACGGATATTCGGATAGCAATCCGGCAATCCGGATACCAATTTTGGTATCCGTTGCCATCCTTATAGAAAATTGTTTGATTAATCAAAAAACAGTTGTAAGTAAAACAATATCTGTAATGTCATCCTTGGATATTTTAGGAGAGTCTATATTAGTGTAAGCCGCAGTTAGTGCAATGTGGCTTTAGGGGAGTTTTCACCATTTTAAGTCATATTTCATCCAGTGTGATTGCAATGGTGATCAGTCAAAAATGAAGTCTTGTCTGAACATCTAAATGCATTTTGTATTTATCCATCTACTTCAAGTCACTCTGAAAAATCAATTCTTAAGTCTGTGTAAGACCTGTACATGTTATTCATTTGATCGTATTTTAGGGCGTGTCTTGAATTCAGAATCCCAGACAAATTTATAGGTTCTATCGTAATGAATTCAGGAAATAGACTATGCTGTTCTTATTGACTAGATTTACACTTCAACATTAATAGCTTTTCAAACTGTCTGTTGAATAAATTCAAATGTACAATAGTACAGGGATATGAGCAGATTGCTGTTACTGGGTTTACTAGAAGTTCCAGATTGCTGTTACTAGGTTTACTAGAAGTTCCGAACAGATCGCTTTTACTGGGTTTACTAGAAGTTCCAAGCAGATTGCTTTTACTGGGTTTACTAGAAGTTCTGAGCTGATCGCTTTTACTGGGTTTACTAGAAGTTCCAGATATCTTTAACAGGGTTTACTAGAAGTTCAGAGCAGATCGCTTTTACTGGGTTTACTAGAAGTTCCGAACAGATTGCTTTTACTAGGTTTACTAGAAGTTCCAAGCAGATTGCTTTTACTGGGTTTACTAGAAGTTCTGAGCTGATCGCTTTTACTGGGTTTACTAGAAGTTCCAGATATCTTTAACAGGGTTTACTAGAAGTTCAGAGCAGATCGCTTTTACTGGGTTTACTAGAAGTTTTGAGCAGATCGCTTTTACTGGGTTTACTAGAAGTTCCAAGCAGATTGCTTTTACTGGGTTTACTAGAAGTTCCCTACAACTTATCAGTTGCTGTACATGCAGAAGAAATTAAGTTTATCTGAGCTTCAACATGAGTCCTAAGGATAGTTTTAGTCAATTTAAGTGTTTAGTGAAAGTCATATGCATTTAAATCTAACAATAATTCTTGCACTAAATAACTGTTTATGGGATTTTTAAGTGTTTGAATAGTTTCTAGAAGTGTCTAATGTTTTCTTGTTATGATAACCTTTATTGATGAATGTTTTCTTTAAATACCTAAATAAACAGATGCACTTCTAGCCGTTATGCAAAAATAAATAGCAAATTGTTTTAGTAGCTATTTTGGGAAAATTTACTTTTTAGTCATAATCTGTATAAAATGGCCACCAGTGAGTGGGGCTCGTTTTTCCCTATACATATCTCAGTGTAGCAATACCACGTGGTTTTTTACTACAGTTCCAAGTAGAAATTTGTAAACATTGGAACACAAATGTAGCCATAAGTATTTTTTTTCTTCAACGATTTCTATTAAATCTACGCCACGCTAAGGGGAACATTGTTTGCTTTTGCATGAAATATAAAATCTTATTCAGCGGATGTGCGTTTTGTCAATTACCCTGTGAAACCCTGAAACGTGTAGGTTTCACAGGGTAATTGAAAAATCGGTAAAGCTGCTGAAATAGATTTTATATTTCATGGAAAGCAAATAATTTCCCCCTTAGCGTAGCATATATTTTATAGAAATCGATGAAGAAATAAAATACTTATGGCTATTTTATTAGCTCACCTGTCACAAAGTGACAGAGTGAGCTTTTGTGATCACACTTCGTCCGTCGTCCGTCCGTCCGTCCGTCTGTCCGTCCGTCAACAATTGGGTTGTGTCCTCTCTAGAGGTCACAATTTTGGCCTAATCTTTATGAAACTTGGTCACAATGATCATCTCAACAAAATCTAGGTCAAGTTCGATATTGGGTCATCTGAGGTCAAAAACTAGCTCACTAGGTCAAATTATAGAAAAAAGCTTGTTTTAAACCTTTCAACATGTAGTCTTCATGGTCACTTAACTCTCTGCTGTAACTCTCTACTCTCTATACATACAATAAACTTTCATCAACCAATGAAAATGTGTATCAGGGTTCACAGCAATTTTGTAAAGGTCAAATATCAAAATATTCTAGTATTATAAGCAGGGTGTGAATTGTAACAGTTAAGTGGAAATCAAAGCGCTGTAGGGAGCGTAGACATTTTCCTGAGGGTCATGGGTTCAAGCCCCACTGGAACCATCATTTTTATTTTTATTTTTTTTTAGTGTTTAGGTATTGTTTTGTCTGTAAAGCATTTATTTGTACATTTTCCTGATGGTCGTGGGTTCAACCCCCACTGGAACCATAATTTTTTTTTTTTTTTTTTTTTTTTTTTTTATAAATGTTTAGGTATTGTTTTGTCTTTATAACATGTATTTGTACATTTTCCTGATGGTCGTGGGTTCAACCCCCACGGGAACCATAATTTTTATTTTTTTATTTTTATTTTTTTTGAGTGTTTAGGTATTGTTTTGTCTGTAAAGCATTTATTTGTACATTTTCCTGATGGTCGTGGGTTCAACCCCCACTGGAACCATAATTTTTTTTTTTTTTTTTTAGTGTTTAGGTATTGTTTTGTCTTTATAGCATGTATTTGTACATATTCCTGTTGGTCGTGGGTTCAACCCCCACTGGAACCATAATTTTTATTTTTATTTTTTTAAGTGTTTAGGTATTGTTTTGTCTTTATAGCATGTATTTGTACATTTTCCTGATGGTCGTGGGTTCAACCCCCACTGGAACCATAATTTTTTTTTTTTTTTTTTTTTTTTTTAGTGTTTAGGTATTGTTTTGTCTTTATAGCATTTATTTGTACATTTTCCTGATGGTCGTGGGTTCAACCCCCACTGGAACCATAATTTTTATTTTTTAATTTTTATTTTTTTAAGTGTTTAGGTATTGTTTTGTCTTTATAGCATGTATTTGTACATTTTCCTGATGGTCATGGGTTCAACCCCCACTCAGGAACCATAATTTTTATTTTTTAATTTTTATTTTTTTAAGTGTTTAGGTATTGTTTTGTCTTGATAGCATGTATTTGTACAGTTATATGGAGGAAAAATATTCCAAAATATTTTGTTTAAAATAAAGGTCAAATCATAGAAAAACCTTGTGTAGTCAGTCACCAGAGGTTACAATTTCAACTTAATCTTTATGAAACTTTGTATTTGTACAGTTATATGGAGGAAAAATATTCCAAAATATTTTGTTTAAAATAAAGGTCAAATCATAGAAAAACCTTGTGTAGTCAGTCACCAGAGGTTACAATTTCAACTTAATCTTTATGAAACTTTGTCACAATGATCCTGTCAACAAAATCTAGGCCAAGTTCGATTTTGGGTCATCTGGCGTCAAAAACATGGTCACAATGTCAATTGACATTTTCCTGAGGGTCGTGTGTTCAAACCCCACTGGAACCATAATTATTTTTTTTAAGTGTTTAGGTATTGTTCTGTCTTTATAGCATGTATTTGTACAGTTATATGGAGGAAATATTTTGTTTAAATTATAGGTCAGATCATAGAAAAACCCTGTGTAGTCACCAGAGGTTACAATTTCGACTTAATCGTTATGAAATTTGGTCCTAATAATCATCTCAACACAATCTAGGTTAAGTTTGATATTAATTAAGTCATCTGGGGTCAAACGCTAGGTCACATGGTCAAATCATACAAAAACTTGCAATAGAGGCTGAATTTCCTTAAATTTTATTCAGAAAATGTGTAGGATCACCATAGGGGTGTGAATGCACTAGTACGACAGGTGAGCGACCTAGGGCCCTTTGGGCCCTCTTGTTTTCAAATGTTTACAAATTTCTTCTTGTAACTGTAGTCAAAAGTCACGTGGTATTGCTACACTGTATCTACAGTAAATATTTTAAAATCTCCTTATTGGTTAGGATACCAGAAACCAACAGTTTTTTCAATGACTTAGGGCTATGCTAATACATCAAATACATTGAAAGGTATACCGTTGCAAGACATATATAAACAAGAAACATAAGTTGTATTGCTGCTTAAAACAAAAACCGAAGTTATTTTGCTGCCTTAAAAAAGAGTTTTCACACAAGATGTTGATTCAATCATTATGTATTTAGTCAATGTAAATCTGTCATTTCGATAGAAGATAAAATGTTTGATGTTACACAAGTTGCCTAGTATCAAACCTGGAAGCCATGTTTCTGAGCTACCATGGTGTGTTTTATACACTCACACAACCTATCGTTGATATCTTAGATGGTATCAGCTCGCTGCCATATAACTGGTGGATAGATCAGTGCCACTCGCAGCCAGCAAGTAAAACACTCAAAAACAGAACTAAAACTAAACTTTCAACTCTTGGTGTGAGAAATCTTCCCATGCTATGTATTGTCATAAATAATATCTAAAAATCTCTTTGATTAGTTATCTCCCATAAGTACTCTCTAAGACTTCAATTGGATTACTCTGCTTTTATTGCTGTTGCATACTGGTTAAAAAATGGTCCATTCATTTGGATTACTCTGACTTTACAGTTGTTATCCTGCATCATCTAATTGGTCTGTTTATTTGGATTCCTTGGCCTTTACTGTTGTATTTTGAATAAAAAATTGGTTCTTAGATTTATCTTGACTGTTGTATCCTCCATTATCAACAAATCGGTCTATTAATTTGGATAACTCTGCCTTTACTGTTAAATTTTACATAAAAAATTGGTCCATTCATTTGGATTACTCTGACTTTAATGTTGTACTCTGCATCAACAAATTGGTCCATTCATTTGGATAACTCTGCCTTTATTGTTGTACTCTGCATCAACAAATTGGTCCATTCATTTGGATAACTCTGCCTTTATTGTTGTACTCTACATCAACAAATTGGTCCATTCATTTGGATAACTCTGCCTTTATTGTTGTACTCTGCATCAACAAATTGGGTCAGTTCATTTGGATTACTTTTTCATCAGTGTTTTCTATGTAGCTTACAGTAGAATTTAACTATAAACACGTTATGTGTCTGACGGCATGTTCGAACTCCCATGTGTTAAAATTAGGACAAACAATAGCTAAGTCAGAGAATTCCAACTGGATAGGACCGTTGTGAATATTTGGTCTATGTTAGTTTTTACCATACAAAATTAAATAGGACCATTTGCATATTTGATCGACCTTGGATTTTACCATGCAAGGGAAACGATGTAGAATTCACTTATGTATTTAGTTGCCAAAATTGTACTAAAGCTATGATAATAAAAGAGAAGGTGTCATGAACTATGGTCTTGAATATACGTAGTACCGCACCTGTGTCGGCAGGGTGTCTTATGAAAACATGATTCCAAATCAAACACAAAAGAACCCACGCTAGACTACTCATAAACGGTTGCAGACCTATTTTCATGTCTCTTGATCATGATGTTTTTTTTTCTACTAAAATCATTCAAATTGACATTAAAAGATTTACTTCTAGAAAATAGTAAATGCCAGAATACAGTTCATTGCCTTTGAGTGCGTTGATTGGCTCCTTGCTTCTGACATTCGTCTGAGTATTGAATTTTATGTATGTTTCTATATTGTACATCATAAATGTTTTTTTACGTAAACATCTGTAGAAATTTGCACCTGTTTTAAGCCAATCAGATTGTAGATGGTGTTCACGCATAAAGATGGCCGTCAGTGATTGTAAGGTGTTGCGAATGCCTCCTGAGACGTAAATACATAAATTGTGTGTCTATACAGAAGGTTGACATATGTTAAAATTAATTTCTGCTTCTGAGAAAATTGTATTGTCTTAGGAGAAAAGGATGAACCTGGAAATATTGTGCAACCTCTCCAGAGCGGCCCTCAGACAAGCAACAACCTCTCTTAAACATCTTAATCATTTTGTACCGAAATTAACCTTTGAAAAAGATGAGCCTAGAATTATTGTGCAACCTCTCCAGAGCGGCCCCTAGAAGAGCAACAACCTCTCTTAAACAACGTAATCATTTTGTACCAAAATTAACCTTTACTTTATTAACTTGACCTCTCTGGAGCAACAACCTGTGTACAACAGCCAAGTCTTTCCTAAAGGGTGCTGCTTTAAAGAGGCTGTACTGTACAAACATGTACATCTTAAACTGTTAAAATTGGTATTGTCTTTGGAGAAAAAAGCTGAGCATGGAACAAAATCTTTCGCAGTAAAGTTGGTATGTCTCTGGAGAAAAAACTGTGCGCATAACATGCATCTTAAACTGCAAAACTGACTTCAGCAACCAACATGTTTATCATGCCATTTCTTGCACAAATGTTTGCTTGAAGCAAAAATAAACCAACCCCCCATACACATATCAGTTGGAAGCCAATTTAGTACTTACATTTAGTCTGCACATTAAAGCACTGCTACACAAACATGTTTCAATCTATGTTGTATGCCAGATCATTTCTATGATACCTTGATATTTTCTGGTCGTACATTAGATAGGGTGTTCCTGGTAAACAAGTATAAAAACTCAAGCGTAAAAAGGGTTAGTAACTCATTTGTAAACAAGAACAGTTACTCATGCTTAAACAAGGGCAGTAACTCATTTGTTAACAAGAACAGTAAGTCATGCTTAAACAAGGGCTGTAACTCATGCTATATTAGATATCATTATATTGGTAAACAAGGGCAGTAACTCATGCTGCATTAAATAAAACAAACAAAGACAGTAACTCATGTTATATGAATAAACAAGGAAAGTAATTCTTGTTATATTGATAAACAAGGGCAGTAACTCAAACAATATTCATAAACAAGGGCTGAAATTCATGCTATATTGATAAACAAGGACACTAACTCAAACAATATTGTTTAACAAGGACAGTAAATCATACAATATTCATTAACAAGGGCTGAAATTCATGCTATATTGATAAACAAGGACACTAACTCAAACAATATTGTTTAACAAGGACAGTAAATCATACGATATTCATTAACAAGGGCTGAAATTCATGCTATATTGATAAACAAGGGCAGTAACTCAAACAATATTGTTTAACAAGGACAGTAAATCATACAATATTCATAAACAAGGGCTGAAACTCATGCTGTATTGATGAACAAGAACAGTTACTTGTTGTATTGACAGTAACAGATAGGATTTTATTTTAAAATAAGGGCAGTAACTCATGTTATGCTTTCATTTATATAATGTCTGGATAAATGTAAGATAGTATTGTAAAGAATTTAAGCTTTCTAATATGCCTAGGGAGACTATAGATAGTGTATATATAAGGAAACTTCAATTAACTTACACCTTGTTTGCAATTTTCAATTAACTCTAAAGTAATATTTTCCAATTTAAATATACCTTTAAAGTGGTAAGATTTAAGAAAGAAGCGTGGACTAATTATCACTTACTCGAGAGTCTTCGAGATTAAAAGAATTTGTAAGCACTTCTAAAGGAACTTGGAACACGCAAAAGCAGAACAAAACAGAACAAAACAGAACAGAACAGAACCTGTCGGATCAATAGACATTCAGGTATTGGCCGGATATAGTGTCTTTTGTTGGTTAAATTTCAAGTGTGTTCATTAACCGTATGTGATCAGTGATGAAAATCAATGGTTGATATAAATCGTTATTAATTGCTTCCCTTCAATACGATGTTTTATCATTGTGGACTGCACAGCATATCAATTAACTATCATATGCTACACCTATCAGGAAACTGTTTTATACGTTTGATCAACAATTCCAACTATCCCCGATCTGATCAGTGATCATTCCCAATCTGATGAACAGAATACTGAACGGAATACTTGAATAAATGCTCTGAAAATTACATTAGTCACCGGGATGATTTTTCATGTATTTTTAGAAGTATTTGATAAGTATTTTGGCAGGTACGAGACTTTGGTTAGCACCGTGTTATCTTCCGTCAGACCCATTTCCTTGCCTTATCAAGATACTGATGGCATTATCAGAAAGAAATTAATAAAATTAAAAGGCACCCCACTAGTTGTGTTGAAGATTCTTAGTTGCTTCTTATCCGATTTTTCCGAATTCTGCCAACTTTTATAGACGGAGGTTAGGGTACCTATAATCAGTTGGAATATGTTCAATGTTTTAAGGTGGCTTGAACGCAGTTTAATATACTTCATATTTTGATATGCCTGTTCTATCCTAATGAAAATTATAAGTACATATTACATATTTATTAACTGCACACGTCGTGTCTGTCTACTAGTGTTATGTGCCTCATAGCAAAATTACGTATTTCAAGAGAATACTCGGGGAACTTATATTTATATCATGCAAAATCTTCTGTATTCATATATACATGTATAAACATGGCATCATAACATTTATAGACTTTGGTTATTAGAGTTTTGTGCAGTTCTTAAATTGGTCAATTTGGGTTTGATTCCTGGTCATGGAAGGTTGTATATGCCTATTCCATGAAAAATTGACATAAGTTCCTCGTGGTAGGGCAAGTTTAAGTATGGGTTTGAAAAATGACCAAGAAAACTAGTTTAGGTGAATTGGCAGCCGTATATGAATGAAAAATTGTTAAGAAAAAGCATTAAATCTGATTAAACAAATATGGTGAATCCTGAAACAAATATACAAAGAAAATTAATTAAGCCTAATTAGATCTTATTTTGTCATCCATAAATAAAAAGGCAATTTCACAACCTTGTTTAAAGAACCCAAAGTATGTGATATGGAAGGAACGATTCATACAGACCCACTACAAATAAAAAAGACAATAGTTGACAACCTTGAAAAGAACCCAAAGTAATTGCTATTTGGAAGGAAAGATTGAAAAATTCGTTGGAATGATTTTACAGTTTAGACCATGCCAGTTATAGTTAGCAGTCTACTGATCATATTTGATAGGTCAATAAAAATACTGATTTGTCTGTGAAATTTTTGTGTTGTTTCATGGAGTAAAATACTTCCGAGCCGCCACGTTCACTCCAATACTTGTCATTGAAGTATCTCCAGGGAGTCATGTGACATAAAAGTATCCGTATATTTATGAACAATTCAATGAAATTTGACAACTCCTGGCTATGAAACAATCCCAAACAATCCTGCGAAATCTTCTCGTTATTGCTAGGGAAAACATGCATTTATCGCAAACCATTTCCACTGAATGACTAGCTCTTTAAAATGTCATTTCACTAGACAAATGCTGCAACCTGACCTAAGCTTTCCGCTTAGGGACTCGTGGACTCGATTTATGTACATTTAGACTGCTATCAGTGAGTTCTTCATTTTCAAAACATTATATATCTCATTTTTACTTATGAGGGATGTTCCAAATTTAATGATCTTGAATTCTATAGATCTCATTTTTACTTACGAGGGATGTTCCAAATTGAATAATCTTAAATTCTATAGATCTTATTTTTACTTATGAGGGATGTTCCAAATTGAATAATCTTAAATTCTATAGATCTTATTTTTACTTACGAGGGATGTTCCAAATTTAATGATCTTGAATTCTATAGATCTCATTTTTACTTACGAGGGATGTTCCAAATTGAATAATCTTAAATTCTATAGATCTTATTTTTACTTATGAGGGATGTTCCAAATTTAATGATCTTGAATTCTATAGATCTCATTTTTACTTACGAGGGATGTTCCAAATTGAATAATCTTAAATTCTATAGATCTTATTTTTACTTACGGGGGATGTTCCAAATTTAATGATCTTGAACTCTAACTATAAAATATCTGAGTAGAAGAATGTAGAAATTCCCTCCTTTTACCCAGATTATCTAGATTACCATATTTGGAATGTTATGTTTCTCTGTGACATTGGGGACGGTCATGTCATGAAAAGGTGTATAATACGATTTGCATATGAGACCAGTAAGTTGGCCATTTATATTAACTCACTCGTACATAACTTGTTTAGTCAACTGTCTGTTAATTCTAATACAACAATGATATTTCTGTTGTACTTAAGCTTATAGAACTACAATAACACTTTCACTTCAAAGTAAGTCTCGTATAATTTTTAAATTATACATTGACTAAAAATTGTCAAAACAACATAACACCTGCGTTCAAACAACATTTTACTGGGTACACTAGACAAAAATATACAACATTGAGTCTTGTTTCAAGTTAAAAAAGTTGAGTTTTAAGTTGCAAACTTGCGTTTTGAGTTGCAATTGGGTTCCAAAATTAAAGTTTTGAGTTTCATATAATATGCTTAAATGAAGAAAAATATAAATAAAATCAGATAATATCTGTAGCAGGGAGGGTTTTTTATCTCGTATTTCAAGTTACGGTAATCAGAATTTGATTAAATACCGGTCTCTAGATTGGTACATGTTATACCATGTGTTTTATGTAGGATAAAGTCCTGTAAAATTCACCATGACAGCCTTATTATAGAGTAAGGAGATCTCATCTTGTATATACATATATATTCTCAAGATGAAATCTTGAAATAACTTTGTATGTGTAGCAATAAAGGAACGTCTAGCTTATGCTAAAGGTATAACCAATTTTGCAGTCTTGAAAAACCCTGAAAAACTGTCCGATCTGATCTTATAGCATCTGTGACCCCTGATGCAGATCCCTAGTTCTAAGGTTTAACCCCCTCTTGAAATAAAGTGATTTGTGTCTGTTTAACATCAGAATTTTACAATTGATGTTGTCTCCCTTGCTGGAAGCCCAGCAGTTAGATCCTTGTAACTGCATGTCTAAATAATGTGACATGGTATAGTCTCTATATACGACTGAAATATTGTTGAGCAGTGGGACTTAAAACAATATTAGAAACAAGAATAGCATGAAGTAACATGTCTGCATCATACATTTTGTAAAGATAAGTTAAATGGCATTGATCTTAGCCTCTAGCTGGTACTGCAGTTCTCAAGTCCAATCCCGTTTTGCCCATCATGGAAAGAATTTCGTGTCTGTAACATTGAAATTTCTTTAACAGCTGAATTTCTTAATAACATCAGAATGTCTTTAAAATCTGAATTTCTTTAACATTAGAAATCTTTTTAAGGGCAGAATTTCTTAAACATCAGAATTTCTTTAATAGCAGAATTTCTTTAACATTTGAATTTCTTAAATATCACAATTTCTTTAACATCAGAATTTCTTTAGCATCTGAAATTGATTGGATTTCTCCGTGGTCATGTGATAATGGGTGCTGAGTCTTCGGATCTCAATGGTCCCTTTAGGGGAGAGGTTCAGAATGCCACATGCAATGTAGAATTTACCTTTGAGAAAGCCTTTCAATATAATATGTGGCGAGATGATTCAAGCCTTTGATGAAAAAAAAACATCTGAAATTGATGCATGCAATCTTGATGTAAATTTATTATGGTTTAAGAATCTTCATCCAGCTGCGCGAGGATGTGTTTCAAACATACTAATTAACTATAAGTTATTCTATTCTATTCTACTGAAACCTACCTTGTTTTGTCAGTTGAACCCCTGTTCATCAGCAATTTTTACAGTTTTATATGAATGAATAAATGTTTTGATACCTGCTACTGTCTGCTACCACTACTGTCTGCTACCTTGGATTGTAACATATTTAGCTACCTGTGAAAAGTTTGTTTTCTTTATTTTGAGTGAACAAAGGATTGTTTCTTAGTGTATCAGTTTGATTTATTCTGTAATAAACTACGTATTGACATTTGTCTATCTGACATTCGACTATCTGACATTGCGGAAATCTAACAACTGTTTTTCTAACGCTTGGTGGCAAAACTCACAGGGAGGCACGAAACTAGCAAGGTGGAACATCTCCCGATCTCCGCTATAAGTCATCTCCTCGTTTCATCTTGTTTTCTATCTGATAAAAAACCCCACCATACCCCACCCACTTGTCAATAACATGATGAACAAACGCCAGACGGCAAACTCTGAATTGTTAGTTTTTTCTGTCCATTGTTTACACTTAACTTTGATAAGCTCTTGTTGGCATTAATAGATTAATAAAACAGAAGATGCCTCATTCATTCAGGATAAAAAAACACGTCAAAATCTCTGCTAATCGTTAAAATCTCTGTAAATCGGTCATTGCTGTCTATAACTGGGTCTTTATGTCAAGTTCTCTTATTGGCCAGTAAATGAATCAAATAGTTACACTGAGTCATTTAATTGAATGTAACAAAAACTGTGTATTACATCAAAATCAATAACGTTAATGTTGTTAATTATTAATATCTGATAATGTTATACCATGTTGTTCTTTAGTCTAATGACTTGTTTCGTTTCC
Source organism: Spisula solida (assembly GCA_947247005.1). NCBI lineage: Eukaryota > Metazoa > Mollusca > Bivalvia > Venerida > Mactridae > Spisula > Spisula solida. The sequence continues at coordinate 41,318,314 of OX365948.1, read as the reverse complement.
TTCTGCGTGGATGGTTACAATATGTTTAGTTGTTTAAGTTCAAACATCTCCATGTTTTCTATTAAAATTACCTTCAACATATTCCGGCCTGAGAGCTGCTGCCATGGTCCAGTGGTTATAGTGCTCTGGATTTGTGTATGTAGCTCGGTAATCCGGGTTCTTTACGCCCAGTCGAGGCAGGTCAATGTAACCTTTCCATGGAAAATATAACATTAATGTCGATTTTACTCCACATGTGGAGAAGTTGCTTGTTCCTTCTGGAAGTGTAAGTTAGTACTGGTTAGAATACGATCCATGAAAACTAGTCTGAATCTGTCGCAGTATACATGTATAACTGAAAAAATTGTTGCGCTTAACCCAAATAAAACAAACAAATAATAAGCCCAGCCTGCTTGACTAGCACAGTAAAACAGTATATGGTCTGCTTGCCAGAAGATCCAGGTTTGGTTCTCTTTATGTTCTTCCTATGGACAATGGCTATTTAGACTAGTTTTTACCATTGTCGACCATGGTCAACCATGATCGACCATACTCTCACCTTGATTTTTCATGGTATTTGATGGCTGACCAAGATAAAAAAAGGTTGCCTATCAAAAAATCATGGTGAACCACGGTCATCATTTCGCCTGGGTACCATGTCCTTCAACTTTGTTGTCAAATTTTCATGGGCAGGTATAACCTGCTGTGACCTAGGGAATCAAACTGTGAACCCCGGGTTAGAAATATAGCACACTCAGCTGCTGGACCATGGCTATGGCTAGAATGAGTTAGTACACCATGGAGGCAACAAAACTGATTGGGTGAACTGGTTATCGTGCATGACTGAAAAATTGCTGTAAATGGCGCGTAATTAGCACAAACACACGTAATTGATTAATCCATCTGCCTGCATATAATGTCAATATAGGAAACAGACAACTGATCTAATCATTATTGAATAAAAAAACTACCATGAAAAATAAAGAACAGCGTCAGGTTCAATTTTGATGACTGTTTCGTGACTTAATTTTTTTATTGTGTGACAGTAAAGTAAAGTTCAGATCAGGATAATCCCGCAGTTGTATGTCGTTGAGGGTAGTCGATACTTAAGTTTTGCATGTAATGGTATATTGTTGCATGGGTATGGCTGAGGCTTTATAAAACAGGGCTGTTAAAATTGGAAAACAGACTACACATTAACATTTTTCTATTCCAGTGCGCAGAGTTCCTCCCCACTTTTCTGTGAAGTTGAATGCCATCTACGAAATAGAACCCAACGGTTCAGTGCAGATACCTTGTGTTGCTGTGGGGTCACCAATGCCTGTGGTCAAGTGGCGACAGGGCTATCAGGATATTAGACCAGAAGAAGACCCGCCACATGGTCAAAATTGGCTCAATTTGACCGGCGTAAGGGAGACAAGCAACTACACATGTGTCGCCCAATCGGATTTAGGCAATATTGAACACGACATACAGATCAAAGTTAAAGGTAAGTGTGAAACATTCGCTGGTCTGATGCCTGTGAATGTCGCTGGTCTGACGCCTGTGAATGTTTCTTGTATGATTATGATTCTGTAATAATCCAGTTTAAATATGTGGTTGAACTATTGTGCGCCGCTTGACCAACTGATATATCCCGTCTCCTGACTCGAAATACGTCCTCCTATGACTTTGTTGAAATGTATTTGTCGTGTCATATTATGGCAGAATTTTGCATGCCATGCATTTGTACAAAAAGTAGTTAGTCGAGTCACTGAACCAAACGTGTGCATTTTTCACATTGATATTGTGTTGTTGTGGAATGTCTAGTATGGATAGATAACCCCTACAGAAAGTGTGCATTATTTTGCATTTTGCTAAAACGTTCATGTTTTGCCATTACCACCCCTTGCATGTGTTCCAATGCATTAAATATAGACTGATTCAGTTACTAGTTCAACCCATCTAGACCCATTTAGTTACACGTTAGACCCATTCAGTTACAAGTTTGACCCTATTTCAGTTACAAATTTGACCCAATTTCAGTTATGGAATTGCGCCATTCAGTTGTGAAAATAGACCCATTTATTGACACATTAGACCAAGTTTCTGTTAAAGATTCACCCATTCAGTTGCAAATAGACCCAGTTTCAGTTAAAGATTCACCCATTCAGTTGCAAATAGACCCAGTTTCAGTTAAAGATTCACCCATTCAGTTGCAAATAGACCCAGTTTCAGTTAAAGATTCACCCATTCAGTTGCAAATAGACCCAGTTTCAGTTAAAGATTCACCCATTCAGTTGCAAATAGACCCATTTTCAGTTACAGGTTAGAGACCCATTTCAGTTATTAGATACACATCCTCAGTTGCAAGTTAGACCCTCTCTCTGTTACAAAGATAGACAAATTCAGTTGCAAGTTAGACCCTCTTTCAGTTACAAGATAGACCCATTCAGTTGACCCTATTGCACCCAATATAAGACCCATTGAGTTTTAATTTCAGTTTTCAGTTAGACCCATTCAGTTACATGTCAAACCCTATTTCCTTTAACAAGAAAGTAATGTACTTTTAATGTTTGATTTCGTTGACAAAACAGGTCCAAATTCCTACAAATTATTGTAATATGAAACTTCCTGTATTTGTAATACTCCATTTGGTAGTTTAGAATTTCATAAATATGTTGTTCTTATACATAAATGCGCGGTAAATGTTTTATAGTACATAGTTGGACAATTTGTAAGATTATTTTTTGTGCCCGATTAATATTTTCTCCAATTGATGCTAGGCTTGAGAATTCAATGTTTTAGTTTATTATTATTGTCATATGGATACGATATCCTCTGCCAGATAGATCAATACATCGCGACAGTCCCCTCGGGATCTCATTTACTGAGAAATTTCTATTTTATGTTCTTTGCATCACCCTTTGGGTGTGATTAATATATGATTTCTACTTGAAAACTTCATGCTTAAATTTTTTTGGCATAAATTTCAATCTCTCTATGCAGTCGTAAATGGTCAAAATTCTGATGCTTTCATATTGTTTACGTTGTATAAAGCAAAAGTTATACTTGAATATGTGGGTGATAAATTGTTAAAAAGGACCTTTGTCAAATCTTACATCCATAAATTGGATAAAATCCCCCCCCCCCACTCGCTCATTTCCCTTTAATTCAACTGATAAGGCCAGAGAAATTGTGGAAGAATTAAAAGTTCTGTTCTTAAAATTTTATGACTTAATTCTATGATCAAATGCTGGAAATCTGCTGAATCATTTCCATAAGTCCTTGTACATGTATGACTCTATTTTACTTTGTTGCCAAATTATTGAATCATTATTCAAAATGAAGGTGTTCTAACAATTTGGCAATAATTAAAAAGAAGTGTCAACCACAACTTAAAAAAAAATCAATAATTCACATTTGATTTTAAATTAATTTTGAAAGATTAGCTTTAATCTTATTTATTATTTCTATATTATTATTTCAATGTCTAACTTTTATGTTTGAATTATTTTCTGTTATGATTTTGTTTTAGTTGGAGGAAACCCATTTTCAATTCAATGATTTTTTTTTTCTCCAACCACTGAAATTTCCGATTGGGGGGGAAAGTACAAAAAGTGCAAAAAAGCAAAAAACTGTGCATTTAGTCAGATAATTGCGAACATATAAGGTCATTACCAGGTCAAAGATCATGAAATATTGCAGAATTATTATAGTCTGATTTAGAATATTATAGCTGACAACAGATTTTGATACTTTACTATTAAATATCAATTAAAACCTAAAAATCACAAATTCAGCTTCTAAGCCTTTGAAAATTCAATGATGTATTTGGGGAAACATGAAAAATTTTGTGACACTTAGACACTGTTGCCAGGGTAAACTGAGCCTGCGGCTTTTAAAGGGTAGTAAATTTCACAGAAAACATTACTGATACTTAGGTTTAGAGTATCATTTACAACTTAGGTATAAAGTATCATTTCCATAAAGTATCATTTCCAATGACTTTAATTTTAAGTCTTTATCTTTCAAAGACTACAGTGAGCAAGCGTAATCTTAAATCTTATAATGGATTGCGTATGAAGCCAAATTAACTTGTCCCTGATTGATCAAAATGCCATAATCAAAACGCCAAAATCAAAATATAGATCTATCATATTTCGGATATCTCCTTAACAGAGACTGTACAGTATATATTTTGCAATGCCAAACCTCTGTAAAAGTAACCAATTTTAAGAAATGGGTTTCCTTCACAAATTACTGTTGTTATTTCTGCCGATTAAACGGACTTCTGTTCAGTTTCCCTAAAATTTGAGTTTATTTATTTCTGTTTATCATGTCTACCCTATCATTCAAGATTTGTTCCTCACATTAAATTATTATATATTTATCCCTCATTTTGTTTTACATTTATTTTCCCGAGTTTATTGTGATTCAAAACACATTCAGTTTTCAATTTTCCCCTTCCCTCAAAAAAACTGTATGGCATGTTGAAGTTATATGTGAGTATGTGTATTATATGTATCGTTGAATTAATCGAATGCTGCCCTGAGTTATCATATGTTTCACCTAGAATGTAAAATCTGATGGTTGTCTATATATTCTAATATCTGATTCACATGCTGATTATTTTGATAAGAAAGTCTTGGGTAACACCAGTTAGTTAGAATTATTACCTCTCAAAGATAATCTGCCCTTGTCGGCCATATTGGTTCCTATGGTTACCCTCCAAAAGTTCTAAACTCACTTCCAGAGCAATCCCCACCAGGTGGTGTCAGTTTTGTTTGTTTATCCAATCAACAGCCAGTTTACATATGCTTTATCAGTAAGTATGTATCTTACCCAGTTGTAATGTGAGATTTCATTGGACCATATGTTTCTTCTTTGAAACTTGAGGAAATAGTCTCTACTGCAAAATTTATTTTTATCAAAACACAACCTGCTTGCCAATAGCACATAACTGTGGCTGGTACAGTGAGTTATATGCATACGGAGTATGATCTAGTACATACATAAATAGGATGTATTTTTGTGATAGAAATAAGTATTTATTGTGATCTGCTGAAGGAATTCCCATTCATACAGCTGGTAGTTATTGGATGTGGTATAATTACCTCATAGAGTTACTGATAACCGGCTTCTGAGCTGAGGTATCTATCACTATCCACACATTTAACTCATGAAGAACGGATTGAATGGTAGTGACCATCTCTGGTATGGTAGTAAATAAACACAGAGAGAGACTGGCTCACTCAATGTTTGTTGTCATTTCAAGTGCTAACAACTCATAGTATGCAATTGCTCGGAACTTGCCAATAGGATTTATATTTTGGATTTATATGTGACCAAGTTTCTCATTAGTGTTCGCTGGATTAACTATCGGCTGTTTTTTCAATGATTGGATCTTATTTATTTGATTAAGTGAATTATTAAAGGGCTTGATGTGGCTGTTGAATAGGGGACATTATTGTATTGTGAGTTCTATTTAATCTAATTATTTACAATTTAGGCTTTTTACTGTGGTTGTTCGGGGAAAATTCACATTAAATTTCTCCATGCCATACACGTGAAGTTTGGAATTTGGAATTTTATATCAGAATTTAACGAAGAAAGGGAAACTAAATAGATAGTTTGTTTAACCTGGATTTAAAAATATTTTTATAATTTATTATCGACATATTTTATTATGTCAAGATGACTACAAAGGTTGTCGACAATAACCCTATGAGGGGTGTTTGTGCCATGTTGACCAGTGTCCGAGCATTCTGGATTTTAGTCGTCATCTTATTCCAAGTGTCCTTTACTACTGCAGCCTTGCCTAACCCACCTGTAAAACTTTCTGCATCGGAGATAACGGCCTCCTCCCTCAAGTTAACGTGGAATGCTGGAAACAAAGATGATCTATCGTATATTGTTGAATATAAGGCCAAGCAATCTTCTGGTCAATTCAAACATATAAGTGGTATTAAAAAAACTGAGATAACCATACAAAAAATGGATCCATATCGTCATTATGAATTACGTGCCATTGCTGTCACGAGCTCGGGGCGCAGTCCGGCCAGTGCCCCTATTGAAGTGGTTACCGGAGAGTTAGGTGCGTATTTGTATAACGAGGGCTACCCGGTATATTTGGTGGTAGAGTTGACCTGGTGAAGGATTGAACGTCATTATGTTGCTAGTTCTAACAATATCTTAATCCTAATTATAGAAACTAATGTGCAAAAGTTGTCTAAAACATTTGTTTATATTTTATCAGTGTATTAATTTTTATTCGGTGAGACCGAATTGATTGACTTGAAAGTTTTTACCCTTTACTGACAGACTGCTAACCTTTACTACTTCAAATAAAATCTAAAAATTAAAAAAAAAAAGTTTGCTTATTTCCTTCAAAACATTTGATATTTATTATGCCATCAAGTAGTGTAGATTTCTTTACTCTCAGAGCTGGTGACAAATTTATCAACTTAATTGCTTTTACTAACTTACTGCCTGACCACTATGCTTACAAAAATTAAAAAAATATTTTTTTAAATCTTAAAAATTAACAAAAAATCAACTTTTGCATTTAGTTTCTACTGCATTCTAGAGCTAATTCAGAGATATTTATATATATATATATTCACTGGTTTGTTCGCGACTGGCAGCTCTCCTTACCTGGAGCTTCCAGGAACACATATTTATCTTTTCATACTAACTATATTTACTAAACTGCTTGTCCAATGCATATATGATGCCCATTTATATAACCCTTGAGCTAATATAATATTATCCTTGCTATTTCATTATTGAGACAGAACATTATCCTTGCATTTTCATTATAGAGACATATCATCAACCGTTTTATTAATCAATTTTTAATGATAATGGAAGCTTTTGTTCATTTTTAATTGGCTTAGTTGTATACCACTTATTATGAAACCATGATTTTCTGATCTGTTATCTGGCTCTATTATTTTATGTAATTGATTTTTGCGTCAAATGAGAACTCACGGTGCGCCTTTTTCTTGCAATTAAAAAAGCAATAGTAATTTAATTGTAAGTTATTGTCCGTAAGATTGAAAGAAATTATCAAATACATTTTTTTTTGTAAAACACAGAAGTGCCCCAGTATTTTTATAATAACAATGTATTTTAGAGTAGATTTTCGGAATTTTATATACATGTAGTTGGAAAATAATAAGATTGTGAAAAAAAAATCCTCTTTAAATTGAGACGTAATTATTACTATAATAATAATGTATCTATGAGAAGATTTTTGGAATTTCGTCTAGTTGGAAGAAATGGTAGCTTCTTTGTTACATATAATATTGTATTAATTATCCTTGTTAATTGGGTTAACTGATATTCTCTACGTGGTGTGTGGTTATTACGATATATATACATGTATAATGTATGTTTGACCTTTGTATTGAAGGTATGCTAAACATAATCAACTTCTTATTTTTTCTCTCCCAAGATCATTCTAAGAATGATAGTAATCAATAATTTATTGCAAGATACGAATATATATATAAATTATATATGCTCTATGTTTCTTATATATTTTCTTATTGTTTTGATGATGACCTCAAATAGTTTTTACAGGGGAAGCCGTATATTTGCTCCTCATTGATGGAAGACTGGCGTATGTCGGGTAAAAACTATATTTCACGCTGAAGGTATTCTTAATGAGAATTTATAGGGTTTTTCTTCAGCGTCTTTGTGTATTAATTGTATTCTTTGGTGTATGCTACACCATTAACTCAGAAAAGTTGTAATACCATTCCAGCGATTGTTATTATTGTGATAATGGCAAGGAGTTTAATGAACTTTTTAACATACCTGTTGTATTTGCGAATTTTGGAAAAAAATGGCAGCATGTTGCATTACTCTCGTTAGATTGATCCACCACAACCGCAGTGCAATATGAGAAAAAAGAATGGCTTCATTTATATTTTACAAGAAATTAGAAAAAAAACTCATAGTTAATTCCTATATAAAAATTAAGGATGCCTGGTTTTCCTTGACATTTAATTAATAAATTATTCTGCTCTAATGAAATGTTTGTAGATGTGCATTTTCCTGGATGTTTTTCACTGGTATTTCAAGCCATGTGCTGTACTTTAGCTACACATACACAAGTTTTTTATTAGCCAGTTTTACCGTCTCAAAATGGGTGATATTCAGGTTCCAAGTACATTCATAAAGAAAACTTTTGTGGGTACATCAAGCCAAATACTGTTGATATATATAGATTATTATAAAGAGTTCTTTGTTTGGAACTTTGTATGTTCAGTTATCTGTGTACCAGGAGTTCCTAGAGACTGTAAATTATTATCTAGCTCATAGTATACCTACAGTGAATCTTATTTATAACACATAACAGCTTACAATAGGGCCATTGTTATTGTTGACATGAAAACAGTACCCTTCCTTGTATTCCACATGCCCCTCCTTCTTCAGGGAGTCTTCCACAAACTGCCCACTCCTTTATAGATTGCCCTGATCAATTACCGTAAATAATAAAATGTTTGGGTATTCTGATTGTTTTATTAGCCGCTTTATTAGCCGCTTTAGCAGTTTTATTGAAATCAGTCTTAATTCAAAGAGTTTACGTTTCCTTCATTAATGATTCTTTTTGGTGCTGTAAATATAATTATAATGGTACGATTTATGCCAACAATATCACTGTCACCTGTCTTTGATGATTAAAATCTCGTTATAAATGCACCTATATAATAACTATGCAATTCTTACTATTAGGTTCCCAAGAATTTTAAACAAACTGCCCAAACCCAAAATAATTATTGCCCTCTGGCATTATAAGGAGTGCAACATTGAAGGTTCTCCATCATGCCTGTCTTGTGTATTGTATTTCGGAAATTATTCTGATGGACCTGTTACTTTAGCAATTTGAAAATACAGCAACACATACTCTGGATTTGAACAATTTATAGCCATGTTGTATGACTCACTGTTCATTCCAATAATATCAGTTCAATGACATTGTGCATGACATTCTGCATCTAAGGATATATAATGTATAATTAACATTTCCATACATGTATAATGAACATTTTCCCAGAATCAGGTGCTTATGCTGTCAGGTGATACTTATGTTGACTATGATAAATGTTTTTTGTGGATGATAACTATGAGTACTATTGGTGTTATCTGGGGGAAAAATTGTGATCATGGCTCAGGGTCGTTTTTTGCTGGTGATATTTTAGACAATGGAACTTGATCGAACGATAATTTTGCTGATTATAATTTAAGTCAAATTATTACAGAACAAATTATTACAGTAGTTACAGTTAAAATGAGTGATGAGTATGTGTATCTCTGATGATGTTTTCACACTCAAGGATATTCCATCAAATAATACTGATCATCTTGATGCGTTACAGGCACGAGTTATTCCGAGCAATGTTAGTATATGCTATAGGTATGTGTACACATGGTTGGATAATAAATTCCACTCCAAAAACTCATATATCTTGGAAACAGATTTTGTGGAGATTTTAATGAAACTTGTGTGATTACTTGTCTGACTATGTGTGATAAACTGAGAATACAACAAATACAAACACCTTACCTCCCAGCTATTGTCCGCACCTTTCAGTATGTTGGGTTAGAAACAAACCATGTGTGTCCATTGCCTCACCAGATAATGGTTCACCCCAGGGAGCAGTAATTATATGCATACCTTATGCTAGGGATAAGTAATTGTTGACCAGACATGTATATCCTGTTATGTAATCATCACTTACCTGATACTTACTAAGATAAGTCAGTTAGGAGATAATTTATTATCATAACATATTGCTGGCAAGCTTTTATATGTTTCCACTGATCTGATAATGATATAGATGCTTCGGTGTTGGATATAGAGCGCTAGACCCTGAAGCATCATTTATCAGTGACAAAAACGTACCCCCCCCCCCCCATCTTCCAATCCTACTTCATACTATATAGATAATGATATGCTGCTTACAATAGTGTGTTCAAGTCATATACAAAATATTTGGCATTGTATCCAGAAATTACTAAGAAATTTGTTCAGTAATGTTTATTGTTTATAATCTGTACAGTGAATGTAGTGTATAAATTGATAGCATAAGCTCGCAACTTTAAACCCTTTACCTGCATAATGCTACTGGATGATATTATGAAGTTACTGCATCATAACTGTAGATATTATATCGCATTATAAACCAATTTTCTATCGGAAATATGTTTGATCTAACAGCTGTAGTCTGCCACTTTCCAGAGCCCATTCCGTACTTTATGTGTCTAATTACTCATAAAACAGATATTGTTTTGAAGAAAATCTCTAAATATTTCATAGCTGAATGCTCCAAGTAGACCATCCACTATTCTAACTCTTTATAGGAATTCATAGACCTAAATTATTCCCATTTGTAAGCAGACTTTATGTAATGGAATGTTTTGAAGGAAGAAGTTGATTCATAGAAAATGGACTAACCCCCCCCCCCCCCCCCCCCTCCAGTGATTTAACATATCTTAACAACCCTCCTATAACTTAATCCAGTTTTAATTAAATACTATACATGCACAGATAATCATTATGAACACCATACAAAAACAGTGGCAGCTCCTAGCTATCCATGCAATAGACAGATATGTGATGTTGCATAGTGAACCGTAGATGCTCCCTTCAAGTCTGAGGTCACTGATTGGTTGATTTGGCAGGGGAAACCCCAATGACCAGTGTACAGTGTGCATGATGGCTTTTAGTTCGATTTTCCTGTTTGGCTAATTAAAGCTCCTATACTGACTGCAGTTAAATTGTAGTTAAATTCCTCCATTGGGTTCAAAAGGTATACTTTACACAAAAGTGTCCATAATGGCAATGATGGACTGCCCCATAAAAACAGTAACTTTAATTCACTTTCAGACCGGTTACCTATAGTAAGAGTGAGTGGCATTTATTTGTTGCTTTTCGTTGATCTTGTTAAAAAAAACAGTCCATTTTATTGAACGTGTACAGTGTATAGGTCTCGTATACATCAAACGGTAAACATTAATAGAAACACTTTGAAAATGAAAGTCTATGGATCCAGAACCATTTAATAATGTGATTGAAAAATAAGAGGATAGGTGATTGAAGATTCTATTGTAGAATCCAGAGATGTTATATTTCTAAGGGATGACAATGGTTAATGAATAATTAAGTGGTTAGCGGTCACTTAGTGCAATAGGCTTGCATGCCAGGTTGTGGTATAGAATTAATGATTTTTAGATCAAAGTCATCCCTTGCAATTATCTTGTGTTATATCTACTTTGCATCCGTCTTTCACCTCTTTGAACCTTGCTTTAAGGTGACAATAATTCTTGTGATGTGACGACCCCATCTCTGCAACAAGGTCCAAATTTGAAACAATTCCAAATGCTATAAACAAGATGCTATGGCCTGTAAACAAATTGGCATCATAATACCATTGCATGCTCCCTATAGATTTGGTTATATCTCTCTCTTAATCTTCATTGATGCACCTGATAACTTAAATGCCCTTTTCAAGACCAGTTTGTAATTTCAGAATAATTAAGCAATGTAAGACCTTTAATAAGCTTGTTTGATTGGTCGGTTAATGCATTGTCACATTTGTGTGATATTTAGGGTGTGCATCAGGAATGCCTCTTAACTTTCAAGTCCATTTACAGTTCCAGAATTCATACCTTTCATTGGTTGTACATTTCATTTGTTTAAAAAATGTCAGAACTGCATTGTGGGATTGTGTGAATAATGCATCAGAAAATGCAGCCCGTCCAGTTTGCAAGTGCTGCTATAGGAATGTTGTGACAAGTAAAATAAGACATATGATTGGTTGTTGTTTTTTTCTGCTCTTTTGATGTGGTAAAAATGATCAAAATGCCTGATTTAAAGCCCAACAAGTTTTCAATTGGTTAATTGTTGGTTTTGTTTCCACTCTTTTGATTATTTAAAAATTATCAAAACTTGGCAGTTTTAAAACAACCCAAATAATATTGAGTTTCTTTTGGGTCACCTACTTTGAATGGACTTATATCAATAACCTCTCTCATCTTAAGACACCAACATCAAAAATTCTTACGCCATTGAAAATTACCGTGATTGTCTCGCAGAAGTTAAGTTAGAAGGGCATTCAGCATTGTGTGATCCTTGTCCAATTTCCTTCCTTGTGTTTGGACATAATGAAAAGTCTGAAGAGTTTGGTGTTGATAACATGGTTACTATGGAAACAGATGTCCCTGGTGTTTTCTGTACCTTATTGACAACGACTTGCTTCCTCTTGAGATGTAAGCTTCTGACTACTTGTCTTCCTGGACCTATTGTGGACTCGTACGAATTTACTGAAATCTACGAAAAAATCAGCAATTCTTGTCCATCTTACTGTAATGATCCCCGTGTAAGGTTAAATATAATCGACATTTTCAGTAATAGACTTGATGTACGGAGCTCTAGCTTTCATTAAGAAGTAAACGTCATTCAAAGTCATTTCTCTGATTCCTTGTTTTCGTGAGAATTGATGACGATATATGTTGCATGTTTATTTCTGCCTATTTCTTCTCTGCAGTTTAACCTGATGTTTTGTTAGGTCTTGTTGCAGGCTTAGAATAATTTCGTCTCTCGGATAATTATTTATATAAAAACTATTTTTGAAAGAATTTGAAAATCTTTGATAATAAATTTTGATCACATTAGTACAATTTATTTCTTCATTAGTGAATCGGATCAGGCTAAGGTGCCTTTCCATCAGTATGCTGGGTCGAATCCCACTATTGATGCAAAGTAATTAATTCTCTGTTCCTTGTTAAACAGGACTGTCTTTAAAACATCTGTCAAAAATTTTCATTTTTCCTCTCTATTAATGATCATTGTTTCTATAAATAAGAGTGTGTGGGTGTCCAAGGAGGTTTTCTTTGATAATAAAATGACTTATCAGCCTTTTGCAGATATAATGTATGATCCCTAAAAATTTGCCTGGTACTTATTGCGTGTAGTTTGTACACATATTTAGCCGTCTGCTGCTGTCATGTCAATATTTGTCACAAATAGAGCAGACAGACTCTGATCTTATTTTGTTAACCAACACGTAATGGTGGTCACTAATTAAATGAAATGCTAAGATTTCGGATTCCTGGATCATTATCTGTAGACTTAGTTAATCACATCAGGCTGCTAAGATGTATTTCCTTATAAATGTACTTCTGATGGTAGAAATGAAGCCTTTGGTATAGTCAGATAACACCACATGTTCATCAACTTCACTATAGTAACTCAGAATTCAGTAAATTTAAACTCCCTTTGCTGGTGCAGTAACCTCATTTAAGTCTCGGTATTTTTTGTCTAATGGAAGATAATTGTACTTTTGAATAGTTTGAATGGGAGATAATTCTACTTTTGGATAGTTCTTTTGGGAGATAATTCTACTTTTGGATTATCTCCCCTACTTTTGGAGATTTTTAAGGGAGATAGCTCTACTCTTGGATAGTTTTTAGGGGAGATAATTCTACTTTGGAGAACTTTAAGGGAGGTTACTCTACTTTTGCATTATCTCCCCTACTCTTGGATAGTTTTTAGGGGAGATAACTCTACTTTGGAGAGTTTTAAGGGGAGATTACTCTACTTTTGGAGAGTTTTAAGGGGAGATAATTGATTTAAGTCGGAGTGTTTTCTGCCAAACCATCAATTTTATATTTTGTTGTTTGTGTAAAGCTCCTGTATATGATGACAAGATCAATGTCCATTGTTGAAACATTTTTGGTGAAGAAATTTGTTTGTATGTTTTATTGTGTTCCTTTGTTACCTATGAGTAATATTGTATGTAAGCCAGGCCATTTATCTGAGAGCTAATGTGTGTTCGTACATTAAGTAAACTTTGGTTGAGAAAATATCAATCACCATTTCATGACGATTCCTCATTTCTGATGAGTAACTCACTGCGTTAGGGAAGGCCATTATATGATACAAAATGCGTGGTCAGACACCGGAGCTTAGCAGAGGAAATTTGACATCGCCAGGAAACGGCTTCTGGGGAGATTATAGAAAATCTACACCATTTGCTATGGAAAGAATCTTAATTGATTCACGCTCAGGTTTTCTGTAACTATCGCAATCTGTAAACATCATAATCTTACTGACCACTGGTCAAAACTTCATTAGTGCCTTAATTACTGACTCATTAACTTGTCATGTCTTAAGCATGGGTCTATTTGATATGATATCATAACAGAACATTATAGTATAACTGGGTACTGTAACATCTCAGTTATAAGATCACACCCTTGGGACCCCTTGATGACTGATCTTCAATTAAATTGGTCTAGCCCCTTTCCTACAATAATCTATCAGATTATTTCCAAGCAGGTGCATTTTAATGCATTTATGTAATTTCATTACATGTTTAAATGAATACATGTTTTAAATAACTGGTATGAAGATAAGTATATTTATATAATGAGATTAGTTTCTATTGAACAGTCATATTAAGGGTATTATGGGGTAATGAGTTAATAATGACTCAAGTGTTGTGTAAGGAGAGCAAAAAGCCATAATTAATAGGCCTTTTAAAAAAAATTGTGTATACATGTTTCCCACAGAGCTTTGATTATCCACTATGCCATTAAAATTCATTTATTCGCGGTATATATAAGAAGTGACGTAATGCTATCAACCGATTTTTTTAGGAGAGTAAATTTTGAGATGTCGATTTTGTCAGTTTTTTATGAGAGTAAATTTTCAGCGATGCCCATTTTTTAGGAGAGTAAATTTTGAGATGACTTATCTTATTGTCATTTAAGGTTTTACTGTTTTGAGTTCAAGGTTTCAACTATATAGCTGGCGCATGTTTGCATGATTTAAGTGAAAGACAAAGATTTTGTTAAGCATCTTTATGTGGTCATTGTCCTGTAGAACCGTAGGTCGTACCGTATATTATAGTTTTTTAACTACCATCATGCCATGATCAGCTGCCCGCGCTGGTAAATCTACTTCCTGTTTAAATATACATGCGGGAATTCCTAATTCAGTTAGCACAGAATTAGCTCATTAATAAATTCAATCTATTTGATGTGTGTGTCCATTTATATTTGTTTGATGTATGAAGTTACCCTGATAAATATATCTGTGTCTATGTTTAAGGCAATATTGATAAGCATTGACCAATACCACTTGTCAGAAGTACCGTGCTTCTCATTGACAGCCCTCGTTGACAGCCCTCATTGTGCCTATTGTTTGGTTTCTTCCCTTCCCTCATAGACCAAGTTTGTCTCTATACATTTATGTACTATATTATTCTCACGTTATTATTTCCGGTTGTTTACGACAGTAAAAAATATATTTGTGCCGATGTCTGTCTTTTGTTTATGACAGTAGAAATGTATTTGTGCCAATGTTGGTCTTTTGTTTATGACAGTAGAAATGTATTTGCGAATGTCTGTCTTTTTCTCAGCGATTTTCAAAAATGTTCACTAATGTGGTACCGGATATTCATGAAAACTTTCAAGAACTTTCAAGAACTCGCAGAAACAGGAAATGCATTTGTATGTAGGTACCCATAGTTCCATTAATTATCTGCAGATTGCATGAAAACATCACATATGGTGCATTTTCAACAGGTACAATTATCAATTGTGTAGCATTTCAAAAGTGGATGGAGCATTGCTCTGTGATGAGGTACATCTGTTAAGGAGTACTGTATCTTAATTGTTCTGTTAATGTAGGTTCTATGCATGTTTGCCTTAAATTCTCCTTTCTCTTAGTCTTATACTTACTGACCGCACCTGTGTTTCAGCACACCTGACCGCACCTGTGTTTAGGCACACCTGAATTCATGATTTGATGAGTCTCTGACTAACAAATTACTTAATTTAAAACATAACACCGAAAAGCAATTAATGCACTTTAAAATGTGGGTTTAGCTTGACTCACTGTTACGGTTAAGTAGTACAAATGAGTACAACCACAAATGATTCTAATTTTTATTTGCCACAAACCAAGTTTGAAAAAACCCAAACCACAGTACATTGTACATCTACCTGTCTTTTAAGCAGTATTATAAGATACATCAAACATGGCCGCAGCTAATTAATTTACAGCTGGTAAAAATGGCTGATTCAGATTTTGTAATACAAAGGAGACAGGTGGTTGCTTTATTAAGGTGACCACTTATACTTGTTGAATTAGTATTATTTATCTTTCATTAAGAATTGTTGTAACTGAATAATATAAATATATAATATATATTAGTATAAATTGCTTTTATCACATGGTTATATTATGCACTGCATCCATAATGAAACCTGCAATTCGATGCACCATATTAGCTAATAAAATATTTAGAATATAGCAATGTCATCTTTCTCCATGAATGAATATGAATGATTAATAATGATTTATTATCTTGTCTTAATCATTCATGCAGTAAAATGACAGTTCTAATGTTATGTAATATCCATGTCTGCGATAGAGACTGTATACACTTTCATAACAAACTCTAAATTAGGTCAATTTGATTAATGTGACAAATGTAAATTTTGAAATAAGATTTTAGAAATGTGATTTAACCCAATACGGTATAATGGTACCCCATAGTTAACCTTAAATAATCACAAAGAATAAAATTGTACAACCCTGTACCAGCCATGACTTTGGTCAATCAGACTGGTTCCAGGAAAACTCGAGGAGTCACTGTTGCAGTATATAACTGAAAAATTGTCCAAAAACAGTGTTCAACCCATACAAACCTAAGTTAACAAATTATCCAGATGACCCTAATGTGATATGTGCTGCACGACCATGTATACTAAAGTCACCATGTATACTAAAGTCGACAGTGAACTTTGATAAATATGAATCTTATCACATATATTATGGTAGCATCTTGGTATGGGGATACCTGACCACCCACCCAGGGAGACTTGGTCCATTCTTATCTTGACCTTTCATCAAATGGTCAGTTAACTCAAGAAAACGAATATATCTGGCCGTGCCAAAACCTGGCCAATGTCACATCTAGCAAAGCGTATGGGAGTGTTGAATGTTCGTTGTGGAATAACTGTTCACACTTTTCATTAATTGGATAGTGATAAATGAGAAAGGGCCAGCAGGGGTCACAGGTTATTGGGAACTTCTGACCATCAAATTGACATAAATCATTCAACAAAAGGGACCACCTAGGCTTCTAAATGTAACAATGTCATAAAGACCAAGCAGCATGAAACCATGTTGTGGTTTAATTTGCCACAACAGGCCCAAATTTTATTTCTGGAAAATGTGAAAAATGTTCTTGAAAAAGTCTTCAGGAAGTACTTGGAATTGTTTTAGAGCATTTCTGTTTGAACCATGAATTAAGAATGTCTGCAGATATTGGGACATTAGTTCTAAGTTGGATACTCAACTTGGTCATGCAACATTACTAATTGTCAGCATTTCCTCCACTTAAGGCCTCAAGCCTAGGTCCCACTGAGGAGATACTCAAGCCTAGGTCCCACTGAGGAGAGGCTCAAGCCTAGGTCCCACTGAGGAATTCCACATCAGCGGTGTTTTCCCGATTTCCATCCGATTCATCACAATTCCTTCCAATATCACAAACTGTTCATGACTTCCCCGAAGCTTCCCCTAGACCAAGAGGAACCTGTTCCCGATGTCCTGATAGCTCATTAATTTCTACAGGGAGTACATCGCGAAGGGAAAAAATGCTCAGTGGGACCTAGGCTTAACAATTATACATGTATACCTAGATAGATGTTTTTGTCTATCGTTCTTCTTGACAAAAAGCATAAAATGAGTTAAACGAACCGCATTAATGATTGTGTATTTGTCTCAGGGCTGCCTTTGTTGTTAACTGAGTATAATTGCGGTACATATTTTATGCATGTGCTGGCTCCTGGACTCAACATGTAATGAAAGCTGCAATTAATTAGTAAAATCTTTTGCCTTCCAGTCTTTTGTGGTATTTGGCCAAGTTTTTGTGTTTTCCCAGTGCGTGGACACATATGTTTGTGTCAGCAGAATTCTTGTACAAATTTGATTTATTTCGTCCATTGTCCTGGGCACTCCATGTGCTGGTCACTGAAATTGACCATTGGCCAGAAAATTGATGGGCCTTGAGTGTGTGTGTGAAGTGCCTTTGATAGGAATATATTACTAGATATGTGAAGTATTATTGAATTATCCAGGCTGTAATGTTCGGTATTAATTGTTTTATTGTACATAGTACTTTGTGTAGGTTGACTATTTAGGGGAATTTGTCACATGGTCTTTGAGATGTCGTCTCGGGTTTTACCTATCTGCCTGATCATTGAATTGTAAGTCCGCTGTTACACAATAGGTGACCAGGAGTCCAAAGATCTAAAAATATGTGTTTAGATCTTTGATGAGTCTTAAAGGAACCAATTTAACCTATCAGGGACAAGTCAGCTTTCCCTGATCCAGGACCAATGAGTTTTACCTAATCAGGGACCAATGAGTTTTACCTAAGCAAAGACCAGTCAATTTTATCTAATTAGGGACAAGTCAGTTTTACCTAATCAGGGGCAAGCCAGTTTTACCTAATCAGGGACCAGTCAGTGACCACTCAGTTTTAACTAATCAGGGACAAGTCAGTTCTACCTCTTCAGGGACCAGTCAGTTTTATCTAATCATGGACCGGTCAGTTTTACCTTATCAGGGACAAGTCAGTTTTACATTATGCTATTGTCTTATTAATTTAATAGTTTGCCTTTTATTCTCACTTTAAGCTTGCTATAAAGTTTGCTACACTTGTCTACTATAAATCTGATATATTGTTATGACCTGCATGGTTTAAAAGAGAAGACTCGTTTGAATCTTACAAGTAATGTGTATACATGTGCATTGTTTTGTATCATTTCCTCTTTAAGCTGCATTTTTCAGGCGATTGTACAAACTTGTCAGCTACTAATTGATTAGCAGGAATCTTAAAATAAATATACTTAATTGGCTTGTAATTGTATTAGTCCAATCGTAAATTAGGCACATTTCAGCTGAATTGATTGCCTGTTGAAATCTTCCGGAGAAAATTTTGCAACAATTTAAGTTAGTTTTGTTTTCAGTTTTATTCTTATGTACAGGAAAGACTGGATTGATTGAAGTTAGTTCAAATGTGACACTAAGTGGTTATTGGCTAAGGGCTTATGGGTAATGGAAAGGAGAACACTTATTTTAAAATTGTTTGAAGAAGCTTAATTTAGCAATCTGTTGTCTGAGATAGTGTGCTAGTATATTCTCTTTTGCGTGTAGAGAAAATCCAATTTGTAGGTTAAGTTTGAGATTTCTTGGCCATTTTGTTGCCTATATCATGTACATAGCCTCTAAACCAAGTTTCAAGGTACTTACAAGCCTCACAATCATTAACCCATGCTTATGATAAACTAAATTAATATTCAATGAAATTGTCGTTACTTGAAAACTCATCTTGCAAAATTATGAAAAGTTAACATTTCTTATTAATATTATTCCCCATTTATTAAATAGCCTCTAAACCTCTTGTGATTTGCATTATTATGTCTCTAAATAATTTACCAATGCAAAAAGCTTAGATCTTCCATATTGATTACATTACATGAAAATTCATCTTAAAATGTATGTAAATTCGGGTAAACACATCCCATCATGCATTTCTGTATTTATTTGTTCAAGACTGGCTCCTTGTTTTCTTTCTCATTTTGAAACTTGTTGTAGACAGGAAACCAGACAGCTGTTCCTGTGCAGAGTCTGATAGAAGCTTGATACCATGCCAATTAGCTAGCAATCAATCATCTGATTGACACAGACCAACTGGTACCCGACCGACCTCGTGTAAACTAACCTTTAACCCACTGTTCTGGTGAGAAAATCCTTTGAATTGGCTCCTTTACTACTTCAATAAATTCCTCAGTCTTATTCATACAGTCAAGGAACTAAAGAAATAAAATATCGGATCAAAGAAAAAGTATTTGATGTTATAGGAAATCTTGCAGAAAGTCTACATTGTACTTCAAAGTGTCTAAGAAGTTTGAAATGAAATACATTGACATTAATGTGTTTTTCTTTTCCTTAAGTTACATCGTCAGTAGATGGGCCATATCAATGCTTGCCATTCTTCAAGGTTGAATTATTAAAATATGACCTTCCTAAGGGCTGATGCTACAGTTAACATGCAATGCTTTCATATCTTCTCTGATTTCATAGGAATATGCAGTTTTCCAATATTATAAAAATACAAATATTTTCCCCAAAATAAGGGGCTACCCGATCCTCAAATTAAGAAAAAAATGAAATTGTTAAATTTGAAATAAATTATTAAAATTTGTTGATAATTTTTCTTTGCATTTGCCTTGCGCTAGCTGTCATAGCACATTGAGACTGTAGGAGTGCTATCCTTTGGTGCTATCCTAACTCAACATAAATAGCCGTACACAGAAAACATGAAAACATCACATGCCACAATTACATAGTACAAGAAAATGAACTTGACCACTGAAACACCAAGATTCAGCTGTGAAAAAGTCAAAAGTCCAAGTCATTTGGTGCCATCCCTAAATTATGTTATGTGGGAAGATATATAAGCTTGATCTATTTTGTAACATAAGTAAACAGACAACAAGAAATGATACTTGATATAATGACCCATTTCTGGTAGTTTTATGTCTCACATTACATCTCCTCAATGAGACTACAAAGTCCGCTGTTTCCCAGGGCAATTTGTATCTGCATGGGATTTTCATATAGGTAGGGGAAATAGTTTTCCAATCTAAGGCTTGGTATATTAAGCAATCTGACTGTAACTGAACTTATTATTGCTGGATTAAATCTAAATCATGAAAATTGCATTTTAAGTCCTAGCTTCCACGTTGTAGGCCCTGTAATTGAATGGAAGATAATCAAATCTGGAACCCTACGGATTCCATTAGTTGGTATGAATGCTTTTGTTGAGTCTATTCCGAATACTTCATTGAGCTTGCTTAATGCTTTTGATGTAACAGAAAAAACAAGGACTGATCATTTAACTTAATCAATATGTATTTGCAACTGATTCATTATGAATGGAGAAATGAGCAAGATATTTATGATTGAGTGATTCCACGAGAAACCTCAATCTTAATTAACTGTTAGGATATCGATACAAACTACAAGAGATGCCACCTTTCATTAAAGCTAGCCCTCCATTAAGTCATATCCCTGTCAGTTGTCACACATTATTGCTCCGAGAAATTCTGTCATAAGACCTGTTGGAATTCACTCTCCGAAGAACTTGAGAGAAAAATATTTTGCTCCACTTAATTCCTCTTATGTTGGTTGAGAGCATTGGAAAGGTCATGAGAATATATCTACAATTATCGGCGATGATTTCTCTGTCTGTATGCTTTCCTTGGCATTCAGCGCTGTTGATTGAAAGAATTCCTGACCCTAGAAGTTCTGGGTGCATGGACTTGGAAACATATTACTTAGATAGAATATTTCTTTCTAAGTCTTCCCCTTGATTACTTTTGCTGGCAGCATATGTGCAGCACTTGTCACAGAACATGAGTTATGACCAACAAAGGTGGTAGTGTTAACATATGTACTGGATTCTCTGAATAGTTTACACACTACTTCTACATATACCTGCCAGAAATATACCCGATAGATTTTTGTCTGATTTTGAAGTTTTTGAAGAATGATCAATTTAGATGTCAAGTTCAAAATACCAGCCAGAATATACCTGATTGATTTTTGTCTGATTTTGAAGTTTTTGAAGAATGATCAATTTAGATGTCAAGTTCAAAATACCAGCCAGAATATACCTGATTGATTTTTGTCTGATTTTGAAGTTTTTGAAGAATGATCAATTTAGATTTCTTGTTCCAAATTTTGAATTCTTGCGGGAATTCTCACTCAGGACCTATAGCTTGAAGATCATGGTTTAATCCCTGAGTTGCTCAAAATTTAAACGGATCGTGTCGCAAATTAGCAAATAATGCTCTCCTCATAGGCATCTTAACATTCTTGGTAACATTTTGTTAATACATGTTGTTGTTTATTCTTGTTGATGATAATTTGTGGGCGTTCATTATGCATTAATTACCTCACTTGATTATGCAAACAATGATAATAAGTCTGGTAATTTCTTCACAACTATGGAGGTTTTTGTGGTGATGGACTTTTATTTCTGTTTGGTTTGTCGTTACTTGACATGAGAATGTGTAGTTATTAACACAAGGTAATTTTCTGCCATTTGCTATTATTGTGACTGGTACCCCATGTTTTTACACTAACAGTGCATTATGGGTAGAACTAGATTTTGCTCAGACTGGTTGTAGAGTTTTTCATTTACATTTCCAGATTGAGAACCTTTGCTGATGATGTCACATAAATAACACAAACCAAAGCTATTTTGTTTTAATTGTTATTTCTTTCCGGTTGTTGCTATTGTAAAGGCCATTTTCTACCATTTTGCGTACCCGGTAATTGTTTTAATTGTAAATCTATAAAACTGTTGTCGATGATGGCTAGATGGTGGCAGACATACGGCACCATTACCTACATTCATTGTAGCTCTATATCTATCATTCCATGTTATTATGTTCTCCTGTTTGATTAATGAAGCATAACTTTTACTGAGAAATTTCCCTCCTTTAATTATGGAGTTTAGTTTTGTTGTGTTGTACTTATTTGTGTTCTAGAATTTAGCTTTACTCCATGTTGCAATTATGGTGAATTGGATGAAGTCGGTTAAGCTTAGATTTGGAGAATTCTTTTTGGCTCTTTTGATACTAAAAAAGGTCTGTGTGGCCCTTGTTGTGTCACTAGACAACTGCCATTGTAACTAAGCTTTCATGCTGAAATAACAGAACAACCAGCCATTGCTGTATGACCAACTGCAAAGTCACTCAAGCTCCTAGCTTCTACAGGTAATTCACCGGTAAAACATTCGTCCTTTTGTCTTCATTTTGTGAATTGACAAGCTTAAATACTTTTCCACATGTTTCTGAGGAGTTTTCAAAGTGATAATGTTGTTCACAGCAAGCGTATGGGGTATTGCACCTTCGAGCAGCATTCCTCAGGTGCAACAATGTCTCCCCACACTCTGGAGTGCAGTCTAACTCCCCAAACCTCTCAGGCAATTCAACCTGACAAGTTGAGTTACATGTACCCTCAGATTTGTCTATTACTTTTAGGAGATATTTATGTGTGAGGTATTCTCAGAATTGTCAAACTTGATGGATGTTAGTTTTTCACGGCAGTCTTCCATGGGTTATAATTCCTGGAAAGTTTAATGTGGCGCAGTAAGACAATCCTGATCACATTTAGGAATTTCTAATTAATTTCTTTTATCCTTGTTAAATTTAGATACACACATGTTGGCATTTTGTCTCCTCAGATATAAAGAACCTGAAAATCATGTACCAGAAGCTGCCAATGAAATCATTTTCTAGAATTTGTATAAACAAAGCCTGGAATCAAATTACAAAACAAATTATTTTATAATCTAACTTGTGTTCAGTGAGAGGCTTAGTGTTAAAGCTTGCCGGATCAGTGAAATCTTCCCATTTTTGTTGATTTTATTTCTTGGTTTTCTTTCTTCATTTTCATGGGTGCTCAATGATGTAACTAAATCCATGGCGGTTGCCTTGAGATACTAAGATGCATCTTGTATAGCTCAGAATATGTAACCTGGAATCCTTGAATGTCTGTGCTCTTTCGTTGTCCAATCAGAGTCGTTAGAGCTCTTTAAAATGGACTGTATAAGGTCCAAGTTTGATATAAAAATTGAGCAGGTCTTTCATGTTCTTAAATGCCATTGGCTTTGGACATGTCCTGCACTTAATTAAGGAGACATTGCCATGCTTGTGGAAGAGTAAGTGAGTTTAAGGCTTTAAAATTAATTCCTGAAACACTCTGCAACTAGGTCAGTGGAGGAAACCGAACAATCTCTTAGTTATAATTCTACATCAATTAACAAATTTTAGTTCATCAGTGAAAATGCGAAACTGGGAAATTTGTGGCTTTCAGTTACAGTGCAATGCTCTAAGTTTAGACTCATGTCGATAAAACTTCCCACTTTTTGCACTCGTTTCGAGGTAAAGTTAGAACTCAATGATACATTTCTGTAAATCTGATTATAAATCAATTAATCAGTTATAGTAGTATTCGCAAAATTTAATTTTCTGTACTGGCATGACACTTTAGTTTTACTATACTGCACTTTCCACCCACGTTGGTCTTCCGGTGAATGTCAAAACGTAAAAACTCCCGGTTCAGAAACTCTTGCAAACATTTTTAATCGTCTATGTGAAACTTCGATCATATTACCAAGGTACAAAATTAATTAAAGCGGCATAGAATTCCACCAACAGCGGTTTGACGGAATTTTAGCTCCCTGAATTTGTCATAAATCAATGTTGTAATTACTTCAAATGTTGCAAGTATTTTGCAAAGTCTGAGCGGAAAAACAAATATCTGAGTGTAGCAAGCAAAGTAAGGATGGTATTATGATGTTTATTAGAAAATTGTTGTTGTGTTTTGGTGCAACTTTTAATGCATTTTAATTAGTACAGTCAGGCATGCATGCAAAGTGTATACCATTTAAGGAACTTCTATCTTCAATATACACCAGCTCAGTTGGTAGAGTACATCTAGTTTAATTAAGCAGTCATTCAATAGATTCAGTTTCAGTTTGAAAAGTCATTTATTCTACACGTGCATTGGGTATGTGTCATGCCTGTTGCCTATGCTGCAAAGTTGCTGATTCCTTGCACTCTTAAGAAAAGCAAAGTACTATTCATGTAAATCAATAATTAAACAATTCCAGGAAAACTTGAATCTGGCGAGACTTCTTAAATTGATGACTAACAAAAGCTGCATGCAGGTAAATTAAACTGGCAATAAAACAACTGATTTAATGAAATGCATTTAATGGTAATGATGAGGATACAAAGGCTAAATGTAGTACACTAGTGAAACTAGAATTGGTTTTTAAGTTCTTTGAGTATTGTCCATTGGTCACCTTTAAAAATATGCTAGTATATGTTGCTGAAAAAGGGTTTTGTGATAATAATTAGTTGCTGAGATTACGTAATAGATATTGTACTAGTTATTTGTCAAAAGTGTCTTCTTACAAGGGTTATTGTATAGTTTGGTGAGGACAAACAACATAATCAGTGGGTGTGTCGGAGTATAAGCAATGTTAGTCTACGATACTAAGTATTAAAAAAGACAATATTAACAAATCAGACAGCAGGGAAGACATGTCAAGCATTCAACAGAATCAGCAGAGCACCATGGTACTGTTTTATCAAAGCACTTACGAAAATCTTAAAGTTACGCTCAAATTGAAATTCTTTATAATTCTTTGACTGCGACAAACCGTGGTAAAGGAATAGTGGTTATTAACAGTGATTCAGTTAATGATCTCCTGCAAACAATATCTGTCCCCTATTTGCAGTTGCAAAAGCATTATATGGAATTTAAATTAGAGCGTAACTTTATGATTTTCGTTAGTGCTTTGATAAAACAGTACCCTTGAGTGCTATATGACTGCTCATATTGTCTTGATTTCTCTTGTATTATTTACTATACAATGTGTGTTTATGTTAATGTTTTATCAGGCGGGTATTGTTTTATCTCTATAGGTTCCTCATTATCCATTAGATCACATTATGATGTGTTTGTATATGTATCGATCTGGGTGGATAGGATAAGGATCTTGACGAGAACCATCATCAGCCTGCCCATTAAACACTTGTCTTATCTCCACCCCACACTCATATAATATTAATGAACTAACTGAGCATGATTTGTTATATACCTCATTTGATAACCCTCAGTCTGAAATCTTAACTTTTTTATTCCATGATTCCATTGTAACTTTATATGGTGTTGGTCCGAATAGTATGCACTCTCTAACTTGGCCTTTATCAGGAACTGGGTATCTGTTAGTTAATGTAAAGGATTAACTTGACTGACCTGTTGACAGAAAAAGCTTGCATTGTCTTCTCGTAGTTAGTGACCAAGACTGGTTGATTTTCCAAGTTTTCCAATTGGAAAAGATTTAAAACGGTCAATCATTGTTTTTGGCATTTTTCCTGAAAGACTTAGCTATGATCATGAAACCTTGCAGGAATGTCCAGGACATCATGATGGTAACTCACAGTATACTTGAGTGGTTTTATTTTTCTTAGAACCAAGTTTTAGCAGAGGTTATGGTTGAATTGGACCTTCGTTTGTGTCATTCAAAATCTATGGATGTTACCATGTGTCATGTTTTTTCGAAAATTTATCATGGATCGGAGAAAACAAATTGATTATAAGTTAAATGTTGGATGTCAGTTCAACTTTATTTTCTATTAACTTTTGTTGGTTTGTAATTCTTACAACCACTGCATTCAACCTCGTTCTAGTAATTACTACTGAAACTTTAATAAATCATTGCTTACCTTGTGTCTGCAATTACTCTTTTATAATTGTTGGAAATCTTTTTGGAGGGCCACAGAATACCGTAGATAGATTAGGCTTATCAAGCAGTGTTCAACATTAGTCTGCAATTGTCATGTTTAATTTAACATTGCTCTATTATAGTTTACCATTTACCAGACTTAATGACCCTGGTAATTGGATTGAGTGTTTGTAGGAAAGTATGTACTGAGATGTAGACTTTTGTGTTTTGACATGTGAACAATAAAAATACTATATTGGCTAACCCGGTCTGTGCCTGGGGAGAGGGGGTGTGACAGTTCTGATTCAACAGTTGGTCAATTCTTTTAATAACTGTAGATGACAGAAAAACTGAAACGCTAAGTTGTCTAGGACGGATTATGCTTGTTACATATGTATGAAAATTTTACTATAGTATGTAATATATATTCGAGCTAATTCTAGTATTCAGCATTTAATAAAAAAAGTATCAGAATTTTCAAGGAACTTGAGTTTTATCAGATTTGCCATGGAAACATGGTGATATGTGACTGATGTTGCTCTGGAAACGTGGTGATATTTGACTGATGTTTTAATGGAATATCTTCGAAAACTCTCAAACGAAAAAAGGCAGCTTAGATGAAAAATTGGATGATTATCTGAAGATAGTGTTATCAGATAGGGTTAAAGTCTGGTCTCGCCCCGAGCTCTTCTTTTATCATTATCGGAAGCTGTGTCGAAATATGCTGGGTCCTAGCATGGAAGAAAACATGATGACTATCTTTACTGCCTTCATTGCCTTTAGGCTGGGTACCATTCACACTGTAAATGTGTATAAAATCCATTTTCCTTATTGCTTTATCTGGCGTCTGTTTTTTATGTGTTGTTGAATACAGTCATATAGACTAGACACATGGTCTATATAGTGATAGGGGAAATAAGTACACGAGATTGCCGTGGTTTGGTCTCACACGCTTTGTCTTTGGTCTCACACATTCATCTTTCCAGTAGAGACTCGATCGGTATGCCTCGGGTCAGCTAGATTGCAAGTTTTACACAGAATCAGTAGGATCTCTCATCTTAACGGTCTCACCCTTGCTTAACCAGTGTCACACTCTGATCTTGCCTTCTTACGTCCACAACCTATTTGTAGTACAGTACGCCAGATGTCAAACAAGTACCTCTATGTATAATAAGTATAGCAATTGGTCAAATGCATTCTTTTGAAAACCTTCGACAAACAAAATTACAAGTTTCCACACTGATCCAATGAATTCTTCTTTGAAAACCTTCAAAAAACAACCTTTGACAACTGGTGTCATGTCAATTCTGTGCAAAATCTTAAACTTTTTGAAAAAGTCTTCTGAATTAACTTAGATATATTTAAATGGGTACCAGGGTAATTGAACTAGGGGTGTACAGAGTTATTCTGTTGTCTGACAAAAGTAGCCTTGTATATATATAATATATATATGCTCCGATGAAATTGTTGGAATAGTGCCTATCTCAATATTTATAGTGTTGGAATAGACAGTCAAGGTGTTCCCTCAGTTGTTGTTGTTTGTTGGTGAATATCTTCATATATATATATATATATATATACAGTGTTCCCTCTCGTAACGTCACCTCTCTCAAACGACTCCCTCCTTTAAACGACATTCAAAATTCCTCCCATGCAATTTTAACGTTAATTTCCCTCCGAGAAACGACACCTCCCTTCAACGACAAACGTCACTCAAAAGTCGTACCGACACTAAGAATTACCTCTCCGGACCGGCATAGGTTAAGTCAGTTTTTGATCGTTTTCATAAGTATTGACAGTGTCTGCCAAAATGTGTGAATATGGTATACTAATCTTCATTGAGAAGCTTGTAAATCGCTATTTTTCACACTTGCATTGTGACACGATTAACAAATTGTGGCTTGGTCTAATTGGATAATTACGACGATTAGATTGTTTTCATTCATTGGTTGTCTGTATAATAACTTTGGTCAGGGTAAGGTGAGAAAACTTGTTACTTCTGATTAAAATAAAGTGACAATTAATGCATCTTTTCTAACAAGAAAAAGGAAAGCGTTTGTTTATTTTAATACAAATGGCGTCGGGCATACGGTACCGTCTCAAGCCCGTCCGATCCGGACCGTCATGTATTTAAATTGGTGTGCACGAACATTCTGTTATTTTGTATGTACATTGTAGTCAGTACTTATTTTCATGACAAAATCGGCGAAATAATTTACTTTTATTGAATTAATAAGATCATAATCTGGTCAGTAGTTAGCAACCTCAATACACTGTATTCATCTTTACTAATTATGACACGCTGCTTGTGTACAGTACACCATGTACATATTTTGGAGGTTAAATCATGCTATTTATTCAACGGTCTGTAAGAAGAACAATCCCTCTCCACAACGGCTCCCTCTCTACAACAAACACTATTTCTGTCTCCCACAAATGTCGCTCAAGAGAGGTACCACTGTATATGTTTTCTGGTATCAGTTAGGATAAA
Source organism: Spisula solida (assembly GCA_947247005.1). NCBI lineage: Eukaryota > Metazoa > Mollusca > Bivalvia > Venerida > Mactridae > Spisula > Spisula solida. Next base: position 41,289,463 of record OX365948.1, on the reverse strand, counting down.
ACTGATTAGTTGTTATTTACTTTGCATATTTTACAAAAATATTCCATGAAAACTTATAATCCAGATATATTGAGCTTTCGACTTTCAAATGTCATCAATAAACAATAAAAGTAGAAATCTACAATTTAATTTCTTTTTGAATTTTTATTTTGGAAAAAGTGATTTTTTTGGTATTTTTTTCTGTATGTTTAACAAATGCATATAACATTTTGTCTTAAGAATATTTAGCAGTCTACAAATTTTATGTAGAAGATAAAACAAATTGCCGGGAATTAGTGATATCAATGTTAGACAAAAACATGCCTAATGTCTCTAGAAGATGTTGTTTGTTACATACTGACATACTACATGGATCAAACATTTGTTGTAAAAAGCGCAGAAATGAGTGAAATATGTCTTGGTTTTTTTCCTTCCATAAGATATTTAAGATAAGATGGAACTATCTTGTCTGTCAACATTTCGTTGGGAATCGTGTTACTGAGGGTGGGGTGCATAATGTTTGTGCCATGTTGCTGTCATCCTGATCACAGGATCCAGTGCATCAGGATCCACATCCTGATCCACATGCCAGATCCATGGCATCCAGATCCACAGCATCCTGATCCACATGCCAGATCCACATACCAGATCAATGGCATCCAGATCCATCCTGATCCATATGCCAGATCCACATTTTTTTGATCCACCACATGCCAGATCCACATGCCAGATCCACATCATCCTGATCCACAGCGAGACCCAGTTGCTAGAACTGTGGCATTGTGATCCGTGGCATTATGATCCCTGGTCAAATCGAGATCCACAGCCGGATCCAGTAAACATGTACAGCATTAGGATTTGACTAATATGTTTGCCATGATTGTCTTCTTAATTTCTTTGATTAATTAGTATTTGCCAACATTTTACCTTGAAGGAATTCGGAGTGTTATTTTATTCAATTAATTCCCATGCAAATATTCTAACCTTTCTTGTTAATGATATCAACAGCTGTAATACTAGACATTTTCTGATGATCTTCAAGAATTAGAAAAAAAGTGGTTGAGAATGGAAGGACTAAAGAACTTGTACAAGGGAAGTTATGTAATGAGCCTGGTTTTCTCACATGTTCATTGGCTCATGAAACTTGTTGTAACGTTACAGTTAATAAGCAGAAAGATTCGGGGCGCTACGAAACCTTGTCTGAATAAATCGAGATAAAACTTTATCTTTTCAATTTCCCGGAATCAGAGGAAAGCACTTACATACCCAGGTGATTGAAGCTATTTTATAGGCTTATGTATTTCCAAGAAATGGGGTATCCTGCTGCTTGTTGCTGGGGTTTCTGGGGCCGATGCCAAGGAATAAGGATAAAAATCTTTGGAAAAGAAGTAAAAAATGGTGTGAAATGATAATGTTTTATCAAAATGTGCTATTAAAACAAAGCTGTGAGTTTATACGCTTCTTCATTTCATACAAAAACCATTTAATTCAAACAAGATGTCTACAGTGACGTAAATAGGAACAAGATGTCTGCAGTGCCGCAATGGGCAAATCTGGGGATCTCATTGCAGATGTATATATAAATAACATCATACATTATAACCACTTAAGATATGAAAATACTGTACATCGACAATTTTTGCGTGCATGTCATATTTTTCGCAATTTTTGTGATGAACATAAAGGACGGAAGGAAATGTAAGAAAATGAAAATATAAATCCTTCAGTGATGTCATCTAATAAAATTTTCCACAAAAAGTAGATTTATAGAAAATATAAACCAGTGAATGTGCGGAATTTGCACCTCACCAAAAAAATTTGATTTACAGCTATAAAAAACATTTCTGATTCCTAGGGTCTTAAGATTTTGTTGCTTATGGAGAATTGTGTGAATATGATGTATAGGTCTGCTGGAAATTCATTTCTGATTTTATCTGTGAGGTAAAAAGCATTCCGGTTGCCATGGTATACTTCTCATTTTATCGAGCCTTCAATCTAAACAGACTTGAATGTTTGTGACTCCACTTTTAATAACATAATCATTATATCTCCTACTTTGCTTCATGTCAAAACAATGTCAAAATAACATTTGAAATTGTATTTTAGTTTATGATAATTTGCCGAAAGTTTATGATAATTTACCGAAAGTTTATGATAATTTGTTGAAAGCTTAAACTGATTTTATTTTAATTGAGCACCTTATTTGACTAATCATTTACAAATGCATGCATTTTCGATTTTCTAATAAATTTCTGATCTACTGTGATGTAGAAATTTATGGCTTTAAGTTATTTTGTCATGAACTTACTCAACAGTTTGATTCTGTGATCACATGACATAAAAGTTCCCAAAATGCTCTAGTTCTCTTTGATCACATGACATAAATTTCCCACAATGCTCTAGTTCTCTTTGATCACATGACATAAAGTTCCCACAATGCTCTACTTCTTTCTCTGTTGTTGTTATTGAATCTCTTTAATTTACTTCAATTGAGTTTCTGAGTTTTCTAAGTACTAAAACCGTCTTGTCTTGCGTATTCAGTGAATGTCTCCAGACCTTAATCACACTGACATTTCCAATGACTGAGACATTTTACATGCTTCAATTGCTTTTGTGTTGTTCAGTTCATGTTGATTTACAAGGAAAGACGTTTAGAATGTTCGCTTGAAATGTAGTTAATTTGTGGACGAACATTACTGAATTGTTGAGTTACAAGACTTTTTTACTATTGATGATTATATATAATTTAAATAACAATTTCCTTATGTTCATTTGTTACGATATTTGAAGTTTTCAATATCCTTTGTTCTTACTCGATCAAATTGATTTTGTGCATACCATGTGTTTATGGTGAATCCACTGATAGGCTTTGATATTTATGTCTGATTCGAACCAGGCCAAACTTAAAATATTCATTGTTTCCCCTTCCCGATCCTAGCAGATTTAGAATGGGTAGGTAGGTAGGGTTAATATTTTTTTTGGCATTGTTTCAGTATGATAGTTATTAGTTAAGACATACAAACAATGAAATTTAAAAAACCAACAGCCTTAAATTTAATGGTAAGAAAGAAGCCAGTAAACAAAAGAATAAAATTTTTACTTCCAATTTTTAATAAAAAAAATATTTCAATTTGGGCAATAAAATATTTTGGGTAGGGCCCTTTTAAATCGGGTAGGTAGGGGATGGGGAAACAAACAATATTTTATTTTAGGCCCCATGATGCTTCGTGTTGCTTATTCGTCTACTTTCTCTAAGTGATAAACAGGTTGTGCCATTAAGCTTAAAAAATGTTTCTCTGTTATGAGTACAGGCCCAGATCTCCCGAAGCATCTCAAGTAGAAATCTCAACTCAAATTGAGATTTTGCTAAAATCAGAATCGGAATTAGAGCTAAATCTGAAATTCCCGCTCTTGAAATTTTACTTTAATAAACCCAGAACAACATTTCTGTTTAGTGATGCTAATTTTGGGTTCAGCCTCGCATGGAAATTATAGCTAAAGCCACCTACCAATATTTGAGATGAGATCTTGCTAAGATTGAGATGTTTCAGGAGATCGAGGCCTGTAAACAAGTTTTGTCAGAATCAAATTCCATAAGCTCAGCTCAATGAATCTTTTTATTTCCAGTTGCAACTTTTATTAGTTTTGCTATTTTATTTTCAACGATTTATAGAGTTATTGCAATGTGCATTATGAGGCACATCCAACGTTAATGATTCATCGAAATTTTATGGGAATTATATAAAACTGTTAACGGAATTATTTCGCTGTATTTCTCGTGTATCTGTTTACTTAACGAATTAATAATTGATGAACAGCCAATAGCACATTGATACAGTCTGTATGGTTGCCAGTTTTCGTAGAATGATTTTGGAAACAGTTGTCCCGGTCATAAGGTGTATTATGTCTGGTGACTAATTAAACTACTTAATTGAACTAATATTATATATACAATGCTAAAATTGCTTCAAGAACTACCTCAAAAACAAGAGCATTAAACTGTTGTGATTGGAGAGATCATGTTTGTAGAGGTATTCAGATCTATGTGAATGTGCTCATTCTCTCATATATCAATTTAAGTCATTTTGTATTTTCTCAGTTGACTCACACGAAGCACAAAAGCTTAATTCATACCAGCACTATTTTAACAACTTTGGTATTTTGTGACCCTTTAAGGATCTAATCGGATTCTCCAAATCCATTGCTAGAACTTCTGTTAAACTTCTAGGGCCAGTAACAGCATATGTATTATAGATATATAAATTACACTGTGCAAGCCAGGAGTTCTGAGATTTCGAAAAAAAAAAATTCAGTGCACGGGCAACTTGGAAGGGTTCTATGGCAAAAACGAGATTTTTCAGCCAAAAGTCACCATACAACTTACGGGTGCTCATGTGACTTAAAAGTGAATCTTTATAGTGAAATGTAGCTCTCTTTATATCAAGACAGGGAGAAATGTTGTGTTAAATCATATACAGTCCAGTTAGGATATGGTGACAGTGACGTAGTCATTTATGTGTACACAAAATATTACAACCATTGTCTGAACAGGTAGTGCGAATAATATAAGTATGTTAGTTTAGCATTGAAATTATAGCTGTCTCGTGTATTGGCGATTATGATTAGTTTTACACCATAATAGTGGACTCGACCGCTGCGTCACTGTATTCTTAGCCTGACTGGACTATAAGACTGACATTGGTTCTGATATTGTTTTTGTCATTTGGAGCATGCCTCTGTACATTGTATGGTGGTATCGGACATCGATCAGTTTAATAGTGGACATGCTGTGGCCATTAACTACAATGGATAGTCTATGATCTATGGAAGCCATAACGTGATCAACGATAATCCACAGGAGCCTGTAACAACTACTCATTATCTGACATTATGTGAAATCACGCTGCATTATGGGAATTACTTGTGAACGCAGGCTTTGATAACGACTGTGAAACGAATATAAATTCTTTCACCAATTAAATGATGTTTACTATATAATAGCCTTTGTATTCCCAGTGTTATTTCTGCGTAATTTGCTGATACTTGAAATAAAATAAATAACCACCATAATTGTTTGACATACGAATCATTACATTGACGTTAACTTGCTTGTGTTACCAACTTGCTGTTCCGTTATTGCATAGAATCTGGTTAAAACATATCTTCCCCTTCTATGACATTCTAAATGTCAAGATTTTTGCCAATAGGCAATATTTTTTATTTCTCTTTCATACAGTTGCTGAAATTATAACTTTTATTGATGTTGACTGCATGGCGTGTATTCTATATGAACGTCCAATATCATAACATCTTTGGCTTTCAAGGTCTATTTGTCACATGCATATTATGTGTAGTCGTTATGGGTGGATGTCATGTTATCATGTGACTAAAATGTTGGAGATTTTGACATCGGTTCATTTTGCACGAATAAACATGTCTGATTAACTTCATTATGACTATTGCTACCTTCAACATGGAAGAACTCTATAATTTATCCAGTAACATTTAGTAGTTGAGGACAATTATGTGCAATCTACTGGCATAATAAGCTTCATTTGAGTCTGTATTTTCACTTAGTCGAAACAAAAAATCTACTCCAGGGGTTTGGATGTCTTTTTGTCTCAGTAAATGTCACTCCCTATGGTGAGGTATGACACATTCAAATAGTCTGTTTGATGAAGCTGCGCAATTATATTATATAGCAGAAAGTAGTCCCATGTTTGTTGAAGCTGTGCAATTATAATATATCGCAGAAAAGTAGTTCCATGTTTGATGAAGCTGTGCTATTATGATATATCGCAGAAAAGTGGTTCCATATCAACATCCATGAAAAGAAGTTTCATAGAAATTAGATAAAAAGTAGTTCTATGAAAAGTAGTTCAGTGAAGTGTACATAGTTCCATGAAAAGTAGTTTTATGAAAAGTAGTCCTTCTAGATGCACATACATAATTATGTATGTACAGATTCTACTGTGATCTATGATGATCATGCATTATAAAAGTCTTACAGGTAGTGGCAAGTTTAAAATCAATACTGATAATGAATAAATTTCAGGAAAACTAATTAATTGAACTCAGGCAATGCACTCAACAGTGCATGTAGACACAAAATTATTGCAATAGTAAACCAAAGACTTGAGAACATGAATGACTACAAATTTATACATTTGGTATGGCCAGTTTGTGCCAAGAAGCTTTAATAAGCAGAACATTAACCTTATCAACTCTTCACCTCAGCACTTACATGTATCATAATGCCTGCACTAGTTTGAAGTCGGCTCGTAAATCAGTTTAACATGGCTTGTTGTGGGAATTGCAATGAAAACAAGCTCAAGAGGCCTTCTGTTTCAGCAGATACTAGAACCATATCTATCAATCCCATATTGTTTTCCTTCAATATCTTGTGTGTTCCTGGTCTGGTCTACTCTGACCTGTCATTTAATGAGAAACATTCCTGAAATCATTACAAGTCATTAGTTTCTGTATAGCCCTCTATAATGGCAGTTCTTCGAGCAATCACTGCCGGATGATTACTGACCATTAGTTTTAATCAAGTCTCGAGGTCAACACTATGTATTATATGCTGTAGTCACCTTCGAATGATTAGTGTCAGTGATATATCATCCCTTCTATGCTACTTGTGATATCCCTTCTATGCTACTTGTGATATCGGTACTTGTGATATGGTTACTTGTACCTGTGACCAGAAATAACCATCTGTTTGTTTCACTTAGAACTGTTAACTCTGGGGGGAATGTAGGGGGCGAGGCTGAGACCCCTGGACAAGTGTAATTCCAGATTTGAGGGGCCGAGGGCATCGAGACATTGACCTCATGGATTTAGTTACAAAAAATCACAAATACAGCGTGTAAATTCTGCATGTCATCTTAAATACTCAAATACTATGAGTAAGGGTTCTGCGCGTTTTGTATTGAAATTTATCACACTGAGGTCTATACATCGGAAGTTACTGTATACAAGTATGCAAGTATCCAAGTATGCAAGTATACAAGTATCCAAGTATGCAAGTATACAAGTATCCAAGTATGCAAGTATACAAGTATCCAAGTATCCAAGTATGCAAGTATCCAAGTATGCAAGTATGCAAGTATGCAAGTATGCAAGTATGCAAGTATGCAAGTATCCAAGTATGCAAGTATGCAAGTATGCAAGTATGCAAGTATGCAAGTATGCAAGTATGCAAGTATGCAAGTATGCAAGTATGCAAGTATGCAAGTATGCAAGTATACAAGTATACAAGTATCCAAGTATGCAAGTATGCAAGTATGCAAGTATACAAGTATGCAAGTATGCAAGTATGCAAGTATGCAAGTATACAAGTATACAAGTATCCAAGTATGCAAGTATACAAGTATACAAGTATGCAATAATCAGTTACGGTACCTGTAACTGCAAGAAAATTAAAAACCTACATGTAAGTTATACCCAAGAACTGAATCCGGTCTTTCGTCAGGAGTTTGATAATATTTCTAGGAAGTCAAGATCACATGATAATTGAACTTTACATTTATTTAACTAATTTACAACATCATTGTTGTTTTAACTCAATTGTATTGCCTGACAAACACTCGCTTGAAATGATTCTGGCTTTAGGCATGTCGGATTTGGCTATGGTAACTTTTCGCTGTCTTTGATCTGAGTGTTGCTTTCGGACTTGTTCTATTTATCGAGATCTACATTACCGTACTAGTTTGTATGAAACTTTAATGTTGATCTAACATACTGCAGGGCTTTCAATAAAGTTTTTTTACTACCATCAAATTCTGTCTGGATCACAACATTTTATTCTGGGACCTGTCCAACGATAGTGTGTTAGACAAGAAAGAGCACCAATAACATTATTACGAGCTATTTTAATTCATTTTAACGTTCGAATGTCATTTGATGGGTTCAAGATATGATTGTTAAGGATATTTTTTTTTTTTTTTTGTAACGTGAGATTTTTGTATCCCACGGAAAGGAATACTGAAATTACTGGAGAATTTGTCTCCCGGCAGAGAATTAGCCTCCCGGCGGGTGATATGACAGGTATGACATGTGGAAGAACATAAACTGATCAATTCAAGAATCGTACCCAGTCAGTCAGTCCGTCCGTCCGTCAAAAAATCTGGATCTTGACTGGATTTTTAAGCTACGTTGATGAAACATGGTATGTGGATAGGGGGCAATAAGGGGATAATGCACGTCCAAAAATATTTTGATTCCGAACAAAATTGTGGTTGCTATGGCAACAGAAACATTGAAAATGGCTTAAAACCGGTAGGGGACTTCTGTATTGCTTGCAATTCTTAATTACTTGTTGGATATAAACTGCTAATACAATGTTGAAAATGCTTAGAATTTATTATATGTAATAACTACGTATGTCAAAATGTGTAGTATCAAATGGTGTGTGTAATATCTTAGCGTAAAGCTATGGTGAACATAAGCCAAAAGTTTGTCCAATTATCGTTAAGTTACAGACAAATTGGGTTTATGATTACAAGGAAAAACAATAGAAAACTGGTCCATTCTTTGGCACCGATCATCACTTCATCTGCTTAATTATACCATTGTGTTACAATCAAGACTTCAAACTATTTGATTTGGTATGATTCCAACAACACCTGTTTCCCCTCCCCCCAACTGAAAGATGATGCTCTCATATATAACCATAAGATACAGTGAAAATGTTTGTGCTGTTTTTCTTGCAAGTAATTTCTTCTCAAGTTAGTATAAAATTTCTCTCAAAATTAAAACAAGAAAATTCCCAATCTGAACGGACCCTTTCCGAAAGAAGCAAAAAAATCACTGGAGGATAATGTCTCAAATAAAAATGTAGTACAGTTTTACTGTGACTATATGTGCTGTTTTGCTTGTGAGTATAATTTTCTCTAAGTGGGGCCTAAAATAAAACATTGTTTGTTTCCCCATCCCCTACCTACCCGACTAAAAAGGGCCCTACCCAAAATATTTTATTGCCCAAATTGAAATAATATTTTTTTTATTAAAAATTGGAAGTGAAAATGTTAATTTTTGTTTACTGACTTCTTTCTTACCATTAACTTTAAGACTGTTGGTGTTCACCTTAAAGTTAATTCTAAATTTCATTATTTGTATGTCTTAACCAATAATTATCATACTGAAACGGTTCCAAAAAAAATTTTTAACCCTACCTACCCATTCTAAATCTGCTAGGTTCGGGATGGGGAAACCAAGAATATTTTAAGTTCGGCCTGATGAGCAATGATCGTATACTTGTATCTTGGACATAAACTTTCACCTGTTCTAATAGTAGGATATAAATGATGGTTTAAACAGTTTCTCTGTTGAACCAGCTTACCCCATTTCTTGTTGAATTATTTATCACTTTTCCCGGAAAACCATCCTGGTGATACAGGTTCATGTAATGATCCTTACATATGTATTTTAGGTAAATGAAAAGTCAGCAATCAATCTATTGGAAACTGTATTACTTACTGACATTTATATGGCTTATGGCAAACCTATCCCACATTGAGGTGCTGCCATCTCAAATTTCGGAATAAAGTTTTCCAGTTAAACATGCAACACTTCAAAAAAAGAATTTTTGCTGATGTCGTCTGCCGTTTAATGTTGGATTTTCTTGATGTCGTCTGTGGTTAAATGTTGGATTTCTTGATGCCGTCTGCCGTTTAATGTTGGACTTTCGATGTTGTCTGCTGTTTTCGTTTAGAATTTTGATTGCATCAAACTTGTCTGCCATTATTACATTGCACATTAATTTTCTGTAGTTGTTTGGGAAAACTCTTTAAATTACGCCAGAAGACATTTTTACTGACTATAAGGTAGAAATATCTCTAAAACAGAACTGAAAACTTGGTCACGTAGCTTATATAAAAACAAAGTAGTCGAAATGTCATGGGAAACTAGAATAGAAAAAGTGTTCAATATTGTTAATGTACTAGGCTCCAAAGCTATCATTCTGTCAGGCATGCAATGGGTACATTGACAAATCAACAGTCTGTATTTCGTAGCACTCAGCATACCATATCGCTATCCAAACTGTTCATAAAAAAATGCAGCTCATATCCTGCAAAAAATGTCTCAAACTCCAGTATATAAAGCCATTATTATAAATCTATTATAGAAATGGTACTCTCATATTGATGGCTTTAGAGCTTGTGGAAGCTGCATACTTGAAATCAAGCATCCCAAAATGTTGATATCTAGTTCATCAATCATACACTACTCCCCTCATCATATTAATACAAGAAAAACATTGATGCAAAGCATCCAATAATGCATTGCAGTTTGGAATTTACGACAGAGCAGACTTTTGAAATTATAAATAGCTAAAACTCCCTCACTTTGAAAATAACAATGTCTCCCTTGCCTTTGAAAAACATTGATGCAAAACATCCAATAGTGCAGTGAAGTTGGAGTTTATAACATAGCAGACTTTTGAATATATATAAATAGCTTCTCCCTTACTTTGGAAATTAAAATTGCTTCTCCCTTCCCATTTTAGAGAAATATTCAGATTCTAAACTAACCATTAGCAATGGCCTATAAAGTATGATCCCCACCAAAATGTATCATACAGTACGTATCAAGATGTTGACTTGATGTTTATTTGATATTAATTTCCTAGGATGCTGCCATGAGAAATCAATTTTACCTGTTCTCATAATTTCCTGCAATTTGTCTGTAACATCTGTCTACTAACCTGTGAGTATCTCATACGTAAATATTGAGAGACATTAGTGGCATATACATTATCTCCCTTGTAAGATAAAGCCCGAGGTAGACCAATTAGCACAGTGGTCCTAACTAGTTTAGATCCTTGGACTTTATCCTTGTTTCTCACAAAAATATCCCTGATTAAACAAAACAGGGATCAAAGCAGAGTAATCCGCATGATAGGACCTATTAAATTTCTGAGAGTAGTAAGGGGAGATTACTAACTAATATCCCCCATTGTACTTACCATAGTTTGCATCTTAATTATGCTCTTCAATTTTGGAAGGTAACTTTAGGCCTATCCAATGATGCTCTTCAAACTTGGAACACAGTTTAGGTCAAAGTAATGCTCTTCAAACTTGATTTATTGCTTCAATGTGTTCAAATCTCGGAAATTCAAATAAATCTCGTTAATTAACAACCAACACAGAATTGAATTAACTTTGGACTATAAAAATGGTTGCAACATGTCTTCTTTTGGATTTTTTTTCAAATCGATAAAAAAATGTTTTCATAGATTCTGACTTAGACATGGATACAGCATTCTGACATCCAAGAAGGTTGCAACAACACCTGCATGCCTTGGTTGATGTTATGAACTGCTGACATATATTTGACTCATTTGACTTCTGTGGTTGCAATGTGTTTATTTACTTATATATCTATATCTTACATGTTTTAATCATTAGTACGAAAAGCTATTCTAGGGTAGAAAAGTTTCAGACAAAAAAGTCAACAAATATGCGAATGGAAACATTGCTAATCAAACCATTGTGAAGAACGTGGCCTGAAAATGTAATCACTGGTTCCAAAAAAGAAATCTGTACCAAGGTGTTTTATTGAGTGATTTTCAATTATTTGTGAACAAATGTGTTTTTCTCATATCACAGGTTAACACATGGCTTCAATTCACTCCACAGGCTCTTAATCCACTCAATCCTTAAGAAAAGTGTTAGGTTATTTCTGTTTTGAAAATTCTAAAATTCAGGTTTTGACATAGTTTGTTCATTGACACAATTCTTCGATATTTCTGTAGAAGTTTTTCTATTGCGTTAATTTTGTTAACTCATGTTGCCTCAAATTCAAGATTCCTAGCAGAAAATATGTATTATAACATCAGAGTTTAACCTTTGTGTTGCACTCAACACCTTACTCAATACATAGCAGTTAAGATATTAATTCATGATAAAAGTCAGGAACATGTTCCAAATGCACTAAGATTCCGATACCAAACAGTTGGGTGCTATAGATATGGATTTACAGGAATCATTGATAAATCAAACCATATCAAACCCCACCCTGGATGATCTGGGGTGATTGGTAGATTATGATAAAAGATCTTGGCCTGGAAGGTGAAAGAAAGATAAAAGAAAGATTTATGCTAACTGACTTGATGATAGTACCTTAATTTAATCGACAACTGAGAATTTTCTAGTCTTGGCATCCTGTAGCTTTCAATTTCACTTTTTCGGAAATATTTTGGACTCTTACAATTTTGGGGTACTCCAGCATATTTCGGATATGTTTCTAGACCTGCTTATATGTTTTACAATATTTTTGCCATTTCGATTGTCTATGCGGTACTTTTATCGCCCCAATCTACTACTGATGTTTTTACGTCTGCAAATATCTTTAGTTCATCGGTTTGGCGTTGATAAATAGTCTGTTGATTTAACATGTCTGCTTGAACTGAAGGAATCATTATATTATAGAACTATTGTTAAATACCATCTCAGCTTCCGTTGTTTGGAGCAATCTGGATTGATGTGGCTACATATCCCAGTAGCAATTGGTTTTACCAACCTCAACTGGTTCTCCAACCTCCATGGGTTTTCCTCTTAACTCACCATTTAAGTTCTCAATTGGTTCCCTAATCATAAAATGGTTTTCCAAGTTACCATTGATAACTATTGATCCTAAATTGGTTCCCCGTCCCATGATTGGTGTCCTGACTCTTATATCCGTCAGTAGTATCTCCCACCCTACATTGGTTCCCCAACTATGCATAGGTAAAATTCCCTTAAGGCTTCTTACGGTAGTTCTTACAATAAATCTTGCCCTTAAGGTGGGATTGACTCGATATTGGAAAGGTTTTGTTACATAGTTTCTGTCAATGCAGCATTATAATCGTGGCTGTGATGTCCTATACCATAAGGCACTTTGTCAGCCATTTGTTTATGAAAGTACAAAAAGAATTATATTCGTATGAATATCTGGTTAATGAAATAAATAGGCAAGCTTGTTGCTCAGATAATGGAATATCATCATATTATATACCAGTAGTAACTACAGAAGATTTTAATCATATTGAATTGATGTTGAATAAATGGGAACATTTAGCTGTATTGATAAAAAAACACAGAAAGTAGGAAATATGAGTTTTATTGCTCAGCTGAATTACGACAGTTTAAAATTACTGAAAATCATACCAAAGCTAAAATATTTCCATTTCCACTTTGAGGTTTTTCTTCTTCATGATATGCAATAAATGTGAAAAGAGGGCTGTAGAATGAGTAAAAAATAAAAATATTCAAAAATGTATCATTAATTTTACCTCTGTTGTTGGTAAACATGATTGTGTTTTCCTGTTGTTTCAGACTTGGTCAAAATCTAACTGAGCTGTGTTTGTTAGGTGTTTGTTGTTAATTATTATATATACAAACGTTTATAATACACATTAACATTTGGTTGTAAACAATTTCTTCTTTTATCGGGGTTGCCTTTCTTGGAATTTCGAAATTTATCAATGTTAAAAAAATCAAAATCATGTAATTATAGTCTGTGAATTATGATGGTTCGAATGTGTTACAACCCCGTTTATCATGGGACTATATTTTCAAAACCGTTCAGATTGTGGAATCTTGTATTCTTCTATTATGCAAAAACAATTAATTCTTGGCGAAAATACTTACATGTTTGTCGTTTGTAAATCAATGAAAGTTGGTTTTCATGCCTACATTTGTGGTACATTGTATATGTTCACCAATTAAAGTAAGTTTTTTACTTGGACCAATTGCCTCCACGTTTTCAGATTGTTTACCAATTAAAGTTGCACTCGGATGTTTACAATTTTTTAATGTGATTGTCCTACCTTAAAGGCCGGTGCGTGGTTACTTAAATGGGGATGTTAACGGAAGCTGAATGCTGTGAGGAATATAGTCACTCTCTGGTAACGGGTCCTGGTCATTAAGTGTGTAAACTTCTAAGTTTGTTGCAGAGTTTTAAATTTGTCGAAAGTGACTTAAACTTATATCCTTGAGGTAATTGAACTGGTTTATTACTCGAATCTGTTGTTACACAAGCAACAATTTCTGGTACTGGAATATTGATCTGGCGTGTCATTTGTCTCGATTGCCTTCTGATCGGTAGTTTAATCAGGTTTAACAGTGCTTGAAATGATTACGGCCTGCCAATCTATTGTTGTTTTGGTATTATGTTGTTCATCCTGACTTATAGAACCATTTGTAATTATTCAATTCATTAAAACTGATTGGGGATTTATGATATGTTGGATAGTGGTCTTAGTGACCTGTTTACTAGTTTCGGTGCATTTTTCTGTCCTCTGTACTTTTGGAGTCGTAAGGTTTTTATACATAGTCATTTTGTTAAGTCAATTCTTGCTTTAATGATTATCAATTATTATTTGGTTGTAAGATTTAAAACAAAAATTATGCTTGAGTTGTTTCACTTTCAATTAATAAAGTTAGTGATTCCTCGTACAATAAACAGAATATTAACTTTGATGTGAAATCCTGGGCGCATTTGGTTTCATCGGACTGCACCAAGTTTTTTTGGGCTTTTTTTCGGTATTAGAAATTAGAGACAATATTTTTCTCTTTCAGACAGCAGATAGCTCACCCTTATCACTTGCCAATGGAATTACAAGCAGAAAAACGCACTCTAGCCCATGATCATGATTTTGTGATACGGCTTTGATGTGCTAGCTAAAAAAAATTTTTTTTTCATTTTGCCATATTGTTCGTGAGTGGAAACTTTGAAGCTATACGCATCATGTGCTGTTGACTCCATATACCGAAGTCAGACAGCTGGAATTCATCGGAAGCCAAGCACAATGTGCTAAGTTACAGCCTTCATATAGTCCGTCCGTCTCATCATGGCTGGAATTCAACACGTTCTGTTTATCATGAAATTATATTACTTAACATGCTTATAATTGATAATTGTTCGTTTACTTTCCTATAGTGCATACGGACGAGGGCCCCTTCAATAAATATACACCACTGCCTCCTGCGCTCGGTAACTTGTTCATATTTGTGTACCTTTATTTTTATAGTGCTTATGTGACAGCCATATTTCTCCTAGGTCGGTTATTTCAAAACGTCCATGTTAGTCAGCAAGCCCGGCAAGCAACACGTGTTTCAGTAAAATAAACCTGTCCGTCCGCAGACTTATGTGTTGTGTGTGTGATTTTATTTGTGTTTATTGTGAAGTCTTTGTGATTACTGTAAATATGTAAGTAATTAAGATTTTTCTTCGAACCTCTCTGTGCAGGGTATTAGATGTGTCCAAATCGTAGAGAATTGAATTTATTCTTGTGCACATGGTATATCTTATTTTGTGGACATTTTGAATGTTTTTAGTGTTTACATATTATACGCTTTGCACCAATATTGTCGTCTAGAATTGTTCCACATGTGATATTGTAGTAATTTATCATTCCATCATTGCGTTATTTTATTATTTTTACTATTTCTTTATGTTGCTATAATATTATGATTTATCACAAAATAATATTTTTCATTTATTTAAAATGATGGCTCACATACCATATTTCATTTGCTTCTACTTATCAAAATTTGTTCGAGTTTTTTTTTCATTTGAATTTTCTACATAATTCTATGATTTAAATAATCATTTAAATTCATTCCACGTATCATCATCATTGCTATTGCGTCATCTATACTACATTGTCTACCATTTCTAACTAATTTGCGGATGCTGACTAACTCCACATTATTCCCCGTCCCCCTCTAACTAATAGTTTGATATCGCTTGCTGCATGCTGTATTGTGCATTAAGGTGTTGTATTCTATCGTATTGTGCAAGAATGTTGTATACGCATACAAATATTTTCATTTTTACAATCAATTGTTATTCGATATTGTTAAGTAATTTGTCTTGCTTGAAATGGCACGAAGTACGCAATGTCAAATTTTGAATCATTTTGTATATTTTAGGGTAACAACATGTATATTATATAACTATTTAATGTTTAAATTATTAATTAGTATGAAACGATGATATTCTTTTGATATTGCTGTATACTTTTTAACATTGAATTTCTTGTGATAAATATTAATCTGTTTTAAATTACATGATATATGAATATTCATAAAGTATATCTAATGTTAAATAATGATGAATATTTGAATATTTTAAAAACACTGTTCAAGTTAGGTAACTCTTCATTAATCTTAATATATGAGAACTTAAAAGTTGTATTTCCAGTTTTCAGCCTGAATGGAGTTTGGACTTCAGTGTTTTTAACGTTTTATCTCTATTTTTTTAGCTCCTGGATCACCGCCTAGAAATGTTCAAGCTCGGCCGCACAGTCTACAGACCATCTTTATCGACTGGGAAGAACCGGAGATACCTAACGGAGCCATACTGGTACGGTGTTATAATTTTACAAATCTCAACAAATAGACTGGGGCCCTTACACTTCCAGAATATTCCGTCAATCCGGATTTGCTACACTAGGAAAAATGAACGTTTCTGCAGAAAATAAGTTATTTGATGAAAATATTCATAGTATTGACCAAGTTAAGATTATTAAATGAATAAGTTTAATTTTAGTTTTGGCATAGGGGTGTGTGCTAATAGCACTTGACTTCCACCTTATTTTAATGAATTATGCATTATGCCCCGATAGGACCCACTGATTTGGATAATAAATGTGTTAATGTGTGTATCATCTTGGCTTGAAATTGAAATTAATTCCAGTTATCTATGGCAAATTAATGGCAATTGCTGCTTGTTATTGTACAGTTAGTAGTTACTGTATAAACTGTCTATAATGACCCATCCACTCCCATACATGCCAGATCTCCTGCATCATGCGTGAGTCTCCTGTATTTGAGACTCTACTCCTGCATGATCATAGGCCAATTTATCAAATCTCACGCATTTCATGGACAAACTGGAATCTGACATTTTTTGTCTACATTATGAAAATGATGACAAATATTAGTTTAAATTGCTACATGAAGCATGCATGGTATTGTCATCAAATTAAGATAAATGAAAACAGCATATAAACTTCAATACTTCAAGTCTAAAGTTTCAGCAAGGAAAAGCTCCTGCATTTGAATGAAATCTCCTGCATTTCCATCACCAATCTCACGCAAAGGGATCTGTGAAACATGGCATGTATGCACTCCCCACCCACCAGTATTAGATATAACAACAGTCTGCTTGAAACCAAATGACCAGCTGGAACCCAGAGCATAAGCTTTGATGGTCACATGATAAAAATCCCCAATGTTTTAATTACTTTTCAAAGTTGAGAGTCAGGAGTCATTTTGACTCTTCAGTTTGGAGGCCTAGAGAAAAAGTAGACTAGTTAATTAATGAGTGTAGTAAACTTCAATTAGAAAATTTTCAAATTTTATGTATAATTAATTAACAGTAAAGAATTAATCTAAAACCATGATATATTACTATCAATATACAACAAGTCATGCTTGTGATAACGAGATATGAATATAATTGCCTCAATATCTGTATCATCGCATAATCTGAATAGCTTAGATGCTTTTCAGCATCAATGATGTTGTGGGGAAGTTTTTCGTGTAATATATTTATTGTCGTCATTGATTAATGGCTGCAGTGTTTTTGTGGATGTTGCATTTATCATGATTTCATAATGAAAATCTGCCTCTGTTGAACTTACTCCATGGACTAATGTACTATTTGCATCCTGTTTAGACCGAAAATGGCGGCCAAAAATATGTTTTCTACTGTTTTTACATGTATTTTCACAATTTTTGCTCGATTTCCTTCAAAAAAAAATTTCCCTTCAATCTTCTCTCATTTTTTACCTGCATCCATTACACAACCGCGTCATTTACATGGTATTTTATGATATACCACAGCTTTTAAATATTATATTTCCAATCTAACATGACTAACAAACACAGGTGTATCTTGAGCCAGTGTTACTTTACAAGCATATGCTGTATTTCGTCTTAATAATACCTGCATGATGGGACTTCACTGCCATCCGTATACCGAACGTTTTTACAACACTATTCTTGTTCTTATAAGTCGATATAGGCAAAATCATAGGTTTTATTAAAAATTCCATGAACTTCAACACTTGTCCTCTGTTTTCTGTCAGGTTATTCGGACTTGTTGTTTTGAATGTTTTCACAGGGTTATGAAACCAGAACTTCCGATTTCCTCTGTTTCTGTCATGTTATTCGGACTCATTGTTTTGTATGTTTTCACAGGGTTACAAAGTATTCTACACTACGAAACCAGAACTTCCGATTGTTCTGTGGCAGAATCAAGAGGTCACAGGTGACAGTAAGATGGCAACAATTAGTGGTCTGATACCTAACAGTACATATACCATCAGTGTGATGGCATTTTCTGCGATAGGTCAAGGTCCACTATCCGTCCCCGTCCAAGTGATGACCAGGCATGGAGGTATGTATCTATGTATATACATGTGATATAACTCATACACATTGTGACTGGTTAAGTCTTTCCTCGATATCTTAAATCTCCTGATAACTTTAATACTGATTCCAGCAAATTAATTGATAAGACTTTTGTTGATAAAAATATTTCGAAATCATCTGGCATTGGTTATTGTTGTTGGTTGCGGATTCCGCCACACCCCATGTTATCATCAGATTCCACAACACCCCAAGTTATCATCGGATTCCACAACACCCCAGGTTATCATCGGATTCCACTACACCCCAGGTTATCATCGGATTCCACAACACCCCAGGTTATCATCGGATTCCACTACACCCCAGGTTATTATCGGATTCCACAACACCCCAGGTTATCATCGGATTCCACTACACCCCAGGTAATTGTTGGATTCCACTACACCCCAGGTTATTATCGGATTCCACTACACCCCAGGTTATTATCGGATTCCACTACACCCCAGGTTATTATCGGATTCCACAACACCCCAGGTTATCATCGGATTCCACTACACCCCAGGTTATTATCGGATTTCACTACACCCCAGGTTATCATTGGATTTCACTACACCCCAGGTTATCATCAGATTCCACTACACCCCAGGTTATTATCGGATTCCACAACACCCCAGGTTATTATCGGATTCCACAACACCCCAGGTTATTGTTGGATTCCACAACATCCCAGATTTATCAACAAATTCCACAACACCCTAGGTTTTAGTGGCTCATTGATCCTCGAAAGTTTGTGTAATTGCTAATATGCTTCTACAGTACAATTGAATTATTTTGATGTTGAATTCTGTCGATTCTCCTATTTGAATTCTGTTGAGAGTTTTCTTGTTGTGAATACAAACCATGAGAAGAGATTGGGTGCATGAGAGGTTAACCACGTTGTTTATTAAGGACTGTGAATATATTAACTCCTCATTGAGACTAGGCTGTGTTCGGGATTGTGCGCCGATTTCCTAATTCTATTGTCAAATATATGGGCTGTTCTGATGTCAAGCATACAGGCATACTCATTTCATTTGAATTTAAAATATTCAGTTATACTCATTTTGCTAGGTTTGTTGATCACCATGTTTGTATTACAGCATAATACATATAATTATAACCAGTAACATGTGACATTGATGATTGTTCATATATAAACTGTTGATGATTTCCATTACAAGGAAACATCACTCTGCATGCATATGTCTTGGCGCATGAAGCAATATGCACACTGAGCGTATGTTGCGTTTGTTCGCATGTCATGTGACAGATTAAAAAGCGTTTGCGTAAGCCACCCAGCATGCCTTAATTATAAACAACCTTGAAAAGTATAAACATGCAGTGTGCGGTCAGCGTATAATGTTGCGTCCTGTGTCAAATATTTGGTTCTTTTTTTACGTTATAATTGATTGTTAATTGTCAGCTATTCTTCCACAGTAAACTGGTGGCGGCGCAGGGGATAAATGCACTTGAGCATCTTACACGTTTTTGGGCTTATCATGATCATTTACGCTGCAACTATTAAACATATCACTAAATTTATTCAATGTTTCGATGTAGCTCACTAGTTTACTGTGGTGGAATACATAATCAGATTAGATATGTATGTTTCCTGTCGGTCCAATTTATACATGTACATGTACCATTTGAATCTGTGTATGTCAATAATTTATGATATTGTGAAACAATGATTGTATGCTTAGTATAGACTGATCATGTGATTGATCATGTGACTAACAGCATGTGGTTATAAATTATATCTAGTTATTAGAATATTAGGGATATTTTTTATCCTAGTACCCCGAGGAAAATGCTGAATATTATTTATAATTTACTATATTTATTAATATATATATCAGCCTGGCGGTTAAGGGAAATAGACAATTATATATATATATATATATATATATATATATATATATATATATATATATATATATATATATATATATATATATATTATATATACATATGCTCTTTTTCCCTTTTATCATAAATGAACTACGATTGCTCAAAATGTGTCTTGAACTTAAATACTAATAATATAAATAATAAAAACTTTATTTAAAGATGAATCACCCATTATAAGCCAATGGGCTTTTTATTATTATTATTAATGAGTTAATGTACATGTATAATATTCTATGATCAATGATTATACTATGAGCAATTAAAATAGATTTGTTCAACACCAATCTGTGAAGTCAAGGACCTGCCATATTTCCTGAATAGAACAATTAAGACATTACAATAATTTTTGCATGACTTTGAAGCACAATAATGCACATTTTTTACCAGCTTCAAGCACATTTTGAGCAAATCTGTACAAAAAATGTAATTAAATAGAAATTAAATTATATTCAAGAATCTTGCCTATAGAAATTTTCAATTGCATCTGTAAAAAAAACTTCCTCAAAACCAACCTATAGAATTTGAGTCTCTTGCCTGCTTCTATGGGATTAAAACGCTGTCTGCACGATAATCATAGCTAGCAGTGTTCACCATTGATTGGCTGAAGAAACAAATGACTCATTCATGTCATGCGCGCAAATCTAGAGTGTGTGACACTGGTCTGACATTTTCTGTCAAGATAAAACTTTAAAAAGATGTGAAATTTGGGACCAAAAAAAACACAACAAAAAAACATTTGAAAAAATTAAAACCACTTCATTGGCTGTTGCAAGATCCTTGGATAGTGTATGCAGTTAGTTGCTGTGAATATGTTTTTTAATGGTGAATGTGTATCATACCGAGTTATTATTATTTTGTATGTATGTACTATAAGTGTTTTAACGAGGGAGACATGTCTATGTACAGTTTAGTAATGTGTTTTTATTTGCCATACACGCAGATACAGAGTATTTTACGTCCTATCCACCACCCATTTATAGCAAGGGTGGTAATTTCGCTGGTAAGTTGGTAGACAAACTTGCCCTTTATATGTGAATACCACTCTTTTATATACATCTCTATTTCTACTCTTGGCTCTCATTTCTTAAAGTGACACTCCTTTTTAAATATTTCTCAAAAAAAATTCTGTCTGATTCGGATTTGTTAAGGCGATGCAGGGAAAATTTGAAAAAAGCGGGACACACCGTTGAGTGATCAAATGATTTCGTTTGCAGATGTTTTTTCTAAAGTCTGATCAACCTAATGTCTGATATTGTTCTGTCTGTTTTAAGTTTGATTTCTTTAAAAATTCTGTATTTTTTTAGCTCACCTGTCACAAAGTGACAGAGTGAGCTTTTGTGATCACTCTTCGTCCGTCGTCCGTCGTCAGTCCGTCCGTCCGTCCGTCCGTCGTCCGTCCGTCCGTCCGTCCGTCAACAATTGGCTTGTGTAGACACTAGAGGTCACAATTTTAGCCTAATCTTTATGAAACTTGGTCACAATGATCATCTCAACAAAATCTAGGCCAAGTTCGATATTGGGTCATCTGGGGTCAAAAACTAGGTCACTAGGTCAAATCATAGAAAAACCTTGTGTAGTCACTAGAGGTCACAATTTTGACTTAATCTTTATGAAACTTGGTCACAATAATCATCCTAACAAAATCTAGGTCAAGTTCGATATTGGGTCATCCGGGGTCAAAAACTAGGTCACAAGGTCAAATCATAGAAAAACCTTGTGTAGTCACTAGAGGTCACAATTTTGACTTAATCTTTATGAAACTTGGTCACAATGATCATCTCAACAAAATCTAGGCCAAGTTCGATATTGGGTCATCTGGGGTCAAAAACTAGGTCACAAGGTCAAATCATAGAAAAACCTTGTGTAGTCACTGGATGTCACAATTTTGGTCTAATCTTTATGAAACTCGGTCACAATGATCATCTCAACAAAATCTAGATCAAGTTTGATATTGGGTCATCCGGGATCAAAAACTAGGTCACAAGGTCAAATAATAGAAAAACCTTGCGTAGTCACTAGAGGTCACAATTTTGGTCTAATCTTTATGAAACTTGGTCACAATGATCATCTCTACAAAATCTAGATAAAGTCCGATATTGGGTCATCCGGGGTCAAAAACTAGGTCACAAGGTCAAATAATAGAAAAACCTTGTGTAGTCACTAGAGGTCACAGTTTTGGCCTGATCTTTACGAAACTTGGTCACAATGATCATCTCAACAAAATCTAGGTCAACTTCGATATTGGTTTATCTGGGGTCAAAAACAAGGTCATTAGGTCAATCATATAAAAACCTTTGTAGTCACTAGAGGTCACAATATTTGCCTAATCTGTATAAAACTTGGTCTCAATGATCATCTCAACAAAATCTGGATAAAGTTCGATATTGGGTCATCCGGGGTAAAAAACTAGGTCACAAGGTCAAATAATAGAAAAACCTTGTGTAGTCAGTATAGGTCACAGTTTTGGCCTGATCTTTACGAAACTTGGTCACAATGATCATCTCAACAAAATTTAGGTCAATTTCGATATTGGTTTATCTGGGGTCAAAAACAAGGTCATTAGGTCAAATCATATAAAAACCTTTTGTAGTCACTAGAGGTCACAATATTTGTCTAATCTGTATAAAACTTTGTCACAATGATCATCTCAACAAAATCTTGGTAAAGTTCGACAGGTGAGCGACCTAGGGCCCTTTGGGCCCTCTTGTTTTAATTCTTCTCAAAGTCTGTTAAAATTTTTGAAAGGCCTGATTTGGTGACCCTTTTTTTTGCTTCCAGTGTCCCTTTAGTTATGTTGTGAAATGTCCATAAAATCCCAGGGTTTTCATGTTCTCCACAGTTCTGCTTCAGTTTTTGTTAGGAAATGCTTTTATATCGCTTAAATATTAGAATCTGGTGTGTGTGTAAAATTTGTATCAAAATTATTCCAACTGTTTGTTACAGTGCCTAAAAGACATTGGGGAAATCTAACTTAATTAGTTTGGGACTTTTTTATGTTTCAAGAGAATTTTATAGGCTCGCTATGACAATTTAAAATTAATTAAAACAAAATGAAAGCATGATTTACAGTCGGTCCCTGAGAAATCTTGCCTACTTTAAAGTGTTTGAATGGAATCGGTTATTTTAACACTCGCAGAAAACACATAACTACACTTCAAGTTTATAGTTTGTATGTATATACACTTTAACAACACGTGTTTCAGTAGGACTGTTATATTGCACTCTATTTCATGTCTTACCGCTTGCCAGTGTTGTCGAACACATTCATCTTGTCACATGACTCGAAGGCATCCTCGTCTATTTCTGTCTGTATCGGACCTTCTGTATGCCATCAGGACATATACGTCTCTCAGATAAAATTACTTCATTTTTGCAACTAATGCAATTGCCTTAATTGAATTTCTTCTAGATTTAAGGCCGCCGCGGATTGTTGTACATGAATTTTATTCGAATCAAGAAGCAATAAGCTACAATACTGTGTATGCTCAGAATTCTTGATTTATAGGGGAATTGAAAACAGTATAATTTTGAACAATGTAACTTATACATTGTCATCAGTTTTGATGTTGATTTACTTGTCTGTGATTAATGTACCCTACGAGTCCCAGAGATGTCCCTGAGAGTGCAAGAGCTCGGGTGTTCCGTTAGAGGCCCTGTCATGTTCCTACACAGTGTCTGAGCCTGGGATTCGATCTCTGACTTTGTCAATTGTCTGCTTTGAGTGCAGACGGTCAATGGTTCTCTCTCTAGCAAGCTGTGTCGTAATCTCTTGAACTTGCAGGAGCTCAGGCTTTGCTCCTAATGATAGTTGTCTCATGCCTGTTTAGAGTGCGGAAGTGGTCGGGGAACGGCTCTTTTTGTCAGTTTAGAGTGTGGGAGGGATCAGGGGGCAGCTCTCTATGTCAGTTTAGAGTGGGTGAGGGGTTAGGGGGTGGCTGTCTGTATAGAGTGCAGAAGGGGTCAGGGAACGGCTCTCTATGTCAGTTTAGAGTGCAATAGGGGCCAGGGGGGCGGCTCTCTGCCCTCTGCCCGTGGCATTAAAAAAGGATTTACGATGTTCAATTACAAATCTACTTAACACATGTACGTGGAAAAAATATGTCCCACTATGTGCAACTTGTTTTGATTATATGAACTATGACTGGAACTGGTCATAACTGCCATCAATAAGAAAAAAGATTATCAACTTCATGTACAACCGATGAAATATGAAATTGACTTTTATGAATTTTGCGGGTTTACATCAAAGGAAGACAACTCAACAACTCTTTGTAATTTCCGTGTTTCCGTGTTTTGTTTGTTGTATTTGTATGTTTTTCCACTTTATTCGTATTTTAAAGGAACCATCTTGGAATTATATCTCTATTCCTCAACATGTGACAGAGTGTTGCTTGATGTTTGTCTTGTTATTTTTTATATGAGTTTAGGCCAAACTTTTTATTTTTAGGTTTATTTGATTTTTTGTCAAAATTTTGCTCTCAAGTGGATATAAGTGAAATAACTATCACAAGTGGGTCCAAAGGGTCCTAGGTCACTCACTCAATGGGAGGGGAGTGACCTAGGGCCCTTTTTGTCCTCTTGTCATTTCTACATTCCCTCCCCCTCAACTGCAAAATTTTCAAAAAATTCTAATAAACCAAAAATTAAAAAATCTTTAGCCTTATACATTATGAACTTTAAATTGCCAGTTGTCTCTGTGTAATATGTGTGTTATATTTTGTGTTATAGCTAGAACAACAATCTGAATGTACCGTAAGATCTGTAGTATTCGTGAGGAATTAATGTTCGTTCATTTCGTGGTGACACTTGCCCAATTTGTGAGAAATTTTTCTTTGGTGATTTTGTGGATGCGCTTATAATCAATTGACCGATGTGAAAGTTAAATCTCGTTTATTAACAAAATTTGAGAATACAGTACAAGTACCGTAATTTAATTCCTATGTTTAAAATCCATGAAATTTCCTACTTACAAATTGTCATCACGAAAATGCCATTTATACCACGAAATTGACATTTAGCCCAGACAAGAATGTCTTACAACCCACGAAAATGTTAAATTACCAAAATCCATAAAATTTAAACCTCATGAATATGAATGATTTTATGGTATAACTAGTTCAGTCATGTTCCTAGATAAATCTGCCATATTTTAATGTAATGCCAAAAAACCCTGACTGCATGAAGTATAATACTGTACAGGAGGATACTGGGAAATTTCCGATTGATAGATTCTTTCTCCGTTTCACAGAAATTTACGAAAAGCATTGCAGGGTCATTCATTCATCATAAGAAGTGACATCATTGCCTTCCGTCACAAAATTTTCAAAAAACATTTTAAATTTTTGTAATGGAATTTGCAGTTTTTAGGGTGCAGATGGAGGTGGAAAGTTTTGAATATCTTCTTAAAATGTGGCAGTCTAGGGCTTGAAATTAACGTTTATGAAATATTATTTTTTGAATGCATGTTTGCCGCCAAGATCAGTGAACTTGGCGTATGTGTCATAATGATCATCCTCTTGTTCTATAATCTCCAAACCAGAGTGTCATGGGACTTATATAGTACATTTATTATCACTCAAAAGTATGATGTGTCGTTTTTAGTCGTACTTTTATAATAAATGAACTATACTGTGCCTTTGACTACCTTTGGGAGGGAGTTAAAACTGTGATATACCAACTGCCAGACAAAAGCGCACAAATGCTGATAATCATTTTAAATTTTATTGTCTTCTACAATTTCAAACTCGACTAGTTTTGTGTATTTTTCATATCAATATTTATAAACTACCGGACTGGTTTTGTGAAAAAAAAATCAGTAAATACCAATTTCCTGATGATTTAATTTAGGAAAACAAACAATATTTATTTGTCACAATGTAATATAAATTAAAAAAATTCGATTTAAGTGCCATTTTATTCAACACTTAATTGCCTATTTGTGGTGCTTTTGTTAGAATGTTGGGAATGTTTACTTTATTGTGTTAGTTTTAACGTAAAACTTTGATTTTCAGAATTTAGAGTATGTAATAAACTCACAAGTTGGCTGGCATGCACAGAATGGCTTCATTATGTTACGTTTTAGTTGTAGAAATTCCCGTTTGTTGTAAAACGATAATTATCATGAACTTTTTGTACTGAAACAATTTTTCTTGCATGGTTGATAAAAAATATTTATTTTTCGCCCCCTTATATGTGAAACCATATAGAAATATTGTTACTAACATAAGAAGTGTAGACTGTTCGCATATTCATGTTGTTACTGAGACTTTGCTTAATTTTATTTTTTGAATATAATCACATAATTATATTAATTTTTTTATCGCATTTTTAATGTTAGAATATTACATATACTAAATATCTAACATTTTTATAGTTTATAAAACCAATATCACAAATCACTTTAGTGGAAAGTTTTTTTTCTGCATTTGTAACCAAACTTTTTTCACACTCGTTTATGTTTTCCTAACGATTATGCATTTTGTATTATGTGTCTACATACAAATACTAAAACTGTATGATTTATATATTTAATGACCTGTTTGTGCATTTATACACCATTTGTACTAACCGAATGTTTATTTTCTCCCCTGTATGTGCGGATATTTAGAAACTCTGGGTAAGGAATCTTTCTATTGAAGACTTAGATATTACAAGTTTGCCTTTTCTTTCAGCACTATACTCAACACTGTCATTGTCATGGTTTTCCATATGATAGTATTCCGTCTTTCCATCCATCCACAAAATCTTTTTGAATGGATCATTTTCTAGAATTAATCCAATTATTTGTTTTAGTATATTCTATCTTCTCTCCATTCACAAAATCTTTTCTCATCATTTCTTGTTATTTCTCATTATTTCTCGAATGTTAGAATATCTGTTGATTCACTATCACAAAATCTATTTTTAGTTATATCAAATTTTAGAATTTATGATAGTTTATTCTATCTTCCCTCGATTCACAAAATCTTTTTTTTTTAAATCTAGAATTTATGATAGAATATTCTGTCTTCTATCAGTTCACAAAATCTTTTTTTTGAGTTATTTCGAATTTCTAGATTTTTTGCTGTTTTCTACTTATTTAGTCCTTTGGTTAAGAGTTGCAGCCATTTGTCAGGAAAATTTCAAGACAACCATGAGCTGCAGTACCTGGTTGTATTACAATTATATTATCATTTGGAATACTTTTGACAAGTACAGAATAATTGTATTGGTTTTATTTTCATACTTGGAAACAATGTACATGCATACTTTTTCTGCTTTTAGCTATGTTCTATAATGATTTAGTTTGTTTGTGGTTTCTTTAGGTTCTTCTATCCCTCTTTCCCCCTCTAATGTCTCTTCTTCTCTTTTCTTGTGTCCGCGGTGATTGGTTTAAACTCTTCTTCTATATTAGTTTTGTTTTATGTATATATACTACAACATTTGTTTAATTAAGGTTTGAAGTATATATCTTTGGTGGTAAACGCTTTAAAGGTCTATCTGCATCAGACGTATAGTCATGCATTTAAGTCCTTTTTGCGTTTACCCCCCATTAAGCTTTAGTTTAGTTACGTTGCATGTTTCGTTTCTATTTTCTGTGTTTGATGTATTTAGTTTCCTGGAATATGGAGTCTTGTTATAATACCATGAACTTGGTGTCTCGTGCACGAGAGTCTCGCTAGCTGCTGAACTACTGGGCGCTCAGGCAAAAAGCGGCAAGCGTTAAAACACTGCGCAAACTTGCGGAGATGCTTAATCCGATATATTTGATATAATACATATCACAAACTAACATATTGTCGTCGTATTTAACCGCTAGAAACTCACTTTGTAATCTATTTCAGATTTTGGTAGATATTTCTATCCCTATACTTGTAGATAATGTACAGTGTAACATTACTATTATTCTATTGTGCACTAGTGTGACCTAGACATTGTCAATCTTAGACTGTGGGGTGACAGCACAATTTTTACCCATGATGCTTTTGTGTATATCCATATTCTAATCGCACCTAGTGTGTAGTGTTTCAATATTAACCAGAAAGACAATAGATTAATAAATAACACTGTTTGATTTTCCAATTAACCTACCTTTTATATTGGTCTCATACTGACTGTTTTCGCCAATATTATTATATACATCCAAGAAAATACAGAATATATTTCACTGTACTCTTGTCATGTCTAATTATCTAAGTACCCTCGTTTTAAAAAAGGTTATTGTCTCTTGGAAATCCACCCTTCGGTCAAATCCAAAAAAAAAAAAATCCAAAAAATTTTTTTTCCACCCACAATTTATCTATATATCTATCTGCGATCCTCTTACCAGATGGATTGACCATCAACAACTCCTTATTTTTTTACAGTGCCACTCCAGCCCAGAAACCTCCGAGCCAAACCAATATCACCCAATGAGATTGAAGTAATTTGGGACGCCCCTGAAGACGTTGACAGTATTGTTAGTTACACACTCTACTTCAATGACTCACAAAATCACCAAAATGGACATATCACAATCCATCCACCCACCACCAGGTACAGGATACCAGAACTGGTTCCCAACACGACATACCATATACAACTTGCAGCACGTAGTGCACGTGGAGAGGGAGCCAGATCAATAATGGTGCAAGCCAAGACTCCAGAATTCAGTAAGATCATATTGTGCCTTTGTGCCTTATTTTTCTGTCTAGTGTTAGCAGGCGTGCAAATTCACTTAGTTTATAATCACTTTGCGCTCTTGAATTACCAGTACTTTAAACATTTTAATCTCAGGTTAATGAAAAAGTATCAAAACTTACCATATCAAAATTCCCTTACAACATATTCATATATGATTTAAATAGCAATATTTTGGCTACAAATTATGTTAATTGTATATTTTACATATTTTATCTTAGTAAAATAACGTAATGGAGCTAATCTTATTTTAATCATTGGCATACAAGTGATTTCCGTTGAATTACTCTGTTTGAATGAGGTATCTTGTTGTGAACTATGAACTCCTTTAATTTGGAAGTTTTATACTAAAGTTGCATTCGTTCAAAATGTTGTAAAAATAAAATTTGAAACTTAAGTACTGGTATTCGTCACATAAGGCACATCTCATATACTGTAAATGTTGTAAAAATGTCAAAATTATGAATTCTTTTATTTTCTGTCATTATACATCTAATTTTGTAGTTCTCATAAACGTACGATTCTCAATCGACATTCAGATTCTGTGTTTTTTGGCGATTTTTCTAGAAGTATATATATATATATCTATGTACATATAACCATTCTCTAGTTTGCTATTATTTGATATTGTCTTGTGTCTCATTGAAAGCCATTAATCATTATAATCATCCATGTGTTGATCACTGTGTTCGTCATGGTAACGTCTTCTTCTCCCAGTTTTTTTCATTTCAGCGATTAGTAAGATGTATACATATTTATGCTTCTTTCATTGTCAAACTTTTAGTATAACCCAGCTTGAACTCATGCATTATGTGTATAATATTTGTGACGTGCTAAGAGGCCGTATTTCAACATACCCCTGTCCATTCGTCCCCATATCCGTTCATGTTATTTCTATGCTAAAATGTTTATATTGTCTTAAGGTTATAAAATGTACATGTAGGTTCCATCACATGCAGTGTTAGGTTTGGATCACTGGCTTTGGTGTAGACTTTGGCTGCGTAAAAATGGCCTATTCACGGCTCGTTCCAAGTTCGATATTATATCCAATTCTTGGCCACAAATTTTTTAAATCATGCAAAACTCCCAATTTTGGTAATACACTCCTAGGATATTTTGTGCAAATTCTTGTTAGTTGTTCTAAAATTATTCTATGGTCCTAGATGCTTGTGGACAACTGCTAGCTAGCTGCTATTCAAGTTTTTATATAGTTGCCGCTTTGTCTGTCCGTCGTTCCGTCCGATATTTTTGTCCGGAGCCTAACTCAATAAGTCTGTGAGGTATCATCATGAAACTTCATAGGTGGATAGATTTCAATGAGTAGAAGTGTAGTGCTTGAGAACCACAACTCTACATAACTTATTTTTGGAGTTATTGCCCTTTGTTATTTTTCATACTTTATTCCTTCTTAATTCTTGTCCGGGCCATAACTCAAACAGTATTTGAGATATCAATTTGAAACTTCATAGGTGAATATATCTTATTGAAGAGCAGTGCAGTGCACAAGAACCATGACTCTTTGTTGCATATTTTCAGAGTGATTCCACTTTGTAATTTTTCATACTTAATTCATGTCCGGGCCATAACTCAAACAGTATTTAAGATATCAATTTGAATCTTCATAGGTGGATAGATCTCATTGAGACGAAGTGTAGGGAATAAGAACCATAACTCCTCATTGCATATTTGTGGAGTTATTCCCTTTAGTAATTTTTCATACTTAATTCCTGTCTATGCCATAACTTAAACAGTATTAGATATATTAATTTGAAACTTCATAGGTAAATAGATCTTATTGAGGGAAAGTGCAGTGTCTAAGAACCATAACTCTTCATAGCATATTTTTGAAGTTATGGCCCTTTGTAATTTTTCGTACTTTATTCTTGTCCGGACCATAACTCATACAGTATGAGAGATATCAATTTGAAACTTCATAGTTGAAAAAATCTCATTAAGTTATAGTGCAGTGCCAAAGAACCATAACACTCTTTTGCATATTTCTGGAGTATTTTTTCTGTGACAAACATCCCACGGGGAGCATCACCCGTCACTGACGGCTCTTGTATTATAAAATTTGTGATGCTTAATGTTCCTGCTTGCATGTATGAACATTAATTGTACTGTCAATGCATTACTGTATCCTTCATGTAACAGTTACACTTTGTCTTTCATGTAACAGTTACACTTTGTCCTTCATATAACAGTTGTCTTTCATGTAACGGTTACTGTGTCCTTTATATAACAGTTACACTTTGTCCTTCATATAACAGTTGTCTTTCATGTAACGGTTACTGTGCCCTTCATGTAGCAGTTACTGTGTCCTTCATGTAACAGTTACACTTTGTCCTTCATGTAACAGTTACTGTGTCCTTCATGTAACAGTTACACTTTGCCCTTCATGTAACAGTTACTGTGTCCTTCATGTAACAGTTACACTTTGTCCTTCATGTAACAGTTACTGTGTCCTTTATGTAACAGTTACACTGTGTCCTTTATGTAACAGTTACACTGTGTCCTTTATGTAACAGTTATACTGTGTCCTTCATGTAACAGTTATTGTGTCCTTCATGTAACAGTTACACTTTGCCCTTCATGTAACAGTTACTTTGTCCTTCATGTAACAGTTACACTCTGTCCTTCATGGAACAGTTGTCTTTCATGTAACAGTTACTTTGAACTTCGTGTAACAGTTATTATGTCCTTAATGTACACCTTCATTGTTTTGTCTGAGCTAGGGTTTTATGAAGGTTTTTATCACCAGAATATATAGTTTTGTTATTTTCAGCATCCATATCTTGACCTACATACATATGTATAAATATATGTTCATGTTTTCTACTGGCTTTCCACCTACTTTATTTACTCTACTTTAGTTAATAGTCTTATTTGCAATGTGTTTTAAAAAATTTTGTTTTGTGTTTAAATTTATTGATATTCTCAAACTTTCCATTATGATTTACTTTAATTAATTTTTCACTGTTTACCTGAGTTTTGTTATGTCTATTTATTTTAATGTCTTTTCCAATTTCCCCTTGATTTTGTTATATCCTTTTTCAACATAACATGATTTGGAGCATCGACAAATTAAATATGAATAACTAAATTGTAATCTATTTCATACTCATTATCCATGTTTGTGTCAAATATATTGGTCCATGAATTTCTAAACCAACATTTTAAGAAATGAATTTTTTTTTTGGAGGGGTTTGACTTTCTTTCTAGCATGCTCCAAATTAATGTTTCTTTATCTCACCTTGGTTGTTTTTATTATCAATTGTGTGTTTCGTTACATCACCTTCTGTTGTCTTCATCATTTAGCCCCGGCTGCGCCCCCGCAAGCCGTCAGCGGACGTCCACTCACCGATAAATCCATCTTGGTGGAGTGGCGACCTCCGCCTCCGGATCAACAAAATGGTCTCATCAGGGGATATCGAGTGTACTACCTTAAATCAGAAGAGAACCTCCCCGACAACCAAGCTGACACCGTCGAGGTTGGTAGTACTGAAGCGACATTGAGCAACCTCGATACTTGGACCGAGTATAAGATCTGGGTTCTAGCCTATACTTTGGCGGGTGACAGTCCACAGTCCATGCCAATATTTGTGAAAACTCACGAGTCGGGTAGGTACTTTGAAAAGATGATGATGCCAATAAGTACCAAACCTCCTTAACCATGTAGAGACTTTTAAAACGTGTATTGTAGCTTCGTGTCTATAACAGCTTGTTTTACTGATACCCTTCCTAATACAGATTTTTACGAATGTTGCAATAAAGATTTGTGAGTGTGTTTGTGTAAGCTGTGTATGAACTTAGAACATTTATTATATTGCCAAATGCCAAGTTTTGTCTCAATTAGAATTTAGTTGCACCTTAACCCAAATTAATTACTGACTATACATGTATAAGCGCGAAGCTCTGATATGTTTTTCTTATTTGAGATTTGCAAGTGACTTTAATAAACTAAAATATCATCATCACCATCATCATCGTCATCATCCTAATCATCATCGTGCATTTCATCATCCGTTTGGTAGCTGTTGTAACAACGACATGTGGTGATATTTTTAGTAGACAAATCGTGTAAAACATAAATATATATCAAAAACATCTATGTTTTGTGTATTCCGTATGTTGGCTGCCATAGCTTGAAAACTCCCTAGTTATATAATAATTACCTCCCCTTTTCCGCACTTTAGAATTTAGTTCCAGCAAGTACAAATGTCATGATCTTTAAAATATTACCTTGTTTACCTTGTGTTGTTTTGTTATATATTTGTCTCCAATGAATGTCAAGGACATAAACTTTCAGAGCTATTTTAAGAATTCTATTTATAGCAACAACCTCATGTTGTCCGCATATTAATCAATATTGCTTATTTTAGAAATAAGTATATTTACTCATTTTATGAATATTTTATGAATATTCGTTTTTATAATCCCAGCACCTAGAAATGTCACCACTGTTTGTTCAATGTTGCATGTTGCATGTTTGCATGACTTGTCTTTATTTCAATCAATAAAATGTCAAATTGAATAAAGTCGACTGTTTCTCTACCTTAATGAAAGAATAAAATTGCTATGTTGCTTGTTTCCGATTTTGTCCACTGTTCTACGATTTAAACCAGTGTGGCAACTCAATTTTATCGAATCTTAAAGGATCGTTAGAATTACTCTGTAATTTGATAACGGTTTTTTTGTCCTCTTGAATTAGAAACTGTTCTTTTATAAGATATTGCATAAATGTCATGTCAAAGAGAATGGCTGAAATTACTTGGCATTCTGCCAGTAATATAGCGTATGTGAGTATAATACAATTTAAATATCATTTGTTTAAAACTGGTATGAAAATGCTGTTTTCCTGCAAGTCATACTTCGACAAAAATGTATTTTATTTATGAAATCATTATACCCTATAATGAAGTTATCATGTCCGTTAATCATATGCCGTATATGTCATGTTTAACGCTCCTACTGTTAAAATTTTCCTTCAATTTTGGATAATGCGCTTTGGCTGAGACAAAATTCTGATTATTTTTCATTGCCATAAGCAATATTTCTCAGACGAAATGAGTATTATCGAGCAAACTCGCCACAAAAATCATTAAAAAGACTATCCAATATTCGTAAATAGCCAGTGGGCTTTTCTTTGAACCTAATCTAATAATTATATTTTTACTTGTTATAAATTATCTGATATTCACCAGTAATTTTTATAACGAAATTTTGAAGAAAAAAAATTTCTTCTGTAATTCACAAAGTCAACTGTTAGCGATGCATGTTTACATCGGAGTTATCCACCTTGAAAAATGGAAATACAGGCTCGATCGATCAGTCGATTGTTGAAAGTCTGTGTGAAGATTTCTATGCTTGGTTGCATCAGTCATCATCACTGACCCCTAAACCCTTTATCAGCAGTACTGTCAAAGCGAGAACAAGTACAATATGTGACTTTGCAGTATTTAGCATTTCAGATGCAGTTTTTTTGTTTCATTCACAACTTCTATAGACAGTTAATATCCAAATAATAGCCCATTTGTTTTGAAACTTTGTTTTAATACTCTGAACAATTAGGAGCATTATGGGTGTGTTCTATATGGCATATACGGTAACTGTCTATGAATTATTGATATATCGTTAATAGTCAAATAATATTAGTAGAGTTAGTACATGTCCTTTTAACACTTAAATATTAACAGATATTTATATTAACAGATATTTAAACAATTTATGATATGAATTCTGACAATTTAACTGATAAATTTAATAATCAAGTTATAATTGGGAACGCTCTTGCAGCCATGATTTTTCGCATATTGCCAATTACTGATAGATTAAATACTAATTTCGCCTACTACGTAAATTGTGGTGCATGTAGGATCGATGCATGTTTTGTTTATCTATTTTTTTGTAAGTCAAATTCTTAACTTCGTTATTTTTACATTTAAGTAAGAAATCAATTACATGTATAATGATTTAATTATAAGTAATTAAATGACTTAATAACATATCATTGATAAAACTTGTTTTTGATAGATTTTATTCTCTTATGAACAATTGCTAGTCTTAATATACAAAAAAACCTTGTTATCTGGTGCAGTGATCAAAATTTTTAATTGTTTTAGAATGTTTTCCAGGAAAACTGGTTATGTCGGTTACGTCAAATGGCTTGTGAATGTATTCCAGGAAAACTGGATATGACAAATGGCTTGAGTTTGTATTCCAGGAAAACCGATTACATCAAATGGCTTGAGAGTGTATCCCAGGAAAATTGGTTACGACAAATGGCTTGAAAATATATTTCAGGAAAACTGGTTACAACAAATGGCTTGAAAATGCTTACAGGAAAACTGATTACGACAAATGGATTGAGACTGTGTTTGGTTGATTTGAAAGTGTAGATCATGCACTCATACATATAATGCTCAGATAGCAAGGTTTTACAGCATTTTAATAACTTTAATGAAACCTGGTTGATTTGTTAAAAATCAATATTTCACGAAATCGACCTTATAGGTACATGATGTCGACATAAATATACTCATCTTTTCTTGTCATTACTTTTGTTATAGTACCAAACGAACCAAAGAAGGTCGTAGTCCAAGCAGTGAACTCGACGACGATTTATGTGGAATGGCGACCACCACGTTCCAAGGATCGCAATGGTATCATACGTGGATACTATGTGTATTACGCCGAGCTGGATGAGAACAACGAGCCTATATCTAACACTGCCGACACTAAGGATACTAATGATGGCAGTAAGACAGAGATGGTAATCACTGGTCTTAAACCCGATACCATGTACCAGGTAGCTGTGGCTGGATATACACGCAAGGGGGACGGTATCTCATCTAGACCCAAGACAATAAGCACAAAGGGTGCTGGTAAGTACTTATATTTGCACTTATGGCTGTATAACCCCGTTAGGGCCTAGTGATAGAGCATCTACTTCGAGTGCAGGAGGTCCCTGGTTCGATCCAAGGCTGCTTTGCACCAAAGACGAAATATAAATGGTACAAGTAATTTGCTTGCTAGACACATAAAAAGGGAAACCTTGCTTCTCTCTTATACCCTCATGATGGATACCATCAGTTATGAGGTGTCAAGAGTGATTGTTTTAAGTTTTTAAAAGTTGTTTAATAAATTACTATTAAGTAAACTTATGATATGATTTTGATCAAATTTTCATACACAGGTAATATAAGTCAAATATTAGATGCTAACTATAGGTGATTTCGCACTTGGCAGATAAGGGGAGGTGGTAAACATGTGGATATATAAAACATAATGGGAGGATGCCACTTTGCTAGCTAATATGGATTTCAATTAATTGTGGCAATTCAATCTTATGGTTGAGGTCATCAGCAAAATCAATGTCGATGAATTGCTCATGAATACTACATTAAAATAAGGCATGGCTTAAAAGAATTGTTTGTTTCTAGTAAAATAGGATGGGTTAAAGTGGAAATGACAGTAAAATAGGATGGGTTAAGGTGGAAATGACAGTAAATACAGATGGGTTAAGGTGGAAATGACAGTAAATTAGGATGGGTTAAGGTGGAAATGACAGTAAATACAGATGGGTTAAGGTGGAAATGACAGTAAATTAGGATGGGTTAAGGTGGAAATGACAGTAAAATAGGATGGGTTAAGGTGGAAATGACAGTAAAATAGGATGGGTTAAGGTGGAAATTATTAAAACCCAAAGACAGTATTTACCCTTCTAAAAGAATAAAATATAATGAAAATACAGATTTTTTGTTCAAATGCCATCAAAACATTTCAGATCCAGGGAATCTTTTAGGGAAGGTCAGTATGCCGGAAATAAACAAATATTTTTGATGCCTAAAATGAAATATAATTGTTGATGTAATTTTCAATTATTTATATGTATGAATAATAATTTTATATTTTAGTACCATCGGAACCACGCCATCTGGTCACAGAATTGATCCAACCAGATCCGCCAATCGCTCAGGTCACATGGTCCAAACCGGAATTCGTTAACGGCCAGATTACTGGATATAAGCTGTATTGGGGCAGGAAAGGAGAAATTTACCAGCAGATATCATTGAAGCCGAATCAGCAATCTTACATCACACAGTCACTAGGTAAGATAATCTCCCATCTAGACTTAACTCGGAGTAGTGTGAGTTAATCACCTCATGTCTTTTTGGTGGATCTCTTCCACATGTCTTTCCAGTGTATTAATTCCTCATATCTTTCTAGTGGATCAATTCCACATGTCTTTCTGGTGGATCTATTCCACATGTCTTTCTGGTGAATCAATTCCACATGTCTTTCTAGTGGATCAATTCTACATGTCTTTCTGCTGGATCAATTCCTTATGTCTTTCGGGTGGATCAATTCAACATTTCTTTCTGGTGGATCAATTCCACATGTCTTTCTCCTGGATCAATTCCACATGTCAAGCACTAGCTAACACAGGAAGACAGTATTCAACTTCTCATTGATGACACCAGTTAAATCTTCTTAGAATAATCATTGATCAAAGTACTTGATTGTCAGGAGTGCTGACTCATGAAATGCCTTCGGCATGAAATCCATTGATCTTTCCCATATGGTAACAACCTTCACATCCCCTGGAATCTATGAATTTATCTCTCATGTATGCTTGTGTGTTAATTTTAACATAATTCATTCTCCCATGCTGCAATGTCAATTGTTTGAGAAATTTCATAATTTTATTAAACATACAGTATCATATGGAGACTTGCTTCATATAAAATGGGTAGAGAACAAATCATATTAAAAATACTTTGTTTTCAACCTGATATAAGGTATATATAGCACAGATAATTTGACATGATCCTGACCTTTATGCATGAATATATTACGAGGTTCTTGCGTTGAATATATAAATTTCCGCGAGCAAATCGTGCAATATCGGTCTTTTAGATTTGTGTTGGTATTACACCTCGAGCATCTTCGTGATACTTCCGCTTATGAAAACATACAACCGGGATTATAAATATAGACAATTTATCAGCTGTTAAATTATGCTAATTGAAGGTTAAGAGTCGTGTCAAATTCTCTGGACTATACTGTATGGTAAAATACAACATTTTCACAAGAATTTTAATTTCACTTTATTTACCAGTTCCATAGTTTGCAAAAAAATGTGCTTGTCAAATTAAACAATTGTACTTAAAAAGGCAGAAACAACTTTATTTAACCCTGTGAACTAACTGATTTTCTGCCTTGTGAAAATGTATGATTTAAAGCTCAAACGAGTTAAAGTAATTGGCAGCTAATTGGCCTCCTTCAACAGACCTGCTTACTTCATTACTCGTATTAAGATAGGTGGGCAGCATGCGTTAAATCCATTATAGGCCTGTATTAAGAATGCCCCCTTCCAGGAACTGGGGGTGTATTGCATGTGATGATGTTTGATCTGTTTGGACTGTCTGTAGATTTCTTCCCTATCCATCATTGATTGATACCCATGCAGAAAACGATTGATTCTACATGCTGATTGATTCTACATGCCACCAGGTTCTATCCGGTTGGTGATGACCTTTAGATGAACCCTATTCCTGTTATAAGGTCAAGGTCACGGTCAACTTTAACATTAACCAATTAGCTGCCAGGCAAGGGGGCATACATATTTTACCAACGTCTCTTGACAATTAATTCTTAAATCATCATCCTTCTCCAACCGACCTGCCCCAAACCTTCCCCTTCACGACCATACCAGCCGTCCCGTGTACATAAAGATAATATAAAGTCAAACAAGGAAGGCAGCACTCAACTTAACCAGCCAAGTACAGAAAACATAAAAAAACATCACATACCACAATTACAAGGCACAATGCCCAACACATAAACGAGAAAATGAACTGCCCATGTTCCAGCTGTCAAAAAGTTGAATGAACTAGTTTCAGCAATTAAAAAGCTGAATGCTCTAGCTGATTGACCTAGTTCTAACCGAAAAAAAGGCTGAAATACCGAGTTTTAGCTGTCTGAAGTCCTAAGAAGTTAAGGAATAACAGTAATAAAAAGCTGAATACCATTTCATGCCATTTGACCTTAACTATTTTCTTATAAAATATTTGAAGTCAATAAGTCTTTTATAGCTTATAATAAAGCAAAACTTTTTAAAGTGTTTCCAATTGATAAACTTTAATGTACTGATTCTGCAAATTACCTTGATAAGCCATAAAATGTTTCAAATCAAAACTCTTAAAATGAAGAAAATAAGACAAAATTGAAACCGGTGTAACAGTTCAGTTTTTCCCCCAGTCAGTTTTTTCCCAGGGGAAAAAATTGACTAGTCAGTTTTTTCCCCGGGGGAAGAAACTGACTAGTCAGTTTTTCCCCCCTAGTCAGGTTTTTCCCCCCTACAATTATATTTTTGTGATTGGGGAAAAAACTAACTATTATTTTGCGATGGGGAAGTTTTTTTTAAACTTTTTTTGTTGATTTATATCTCCTAGATTCTACTCTCTAATATTTAATTATTATTATTGTAAACGTCTGAACAGAGGGGGGAAGAAACTGACTAGTCCATTCTTTCCCCCATCATACCTGTAAACGTCTGAACAGAGGGGGGGAAGAAATCTTGACTAGACCTTTCTTTCCCCACCCTGATTTATATCTCCTAGATTCTACTCTCTAATATTTAATTATTATTATTGTAAACATCTGAACAGAGGGGGGAAGAAACTGACTAGTCCATTCTTTCCCCCATCATACCTGTAAATGTCTGAACAGAGGGGGGGAAGAAATCTTGACTAGACCTTTCTTTCCCCACCCTGATTTATATCTCCTAGATTCTACTCTCTAATATTTAATTATTATTATTGTAAACGTCTGAACAGAGGGGGGAAGAAACTGACTAGTCCATTCTTTTCCCAATCATACTTGTAAACGGCTGAACAGAGGGGGAGGGGGAGAAACTGACTAGTCCATTCTTTCCCCCATCATACTTGTAAATGTCTGAACAGAGGGGGGAAGAAACTGACTAGTCAGTTCTTTCCCCCATCATACTTGTAAATGTCTGAACTGAGGGGGGAAGAAACTGACTAGTCCATTCTTTCCCCCATCATACTTGTAAACGGCTGAACAAAGGGGGAGGGGGAGAAACTGACTAGTCCATTCTTTCCCCCATCATACTTGTAAATGTCTGAACAGAGGGGGGAAGAAACTGACTAGTCAGTTCTTTCCCCCATCATACTTGTAAATGTCTGAACAGAGGGGGAAGAAACTGACTAGTCAGTTCTTTTCCCCCTCATACTTGTAAACTTCTGAACAGAGGGGGAAGAAACTGACTAGTCCATTCTTTCCCCCATCATATTTGTAAATGTCTGAACAGAGGGGGGAAGAAACTGACTAGTCCTTTCTTTCCCTACCCTTCTAGTAAACGTCCGAACAGAGGGGGGGGGGAAAGGAACTTACTAGTCCTTTCCTTTCCCCCATTCAACTTGTTTATGACTCATCTGAGGTGGAAGAAAATGGCGAAGAAAGTCGGTGGGGGGAAAGAACAGACTAGTCAATATCTTCACCCCTCCCATAATTCATTAACTAGGGGTGAACGAATGGACAAGTACCAATAATTTAACCTCATATTAGCCATAAACAAAACAGGGATAGAATGGACAAGTCAGTTTTTCTTCCTTCCAATCAGTAAAAAACAAGTCTGGGGGAAAGAACTGACTAGTCAATTTCTTCCCCCCTCTAATAAATCAATTATTCTTCACTAGAAAGAACAATTTCATAGGGGGGAAAAAAAGGACCTAAGGGGGGAAAAAATTGACTAGTCAGTTTTTTCCCCGGGGAAAAAAATAACTAGTCAATTTTTTCCCCGGGGAAAAAGCTGACTAGTCAATTTTTTCCCCGGGGAAGAAACTGACTAGTCAATTTTTTCCCCGGGGAAAAAATAGAGGGGGAAAAAAACTGACTGCTACACCGGAAACATAACACATTGAATATACATGCATTTTAATAAAGAAAACTTGGTTATTTTTGAAGACGATCGTTTTTACCCTGAAATTGTATGAAGAATTATTTCAATAATGTAATTGTGTCTCACGGTGTATAAGTGTATATTTAGATGTTTTTGATTATATATGTAGATAATACGATATAAAATGTTTAATACAAATTTCATTAAAAAATCTCTGAAAGATCTGAAGATGTATAAATAGAATATAATTACGTATGTACCATAGAGTATGTTCGTTACCATAGAGTACGTTCATTTATCTATAATATCATTTCAAAGGTATTATGTCATATTTATGTAATTCTTTCTTCTGATAAATGCTAATACATTTAAAATTAGGAAAATTTCAATGGCACATTCCTGGTAACACCTGCGCAATTGAAAAACCTTTTCTCAAGACTTAAAATTGGAATTATCTTGACAAAAACGACCAAAGTGAGACTAGATTTTGATAAAATTTAGTGTCTTATCATTCAATGTTGGATCCTCATAGAGTTTGTTATCTTATATCTACGTTTGTTTGAGGCTGTGCCAACATTATGTATACACATGTATTCTTTGCCTGTAACCATCTTATACAAAGTGTCTTGAACTTTGCCAAGAACATTTTGCCTCTAATCCAAGAGGGATAACCTTATAGCCATCTTTCGCAAAGAATCATGAACTTTACTGAGAAAATTTTACCTCTAATCCAAGAGGGGTAACCTCCTGTAACCATCTTTTACAAAGTGTCTAAACTTTGCTGAGAATGTTTGCCTTTATATCTAAGAGGGATGACCTTTCCACTTTTGAAAATTGTTTGAAACTCGTAATTTATGGACGTTCAGTTTTTTCCCCTGATGTGTAGAATCTTGATGTTAGATCAAATTAATTCTCCACTTCTTTGTTTGAAAACTGATGTCCATTCTTGTCTGATCATGGCATGCTTTTAGTTTTTTGTGACTCAATCGCTTTTTTTGTGTGCTTTTAAAATCTAAACCTGCAATTTTTTCGGACCAATATTTCCCAGTGATGAAATTATGTCTCCCAACAGTTTACTGTGCTGGACATTTGTCTGTCTGGACGATGTTTGTCACAAAGTTGGTCCTAGTTTTGGATATTGTCAGGAATTTTACGTCAGTAGATTATTGCCTGTAGTGAGTTATGGCCCTTTTGGAATCAAACCCCATTCTTGTTTTTTTACTGATGCATGTAAACTGTTTTGGTTTGCATGAAACTTTTATCAAATTATTTTTTATTCCAGATCGTGGTGCGGTGTATGAGTTCCGTGTCCTCGCCAGTAACGAGATAGATTTTGGAGAACGAGCCGTCATTGAACTGGCTACACCAGATGGAGGTAGATTTCTATGTATATACATGTGTTCCAGTCTATTGTCATGTTTCAAG
This sequence comes from Spisula solida, assembly GCA_947247005.1. Classification (NCBI taxonomy): domain Eukaryota; kingdom Metazoa; phylum Mollusca; class Bivalvia; order Venerida; family Mactridae; genus Spisula; species Spisula solida. The sequence goes on along the minus strand of OX365948.1, from coordinate 41,247,160 downwards.
TAAACTGAATAAGCTCGGAAAATGTTTCTTGGAATATGATTTTAATGTTTTTATAATGAAATCAGATGTCTACAGATGTTTGCTATCATGAAATCTAATCTTTGTTCTTAAGAGACATACCAAGTGCAAAAATAAGCTATTTGAATATGATAAATTTAGCTCTGGATTGCTGTACCTTTTTAAGAAAAAAAACCATGAGACATTAAAACTACATGGCAGGTTAGACTGTCACTATGGGTAGCCTGTCACTGGGATGGTCTGGATTAGATTCGGGGATAGTCGATTCTCGGGTAGGGCGGATAACTAGAATTCCTTCTTTGACATATTTTATGTAAAAGCAAGTCAGTACTGGTTGATTGTAACATAGTTCCAGGAAAACTAAAGTAAGGTTATATATTTATGGCATATATTGGTATATAGCTACCATACGGGGCTGAATATATTAAGAATTGCTGAAAACTGGCATAAATTCAGCTAATTTTGGCTAACAGCTTGTACATGTATGGGGGGTACATGTATGGGGTATGGACAATATTCTAAACCAGGTGGTTGGGTGATTATTATATTATTGTCCAAAATGTTTCTGCTTGCTTACATTATCTGGAAAACAGCAAAGGTCAACTAACACCTTAATAACCATAATCACAATGCATCCCATAAAATGTTAGGCGTGAACGCCAGAAATGAGGGCCAATAATTATTTCACATGCTTAAATGCTTCTCTGTACATGTATACTATATATGCCTGACATAAAAGGTAAAGAACGGTAAATTTATAATCGCGGTGATCAAATTTCAGTACCCCAAGGAGCCCCTCAGAATTTCTCGGCTGTCGGCCTCACTGAGAACTCTGTACGCCTTGCTTGGGACCTTCCAGCACAAAAACTACGTAATGGTGACATAGTCATGTACCAGTTGGTCTTTCACCAACTTGCTGATTCTATAAATGTTGAAGAATTAAACATTACCGAAACGCAGCATGATGTGGAAAATTTACACATGAATACTGATTATGTGTTCCAAATCAAGGCGTACACTCTCAAAGGTGCTGGCCCCTGGACCCCTAGACTGCAATATCGAACATTTGGAAAGAGTATGTTTATTTTCAGTCTAAGCACGACTGAATGAATACTAACAATAATGCCGTGTGTTTTGACAATAACAAACAGTACCCTGTAGATTGACATGATTCTATTTATAGCTGACATGTTTCTATTTATAGCTGACATGTTTCTATTTATAACCTGATTATATTTCTTAGTCACCCTGTCTTCTCATTAGGTGGACTTGATTGTACACTCTGATTTGTACCCAATGTACTAATTTAAATAGCTGTGTTGCTCCTGCATCAATTCGGTACATGCAGGCCATGCAGAATAGCTCGACTGCAACCTGATACAGGATAGACTGGTTCCTGCTGTCTAAATATAAAAATATTAGGAGCCATAAAAGTTTGAGTCAGTTCATGGTACCAGTCTAATTAATTTGGCACATTGTGTTGTGTACCGATCACAATGTCATGGTCTTCATGTCCCAATTTGTCAATCAAGTCCACCTATTGTGTATCATAATGGTAACTTAACTGTGAGAGTTACTTCTGTTTGTGTATCATAATAACAACTTAACCGTGAATTTTACTATTTAGTACTGGTTAGGTCAGCTGGCTGCTATAATTATGATTAAAATTGGTGAAAATTCCATAAAATCTATGAACAAACATGTATAAGTTAGGAATGACCACAATACTTCCATCTACTTTAGCCGGTTATAATATTCCTGTTGATTATTTCATTCCAAAATCAAGGGATGTTGCATGCGTGAAGGAGTGTTTGCATTCTGTTCTTGTGCATCCCTATTCAATATAATGGATTGATCCTCATTATGTATTATAATACATTTCATCACGAACATCAAGAGGCCATTTTGTACTTGTTGCTATAACATGCATGATTAAACATGGTACATATATCCGAAATATCTAGCTCTTTCTTCCTGCCTGTGACATGGCTAACTATTGATCAACGTTCTGTACGAGCTCAGGCTCAGTGCTAACAAAGGCATGTGTTATTTTTACCATATCTTCTATGTAATGAAACGGCTCTTTTGATGTGACAGTCGTTCATAGAAATCATGAATTTGTCTTGATACAGTTTGTAGTAACGTAATGGTTTAGTGTACAATATTTCAAAAGCGTATTAGTGATTAATAGTGATACAGTGGTTTGCAGAATGCATGAAATTGTTGATATGGAGATTGATATGACATGTAGGCAGGGTCTCAAGTCTCGCGTAATTACGATCCAATTACTGATATCGGGGGTACCATTAATATGAATAATTAATACCGGGTTGTTTTCTGGCTCTTGAGTTACGTAAATAACAAACAAACTTGGAAATGAATGAAATTTGCTGTGAATCTTGGGAAAAGTGGTTTTCGTACAATTGGTCGACCATGATGGATGGTTACGCAATACTTGCTGATTTTGCTGAGTCATGCTATTAGGCCATAATTAATTAATGGATAGATTGTCATCTGAATAAATTCCTAAAATGGGAAGGGGTGAATTGAATTTTAATTTTCAACATATTGATAATCATTTGATAATTTGTGTTAGTGATCCCAATATAATTTTGAAAATTACATGTATATAGAGATCTGCCTCTACCATATTTATCCAAGTATAGCATGCTGCTGCATATTGGATGCAAATAAGAAATAATGGATCCAAAGAAAAAACTTGGAAAATGTTTAAAGTTGTGTGAAGGAGTCGTATCTAGTTTTTGTTGCAATCCTCGGTTGATAACTGTTATGTAGTAGTACAGGCAATACTTTGAAAATACCATTCTATGTTAATAAAAATGTTGGCAAGAAGAATACGGTACATGCATGCTCGTCCAATTTGCATGCAGCAATATAACGTAAACATGATATTCTCATTATTCATGTTACATCAGTTGCACATTTTATGAAGTGTTTATTGCAAAATATGGTATTATTGCAGTCATTACAAAATTGCTGTTTCCCCCTCTCCCCAATAACAACTAAAATCCTCACAAACCATTTTCTAACTGCCAGTTGATCTGCTAACACTCCATATAAAATGTACAGAAATTTGATATATTGAATGTAATATCATGACCGAATCTAATTTATCTATCTTGTCTGAATGTGAAACGATAAATTTTAATTATTCTATATTATTTTCTATCATATAAGCTTAATTTAGTCTTTATATAGCAATTTCTCGTATCATGTAATAATTATCCGGTTTGTGAAAAATATGATATTGCTCAGTTCTGCTTTCTCCGTTGGATTCTATTGTGTTTCAGTGTATGATTTGTTTCACTGTTTACTGTCGAACCCACAGGTAACTGTATCATTGATAAAGAGTAAAAAAAATTCGTTAATAACATTTATGTAAGATATTAGAAATTTTATAAAAAAATATTTTTTGTTTGTTTACTCTTTATTAATGGTACAGTTACCTGTGGTCGAACCTGGTAATTGTAGGGTAATCAAACAGTGCTAAATTTTGAAATAAAATTTTAAAATTTTGAATTTTTTCTAAAAAAATATTTGTTTTTACAGAGCCACCAGCCCCTCAGAATGTCGTCATTAGCCGACTATCACCTACAACCATGCAAGTATTATGGGATGAACCACGTAGGAACAACATTATTGCCTCGTATCGCGTTTATTACTATAAATACGAGACTGAAGATATGAGTGTCTGGGACCATATTGACACGGAAGGACCGACTACAGTAGCTCTTCTAACGGGAATGATCCCTCAATCATCATATGTTATACGCATGCAGTCAAAATCTATCAACGAAAGATGGAGCAACCTTACCAAGATCATCACCAGTAACTTTCTTCCAGATGGTACGTGTACATTATTAGAACAATGATGGTACTATGCCAGAGGTGGTATTCAATATTGATCTTATTTAATTGGAGAATAAGGATAGCCAATCATATCGCCTGTTACTGACCAATAGTTAAATCTGATTGGTTGTCCTTATCCTTAAGTCAAGTAAGATCTATATTGAATACAAGCTCTGATATATCAATTTGTCCTTTCTCAGACCACCCAAGTGTGCAAATCCAACCATCTCATGATCTGGGTTGAATTCCTGGTCACGGCAGGTCATAATCCTTCCATGGAAATTCGGCAACAATGTTTATTTTCCTCCACATGTGGAGAAGTTGTTGGTTTCTTGTGGAAGTTAGTGCTGATAACAGTAGGATACAGTCCAGGAAAACTGCTGATTTGGCGGCTGAAAATATATCTGAAAAATACTGAAAAACAGTGTTAAACAGGAAAAAACATCAGACCACACACGGTGTACCATTTTATTCAATCCACTAAAAAAATGGTTCCATGGATTTTGGAAACGGTAGCCATAGAAACTAATCATTATAAAAGTTGTTCAGCCTTTTCTGGTTTAAGCTTCATCCATCAAAAGGACTTCATCCTTATAAAATTAGGTCTGGTATAAAAACGACCTATTCCAAATAAAAAACAAGTTTTTTCCATGTACAACCCTGAACATGTCAACCCTCAATATCGCCATGGGATTTCAATGGATATGCTGCATTTATTATTGATAATCAAGTTAAAACTTGGTGAATGCTTAAAAGTGAAGTTTTGAGTACGTACTACAGTACAAGTAATGCGACTTAAAACTGTTGAAAATTGTTGAAAAAATGGCGTAAAATGGGGATGAAAATGCAAAACCTTGTGTTGTTAAACTGAGCAAGTACATGTGTTTGCAAGATACATAAAGTCTACTGCATTGTATAGTCTCACTCTTGATGTGGAGCAGATACTTTGAAATTCACCTGGAAATAAAGGAAGTATTCGGTCTTACTAAGTCCCGTGAAAGTCCTTAGAGAATTCTCAGAATGGTTGGTTGATTTATTTTCTTGCACAGTCATATTTGCTGAAATTCCAGTTGTAAACATGTGACTGTTGGGGGAATTGTCTCATCTGATTGGACAGTTAAACATACTAGGACTGTATATCAATATTTCATGATTTAAGTTTTCAGAATCCGCTTGTCTGCTCCTGTTGTCTGCTCGTATCGTCTGCTACTATTGGTTGCTCCCATTGTCTGCTCCTATCATCTGTTCCTGCTGTCTGCTCGCTCGCAGTAAATTGAGATTCAACATATTATATATTAATTACATTTCTGCTTAACTCACTGGTTGTCATTGATTTATGAACAGTTCTGAATTGTTGGTCATAATTAAGTTTTAAAAGCTGAAATTGCAGGAATTAATAATGAATTATCAGCTTGCACATCTTTATCATTAGACAATACAGCTACTTATTGCAGTATTGTATGTGCTATTATAGGAATCGGATAGTTTCCTTTGGCTGTACACAACTTGATGTAAAATCATTTGACAAACATTATACTATTTATTTGCATGGCTGTCTGGTACTGTGAAGCTTATACCAGTTGACTGATAAATTTTATAAGCAGTGTCAAGAGCAATTCTTCGAGTGCACCAAATTTAAAAAAAGAGGCGTGGCAAGCATTCTCAAATTTTCATGAAACTGTCAGGACTAATTAAGTCATTTTTGTTATACTTCTTTTATGTATGTATCACTTGTATGCAAGCTCACCTTCAAAAGTGCTTAACAATCACAATTGAAAGGGATAAAAGCGAAATAACGTCAGTAGAACATATAAAACTTGGGATAATAAATACAATGAAATTCAAGATCAATTTTCACCTAAAATCAATTCCGAAAACAAGCCAAAATACCCCATATATGACGTACCTGTTATTCAAGCCCTGTGGTGAATGTGGCGCCATCATCATGAGTCAATGGGGCAACCACAAATGACAACTTGGAATTTTTTATTAAAGTGAATTTTTTAATTTTTTACAGAACGTGCGGATGTTGTGCAAAATTTCCGACCAATGAGTGTGACTTCAAGACAGATGACTCTATCATGGGACAAACCTAGAAAAGGAGAAGTGTTCCAATATACAGTAAGTGTAACCTTTCATCCATTCATCCTATATTGATTAAAAGTTTCAAAATGAAACATGAATATATAAAAAACATCTTGCTAGGTGATGAGCGTGTAAGGATAGCTACATGCCACCGCTGGGGGAAATGCAAGGAAGTCTATACCATCTGCGCAATTCAAGCACAAACAAAAACAAAAATAAATTGTTTATCGTTAATCATTTACAGATCAAATATAAGGGTGAGAAATCATACCATAATAGCGGTGCCGAGGAGACGAGTCAGACTCAGGTACGCAGCCAACACGTCCCTGGTCAGCAGGATAATATAGTCATCAAAGATTTACAACCTCGAATGGTCTACCAGTTCAACATTACAGCAACATTTAACGATGGAGGTAGTGGCCCTCAGCAATCATTTCAATACCAAACTAAGATTGAGGGTAAGAAAATTTACTTGCTTTATCGTAATTAGATTTTTTTAAAATTCGTTAAAAACAGAAGGGTACTGGCTTAAACCATTTACAAACAAGGTACAATTTATTTCCCTCTATTGCAAATATCATTTTCCAGTGTTTGCTCATTCAGAAATTGGGAAAATGTCTACATCTGTAAAGGTTGCGTCCAATTTTTGGTTATTATTTCTTGCATGATAAAGGCGCAGGCAATACTTGGGTGAGTACTGTAGCCTCTGCTTTGTCTTGTCTATTTCTCCTACATATATATCCACTTTAGTACCTTTATTTAAGCATATTGTTAATCCGGTTTGAACTTGTTTTACTTTCAGCACCAGCATTTGTTGCGACCCCTAAACTAGCAAGAGTTGTCGGCGGGCGTATGATGTTGGCCCTTAAACCTGCGTCAGAGATCAATGGACATCTGGCATACTATGAACTAGCGGTTATACCAGAGGAGGATGCTGTGAAGAGACCACAAGATTTTACTAGTGTTGATGTACGTATTAACTTGTATTATTATTCCTTATCAATATTCATGAATAATTTAGCCACTTTGGTTGGCTTAGAAGATGTCACATGATCTGTGACAACCACTTTGATTGGTCCAGAGGATATTTTATCACACAATCTGTGACAGCTACCTTGATTGGCTGAGAGAATATCACATGATCGGCACCAACCACAGTTTAGTGGAAAGCATACAGTTTCTGACATATCTACAATGATCATGTAACCTTCAATGTCATGTCATATTTATATAACATGTTAAAATTGAGTTATTTTGTTGTTTAATTTCATAATTTTTATGCCCCCGTATCGATAGATTGGGAGGCATATAGTGATTCACCTGTCCGTCTGTCCGTTCGTTCGTTCGTCCGTCCGTCCTGGTTAACCCAAATTGACCGTTTCTTCTAGCATCATTATGGATTGCTACAAAGCTTCCAGACTTGCATGGATGTTGTATATGAACACTCTCCACACACCTGTATCACCTGACCCCATTTTGACCTTCACCTTGACCTAATTTTGGACTTAGACTTATTTATGGACAAGGCTTCCACAGGGGGCATAAGCGTTTATTGAACGCAGTCTTGTTTTTTGTGTATTTGGAAGCGTAGTAAATAGTGTTTAATTATTGTTGAATATGGTTTTAATTGCTTATAACTCTAATCAATTTATGTATGAACTTGATTTATGTTTAATAAATAAATACGACCAAGGTGAAAATCTGTGTTTTATGCATGGAAATGGAGTAAAGATATGAATCAGTCTATGATGAAGTAATGGGTTAAAGCATGTTATTATTTGTATTTTTAGTTGACGAGTGACGGGATGCCGAACCATTTACCAGCTACGAGTCCTTACATTGCTGCAAGATTTGATCCTCGTAGACTGCCGGGACAGTTTGAATTAGGAAACAAGAGAACGGAAGGCGGTTTCCACAATCGTCCATTAAATGCTGACTATAGATACAAAGTCTTCTTGAGGGCCTACACCGTCTCAAAGGTATTTACATGTGCAGGACGATCTATCTAGAACAACACCCTTTGGAAAACAAGAAAGTTTGGTTGTTGTACTGAGGTTGTTGCTCTGGAGATTAAAATTCAGGGGTCCTACAATTACGGAATCATCCTGAAATCCGAATTTGCTGCCTGAGAAAAAATGAACTTTTCTGCAGAAAATAAAAGTTATTTGATGAAAATATTCAAAGAATTAGTTATGGCCGTTAGAAGTTCTAATGTTTGAAAACAGTGTTCTGCTGTAGGGATGTGGGCTAAATGGCACCCTTTATAAATGGACTGGCGACTCATTTTCAGGATTGGCCATTATGCCTTAGTTAGGACCCCTGAAAATTGACAGTGAATGGTTTATTCTTGATAAAAAAAAGATGTTGTTGCTCTCATGATGGATAGCCACTCTGGAGTGGTTGCACTGTATATGGCTTAAATGGTTTATAAAAAAGTGCCATAAGCTCCCATTTGTAGCTTTTCATTACTTTGCCAATGTAGGCCCTGTAGACGTTGTTTTGTATCTCCCTGAACACTTCTTGTATCACATGCATAATATGTTTATTGATACAGATGTTGATTTGGGCCATTATATCGCTGACTTTGAATAATAAGCTAGTAAGTGCTACTTACGACCTTATTAGACACATACATACTTGAAATATGCATAACAAACTGAATTAGAAAATGCCTGTTGTAGTTTTCATATTGTTAGTCACCTACCGGTTTTTGACCGGAGGGGACTATAGGTTTGCCCTCCGTCCGTCCGTCCGTCAGTCAGTCAGTCAGTCAGTCAGTCAGTCAGTCAGTCAGTCAGTCAGTCAGTCAGTCAGTCAGTCAGTCAGTCAGTCAGTCAGTCAGTCAGTCAGTCAGTCAGTCAGTCAGTCAGTCAGTCAGTCAGTCAGTCAGTCAGTCAGTCAGTCAGTCCGTCCGTCAGTCAGTCAGTCCGTCCGTCAAAAAATCTGGATCCTGACATAACTCAAACAGTTTATGAAACTTGGTATGTAGATAGGGGGCAATAAGGGGATAATGCACGTCTAAAAATATTTTGATTCTGACAAAAATTGTGGTTGCTATGGCAACAGAAACATTGAAAATGGCTTAAAACCGGTAGGGGACTTCTGTATTGCTTGCAATTCTCAATTACTTGTTCTTCTAAGCCAGCCATCTATCAAACAAAATATTAAATCATTTGTCATCTTTAACATTATTGCTAAATAAGAGCGTAAATATTCTATCATGATACATATTCTATTTGTAGTTGTTTAAGACGAGTGATTACTCAGACTCATTCTCTGTAACGAGTGGTCCTAACCGGGATGATCCGACCTATCAGCCACCAGATCAACCTGGAAGTAACGCTGGAAGTAACGACCCCGAACTCAAATCACCGGGTGACAAACATCTAGTGATCATCATCATTGTTTGTGCTTGTGCCGGGATCGCTCTCATCATAATAGGATGCTCTGTATTCGCTTTACTCATGAGGTATTTATTACATGTGAACATGAATGCATGAATCTGAATTGTTATTTATGTCCTTATAAAAGGGGCATGCCCAGAAACTGGAGTGTCTCGAATAGCAATCAGATCATACCCTCCCATGAAAATTTGACACCATGTAAAGAAATTCCTGCTTCCTTGTGGAAGGGTAAATTAGTACTGGTAAGGATACAGTCCAGGAAAACCGGAGGTTGGGTGTCAAGAGTCAACTTTCTGATAATTTTTCGTACATTTGTTCACAAATCTTACAGATACTGAAACAAGTTTTAGTGTGTTTAAATTTTACAATGACAATATAATATCATGTTAAAACATGTTTATTTTACAATGACAATATAATATCATGTTAAAACATGTTTATTGTGTCGCCTGAAAAGGCGACATATAGGTGTTACTTTGGCGGCGGCGGCGGCGGCGGCGGCGGTGGCGGCGGCGGCGGCGTCACAAATTGCTTGTCCGGAGCATAACTTTGTCACCTTAAGTTCAAATGACTCAATAATTGGTATGCATGTTTCTTGCAGTAAGCCGGAGTGCAGTGTGCAAGAACCATAACTCTACCTGTCATAGTTTTTGAATTATTTCCCTTTGATTGATTTTATTACAGCATTTCTTGTCCGGAGCATAACTTTGTCACCTTAAGTTCAAATGACTCTAGATTTGGTATGCATGTTTCTTGCAATAAGCCGGAGTGCAGTGCGCAAGAACCATAACTCTACCTGTCATAGTTTTTGAATTATTTCCCTTTGATTGATTTTATTAGAGCATTTCTTGTCCAGAGCATAACTTTGTCACCTTACGTTCAAATGACTCAAGAATTGATAGGCATGTTTCTTGCAATAAGCCGGAGTGCAGTGCGCAAGAACCATAACTCTACCTGTCATAGTTTTTGAATTATTTCCCTTTGATTGATTTTATTAGAGCATTTCTTGTCTGGAGCATAACTTTGTCACCTTAAGTTCAAATGACTCTAGATTTGGTATGCATGTTTCTTGCAATAAGCCGGAGTGCAGTGGGCAAGAACCATAACTCTACCTGTCATAGTTTTTGAATTATTTCCCTTTGATTGATTTTATTAGAGCATTTCTTGTCCAGAGCATAACTTTGTCACCTTACGTTCAAATGACTCAAGAATTGATAGGCATGTTTCTTGCAATAAGCCGGAGTGCAGTGCGCAAGAACCATAACTCTACCTGTCATAGTTTTTGAATTATTTCCCTTTGATTGATTTTATTAGAGCATTTCTTGTCTGGAGCATAACTTTGTCACCTTAAGTTCAAATGACTCAAGATTTTGTATGTATGTTTCTTGCAATAAGCCGAAATGCAGTGCACAAGAACCATAACTCTGTCTTGCATCGTTTTTTAATTATTCCCCTTAGATTGATTTAATTTGAGCATTTCTTGTCCGGAGGATAACTTTGTCACCATGAGGTTGAATGACTTGAAACTTGGTATGCATGTTTCTTACCAAAAATCCAAGTGCAGTACACAAGAACCGTAACTCTACCTTGTGCCATTTTTCAATTTTTTCCCTTTGATTGATTTTATAAGCATTTCTTGTCCGTGGCATAACTTTGTCACCATAACTATTAATGACTCAAAAATAGGAATGCATGTTTCTTTGCTGTGACATGAAGTGCAGTGCGCAAGAATCATAACTCTAGCTTGTGTAGTGTTTGAATGATACCCTTCAGATTGATTTTATCAGGACATTTTTTTGTCCAGAGCATCACTTTGTCGTTTTTAGTTCAGATGACTAGAGAACTCTCGTGAGTCTGATATGTAGCCCAATACTGGATAGTTTTCCATGACAAATGTGCATTTCGTCAGGCGACACTTGCGACTCGCGGAGCTTTTATTTTGAATAAGTGCTTAAAATAACCGTCAGTATTTGATGCTTCACATATGAAAAAAATTATTCACATGTAAAAAAATTATTCATGTATAAAAAAGATTCAAATATTCTCACATAAATAAAAAAAATCTTCACATATAATAATAAATTCAAAATCTTCACATATAATAATAAATTCTTCACATATAATAAATTCTTCACATATAATAATAAATTCTTCACTTATAAAATTTTACGAATTACAGGAGAAAGTCAACAAGAAAGGAAAAAGCGCCAGAACCAACCAGTAAATTGATCGTCGATAATCTCCCTCCACATCCAACAGATCCGGTAGAGCTACGACGACAACATTACCAGACCCCGGCGATGATAAGTCATCCGCCGATACCGATACACATGTTAGCCGAACATATAGAATCGCTAAAATCTGCTGATAACCTGAAATTCGGACAAGAATATGAATCTATTGAACCAGGACAACAGTTTACGTGGGATAATTCAAACTTGGAGTACAATAAACCTAAGAATCGTTACGCTAACGTGATTGCGTATGATCACTCAAGAGTTATACTACAGCCAATGGATGGAATTTCTGGTAGTGATTATATAAACGCTAATTACATGGATGGATACCGAAAACAAAATGCTTATATTGCTACACAGGTATGGTATAGGTTTTTTTGTTTGTAACAAATAAGGTATAGGTTTTGTTGTTTATACCGTACATACCGGTACTCTCTTGGCGTGTAAGACGGGCCCCCAACAATGTGTGCGCATTCTGAGGTTTTTGCTTAGACTCTCGTGCAAAACCAAGATTTTTTTTTAATTTTCATGTAGGCTAGGCTTATAAGACGGACCCCCCTCATTGAACGTGAATTCTGACTCTCAAATTCTCGTCTTATAAGTGAATCTGTATGGTATTACAGCTTGATATCTATGTTACAATACTTGGGATTAGAACCTGTACTGTATGGTGTAATGTATTGTAACATCTCAACACCCCCCCCCCACAAAATTGGATTTTAGTTGTCTTGGTGTTAAATATTTATTCTTGATTCTTCAAAAGAAATCTGTTAGTCCTGGGGGATTTTGTTGTCAAGTTCATTATCAAAATCCATGAAAAATTCTCTTTTGTTTACTTCCAATGTATATCCCGGAATTTTCTAGAATTTCAAATGGAAATTGTAAAAGTTCACTTAACGAAATTGATGAAAAGATGTCCATGTTCCTAAATCATTGTTAAGATAAAACATGAAACATGTTACATGAATACAAAACGTTTGTAATTGTGAAAAATGGTAATTTTAGCTCTTGAAAAAGACCTTCTGGTTGTAATATTGAAAAATAGGTTGATACAGTCCATTTATTCAGATCTGTCACTTATATACAAACATAGCAATATCATAACATTGTATTTTTATTGTTTTAGACATTTTAATTGGAGAAAAATGCGGCGAAAACCAATACATTATTCACTAAGCCACATACACATAATTTCAACCAAAATAAGAGAAATTGCAATGTTATAGTGCGCCCAGGATAATGTGATAGGCGGGAAAATTTGGTATATTCCTCAAAGGTGGATTACAATTATGCGCACCAATTATCAGTGATGATTTGAGAACAATACTGACCTTATCTGTTTATTTAAGTGATTTGTAAAACCAATTTTGCCACAGTTGACCAAACCGATTCATGTTTGTAAACATCACATTATCCTGGGCGGACTATACTGTACACAATGTTATGTAAACAGATGCCTACCCTGAATAATCGAGTTATATTTATCTCAAACATTTAAGTGATCATCTTTCTGGGATAATTTTCAACAAGATAGTTTCATTATTTCAGGGACCATTACCAGAAACATTCGGAGACTTCTGGAGAATGGTGTGGGAACAGAGATGTGCTACAATTGTTATGATGACAAAACTAGAAGAAAGATCACGTATAAAATGTGATCAGTATTGGCCAGGTCGCGGTGCCGAGACTTACGGCCTCATGCATGTGTTGCTTGTTGACGTCGCTGAACTGGCGACTTACACAATTCGTACCTTCCACATTCAAAGGGTAAGAAAATAAATTACTTCTATTTGAACTTACATAAGCAATCAAAAGTTATCAAATCTTATTACAGTCACATCTCGATACAACGACGCTGTTGGTTTCCAACAAAAATGTCGTTGTAACGAATATGTCAGTATACTGAATGGATATAAATAGCATTTTAATACTTTTGTCCCCAAATTTGATGTCAGTATAATGAATTTGTCAGTATATCGGGTGTTGTTATATCGAGATCTGACTGTATTCTTCATTTTTACCAGAGTCACTTTCATGCCGAGCTAGCAATGTTTACGTTGTTTTTTGTGCCTTTAAACATAATCTTTGCTGCCTTCCCTGTCTGATTTTAATTGTCGTTTTGAAATGTATTTGAAAACTGCCGTCCCAACATATAACAAAAGTTGAGTTTAATGTCAATATGCTATAATTATGATCATTGGCTGAAAATCACAATAATCTTGATCCATGGTCTTGTGGTCACATGATTTGAATATCGGTCATAAGAACTAGAGATTGTGTGTTTGACTCAGACCATGACATACTAAAGTGGCTCAATCAGACCCCGATCTTCGGAAGCATCTCAATCTGAGTTGAGATAAATCTCAAATACGGTCATGTGTCTTTGAGATAATTTCCATGGGAGACAAGACTCTGAAAGTTGGCATCTCAAAACAGATACATTGTTCTGAGTTTATTACAGTAAATAGTTTGAGCATAACACTTAAGAATGATCTCATATTTATACTCTTGACTTGAGCAAAATCTCAATTTGAGTTGAGATTTCTACGTGAGATGCTTCGGGAGATTGGGGCCAGGTACTGCTATAGTTTTTGCATGTTGCCTGATGTACTTATTTGAGTATAAAAAAGTTGGGGTCCCAGTGTCAATTTCTAAGGCTCAAGGTCAGGATATCAGAAACAAACAATTTTTTAGACGTTAAGACTGTTAACATCAGTGAGCGCTATGTAGCGCTTTCCACGGGAAGTAATCAATGCCTTCTATATTTGATTGAACGGGAAGTCACTGAATGAAGGCGCTCCGTAGTGCTTTGCTTAGGCAACGGACCCCTTGTCTGACTATACGATATATATATTGTCTGTGTTGTAGTTTATGTCCATATTAATGTATATTTTGCGGCGTCAATTGAAATAGAAATCCGCGCAGACACTTTAATTTCTGTTTAAATTAGTCACGACCTTCTGATTTATTTCTTCAAACCTTATTATGCAATATTTATAACCTGCAGACATTTCTGTTGAGTTAAATATAAACTATACAATCTAAATCATTTCTTTGTTTGCCTGTCTAGACCTTGCAATGCCTTAATTCAATGTATAATTGACTTATGTTGCTAATATACTTGTTTGTAATTTAGTATGGTGTTTCTAATAAACTTGTTCGCCATTTAGTATGGTGTTTCTAATATACTTGTTTGTTTTTTAGTATGGTGTACCTGAGAAACGAGAGGTTCGTCAGTTCCAGTTTACTGCTTGGCCGGATCATGGCGTACCGGACCACCCAACACCATTACTGATGTTTATGCGTAGAGTGAAGGCTGCAAACCCCCCAGATGCCGGACCAGTCATCTGTCACTGCAGGTTCGTATTCGTCAATACTGTAAAATTGTTTAATTTGGATGGATGAAATTCGGGGTTTTGGTACAAAAAAGACTATGTTGAGGGGACATTAATTGTGGATATAAGATTTCAAGAACAAAAATGATATGGCAGTCGCTGTAAACGTTCGTTTTATTTTCACATATTTGTTGGTACATTAATTTTGGGGTTTTGATTTCATGGTTGAGATGAACCATGAAATCCAAAAATTAAATCCACCACAAATATTAATGATTTTACTGTAAAACAATTAGTGATCTTTATTTTGCAAATTTTAGTAACACACACATATCATGAATTTTGAATTTGCGGTCGTAGGTTCCATGATAGATTTTAAATATTTTGAAAGTTTATTTTGTAATGTATGCAGATTTATGAATTCGCCGCGAGGAACATAAATAAGAGATTTGCAGTAAACTGGTTTAATCTGACTGGAAAATTGTTGACAAATTGATGAAAATTAAATTATCTTGGTCTCCATGAAAAAGGATTGCTAATTTTCTGTAAAATCTGAAAGTTTCTTGAGGGAGTCATTTTCACTAAATTCACGTAACCAGTAAGTTCACAAAAATTTAATGTTCGCGAACAAGAACAATGGCGGTTTAACAACAGTATGTAATTCTTTCTGAATTTTAAAAATCATGAACATTTAAACTCTTTAACTACTAGCGAATTAACATTAATATAGGCCAAGCCTGTTGCCCAATCAGAAATAAAATATATATTAAAAAAAAAATTAACGATTTTACGTTATTTGTAAGTGATTTGATTTTACAGTGCTGGGGTTGGAAGGACTGGTGCTTTCATAGTCATAGACGCAATGCTTGAGAGAATCAAACATGAGAAGACGGTTGACATTTATGGCCATGTGACTTGCTTACGTGCACAACGGAACTACATGGTTCAGACGGAAGACCAATATATATTTATCCATGATGCTCTATTAGAAGCTGTAACTTGCGGAAATACGGAAGTTCCGGCGAGAAGTCTGTCCCCGCACATACAGAAGTTAACCCAACCGGAACCGGGAGAAACTGTCACTGGCATGGAGCTAGAGTTCAAGGTTAGTACATATACATGTATAAATACATTTAACCATATTGAACAGTCGCTTACGTTCCATGTCTATTTAACTGTTTCGAGTGAAAAAAAATTTCTTCATAAATGTTCCAACGACTTCTCCCCCTATTAGATTACCATCACAACAGCCATTCTCATGTTTGTTTGCCATGGTTATCGCCAAAAGAAAAATGTTGGATTAGCATCAATAGACATATCCATGAAAATGTCTCCTATAACTATTTGAGTAGTCAAACAGTCTGATTGGGTGATATGTTTAAATCTGTTTCAACATTTCGCTGGCTTAGAAGATTAAGGTCGTGAGTGCTACTTACCACCTTATAAGACCCATACATAATTTAAAAAATCTGCATCACAAGGTTCTTCTAACAAACCAATTTTTGTAAAAATCAGAACAGGTCATGTTGACCAAAATGAAGTTGAAAATTGATGTTTTTCCATAAATAAAGAGTAGTTAACAGACAGTTATTTCATGTTTTCTTAAAATAGCATTTTTGTACTTACAACCTTGTTCTAAGCCAGTGATTTATTAACGCCAATATCACAATAAAATATAATAAATCATACATAAGCTTAACCTTTAAGTCTAATATGTTGTTCACAGATAGGGTTAGACAAAACAAATCATTCTATAAGGTTTGTCTAAATGACATAGACTACGCTTTTATTTAAATACCCTTATAGTCAAGCATCTATTCATAAAGAATAGCTAGATGAATAGATAAATAAAACTCTACTATATGTCCTTACTTAATTAAGTAAAATGTCTATTTAATATTCTCTACCATATCTTCTTACTTAATTTAGTACAATGCCTGTATTTGATATTAAATATTTTGTATATAACATTTAACAGGCACTTCTGAATATACATATAAAATTATTTTATTTGTTTGAATAATGTACGCCTTTATTGAATGTACACACCTGTCTCAGCTGCACATACTTGTGGCTTGTTACATAATTTTAATATCTTAATAGAAATGGTCTCACATTATTTTATATGTTCAGTTTTTTATAGACGATATGTATTGCATTATGTTGTACGAATGATTTTCTGACTAGTTAGACTAAACATATGAAGTTTAATGCATCTTTCAAATATATTAAATGTGAATTTGTGCTTCATTTTAATTTGATTAATTGATGTTTATTTATTCTCTCTACCTGAGTGAAAACAGATGCCAACTTTATTGGAAATATCAGAAAAGGTTAATGTAAAATACTGTTGAAACAAGATTGTTTTCATGAGCTTCAAATTTAGGTGGAACTTTTGGTGAAAATTCTAATTTTCTGGGGTCTGAAATGAGTGGAGCGCCAACTTTGGAAGGGAAACCTTTTGTTTCATACTCGAAGGTAGATAAATCATGAGAATTTGATCCATGATTTCATGATTGATGAAATTGATGATAATTAATTAACCCGTCAATGATAATTATTTTACGTTGGTTTTATTTGCTGTAATTTTATTCTGTGTTATTGTTATATCATCATTACTATTATATTTCAGCGACTTGCCAACATGAAAGCCAGCCCCAACAGATTTGTTAGTGCTAATTTACCCGTGAACAAATTCAAAAATAGACTAGTCAATATTTTACCATGTAAGTAGGATAACTCTTGTATTGTCTTTACTTAGTTCTAGTGATTTGTTGTCTACCCTCACCCAATTTTTTTCGTTTAGTTGGATTTAAAGACAGTTCTTAACAATTTTCTTTTCAATGATTAAAAGTATTTAGAACTGCAGGAAAGCATGGGATAATTATGTCTCCCATATATAATGAGGGACACTTATTGGGAAGACATATTGAATTATCTATATGTCCGGGGCCCGATCTCCCGAAGCATCTCAAGTAGAAATCTCGCCTTAAGTTGAGATTTTACTCAAACCAGAGTCAGAATTTACGATATAATTATTGGTTCAAGCTTATTAAATTTTAAAGTTTTCTGTTTTGTGATGCAAATTTTGAGTCCAGCCTCCCATGGATATTATCTTAAGGACACAAGGTAATATTTGAGATGAGATTTAACTCAGATTGAGATGTTTCGGGAGATCGGGGCCGGATGTATGGATGTCACAAAGTGTGTACGCACTTCTCCTTTAACCACTGATCAGATTTCAATGGAACTTCACAAGATTATTTGATACCAAGTTTTGTTAAGCATATGGTTAGGAGTTTTAGGTCAGATGAGTTATTGCCCTTTGTTGGAGATATTTTGGTATTGGCTACAACCATCTCCTCCTTGTTGGAAGAAGTTGTCGGCTCTGGTGGACAGTTCATTCCTAGACAACGAGTTTAGGACATTCAACCACGTCTTCAAATTGCTGAGAAAATCGATGTATAATAATCTTAAACCAAGCTGGTCACAAGTAGCTGTGTTTAAGTTTTATTGTACATTAATGAAGTCCAGTAAAGTAGCAAGTTACAGTCTATATATATCGGACATGCGACCCTTCTGCTGACTGTAAATTTACTGCCGATCAATGAGTCAAGTTGGCAGTGTTGCTTATTGGAATGAGGTGTGTTTGTATCCACCTGATTGCCTGACTTGACTGTAAAGATAATACATATTTACTTGACTACGTGTGTGTTCCATGTTGTATTATATGTACGGTATTGTTTGTTTTACAGATGAATCTACGAGAGTAGCGTTACAGCCTATTCGAGGAGTCGACGGCTCAGATTACATCAATGCCAGCTTTATAAACGTAAGAAATAAAATAATTGTTTGTAGGACTTAAAGTTGCAAGGCTAATTCAGTCACCAACGTATAAAACATAATTATATCTCCCACACATATATTGGGAGAGACACATTGATTTTGTACTGGATATCTGTCTGTCTGGATGGATGTCACAATGTTTGTCAAGCTTGTTCTCCGTAACCACTGGTCCGATTTTAACGAAACTTATAATGAATACTAAGCCCAGTTGTGCATATTGTCGAATATTTTAGTCCCATAACTGTTGCCTGAGTTGTTGCATTTTGTGGGAGATGTACGTCAAAAACCCTTATTGCATTAATTGGTACAATCTAGAATGACTGTTAACACGGTTTTCTTGGTACGAAAGGTCGTTGACACTGTAACATGCGCACTGTAATCATCAAAATGCCAAAGACAGTCTGTTTACTCTCAATATACATGGCTTAATCATCAGGGGGAAATACAAAATGTCAAAACATTTCAATGATTTCATTTATCTCGGTGTACATCCATTTAGAACATTGTTTTAATGACATTTTACTGCAATCTCCAGACATACCATTTGTTACTATATTTGTTCCGTCTTTGACACAAATTATTGCTTGTGGATTCGTTGCTATGGCAACTAAGTGTAAATATTTTAAAAGCGTGTTTAATTTCACTAACAATTAGTGATTTTTCATGACAAAAACCAAAGACTATTGAGAAGAAACCTACTTAACAATTCTACAGCAATTAAGAAAACTTTGAACTAATTAACTTACTGAGATAATTGTTATGTTTCCAGGGTTACCGATACCGCAAGGCTTACGTAGCAACACAAGGTCCACTGGCGGATACTACCGAAGATTTTTGGAGAATGTTATGGGAACACAATTCAACCATTATCGTCATGTTGACCAAACTTAGAGAAATGGGGAGGGTAAGTACCGTTTAACCTGTAATAGTGTCACCATATAACAAGGTTCGCACAGGCCTTGAAAAGTCCTTGAATTTGGTTTCAACCTTGAAAAGTCCTTGAATTTTGGTTTGAAAATTTTGTATGAACCATGTATAACCTGTATTGCCTTATAACCTGTGTAAATGGATCCATGAATAAACCCTTTACCCCATATACACACAGTTAGAAGTATCTTCTATACAGTACAATCTCTACAGTGCAGCCCTCCAACAGTTATGTAGCTGGAACCTGTTAACCCCTCGATGGATGGGGTCAGTGATGACCTGTTTTTATGCCCCCCTATCGATAAATGGGGAGGCATATAGTGATTCACCTGTCCGTTCGTTCGTCCGTCCTGGTTAACCCAAATTGACCGTTTCTTCTCGCATTAATATGGCTTGCTACAAAGCTTTCATACTTGCATGGATGTTGGGTATGAACACTCTCCACACGCCTGTATCACCTAACCCCATTTTGACCGTCACCTTGACCTAATTTTGGACTTAGACTTATTTATGGACAAGGCTTCCACAGGGGGCATAAGCGTTTATTGAACGCAGTCTTGTTTGTTGGTGAGTATTTGAACACTTAATAAATTAGGCTGTGTTTAAGCCATTGAAGCAGTAGTCTGTTTCACGTTAGACATGCTCTAATCTTACTGGTTTCCTATTTGACTACTAGTTAAATGTTCGCCTCTGTAGCTCAGTAGTTAGAGCGCTTGTCATCTAATCTGGCCTACCGGGTTCAAATACCGGTGGAGGCACTCATATGCTTGCAATATTTTAGCAGAAAGCTGACAGCAAATAAAGGCTATGCTTGGCATTGATCTCTTACATAATCGGTAATTTAACGTATTACCTAGAAACATTTTTCCATCACTATTTGTGATGCTACATGTGTGTCAGAGACAGTCATAATATTCAATATATTTAAAGTATATAAAATGACGTTGTTTTTTACAGGAGAAATGTCATCAGTATTGGCCAAGCGAGAGATCGGCACGCTACCAATATTTCGTCGTTGACCCGATGGCGGAATACAACATGCCACAGTATATTCTGCGTGAATTCAAGGTCACAGATGCCAGAGTATGTATAGTCAATCAACAAAACTCATTTATTATCTCCCCTTTGAAGAAGTGAAATTAGGTTGCTTTGGACGTGTCTTGTCCGTTTGTCTTGTTGGTTTTCTATCTGTTATAAAAGTTCAAAGGTGTATGGTCCTTAATTGACATAGCCTTGTAGAATACCCCTATTAATATTAAGGTGACTAGGTGACAATGTCAAGCTGTATTTATTAGCAATCTCGAATACATTTTATTCATTATTAAATATTTATGATACATTGTATGTGTATATATAACAGTTATTTTGATAATGGGCTGTCAAAAAATACATAAAAAAAATCATACTTTTTGTTCAATTTTCCTATTAACTAATATGCTATGAAAAAGTTGCAATATGTCAAATGTAGTGAAGTTAGTGTCAGTGTATATGCCAAACATCTAATTGATTTACTGTTAAATTTCACAGGATGGCCAATCTCGGACCATACGTCAGTTCCAGTTTACCGACTGGCCTGAGCAAGGTGTTCCAAAATCTGGTGAAGGCTTCATTGATTTCATTGGTCAAGTTCACAAAACTAAGGAACAGTTTGGACAAGAAGGACCTATCACTGTACATTGCAGGTAGGGATTATTGTCAGAAAATGCTAGTTCATGAAGTCAAAATATACATCTGCATAGAATCTCATTTTCTTTTTTGAAAGCTCAAAAAATTTGCAGTATTTTCCGCCAAGCATAACAAATGTTACCTGATATTGTACTCCCATCGTTTATTGATATAACATAATCTGAAGAAGATAGTGCAACCTCTACAGAGTGGAGTGCAACCTCTACAGAGTGGAGTGCAACATCTACAGAGTGGAGTGCAACCTCTACAGAGTGGAGTGCAACATCTACAGAGTGGAGTGCAACCTCTACAGAGTGGAGTGCAACCTCTACAGAGTGGAGTGCAACCTCTACAGAGTGGAGTGCAACATCTACAGAGTGGAGTGCAACCTCTACAGAGTGGAGTGCAACATCTACAGAGTGGAGTGCAACCTCTACAGAGTGGAGTGCAAACTCTACAGAGTGGAGTGCAACCTCTACAGAGTGGCACTCCACAAAACAACAACCTCTTCAGCAACATAATCATTTTGTTCCAGAATGAACCATTTACTATAGAGTGTAGATACACTCTCCAGAGCAACAACCTCTGCGCAGCATCCAAACTTGGTGTGTTTCCCAAATAGTTACTCTAGACGGGTTGCACTTAATTGTCAAAAGCTCTAGAAATCTGTGTTTCGTGTTTGTGTATGGAATTTGTTTTGTTATACATTAAAACATATTGTATATTTATATATTCAGTGCTGGTGTCGGGAGAACTGGTGTGTTTATCACATTGAGTATTGTATTGGAGAGGATGAGGTACGAGGGCGTCGTCGACATGTTCCAGACTGTGAAAATGCTCAGAACACAAAGACCTGCTATGGTGCAAACAGAGGTAAGTTTCCTGTACAAAATCTGCTCATTTTATGTGCCTATGAGATATTTTGGGGCATATAGGTTTTCCCTTACCCATCTGTGTGTACGGCCTCAGATTGGAGAAAGAACAACACAAATAATACTGAAAGTATTTGAGCAACAGTCGTCAAACCTCCTAGGACTATTAGTTGTGGCCCTTGACATGGGTTGATTGCAAGTGGCGGCCCTTGACATGGGTTGATGGCAAGTGGCGGCCCTTGACATAGGTTGATGGCAGGTGGCGGCATCGGCATCCTTTGGCTGCATTACTAGTTATCAATGTTTAATTTAGTTTCTTCAAAGCCGACTATAATTTGGTCATGTGGAAACACATAATCCTGACACTAGGACAACCCGTTACACAACATTGTGTTAACTGGTTTAACTACAATGTAGCTAAACTGGATGTCAATGCAATTGATCTTGTTTATGAGCCTGTTTCAATTATGTCTATGAATTATTGATTCAATTATTGCATACACAATATTAGTGTCTATTTGACAACTGTATGTAAAACATGTTTTCTTATGCTGATTCAAAATTATGTGAGAATATTGCTTACACAATGTCAATTGATCTACCATTTATAAAACGTGTTTTCATTGGCTGATTCAAAATTATGTGAGAATATTGCTTACACAATGTCTATTGATCTACCATTTATTAAACATGTGTTCTTAGGTTGATCACCTGACTGTCTATTTACGTCCACTTCCATGGGATCCTAGTATACATATATGTAGTGACTAATTTATGATGCTTCCTTGTTTCAGGACCAATACCAGTTTTGCTACAGAGCTGCTCTTGAATATTTAGGATCGTTTGACCACTATGCAAACTGACTGTCAGCCATGCAGGAACGTCATGCGGCCCTCAAATCCGATTTTGATTTTGGAACCCACAGTACCACCACATCACTTGTACGCAGAAGTAAAGTGAAATCACAACCTAGAAATAGTGAAGTGGCTTTATAACTTTGAAATGTGTGTACAAAGTGTTACTATTAATAGAGCATGGATTTTGTGCTCAATGAGTGTGTACATTTTCTTCTGTAATAGTGAATATTTGTAAATATGCCAGAAAATATTTCAATTTGGACTTACATTAACTTATACACCAAACTTACATCAGATTTGAGGCAGCCATTTTGCTTGTGGCATTATGGGAAAAATTCTGTAAACTAATTACAGGCTAATTCACAACCCTTGTGCCACCTGGATACTATAGTCAGCAGGCATGGCATTCTGCATAGATATTGTAACAAGACACGCATAAACTATGACAAATTGTTCTGTGTAAAATGTGTTAAACACATTCGTACACTGGATTATAGTAATTAATATTGTTTTGTGTTCAATCACTTCTGCCAATTTGTATGAGACTTACTGAGTAAGCATAGTGTACAAAGGAACAGCTTCAATGAACTGTGCTGTAAATTGTTACTATTTATGGAAATTCCAGAGATATAGGAGATTGAGAAAGAGAGGGAAACTGTGTTTGAAGGAAATGATGATCAATTTGTGTGTTTGTAACTACTTTTTACTATGTTACTACTTAATATTACTATGTGTATCTATAAGTAAAATATAAATGTATTTGGCAGTGTTGTGCATTACAGCGCTATGTATGCTTAAATCTTTTATATTGTTGATAAAGACTTTCAATTGTAGTCTTTAGAAATTGTATTTAAGTTTTTCATCTTTTGATAAGTATGTGTGATTGCGTGTTGTGATGTTGTGACATGTGAATTATAGGACGTCACATGTTGATTGTAGATTTGCAATATGAAACACTCTCGTAAACTAAAACATGTCACCTGCGTGCAATATCTCATTCTTCATCAATGTCATCATTATCATCATCGCTGTCGATTTTTGCTGTAACACGGTTTCCTTGCTGTAACATGGTTTCCTTGCTGTAACACGGTTTCCTTGCTGTAACATGGTTTCCTTGCTGTAACACGGTTTCCTTGCTGTAACATGTTTCCTTGCTGTAACATGGTTTCCTTGCTGTAACACGGTTTCCTTGCTGTAACATGTTTCCTTGCTGTAACATGTTTCCTTGCTGTAACATGTTTCATTGCAGTAACATATTCCCTTGCTGTAAAGCGTTTTCTCAGTAAGGGATTTCAAAGAATTCAATGTTTTGGAGAACAGAAACTCAAGTGCTTTTTATGCATGCATAATAAACTATGCTTGGCGTGAACAGTTAAATCATTGATTTTTATCGTATACAAAATTTTATCGTAGCAACCAAGTTGTATGTGACAAAACAATCATTTAGAATTCAAGCATAATGCTACATTCTTAATATTAACTTGATCATTTCATTGTATTGCATCGTGTTACCCTTAAGACATCTTGTTACTTCGCTGACATCACTATAAAATATGGTACTATAGTCATATGGTGTGATTACATGGGTTTGTTCTTACAAGCCAGATATTTCTATTCAATGTTAGTAATACATTTGCTTGATAGATTATTTATACTTATTCATGTTACAATAGTCATATGAAAAAGGATCCAATTTTGACATTTCTGTTAATTTCAAGTGCAAAGAGTTTAATGTTAAATAAAACCTTTTGAATAACAGTGTGCTGATTATCAGTATTATATTCCATAAATTAAGGAGGAATAGGTTAAACACAAATAAATTTCAATCAAAAAGGTCAACCATCTCTAAATTATAGATGATGTTGGTCAAACATCTATAAATTAAAGAGAAATAGATCAAACACCTATACATTGGGTCAAATAACTTTTGAGTTATCAATCAATAGGTGGGGGCATTCACTAATGATGAATTGGTCAAGCTTTGATATAAGATTTAGTGATGAAAATTTGGGGCATTATGTAATCTGGCTGTTTCAGACAAAACTGATTTTTATGCCCCCCATCTTTGATGAGGGGGTGTATTGCTTTGCACGTGTCTGTTGGCCTGTCGGTCGGTCGTATAAAATGGTTTCCGTTCAATACTCAAGAACACTTCTACCTAGGATCTTCAAACCTTACTTGGAGGTTGGTCAGGAACAGCATATGACCCCTATCAATTTTGAGGTCAGTAGGTCAAAGGTCAAGGTCACTGTGATCTTTACCATTTCTGACTATTGGGCTGCCATGGGGGCATACATGTTTTACAAACAGCTCTTGTTAATTTCTGTGTTGTTTCTTACAATAAACATACTTTTAAAGAAAAGTGTATATAATTATATATAAACATTATAATTCATAGTCTGGTTGTATATATATACATATAGATTTGTCTCGGACGGATCTTGTGCAAAAATGTGAATCTGAATAGCAAAATACCAGCATATTGATAACATGTATTCAGTGCTTTGATTCATTAACAATATATTTCATAACAGTTCAATAATTAATATGAAACATTTATATGAAACGAAAATATAACTATTTGAGTCAATAATTTCCTCGATATCTTGTTTCTAACTGGTTCTGTAGCTTTTTGTAGTATGGTCCTATCGAAAACGTCACATGATTCATTTGTATTTCTTAGGCATTCCAATTGATTATAAAATTGTATAAACATTGCTTGCGTCCATGCATGTTCTCCTGATAAAGGTTTCAGTTTAACAGAAACTATTGACATTTGCTGGTAATTTTGTCTATTTTGACGTGAGTTTGCACAAAACGATTGTACAATTTACTATTTATTTTCATTTTATACTTTGTATGATGAATGGTATTAAACTCATATTTGAAGTGTAACAACTTTCATTTGATGATATTTTATAATATGTCCGCTTGTACCGTACATATATAGGAACTGTTGTTCATAATATATCAGTAATGTTAACCATAATTGCTATATTGAACAGGTACCAAATCCTTTCAATGGTTGCAAAACACTTTACAAATTGCTATTACCTGTTCCTATCTGTACAGGTAACTGTATCATAATTAAAGAGTAAACTAAAAAAAACATTTTTATGAAATTTATAATATCTAAGATAAAATAAATTTATAAACATTTTTTTTTTACTCGTAATCAATGATACAGTTACCTGTGCCTGTCCTGCAGTCTTAAACCAACTTCAGGGCTTGTGTAGCAAGCATGTAAACCAATGAAAACCTTTATACAAGTGCATACACCAGTGAAAACCTGTATAGCATCCAATAGAAACTATCTACAAACTACTGGACATAGGTTTGACTATTCTCACCTAGTACTTCTTGCATGTGTTATTATTAAAAATTAACCAATTTCACCGTTTTTCGGCCACAATATATTTTGGTCTATTTCTTGATTATTCAGTTTTTTCAGAAACAGAAACACAAAATTTGGTTAAAATGAAACAGTCCTGCGCAATCCCCATCACTGATCAGCCTGTTTGTTTTCTGGACACCATTGTGTGATCATTATGGTTTGGTAGGTTCAACATATACTGATGACGTATTAGAACAACATTTCCTGTATCCTGTAGTTTTGCAGTTGTTGTGTTATTTTGTACTCGGTGTGAACGTGTGTGTGTAAGAATGATTCACTATTCTTCAGCATTAGATCGGAACCAAGGTTAGAATAGTCCATTTATTAACAGTATGTCTGTATTAGTGAAATCATTGTCATTGTCCTCCGTTTGGAGAATTTTCTTTCTTCGTATAACTTCTCAACTACACTGGAAAAATGACATTAACTCATGGAATAACTTGTGTACGTGTATTTCTATTAACCAATACAAGGCTGACCAACTATGTTGTTTGAACATTAAACTTTTATCTGGAATGCATGGGTTGGATTCTTAAGTTAGGCATGAAATGTTCTTTAATGCCATTGGGCTATCCACATGTGAATCAGGATAAATCCTGACAAGAAATAAATTGAGAAATTGAAGAAACAAACTTGCAGATGAAATGTTTATGGTATTGTAACTAGGACTAAAGCTGACTTAAAGCAGAGACTATAGATAAGATGTTATCTATAGTCTCTGCTTAAAGGTTTTATTAGGTGCTGAATCTGAATTGTTATTTTGATAAGTTTAGTAATGGATTTTATCACTGTTTAGCCAAACTATATATGATTTGATTGAAAATTGATGTTGCCCCTTCAGTCAAACCCTAAAGGTCAAACTGACCTTTTCGGAATTGTCAGATTTCAGGGTGTTCAATCTAAAGGGTCTAAACGGTGATACGAACTGATAAAAAGAGGCAACTAGAAATTGAGTCTCTCGCTTGTATGTATCATATACTGGTTGTACAATACTTAAGAATTTAAATGTCTGTTCTGTAATTATGATATTGTCATTCTATTCTATTCAACATCATTGGATGTATAATGACTACATAGTCAAGCAATGTTTACATGTAGTATTTTTGTGTTTCTTGTTCATTGCTTAAGTACTGCTATGTATGCTGCATGTTGTCCCAAGTCGCTAATGTCGATTTCTTAATTGATTTCTTTCTGTAATTTATAACTAATAATAGTGTACTCAATTGACGTATTGTTTAAATTTCATTGATATGTCTTTAAGAATAAGATATAATCTAATGCTGTTCAATTTGTAAACAATTTTATGTACTCGGCCAATGAAAACATGTTTTACAAACAGATGTCAACTAACTTTGTGTGCTTGACCAATGAAAACATGCTTTACAAACAGATGTCAACTTACTTTGTGTGCTCGGCCAATGAAAACATGCTTTACAAAGGGTAAACCAATGAAAACATGTTTTACAGATTGGCAATCATATGTACACAATATTGGATAGAAGACAGCTTTCTGATATATGTCTGTAAACCATACCTGCAGTTATGTTGTGCATAGTGTACTATTTTGGTCAAACTACTCAAATTTATAAAACCATAAAGTTTTATTACAAGTAGTGATAAACAGTTCTTTGTAACAAGTTGTTTAATTTTAACTTTTATTACAAATATAAATAAATGGTTCTTTGTAACAAGTTGATCATTTCAAGTTTTATTACAAGTAGAAAAAAATGGTTCTTGGTAACAAGTTGTTTCATTGACATTTTATTACAAAATGTTATAACTGGTTCTTTGTATCAATTTGTTCCATTTGAAGTTTTATTACAAGTAGTGATAAATTGTTTTATCAACAAAAGTTTTTTTCATTTTACGTTTTATTACAAGTATTTGTAATAATTTTAAGTTTTATTACAAGTAGTAATAAATGGTTCTTTGTAACAAATTGTTTCATTTTACATCCATTTTTGTGTGGTTAAGCAGTCGTTCTTTGTATGGTACAACAATGCAGTAGGTTTTAGATTATGTTACTGTTTATATTACTGGAGAGAATGTGTGTTTATATATACATGATGTACGTCCTAGTCATCCAATGATGAAATAAATCTCATGTGACAGAAAGGATATTGTCTTATGTTTTGCTTCCAACTCCCTCGGGCCCCTTTTCAACAGTACCTCATCTTTAACCACTTGGCCAATTTTGACAAAACTTCTTGGATGATCCTCTTTCATATTTCTTATTGCAGGTGATTATTATTGGAACAATTACAAAATGCTTTCACAGGAACAATTACAAATGCTTTCACAGGAACAATTACGAAATGCTTTCACAGGAACCTGTTCCTTTAGTATCCCGATATAAAACTCTTTTATTGAATCCAAATATGTTCGTTTCTTGGCAAAATAAAATTTGCCCATTTTCAACTCAAACATAGTGTTGTGTTATATTTCTACATACTACATGTAGTTTCATGTGATCTTTTTCATGGTTCGGGTCTATACACTTAACAAATCTGATTAGTGTGCATGTATATATTTACCTATAACTCGGTCAATACATGATTGATCCTGTTCAAGATATGCAGCTTGGATATGTAGAATTACAATTATATTCATTTTATTACAATCTGACAACCATTTTCACAAACAGAATAAACAAATGATGACATCAGCTAAAGCTAATGTCACACGTTTTTGTCGTGTGTTTATCAGGTTGTTTATGCAGCTATGTATCCTCTTTCCTAATCAAGTTTGTGTTCAAGTGTATGTACTTATCACGAAGACAGAAATAAAGAAACCAATGATTAGAAAAATTATAAGCCCAATTTAAGTTTATAATAACTCTTTTTAGCTCACCTGTCACAAAGTGACAGAGTGAGCTTTTGTGATCACACTTCGTCCGTCGTCCGTCCGTCCGTCCGTCTGTCCGTCCGTCCGTCCGTCCGTCCGTCAACAATTGGGTTGTGTCCTCTCTAGAGGTCACAATTTTGGCCTAATCTTTATGAAACTTGGTCACAATGATCATCTCAACAAAATCTAGGTCAAGTTCGATATTGGGTCATCTGAGGTCAAAAACTAGCTCACTAGGTCAAATTATAGAAAAACCTTGTTTTAAACCTTTCAACATGTAGTCTTCATGGTCACTTAACTCTCTGCTGTAACTCTCTACACTCTATACATACAAGTAAACTTTCATCAACCAATGAAAATGTGTATCAGGGTTCACAGCAGTTTTGTAAAGGTCAAATATCAAAATATTCTAGAGGGTGTGAATTGTAATGGTTAAGTGGAAATCAAAGCGCTGTAGGGAGCATAGACATTTTCCTGAGGGTCGTGGGTTCAAACCCCACTGGAACCATAATTTTTATTTTTTTATTTTTATTTTTTTTTAGTGTTTAGGTATTGTTTTGTCTGTAAAGCATTTATTTGTACATTTTCCTGATGGTCGTGGGTTCAACCCCCACTGGAACCATAATTTTTTTTTTTTTTTTTTTTTTTTTTTTGAGTGTTTAGGTATTGATTTGTCTTTATAGCATGTATTTGTACATTTTCCTGATGGTCGTGGGTTCAACCCCCACTGGAACCATAATTTTTATTTTTTTATTTTTATTTTTTTTGAGTGTTTAGGTATTGTTTTGTCTGTAAGGCATTTATTTGTACATTTTCCTGATGGTCGTGGGTTCAATCCCCACTGGAACCATAATTTTTTTTTTTTTTGAGTGTTTAGGTATTGTTTTGTCTTTATAGCATGTATTTGTACATTTTCCTGATGGTCGTGGGTTCAACCCCCACTGGAACCATAATTTTTATTTTTTAATTTTTATTTTTTTGAGTGTTTAGGTATTGTTTTGTCTTTATAGCATGTATTTGTACAGTTATATGGAGGAAAAATATTCCAAAATATTTTGTTTAAAATATAGGTCAAATCATAGAAAAACCTTGTGTAGTCAGTCACCAGAGGTTACAATTTCAACTTAATCTTTATGAAACTTTGTCACAATGATCCTGTCAACAAAATCTAGGCCAAGTTCACAATGTCAATTGACATTTTCCTGAGGGTCATGGGTTCAAACCCCACTGGAACCATAATTATTTTTTTAAGTGTTTAGGTGTTGTTCTGTCTTTATAGCATGTATTTGTACAGTTATATGGAGGAAATATTTTGTTTAAATTATAGGTCAGATCATAGAAAAACCCTGTGTAGTCGCCAGAGGTTACAATTTCGACTTAATCTTTATGAAATTTGGTCCTAATAATCATCTCAACACAATCTAGGTTAAGTTTGATATTAATTAAGTCATCTGGGGTCAAACGCTAGGTCACATGGTCAAATCATACAAAAACTTGCAATAGAGGCTGAATTTCCTTAAATTTTATTCAGAAAATGTGTAGGATCACCATAGGGGTGTGCATGCACTAGTACGACAGGTGAGCGACCTAGGGCCCTTTGGGCCCTCTTGTTTAGGATTAAAATGCAATTTTGGAAGAGTTACCCACCTTTGACCAGAAAATTCAAACTATTTTTAAAAATTAAAAATCAACATGTTATTGAGTGAAAAATCGCAAACGACTGATCAGTTAAATTTGAACGCATTGACTTAAGGTTGGTTGGTTTTTATTACCCTCACAAGGCGTTCCATCGGTTAATCGGCAGGACCAATGGTTTGGCCTGTATTAACAAAGTGTACACTGTTTCAATAGCTTTCTGTTCACTTAAAAGTGCAAACTGTTGACGAAGAAATCTTAGTATTTCTAAAGCATACTTCGACTTATTGTTGTAACCATTTAAGATTAGCATCAAATATTTCGAACATGTGATCAGTCGTTGTCTATTCGGTGACTTCAAAAAATCGCACAGTTGCAGAAACACCAATCCTAGTTCCACTATGATGTTGCCATAACTATGAACCATATCTAGACTAGGCTCTTCTACATAACTGCCTTCAACCACATCCCTACTTACTGCAGTTACCTTTGTACCTATTGGGGATAAAACTTCGTTAAGACTGCCATCTGAAGTTGAAAGAGTTTGATTGTTACAGGGTTTAAAGCCTCTAACATTTTTGTTTCTGTCAAAGCTGCTGCTCGTAATTGTTTGGCACCTGAAAATC
This sequence comes from Spisula solida, assembly GCA_947247005.1. NCBI lineage: Eukaryota > Metazoa > Mollusca > Bivalvia > Venerida > Mactridae > Spisula > Spisula solida. Next base: position 41,215,545 of record OX365948.1, on the reverse strand, counting down.
TTTCTCTCGTAAGTTGATCCTCGCCAACATGACATTTTTCTAAAACTTTTTTAGCAGCTCTGTACATGCTTTCAAACAAATCTTGCTACGATGCTAGTACATCAACTACTTCTGTATAACTTTGTTCGTTTTATGCATAACAGGTAATGGAATAACATCATTCTTTTTTTGCAGATCCACCGGAACAGCAGCCATAGGTTCATTTACAGCAGATGTTGCAGACTTTAACCATGGGAAAAACTCAATCAATACTCTTGAGAAAAGAACTGAGAAGTTGTATGTGATTTCCTGCCAGTCTGTCTCACCCATGATTAACCTCTGACTTGGCACCTGGCGCAGATCGCATTGCGGACCATCATTATTCAAACATTAAAATGTTAGGTTCTGAACTAAACTAAACCAGTGCTGCATGTGACATGTTTTTCCTACACTTTTTCGCTCCTTAGCAATACCTACATGAAATTAACATTGTCCCCAACAATAGGGAATCATTTTCCCAGTTTTAGATTGTCAATCAACTTGGTATTGAAACTGCTAGATATTGAGGTCATGTTGTCCAGCATGCCCTGGTGGCTAGGGGTTATACCCAGTGGTTGGAGTCTATCATAAACCTGCAATACAGGATATAAACTGAAAGGTTTACTCATCACAAATATGTATCAAGATGATATACTGACTTATTCAGGTGCATATTGTCAACAAGATCAGACCAGTGTTCAAAACTACAACCAATACTTACACTCAGCACTCAAATATTCAAGTTCACTGTGTTGAGGTTCATAGTGACAGTTTTTAGAGTAAAAAGTTGTAATAATGTTAAATTGGTATTAAGTATTATTTTTGGCTTATTTCCTAGCCTAGTTTAATTTAGTGTATTTGAAAGCTTTAATTGTAATTTATCAGTCAGAGTGCTAAGTGTGGCGCTCAGATTCATTAATTACATCTATACCTCATAAATAGTACACAATTCCAAAGAAAATGTACAAAATGCAATTTCCAGCACTCGTATAACAATTTTATTCATTTTCCTTATCTAGATTTTCAATCTAGGACAAAAATAGTTGACTATATTACATTTTCAATATTTGAGTGTTGAGTATAAGTACTGGTTGCAATTCCGGGCCAGATCACAAATTTTTTCAGGGGAAGCTCAATGCATTATTTATTAGTTCAAATCATGGCTTTATACATTTTAAGAAATAAAACTTACAAAGCAGAAGGTCGCTCACCTGTAATGATTTGACCCTGTGACCTAGTTTTTGACTCCAAATGACCCAATAATAAACTTAGCCTAGATGGATAGGCCTCAGACAGTATCAATTTCAAATACTGTCCGAGTCTAAAGTTTTAAACACAGTCTGGATGATGCATAAATAAAAACAATGAGTTTTCCACATCTACATCTTATGTGTACTTAGTTTAAATCCAATTGCTATAGAACTGTTGAAGTAGTGTGCTCTACCAACTTTCATGCCACTTTACACTGTAGGTCTAAGTTCAAGGGCATGTAACTCTGCACAGTCTGAACCGCATATGTTTAATGAAACTGACGTTGACCTTGAAATAAGTAAATAGATTCATTGTGTATTTCATTACTGTAAACCTATTTGCTGATCGTCAGCATATTCGCGACAACAAACTTTTGAGTTTTTAAATTTCCTGTAATGTCCATATTAATGTTTTAAGCACTTTCGCGGTGACTTAATTTTGTGTAATTAAACCACTCGCAAACTCCGCGAAACTAAATCACGCGAAATAATTTCAAGGTTTACTGTATATGAATGCACTGAAACTGACCATGAACTAATGTAATAAATGTTTCTTTCTCATGATACTTTGCACAAATAGAACTGCAGTCCGTTTAATCAGGTCTGTCACTTGTATACAAACATTGCAATATCATAACATTGTATTTTTATTGTTTTAAACATTTCGAATGGAGAAAAAGGCAGTGAAAACTAATACCTTATTCACTAAGCTACATACTATTACTCATAATGTATATTAAAATAATACATTTAAATAAGAGAAATTGCAATGTGCATATGCACAATGTTATGTTAAGAAGTGACCGACCTGATTGATCTATTTATAGTATAGTATATTATAATTTACAAAGTATAAATATTGTGTTGTTTCTCTTTCTATACAGTTTGAATTCTACTGTCTTTTTACATGCTTGTGCTTTGCATCAGTACCTCATGTAGTGCTGTTCAGCTACAGTCATCAAGTTCCAGAGGTTGTGCTGACAGTTTGGAACACCTGGATGAATCAAACAGTAACATAAACATTACAAACAAATCAAACAAACACACAAATCATAACTTAATTCAAAACTGAACTACCACTAATGTAGCAGATATTATAGTCCAGTCAGGGACGAATCCAATGACGCATTGGTCAAGTCCAAAATAACGGTGTAAACCAATTATAAAGGCTTATACTGTACAGACAACAGTAATTTTAATGCTAAACTAACATGCTATATTCCCTCTACCTGATCAGACAATGGTTGTACTCTTTTGTGTACACAAACTGCAACGTCACTGTCGCAATATCCTAACTGGACTGTACCTTTGTGTCTTTTACTTTTGTAAGCCAAATAAATGACATTTAAAATCTATATTTCTCCAAAGTTGTACAGTATTGGTTTAATTTAAGAATGGACAGTCAACATCCTTACAGTACTGTTTTGAAATATCCTACCAGTTTTTAATCTTAACTTGTTAATGTTTGACCAATCAGTTCAAATGGCAAATGTTTTGAGGATTTCAGTCCATGACTTTTAAACATTCGATAGAAATAAACAATATTGTCATGTTTACGGTTGCATGGAGGGGACACTACAAGGGCAACTAATGTTTATGTTCCAAAGATTACATTTACTAACGACATCAATCAGGCATGTTTTTTCTGTGTCTGTCATAGGACCATATTCTTGTAGGCATTTTGTTACTGTACGATGAACACAACGAGCTGCCAGACTGGCACATTCCTGAAAAAAAACAATAATCATTCCGCAATGAGAAACTTCGGGAATGAGGCACATTTTGGATAAAATCGGGAATGAGGCACATTTTGGATAAAATGTCAAGAGCATTAATTTACCCGTTCTAACTGAATTGAGTAGTTGATCCTTTAACACACGTTTCATACAGAACTTCCCTACCAAAATTCAAGTACTTTTCATCTATTTTTAAGGACAAACAACTTGGTTTGTCAAGGCAAAAATATGTTAGAAGTGCCTTAAAAGCAAATGAAATAACAATAGAAACTTGAGTAATCAGACGCTTTAAGTGACTATCGTCATTTGCACCAATTACTATTAGGACAAGGCAGTCCAAAAGACGGCTATAATCCCCCGCCGCATTAATGAACAGTGAAATTGTCCAATAAGCAACACATTAGCTATGAGTTGGCCCAGGCGTTAAAACATTAAGGAGTGGATGGGAGAAGTAAGGTTCAAACCTTTGACCTTTTAACTGTGACATTGACATTGAACCGGCATGGTTGGAATGTGGGTTCTGAATGTCATCTTTATTAGTTACACATTTGGTATCAGTTTCATGCAATTCGGCCCAGGCGTTAAAAAGTTATGGTGAAGACACGAAATGTAAGATTCAAACCTTTGACCTTGACCTGTGACCTTGACCCCGCATGGTTGAAATGTGGGTTCTATAAGTCTTCTTCATTAATTACACATTTGGTATCAGTTCCATGCAATTCGGCCCTGGCATTAAAAAGCTATGGAGCGGAAAAGGAATGCAAGATTCAAACGTTTGACCTTAAATTGTGACCATAACCTTGAACCAGCATGGTTGGATTGTGGGTTCTGCACGACATCTTTATTACTAACACATTTGGTTTGAGTTTCCTGCTATTAGGCCCAGGCATTAAAAGTTACGAAACGGACATGAAATGTAAGATTTTAAACCTTTGACCTTGAACCGGCATGGTTGGATTGTGGGTTCTGCACATCGTCTTTATTAGTTACACATTTGGTACGAGTTTCATGCAATTTGGCCAAGGCATTAAAAAGTTAGAGAGTGGACACAATTTTGTTACCAACGGACACACGCACGCACACACGCATACCTGTCAAGTCTCAGGCACTCGCCGTGAGATACACGCATTTGAACCCAAACTCGCGCACTCACGCTCAACTCTTCAAATCTCACACATTTTAACAAAGTCTGATACACATATTTTTATATCAAAATTAAGTAGATCTATAGCCTGATATTTACTCCAAAATGCACCAGAATGCAGGATGTGAGGTTCCAAAAATCAAATATTTCTCAACCTCTAAGGCAGGAGGGAGTCCTGGGACTCAAATTTTAAAATCCTGTTGAGAACCCTGATAATAATTTTATACTTCAGAACTTGCTTCATGTATAAAGTCGATTTTTAGGACCCAGTTCATATAGTATCATTATGGTAATTGATAATTGTCAATATCCAGTAGAATGTGAACTTTCATCCTGCGTACATCGTCGTACACCCCTGACCACGGGGCAACCGCCCCTTGGAACCCCAACCTCACTCTGACCATGTCTAAGGCCTTGACACACGCACATACGCACGGACGGAGACCATTCCTAAAATCCCCTCCCACTTTGTGACGGTTTGAGACGGGGGATTAATAAAACGACATGAGTCAATAAGGTGGTGTAATGTTTTCAGTCAACCTTCTCTAATTTTTTTGGTCATTATTTATCTGTTCTGTTATTTCTGTCTGTTTTTTACTAGCAGAAAACAAATTATACGCCAATACACCCAAAATTAAACTTCAAAATTCAAGTACTTTTCAATAATCATCTATATGTTCAAATGAACTCGGACATTAATTTTAAAAAGTGTTGCATTGACATTTAAACTTTTTTTGGGACATATAACATTATGTAACCAATAAGCCAAATATATACAATAGAACCTGTATAATAAAGTGACTAGCTGTAACCTTGTAACAGCAAGATTGATGTTCTGCCAGATGAGCTGCTATGATTTTATGTGGGTTTGACCAGGTACCAGCTGTTACTGATGATGATGATGATATAATGTGGGTTTGACCAGGTACCTGCTGTTACTGATGATGATATAATGTGGGTTTGACCAGGTACCTGCTGTTACTGGTGATGATGATGATATAATGTGGGTTTGACCAGGTACCTGCTGTTACTAATGATGATATAATGTGGGTTTGACCAGGTACCTGCTGTTACTGATGATGATATAATGTGGGTTTGACCAGGTACCTGCTGTTACTGATGATGATGATGATATAATGTGGGTTTGACCAGGTACCTGCTGTTACTGATGATGATATAATGTGGGTTTGACCAGGTACCTGCTGTTACTGATGATGATGATATAATGTGGGTTTGACCAGGTACCTGCTGTTACTGATGATGATATAATGTGGGTTGTACCAGGTACCTGCTGTTACTGATGATGATATAATGTGGGTTTGACCAGGTACCTGCTGCTACTGATGATGATATAATGTGGGTTTGACCAGGTACCTGCTGTTACTGATGATGATATAATGTGGGTTTGACCAGGTACCTGCTGTTACTGGTGATGATATTATGTGGGTTGTACCAGGTACCTGCTGTTACTGATGATGATATAATGTGGGTTTGACCAGGTACCTGCTGTTACTGATGATGATATAATGTGGGTTTGACCAGGTACCTGCTGTTACTGATGATGATGATATAATGTGGGTTTGACCAGGTACCTGCTGTTACTGATGATGATGATGATGATGATATAATGTGGGTTTGACCAGGTACCTGCTGTTACTGATGATGATATAATGTGGGTTTGACCAGGTACCTGCTGTTACTGATGATGATGATGATATAATGTGGGTTTGACCAGGAACCTGCTGTTACTGATGATGATGATATAATGTGGGTTTGACCAGGTACCTGCTGTTACTGATGATGATGATGATATAATGTGGGTTTGACCAGGTACCTGCTGTTACTGATGATGATATAATGTGGGTTTGACCAGGTACCTGTTGTTACTGATGATGATTATGATATAATGTGGGTTTGACCAGGTACCTGTTGTTACTGATGATGATGATATAATGTGGGTTTGACCAGGTACCTGCTGTTACTGATGATGATGATGATATAATGTGGGTTTGACCAGGTACCTGTTGTTACTGATGATAATGATGATGATATAATGTGGGTTTGACCAGGTACCTGCTGTTACTGATGATGATGATGATGATATAATGTGGGTTTGACCAGGTACCTGCTATTACTGATGATGATGATGATGATATAATGTGGGTTTGACCAGATACCTGCTATTACTGATGCCGATGCTGATGATATAATGTGGGTTTGACCAGGTACCTGCTGTTACTGATGATGATGATGATATAATGTAGGTTTGACCAGGTACCTGCTGTTACTGATGATGATGATATAATGTGGGTTTGACCAGGTACCTGCTGTTACTGATGATGATGATGATATAATGTGGGTTTGACCAGGTACCTGCTGTTACTGATGATGATGATGATATAATGTGGGTTTGACCAGGAAGCTGCTGTTACTGATGATGATGATGATATAACGTGGGTTTGACCAGGTACCTGCTGTTACGAATGATGATGATGATATAATTTTGGTTTGACCAGGTAGCTGTTGTTACTGCTGAGGTTGATATAGTTTTGGTTAGACCATGTAGCTGCTGTTACTACTGATGATGGTGATATGATGTGGTTTGACCAGGTACCTGCTGTTACTGATGATGATGATGATATATAATGTAAGTTTGACCAGGTAGCATTTGTTACTGATGATGATGATGATATAATGTGGTTTAACCAGGTAGATGCTGTTACTGATGATGATGATGACATAATGTGAGTTTGACCAGGTAGCTGTTGTTACTGATGATGATGATGATATAATGTGAGTTTGACCAGGTAGCTGTTGTTACTGATGATGATATAATATGAGTTTGACCAGGTAGCTGTTGTTACTGATGATGATGATATAATGTGGGTTTGACCAGGTACCTGCTGTTACTGATGATGATATAATGTGGGTTTGACCAGGAAGCTGCTGTTACTGATGATGATGAATATATAATGTGGTTTGACCAGGTACCTGCTGTTACTGATGAGGATGAATATATAATGTGGGATAGACCAGGTACCTGCTGTTACAGATGATGATGATGATATAATGTGGGTTTGACTAGGTACCTGCTGTTCCTAATGATGAGGATGGTATAATGTGGGTTTGACCAGGTACCTGCTGTTACTGATGATGATGAATATATAATGTGGGTTTGACCAGGTACCTGCTGTTACAGATGATGATATAATGTGGGTTTGACATGGTACCTGCTGTTACTGATGATGATGAATATATAATTAGGGTTTGACCAGGTACCTGCTGTTACTGATGATGATAAAATGTGGGTTTGAACAAGTACCTGCTGTTACTGATGATGATCATGATATAATGTGGTTTGACCAGGTACCTGCTGTTACTACTGATGATGATGATATAATCCGGGTTTGACCAGGAAGCTGCTGTTACTAATGATGATGATGATATAATGTGGGTTTTACCAGGTACCTGTTGTTACTGATGATGTTGATGATGATATAATGTGGGTTTGACCAGGTACCTGCTGTTACTGATGATGATGTTGATGATATAATGTGGGTTTGACCAGGTACCTGTTGTTACCGATAATGATATAATGTGGGTTTGACCAGAATGCTGCTGTTACTAATGATGATATAATGTGGGTTTGACCAGGAAGCTGCTGTTACTGATGATGATGATGATGATATAATGTGAGTTTGACCAGGTACCTGCTGTTACTGATGATGATGATGATGATATAATGTGGGTTTGACCAGGTACCTGCTGTTACTGATGATGATGATATAATGTGGGTTTGACCAGGAAGCTGCTGTTACTGATGATGATGATGATGATATAATGTGGGTTTGACCAGGTAGCTGCTGTTACCGATGATGATGATGATATAATGTGGGTTTGACCAGGTACCTGCTGTTACTGATGATGATGATATAATGTTGGTTTGACAAGGAAGCTGCTGTTACTGATGATGATGATGATATAATGTGGGTTTAACCAGGTACCTGCTGTTACTGATGATGATGATGATATAATGTGGGTTTGACCAGGAAGCTGCTGTTACTGATGATGATGATGATATAACGTGGGTTTGACCAGGTACCTGCTGTTACGAATGATGATGATGATATAATTTTGGTTTGACCAGGTAGCTGTTGTTACTGCTGAGGTTGATATAGTTTTGGTTAGACCATGTAGCTGCTGTTACTACTGATGATGGAGATATGATGTGGGGTTGACCAGGTAGCTGCTGTTACTACCCATGTTGATATAGAATATGGGTTTTACCAGTTAGCTGCTGTTACTACAGATGATGATGATATAATGCAGGTTTGACCAGGTAGCTGCTGTAACTGCTGATGATGATATAGTTTTGGTTAGACCATGTAGTTACTGTAACTACTGATGATTATGATATAATGCGGGTTCCACCAGTAAGCTGCAGTTAACAATGATGACATAATATGGGTATAACCAGGTAGCTGCTGTTACTGGTGATGATGACATATTGTGGGTATAACCAGGAAGCTGCTGTTACTACTGGTGATGACATATTGCGGATATAAACAGGTAGTTGCTATTACTGGTGATGATAATTTATTGTGGGTATAACCATGTAGATGCTGTTACTGGTGATGATGACATATTGCAGGTATAACCAGGTGGCTGCTATTACTGGTAATGATGACATATTGCAGGTATAACCAGGTAGTTGCTGTTACTACTGATGATGACATATTGCAGGTATAACCAGGTAGCTGCTGTTACTACTGATGATGACATATTGCGGTTATAACCTGGTAGCTGCTGTTATTGGTGATGATGACATATTGTGGATATAATAAGGTAGCTGCTGTTACTACTGATGTTGACATATTGTGGGTATAACAAGGTAGCTGCTGTTACAACTGATGATGACATATTGTGAGTATAACAAGGTAGCTGCAGTTACTACTGATGATGACATATTGTGGGTATAACTAGGGAGTTGCTGTTACTACTGATGTTGACATATTGTGGTTATAACCGGGTAGTTGCTGTTACTGGTGATGATGACATTTTGCGGATATAACCTGGTAGCTGCTTTTACTACTGATGATGACATATTGCGGATATAACCTGGTAGCTGTTGTTACTACTGATGTTGACATATTGTGGGTATAACCAGGTAGTTGCTGTTACTACTGATGATGACATATTGCAGGTATAACCAGGTAGTTGCTTTTACTGCTGTTGATGACATATTGCTGGTATAACCAGGTAGTTGCTTTTACTACTGATGATGACATATTGCTGGTATAACCAGGTAGTTGCTGTTACTACTGATGATGACATATTGCAGGTATAACCAGGTAGTTGCTTTTACTACTGATGATGACATATTGCTGGTATAACCAGGTAGTTGCTTTTACTACTGATGATGACATATTGCTGGTATAACCAGGTAGCTGCTGTTACTGGTGATGATGACATATTGCGGGTATAACCAGGTAGCTGCTGTTACTGGTGATGATGACATATTGTGGGTATGACCATGTAGCTGCTGTTACTGGACATGATGACATATTGTGGTTATAAGCAGGTTGTTGCTGTTACTGGTGATGATGACATATTGCTGGTATAACCTGGTAGCTGCTGTTACTACTGATGATGACATATTACGGATATAACCAGGTAGCTTCTGTTACTACTGATGATGACATATTTTGGGTATGACCATGTAGCTGCTGTAACTGGAGATGATGACATATTGTGGTTATAAGCAGGTTGTTGCTGTTACTGGTGATGATGACATATTGCGGGTATAACCTGGTAGCTGCTGTTACTACTGATGATGACATATTGCGGGTATAACCAGGTAGTTGCTGTTACTGGTGATGATGACATATTGTAGGTATAACCAGGTAGCTGCTGTTACTGGTGATGATGACATATTGCGGGTATAACTAGGTAGCTGGTGATGATGACATATTGTGGGTATAACCAGGAAGCTGCTGTTACTACTGATGATGACATATTGCGGATATAAACAGGTAGTTGCTGTTACTGGTGATGATAATTTATTGTGGGTATAACCATGTAGATGCTGTTACTGGTGATGATGACATATTGCAGGTATAACCAGGCGGCTGCTATTACTGGTGATGATGACATATTGCAGGTATAACCAGGTAGTTGCTGTCACTACTGATGATGACATATTGCAGGTATAACCAGGTAGCTGCTGTTACTACTGATGATGACATATTGCGGTTATAACCTGGTAGCTGATGTTATTGGTGATGACGACATATTGTGGGTATAACAAGGTAGCTGCTGTTACAACTGATGTTGACATATTTTGGGTATAACAAGGTAGCTGTAGTTACTACTGATGATGACATATTGTGGGTATAACTAGGGAGTTGCTGTTACTGTTGACATATTGCGGGTATAACCAGGTAGCTGCTGTTACTGGGTAGGATGACATATTGCAGGTATAACCTGGTAGCTGCTGTTACTACTGATGTTGACATATTGTGGGTATAATCAGGTAGCTGCTGTTAATACTGATGATGACACAATTTATTGTGAGTATAACCATCTAGTTGCTGTTACTGGTAATGATGACATATTGCGGGTATAACCCAGTTGCTGCTGTTACTGGTGTTGATGACATATTGAAGGTATAACCAGGTAGCTGCTATTATTGGTGATGATGACATATTGTTGGTATAACAAGGTAGCTGCTGTTACTACTGATGATGACATATTGTGGGAATAACTAGGTAGTTGCTGTTACTGGTGTTGATGACATATTGAAGGTATAACAAGGTAGCTGCTGTTACTACTGATGATGACATATTGTGGGAATAACTAGGTAGTTGCTGTTACTGGTGATGATGACATATTGTGGGTATGACCATGTAGCTGCTGTTACTGGACATGATGACATATTGTGGTTATAAGCAGGTTGTTGCTGTTACTGGTGATGATGACATATTGCTGGTATAACCTGGTAGCTGCTGTTACTACTGATGATGACATATGACGGATATAACCAGGTAGCTTCTGTTACTACTGATGATGACATATTGTGGGTATGACCATGTAGCTGCTGTTACTGGAGATGATGACATATTGTGGTTATAAGCAGGTTGTTGCTGTTACTGGTGATGATGACATATTGCGGGTATAACCTGGTAGCTGCTGTTACTACTGATGATGACATATTGCGGGTATAACCAGGTAGTTGCTGTTACTAGTGATGATGACATATTGTAGGTATAACCAGGTAGCTGCTGTTACTGGTGATGATGACATATTGCGGGTATAACTAGGTAGCTGGTGATGATGACATATTGTGGGTATAACCAGGAAGCTGCTGTTACTACTGATGATGACATATTGCGGATATAAACAGGTAGTTGCTGTTACTGGTGATGATAATTTATTGTGGGTATAACCATGTAGATGCTGTTACTGGTGATGATGACATATTGCAGGTATAACCAGGCGGCTGCTATTACTGGTGATGATGACATATTGCAGGTATAACCAGGTAGTTGCTGTTACTACTGATGATGACATATTGCAGATATAACCAGGTAGCTGCTGTTACTACTGATGATGACATATTGTGGTTATAACCTGGTAGCTGCTGTTATTGGTGATGACGACATATTGTGGGTATAACAAGGTAGCTGCTGTTACAACTGATGTTGACATATTTTGGGTATAACAAGGTAGCTGCAGTTACTACTGATGATGACATTTTGTGGGTATAACTAGGGAGTTGCTGTTACTGTTGACATATTGCGGGTATAACCAGGTAGCTGCTGTTACTGGGTAGGATGACATATTGCAGGTATAACCTGGTAGCTGCTGTTACTACTGATGTTGACATATTGTGGGTATAACCAGGTAGCTGCTGTTAATACTGATGATGACATAATTTATTGTGAGTATAACCATCTAGTTGCTGTTACTGGTAATGATGACATATTGCTGGTATAACCCAGTTGCTGCTGTTACTGGTGTTGATGACATATTGATGGTATAACCAGGTAGCTGCTATTATTGGTGATGATGACATATTGTGGGTATAACAAGGTAGCTGCTGTTACTACTGATGATGTCATATTGTGGGAATAACTAGGTAGTTGCTGTTACTGGTGATGATGACATATTGCGGGTATAACAAGGTAGCTGCAGTTACTGGTAAGGAAGGCATATTGTGGGTAGGTAGTTGCTATTACAGGTGATGATGACATTTTGTGGGTATAACAAGGTAGCTGCTGTTACTACTGATGATGACATATTGCGGGTATAACAAGGTAGCTGCAGTTACTGGTAAGGAAGGCATATTGTGGGTATAACTAGGTAGTTGCTGTTACTGTTGACATATTGCGGGTATAACCAGGTTGCTGCTGTTACTACTGATGATGACATATTGCGGGTATAACCAGGTAGCTACTGTTACTGGTGATGACATATTGTGGGTATAACAAGGTAGCTGCTATTACTGGTGATGATGACATATTGTGGGTATAACAAAGTAGCTGCTGTTACTACTGATGATGACATATTGTGGGAAAAACTAGGTAGTTGCTGTTACTGGTGATGATGACATATTGCGGATATAACCTGGTAGCTGCTTTTACTACTGATGATGACATATTGGGGTATAACCTGGTAGCTGTTGTTACTACTGATGTTGACATATTGTGGTTATAACTAGGTAGTTGCTGTTACTGGTGATGATGACAAATTGTGGGTATAACGAGGTATCTGCTGTTACTACTGATGATGACATATTGTGGATATAACCAGGTAGCTGCTGTTACTACTGATGATGACATATTGTGGGTATTACCATGTAGCTGCTGTTACTGGAGATGATGACATATTGTGGTTATAAGCAGGTAGTTGCTGTTACTGGTGATGATGTCATATTGCGGGTATAACCTGGTAGCTGCTGTTACTACTGATGATGACATATTGCGGGTATAACCAGGTAGTTGCTGTTACTGGTGATGATGACATATTGTAGGTATAACTAGGTAGTTGCTGTTACTGGTGGTGATGACATATTGCGGGTATGACCATGTAGCTGCTGTTACTGGAGATGATGACATATTGTGGTTATAACTAGGTAGTTGCTGTTACTACTGATGATGACATACTGCGGGTATAACCTGGTAGCTGCTGTTACTACTGATGATGACATATTGCGGGTATAACCAGGTAGTTGCTGTTACTGGTGATGATGACATATTGCGGGTATAACCAGGTAGTTGCTGTTACTGGTGATGATGACATATTGCGGGTATAACCAGGTAGCTGCTGTTACTACTGATGATGACATATTGAGAGTATAACCAGGTAGCTGCTGTTATTACTGATGATGACATATTGTGGGTATGACCATGTAGCTGCTGTTACTGGAGATGATGACATATTGTGGGTATAACCAGGTAGTTGCTGATAATGGTAATGATGACATATTGTGGGTATAACCTGGCAGCTGCTGTTACTGGTGATGATGACATATTGTGGGTATGACCATGTAGCTACTTTTACTGGAGATGATGACATATTGTGGGTATAACCAGGCAGCTGCTGTTACTACTGATGTTGACATATTGTGGTTATAACCGAGTAGTTGCTGTTACTGGTGATGATGACATTTCGCGGGTATAACCTGGTAGCTGCTTTTACTACTGATGATAACATATTGCGGGTATAACCTGGTAGCTGTTGTTACTACTGATGTTGACATATTGTGGTTATAACCAGGTAGTTGCTGTTCCTGGTGATGATGACATATTGCGGGTATAACCAAGTAGTTGCTGTTACTGGTGATGATATATCGCGAGTATAACCAGGTAGCTGCTGTTACTACTGATGATGGCATATTGCGATTATAACCAGGTAGTTGCTGTTCCTGGTGATGATGACATATTGCGGGTAAAACCAGGTAGTTGCTGTTACTGGTGATGATGACATATTGCGGGTACACCAGGTAGTTGCTGTTACTGGTGATGATGACATATTGTGGGTATAACCAGTAAGCTGCTGTTACTACTGATGATAACATATTGCGGTTATAACCAGGTAGTTGCTGTTACTGGTGATGATGACATATTGCGGGTATAACCAGGTAGTTGCAGTTACTGGTGATGATGACATATTGCGGGTATAACCAGGTAGTTGCTGTTACAGGTGATGATGACATATTGCAGGTATAATCAGGTAGTTGCTGTTACTGGTGATGATGACATATTGCGGGCATAACCATGTAGTTGCTGTTACTAGTGATGATGATATATTGTGGTTATAACCAGATAGTTGCTGTTACTGGTGATGATGACATATTGAGGGTATAACCAGGTAGTTGCTGTCACTTGTGATGAGGACATATTGTGGGTATAACCTGGTAGCTGCTGTTACTACTGATGATGACATATTGCGGGTATAACCTGGTAGTTGCTGTTACTGGCGATGATGACATATTGTGGGTATAACCTGGTTGCTGCTGTTACTACTGATGATGACATACTGCGGGTATAACCCGGTAGTTGCTGTTACTGGTGATGATGACATATTGCGGGTATAACCAGGTAGTTGCTGTTACTGGTGATGATGACATATTGCGGTTATAACCAGGTAGTTGCTGTTACTGGTGATGATGACATATTGCGGGTATAACCAGGTAGTTGCAGTTACTGGTGATGATGACATATTGCGGGTATAACCAGGTTGTTGCTGTTACAGGTGATGATGACATATTGCAGGTATAACCAGGTAGTTGCTGTTACTGGTGATGATGACATATTGCGGGCATAACCATGTAGTTGCTGTTACCAGTGATGATGATATATTGTGGTTATAACCAGATAGTTGCTGTTACTGGTGATGATGACATACTGAGGGTATAACAAGGTAGTTGCTGTCACTGGTGATGAGGACATATTGTGGGTATAACCTGGTAGCTGCTGTTACTACTGATGATGACATATTGCGGGTATAACCTGGTAGTTGCTGTTACTGGTGATGATGACATATTGTGGGTATAACCTGGTTGCTGCTGTTACTACTGATGATGACATATTGCGGGTATAACCTGGTAGTTGCTGTTACTGGTGATGATGACATATTGCGGGTATAACCAGGTAGTTGTTGTTACTGGTGATGATGACATAATGTGGTTATAACCAGGTAGTTGCTGTTACTACTGATAATGACATATTGCGGGTATAACCAGGTTGCTGTTTTACTACGGATGATAAGGATATTTGGGTCGACTTTTTTACTACTAGTACTGTTAATGTTGTTGCTATATTTGGTATAATGTTAGTTAGACCTGGCAACTGTTGTTGATGTTGAAATGTTTTTTACTATGCAGCGGTTGTTACTGATGATGTTTTTACAGTTTTTTGTTGGTGATATTCCAAGGAATTGACATGGTCCATGCTCCAGCTGTTGGGATATTTCTTACAATCTTTAATAAGGTAAAGGATGGTGCAAAATTAGTTTTGAATCAGACCAGGAACTCAAAGAGACGATAGCTGTCCTCAATGTGTAGGTTTTAAAGAATACGGTAATTAAGAAATTTAATTTGAAGTAAGGCAAGTTTTTTTTCCCCAAGTGCTTTGATATAACAGTATGCAGGCTGGTCTTTATAGCTTCCCACAGTAATTGTTATATACTCAACAAAAAGAAAGTATCCACCATTCATGATTTGACATATCATGAGACATGTAAGTGAATAAAGAGTCAACGAAAGTTGCTTTAATCTTAGATAAAAATGGGACATTGTGTATTTTGTTGAGTATATAACAATTATATACACATATATATGACAAAAATATATACTACTCAAACTTTGATAACGGTGAACAAATTTTTCCTTGCAGATATTTTGCCAATTTCATAAGATGCACTGATGGGCTTTTTAGAAAAAATGTTACATGTTGTATGTTTCACCCTGGAAAACGACGCCATTATGTAAATTAATGGCAAAGTTTTTGCTCCAAACTTTTAAAATGTAACGGGAATATTGTTTTGCCGATCCTCATCAAAGTTTGTGAAGTTTACATTGTGCTTATTGGTATGACCAGAACAGATTAATTGCTAGAGTATCTTCTCCACCTATATTATTCTTGCCACTTCTAGTTTTTGCAAATTCCGGCAACTGTCAAACAAAATCGATAGTCTGCCTCCTGTTTTAATGAAATAATCTGATGATAGTTTAACAATTAATTGTTGATCGTCCAAGATGGAATCAAGTAAAAACAACCAAACAAAGCAACACATACAATCTGGTCACTTTTACGGACCACAGTCCTTTATGGACCAAATAATTATGTCCAATGCAACCTTTTCCTTACATTTTATAAAACAGTCACATTTTACTCGCACATCTCTTTGAAATACAGCAATCGACGTACCATCTGTCACATTTGTGGTTTGTAAATCCAAGTTGTGTGAGACAACAGCAATGGTTTTGGTCAAGTCGTTGGTAGGCCTACATGATGTAGCAACATTCAAAATCTAGAAAAGTAGAAAAAAGTGCTGTTAGAATACATGTTTATTCATACCAGTAATATTTCTGAGTGACAAGGGACATATTTTGCATTAACCAGGTAGCTGCTGTTACTGGTGAGGATGACATATTGTGGGTATAACCAGGTAGCTGCTGTTACTGGTGAGGATGACATATTGCGGGTATAACCAGGTAGCTGCTGTTACTACTGATGATGACATATTTTGGGTATAACCAGGTTGCTACAGTTACTACTGATGATGACATATCGTGGGTATAACCAGGTATCTGCTGTTATTGGTGATGATGACATATTGTGGGTATAACCAGGTAGCTGCCGTTACTGATGATCATACCTGCCAAGTTTCCAAAATCGAAAAGTGGAGTGGTAACTGAAATCTGATACTTATTAAGACCACAACTAATAATGTGACACTTCAAAAGGTGTCAGTTAGTTTCATTTGGTAATATATGAAAATCAGGGGAGGGAACTTGGGGCAAGAGTAACTTCACTTGAAATTCAGCAGGGGGAAGCAACTCTGTCCAACCTATTTAAAGTCTGTGAGAGTGACCTCCCCTGAAAATCAGGGGAGCGGACTCTGCATGGGCAAGAGTTACTTCCCTTGAAATTCAGCAGGAGAGGCAACTCTGTCTGACCTATTTTAAGTCGGCAAGAGTGACCTTCCCTGAAAATCAGGGGAGTGAAATCTGCACGGGGCAAGAGTAACTTCCGTTGAAATTCAGCAGGGGAGGCAACTCTGTATGACCTAATTTAAGTCGGCAAGAGTGACCTTCCCTGAAAATCAGGGGAGCGAAATCTGCAAGGGGCAAGAGTTACATCCGTTGAAATTCAGCAGGGGAGGCAACTCTGTATGACCTATTTTAAGTCAGCAAGAGTGACCATTCCTGAAAATCAGGGGAGTGAAATCTGCACGGGGCAAGTATAACTTCCCTTGTAATTCAGCAGGGGAGGCAACTCTGTATCACCTATTTTAAGTCGGCAAGAGTGACCTTTCCTGAAAATCAGGGCAGCGAAATCTGCACGGGGCAAGAGTAAGTTCCCTTGAAATTCAGCAGGGGAGGCAACTCTGTATGACCTTTTTTTAAGTCGGAAAAAGTGACCTTTCCTAAAAATCAGGGGAGCAAACTCTGCACAGGGCAAGAGTAACTTCCGTTGAAATTCAGTAGGGGAGGCCACTCTGTATGACCTATTTTAAGACGGCAAGAGTGACCTTTCCTGAAAATCAGGGGAGCAAAATCTGCACGGGGCAAGAGTAACTTCCCTTGAAATTCAGCAGGGGAGGCAACTCTTTATGACCTATTTTAAAACCGCAAAAGTGACCTTACCTGAAAATCAGGGGAGCGAAATCTGCACAGGGCAAGAGTAACTTCCCTTGAAATTCAGCAGGGGAGGCAACTCTGTATGACCTATTTTATGTCGGCAAGAGTGACCTTTCCTGAAAATCAGGGGAGCGAAATCTGCACGGGGCAAGAGTAACTTCCCTTGAAATTCAGCAGGGGAGGCAACTCTGTATGACCTATTTTAAGTCGGAAAAAGTGACCTCCCCTGAAAATCAGGGGAGCAAACTGTGTACGGGGCAATAGTTACTTCCCTTGAAATTCAGCAGGGAAGGCAACTCTGTCCAACCTATTGAAAGTCGGCAATAGTGACCTCCCCTGTAAATCAGGGGAGCGAACTCTGCCCTGTGCAAGAGTTACTTTCCTTGAAATTCAGCAGGGGAGGCAACTCTGTCCACCACAAAATACTATCTGAAATTCAGAGTTTAGGTGGGTTAAATTGGAAAATCTGATAATTTATTTCAAATAAAAGTGGAGCAACTCCACCTTAAGTGGAGTACTTGGCAGGTATGCTGGTGAAATTGGGGATATAACCAGGTAGCTGCTGTTACTAGTGATGATGACATATTGCGAGTATAACCAGGTAGCTGCTGTTACTGGTGATGATGACTTATTGTGGGTATAACCAGGTAGTTGCTGTTACTGGTGATGATGACATATTGCGGGTATAACCAGGTAGTTGCTGTTACTGGTGATGATGACATATTGTGGGTATAACCAAGGAATTGCTGTGATCCAAGCTCCTGCTGTTGGGATATTTCTTACAATCTTTAATAAGGTAGCTAGCCAGGGTATTGTTTTATGCAAACACTTATGGAAATCTTAAACTTACATTCAATGAATTCTTCATAGCTTTCTAACAGCTAAAACTGATGGTAAAGGGTGGTGCAAAAAAATATTTTTGAATCAGACCAGGAACTTAAAGAGACAATAGCTGTCCCCAATGTGTAGGTTTTAAAGAATACGGTAATTAAGAAATTTAATTTGAACGTAAGGTATGTTTATTTTTTCCTAAGTGCTTTGATATAACAGTACGCAGGCTAGTCTTTAGCTTCCCACAGTAATTGTTATATACTCAACAAAAAGAAAGTATCCACCATTCATGATTTGACATATTATGAGACATGTAAGTGAATAGAGAGTCAACGAAAGTTGCGTTTAATCTTAGATAAAAATGGGACATTGTTTATTTTGTTGAGTATATAACAATTATATACACATATATACAGGGTGATCCATTAATTCCGCACATTATTAAATGCTTATAACTTCAACATCTTTAAAGCTACCATATTAAAGAATACAAGTAATTGTAGAGTGTACGTGTAAGTTTTGATCTGATCTAAAACGGATATTCAACTATAGAATCCCTATCTAAAGCAGACGTTCAATGTGACCACCCATTTTCTCAGAAATGAGTTTCAAACGTCGTTTTCAATTCTGCACATGACGCTGTTGCATGCAGCTAGGTAACCAGTCTCTTTTCCTGACGAATCGAATGTTTCATTTCACTGGAAATATCCAACACTATTCCTTCATGAACGCACATGTGTATTTGGACACACTTTTCAAGTTTTCTTTTCACCTAAATCGCAGATTTCCCCAATTCGTAATAAAGTTTTATGATTCGAATTTGAAGATACTCAAATTTATGACGTCATCGATGACGTCATACCGTCACTTTGACGGCACAATGCCAATTACTTTTTTCCTTTCAGCAGAAATTTTTATTTATTACATTTCCAACAATACCAAATTTATATGTGTAAGTAAAGAAATAGTGAAGTGATAGGCATTTACTAATGTGCGGAATTAATGGATCACCCTGTATGACACAAATATATACTACTCAAACTTTGACAATGGTGAACAAATTTTTCCTTGCAGATATTTTGCCAATTTCATAAGATGCACTGATCGGCTTTTTAGAAAACGTTGTATGTTTCACCCTGGAAAACGACGCCATTATGTAAATTAATGGCAAAGTTTTCGCTCCAGACTTTTAAAATGCAACGGGAATATTGTTTTGCCGATCCTCATCAAAGTTTGTGAAGTTTACATTGTGCTTATTTGTACGACAAGAACAGATTATTTGCTAGAGTATCTTCTCCACCTCTATTATTCTTGCCAGTTCTAGATTTTGCAAATTCCGGCAACTGTCAAACAAAATCGATAGTCTGCCTCCTGTTTTAATGAAATAATCTGATGATAGTCTAACAATTAATTGTTGATCGTCCAAGATGGAATCAAGTAAAAACAACCAAACAAAGCAACACATACAATCTGGTCACTTTTACGGACCACAGTCCTTTATGGACCAAATAATTATGTCCAATGCAACCTTTTCCTTACATTTTATAAACAGTCACATTTTATTCGCACAGTTCTTTGAAATACAGCAATCAACGTACCATCCGTCACATTTGTGCTTGTAAATCCAAGTTGTGTGAGACAACAGCAACGATTTTGGTCAAGTCGTTGGAAGGCCTACATGGGGTAGGAACATTCAAAATCTAGAAAAGTAGAAAAAAGTGCTGTTAGAATACATGTTTAGCCATAGCAGGAATATTGCTGAGTAAAAAGGGACATATTTTGCATTAAATGGTTGTGTTATTGTTGAACTTACTAGACATGGTTCGTAATTGGTGTAGGTGTCTGTCAGAACTCTAAGATTAGAAAGGTCCTAACTTTGAATTAACAGCTGGAAAGAGTTATCTATCCTAGCCATTAAAGTTTTTATTACTGCGAAGCCTTGTGTGAAGTTCAAAAATCAATTGTTTCTGTGGTTACTGGGAAATCATTAAAGCTCAGCCATTTCCGTTTGTCTCCAGTGAGTCTATGGCAATGCACAAAGGCCGTGGGGATCAGAATTGTTTCAGAGATATTATTTAGATATACGTCTTCTGTAGAGCAACACCCACTGGGAAACATACATTTTTGTTGTTGTAGAGAGGTTGGTGCTCTGAAGAGGTAAACATAATAGAAAATGGTTACTTATGTATCAACACAAGACTACGTTCAATAAACGCTTATGCCCCGATGGAAGCCTTGTCCATAAAAACTAGCTAAGTCAATCAGGGGCCATAATTCTGTTGAAATGTTGGATAGTGTTACATGGCTTTGACAATGCAAGGTGTTTATGATGATTAGCATGTATGCTTAGTCTGAAAGCTATGCCTTAATGGACTTGAAAGTTTTGGGTCAAATGGACGGAGGAACAGACTGATGGACAGGACAATCACTATATGCATCAGTAGATAAAGGGGCATAAAAACGTATTAGTGTTTCTATAGCAACATACCACAACATTTGTTAGAGATCAAATACTATGAGATGACATTGGTCGTTCAGGAGCGGCCATCAGCTGCTCCTTTAATATAGCATCTTCATCAACTTCCTTATCACCACAAACCATTGTCAGATAGTAACGGTTACCATAGTGATTTTTGAGGAACAAACTTGAGCCGACACATCAGAGACGACCTTGAGAAATGATAGCTATTTTATCACCTAACACGTACGCTTCATCCATATGATGTGTGGAGAGGCTAATAGTGCGACCTGAAATACGACATGGGATCATCTAAATACAGACAAACTTGTATTAAAAGACCACTTGCTGACATAGACAGCTTTTTGCTGTTTCCACAGGTATCTTCAGTAAAAAACAACTAAGAACTTCTCCACACCTTGAATACACGACTAAAGCTAATGTTATGGAAGATTCTAACATGACTGGTGATTTTGCCTATATATACAAAGAACAAATCATAATGTCGTGTATCGGCCGATATACAGTCAACTCTCGTTATCTCGAATTTCACGGGACCATGGAAATTACTTCGACATAACGAAAATTCGAGATAGAATTTTCAGCATCAAAATTGCAAGTTTTCTAGTTTCTGTCATTTTACGCCGCCATATTGTTACGACTGTAAGAACGAAGTATTCGTGACATTTGCTTGTTTTAATATTTATGTATATGTATTCCTCCTCGAGAAAATGCATATTATTCATTTTCGTTTGTTTACGTTGTTGTTTAAAGCACTCACTCATTTTGACAATTGTTTTAACATCTTGCGTTCTTTAATTATTATTTTTACAAACAATTGTTCGAAATGACATGTTTATTGATGTTTGGACGTAACTCAAATCTTTATGACACGTTTGTGCAAATTGTTACAAACAAATATTTGTTCAATAATAGAAGGTGCGAAAATTACAGGTAAATCGAAGATTTCAGACTGGCGAGGTGTGAAAAACACTCGACGCTAGTCAAATACGATCAGACTTCGACCCGACTTCGAGATGAACAACAGATTTAAAGTGAGAATTAGTTAATCGGGACCAAAAAATAATTCGACATAACGAAAAATTCTAGCTGAATTCGAGCCATAACTTCGAGATAGGTCTCGAGATTTCATATAGACAAAGAAGGAGAAAAATCGGGACTTGAAAAAAACTTCGACATAACGGAAAATTCGATATAAGCGAGTTCGAGATAACGAGAGTTGACTGTACAATGAAAATGACGTCACTTCGTTTTTATGACATCATGCAGGTAAACAAGTAATGTAAACACCATAGATCTCACAAAATAACACTGACTTAATAATATATAAATCATGTTAGAATCGAAATAAAATATTCAAAACCATTGTATACCGGCTGTCGTTCAGATGTTTGTTATTAACCACTCAGGCCTACGGCCTTCGTGGTTAATTCCTACGAGTCAGAACTCCAAACCATTGTACAGCAGCCGGTATACAACAGTTTTTCATAGTTTATTTCTTAAACATACTCTGCCCAACAGTTGAATCAAAGTTAACTTTATACATGACAAAAACTTACATACCTTTTTTCAACTTGAGAAGTAGTTGCCAGATAGCTCTCCTAGCATAAGGATCTACACCAGCAGTTAAGGCTCATCAAGTATGACTGTTTTAGAATTTCCAACAAATGCTATGGCAACAAACAACTTCCTCTTCATACTACCTATAATATACATACATAATATCACATAAACAAGAGATGTTTGTAAAACAGGTGTGCCCCCATTGCAGCCAAAGTCATTTATGTTAAAGGTGCTGCCTCACAGATTAGGCTAAAAATTTTGTATATCGTGATTTTCCAACCTAACCAAGTATTGATGTACATGTAATAGAAAGCCACTGACGGTTGCTTCATGAAAGATTTGGTGCAAATAAGCAATTTTAACCACTTTCGATATCGCGTACTAAAATTGCTAAGTTTCCTTCCAACATGCTTTGTGAATTATGTAATTCACATATGATTTAACTGTAACGTCAACAAACTACAGCGTAAACATCAGTGAGGTATTTGGTTCGTTTTTTTATTCGTTTTCATCAAATGCGAACCAATTTCAGGCCATTTAAGTAATAGTAGTGTTAAAATACCCTATAGAATGTTTTAGGTAAAAATAATAAATAACTACAAAATGCCGAAGTTTCTCATGTTATTTTAGATGTCAGTGTGGTTGTTTATGGGATATACAGGCAACTATACCAAAATTACACGAATATTTGACAATTTTATTTTATTGTTGCAATACACCAATATTTGAGGCAGTCCCTTTAAAGGTCACAGCGAAATTGACCTTTGATTTACTGATATTATTGAGTCATTGAATGGAAACCATTTGGTCTACTGACTGACCTAACAACTTACCAACCGACAGACCAACAGACTGACATGTGCAAAGCAATATACTCCATAATCAAAGATGGGGGGGGGGGGGCGTAATAATACATTTTGTACTTGAAATATCACAGTAAATACTAATACATATGACTTGTATGACATTTTTATACATGAGGTGTAGTCAGAAAATATGCAGGTTTTTGGATTGTTGGTCTACATCATTGATTCACATTGGGAATACAAAAGCTGCCACAAAGATATTGATTGAGACATTTATAAATTAACAGTTACTGTAAATTTATAAATGTCTCAATCAATATCGTCACAATTAAATCAGAGATTATCTAGAACCTTGTGTAACACAATGACTAATATGAAAATCCTATATGTAACCAAATTGGTACAAGGAATAGGTAAATTATGCTCCCCGATGCAAGTGCTTGTCCCAATATGGGTGATAACATATTACAGATACAAGAAAAACAAGATTTAAGTATGAACAAGAGAAGTTTGTAAACATGTATGCCCCCATGGCAGCCAAATAGTCAAAATTGGTGCAGGTCACAGTGACCTTGACCTTTGATCTCAAAATCGATAGGGGTCATCTACTGTTGTTGACGAACCTCCATATAAAGTTTGAAGATCCTAGGGCAAAGTGTTCTTGGGTTATTGAACGGAAACCATTTGAATATTTAGAAATAGTGAAGGTCACAGTGACCTTGACCTTTGACCTACTGACCTAAAAAACAATAGGGGTAAGTAAGTAAGTAAGTAAGTAAAGACTTTATTTAAACGAGGCTACACATTTGGTTTCCATATCTTCCATGTGGGCCTCAAATGGGGTCATCTACTGTTGATGACCAACATCCATGTAAAGTTTGAAGATCCTAGGCCAAAGTATACCTGAGTTATTGAACGGAAACCATTTGAATAGTCAGAAATGGTGAAGGTCACAGTGACCTTGACCTTTGAACTACTGACTTCAAAATCAATGGGGGTCATTTACTGTTGATGACAAACCCTCATGTAAAGTTTGAAGATCCTACGGCAAAGCTTTCTTGAGTTATTGGACAGAAACCATTTGGTACGACCATTAAAGATGGGTGGGCATAAAATTATAAAGGGGAATAACTCCAAAAATATGCAATGAAGAGTAATGGTTTTTGTGCACGGCACTTCATCTCAATGAGATCTATTCACCTATGAAGTTTTAAATTGATATCTCTTAGACTGTATGAGTTTTGGCCCGGACAAGAATGAAGTATGAAAAATTACGAAGGGGAATAACTAAAAATATATGGAATGAAGTTATCATTTTTTGCACTGCATTTCCCCTTAATGAGATCTATTCACCTATGAAGTTCTAATTTGATATCTCTAATACTGTATATGAGCTATGGGCCAGACAAAAGTGTGACGGCAGACGGAGGGAAGAACGGACAAAGTGGCGACTATATGCTCATCCTTTGGTGAGCATAAAAATAAAACATGTACTACCTACCAGACAGATTACAGGAGAGTTATTTCCTCTTGTATGGTAATCCAACATGTTTAATCATTTGTTCCATCTCTGATTGCACTTCTATAGAAGATGCTCCTTTCAGACGAGCATAGAACCACATATGCTCTTCCACAGTTAACCTACAAAGGTTACAGCATGTTTATTAACTTGACAGTTTTCTAGGAGTACACAATTTATCAGTACTAACTATTCATCAGCAAGCAACAGTTAACTGACATATTTTCCACATGTGGAGGACATGGCTGTAGCCAATGTTTTAACTTCTCCACATCTGGAGGATATGACCATAGCCAATGTGACAACTTCTCCACATGTGGAGAATAGGAATATTGCTAAGACCATAGCCAATGTGACAACTTCTCCACATGTGGAGAATATAAATAAAGCTAAGACCAAAGCCAATGTGACAACTTCTCCACATGTGGAGAATATGAATAAAGCTAAGACCAAAGCCAATGAAACAACTTCTCCACATGTGGATACTATGAATATAGCTAATAAGAAAACTACTCCACCTGTGGAGGTCATGATTTCAATTACATGTATTATTATAATTATTTAATCCAAACACAACCACACAAAATTTAAAACCTCTTGGATCCACACCCACAATATAACATTGAATTGCGTCAACGGCTCCTTTTTTCTGTAATATACTGACTACCTACACTCAACAGATTTAAAAACACACCAGTATAAAAAATAACTGAATTTTGTCAAAATTCATTTTAGGCTGAAATTAATAGTTGACAGTTTCTCTACAGTTCATAATCTTTAACTAAGGCAAAGCAAATGGAAATTTTATAATTCGGAATACCCCACCAGGAACACTTCTCTGATTTTGCATGTTTTGCAAGTGCAGCTCAATTGCGTCAACATAACGGATCGATATTGACTTTCAATTGTACACTGTAGGTTTACACATTAAAAAACAACATAAAAATATTTTCTAATGGTCTTTTTCTGCTGCGATTAGCTCGAAATATTTGTTCGGATGCTTTTGGGTATGCTACAAGCTAAAATGAGCCATGGTGTCGTAGCATGACCGTCCAGCTGCCACCACACATCGAGTGTGTGCTTAGAACATCGATTCTTGGCAAATGGCAAAGTAAAAAACCGACCACGATCAGACCAGCCGAAGGTTATGACCCCGAGTCAGGAGGCAACATTACAAAGGCGGCGTCACTCGAAATGGTTCAGCATGACTGCACACAGTGCCAGACGAATGCCGGGTGTCAGTGGATTAGTCCAAAGTACATTATTGCATTATTCCTTTCCTAATTATCAAAAAAAGGAAAATCTTTTAAGTACAATTTGGAACGATTTTCGTCCGTTTCGAGCTTTATTTGCGAATGTATTGTCTTCAACCGTCTTTGTGGCATTGGTTTGAGGTGTCGTAGACCCAACGCGAGAAATATCCTAACATATTGACGACAATCACCAAAATTGCTATTCTAAATTTGACTTGAAACCATCTCAAGCTCACACAATGAGCTCATCTAGATTCTGAATCCTGTTATACGGTTTGAGCCAGGCAGCCGCAGCCACATATCATCATAATTTAAGTTAAGTGCTGCTTGAAGAGTGAGACAACATCACACATAACATAAATTCTATTCTATTATGTAATGTATGTTATCATTGAGGAGGAGCAGTCCCGTGCATACATCAATGCAGCAGGTTCATATACTCACTAGTGAAATTGCGACTTTCATTTTCATGGGTCCCTCTGGTAACCATATCATAATTTATTTCAAACTCGCGATAATTACATTAACTTGACATAGCTTGTTGCGTATAGACTGAAGTTAATTCTCCCAAAGTTAAATAACCATAGATTTACGTTTTCATCCATAACATTTATATTTCTTAAGTGGTGCGTTTTTAAATCGTTTGAGTGTATTAAGGATGGCAACGGATACCAAAATCGGTATCCGGATAGCCAGATCGCTATCCAAACAGATATCCGAGTATCCGTATCAAAACTGAACCAAGCATTGAGCACAGCATGAAATGTAGCCTAATTTCGCGACCAACATCGTCTTTGTGTACCAATATCAGACAGACTCACATTTTATGTCACAGAACGAGTAGTCAGCTATTTTTCTGGTTTTATCGAATCCTATTAACTTGATAATAATTAACTACTGATGAGAAAAGAATGTTTGTAACATACGGCGTAAAGACAAATACCAGATTCGTAACCCCCTCAAACATGATTTATCACGTTTTGTGAATGCGCGCAATTAGATGAAATTAATCAAAACCGGGTTTTATTCAATTACTAATTGAGCAGACAACTTTTTAAAATTAGGGACTGTTACTAACATAAACATATAAGCTGATAATAGTCAGGTGAAAACAAACTTTAAAATATACCGCAGTGATTATAACGCATCAGCGAATCTAACGGAGTCCTGTGTATAGAAAACAAAAACAAACCCCCACAATATACAAAATGACACTGATACCAAATTGATTCTATTGTTAAAGGTGTTAAACGATGTTGTCTCTCATTAAGGTATTGAGATACGATTGTTTACAAATGATATAACGGATATTCGAAACCAATTTGCTATCCGGTTACTCGGAACAGAAAACGAATAACCGGTTATTCGGATATTCGTTGCCAACCTTACTACCTATATATATATATGTATTGATCAAACAACTTAAGTTAAAGAAAAAGAAGGATACTTACCAGTCAAACAGAACATTATGTTGAGGACATGTGCCCAGATTATGCCTGATCTGATTCATTTCTGTGCATAATGTTTTAACCATGAATAAAGCCTGTACCATCTGTAGGCGGAAATAAACCAGTTAGTATTGACCTGAAATAAACAAGGCAATAATTATTGCATGTGATACAAAAGTTACTAGTTTCCATTGTAACTCAATCTTTCGTCAGAATAAAACATTTTTTGAACCTACTTATTTGCCCAGTGGACACACATCAAGTTTCATAAACCTAGCTCTAAAACATTTGTGTATACCAGGATGGACTAACGATTTGACGCACAGACAGAGGACTATTCTAAAGTCCCCTCTGGTAGAAAAAAACTTCAAAATGAGAAATTTTGGGGATTGATTCATTTTGCTGAATTTTTGAATTTGAGAAGTTCGAACATAGTAAAAGGACGTTCTTTCGGAAGATAATAGAGAGGTTGTGAAAGGCAACGTGTAACGTGTACGTCTATGTGAATACTATTTTGGGGTACATTGTCATCCAGGTATGTGTAGTTTCTATAAGTAATGGACACATGACACACGAAAATATAATGTGTACTATGTCACATAGGAACGCGCATGCACAGGAAAAAGATTATATCGCCCATGGTCTCTTATATAAACGCTCGTTATTGATTTACAAAGAAATCACGTTACAACTGTCACGCACACGTCATGTTTCACAAGCCAATTGCAACACGTACTTATACATGTATGGGTAGCTACTGGTACAAGTAGTCATACACGTTCGTATCACAACCTCTCTAATAAATGGTGAACTACTTCAAAATAACAAATTTTGACCATGCAAAAGTGATTTTTTTTTCAATATCAAACAGAGAACATACATGGTTGTAGTATTTCCAGCACCATTGTGTCCTAGGAATGATGTTATCTGATCCTCAAAGAAGTTGATACTCAGACCATCTACAGCCATCTTATTGCTCGACGAATATTTCTTCTTCAAATTTCTGATAGCCACACCCACTGTCTTGTCCTTCGGTTCATCTTCAATAGTGCTTAGGTCTGAATGACAAATAGAACAGCAAAATCTCAATAACATGCCCTATGGCAGCCAAATAGTCATTCATGTCAAGTCATGGTGACATTGACCTAAAAATGAATAGGGGTCATCGACTGATCATGATCAATCTTCTTTATAAAGTTTGCAGTGCCTTGGCCCAACTTTTCTCCAGTTAATGATTGGAAACTGTTTGGACTAGTCATTTAAGTTAAAGGTCACAGCCACCTTGACCTTTGACCTAGTATCCTCAAAATTGATAGGTTGATTGACGGACTTGTGCCCAGCAATACACCCCTTAATAAAGACAGGGGACATAATAAGACCACACTAACTTGTCCTGAAACCTTTATTTACCTATCAAGCTAACTTGTCCTGAAACCTTTATTTACCAAGAGTCATGCAAGAAAGGTATTATAGTTTTGGGTTTCCAAGGCAGACGTCACTCTGACCAGTATACCACTGCATGGTCCTGGTACATATGTAACTGGTTTAGTAGATATGTAACATAGTATAGGAATCAGTATTTGGCTTATATGTTCAATCTGATATTTTATTTATATGATACATAATATACTTCATAAGTCATTAAGTTAGTGACATGAATTTAGCTACGATTTTCTAAAGCATAAATTTTGGCCTACAAAGAACGCAACAAAGAAATTCCAATACTGCCAATATTTCCGCATACTAAATGTGTAAAATTCAAACACCCGTGGAAATATCCACTTATACAGCAGTATTAAAGTATGAGGTTTCAGGAAACCACGGTGTGCTCGAACTACTGATAAAACACAGCTATGGCTGAATAACTTCAAAATGCAAAGAAGCCTTCCGAGGAAGTAAATAGTGCAGCGGGTAATGTCTTGATGTATTGTCAAATGCGGAATATTGGCTATGTTAGAATCGAAATCATGAATATGTACCTGTGTTTTATCTTAAATAAAGCATAGTCACTTGTTCGGATGCATACATTAAATCACTTGTGCTACGCACTCATGATTTAATTTCTACGCGTCCAAACTCATGACTGTGCTTTATTCTACAATAAAACACAGGTATATATTCATTATTTCTTAAGTGTTATTAAGAGATCATGAATTTTGGCAAAATGTAATGATAAGCTCTTATAGAGGGAAATCTAAACTAAACTGAACACCTTGACCATTTAGTTCAATGTGTGGAGACTAAAGTCTATCTTCTCCCTAGCTGGTTACGACTGCTTCCATACCAATATGTTTTGGTAAATGGGAAATAGAATGGCTTAGGTATTCCATATTGACCTGTCAATGAAAACATACAGTATCAGTTTTTACTAGCAAACCCATTCACATATCGCTAAGACAGTATGAAATCAAACAAGAAAACATAAGTCATTCAACAGTACTGACTTACCAATTTGATGCAACTGCAGGTAGCAATGTTTTTCATAATGTCAGGAAACCTGAAATATGAAGAAGAAACCAGTAACACACTAGCATTGTTAAAGTTGTATGAGTACATAAAATATGTGCTAGTTGGACAGAGCAAATTATACATAATGGTAAATGGAAACACTCGCAATCATAATTATGTATGTTTGATTTGCATATAATTTGCTCTCATTTTATAGTTTGTTTGTACTTATAGATATCAAATTTGTAACAACTTGGAACAGTCGTTTTCAAGCCTGTGTGCCATAAACTGTGCAACTGTAAAACAGCTGACATGTTTCAGAAAGATATTGATTTCATGTAATAAACGACACAGACTGATTCAGTAAAAAATGTATCCTATCAGTAGTTTATATAATTATAACTGTATTTGTTTAATGCAGAAATAAACGCATTTCATTGTATATACAGTACCACCAAAGGTAAGTATACACTTTTGAAATTGAACTTGGTTAACTAACACTCATGCATATTTGAAATCTGCATCTCAAGGAGCTTCTTATGATCCTATTTTCATAAAAATTGGAAGTGGTCATGTTGAACAAACTGAAGTTTAACAAGGCTGCGTTGAATAGACGCTTATGCCCCCATGGAAGCCTTGTCCATAACAAAACTAAGTCAATCAGGGGCCATAGTTCTGTTAAAATGTTGGATAGTGCTACATGGCTTTGATAATGTAAGGGGCTTATGATGGTAAAAATTATGCCAAGTTTGAATGCAACGCCTTGATGGACATAATGTAAGACGAAACGATCAATTTGGGTTAACCAAGAATTGGACGCTTAATAAGTCTAAGTCCAAAATGAGGAGAAGGTGAAGGCCAAAATGGGGTCAGGTGATACAGGCGTGTGAAGAGTGTTCCGATACAACATTCATGAAAGTATGGAAGCTTTGTAGCAACTCATTATAATGCTAGAAGAAACAGTCAATTTGGGTTAACCAGGACAGACATTCTCACTGACTTGACTTTGTGGGGTTTCTTGTGTTCATCCTTTTGTTTGTAAAACCCCATAAGCAACATTTTGCACCTGATTAGCAACGGAATGAATACCGGTAGAATCTAAACATAGCCTATTGTTCCACACCCTACAACTACAAGTGCGTACGGACAGACAGACGGACGGAAGAACCGACAGGTGAATCACTATATACTCGATACAAGGGGATAAAAAGCTTGTTTTTCCATAAGCTGGGAGTAGTTTTCAGACAGTTTCAAATTAATAATTTTGTACTTACGATGTTCTCTATCCAAGCCAGCGATGGGTTTATCAGATGGTCACATGACATGTGCTCCTTAAATCTATTGGTATGGTCCTGTTGAGTACTCCTACTGATGAGTAGAAATTGATATCTGTGTGATTATCAGCATGATGAAAGTACTAAATATATCAATGTTTTATTTGTCAAGTGTTCTCAAGAGAATATGAGAGCAAGTGTTCATAGGTTAGGTAAATGTATTGTTTGTTATCAAATATTATCTAGGAAAGACAAGATAACTTCCATTAGGAAGCAATGACCACGGTCACGTTTTAGTAGAAAACTCGCCAATTCATCAAATTACGGAGGGGTATTGGTTGTTATCAAATGTTATCTAGGATAGGAAGTTATCAAATGTTATCTAGGATAGGAAGTTATCAAATGTTATCTAGGATAGAAAGTTTGTCAAATCAAAGATTAAAATTATTGGCGGGTGACAGGTGAAATCTAGAGAGAGAATAACAAAGCAAATTCCAACCAAATCATCAAAATGAAAAGTGGATTATATTGATTGTTATCAAATTTTATCTTTGAAGGACAGAAGAAAACTAGCATCAAGTTATCAAATAATCGAGCAATGTGATAAATCGTTGAATGGGAAATCCATTGAAGGAATTTATTGGTGGGTGACAAGTGATATCTAGAGAATACAGATGTAAACTTCTAACAATTTCAATAAAGGAAGAGTGTATTGCTAGTTGTTACATTTTATCAGAAGAAAACTAGCGCAAATTTATCAATAAAAGAAGGACTGCATCAAATGACCAAATGTGAAATGTATTGGTCGCTGTCAAATGTTATCTAGAGAAGATAGAAGGAAACTACCATCAGTTTATGAAATACATAAGGAATGTATCAGCTGTTGTCAAGTGTTATGACAATTTTTCAAATGAAAGGGGAAAGATTAATCATTGCCATATGTTATCCAGAGAATACAGATGAAATCTCCTATTAGTTAAATGATCCTATGAATACGGGAATACCTTATTGGCTGTTGGTTTATACCAACTTGTTTAGGTCGATTTCGAAACAAGTTCTTACAACATATATCTACTAGTATCATGATGGTATACATTGACAGTACTAGGGTACG
The DNA here is from genome assembly GCA_947247005.1 of Spisula solida. Classification (NCBI taxonomy): domain Eukaryota; kingdom Metazoa; phylum Mollusca; class Bivalvia; order Venerida; family Mactridae; genus Spisula; species Spisula solida. Next base: position 41,182,795 of record OX365948.1, on the reverse strand, counting down.
GGAGATAGAAATCTTTTCACTTTTATGTGGAGCGTATAGCAAGGGAAGTACTGATACCATTTAAATTAATGTCTCGGTGCCTGATTTATTCACCTTTGGTACAATCCGGCCATGGATCAAAGTCGCAACCTCCAATAACGAAAGTGCACGAAAGCGCACGCAGAAAATGCTCTTAGCTGCTATCAATTGTTTGTCATGAGACAAAAACAGAAGAGGGCTACCATCAGTTTATCAGACAAAAAACAGGATTTATCCACTACCATGAAATGTTATTTAGAAGACAAGAAAGCGCTGCCATCATTTTAGTAAATGACAGGAGAAATGTGTTGGCCACTGTTAACTTTGGTCATGTAACGATAGAAGAAAGCTACCTCGGTTTATTAAATGAAAAACATAATATCCCTTAGCATTAAATGTTATCTAGGAGACAAGAAAGCGCTGCCATCATTTTAGTAAATGACAGGAGGAATGTGTTGGCCACTGTTAACTTAGGTCATGTAACGATAGTAGAAAGTTACCTAGGTTTATTACTAGTAAATGAAAAGCAGAATTTATCCATTACTATGAAATGTTTTTTAGAGCAGACAAGAAAACGCTGACATCATTTGTGTAAATGACAGGAGGAATGTGTTGGCCACTGTTAACTTTGGTCATGTAATGATAGAAGAAAGCTATCTCAGTTTATTAAATAAAAAGCAGGATTTATCCATTAGCATTAAGTGTCATATAGAGAAGACAAGAAAGCGCTGACATCATTTGTGTAAATGACAGGAGAAATGTGTTGATAACTGTTAACATTGGTCATGTAACGACAGAAAGCTACCTCGGTTTATCTATCAAAAGGCTGAATGAGTTTGTTTTTATTAAATGGTATATAGATAGGACTTGATCAAATAGCCATTTGGACTAAAGCCCTTTCATTTTATTACAGACGCAAACACCCCTGTTCGTTCTTTTCAAAATAACAATAAAAAAGGATAAAAATATATTTATAAAAAATAAAAGTTTCAAGTAAAAATATGATACATTATTACACCATTTTAAGTGTAAAATGAGGCTGGAGAACCTATAATGACCCTGCCTTAATGTATACTGGATATTGATCATGTGACCTAAAACTTAACATTGTAGTAAACCTAAATATTTAAAACACAAAACCCGAAATAATTGAAACAAATGAAACACAAAATGTAATTGAAATGTAATGAATCATAAATTGTTGACACTTTACTAATAAATATGTGGATCAAACAGCTTTATAATATGGCTGAGGGCAATACATTATGTATTGAACGTGAGCTTATTTAAGTTGAATTATTAAAGTATTTAGTTATGATACGTAATCGTACCTTTGACACACACAAATTTAAAAAAAAATTTTACAGAATCAAAACTAAAAAATAGTACTAAATTTCAAAACAATCAAAATACGGAATCAAACCATACATTTAGTATAAAAAATCATATGATGTTTAACTATTAATCCGTTCCAAACACAAGCACATCCCATAAGCCCACCGAACACACACCCACAAGCACACATGCCACAAGCACACACGTCCGCAAACACACCCCTCAACCCCACCAAATGCACACATCCCACAAACACACACACGCACACACACCATTGAACACACATAACACATCGTTGTCCAAGAGAACATAGTGCATGTACGAAGCTGTGACTCAGCCCGTAATTTAGAAAATGTGTTACTGTAGATGACCTGATCAGCCACGACACCCGGGACCCTACATCATAGTCCAAGGAGAACATGATACACACAAGAACTAGTGCAATTCGTAGATGAAGTGACTCATCCTCTTAACATCGAGAATGTGTTACTGAAGATGACCAGCCACAACATCCGGCATCACACATCATAATCCAAGGGAACATGCTACTCACAAGAACCTAGTGCTTTTATATGCAGCTGATATGACTCATCCCGTAACCTAGAAAATGTATTACTGTAGATAACTGACCAAACACATTCTTCAAAACTACCATTCAATCTCTCAATTGTGACTCATCCCGTAAAATTGAGAATGTCTTACTGTAGATGAACGGCCACAATACACTTTCTCAAAACTACCACTCAATCTCACAATTGTGACTCATCCCGTAAAATTGAGAATGTCTTACTGTAGATGAACAGCCACAATACACTTTCTTGAAACTACCATTCAATCTCACAATTGTGACTCATCCCGTAAAATAGAAAATGTCTTACTGTAGATGACCGGCCACAACACACCTCAAAATAAAAAAATCACCCTTCGTTCCCACAATTTTGACTCGCCCCGCCCCGTAACATAGAAAATGTGTAACTACTCTGTAAATGATCAACCACACTACAAAACCTGACCAAAGCCTTCAGTAGAAATTTGGATGTAATGAAGTTAATTACTTGGAGATATCAAGGAGTGAAAGATGATAAAATGCATTTAAAACCAACCTTAAAACAATAAGAATGACATTTACATTATTGAAAAATTGCACAAAAACTTGTTGAATTCTGATAAATTATTAATTTTATAAAGGTAATTTGTAACAAGATAGATATTTTAGCATGGAATGTGGTCCTTAATAACCCTCATTCACCAAAAACCTCATTCACGTGCCCTTTCATTTTCATTGCCACTTGATGCAATTCCAGTATACTCTTAATTAAGACACCTAACACAGCAAATAAACAAAATTACTCTTACAATGAGTCTGATTAAATTTCATTTGTAAACTACTACAACTTAATACCACAAACAGGTCATTGCAATCATGAACATATTATCTTCAATATGCATATTATAATTATTTTTCTATTTCTGCTTTGAACTGCCGACAATCCTTTCTGATTATTATTGGCAGGTGTCTGACAGGGGCAGACATAAAATCAATTCAGAGACAGAGGTGAGATACAAGGAATCCAGGTGCGTTACCCTAGCTCGTTTCGAATAGATTCCTTGGTTCTTTAACGTGCCGGTGTACAGCACCGATACACATTGTGTTTGCCTTTTGATACAAACTAAAGTCATTGTTTAGTCAATATAAGTTCATAAGTTCTGAAATGGTTTGATCAATCACAGATCGTGGCAGTATTAACTAGTAATTGAGAATTGCAAGCAATACAGAAGTCCCCTATCGGTTTTAAGCCATTTTCAATGTTTCTGTTGCCATAGCAACCACAATTTTTGTCAGAATCAAAATATATTTAGACATGCATAATCCCCTTATTGCCCTCTATCCACATACCAAGTTTCATAAACCTAGCTTGGAAACTGTTTGAGTTATGTCCTTATCCAGATTTTTTGACGGACGGACGGACGGACTGACTGACTGACTGACTGACTGACTGACTGACTGACTGACTGACTGACTGACTGACTGACGGACGGACGGACGGACGGACGGACGGACTGACGGACGGATGGAGGGCAAACCTATAGTCCCCTCTGGTCAAAAACCGGTAGGGGACTAATAACCAAACAGGGAGGAACAGATGCAGACTTTAAGTCAAGGATAAACAAAGCAATGACCACTTTCATCCAGCTGAAGAATATCTGGAGTTTAAGGGAGCTATTCTTAACAACCAAAATTTGCCTGTTTAACATGTATGGGTGAGAACAGCCCAGCTTCCTGCCATCAAAGAAATCTGGAAAAGGCTGGATAGGGACTAAAGCTCAAGGGTTGTGTTGATAAGTATATATTGGGTTTTACTATGTTAATTGTTATCGTCCAAATATATACATTGTAATTATCATTTCAAAGGATAATACAAACTATGAAAACAATTGGAACTGAAAGTCATCATGAAAGTCGGGCAGGGAAGACAGCACTCAACTTAACCAGCCGAGCTAAGAAAATATAAAAACATTACATGCCACAATTACGCGCCACAATGCCCAACATATAACTGAACGAGAAAATGAATTGCCCATTTTAGTCCCTGCTGAAAGAAACTGAAATTTAAAAGGGGTCAATTCATCCTGAACAGAAATGATGAATAATAAGGTTTGAAACATGAAAAAGATGGAAAAAGAAAATGATACATTGTTCTGTTTAGGGTTTCAAAAAATAGTGATGCATTACATGGGAGTGTTCTAAATAAACACGTTTGACTTAGGTGGTGATTAGGGACGCAAGGTAAAATACCCAAGACACGCAGCCTATCATTGTTCAGTTATTTGGTTTCAAGAACGTCAGAACGGAAAAACAGCATACGCAGATGATCTCTGGCCAGTCGACAAATCATAGCCCAGGCCAAGTCCTTATACACAGACTTAATTAAGATTCGCAGTGTTACTGGCAATACAACGCCACTAATCAAACGGCCATTCACTGGGCGTTGAGAAATAGGGAAGAACAAATAGAGATGCATTACATGGTCGTGTTCTAAAAAAACAAGTTTGACTTAGGTGGTGATATAGGACGCAAGGTAAAATACCCAAGACATGCAGCCCATGATTTTTCAGTTATTTGGCTTTAAGAACGTCAGAAGACCCAGAATGGATAAACAGCATGCGCAGATGATCTCTGTCTGGTCAGTCGACACATCATAGACCTAGCCAAGTGCTCATACACTGACTTATTTAAGAGGCACAGTGTTACTGGCAATACAACGCCACTTATCGAACAGCCAATGACTGGGTGGAAATAAAGAAGAACAAATAGAGATGTGCCACATGGTCGTGTTCTAAATAAACAAGTTTGACTTAGGTGGTGATTTATGATGCAAGATAAAATACCCAAGACACTCAGCCTATCATTAATTGTTCAGTTACTTGGCTTTAAGTAAGTCAGAATGGAAAGCAGCATATGCAGATGATCTCTGGACAGTCGACTAATCATAGCCCTAGCCAAGTTCTTATACACTTACTTATTAAGATTTGCAGTGTTACTGGCAATACAAAGCTACTAACCAAACGGCCATTAACTGGGTGGAAATAGAGAAGAACAAATAGAGAAGATGCTTCACATAGCCGTGTTCGGCAAGTTTGACTTGACTTTCAGGTGGTAATACAGGACACAAGATAGAATACCCAACACATGCAGCCTATCATTACATCCATGACAAGGCCAGCTGTGCAGTTACATAGGGGGGATTATTAAAGCAAGTACTACAGCTTTGTAGCAAACCATACTGATGTAAGACGAAACAGTCAGTTTGAGTTAACCAGGAACAGACGGACAGGTCAACTATTGCTATTTAACCAGTTAATGAATACATGCAGGCCTATCAGTTATTTGCGACTTGAAAGTTGTCTCAGTATATTATGAATGTTATTAAAGTCGTATATCATTTTTGCAGGAGTGCATAAATACATTAATTTTACAAAACTTGCAGCAATATAGAAAACCTGTTATAAAAGTTCAGGTTAGCAGTTCTATATACTAGTAAGATATCTGTATTTTACAATCTACATACAAAAAGCCTTTGATATGGTCGTGTAAAAACAAGATGGATTAAATTTTGGTAAACGTTTAATCAGGTCAGTCACCTCTCTACATAACATTGTGTATATAAACTTTAAAACTATCTTATTAAAGTCTAAATTTGATAAATATTTCGTGTATACATGAGTATATGGCTTCGTGAATAAGGTTTCGGTTTTCACTGCCTTTTTCTCAGATTAAAATGTTCAAAATAATAAAAATACGATGTTATGATATTGCAATATTTGTAAACAAGTGACAAACCTGATTAAGCAGACTATTAATACGAGATTTGTCCAAACAAATATGGTTACCATAGACTTTGGGTCAATGCTGATACCTATATAAAAGTGTATGTAGAACAATGTTTTGCTTTGATTATGCTGGCCTATTTTTGGACCGAAATTTTAGGCAGCTATGCTATAGAGAATTGTTTTTAAAAGACTAAGTCACTTATCTGTGTTATTCAATTATGTTTATGACATCTCCCATGAAAACTATTGACTCAAAGGTGTAATGCCCACTCCATGATCGGGATTAAAAACATCATCTGTAATGTAAGAATATAATGTTAGAAATCAATGTACAGAACACAAACAATACATGTACATAAGACTTTCCACAATGTGCAATGCATAATACAGACAATACAAGAGTCACGTAGTGGTATTATTTTATTTTTATTTTATTGCACCAAAAATCAACTTTTGCACACCCCTAGCAACATTCTGATCATCTTGGTATTTATGCATTGCAATTGACTAATGACATTAAATAAGTGTTTCAAGTTTTTTAAAAAACTTTAACCAAAATGTCTAAATAACACAGGCCATACAGGCTTTATAAAAAATTATAAAGATTCCTTTCTTCCCTACATGGTCAGCTTGATTGTTCAAAAGCATAAATAAAATGGCGCAATTTTGATAAACAGGATATGACGTCATGACGTCATTATTGAAGTCAAACATTGTCATACAATATTGCGCCAAATTTGACTCAACAGATAAAAGTGCATTACAGTAAAATTCAACAAGGAACAATAGAAGCCAGCAATTGGGTTACAGAAAATATATATATGGCGAAATATTAAAGAAAGAGTGAAATACTGAACAGTGTTATTTGTGAAATATTTGTCCCCAAATTGCACTTTCTTCTGAGACAAAATGTCTAAGTTAAAAAGGGCCAAAACTCCTTACAAAATCATTCTAGATTTATTTGTGAAGTTAACTAATGACAATAAATAATAAATGTGTCAAGTTTCGATGCAATAGCAAAATATTTCGAACTTAAAAAAAAACTTTAACCAAAACGCCTATGTTGTAATGGGACATAACTCCTTACAAAACCACCCTAGAGTTGTGACCTTGTCTAGTATGATTGACTTATAATGATAAATAAGTGTACAGTGCTGTCAGGTAATTCTGCGCAACTAACAGGCATTTGTCTTGCATATTTAAGACTATTATATTCGTAGAATGAAATGTGGTGCTGTTTGAATAAAAACAACATTCATTGGCAAATGCAAACAATGCAAATGGTCGTACATATATGTTAAACTAGGTCAAATGTCATAAAACAAGATGGCTGCTGGTTTACAAGACCTAATTTCTTGCGGCCAATTATGGGCATGTTGTGATTTGTATTTCTCTGTTTCAGGTGATTGACAACTCTTCATTTTTTCTGTACACGATCAGGTATCAAACACCTGATTTTTATGAACAAACTCATGGTAGTAATTGTGCAAACCCATAACAGTTTTGGCTAGTTTTTAAGATATTTCTAGATTTTGGGGAAGAAGTTTGACATTTAATTACATGAAACTTTGCATGCATGAAATTTTGTATATACGTAATCACACGATAACGTTTGTTATAGAATATGCATGTTATATGTATTTTTAAATGATATTTTAAAATATGTGTTTTTTCATTTTTAAGTTATACGAAAAAAATAGTTGAACAACATACTGTTTTCGTATATGCAACCACTGTTATAGAAGTTTTATCCCAAATTTCATAGCAGTTGCTCGGCTAAATTTTTTTAATTGACACTAGTGATTTCGGAAATGTCAAAAACCAGGAGAGTTTACAAAATACATCAACGTTTTGAATACATTGTATAGAGTTTTCGCGATATTTTGTTTTTTGAAAAATGTGTACACTAATAACCGATTTAAAAACGCAACAGTGGGATTTTGATAAATTAAGCCAGTAAAGGTGCTTCAATTCTATTGAAATTTTGCATGTGATGAAATCAATACATGTGCAAATTTCATTGTAATCAAGGTTTAGATGGTCACAAAACCAAACCACGAACAGTATTGTAGGGTTAACGCATGCTTTTTCGTGCTATAACGTCTGCAGAGTCCCGAGGAACAGTTGATGCCCAAGCCCGTTAGGGCGAGGGCACCAACGCTCCCAAGGGACTTTGCAGATGTTACAGCACGAAAAAGCATGCGTAAACGCTATTATAGCATACAAAACATCAATTTATGCGTTAATATTTGGAAATAATTACATTTTGGCGGGAGATTTTGTGGCGACGTCGCGTAAACAAACTTAACGTCGCGAAAATAAACGTTACGTCATAACAGTTTTTGTTATGAGCGTCGACTTCCGGGATCGGCAAATATCAAGAAAACATGGATAATGCGGGTTTGTTTAAAATTATTAATTAGATCTTATAGAAATTAATTAGCAGTTACAAATAAAATGGGAATTGCAGTTCATAAGACGCTGTAAAATCATTTATTTTCGTCGGTGAGGCCCTGAAATGAGCATACGTAAAACTGGACGTTAACAGCGCGTTCTCACGTGAATCTTTATCTTTATGCATGGTTTTCGTCCCGTTAACGTATGGGAAAAATCACCATTTTTATGCTATAATGATCGACGATGTCCAATTCACAAAATTAATAATGTATTTATAAGCTGCAACTAGCTATTCAAATCAGGCGTCTGTGCCACATTGGCGGGAAAATAAGGGGTTGTAGAATTGTTACACACATCTATTAGGAAAACACTTATCAATACAAAAGATCAGAAGTTGCTGCTTGATGATGCACTTCTTGACGACCATTTGTGTCTGCGTTCAAATTTAGTTTCACAAGTAAAAGTGCAATGACCTCCACAGGCTCAACATAAGCTGTCAGCAAGTTTTTGCCCATTAAGCATACACTGCATTGTGTCCGATGGTAAAGAATATACATTTCTTATGTCTATGGCATCTCAAACCCGTAACAGGAAGTCAATAATGGAATATTTCAGGATAGATAAGAAGACAGAAAAAATGAAGCAATTTTCAACACGGGTCAAAATGAACATAAATCAAAATGTTAGGGAATGTATATTTTAGCAAAATTACTTAATCATACGCATCATTGCCTTCAAATTGTAGGTATAACAGAAAATATTTTTGACCGGAAGTGGCGTCTTTAAAAAAAACATTCATTTGGTGTCATTATGTTTACGCGCTTGTATTGTCGGCATAGTCCTGACGCAGACAATCATAGGTTTAAATTGCCTCTTGAAAACACTCGACAAGTCTAAATCTCGTCGACAGAAGATAGTTAAACTACTTTGCCATGATAAAACGTGACATTATCTGCTTAAAGCAAGTCGATGGCGCCAGGATGTTCTGTATCATAAAGGCGTGGTACCGTATACGACACACTTTACTTTAATTTATGTTTTTTTGTTGTGGTATCGTTGCAACAAATTGTCGATCAAATCGTCACGCCCAGTGGTTTTGCTCGCGCGTCACATGTAAATAATTACAAGAGCACTGCCTTGCGGGTGAAGACGCTCATCTGATCATTGTCACTGTAAAAAAGGCCCATTACCCTTGCATAAAGTAGGGCTGTGTTATAAGTCTTTCTTAAAAAATGAGGTATTGATGGTGAAAAAAGGGGCTATAACTCTTGCAAAATGCTGGTCAGAGTTATGGGTCATGCTTGACATAATCAGGTATTGATGGTGAATTATAAAGTTTTGAACGTTTCAAAGCAATAGCCCTCATAGTGTATGAGAAAAGTGGACCTAAACACAAAACATAACCAAGGAATTTACTAAGTCCAAAAAGGGGCACTTACTCTTGCAAAATGCAGATCAAAGTTATGGTTCTTGTTTGACATGGTCAGGTATTGATGGTGAACAAGTGTTGAAAGTTTCAAAGCAATAGCCCACATAGTGTATGGGAAAAGTGGACCTAAACACAAAACTTAACCATGGAATTTTCTAAGTCCAATAAGGGGCAATTACTCATACAAAATGCAGTTTAGAGTTATGAGTCTTGCTTGACATGGTCAGGTATTGATGGTGAACAAGTGTTGAAAGTTTCAAGCAATAACTCTGATTGTTTAGGAGAAAAGTGAACCTAAAGGCAAAACTTAACCAAGGCATTTTATTTTCTAAGTCCAAAAAGGGGCAATAATTCTTACAAAATGCAGATCAGAGTTATGGGTCTTGCTTTATAGGCTCAGGTATTGATGGTTAACAAGACTTTAGTGTTTCAAAGCAATGGCTTTGATAGTTTATGAAAAAAGTTTACCTAAACACAAAACTTAACCATGCAACGCCAACGAGGATCAAGTGATGACAATAACTCATATTTTTTTCAAAAATCAGATGAGCTAAAAATGACGCAAATATGACGTAATGGGCTAAATTGAATTTATTGGTTTATACTTGAACAAAATTTGAATCAAAATTTAAACCAAAAAATACCAACCCCCTAAATTCTTGCGTTTCTAAATCGGTTAAGTGTATATTTAAAGATGAGCCCAGTTTTCTCGTTGCATTTAGCTAGTCTATATTCTTCCGAAATAAATCATGCAAAAGAACCTTCCACTAAAGTGGTCGGGATGCTTGCTAAACAAATATTAAAACTCGGATAAAATTTTCTGTGGGTGCATTATAAAATGTTTCACATACGTTGTAGCTGGTATTCGCGAGTGTTGGTGTTTCAAACATTTGAAATAAATGACAAATAATATTTCAGCTATAGATTTTTTGTGCAAGTTTATTATAGTATAATATAGTAATAACTATACAGTAAATTCGAGATTTTCAGACATGAGAACATGCTGACACATCAATTTTACAGGCCCGGATCCAGAAATTTTCGAGTGGGGGGGGGGGCACAGCTAGCTATTGGGATGATATGGTGGGTAGGGTGCGGGAGGGGTGCCCCACCCCGGCGAAGATTTTTTTCACTTTTTGACTTAAAATCATGCAATATCCTGCACTTTAAGCTTTTAAAATCAGAAGTAAAGGTACTAAAATTGTACTGCTACATCAACAGAAAATACGACGAGTTTAACAATTATTTAAAAATAATTTCTTTCAATTCTCTAAAATTTACAAACCAGGCGATAAATGATTAAAATTTATGCTACATAATCAGACATAGGAATTTTTTTATGCAATTATTTTAACAAATGTTTACCCCATTGAAGATTTTTTTCAAATAAGAACTTATTTTTTGAGTTAGACGTTAAATTATTTAAGTGTAGGTCTACTGCTACAAATCAAAACACATAACCCATGAAATAGGCCTTAACAAGTTAGATCTATAACTGAAATTTTCCACAGGTTCAGATTGATTTTTTGTAACATTTTAATAAAAATCATGAAATTTCCGCTGTTACTTTTAAAAAATAAAAATAATATCCAACGCTAGACACATGCACTTTAAAAATGTGTTTATTGTTTATTGTTTCACTTTTTTTATTTTTCACACCCATGATTTTTAACGATGATTATGTTAAAGCACACGACTTCTGGTGCCGGTCGGTGAAATATCCCGCAAAGTCATTTTATGCCGATGACCAATATTTTGTGTTACAAATTACACGCAGATTTTTGTTAATCCGCAGGGTCTTGTCCGCCATTCTATGATTTAAAAGTATTATATATCAAAACAAAATATAGCAATTTAGACAATTTCATAACGAATAATATGGTATGTGATATGTAATGTATCGAATGAAATTGAAACATTTACCAACTACTGCTTTTATGTTCTAAAAACTCACGTGAAATTATTATTATATTAAAACTGCATTGTTACATAATCAGTAATAAATCTTATCAACAAGAAAATTTCGAAATTTAATTTAAGCTCTATCGTGTCACTATTATTAAATCGATCAGTTCACACATTATATGTATAGGTTATCAATCATATATTAGAATAATAAACGAATTAAGTACAAGTGAGCGAAGCGAACGCCGTACTTAATTCGTTTATTATTCTAATATGTGATCTATAACCGGCTTATAGTTTACCCGCCCACTTTTTGATGTCATTTCCAATGCTTTTGTTTGCAAACAATAGCATGCCGATTAATGGTGTAATGATGGTAAAATAAGGCAAGATTGTATGTACGAGGGATGATCAACAAATACGCAGGAATATGCTTTGAAATCTTAACGTGACCAACACTTAAAATAATTGATCATATAAAAGATTGAGGTATTACAAATACACAATGTACATAGCTATAAAACATTAAACTCGAGGTAAAATTTGGTCGAAACAACATAGAAACTGTAACTTTAAAAAATAGCTGTACAACCAGATACACTTCATAGACCTGTAAACCGAAACTCATTTTTTCCTTTACAACTTACATGTAAATTATAAGAATTAGCTATTGGAGATCATTAGTATTGATGACGTAATTTGTTATTGACGTTGTATAGCCTATTTGCATGTCGGCATTGATTTCACACGGCTACATATGATAGCATAAATATACCAAACATACACCTGTTTTTATGCTATTACATACCCCTGTTGTTGTTGCTTAGTGCAATATTGCCATTAGTATGTTATGACGTTTCAATCGCAACCACACTTCGTCGATTTCTGTATCGCACTCATTTTCTGACCACTTTGAAGCAAGTAGTTCTAAAACGGAATTGTGGCATTAAAATTTGTTTTTGAAATCATGAATGTAGTATTCATAACCCACCCTTTAAAAAATGACAAACGCACGAATGATACGTCATCGTTTGCTACGTCCAAAGTTGGAAAATATAAAAAAATTTGGACCGCATAATGTCAAAGGATACGGGAGAATGTATGATCTTTGATAATGTCGAGTGATGTTGCCATAGGAAAACGCATTCGTTCCGACTTTGGTTAACATTGATGATCAGCGGTGAATCAACTTGAAATACATTTATCTTCATGTATAGAAAATTTCATTCACTTACAATGACAATAAAATAAATTAGGGCTTTTTTCCTAGTATTTGTTGATCACCCCTCGTATATAAGTTGGTAATTGCTGATATAAGAATAACTGTACAATTTAGAGGGAAGGCGGGTCTAGTTTTCCATATATGGACACAGCAAAATTGTCCTAATAAATGGATTTACTTCATGAACCACTTACTAGATATTGCGTCCATTGCACAAATAAATGGATTAGAGGTCCAAAAATTTGAAAATCCCTGGCTTTTGATTGGGCAAAGAAGTAGGGTAAACTATAAAGTAACATAGATAAGTGTATTAAACTCCAGGGATTCCCTAAATCATGATCATTCAGACGATTCAAAATCATTTGTTAAGCGTCTGAACGATACAGATCAGGAGTAATTAGGGCCTGGATTAACAACAGGGGGCACATTTTATTGCACTCGCTTCCGTTATGTGTAATATACAGAGGCTGTTATCACAAATATCGGTTCATAGCCAGATCAATTTGTAATATTTTAAGGATTTTAACATTTTTGGGATGTACAAAATGGTCACTCCGAGGCCAACTGGGGGGGGGGGGGGGGGGGGGGGCACGGGCCCCCTGTGCCCCCAGTGGATCTGTGCCTGATTTTAAGTATTCATACTATTTCGTCATGGTAGTCAGATGCTTTCAATACGTCTTATTTACACCAATTTCTAAACTTCCACTCAAGTGAAGAGTTTGCAATCACCTTAAAAGATTTGACTGACGACATGTTTAAATTTTAACACAGTAAAGAAAGAATAAATCATCAAGATCAAATTGACAAAAAAGAAAGTTTGTCATCCATTAGAACAGTGTATTTATTCAAGTTATGTGTCATGTGATATGTCTTATTACTGAAAATCGCTTTTGGTATCATTTTTGTCAAATTTTCGAAGAAATACTAATCCGATGCCATTTTTGTGATGGTAAGACTTTTCATAAGTAACAAACATGCACAAAAACACTCGAAGACCAAAGGAAAACTATCCCTGGAATCTGCAAATTAAGGTGCGCAGAATTAGCCGATGTGCAGAATTAGCCGATGCGCAAAATTAGCCGATGTGCAGAATTAGCCGAAACGAATGTACTACTATAGTGCAGTCAGTATAAGAATAGAGTGACGCAGCGGTCGAGTCCACTAGCTATTACGACATAAATCCAATTATAAAGGCTTCTACCGACGGCTATAAATTCAATGCTTTACCAACATACTGTGGTGCCACAGGTTTGACTTACCACATGTTATTCTACAACTGTTTATCATTTATTTTTACACTATAAGTGACAGTTCACTAATTGACTTAGTGTCCGGAAAATTTGGGTACGAAACGATTTGAGTGCACTTACGTTCATGCTAATTTCTCAGCATCGAACGGTGATGACATCATATATTCACGTTTATTATGTATTTAAAATTTGGTTTTCCTTGTAGAACAAGTACTTTCATCGGGTAATCCGCTATTTTACTGACCTACAGCTGTTTTCGTCGTGCTTAGCGCGATCCAGCCTCTGTATCCGGAAGTTCTCGCTAGACCGGTGCGCATGTTATTTGTTCTCCATAGCAACGGTAGAACACCAATTTTGTCAAACTTGTAGACCACTGTCGTTGTTTGGGTCATTTTCATTTATGGGTCCCTATATTAAATTTTGTTCTATTGATTCAGACCGATTGTCAAATGTTTTAATGTGTTTTTATTGTAAATTCTTAGTTCTTGGTATGGGATTCTGGTTGCTAGTACGCAAGCACTCTCGTCCAATCAGACCAATTTCTGGCTGGTATATAAAGCTCTCCCGTCATTCGGGGTCTCCACACTTTAGAAAAAAATTAAGACCAACCTCCATTCTCTCACGAAGGTTTATCGTGATTCTCTACAGTAGATCTAGATATTTTTTCATAGCATTTCAAGTCTGAATTGATAAATAACTTGATTTATTATCGAGTCTTTGAAGTTTTAACAGAAATCTAGGTAAAATAAGTAGGCCTACTTTGATAATTTTTATGATTGAGTCCGTTTGTTGGCCCCATCTGAGCAGACAGATCTACTCAAGATTATGCTGAGACCTGCAATTGTCTACACATACAGCTAGAGATCTACTTTAATACATGTAGATGCTGAGACCTGCATATATCTACACATACAACTAGAGGCCTACGTAATACTTAGAAAAAATGTACCTAAACTTTGACATTCGCACTAAGTTGAAAAAGGGGCATAATTTCATCAAAACGCTTGATAAAATGCCTATCCCTATGTAGGGGTGGGGATCATGATGGTGAACAAGTATACACAGTGTGAAAGCAATATCACTAAGGACTTTGAAAATATGAGAGGTTAAAAAACATGTAGGCCCAAAGATTATATTTCTCGGCCTGTATTCTTTGGTAGGCCCTACTTAAACTTTAACATAAGCATTCCCCGATGCCGATGCCGACGCCGACGCTCGGGTGACTGCCATAGCTCCCCTTATTCAACGAATAGTGGAGCTATTAAAATAAAGAGGAAAATCTTACCCGAGTCCATGGTAGGCCTATCTTTGTTTAGATTTGACCACGTGGTGATTTTTAAATGTCGTCTGCATGTGTATATTGATCAATGGGTACTGAAGGATGACCGTCCAAAGTTACAATACGAGCTATAGTAGTGAATAGGTTGTTTTGACTGCCACTAATCCTATGAATAGAAAATTTCTAAACACATTCTAACCCAATATCCTTATATGGAAAAACTCGTGCAAGCCGTGACCAAGTCGAGTTACAAGTAAAATTAAACTTGGGGCTCACTGCAGGCGACTCGACAACAAATAAATAGTCGATATTAAATATCGTCGCTCTGACGTATATTTTTTATAATATATACTACCGGCTAAGCACCCGGTGCTATTATTTTGGGCTGATTTTATTCAAGATCATTGTGGATAAAATGCATACATAATTATTGTACACAGTTAAACACTGTCCCAAAAGCTAGCCCAGTCCTATTTCTGAAGGCTTGATGAGCCCCTAAGGAAACCCCTTCCTCCGGGGAATAACTCTCTCCCATTTAGAGGACATTTATTTCTATCAATTTTACATGTGACACTTCATGAACTAAGTAGGTGATTATCCCCGCCGAAGAGATATAGTAATAATATAGTAATAGTAAGCGTCCGTCCGTCCGTCCGTCCTATATCTTGTCAGGAGCATAACTCTTAAACTATTTGAGGTATTGACTTGAAATTTGGTATGTGAATAGATGGCAACTAGCAGAAGTAAAGTGACCAAGAACGATTACTCTAAATGGCCCAGTTTTGAAATTATCTCCCCTTGTTTAATTTAAAAAATGTCCAGAGCATAACTCTAAAACTATTTGAGGTAGAGCTATTGACTTGAAACTTGGTAGGTGAATAGACAGCAACTAGGAGAAGTGTAGTGATCAAGAACCATAACTCTATATGGCTCTGTTTTGAAAATATCTCCCTTTGTTTAATTTTGAAATAATTTTGACATATTTCTGAGGATCGTGGGTTCAAACCACACTGGGAGCATGTCTTTTTTTATTTCTTTTTTTGAGTGTTTATGTATTTAAATCGTGCATTTATACAGTTATATGGTGGACAATATTTATTCAAAAATAGTTTGTTTACATTATAGGAATTTATACATCGTTAAAGCATGAAATATGGTGGGTGGGGTCATACAAAATGTTATATCTTGATAATTTCAAGGTGAACCTGTATTTTATTTGGTCTAAATATTAGCATAACAGTATAAGGAAAATGTTTGGGTATATGTTACATGCATATATCATTTGAATGTCTAATATCGTCTGCATGCGGTGTATCAAAGTATTGGTACCTTGCAAATGTCATGCATGAAAACATATTTGTTTGAAAGGGACTACTTTTTCAAGCGTTTAAATAATACAAAGGAAATAGCAAGTTTGTTTGTATCTTCAAAGTGCTGAAATAAGTCCGGTATATTGCTGATGACTTCAATTTGAGCCCAAAAAATAACTGAAGGCTGAAAAAAGATAATAGAAGATCGGACAGGGAAGGCAGCACTCAACTTAACCAGCCGGGCACAGAAAAACACAAAAACATCACATACCACAAACAGTGACAATTATACATGACAAATGCCCAACACATCATAAAATGAAGCTAAACTATTTGATTGTGTGATGAACAAATGAGATGATATACCGTTAGATCCTACAACGCATTGATCTAGATCCAGACCTGACACATTGACAAAATTAGGCCACCCCAATTGCAAATTATGTTTAGCGTCCGCGGGCTGGTAGGTTTTTAGCTCATATCTTTTCAGCTACCACGATTTTGGGGGGGGGGGGTATGAGAAATTCATATGGTCCCTATACCCCGTCCCTGAGACACTATTGACTTGCAGCACTGATAAAAACTCGATACATCCGGATGCTGCACACCTACCTCAAACCAAAAGTAGAAACAATTGTCAACATTTCGACTAAAGGTCACCGGAAATGACGATGTGACGGTGACCCTTGCGCGAAAACCTTTTTTTTTTAGCTTAACAGGCCTACTTTTTGGCCTCTTTAGGGCATTGGTTCTGACCCATTTGTCTAGCCTTATATTCCTGCTATAGAAAAATAAAAACTTTTTGGCGCTAAATGTTCCACAGGGAATCGTACAGCAATGGCGGGTAGGACTTTGTAAAATCTACGTTCAAAGCCCTCTTTAAAGGGGTCTAGCGGGCCCAAAAACCTGTGCACGACCCTGGGCCCGTAATATCCTGTAGTCTGGGATGCCTGTGTACCCATGACAGCAAAATTCCCGAATTTGGGCATTTAGGTCGAAAACTACGGACGGCCGAAATGGCCAAATGTCCAATAATTGCGTAAACCCATGTTCACGGTCGTACAACTAGGTTTTACGGTCGATAAACTAGGTTTTACGAACGTAAAACCAGGTTTTACGAATGTTAACCTGTATTTTCGAGCGAAAACATAGGATAACAGTCGTAAACCATAGTTCACGCTCGTGAACATGGGTTTACGTTCGATAAACTAGGTTTCTCGAATGAACTATGAATTTCGACCGTTATCCTATGTTTACGGCCGTTATCCTAGGTTTACACTCGTAAACCCCGGTTCACGAGCGTAAACCATAGTTTACGAACATTAACCTGTGAACATGGGTTTACGAACGTGAACATGGGTTTACGAGCGTAAACATGGGTTCACACTCGTGAACATAGGATAACGACTGAAATTGATAGTTATGTCCGAGAAACTTAGTTTATCGAACGTAAACATAGGTTCACGTTCGTGAACTATGGTTTACGCTCGTAAACCTAAGTTCACGCCCGTAAACATAGGTTGTTGTTCGTAAAATATGGTTATTGCAAGTAAATTGTCCAATAATTACGTAAACCCATGTTCACGTTCGAAAAACTAGGTTTTTCGATAGAAAACATAGGATAACTAGCGTAAACCATAGTTTACGAACGTGAACCAATGTCTACGGTCGAAAAACTAGGTTTCTCGATTAAAATGTATATTTCGGCCGTTATCCCATGTTCACGAGCGTGAACTATAGTTTACGAACGTGAACCATAGTTTACGAGCGTAAACCTATGTTTACGAGCGTGAACCTGTGTTTACGAACGTGAACCTATGTTTACGAACGTTAACCCATGTTTTCGAGCGTGAACTATAGTTCACGGGCCTGGCATGTATTTCGTGTGTCCAGTTATTACGTGAACCATGGTTTACGGTCGAAAAACTAGGATTAACGATCGATAAACTAGGTTTTTCGAACGTAAATGCAAATTAAGCTGTTTTTTCAATCGAAATCATAGGATATCGCCGTAAACTATAGTTCACGCTCGTAAACATAGGTTCACGCTCGTAAACATAGATTCACGTTCGTAAACCTATATTTACGGTCGAAAACATGAGTTGCAGTTCGTAAACATAGGTTCACGCTCGTAAACATAAGATAACGACCGTAAACCATAGTTTACGGACGTGAACCCATGTTTACGAGCGTAAAACCTAGTTTTTCGAACGTGAACATGGGTTTACGTAATTATTGGACAATTTACTTGCAATAACCATATTTTACGAGCAACAACCTATGTTTACGGGCGTGAACTTGGGTTAACGAGCGTAAACCATAGTTCACGAACGTGAACCTATGTTTACGTTCGATAAACTAAGTTTCTCGGACATAACTATCAATTTCAGTCGTTATCCTATGTTCACGAGTGTGAACCCATGTTTACGCTCGTAAACCCATGTTCACGTTCGTAAACCCATGTTCACGGCCGTAAACCCATGTTTACGGTCGAAAACACAGGTTAATGTTCGTAAACTGTAAACATAGGATAACGGCCGTAAACATAGGATAACGGTCGAAATTCATAGTTCAATCGAGAAACCTAGTTTATCGAACGTAAACCCATGTTCACGAGCGTGAACTATGGTTTACGACTGTTATCCTATGTTTTCGCTCGAAAATACAGGTTAACATTCGTAAAACCTGGTTTTACGTTCGTAAAACCTAGTTTATCGACCGTAAAACCTAGTTTTAAAACCTAGTTTTACGACCGTGAACATGGGTTTACGCAATTATTGGACATTTGGCTTGCCATATGTACACATGTATAATCCAGTCCCCCTTTGACTAAAGCCGATCTAAGGGAGACAACTCAAATAAATGTCTTACTCGTGAACACATAAACAAGTTGACCAAAGAAACAATGTAACTTCAACCCAACGTGTTTGCAGTTTAGAATTTGTTATTCGAATTGTCTCTCTTTGACATAAGACCAATCTCGGAAGAACTAAAAAACCTTGCAGTTTTATTTTGCATGTTTCGTGGAACCATCCCTCGTTTGACACAGCCTGAGACGAATAGCGGACTTAAATGTGAGATATAATTCCATCAGAGGACAAATAAATCAAATATAATATTTTTCGTCCCAGGCACATATAACTTGTATGAGTATGTCTGTTACAACAAAACGTACAATAAAAATAAATAAGTAAAAGATCACGATATAGCATGATAACTGATTACCAAAGGGAAGCAACTCAAATGACTTTACTGTTTAGACCAGGCGCAGTTATTGCCATTGTGATGCACTCATTTGTGTCATTTTAAAGTATATGTATAGGTCGTTTGTCACTTAATGACATTGTCTATACTACAGTGTGTCTGTTAATTCATTATTACATGAACGTTAACGAATTGCACTCCAAAAATGTTCTTGAGTTAATAGTACAACTGATTTGCACGGATTTCTCGAGCCCAGTCCATAGGCACATCCTTTCAAATTGTTTGAGTGTACCCTCCATTAGCTACAAATTTTAGTTAACTCTATTTAGAAAAAAGAATTTGAAAGTGCGCATTACCTTCTGAACGATCGCAAAGTGTCCGTTACAAAACCTTCGTATGATGTTATTTGCAAAGTTTCTTAAGAGGCATATTTTATATTCACACACTGCTTAGAATATTTACAAGCTTCCATTTAATCCATTATTTGGCAGAATATTTGCCAAGGTAGCTGTGCTAGATGCATAAGTTGCGTACAGAAGTGTACGCTACCTTAACATTTTCAAAGTTGGGCAAGGATTACGTTAAAACGGAGTAGAATTGCATCAAATTCAATTAAATCAATGAAAAAGCTATCAATCGCGGGGTTTATACACTACGGGCCATATTCACATCCTCTCCTCCACTCTCACTCACTGAGTTAATCCAAATTTAATTATCGTTTCGTCCGTGCGTTTGAGTGTGAACTCGACCTAACTAGAAATTTGTATTCACAACGGTAAGTGTAGCTGGAGTTGACTCGACTGAGTGAGGAATTTTCGAGGGAGCGAAACGTCGACTTGACCTCGACTCCAACCACACTCAATGGAATGTAAGTGAATACCAAAGTCACTAACTAAAAGAGACAATCCACTATAGGAAGAAGAATTTGAGGAGATGGTTATACCTCTTAGAAATGTCCCAGATCATGAGCAATTCCTTAGAAAGCATGGATAATGTGAAATTATTGTAAAACTTCCATAGCTACACTCAAATGTGGTTACGTGCATACCGATTTAGCGCATGAATGTTGAAGTAATAAAACTATTGTATTTTCAAATTAAATTAGACAACAAATTCTTACGATCGTGTGGGTTTGATAAATATATTACCATAACTATTTTATTTATAATTTGTTATCTAAAAGTATATTATTTGGACAAACAAAATTACTGTAATAAGTGTATAAAGTAGCTGGAATTAAAATTTAGTCATCTTACCGCGATGTCAATTCAATGCATGCTATTTATATATGGAGCATAACAATGAAATTATATTGTTTTTATTCCTTGCCATATCATTATTTTTAATTCCGTCCAGTGTTGATATGAAGATAACTGAACTATTTAAATGAAGAAAAAAACGTGCTGACTTGCAACACATACCGATGATGTGCATTATTTTTTCTTATTTGCAACCATTCATGAGTCCAAGAGACGGCTCGATAGCCTACTGTTAGAGCGTCCGCTTCGAATGTGGGAAGCACCGGGTTCGATCCGGGGTCACTTCATGCTAAAAACGAAATGGTATTAGTATTTTCCTTGTAAGATGTCTAGCATAATAAGCGAAAGCTGGCTTCTCTTATGTTTATCGATTCCATTGTGACGATGGATAAACTCGAACATGAGGTGTCGAGGATGGTTAATATTAGTTCAAGGTTGGACCAACTTGTTTCATAATCAACATAAAACCAAGAGCCATAATATGTAAATTATATTTTATACATGTTGCTTATTAAATGACATTCTAGGAATTATGGCTTTCTAGTTGTCGGCCTTCCCCGGAACGGTCTGAACGATGTACGTGTAGTAATAAGTTTACAAAATCATCTGACAAGCTGCTTATAAAAGTAAACTAAGTTCATCTCATCTGACTTCTAAATTATTGACATGCCATTATCTGCTTGACGGTCGGTGGAATTAATATTGACGTGATATACTATTTAATATTGAGTCCATGCCGTAAACATTCGGCATTTCGTATGGTGTTTTCTTCGATATGATCATCCTTTATTCATTTAAAACTCGTACGCATTGTCTTGCATAAATGTTTTGTAAATATATACTAACGTTAATTACATGTTATGTTATGTTATGTTTTATGTTAACTGATCCACTATCATCATTACAATAATCATACTCTCTATTTGTGATTATTCAAATGAAGGTTTCATTTGAGCGAGCTCAAGGAAATAATAAAGAATGTAGCAAAAAAAATCATCAAAATTATAATTTGACTGTGTTAGTATACATTACGAAAATGCATCGAAACCCAACCAACCAATTCAATAATAAAGCACAGATTGTTTGTACAGTGTAATACCCTAACGTATATTATAACGGTCACACACTCAGGAAAGTCGAGGGTGAGTTACCCATGTGAATACCAAATCTCCACTCGACCTTCACTAACTCTACCGTCACTCCAGCTACACTTGAGGCTACCTTAGGTTAGTGTGAGTCGAGTTGGAGTGGAGGACCGACATGTGAATATGGGCCTACGCCGAACTTCTAATTGGCCACTCTATAAAATTTGATACTATGTGATATATTCAATCAATACAAATGAAGTAGCGTTATGTTTTCATTCCAGACATTGTTCTATCGATTTACAGAAATAAAACACGCGTTCAGGTACAAAATCATCCATGCGGAACGGTTAGTGCGAAATAGCTGTTGTGCACGTGGTGCTCGTGCACGGCATGAAATATGTCCATATTTTGTTGGAATATATCCTCTGTGGATTGTCTTTTATGAAAAACATAAAACCTCGCGAGAATGAGCAATGGCAACGCGCTGAAGCCGTCAGTTGTTTTCATGCACTTCAACAAATATCTGTTTGGCCACGTGTTTTTTAAATATAATTTAGAAAAAGTGTTTGCAGAAGAATACAAATAATCGAAAACCCGATAATGTCTACTTACATTGATAGGAAAACATGTTTTTCACCGTATTTTCCGCTAAATTAAACGTGTATAAAGAGTTTGCATTTTTTTAAGAACACGTGTGGCGCACTTCGCTGTTTTGGGTGGTGGTACTCATCATTCAGAGGGCTTGGACGAGTTCAACATTATTCAATCTCTCAAACTTTAATGTTTTTCATGAAGGCAATTCACTGAGGATACTTTCCAACCAAATACAAACATAGTTCATGCCGTGCACGAGCAACACGTGCACAAATGCAATTTCGCACTAACCGTTCCGCATGGATGATTTTGCACATAAACACGTGTTTTATTTCTGTAAATCGATAAATTAACGTGTGGAATAAAAATATAACGCAACTTCATATGTATTGATTGAATATATCACATGGTATCATATTTTATAGGGTGGCCAATTAGAACTTGATTCAGCGTAGTGTACACGCTATCTGACTGAAAACAAAGGCGTATCAAAGAAGTTAGAGTGAAAAAACCTACCTGAGTCGACGCTGTTTTGGGTCAAAAATCGTGCACTGCACCACTTTTGGTCACGTGGTTTCCCCACCGTGATCCTAAACAGTACTCATTTACTCTTCAACAAGGAACCAGCAACCTGGCTTCATGATAGGTGGAGAAAAATCAACATTGTTGTCAACATTTCAGGTAATCGACTAGATAATATCAAATGTATACGAAATGGAAGAAGATAGATAAGTACAGTTACTGTATATGTTACATGAGATTATAGAAATTGTCAATCGCTTTAAGATGCTATATTACTCGTCCCAGGACACAGAATTAAGCCGCCAGGAGAGAGCGAGTCCAGGTTATTTTCGACCATCCCACATGTAATTATGATATGCATCTTTCTGGTCGTTTCGTTTAGGTCAAACGGCAGAGCTTTCATGATCAGGAGAATCACTAGGTCTCTTCTGTTTAAGAAGAAGCTCTATCGTCTTCCTCTCGATATTTGGAAGAGGTTGGAAGACTGACATATATTGCAAAACAAAAAAGAGAGACGAAGTGAACCGGTCAGTATACGTCGGAGACAGGGACATTATTCTGGCTTCCATACAAGATGCCTACGCAAAATTTGTAAGATCTACGGACCAACAAAAATCTCAAACGATAATCTATACAGATAGATTGGACAAAAGAACTTCAGAAATGTAATCAAACAACGAAGATTTAGATGGCTAGGTCATGTCATCAGGAAAGACCAAAACAACATCACAATAACATCATTAAAATGGACCCCATCAGGTGGAAGAAGAAACCGAGGAAGACCGAAAGAGACTTGGAGAAGGACCATCATTAACGAGATTAGGACTATGGGGAAGACATTTGGAGAAATTGAAAAGATTGCGAAAGACAGAAAGCAATGGAGAACTCTGGTAGAAGCCTTATGTGCCAGCCGGCACGAAGAGGATAGGTAGTAGGTAGGTATCATATGTGAGTAACTACCATGAGGAATTTTCTCTGTTACAACAAAGACTCTGTGTCGTCCGACATCTGTCAACTACGCACTGAAACGGTTTCTATCTACAGTATACGTCGTTCAACATAGGGATACCACCTGTTGTAAGAAACACTCATTATTTATGAATTATAAAATGAACAATCCACATATCTCGGAACTAAAATTAACGTAATTAACCTTTCATGTGTTCTTGACTTAGTAGCTTTAACCACTAGAGACGCTATTAATGTAACGAATGAAGGAATACTTAGTGTGATGACTAATTAAAGTTACCCTTCCGTCTCGTCCATAAAATGCTTATCGAACTAAGAGAAATACTAATGCCTTAGTGTGTATTGGTTTTCCATAAAACATCGTTCAATAATTCCCTACTCGATTAACAAATGATATATATTATTAGTTTTTAATTTAAAATTGTAATTAGTACTTTTGAAGTAACTTTTAATATCCGTGTAGCCAATCAGTTGTACGTTTCCCATCTGTTTGCAGCTTGCGCTATGATACTCATGTATTCATGAATTACGTAAGATATTTTGAAATATTAAACGTCAGGCAGGTTTCGCCTCACAAAAAAAACAAAACGTTTTGTATCTATAACTTGTGTTAAAACGGCCACTTTGAGTTTAAGGTATCAGTTAGTTGTATGTTTTAACTTGAAATATTTTGAATGGAAATAGAAACAAAACTTGATACACTTCAAAATTTATTGAGCCGCGGCAATTGTCGCTGGATTTGTTGGTTCCTTGGGGAGGGCTAAATCATGCTACTATGCAGTGGAATGCTTTATTCATGAGGATACTAGCTCAGAATTTTGCAGGATATATATACACGTACATGCCTATGAATTATACCCCAACTCTGTTCAGTGGTTTTCAGTTATAAATTCAGTTTCATCTTTTCAAAGCATGCATAACTGATTAATATTCCAAGCGTAATAAGTTTAATGTTTGACAAATGCACGGACCGTTTGAATTCACATCACTAATTCATGAACATAGTTAGTGACTTTGAAATAGCTTGACAAATATTCATAATTGAACAGTTATTAGCTTTAACTTTACGACTTTAGAATGGAGAATCGATAGACGGTCATTGATTGGGATTTTCTCGCATTCTGACAGTTGTATAGACTGGTTTCGCGGTTCATTTTGACTATTTATATTTCGGACGGGTTCCATTCTAACAGTTTTATACCATTCTGAATGCATTGCAATATTTAAGGTGCTGTGGTACCCCAAGTGCATTGAGTGGCTAGGCGACTGATACAAACGACACCGACGCCAGCCACAACATAATTAGCGTTCGACCCTCTCATGCAGCAGGGTAAAATGGAATAGTTAGGGTTACTCTTGCTCTGAGGCATTTAGCAGTGAAACAGACGGGAATCGAACAATTTCAAATAAACCGCCATACCCTTGTTCACCGCTCACAACTAAAAAACATGTCAACAGAAACATGTTTTTGCTGTTCATCTTGGGGTACTTGTAGACATGTTTGACTGTATAAACATAAATTCCGGCGGCAACTATAACAATGACATATCGTCAAGGTGAAATTACAATATACATTTGTTATAACTACAAACAATCATATGTTTAAAGTTTAGTTACAAACGTGCAATATTATTATCAATACGATTTTACCTGTACGTAAATGTTGTTGGCTTCATACCCATCCAAAATGTCAAAATCTCATCTGAATCGAAGTTTATGTCATATATGATGCGCATTGTAGTCAACTTTTGTGTAAGTAAGTTATTGACCTTGTATGAGGTATTCCTACGCGGTCTCGGTGTTCACGCATTTCACGGGCGCGGATTGTTCATATTCAGGAATACCTCATACTCGGTCAATAACCATTATAAACAATGATCTAAAAATACAAAGCTGTGTGTTTAGATATTTTTTAAAAACAAATGCAACAAACGTGTTCCGCTAATCCGGCAATTTAAAGAATATGTTAAGTGTCGGAAAAGCTTGATCACACTATAGCTATTTCCAAAGATAAAGTAGTCTGTTACAGAAAATGGCCAAACATCACATAATTACAAATTTCAAAGATGTTGGTACACCCAACCCCTATCCCCCCCCCCCCCTTCATCACTATCACACCCTCTTTCTTACTATCTACATTATTAATCCTCAAAAGATCATAACGGTATATACAAAAAAGTAATGCTATGAAACCAATTTATTTAGTTGTATGTGGATGTATCATTGTACGTATGTATAATTTTTTTATGTCTTAAGTTAAAAAAAACTTCTGCGCCATGGGAAGGGCCTGACATGTAGGGACATGTTTATACTGATAATTATGTCTTATAAACATGTATAGAAATGTGAAACTACTGGATAAGAGAGTAAAGCAGTTATTAGTATATGTCTCAAAAACATGTATAGAAATGTGAAACTACTGGATTAGAGAGTAAAGCAGCTATTAGTATATGTCTCATAAACATGTATAGAAATGTGAAACTACTGGATTAGAGAGTAAAGCAGCTATTAGTATATGTCTCATAAACATGTATAGAAATGTGAAACTACTTGATTAGAGAGTAAAGCAGCTATTAGTATATGTCTCATAAACATGTATAGAAATGTGAAACTACTGGATTAGAGAGTAAAGCAGCTATTTTATGTCTTATAAACTCGCACAGAAATGTGAAGCAATTGACGGTTATTATTTCTAACCAACTTAAACATTCGCTTAACGTTGTCGCACTAATTACGTCCATTAAGTGTTTATCACATTTTCAATACACCAGCAGCACAATTTAGCATATACAATCAAGTAACTGAAGTGTTGTAAATAAATAATCACATTTCTTGTACGCTAATCGTTATTTCATAGGGAAAGACACGTGTGGTGTATTATGTATTCATATTAACATTTCATACCGTAGCGTTGACAACCCTGCCGGGTAGAATTGTAAATGAACTTTGTGAAATAGGAGCCATGAAATATTTAAATTGTTACTTCAAGCGCAACTCCCCCCAGAGACAACACTCCGCGCGTCCTGTCAATACTCAACTTTAGGAATGAGCCTTCATGTAGATTATATTTGAAATACAATGTCTGTAATCTAAATATAATTCGCGAGGAATTACTTTTCTTTCGTGTCCCGGGTGAACTAGAAAAGCAATATAAAACATAATCTAAATCCCCATCACTAATCCATCTCTTTACAAGTATACTTTAGCAGCGAAATTCACACCCAATGCGTTTCTAGAAATCCATGAACCATATTTTTAAGCATATATTTTTAAGCCGGTCTCCAGGAAAACATATTGATTTTGAGCCTTTTCAATAATTTGAAGAATATTCATAATGAAGCAAGAGCCATTGTGTTCATATCCTAATTTTTAAACTTGGAACTTACAGATGTTTTTGGGAGGCGATTAGCCTCTCAAATGTATCATTGCCTATTTCTTAATGCCAACTGAACGCCTTGAGGCTAAACAATGTGAATCCGCACTGAAGTAGTTCCAGAATCTGTCAACATTCCCAATACTGCTACATATGTTTCTCCAATTTTTTAAACTGATTGAATTGAATAAGCAACATTTGTTTATTCTAAGATCAACTATTATTGTCAAACTGTTCGTTAAATCGATATTTTTGCAGATAATCACTCCGCCGGAGCGATATCGAACTTGTTTCGTATTATGAAAATTAGGTGTTCATCAAATATCCCGGCTGTACACCTATTTTTAGAATTTTGAATTTGAGGTTCCGGATGTAGGTATTTTTAGAATATAGGAGTGTTACACCAAGCTCCAGATCAGGGTCAGGTGATGGTTTTATGAATAAATTGTATATCGTCAGCAAAGTACTGTTTTGTAATCATATGGTGTGGCACTGACCCAGATATATAGTAGCTTTCTATAGACTGTCTCACGCTGCGAGGGAAGTGATTACAAGACGGTACTGTAGAATCTGATAAATAGGGGCGTATTATTATTTTAGAGCCACTTTTTATATACGCATTCAATACAGTATTGCAAATAAATGGATATGCCCAATTTTACTATTATTTAGATACCCAACATGCCTATGTAGTCACATAGGCCTATTTTGACATTCAAGACAAGATCGGCAGTAAGAAAACGAACATTAAACATTTAAAGTCGGTTTGAGCTTCAATAGCAGCAACCAGATCGCCTACCATTAGCACTCTCAGTGCTTTGATTTTGTAGAGACCTTGGTCGTAGCCTATTTGCGCGACGTCGCATACGTCATTCAAATGACATTTGACGTAACTGCTACAAGAATTTACTAAAATCTAGGTTTGGGTAAATTTAGTAATCACATACGTGATCATGCAAAATTTGTATTACCCAGGAAATTAGGACCCCATGGAGTTATGACCAACGAAATAATGACACGACGAAATTATGACCCCACGAAAGCATGACCAACACGATATTATGACACACGAAATTAATGTCATGCGAAATCGTGACCCCACGATAGCATGACCCACACGATATTATGACACACGAAATTAATGTCATGCGAAATCGTGACCCCACGATAGCATGACCCACACGATATTATGACACACTAAATTAATGTCATGCGAAATCGCCGTGACCCCACGAAATAGCTTTTAATGTTCAATATTCGCGTAAATGACTAACTTTACATCCTACACGTCACGTGTCGCAGCGTGGAGCGCAGGTACTCGAAAACGATACGTAAGGAAAAAAAGTCAACATTAAAAATTCAGTACTATACGTTTCAATCAACTTATGATCTAAAGTCGTCCCTCTGATCTTTGCATCGCAATTATTTCGATCTTTTTACGAATCTAATGTAAACTTTTCATTATCTCCAACGAGTCTGAATTTTTCATGTGAACAAATTGACTAATTAACTTAACTTGTTGAACATAATATGACGTTTAGAAAAAGATGTACTTTTTCAGGTGCGAATGTTCGAAGTTCATACTATAAACTCGTATAGAAAACATGGAGGAAACCTGACTCTCCACAGTCGTGGCACAGAAGACTACAGTGGTCGATGCGCTGGATAACCTGATTCTCCTCAGTCGTGGCGCAGAAGACTACAGTGGTCACTGCGCTGGATAACCTGATTCTCCTCAGTCGTGGCGCAGAAGACTACAGTGGTGACTGCGCTGGGTAACCTGACTCTCCACAGTCGTGGCACAGTAGACTACAGTGGTCACTGCGTTGGGTACCTTATTCTCCATAGTCGTGACACAGTAGCCTACAGTGGTCACTGCGCTGGATAACCTGATTCTACACAGTCGTGGCACAGTAGACTACAGTGGTCACTGCGCTGGGTAACCTGACTCTCCTCAGTCGTGGCGCAGTAGACTACAGTGGTCACTGCGCTGGGTAACCTGATTCTACACAGTCGTGGCACAGTAGACTACAGTGGTCACTGCGCTGGGTACCTTATTCTCCATAGTCGTGACACAGTAGCCTACAGTGGTCACTGCGCTGGGTAACCTGATTCTACACAGTCGTGGCACAGTAGACTACAGTGGTCACTGCGCTGGGTAACCTGATTCTACACAGTCGTGGCACAGTAGACTACAGTGGTCACTGCGCTGGATAACCTGACTCTCCTCAGTCGTGGCGCAGTAGACTACAGTGGTCACTGCGCTGGATAACCTGATTCTACACAGTCGTGGCACAGTAGACTACAGTGGACACTGCGCTGGGTAACCTGATTCTACACAGTCGTGGCACAGTAGACTACAGTGGTCACTGCGCTGGGTACCTTATTCTCCATAGTCGTGACACAGTAGCCTACAGTGGTCACTGCGCTGGATAACCTGATTCTACACAGTCGTGGCGCAGTAGACTACAGTGGTCACTGCGCTGGATAACCTGATTCTACACAGTCGTGGCACAGTAGACTACAGTGGTGACTGCGCTAGGTAACGTGATTCTCCACAGTCGTGGCACAGTAGACTACAGTGGACACTGCGCTGGATAACCCAATTATCCACAGTCGTGGCACAGAAGACTACAGTGGTCACTGCCCTGGGTATCCTGATTCTACACAGTCGTGGCACAGTAGACAACGGTGGTCACTGCGCTGGGTAACCCGATTCTACACAGTCGTGCCACAGAAGACTACAGTGGTCACTGCGCTGGGTAACCTAATTCTACACATTCGTGGCACAGTAGACTACAGTGGTCACTGCGCTTGGTAACCTGATTCTACACAGTCGTGGCACAGTAGACAACAGTGGTGACTGCGCTGGGTAACCTGATTATCCACAGTCGTTGCACAGTAGACTACAGTGGTCACTGCGCTGGATAACTCAATTATCCACAGTTGTGGCACAGAAGACTACAGTGGTCATTGCGCTTGGTAACCTGATTCTACACAGTCGTGGCACTGTAGACAACAGTGGTGACTGCGCTGGGTAACCTGATTCTACACAGTCGTGGCACAGCAGACTACAGTGATCACTGCGCTGGGTAACCTGATTCTACACAGTCGTGGCACAGTAAACAACAGTGGTGACTGCGCTGGGTAACCTGATTCTACACAGTCGTAGCACAGTAGACTACAGTGGTCACTGCGCTGGAAAACCCAATTATCCACAGTCGTGGCACAGAAGACTACAGTGGTCACTGCCCTGGGTAACCTGATTCTACACAGTCGTGTCACAGTAGACTACAGTGGTCACTGCGCTGGGTAACCTGATTCTACACAGTCGTGGCACAGTAGACTACAGTGGTCACTGCGCTGGGTTTGTATCCTGGAGAAGTCCGGGTTCTATTTCAGGTCCCGAAGCATCTCAAAATGAGAAAAATCTCAGCTCAAATATCGTCATATATCTTTTAACTAATTGACATGGAAGACTGGACTCAAAATTTCTATCACAGAACAGAAACATTGTTTTGAATTTATTTCAGTAATTTGTAAAACATCAAGAACTCCAACTTCAGATTTGTCTATATAGTTTGTCTTATAGTATACCCTATTTCTAAGTAAGCCACTCTTAATCCCATGGGAATATTCCACGGATTAAAGCCATCCATTTTCTTTAATATATAGAAGAACCTTCCTTCGGAAATGCTTCTGTCCATTCCTGTCCTAATGAGGAATATTCTACTGTCCATACATTATTTTCTCTCTCTATGGGGTGGAGTAAATTCCACCACATAGTACATGGATCCACTTTGGTCCATATGGGGTACAGCTATAACATGTACACTGGTAAGGGACGCCGACCACTGACGGGACTAGCACTTACTCTCCGAATGGGTATCCCCTAAATCACTGTGTCTGTACTGGTGTCATGGGCTATCCATATTTAACAGGCGAAGCTATACTTGCAAGATGCTATGATGTGTCTTACTACACGGTTTGCTGCTATTCCGGTCTCAATTATGTACATGTCAGTAAGTAATTCCTAGCCCTATTGGTTCCCTACAATAATTGGGTGCAACAACCGCTGGTAACATATACCTAATATCATCGGGTACATCATTTCCTACCATCAAGGGGTACGACTAACGCCGGTACATGAATACCTACAATAACAGTGTACATCAACTCCCAGCCCTATTGTTTGAATCTGCAATCAAGGGGTATGACTCTTAAACACCGACCATGTAGGAAAAAATAACTTGCATCTTCGGTATTAAAAAGATATTGTATGTAAACGCACCCAGTAAAAGAGATTCGTCCATTCAATTGACATACATTTACTCATTAAGTCTCACGTCAGCTGTTACACTCACTCAGCGCTGTTGGCTGCTGGTAGGCTTTGGACCACCTCAGGTACCAATTTATACATTTCGGTAAGTTGGGCAGGTGTATTTTTCTAGTTCAGTGAAATTAAGCAGTGGTCCAGATGGGGATTGAACGGCACCTCTCAATCCCGAAGCGTGTACCATACATCTAGGCAACCGCTCCCCACAGGTATTGTTATACTTCACGCAGAGGTTTTTAATATTTTAACTCAAACATGACTTCAGTGATGGCAATTATAAGATCAAGATAGTAAGTTTGATGATGCCAGATACAGAACCCTTCGCTTGAGATAATAATGTAATTCATTATGACCTCTCTTAAACGTCACCAAAACGTATTTTTCAAACGACAACATAAAACTTAGGGACCTAAAATTGGGCATGCATTCGTGTTGCATAAGAATACCATTCGCTAACTATTAGAGAAGGAAATAATCATAGATTAAGTTATACTAAATCACCCGGCCCTTGGTGTGTATGATCCCGTACTAATAGCCGGGCCAAGGCTTCTAGCTGGGGTCCGGTACCATATCCACAGCCTATTAGGTATGTGACTCGAGTACCGGATACCTGCACATCGGTATAAATATGTGAATATGAACAAAGCAGCTTTGAAATAATAAAATCAAAATTAATGGTTGTTCCTAAGATTATCGGAAAATGTATAGTCATGCATCTTAAAAATATCCATTTAATTAGATATATTAGTTGTCATATATTCATGACCAATTAAGGACTTCGAAGTGAATATCTATCAATGTAATGTTTTTTATGTATGCCTATAATTAACCACTGAATATAACAAACGAAAAATGGCTAAATACAAATCCCAATCAGAATTGCAATGACAAAAAGTGAAAAATATCAAAATTTTCTTAAAATATCAATAATTTCGAACTAAACTTGTTATCAACATGTTAATATGTATATATCATCAGCTGCGGGGTTGCAATACGAACATTTTAAGACATATTACAAGCCGATAGCCCTTTTGAGTGAGGAATAATTCAAGTTTTCCCAAAGCATATGATTGCTTAAAATAATGGAGGCCATCTTTAAAGATGGCCGCCAAAAGGTCATTTGGCAAAGTGACCCGGAAGTCCATCAACCGATTTTCGACTGCTGAGATATCAAGCTTACAGAAAATCATTGTTGGATCTGTTCACCTTTTTGGTAATGAACCTTCAATTTTCAAGACCTGGGACATGGACTAATAACTCAGAGTTTAATTTGAGCAAAATCTCAATTTGAGATGAGATTCTTACTTGAGATGCTTTGGGAGATTGGGGCCTGGTCGCGGCAGGTCATGACATTCCACATTTTGTACAGCAATGTCGATTTTGTTGTGGTTGGTTCCTTGTGGAATTGTAAGTTCGAACTGCTTTTGATAGGGTACAGGATAACTGGTTAAGAGAATCAGCCGATGTATATACGTGACTGAAACAGCATGTTGAGAAATTGCGTTATAAACCTGGATAAACGAAAGGAAGCATGATTTATTTTATACAGCAATGAGCTACTCATATTTGTGTCCAAAGATATATATATATATACTATAGTATTTTACCAAGTTGTCGGTTTTTTACGTCTGCGAGTACTTTGAAAATTACGACTTGGATGCACCTACGAAAATATTTTTAGTTTGACATTTCAGTAGATTCGATACTTCCTTCTATCAGTATTTTCTTGCCTTTAAATTTGATACATTTTGAGTAACAATGAGTCATATAAGAATTTGCATTTCTAATACATCATATACCCACATATATGGCATTATGACAATGTGGTAATGTTAGTTGGGGGAGTATACTGTCTTGTCGAGGAGTATTGGGCGCATACATGACGAAACTTGGGAAATTTGCAATATCGTACGTCGTCTGAAACAAGCATTAATTGATCTCGGCACGTGACTTGTGTTCTTGTATTGCGTCGTATTTAAAAAAGCTTATTATTGAACATTCAGTTTTTTAGGAGGCTGAGTGAAACTTCTTGTTTGAAAGTGCATGTTTTTTCAAAAGCGTATTTGTTCTTTAAATTAAAAGTGAACGAGCAAAATTTTCAATGATGAAGTGCAGTCATGTTTCGATAAATTCGCTTTATCATTTTTTATGAACTACAATTGTAACAGCAAAATATCATAATGATACGAGTGTTGTTTCCATAAAATTTCAATTTGAAAAAAAGGTTTTGAAAACAACATGAACCCTCCCACTATAGATTTCACCCCCAACTACAACTTATCATATCGTATCACACTCTCAATATTCAGAATTTTCCTAATTACGTACCTAAATTACGTTGTCTCTCTGGATTTTCATATAATCAGGTTGACTTATAGTACAACTGGCCCCGATCTCCCTGAGCATCTCAATCTTAGCAAGATCTCAACTCAAATATTGGTATGTGTCTTTACGTTAATTTGCATGCGAGGTTGGACTCAAAATTAGCATCACTAAACGTTATTGATAAATGTTATTCTGAATTTGTTACCATACAATTTCAAGAGCTGGAGCTACAGATTTGTCTCTAATTCCGACTCTGATTTTAGTAAAATCTAAATTTGACTTGATTTCTACTTGAGATGCTTCGGGAGATCGGGGCCTGATGTCAGAATTCCGCTCGCCAAATGTCTGAATGGATTCAATGGATATCTGTTGCGGTTATACATGGCCGCTGTAGAACCTGCTCTATACATACGGTACACTTGAGTGTAGATAATTTGAAACCTTGTGCCGAAGTGGCATACAGAGTTCGCTAACTTTTTGACCAGCGGAAATATTCAGTTATACATTAATCAGCCACTCAAGACTCAAGACTCAACATTCAGTACTCAACACACAGTATTCAACACTCAGTGCTCAACACTCAGTACTCAACACTCAGTACTCAACACTCAGTACTCAACACTCAGTGCTCAACACTCAGTACTCAACACTCAGTGCTCAACACTCAACACTCAGTACTCAACACACAGTATTCAACACTCAGTGTTCAACACTCAGTACTCGACACTCAGTACTCAACACTCAGTATTCAACACTCGGTATCCAACACTCAGTACTCAACACTCTTTATCTTTAGGAAAAAGCTTGAACAAACTATAGCCCTTTTCAAAGATAAAGTAGAAATCTGTAACAAAAAATGGCAAAAGATTACATAATTACAGGTTTTCAAAAAATGTTGGTAAATCCCCACCCCTATCCTCTTTCTTCTCCCCTTTATCACTACCATTCCCTCTTTCTTACCTTCTATACACACTAATCCTTAAAAAACCATAACGGCATTTACACAAATTTATATAATAGTATGTAACACATTTATAAAATTATATGTGAATGTATGATTGTATGTATGTAATAATATGTATACGCCTTATGGAAAAAATGTTAAAAAACAAAAATAGGCGGAACGCCTCCCGTGTATGATTGAACCACTGTTTAAAAAATCGACTAAAAATTGCACAATGCATATTGACCTTTAGTTACGTTATTTTTTAAATGAGTCACGTTACTAGTATTATAATTATAGTGGGGGAGTGGGTTTGATTTGCTAACATTGGTATACGCTATAACTTGTTAGACAAGAAAATACAACGATGAATAAGTCTTAAAAGACCGGATTATATTTCACATTTGACCTTTTTAGTTTTAAGTCAATTTGTAGTCGGCGGAATATTTAACATAAATCATTGATCAGCTAAAATATGACTTTTTTTCTAAGAGAAACATGACGTCATACTAGAAAACATCCTTACATGTTACCATAGAACCAAACCCACTGTCCATTTATAATGTCATATTCTAACATAAAAGTCTCGGGCGAGGGTGGATGCCGTGTTTATAAAGGCTAGAAGAATGTCTGCTAAGATCTAGTAGTGTTTTGTAAAACATTTCTAGAAGCGTGATGAAAAGTTTCGTAAAAATACGTAAATCTATTATGTAATTTTGGAGATATTTAGTGTTTTTTTTCTTTTGCGCTGAATCATTGCGAACGATGACAGTGTGGAATGCAGTAAGGTAAGACTTTTAAAATTTGAGAGGTTGTGGCAATCGACTTGTACGTAAACGAGAACAAGCTAAGAGGTTGCGGCACTCGACTTGTACGTAAACGAGAACAAGCTGAGAGGTTGCGGCACTCGACTTGTACGTAAACGAGAACAAGCTGAGACGTTGCGACACACAACTTGTACGTAAACAAAAACGATACCTGACGTGGCGTGTACGTTGTCGGCGTATACATGAAATTTAAAACATTCTCACACATCAATGTTTCATAAAATTCGTTTTTGAAATACGGTTGTTTAAATTTTTATATCACAAGAAAGAAAAAACAATCGCCAAGCTAGTAATGAGATTCGCATTCACGTTTAATGATTATTATACATTGAATTAGACATAGAATGACGGAGAACGTCACACACTTTCATGACGAAAGGTGTAACAGAAATTACCAATGCGCAGTATTTAGCGCGGCTTGGCAAATTCATGAAATTACCTCAGTTTGTCGAAAAATTCAGGAAATTAAATAATTTAAATACAATGAACTGATATGTAATGACTATGGAATAGTATCTTTACGTTATTACACAAGGCAGCCAGGTAACAAGATATATGATGTATATAATTAGCAGTAAAATTATTGCAAGAATAATAAGCACGAATAAGAGCATTATGACGTTTATGTTTGGGGAAATAGTATGTTGGACAATATTATTAAGTTCGACGAACGATGTTTATATACATTTAGCAAGATTTAAATTAATATAAAAACAGTTTTATAAATTCATTTATTATATAAGACATAGCTCTTTATAACATTATGTCGACTGTGATTTAATTGTAAAGTACGGAGATAGTGACTTGATCCTAACCTTTTGCATACTATCAAGATATCAATTTCCGCAATATCGATCCTTTAGAATTGTGTTTGCCATGAGTACAGCACGAGAGTCGTCGTGATACTGCCCGCTTCTTGACCAGTCTTCCACTAAGCCCCGATACTATGCGGAAAGGTTGCCGATAATATTTTGCTAGTTTTAGGAACCTTTCGGGATCTTTTATCAAAATGCGCGGTACTTTGCCATCGAGCTAGTTCGGGATGTATTCGGGGATCTGCAAAAATTTGAAACCTATCTGAAGTGTCCGAATTCGACTCGAATTATTGTGGACAGTTCCGGGATTGGTCCCCAAAGTTTCCCGACCGGAAAGGTTGTGTTAACAACTTTACACTGTAGAACAGGCTGTTTTGTTGCCGTATCAGCACGACATTCTATTTATGATTTTTTTAATGTCGTCCAATGTCGATCAGTCGACATTTGATTTCTGATGTTTTTTTATGTCGTCCAATGTCGTATGTCGAGCTGCATGATATTCGATCTATGACAATTTTTTTAATGTCGTCAAATGTCGTATGTCGAGCTGAACGACATTCGATTAATTACAACTTTTTGAATGTCGTCCAAGGTCGTATGTCGAGCTGCACGACATTCGATTTGTGACGCTTTTTTAAATGTCGACCAATGTCGTATGTCGAGCTGCACAACATTCGATTCATGACAATTTTTTAATCTTTTTGTTTTTTTTCAAGTTTTCTATAAAGGCTATAATATTATATAGAAAAATTGAAAAAAAAATATTGTCGAAAAATAAAAGGCATATAGCTAAGATATTTTGTATGTAGCATCGTCTTGTAGACTTCTACCAAGTCCATGCAAGTCATGGCCCCAGGGTCAATATTGGCCTTGCCCGGGGTCAGTTGATTTCAACACCTACTTGACAGTTGAGGTGGATAACTTTTTACCATGACAACTTACTCCCTTGATTAAAGTATCCCTTAGTGTTACGATACTTAGGTAAGCGAAACAGGGCCATCATGTCCCAATTTCACGAAAAAACTTTAAAAAGTAATTGCTCAGCTGAGACTGTTATTTTAAAAACACATTTTGGTGTTTAAATGACTCAAATGTATAAATTTGAATAAATTGATTCATCACAGTTAGATGTCAATTTAATAGTACAATACATAATCAGTCCGATTCTTACAGAAAATAGTGCTTTAAAATTATAAATATTTAAGGTAAAATCTTAAGTCTGTTATAACATGCTCAAGTACGAAGTGCTTTATTGTTCATTACTGTTGGATTTCCATTCATGAGCATTTCATACAAAACTCAACTACTTAAATCATTATTTAGCAATAAATACACAGTTTCTGGTAGCAATCGACATCACAAGATTATAATTGTAGTCACAAAATAAATTCAAAATAGCCATCTCAGCTGAGCGATAACTTAAGTCTTTTCGTGGAATTGGGGCCAGGACCCTCTTGTTTCTTCATCAGCTGACTACGAGGTTCTCAAAAATATTGCAACAACTCGAATATCTCAGCGAAAAAGGGGAATACAAACGTAGGATTCTGCATATGGACGAGAAATGTATAAAAATTAAATTTAAAGTAGATGGGTTCGGTTTTGTTTAAAAAGACCTTTATGGGAGTCGAAAATTCAAACAACGCGTTTTTCTTGGAAACTCGCACACACTTTGCATGATTTCTCCCTCAATAAAACACGACTTTGCTCAGAATTTTGTGTACTGATACCTCTTTCACGGCGATTAAATGTGAACACTTTGTTACGTTCGGATCATGCAAAATGACTATAAAATTTAATACAAGTAATACTTACTTTTGCTAGAAATGCACGTGGCGTTCGCTGACAGCTGACTACGCGGTACCGACCGACTACGTGGTGTCGTGTTGAACGGTGTGGTTTTACTTTCGTTGTAATCCGCACAGTATCCGCGACTATTTGTTTTTTTTAAATATTTGTAATAAATGATTCGCACACTTTTGGCAATTGGTTAGTAGATGCATTTTTTTTCATGCTGTTGAACACTAGAAGTAACTACGTACGACTTAACTGCAATTTGAAGACTTTATTAGGACTCTCGTTAAAATACGGATACACTCTCTTTATACAACATTAAGCATTCAATCTCAACTGTAAACGTAGAGCTGTGTTAAGGTGGTACGTGCGCTTTTTATGTAATGATAGACTTTTCTCCGAACCAGCTTAAGGAGGTACGCGCACCTTTTATGTAATGATAGACTTCTTCGAACCAGCTTAAGGAGGTACGCGCACCTTTTATGTAATGATAGACTTTTCTCCGAACCAGCTTAAACTGACAGAATAATCATCTGTAACAACATTAAAATTATAAAAATGATAGTACACCAGGCTCGTTTTAGAGATACCCCATTTTCCAATGACCCACCATTGTATTTTGTTCATTTCATATATTTCTTGCATATATGACACCAACATATAATTTTTAGAGTTTTATTATATTGAAACTCTCTTAAACTATGCATGATATTTTACGTGTTCATTGGTCTTTCCTATTGACTTTAGCAACAATTCCGGCTGTCCCCACCCACTTTTTATACATGCAAACAATAAAAAGTTAAAACATATCAATTTTGTGCACTATAATTATGTTTATTGTCATTAATTCACAATTATATGCGATCATTCGAACTCAATTTTATGTTTGTTCTTATTTAATACAATCTTGAGATTTTGCGCATGCACACAAGGTAGCTCGGTCCTTCTTAAGATTTATTACATGTACATTGTATGTTGTTTTAATAAAATATCTAAAAACAAAACTACTAGAATTAACCTTTCGAAATGTCTGTATTTTGCAAATAATCGTAGGAAGGAACTTGGCGCATATGTAAATAGCATAAAATTAGCGCATTATTTTGCAGAACTAAAATTACATGTGTATCATAATGATACTAATCTAACCAGAAATGACAGTATGTTACACTGTGCAACTTATAATTATTTATTTCTGTCTTCTAGAATAGAAAATATATGAATATAGCTTGTGTGGTACTGCTCAATGGTATTACCGCAGATAGCGGATTCAAATGATTTGAAAATGTTACGCTAATATTTATTAGTTGAATGAATAAGTACACGTGCGCTAGGGAATTGTTGGCGTTAATGCAAATGGTACTAAGTGGTGTTCTATCAAACAGGTATTGTAGATTATATTAGGGGCCTACTGAGGAAAACATCTAAGACCCCATTAAATTACTCTCTGGACAATATGAATACGTTATCATTGTTTTCTGTGTGATCAGAAAGTTCAGTCTTTAAGCTTCACCTTATTTGTTTTCTATAATCGAAACACTTCGAACTGCAATTGCATACATCGGCAATGCATAAAGGCAGAGGTGATCAGAATGTTCGAATTGGTACATCGCGTGATTTTGATCTTGTAGCGTGAATATGGTGAACATGTTCTAATGTATTCGATCACAATCACGACCACAAACTTCAAGCACGCCAAAGAAACGGAATACGTTCCTAAGAAAGTTTTAAATGAAGATGCCATGGTATACATTGTACATTTTGTTTGTAATTATATTTTCATATTTGTTTTCCGCGCGCTTCTAATTTCGCTATTTTCAATGGTCGCTGATCTACACCATGTCGTATCTTCTATTCCCTTTTTCGCCAAAAACAGAGCAAAAAGGCGAAAATACGACAAAAGTGACTCTGTCGTATCTTCGTGTTCCTATGATCTTCACAGATCTATACCATAGATCTACTACATAAAACAACAAACACTTCATTACTTATATAGTATAATTGTAGTTAGCACTTGGGCAAGCTGAACCTAAAAGAACGGGGAAACCATACGTGCGTGCTATAAACAGTAACAATCAAATTACTAAAATCGCTTTTTTTAAATGTTCATTGTGAAAACATCATGATAATAAACAACATTTCACATAACCATCGTACGCATATTCATAGCAACACTTGTTGTGTCTCTTAAATGCTCATTGTCATATGTAAATTACGAAACATCAAGAATCAATATATTCAAAAGTTAATATTGTTCTAATTGTTTCACTATCGAAGTTGAATACAATATCTGAACGTATAGAGTTTCAGCACATTAATCATTGGTTAGTTCGCAGCATTCACAAAAGGTTCTTTATAGAAAAACGATGTAAAAAGTAACATACACATTATCACTAACACTGAATCTCGAGGGTTTTCATATCAAACAAAACGCGCATCCATTTGATTTTATCGTAAAAATGAATGAATTTGAATTACACATATACACAAAGAAAAATAATTGCTCATGATCGGAATTATATCCTCTTCACCCACAATTACCTCAGGTCCACTTTCTACAGAGTAAAAACCACTGTTATGACTTAGGTGATGCTGTCTGCGCGAGATCCTCTTCACCCACAATTATCTCAGGTCCACTTACTACAGAGTAAAAACCACTGTTATGACTTAGGTGATGCTGTCTGCGCGAGATCCTCTTCACCCACAATTATCTCAGGTCCACTTTCTACAGAGTAAAAACCACTGTTATGACTTAGGTGATGCTGTCTGCGCGAGATCCTCTTCACCCACAATTACCTCAGGTCCACTTTCTACAGAGTAAAAACCACTGTTATGACTTAGGTGATGCTGTCTGCGCGAGATCCTCTTCACCCACAATTATCTCAGGTCCACTTACTACAGAGTAAAAACCACTGTTATGACTTAGGTGATGCTGTCTGCGCGAGCGTCCTTCAGTATTTCCGGGATCCGAGGTATCTAATCCGCAGCCAATTCAGTCAAGTCATCAATTCCGTTATAATCATCCTGAAATAAACAGATTGTATGAACAAACACATTCGTATAAACACCGCTAATAAACGTCAATAACTCATTATCTGCACATATTATCAAATACCTGCACCAGTCCTTGCCGTATTGAGTACCATCTAGGACTACGAACGGATGCACCTAGTGGTAATGAGTACCCAATACGAACAAGAATGCATGAACATGGTGGTTGAGGGTACCCATTAGGACTAGGAATGGATGTACCTAATGGCTACGAGTACCTACTAAGACTAGGAGTTTATGTACAGGGTGGTCGTGAATACATACATGGACTAGGAATAATTTACTGTTAGGACTAGGAATGGATGTACCTAATGGCTACGAGTACCTACTAAGACTAGGAGTTTATGTACAGGGTGGTCGTGAATACATACATGGACTTCGAGTGTTTATGAGTGCCAAATAAGATCAGGCATGTATCTACTTAGGTACTAAGTAGTCAATAGGACGAGGGATGTGTGTTCATTATGGTTGTCTGTACTCAACAAGACCAATAATGTATGTACCTAGTGTTTGATGTCATTAGCTATTTAAGTAGCAGAAACATGGGGTGTTTCAAAATAAGACGGCTTCACCCAGCGTAGATATAAAGTTTTAAACTGTTGAATAGAAGAAGGATTTTTGATATTATGAGGAATAGAATTCCATATTGAGGTACCAGGGAAAGCAAAAGTATGGCGAAATAACTCGGAATTGGGTTTAGGACTATATAATTGGTATGTAGAAGATGAGCGTAACAGTCGTGAATGAATATCTGCAGTAAATTTAAATGCAGATTTAAGATAGTCCGGTGCATCACCTCCAACGATATGATGTTTATTACGTTTACTTGTCATAAATAAAGACTTGGATTTTTCAGAATTAATGGCCATTTGATTTAGTTTACACCATTGATCAGCATGCAATAAATATATAGTAAGTGAAAAAACAACATCATCTAATGTCTTGCTGTGGGTTGATAATGTGGTATCGTCAGCAAATATGTCAGCAACGCAGGTGTTCCACAAGGCTCAGTTCTCGGTTCATTATTATTTTTAATATTTATTAATGACTTGCCTCTTTCTCTTTCACATTCCGTTGATGACATATTTGTACCTAATCCGACCGCAATCGTCTGTGCATTGTGGTTTGGAGTATCCGATATGACCAGGAATGCATGGGGCATGGTTGATAGTTGCGGGTACCCACAAGGACTTAAAATGTATGTACCTAGTCGATATGAGTATTTAATAAGACCATGATTGTCTGTACATGGAGTTAGTGATTACCCAATAGGAAAACAAATGGTCCCACCTAGTGGTTATGCATGCTCACTGCTCAATAATACCAGGAACGTCTCTACATGGTGTCAATAGGACGAGGAATGGGTGATCTCAATAGTTGTCTGTACTCAATAAGACCAGTAATGTATGTACCTAGTGGTTGAGAGTGCTTAATTTGACCAGGAATGCATGTACATGATGATGTTCAGTATCTATAAGGAACAGAAATGTCTGTTAATAGTGGTTATTGGTACCCAATATGACCAGGAATGTATGTATATTCATGGTAGTCAGTACCTACAAGGACCAATAATGGCTGTGTATAGTGGCTGTGAGGACTCTATCATACTATTTATGCATGTACATAGTGGTTGTGAGTACCCTCTAGGACTACGAATGTATTCATCTAGTGGTTATGAATGCCTAATAGGGTCAGGACTACCTTTACATGGTGCTAGCGGTGACCAAATAGAACAATATATGGCCGCACCTAGTGGTTGTTAGTACGCAATCTGTCCGCAAACGTCCGTACATTGTGGTTTTGAGTTTTTAATAGGACCAGGAATACATGTACATGGTAGCTCTGGGTACCCACTATGACTAGGAATGTATGTATGTATGAGTACCCAATAAGAACAGGACAGTCTGTACACGGGGGTAGTGATTACCTAATAGGACAACAAATGGTTGCACAACGACTAATTTTGTACATAAAGGTTTTGAGTAGCAAATATGTTATGAGTGCTCCATAAGGCCAGGTATGTCTTTGCATGGTGCGCCTGAGTTGTCAATTGATGATCAGCAGGATCCAACAAGAATGTCTGAAACTAGTGGTTATGAGTATCCAATACGACCAGCAATGTACGTACATTGTGGAATGAGTACCCAACTGGACCTATAATGGCTGTACATGGTGGTTTTGAGTACGACTTAGGTGGTTTAAGTCCCCACTAGGACTGGACATGTATGTACTTAGCGGTTACGAGTACCCAATTAGAACATGTTAATTGTGACTACCCATTGGGACGAGGAATGGATGTACCTAGTGGTTATGAGTACCTAACAGCAATATCTGTATAAGTATGGTGGTTTTGAATATCAAATAGGACTAGAAATATATATACGTATTGGTTATGCGTACCAAATTAGACCAGGACTGTCTGTGCATGGGGGTAGTTAGTACCCGATAGGACTGCTGTAT
This sequence comes from Spisula solida, assembly GCA_947247005.1. NCBI lineage: Eukaryota > Metazoa > Mollusca > Bivalvia > Venerida > Mactridae > Spisula > Spisula solida. The sequence goes on along the minus strand of OX365948.1, from coordinate 41,138,764 downwards.
AGGGTAGTTTTAAGTACTAAATAGAACCAAGATTGTCGTAGGTACCCATTAGGACTAGATATGGATGTACCTAGTGGTTATGTACCCAACAGGACCAGGACTGCCTATGCACGGTGAGAATGTAATTTTGAATATCCATTAGGACTAAGCATGTCCGTACTGGATGGTCGTAAGTAACAACTAGGACACCAATTCCCAAAAATCACACTTCTCATTTATTTTTTTGTAATTATCCCACAAAATATCTCTTCTGGCAATATATTTTTTTTATATTTGAAATCTTAAACTGAATGTTACTACAAATTTATCACATTGATATTATTTATTTACAAAATAATTATCATAGGAATGGTATAATTGTAATCTACCGATTCCTAATATTCGAACTTTTCGGTTTATATTTTTTCATGTTTTATCCCAAAAATATCACACTTTGCATAATAATATGGCTTTAATTTTTTGCAGTCTGAAACTGCAAAATAATACCTTCCTATTAGAGTATTTGTTTATAAAAAAAATAAAAATGACAATGTAGTTCACAGATTCCAAAAATTCGCACTTTTCATTTATAATTTAAGTGTTTTACCTAAAAAATAAGCCATTTTGCACAATAGCAGCGCTCTGATTTTTTAGTCTAGATAGGACAGGTTAATATCTACCTGTTACAGGGATTTATTTTAAAATAACATAATAAAAACGATTGTAGTTAACCGATTCCGAAAATTTGTACTTTTAGTTTTATATTTTTTGACGTTTTACCCCAAAAAATCTTAACGCCCCAATGGCCAAAGAGCAGACTTCAGGAAAATACTCCAGGGACCATATGCTTTCAGAAAAATATAGTGACCAAATTCCCTAGGGGGGAGGGTCTCAGTCTATTGGTGGCTCATGGACTATACCATGTCCACACATATTATCAAGGCTTGTCAGCCTAGACATACTATTCAATGTCTAGCAATTCTAAAGGCAGCCACGCCGATTCATACTTGGTTAAAACAGTTCAAACGTAACCATATCATTCCTCATGCACTGGCAATGCATTTCCGCATAGTTATGCTAAAGGTTTATAATATAATTTTCAATGACCGACAGATAACACGTAATAAGTAATGCTATCAGTTATAATCTACCAAAACGAAATTGTTCCTCGCATCAGGTAATTCTTTTCTCAGATGTGCTAATAGCATTTTCGCCTTTTACGATAACTCTACCACCATGAAATAACGCAAGCAAAACTGGACAATTCCCATTATGATAAAATTAGACCATTATCTTGCCATGTCTCATACTTTATGACTTGATAATATAATACAATCGAGGTCCAAATATCCACATTAACCACATATTACGCAAAATTCTATAAAACATTAAACGGGTAATTCGTTAATGTGGCCGAATAGTTAACCAGTTCACCATGTTCTATCACATTTACATCCACTCATGCATTTACATAAATAATATAACGAGTATTTCCCCGGTCTTTTGTATCAAAGGATCTTGGAAATCTTACCTCCCTAGCATTCGTTTCGTAATACAACAGCAAGGTCATTCTAAATAAATTTCCAATATTTAATTCAAAGTTGGTATATTACCAAAAACTGTCCATACTAATACAATAACTCTTGATTTGTCAGTTTTCTAAATTTACCTTTTTGTGCTCCCTTCATCTAAACAAGACTACCTTATTTCCCATAGCGTATAAACAAAACCACTGTATGACTTATTGGGATACTATACAATTCAAAATGTATGACCCACCGCGAGCAAAAGCACCCGTGATTTCGATCACTGTATGACTTGTTGAAACGTGAAGCAATTCAACGTGAATGCCCTTTCCATAAGAACAACAACGAGAGGATCTCATGGAAGATTGCCATTTAACATAATTGTCAAATGGGTTTCCTCGTAAAATGAAGTCTTTATTATTATTATTATTATTGTTATTATAGATAGATAGAAACTTTTATTCCTCCAAATAAATGAAGAGTACAACATTTGTACAAACAATACAGCAGCACCAAAGATTTACAACAAAAACTTAACACTATTATACAGAATTTCTACAATAAAGATACAAACATATATCCAATTTAGCATATATACACACAGTAACTTACGTGCCTGTACAACACAGTTTAATAATAATTGGCTGACAGTAATATAATGTGACTACGATCCATAGTACATGTACTATGCAGAAGTCTTAAACGAAAGCGAAATTAAGACTTAAGCATAATTGTCAAATGAGTTTCCTCGTAAAATAAAGTCTTTATTATTATTATTATTATCATAGAGTACTCATCATTTCTCTAAAGATCATGTGCACCGACAATAGCTATCATTTTCAACTGAGCTATCCTTTAATTAACACGTCCAGTAAATCTAAGTGCTCTAGCATGGAGCATGTGCTATTAACAATTCGCATTGGAAAAAATGTATGCGGAACATTTGAATTTTGCCAATCAGATATAATACAGATATAAATAGAATAGAATATAGTTTATTTTCCAAATTCTGGACCCTCTCGGGTATACAATTTTGGTATTTACATAAAAGGCAATCCAAAGTTTAAAACAATGTCAAAGTAAAAGAGAAAACATATAAACAAACATGTAAATAATACTGATCAGAAAATAACAAAATAAAATAAAATAATAAAAAACAATAGTGCTTTCATTGACTAGAGCACAAAGTTATTGGAATATCTAGCACATAATTATAAGTGTAATATTAAAAAATAATTCAAACAAGATCAAATAACCGCACCGTAGTATGGTATACATATTATAAGACATTATTTTTCAAGTATATTGATCTTCTAAGCATACATTGATGAATACATTTTCCTGTCATGTTTATTGTTTCGACATTTTTGCTAGACATTACATATTGGAACTTCTCTGAATCAGTAAGGTTCTTAAAGGCATTTTACAATATGTGATATGTTTGACAGGTATAACAGTCTTTCTGATTTATAAAGAGAACATTTTAAAAGAAAGTGTTCCTCATTTTCAGTCTCATTTAAAGTGCAGCATTTACATAAATACTCCAATACTTTCCACTATTCTTTATCCCAGAAATAGAACTTAAAGCTACACAACCAGTCTGATTACATTTTTTCTGCACCCGGGATTTTATTACATCCGAGCTCGTAATCTAAAATCTAATATATTTGGATCAGTACCCCAAAGTTAATAATGCATTAGTTCTGTGATATACATTTTGGATTCTCATAATATACATACCTAAAACATTGCAACTGAATTATACATCATACTAGTATTCTGTTCAAAAGCATGCCCTTGAAAGACATTATAATACAGTATAAACAATATACATACAGTGCAGTCAGGGTAATAATACAGTGACGCAGCGGTCGGGTCCATTATTACGGTGTAAAACCAATTAATTAACTAAAGCCTTAAACAGACATCCATAAAATTATATTCAATGCTAAACCAACACACTATATTCGCACTACCTATTCAGACCACGGTTGTAATCTTGTGTGTACACAAATGGATACATCACTGTCACCAGATCCTAACTGGATTATACAGTGGCATTCTCTTGGCGTACCATCCACAAAAGCCTAAATAATCAATTTTAGGTCGAATTTTTTTAACAAATATATTATCTTATAGATTATCAAATCAATTGGGTAGAACATAAATTAAGTATGACATTTGTATTTTCCTACCCATCAATGTTTACATACCAAAATCTACTTTCCACGTGCAGCACCTGTTATAAAGTTTCAATAGCAATAATAAAACATATTATGTCATTTAATTTAGCCAACATTTCGTATCTGTATTGTTCGCCGGAGATAACACTAGCCTTTGTTTACATATAAAAATGAAAATTAAATACATTTTCGATATTCATTTTTGTTCAATCTTGTGCATATACACTATTAATGATATAATCTTTTAATCTACACTGATAATTGGCGGCCAGTCGACCATGCAGTGTTTATAATTGCTTTGTTTGTTTATTGATAAGGCTAGTGTTATCCCCGGCGAACTATATTTTCATGTTCAAAACTAGTAAATCTTTCCATTTTAAACCCAAACGGATGACAGAGAGTATGATAGAATTCATATTTATACTTGGTCGCAACTTATTTAAAAGCATTTTAAATGCAAACATTTCATACAATTAAGTAAAAAGTCGATCAACCTAGATGTGTAATATTACCAAGACTTTAAACAGATTTCTTTGCAAGAAATATTTCTTCAAACCTGACATTTATTTCAATGAACGTTATGTTTATGGCGAATTCCAAATAATGTGCTCGGAACTTGATTTTATTATTACAGAAAGTGAAATATTGAGAACTAAAATCAAGCAAAATCGCTGGTCCTGACAATTTCTGAAAGGAATATTTTAAACATGGTAAAATGCAGTTATTATCTTACTTGTTCAACATATTGCACTTCAGCATCCTTAAATATTTTACTTTCATTGCACGACTTATAAATCTTCAGTAGGAAGATGCTCTAACTGTATCACGGTTACATTCATGACACTTGGTGTTGAAAGGCAATTGTGAAACATGTATGTTTAAGAATGAAAGTTTACCAATGGAATGTCACCAATTAAAACACCCATGCACCAAAATACCTTGATTTAATTACTTGAACGGTCAATGTAAATGGTTTGAGTTTATTGTGTGATAGACTTTGTATTGATAACAGTATTCAGTAGGTGATTAATGCGCAAAATGTATCTGATAAACTTACACTTTTAGCTTTGGTCTAAGTCAGATAGACCTTTTGTAGGTGTTGTATATGAAAAAAAACCTAACATCTCGATGCGCTCGATGTTATTTTTCATATACAACCCCTACTCGTGTTCTATCCTATACATCGACTCGTTCTACTTATGGAAATCGTCCAACATAAACGACAAGTCATCCCAAACATACACGGCCATGCAAAACTCTCGCCATACGAAGTGGTTTCTTGTCCACGTCTCATTGTAGACATGCAATATCTGGCCCGAACGGGTTCTTCTGTAGAATTCTCCCTAACAGGATAAATGGAATGTTCCCACTGTCCGCACTCCATAGTCAAGTGCGTAGCTGTTCGTCAAACTGGCTGACTAAGACAGTCACGAATTTCAACTGAATCGTCCATAATGTTAAATCGAAACACTGTTTTTACTGAGTCAAATTGTTCTAACACTAAACATAACGTCTGCTGAATAACTGCGTTAGGTATGGTCTCACTATCCACGAAAAATTATACGTCTTGTAAGCTCTTAGTGCCCAAAGCTGAATGACCACATACCTTCAATCACTGCGCACGACAACTCGTGCGCTATGGTTACCAACATAACAACTCCTGATTGGTGCAATCAGAAGATCTTAACCAATCACAGGAAAGCATTTTCCGTCTTATGCGCTTCGCTGAACCGACAGAAAATAAATGTTTCGCATTCTTATATTGATGTGGAGAAATGCGAAAAAAACGACGGGAGAATGGTGACACGTATGTTGCGGTCTTAGATCGGACACGCAGTCTCTCGTATGTTACGGTCTGAGATCCGACACGCAGTCTCCCGTATGTTGCGGTCTTAGATGGGTCACGCAGTCTCACGTATGTTACGGTCTGAGATCGGACACGCAGTATCCCGTATTTTTGCGGTCTTAGATCGGTCACGCAGTCTCACGTATGTTACGGTCTGAGATCGGACACGCAGTATCCCGTATGTTACGGTGTTAGATCGGACACACAGTCTCCCGTATGTTGTGGTCTTAGATCGGTCACGCAGTCTCACGCATGTTACGGTCTCAGATCGGACACGCAGTATCCCGTATTTTTGCGGTCTTAGATCGGTCACGCAGTCTCACGCATGTTACGGTCTGAGATCGGACACGCAGTCTCCAGTAGGTTGCGGTCTAAGATCGGACACGCAGTCTCCCGTATGTTGCGGCTGACATCGGAGAAGCAGCCTCACGTATTTTTCGGTCTGAGATCGGACACGCAGTCCCACGTTTGTGACGGTCTGAGATCGGACACTCAGCCTCCCTTGTGTTGCGGTGTTAGATCGGACACGCAGCCTCCCGTATGTTACGGTGTAAGATCGGACACGCAGCCTCCCATACGTTGCGGTAATAGATCGGACACGCAGCCTCTCATACGTTGCGGTGAGAGATCGGACACGCATCCTCGTGTATGTTGCGGTGTTAGATCGGACACGCAGCCTCCCGTATGTTGCGGTGTTAGATCGGACACACAGCCTCCCGTATTTTGCGGTGTTAGATCTGACACGCAATTTCCCGTATGTTGCGGTGTTAGATCGGACACGCAGCATCCCGTATGTTGCGGTGTTAGATCGAACTCACAGCCTCCCGTATGTTGCGGTGTTAGATAGGACACGCAGCCTCCCGTATGTTGCGGTGTTAGATAGGACACGCAGCCTCCCGTATGTTGCGGTGTTAGATCGAACTCACAGCCTCCCGTATGTTGCGGTGTTAGATAGGACACGCAGCCTCCCGTATGTTGCGGTGTAAGATAGGACACGCATCCTCCCGTATGTTGCGGTGTTAGATAGGACACGCAGACTCTCGTATGTTGCGGTGTTAGATAGGACACGCAGCCTCCCGTATGTTGCGGTGTTAGATCGGACACGCAGCATCCCGTATGTTGCGGTGTTAGATCGAACTCACAGCCACCCGTATGTTGCGGTGTTAGATAGGACACGCAGCCTCCCGTATGTTGCGGTGTTAGATAGGACAAGCAGCCTCTCGTATGTTGCGGTGTTAGATAGGACACGCAGCCTCCCGTATGTTGCGGTGTTCGATCGAACTCACAGCCTCCCGTATGTTGCGGTGTTAGATCGGACACGCAGCATCCCGTATGTTGCGGTGTTAGATCGAACTCACAGCCTCCCGTATGTTGCGGTGTTAGATAGGACACGCAGACTCTCGTATGTTGCGGTACGCAGACTCTCGAAAGTTGCGGTGTTAGATAGGACACGCAGCCTCCCGTATGCTGCGGTGTTAGATAGGTCACACAGCCTCCCGTATCTTGCGGTCTTAGATCGGACATGCAGCCTCCCGTATGCTGAGGTGTTAGATCAGACACGCAGCCTCCCGTATGTTGCGGTGTTAGATAGGACACGCAGCCTCACGTATGTTGCGGTGTTAGATAGGACCCGCAGCCTCCCGTATGTTGTGGTCTTAGATCGGTCACGCAGTCTCACACATGTTACGGTCTCAGATCGGACACGCAGTATCCCGTATTTTTGCGGTCTTAGATCGGTCACGCAGTCTCACGCATGTTACGGTCTGAGATCTGACACGCAGTCTCCAGTAGGTTGCGGTCTAAGATCGGACACGCAGTCTCCCGTATGTTGCGGCTGACATCGGAGAAGCAGCCTCACGTATTTTTCGGTCTGAGATCGGACACGCAGTCTCACATATGTGACGGTCTGAGATCGGACACTCAGCCTCCCTTGTGTTGCGGTGTTAGATCGGACACGCAGCCTCCCGTATGTTGCGGTGTTAGATAGGACACGTAGCCTCACGTGTGTTGCGGTGTTAGATAGGACACGCAGCCTCCCGTATGTTGCGGTGTTAGATCGGACACGCATCCTCACGTATGTTGCGGTATTATATAGGACCCGCAGCCTCCCGTATGTTGCGGTGTTCGATCGAACGCACAGCCTCCCGTATGTTGCGGTGTTAGATAGAACCCGCAGCCTCCCGTATATTGCGGTGTAAGATAGGACACGCAGCCTCCCGTATGTTGCGGTGTTAGATAGGACACGCAGCCTCACGTGTGTTGTGGTGTTAGATAGGACACGTAGCCTCACGTGTGTTGCGGTGTTAGATAGGACACGCAGCCTCCCGTATGTTGCGGTGTTAGATAGGACACGCAGCCTCCCGTATGTTGCGGTGTTAGATCGGACACGCAGCATCCCGTTTGTTGCGGTGTAAGATCGAACGCACAGCCTCCCGTATGTTGCGGTGTTAGATAGGACCCGCAGCCTCCCGTATATTGCGGTGTCAGATAGGACACGCAGCCTCCCGTATGTTGCGGTGTTAGATAGGACACACAGCCTCCCGTATGTTGCGGTGTTAGATAGGACACGCAGCATCCCGTATGTTGCGGTGTTAGATAGGACACGTAGCCTCACGTTTGTTGCGGTGTTAGATAGGACACGCAGCCTCCCGTATGTTGCGGTGTAAGATAGGACACGCAGCCTCCCGTATGTTGCGGTGTTATATAGGACACGCAGCCTCCCGTATGTTGCGGTGTTAGATAGGACACGCAGCCTCCCGTATGTTGCGGTGTTAGATCGAACTCACAGCCTCCCTTGTGTTGCGGTCTTAGATCGGACATGCAGCCTCCCGTATGTTGCGGTGTTAGATAGGACACGCAGCCTCCATTATGTTGCGGTGTTAGATAGGTCACGCAGCCTCCCGTATGTTGCGGTGTTAGATAGGACACGCAGCCTCCCGTATGTTGCGGTGTTATATAGGACACGCAGCCTCCCGTATGTTGCGGTGTTAGATAGGACACGCAGCCTCCCGTATGTTGCGGTGTTAGATCGAACTCACAGCCTCCCTTGTGTTGCGGTCTTAGATCGGACATGCAGCCTCCCGTATGTTGCGGTGTTAGATAGGACACGCAGCCTCCCGTATGTTGCGGTGTTAGATCGAACTCACAGCCTCCCTTGTGTTGCGGTCTTAGATCGGACATGCAGCCTCCCGTATGTTGCGGTGTTAGATAGGACACGCAGCCTCCATTATGTTGCGGTGTTAGATAGGTCACGCAGCCTCCCGTATGTTGCGGTGTTAGATAGGACACGCAGCCTCCCGTATGTTGCGGTGTTATATAGGACACGCAGCCTCCATTATGTTGCGGTGTTAGATAGGTCACGCAGCCTCCCGTATGTTGCGGTGTTAGATAGGACACGCAGCCTCACGTTTGTTGCGGTGTCTTAGATAGGACACACAGCCTCCCGTATGTTGCAGTGTAAGATAGGACACGCAGCCTCCCGTATGTTGCGGTGTTAAATAGGACATGCAGCCTCCCGTACGTTGCGGTGTTAGATAGGACACGCAGCCTCCCGTATGTTGCGGTGTTAGATCGAACTCACAGCCTCCCTTGTGTTGCGGTCTTAGATCGGACATGCAGCCTCCCGTATGTTGCGGTGTTAGATAGGACACGCAGCCTCCCTTATGTTGCGGTGTTAGATAGGTCACGCAGCCTCCCGTATGTTGCGGTGTTAGATAGGACACGCAGCCTCCCGTATGTTCCGGTGTTAGATCAGATACGCAACCTCACGTATGTTGCGGTGTTAGATAGAACACGCAGACTCCCGTATGTTGCGGTGTTAGATAGGACACGCAGACTCCCGTATGTTGCGGTGTTAGATAGGACACACAGCCTCACGTTTGTTGTGGTGTTAGATAGGACACGCAGCCTCGCGTTTGTTGCGGTGTCTTAGATCGGACACGCAGCCTCACGTATGATGCGGTGTTAGATAGGACACGCAGCCTCACGTATGTTGCGGTGTTAGATAGGACACACAGCCTCATGTCTGTTGCGGTGTCTTAGATCGGACACGCAGCCTCACGTATGCTGCGGTGTTAGATAGGACACGCAGCCTCGCGTATGTTGCGGTGTTAGATAGGACACACAGCCTCACGTTTGTTGCGGTGTCTTAGATCGGACACGCAGCCTCCCGTAGGTTTCGGTCTTAGATCGGACACGCAGTCTCATGTATGTTGCGGTGTTAGATCGGACCCGCCGCCTCTCGTATGTTGCGGTGTTTTGAGACACGCAGCCTCACGTTTGCTGCGGTGTTAAATCAGATGCGCAACCTCACGTATGTTGCGGTGTTAGATCGGACACACAGCCTCGCGTATATTGCGGTGTTAGATCGGACACAGCCTCGCGTATATTGCGGTGTTAGATCGGACACACAGCCTCGCGTATATTGCGGCCTTGGATCGGTCAAGTACATTCCGCACCGAAGCTGTCGTTGATAACTAGACCTACGGACATGTTAGTCAATAAAACTAAATATTCTAGATCTAGTCAATTTTAATTGTAATCGATCGTGCCATAGTTGAATACTCATGAAGTCGGTTTAACACTACTAAATGTAACATACTTTGTAAACAATTAGATTATATCGCAAATATTGTCAGATTAAACAATTACGCACGCTTCTGGCATTCACGTGACAATATCACAGTACATTGTCAGACAAAATGACGAACGATGGTACAAAATTTCGAATGTAAATAAATCTAGTAATCTGATGATATTTATTGAAATGAGGAGACAATACACACATAGCCAATTGATTTTAATTGTCAATATTCATGCGACAAAATCGTTACAAATTTTCATTTAAGCTAATATAATAGTCGAACAATGCGGTTTTGTTAGGACCATACGCGACAATGTAGTAGTACAATATATATACGTTCCCAGTGCCATGAATTAAGCCAACGGTACAAAATATCGACAAGGCCCGAGATCGATGAACGGTTAAGCATCACACCCTTTCAATGAGTAGTTATGTTTAATATTTCACGCGTTAGCGATACGGTTCCATGATAAAGCCTATTATTAATGCATAATGGCTGGCAAGCCATTTGATTCTTGTTCGACGCGGTCCCGATTCGTTTCACGCTCTGTGAGTTTCAGCATCAACTTGGCGTCCACTCGTTGGCTCTTCTCCTACCTTGGTGACAGTTTATAAACACGCCAGTGCGGCGCTCAGGATTCATTCCATGACATCTCATGGCATACGGAAGTCTACTCGTTTCTGGAAGAGCCAATATTTGAACAGATAATGGACGGACATGAAATTCTATTCAAATTTGAGAAAAAAATATCGAAAGTTTTATGAAATGGACAATACCTTGCATTATATTGATAATTTTTCATTAAATACGAACACCTTGGAGACAATTCCAACGATGCGATGTTTGAATAATAAAATCAGGTAAGGTTTTTATACTTTAATTGATATTATTTGTACAGAATTATGATATTGAAAACATTTAACTTTCGTCTGATTCAACTAGTTATACATTTAGTTATTTTTCCGATCAACTGAGACTTTCGTAGTGCATGGCCATTCGGTTTAAACCCTGTATAATAAACCAAAGACCTCCGGCTTCGAGGGAGTCGTAGTTATATCAAACATCTTAAGTTCTAAACTATTAAGACTACACGTAAATAATTTTTTTATTCTTTCCATGTCGGACTTTTGTCGAATTACAGCATAAATCCGATTATTAAAGCACAACGCAATATGTCATTCGAGTTTTAGTGCCATTTGGGTATTTGAATTTGATTGTAGTCTATTTATATACCGGTATTGGGTGTAGATTAGACTGGCTACCCGACTAGATAGTATTTGTTTTTCAATCTATTATTATAAGTTCATTTTCAATTTTAGCTAGATTTTATTTTGGGCCTGATTATCTAGTCTGGCTACCCGACTAGATAATATATTTTTTCACTCAATTATCATAATTTCATTTTCAATTTAAGCTAGCCTGATTTTATTCTGGGATTGATTATCTACTGTTATTTTTGAGGGTGCAAAGGGAATTAATTTCAGGAAAATAAAGTAGACTGAAGAGTTGTCTCCTTTGATTAAACGATAGACTAGATGTAGATCTATATCATGTATATATATGTATTTTATTTAATGCTAACTGATAAGATATGGAGTTCTATCAGTGAAATAAAACCTATATCAGTCACTGGTTATCACCTACAATGTGACTGATATAAGCTCCGCCCCCTCACAGGGACTACTTTAATTTACCAAAAAATCTCAACACTAAAATGTCTGTAACTTTTTTATTACTGAACGGAAACATGTCATGTGGGGGTTTTATTCTTAGTTAGACCATTTCCTACAAGTTGGTGTATGATTAAATGCAAAATTCTCAAAAAAGTCGTTTTCACCTATTCACCATAATCCAAGATGGCGGATTTTGAAGTGAAAAATATGAATGGAATAACATATTCATACGTAGCCTAACCACAGTGGTAATTTGGCATAAATAGTACCAGTTTTGACACCATATCAGCATTAAATAAATAGAATATTTGTTTGTTTTGATTGAATATGGTTACTATCTCATCTTGTAGTGATAAAATTTTAATATTTTCACTCGCGCTACGCGCTCTTGAAAATATTGAATTTTATCACTACACGATGAGATATAAACCATATGCAATCAAAACAAACAAATATCCTCTATGTATTTGTATAAATAGTGTATATTGTGCATTTGTATTACACGACTGTACAAATGTTGCAAAAAGACACCAACACTTAGATATTAAAATACTTGAAGAGTTTTAAAATGCGATATTTTGTAGGGTACAATGCATACATTTATCAAACAAAACTGGTTGACCAAGTTCATATAGTCATATAATGAGATAATAAACATTGTTTATCCCTAACTCTAAATTGATTTTGTTAGGCACGTATAGTCTAGTCAGGATAAAAATCCAGTGACGCAGCGGTCGAGTCCACTATAACGGTGTAAAACCAATTATAAAGGCTTATACAGTACACACAACTATAATTTCAATGCTAAACTAACATACTTAACTTCGCTCTACCTGTTTAGACAATGGTTGTGATTTTTTGCGTACACATAAACTGCAACGTCACTGTCACAATATCCTAACTGGACTTTAATATAATATCAAAACACTGAGAGTTCTGTTAGAAGCGAAAGTTATAAATTTTAGATACACGTATAAGTATATATATAACGATAACCGAGTGGTCAAAGTGTCGTACTACGCATGCGTGCAGAGTGGGTTCGAATTCCACTAGAGGTACAAACTATTAATTTCACAACAAGGCAATTTGTGTCGTGTAGATATGCTTTTATTTATCCTCGCCACCGGAAATCCATATGAGCGAGGCCCCCAGAAGAGTTTAGTTACTTTAGCCTTTGGGGGATAGTACATGATACAGAAAATGCCCCAGTTCCAGAAGCATCCCTGGTTTCCTACACGGGACCTCGGTATTTATCGTCTCGCCCGAAAGAATAGTTATGTTAGGTGGAAAATACTGACAATCATTTCGGTCTTTGACGCGGCTGGAGTAGGGATCTAACCCACAACCTTCGGATCAGCAGTCAGTAGCCCTTACAACTGGACCAATTGTCCACCGTAAAAAGTCTCCCCGTACATATAGGCAGTGCTGTTATCCACATTTTCCTGCGGACAAGTTTTGATAGGTATATACATAGTCATGTTGATGAATGTTTCATACATGCCATTTATTGCATTTCATTCTTACGTTATTTTTAATATTAAATAGGCCATTCCTGTTGGTCACACAACATGGATAACCATGTCAACTCAAATATTTCACCTGTTTTTGTTTTCTCCCCGGTCGATCGTAAATACGAGTTATGTCCAGGCATCTTTACGACTGGTAGGTCGGACAACTGCGGTTGACCTTATTATCATTTTACATTGGTATATAATGATATACATGTAGATCATTGATCACCAAACTGGTTTAACGTATTTAGCAATATTGATAATTGTGACCTTTGTGAAAAAAGCAAAACGTACATTACTGCACATGTCTATATAAAAGGAACGTTTCAAATGTACGTAAGTATGCTGGATTCGTTGAACTCATAGTTTCAAGCTCATAGAAAAGGAAAAACAATCCGTATAAATAAAACATATCAAATAATGTGTGGAAAACTATGATAATATTGATTTGTTCACAATTGCCTTGTTATTATGTGTATGCAATAAGCATTTGTGATATTCATGGAAGGAAAGGGGTGACGGACGACAGAAGAATGTTTTCACGAAATCCCGCGGGAAATCACGCAGAAACACTGTGCAGAAACTCTCACAGACGAACGAGAGGATCCGGTACTATGTCTAAATATTCTTGTAACAATGCACACTTTTTGACCAAGCGACACAATTCTGAGGAGATTCCAATGCTACATGTTTTTTCTGTAGAATGCATGTTCATATATGTGTTTATTATCTTAGCTGGTATAATGCACTATTTATGAGACATGTGTTTGAAATCTGGATTCCGTTACATAGTTGAAGGGCAGAAAAAAAGTATTGTCTCTTTTTATCTAGGTCGTCTGGTTAATAGCTACGAAAGTTTTTTTCATGCAGAATATATGCGGCCAAATACGCATGCAAAACAACATCGACAATTATGCGTATAAATGACGCCAGACTGCTTCTTCACATTTATCACAATTTTGCGTATGCAGGGTGATACATTAATTCTGCACATTAGTAAATGCTTATAACTTCAACATCTTTAAAGCTATCATATTAAAGAAAACATTAATTGCAGAATATATGTGAAAGTTTTGTTTTGATCTAAAACGGATATTCAACAATAGAATCCTTATCTAAAGCAGACGTTCAATGTGACCATCCATTTTCTCTGAAACGAGTTTCAAACGTCAGTTTAAATTCTGTACACGACGCTGTTGCGTGCAGCTAGGTAACCAGTCTCTTTTCCCGACGAATCAGAGGTTTCATTTCATTGGACATATCCAACAATATTCCTTTTTGAAGGCACATGTGTATTTGGACACACTTTTCAAGTTTTCTTTTCACTTAAAACGCAGCTTTTCCCAATTCATAATAAAGTTTTATGATTCGAATTTGGAAAAAACTCAATTTAATGACGTTATCAATGACGTCATAACGTCACTTTAACGGCACAATGCTAAATACTTTTTTCATTTCAGCAGACATTTTTATGGTATATATGACGCTGTTTCATGGTATATATGACACTGTTTCATGGTATATATGACACTGTTTCATGGTATATATGATACTGTTTCATGGTATATATGACACTGTTTCGTGGTATATATAACGCTGTTTCGTGGTATATATGACACTGTTTCATGGTATATATGACACTGTTTCATGGTATATATGACACTGTTTCATGGTATATATGACGCTGTTTCATGGTATATAAGACACTGTTCCATGGTATACATGACACTGTTTCATGGTATATATGACACTGTTCCATGGTATATATGACACTGTTTCATGGTATATATGACACTGTTTCATGGTATATATGACACTGTTTCATGACATAAATCACACTGTTTCATGGTATATATGACACTGTTTCATGGTGTATATGACACTGTTCCATGGTATATATGACACTGTTTCATGGTATATATGACACTGTTTCATGGTGTATATGACACTGTTTCATGGTATATATGACACTGTTTCATGGTATATATGACACTGTTTCATGGTATATATGACACTGTTCCATGGTATATATGACACTGTTTCATGGTATATATGACACTGTTTCATGGTATATATGACACTGTTTCATGACATAAATCACACTGTTTCATGGTATATATGACACTGTTTCATGGTATATATGACACTGTTTCATGGTATATATGACAGTTTCATGACATATATGACGCTTTTTCATGGTATATATGACGCTGTTTCATGGTATATATGACGCTGTTTCATGGTATATATGACACTGTTTCGTGACATATATGACGCTGTTTCATGGTATATATGACGCTGTTCCATGGTATATAAGACACTGTTTCATGACATAAATCACACTGTTTCATGACATAAATCACACTGTTTCATGGTATATATGACACTGTTTCATGGTATATATGTCGCTGTTTCATGGTATATATGACACTGTTTCGTGACATATATGACGCTGTTTCATGGTATGTATGACACTGTTTCATGGTATATATGACACTGTTTCATGGTATATATGACGCTGTTTCATGGTATATATGACACTGTTTCATGGTATATATGACGCTGTTTCATGGTATATATGACACTGTTTCGTGACATATATGACGCTGTTTCATGGTATGTATGACACTGTTTCATGGTATATATGACGCTGTTTCATGGTATGTATGACACTGTTTCATGGTATATATGACACTGTTTCATGGTATATATGACGCTGTTTCATGGTATATATGACGCTGTTTCATGGTATATATGACGCTGTTCCATGGTATATATGACACTGTTCCATGGTATATATCACACTGTTTCATGACATAAATCACACTGTTTCATGACATAAATCACACTGTTTCATGGTATATAAGACCCTGTTTCATGGTATGTATGACACTGTTTCATGACATATATGACGCTGTTTCATGGTATGTATGACACTGTTTCATGGTATATATGACACTGTTTCATGGTATATATGACGCTGTTTCATGGTATATATGACGCTGTTTCATGGTATATATGACGCTGTTCCATGGTATATATGACACTGTTCCATGGTATATATCACACTGTTTCATGACATAAATCACACTGTTTCATGACATAAATCACACTGTTTCATGGTATATAAGACCCTGTTTCATGGTATGTATGACACTGTTTCATGACATATATGACGCTGTTTCATGGTATGTATGACACTGTTTCATGGTATATATGACACTGTTTCATGGTATATATGACACTGTTTCACTGCTTGCTTGCTTGCTTACTTACTTATTCCTTTTCGTCCCCGATGGGACATAAGGCTGCAATAATCTCTCTCCTGTCTTTGGCTACTTTCTGTGCTTCACCCGTCGATAGACCCATTTCAGCAAGTTGTGTCACTATAATGTTCTTCGCCAGGTTGTCTTTGGCCTACCAGGTGTCCTTTTCCCAGGTGGTGTTCACCGTAGAGCCACTTTTGGTAGTCGGGATTGGTCCATTCTGAACACATGACCTAGCCACCTTAGTCTTCGCTGTTTAATTTCAGTGGAGATGTTGTGACATCCAGTTTTCTTAAATAACGCTATGTTTGATATCTTGTTGAGCAAGAATATTTTGCATATTTAGCGCAGGCATCTATTGTAAAAGGCTTCTATTTTCTCATTTCACTCTGTATTACCCGCCAGCTTTTGGAACCATACGATAGCACATATTTCCAAATTGGTCTTGGAGTGGCAAAGGCGTTCCTAGCTTTTCCAATTCTTGCCTTAATATATGCTGAATTATCTTTGCTTATCAATCTGCCAAGGTATGTGAAGTATTCAACATAGTCAAGATTTGTGTTGTCGACCTTTACTTGAGCCTCATGTGTGGCATTTATGCACATAACTTTGGTCTTTGTAGTGCTTATGTGGAGACCTGTTTGGGAGGCAAATTTGTTCAGTCGGTTGGTAATTTCTTGGGTGTTGGTTCGGCTTGAAGATAGGGTGGCTTGGTCATCAGCAAAATCAAGGTCTTCTAGGTGTGGGAGGAGAGTCGATTACATGCCCCCGGAGTTTGTCAGCTGTTGTTTGCTTCATTATCCAGTCGACTGTGACTAGGAAGAGGATGGGCGAGATTATACAGCCCTGTCTGACTCCAGATTCTGCTCGAAAATATTCGGATGTTGTGTTCTCTAGCAAGATGCTGCATTCAAATTTGCCATAGCATTTCTTGATGATATTATTGAATTTCTCGGTGTATACTGTCAAATGCTTTTCTGAAGTCGATAAAGTTAGTGAAGACAGGGTGGTCGATGCATTGTTCAATTATATTCCAGAGAGTCAATGCAGCCTCTTCCCTTCCTAAAGCCTGTTTGTTCTTCTCTCAGCTTGTTGTTGATAGCTGTTTCAATTCTGAGAAGTAGAACCGTACAGACGACTAAACTTGGTGTTGACAAGAGCGTAATCCCTCGCCAATTATCACAGAATTTTAGATCACCTTTCTTCGGTAGTTGGTGATGCTACCTTTTGATAAGTCATCGGGGGGTGATTTCATTTTCCCTATAGCTTTGAATAAGTTGTAAAATATTGTAGAAGAAGTGATGGTGTCAGCTTTAAGAAGCTCTACAGTACATGACATTGCGTATCTGGTCAATTCCGGGAACTTTGCCGTTTTTGAGTGACTTGATGGCTTTCGGTATTCCACTTCTGTTGGGATACTTGTATCTATATCTAGCAGTGTGTCTGGTGGAAGAATGTTAGCTGGCTCGTCTAGGCCTGGATGATTTAAAACTTCTTTGAAGTTTTCTACCCTTCTGTTTGCTTGTTCTTGTTCTAATGTTAGGGTGTTTCCTTGTTTTTCCTTAACATTTGATGGTGGAACGTTGGTGTTACCACAGAGACGTTTGGTGATTTTGTAGACGCGACTTATTTCTCCTCTTGCTGCTGCTGACTCTGCTTCACTAGCTTGTTGTTCAGGGAATTGTTTCTTGTCATTTTTGCACTCTTCTTAACATCTTTGTCTACGCTACGGTAGTATTTTTGTATCTTTTTTCAGTCTAGAGGGTCTGGTGGATAGGAGTTTCTTTTTAAGTTGTTTTCGTTTGTTTATATGCTTCCAAGTATTAGGAGTGGGCCATTCTTTATTTCTTTTCTGTTTGAAGCCACCAACAGTTGTTGCTGTTTCGATATAGTTGTATTTTATGTCCTGCCATTTACTTTCCAAATCTTGGTCCTCGTCAGTGATAGTGGTAAGTGCATTGAATCTGATTCTTGGTTCGAGAGTGAAAGTTTTTTGCTTGTTTCTGATGATCGGAGTTTTGAAATGTCTAGTTGTTTCTTGCGCTGGTTAGTTAAAGCCCTCCTTAGTTTTAGTTTAACAGTGGCTACAACAAGATAGCGGTCAGCTCCACGGTATTCTCTAACATCTTGCAATTATCTTCTCCATTTGCCATTGATGATGATGTTATCTCTCTGGTTTGTTGTTCTGTCATCTGGGGGAATTCCATGTAAGTGTGTGTATATCTTTATGTGGAATTATGGTGTTGCCTACTGCTAAGTTGTTGTTTTGGCATATTCCGAAAAGTCTTTCTCCATTATCTTTAATATCTCCACACCAGGTCTTCCTAGCACTGGTTCGCAATACGGGTGTTGTCTCTTCCAAATTTAGCGTTTAAATATCCGGTTACTAACCATTTAAAGTAACTATGCCATTATTTGCTATTAATGACGAAAAGAGTTGATACAATTCTTAAAAATTCTTCTTTAATTCTGACTCTATTTTATAATTGGAGTCATGGCAAAATGTCATGTTGTGAACGTTGCTTATCCTAAAGTACATGTTAAGCTAAATTGAGTAAACTCCCAATTAAGAATGCATCATAATGGTTGAAATAAGAAACAACCTTAAAATATGCTACCAATAATACGTCATTAGGAGAAAATAGTTCAAAAGAAGTCGCGATAATGTTTCTGTAAAACGACTTAAATATCCATTCAATCAATAGACGGCATGAAAGTATTATGAAGTTTAAATGTCTTGGCATATTACGTCATAAATTTCTGAAAAATGAGCCAAAATGTCAAGCGGTTTTACATTATTCTGAGACAGATACATTGTTTCGTTTGAAGTGAATGACTGTTCCGTGGATTATATAACACATGTTTTTTCTCATCGAGTCGATCCTTCTCATCGACCCGAGCCCTACTTATTTTTGCAGAATATAAACATGCGCAGTGATGGTTCCTTTCCAAAACATATGCAAGTTTGAAAGTGGACTTTTTCCTGTCATCACAGCAAAACATGCACATACAAGCGCATGTAAACAATTTTTGTGGACTGATTTAAAACCAACCCTGAAAAATCCATTTTGGTGAGCAGTAATACCTAAGCTCGTAACCATGGGTTTTTGTTTTTGTCCATATTTTTGTCAACATACTTGTCCACATTAATTAAATTCTGTAAATAGTATCTGTGATGAACAAACTTTATGTTACCACTGTGTTTCATAAAATAATTCAGTCTTTGGGTTAATTATAGACTGACCAATCGGAGGGATCGGGTCGATGAGAAAGTTTCTGAATGACGGAGCCTCTTGACTGGTACTTGCTTCACAGTAAATATTTTAAGATAAAAGCTTTTTTATTCCAGAAATGGTTCATTTTACTGTAGTTCAGTAATTTATCAGTCAGAAAATGAAATTTAGTTGCAGACCAAACAATTTGAAGTGTGCATGTTAGGTTTTTATCTCTTAGGGGATCGACTCCATGAGAAAGCAGTATACAACTTTAATTTATTTGCGGGATTTGTTCATTTGAAATAAAAAATGTTCATTCATTATACGAATTTATCACATAAAATAGGCTCTGTGAGTTTAATAAACCCATTACATAAAAGTCATAATACACACGTGTAATAAACATGCAAATGAGGTATTTACAAGGGCGAGTCACTTTATTTATGTATTCATACACGTTGTCAAAAAAGGAAAATAATACATTTTTAGAATAGAATAAATTTTATATCCGATTATGAACTCTCTATGGCATGTTATAATCACACAATAACAGATGTACAAGAAATTAAGAGATATAACTGTAAGTAAACATGACGGTAGGTCCGTTAAACGTGAGTACGAATAAGATCGGGACGAAATGTACATACTAAATATCTGGCATCTACACAAACACACGGCATCGGATGTTGATTTCATTGTATAAATCCGTTAATTTAGAGTATTAAAGACGATTTTCCTTGCTTACCAAGTACTTGCATCGTGTACAATCAGTTATTTTCGGCTATTCAGACGAATCGCGAATAAATTCACGCGGAAAACCTAGTTACTTCCCCTGTCATTGGTTGTTACTAAAACCCGGAACGGAACACGGAATAGAACAGAATATATTGTGTTGCTGCGGTCCAAGATTTAATTATTTATTTTGTTAAGGGTAGTTTTACATCTGCAGGATTTTAGATACCCCAAGAATATTATTTCCAAAAGGCAGAAAAAATAACATATTAGAGTATACATTGATGCACTATTTTCTTAGCTCTTTCAATGAGCCGCTTTACTCCTATGGAGTTTATTTGCTAAAGGGGAAGTGTGTGCATTCTTGACAAACTTTTACTGTGTATTTAGTTTATGTGATAAAAAGAATCTTACATTCGTGTCATTCCATATTAAATTTATTAAACTCGTTGAATAAAAGTGATAAAATGCTCGAAAGAGCCTCGCATTTTATCATTTTATCCAACTCCTTTAATAAATTCAATATAGAAAGACACTCATGTAAGATCCTCTATATAGTCTACATACAATGTGATTGTCCTATTGAAGCGACCAACAAATTTGGCTTCCGGGACTTCTTTCTGAGAATATTTACTTCCCTATTCCAGTCAAAACAAACAAATCAGTGATGTAAAGACCAAAGAGCGCCTTTTAGAAATTTAAAACCAACAAACAGATCACATTTATCACAGAAATCGGACTACAATTACATGTATATTCTTTTCATTTGGAATGATTCTACACATTAGTCTGGTATCTTGCTTTATTAAAACGCGTATATAGTATCATTAAAACCTTAAAAACATGTAAATTAGGCAACAAACGTATCAATTCGGCAACAAATGTGTATACAATTCGTCAACAAATGTATACAATTTGGCAACAAACGAATTATGAAAATTCGGCAACAAATGTGTATACAATTCGTCAACAAATGTATACAATTTGGCAACAAACGAATTATGAAAATTCGGCAACAAATGTGTATACAATTTGTCAACAAATGTATTGTGAAAATTAGGGAACACACGTATACATTAGGCAACAAAAGTATAAATTCGGCTACAAATGTTTAAAATTAGGCGACAAATGTATACATTCGGCAACAAATGTATAAAATTCGGTAACAAACGTATATAAAATACGCAACAAACCTTTAAATTTGGAACCAAACGTATAGAATAAGTCAACAAACGTATAAATTTAAGACCTAAATTCACAATCCATGTTGAAATAAATATGTTCAACGTGAACCTCGCTTGGTTGATAAGCATGAATTATTAAAAATAATTATATCTGGTCCACCAGTGCGTAGATAGACCACGTCCAGTGTTGACAAACCATTGCCTAATGAATCTTAAATGAGAAACATTGCAATGTGTTATGTTTGTTAAGAATATTAAAACTACTTCGTTCAAACTGCTTTTGTGAAATTGGTATGCTTGTAGTCTGTCTGTATTTCACAGAAGTACATGAGTACTATTTGCCACACTATAAGGTATGGCATCTAAATACAATACATACAGATAGGAGAGATCATGTTTGTATACAAATTAAGGGATTATAGATCAACCATGTTTTTTGAGCCGTGACTAATTTATGCAGCAAAGTTGATTCAACCTAGAAGGGTAGGTATATATAAGCAATACCAACATAAGTTAAATAAGTATTTCGTTAAGTAACTGAATAGGTGGCCCAATGGATACGGCGATGTCTTATGAGATTTACTTTTCTCGGTTCGATCCTTGGCATCGTCAGTTTTTATATTTGTCTTTTTTTCAAATTGCTTGTTTAAGTAATATTACACAAGAAAGTTATGCATTTCCTGGAATGTATTTTATTAGTCAAACTTAAGTTTCGTTACTCATAGTAACAGCGTGTAATTATATACATGTAATTGTTTCTCCTAGTTAAAACTGGCGTTATATTATGCAATAAACGGTCTTCAAGCACCCGCTATGAAATATTCAAATGCATCATTTGACTCGGAGACAGACAAAACTGACGAATTTTAACCAACACACCAAGAGAAGTCGAAAGTCGGACACGAGTTTATGTATTGAATTAAGTAAAAGATAAATTAATACTGGGCCCGAGGAAAGAAATCAAATAAAAAACAACGAAACATGTAAAACCATTACATGTAGAATGAAAATTCAAAATAATGAGTTAAAAAATTAAAACTGCTTTTAAACAACGTCTTCATATTCTTGACGACAAAGAAATAAAAGGTGAAGGAGAAAAAATGAGCAGTTATCAGGGCTTGAACCCGCATGTCCCAGCTTGAAAATCAAGCTGTCTACCGATTGAGCCAGCGATACTGACGATATCTGGTCATACAAAAATATATGTCAACGCATTTAAAAGGCATCCCAACCAGGTATATTCACACACCATGACTAAATAGTGTAATCTCCCGTCACGGCTCAAAACTCGTGGTTGATCTATAGTACCACAATCTAGCTATTGGTGAATGGCAGGTTTTTATTGTTCATTTATCCAATAGATTGCCGGTGGGCATTTTGCATATGAATACGGTGATCTCTCATATAGACAAATCTCTATTAAAATAAGACATAAATAATGGAAATTACAATGTGTATGTACACACATGACTGACCTGAATAATCGATTTATACAACTCTAAACTACAATTACAAAAAAATTACAAATATGAAATATTTTCAAAACTGTACCATAATACATGTACACTACGATGAGTTTCAGCATCTCTTTGTACGTTGTGTTCCGTTTAAATATTCACAAGATATATGTACAAAGCCATGTATGGACTACGTGTCACCCAGCTTTGCGATTTGACTACAATCAAAATCGTACAAAACGTATGAAATATTCATGAAGATATTCAGGTAACGCGCAGAAGTTTATTTTATCGTCAAAATTGATCAGAACATGACAGTGTTTCCCAATTATTGAGCGTCAACATTTGTAAATAAGCTCATTAATAATTAAGCTCACAATTTAAAACTATTGTATCGGATCGTCTGCTTTAATTGCTCTGTGAATATATTGGGTTATAATGTGTATATGATAGAAAGTCTCTTTACATTTATAGAATTGTTGCGGCGAAGGCAAGCTACTCGCATAAGTGTGTCACGACAAGTCACCATTTATTTGCTGTGACGTGTAGAATCACGTAACAGTTGAATCATGATTCATGATTTGTGTGACGTTGTACACAACATTATACCGTCTGCCATGCGCTCTTTGCACACATGTCCCAAATGTAGTTCGCTTATCTTTGTTTACGTACACGCTGGGTTTTGCAAACTCTCTATTGAATACAAAATTGCCACGTATTTTTCAACTCCTATGTGACGATATTTATAAAAAAGTTCATACAATTTTAACCATTTGTGTAACTAAAAATGTTGAGAATGTCGAAAAATGACAAGTTAGGTAAATATGAGTAAATACTAGTTAGGTAGTTTGCAAAGCTGAACGTGTCATGTTTACGACCACGTGAATACTTATTTCGTGCATTTCGTCATACAGGTGCGTGTAGCTTCTACAAGAAAAGGGCAGGTATAAACTTTAACGCGATAAATTGCAATACAAAAACAAACACAAAATACGCTATATTTATCGTTTCTGAATATTTTGGAGCATGCAAACTTTATATGTTGTGCCAAATATTTGAATGCTTTCATAGGCAAATGTTACGGTCCTTGATTTTAATCCATAACAAAAATAAAGGCAATTTTGTGTTTGTTTTTGTACAGCAATTTATCGCGTTAGAGTTATAAAAGGCGGAATTTATTTGTTTACTATATCATACGGATGTGCATTTATGCACAGCAAACTTCAGATTCATTGGTGAATAATGGAATCATTGTGTCTATGTTAACACCCATATCGATTAATATCAACTCGGAAAAACACGTGTTTTAACTGTCACTTAATTTAAACACCCACTCGATTGGTTTGTCATGAAAAATTCAATTGCACTGTGTATGCAAACATGTACGGGTAGCTACGCGTGCAGGTACATGTACTTTCACTACCTCCCCAGTATATCGCGTGTAATTGATTTCACAGAAAGTCATTGTATACAATTTTATAGATCTGTATGAACTTGAGGCTCAAACCTTCAGGGGCCGGGATTACAACGAATACTTACACTCAGCACTCAACACTCCAATATTTAAAATATGATATAATGAGCTATTCTTTGTCCTAGATTGCAAGTTTTGATGAGGAAAATGTGTACAATTGTTAACCGAGTGTTGAAAATGTTATTTGACACACTTTTTATGTCATTGTGTACTATCTATGAAGTATAAAGGTAATTATTGAATCTGAGTGCCACACTCAGCACTCAGACTAAAAAATACATTTATAGCTTACAAATACACTAAATTTCACTATGAAATAAGCCAATAAAGATATGTGGTACCTATTTAACATTATTACAATTTCTTGTTCTCAAAAAGTGTCGCTCTGAACCTCAGAATACTGAATTTCAATATTTTTGCAGAGTGCTGAGTGTAAGTATTGATTGTAATTCTGGGCCCTGGTCCCATAATTATAAAGCTTTCAGTTTCATGCTCCACTTAATGTTGTGCTCAAACTTTAAATGTTTCAAACAGTAAAATGTCTCATATTTTGCTGAAACTTTTATATTACATGGATAGACTTAAAGAAAGCAAAGTAATATTTTCTGGTACAGTAAAGATTAAATATTTGTTGGACTTTCTAGGAGCTCACCAAGTGTCATGCTCAAGTTGAATTGAGCATGAAAAAGCTTTGTAACCTTGGATTGAATTAAGCATGAACATAGCTTCGTAACCTTGGGTTGAATTGAGCATGAAAAAACTTTGTAACATTGGGTTGAATTGAGCATGAACACAGCTTTGTAACCTTGGGTTGAATTGAGCATAAAACAGATTTGTAACCTTGGGTTGAATTGAGCATAAAAAAGCTTTGTAACCGTGGGGCCTGATGATAAGCTATTGTATAAAATGATATACTTATCTGTCAATAAAGTATTGTTTTATCTAGGCGATAAAGACTTTTAAACTGGTACCAAAATTGGTTCAACTCGACTATCGCAAATTACGTATATTTTCAATATTTGGATAGATACCAGTCTACATTACACTCTAAACTACGTCAGTCCTTTCATTCTAATCATCTCAGCGTTATGCATTACATCGGAGAAAACGGAAATAGCCGATAGTTCACGATTACGGTCGTGATACCTCTTTGAGAAACAACGATAAAGTCAGAGGATCTCCAAATTATAAGGACCACTGTTCGGACTCTTGAATATTTCGAAAGGAAACCAAACGAATTATCTACAAGACGGCGTAATGCTCATTATTTGGCACTTGTGGAATAATCAGTGAGACAAGTTCGTGATTATACACTGGTGCCAAGTAACCAACAGCGCCTGGCTACATTACGATACTCTGGAAGGATACACTGGTGCCAAGTAACCAAAAGCGCCTGGCTACATTACGATACTCTGGAAGGGTACACTGGTGCCAAGTAACCAATAGCGCCTAGCTACATTACGATACTCTGGAAGGATACACTGGTGCCAAGTAACCAATTTTAAGCGCCTGGCTACATTACGATACTCTGGAAGGATACACTGGTGCCAAGTAACCAAAAGCGCCTGGCTACATTACGATACTATGGAAGGATACACTGGTGCCAAGTAACCAATAGTGCCTGGCTACATTACGATACTCTGGAAGGACACAGTGGTGCCAAGTAACCAACAGCGCCTGGCTACATTACGATACTCTTGAAGGATACACTGGTATCAAGTAACCAATAACACCTGGCTACATTACGATACTCTTGAAGGACACAGTGGTGCCAAGTAACCAACAGCGCCTGGCTACATTACGATACTCTGGAAGGACACACTGGTGCCAAGTAACCAACAGCGCCTGGCTACATTACGATACTCTTGAAGGATACACTGGTGTCAAGTAACCAACAGCGCCTGGCTACATTATGGTACTCTTGATGGATACACTGGTATCAAGTAACCAATAACACCTGGCTACATTACGATACTCTTGAAGGACACAGTGGTGCCAAGTAACCAACAGCGCCTGGCTGCATTACGATACTCTTGAAGGACACAGTGGTGCCAAGTAACCAACAGCGCCTGGCTACATTACGATACCCTGGAAGGACACAGTGGTGCCAAGTAACCGACAGCGCCTGGCTACATTACGATACTCTGGAAGGACACACTGGGGCCAAGTAACCAATAACGCCTGGCTACATTACGATACTCTTGAAGGACACAGTGGTGCCAAGTAACCAACAGCGCCTGGCTACATTACGATACTCTGGAAGGACACACTGGTGCCAAGTAACCAACAGCGCCTGGCTACATTACGATACTCTGGAAGGATACACTGGTGCCAAGTAACCAATTTTAAGCGCCTGGCTACATTACGATACTCTGGAAGGATACACTGGTGCCAAGTAACCAAAAGCGCCTGGCTACATTACGATACTATGGAAGGATACACTGGTGCAAAGTAACCAATAGTGCCTGGCTACATTACGATACTCTGGAAGGACACAGTGGTGCCAAGTAACCAACAGCGCCTGGCTACATTACGATACTCTGGAAGGATACACTGGTATCAAGTAACCAATAACACCTGGCTACATTACGATACTCTTGAAGGACACAGTGGTGCCAAGTAACCAACAGCGCCTGGCTACATTACGATACTCTGGAAGGACACACTGGTGCCAAGTAACCAACAGCGCCTGGCTACATTACGATACTCTTGAAGGATACACTGGTGTCAAGTAACCAACAGCGCCTGGCTACATTATGGTACTCTTGATGGATACACTGGTATCAAGTAACCAATAACACCTGGCTACATTACGATACTCTTGAAGGACACAGTGGTGCCAAGTAACCAACAGCGCCTGGCTGCATTACGATACTCTTGAAGGACACAGTGGTGCCAAGTAACCGACAGCGCCTGGCTACATTACGATACCCTGGAAGGACACAGTGGTGCCAAGTAACCGACAGCGCCTGGCTACATTACGATACTCTGGAAGGACACACTGGGGCCAAGTAACCAATAACGCCTGGCTACATTACGATACTCTTGAAGGACACAGTGGTGCCAAGTAACCAACAGCGCCTGGCTACATTACGATACTCTGGAAGGACACACTGGTGCCAAGTAACCAACAGCGCCTGGCTACATTACGATACTCTTGAAGGATACACTGGTGTCAAGTAACCAACAGCGCCTGGCTACATTATGGTACTCTTGAAGGACACACTGGTATCAATTAACCAACAGCGCCTAGCTACATTACTTGCTTAGGGTAGGTAGGGCATGTCAAGGAGAACTTTTCCATAGACACTAAGTGCCTAAGGATGGGCAGGGTTTTGTAACCCTATTGTAAGTAAATTATTGTAATGAAACACTATAATATTACGTGCGATGTAATAGTATGTACTAAGCTCCCTCAAAACCGTGCTATTTGAATCCCCATAAAATTGGACGATGTCTTAGGTCCCGTATATAATTTATATAATTATGAAAGCGAACTATAAACAACCAACGGCGCCGTTTGCAATTATAATACTGAACATTGAGAGAACTGCCTGTTGAATACATGTCCAATGGCATTCGTGAAAAGTATATCGAAGGCAAACAATGCTCGCATTGACGTGTTAAATAATTAATGAGCTAATATGAATCAATTGATGCTAATGAAAAGAATATGAAGCCGACATGGCATAACACACAAATCTTGTCAAGTTCTAGCATGTCCCTACTTGCTAACATATTGGTATGTGTGTCAGTTTTTTCCTAAAGGGATGGGATATGCTGTTTTGCAACAATATCACGCCGTTCAACTCGATACCGAGTAATCGGTTGTTATCACGTAATCAGCTGGTTGCGAGCGTCGCGCGACTTTCATGCGGAAGTTAGTATTGCTTGTACTTATATTCATTTTGCATGGTTCGAACAAAATGAAGTGTGTACTTCTAACCGCTTATGAAATAGGTATCTGAGTACACAAAATTATGAGCAAAACCGTGTTTTATTGAGGGAGAAATTACGTGTGCGATTTTTCAAGAAAAACGCGTTGTTTGAAACATCGACCATCCAAAGAGGTATTTTTAAACAAAACAGAACCCCTTTACTTAATCCATAGCAACAATTAATTCATTCCCCTTCTATATGCAAATCCCACCTTTGAATTCCCCTTTTTCGCTGAAATATTCGAGTATAAACTTGACATGGTGAAATATTTTGGATAACCTCGTAATCAGCCCATGATGATAAAAGATAACCTCGTACTCAGAAAGAACGATAGAGATGACAATGACACTGCGGTATACCGTACACCGGATATTGCTAGTAAGATGAGTAATGCTATTCATTTTCGCGACCTTCAAGTGTACACCAAGGTAAGTTCAGAGACGCTGTTTTGTCTTTCTGAGTGTGTTTAATGTAAATTGTATACAAAAGTATCTACTTCAATAATTTTCCCAGTACCTGAAAACCGACAAATGACCGGGAATTACTTAAAAGGGTAATTAAAAGACCAAACTCCTATCGATAGCTCGATCTGTCAAATAAAGCTGTTTTTGTTTATATTCTTCGTTAAATTTTACAACTTGAATGGAGCAAAATGACATCCCTTAGACCATAGCTAACTGTAGCTAGCCAATCAACATGGAGAAAAGTGCAGGATAAATCTCATATACCACTGTTTGGTGTGGTATATATACAAAGTGTTGTATATAAACTTGCATTGATTTATCCAATGCTATTCAGGCCATAATGATGACTGCGATATAAAACGAACTCACTTGTTTATCAGCTTTAAACAAATACATCACATAAATCATATGTCCCATGAAAACAGAGTTTGCTGGTCAAAGCACGGTCAGGTTATAAAAACTCGTTACGATTTAGCCGTAAATTGTATCTGAACAAGTGCGCTTTAAATAGAAACATGCATACAAATATAAAAATGCAAAATTAAATTGGAAACTGTTAAATCGCTGGCTTAGAAGGTCATAAGTACAAAGTCAATATTTTGAGAAAACAAGAAGAAAAGAACAGTCTGAAAACTACTCTCTACTTATGGAAAAGACAAGCTTTTTAAACTTCAGTTTGGTCAAGATGACCACCTCCGATTTCCATGAGACTAGGCTCATAAGAAATACCTAGAAATGCAGATTGCAAATATGCATGAGTCTTATAAGGTCGTAAGTAGTACTTTAATACGAGTAGTACTTACGACCAAAGGGGCTAAAAAGATCAATCACTACACTACAGTGTAGAATTGATGGACATTTAACCGGGTCGAATCCTTTCGCTTACAACCTTCTAATTCTAAGCCAGCGAAACTAGTGAGTCATGTCTCAACACAAGTGCAGACATACCGCCGTCAAGTTTCGAACGTTTTCTTAAAGCGGTGAATAACCTGAACGATCATTTCTTCAAACCTGACATTTACTTCAATGAACGTTATGTTTACGGCGAATTCCAAATAATGTTCTCGGAACTTGATTTTATTATTTAAAAGTGAAATATCAATAACTAACATCAAGCAAAATCGCTGGTCCTGACAATTTCTGAAAAAAATATTTTAAACATAGTAAAATGCAGTTATTATCTTACTTGTTCAACCTTTTGCACTTCAGCGTCCTTGAATATTTTACTTTCATTGCACGACTTATGAATCTTGAGTAGGAAGATGCTCTAACTGTGTCACAGTTACATTCTCAAATTACAAAAAAACATATTTTATCAAGTAAGTCAAGTTCTACATCTTCCATTCTAATCTATTCAATACACAAGCATGACACTTGGTGTTGAAAGGCAATTTTGAAACATGTTTTTTTAAGAATGAAAGTTTACCAATGAAATGTCACCAATTAAAAAACCCATGCACCAAAATACGTTGATTTAATTACTTGAACGGTCAATGTAAATTGTTTGTGTTTATTATGTGTACTTTGCATTGATCACAGTATTCAGTAGGTGATTAATGCGCAAAATGTATCTGATAAACTAACAATTTTAGCTTTGGTCTAAGTCGGATAGACCTGTCGTAGGTGTTGTATATGAAAACTAACATATCGCTGCACTCGATGTTATTTTTCATATATACAACCCCTACTCATGTTCTATCCTATACAGTGACCACGTTAATGTTGTTACAAAGTGTTTTACCAGGAAAGGAATCATAAATAACGGTGAATTTTGAGAATAAATGAAAATGTTAGTGTACGGAGTATTGCTTTAGTGTCGCTCACTGGTGTACGGAGTATTGCTTTAGTGTTGCTCACTGGTGTACGGAGTATTACTCACGGAAATAGAGTGCGATGAATAATCAGTGTTATTTGGTAAATATCAATTATTTTGTAAAGATCTAATCTGGGCTGGTATTTATAAAGCATCTTAGTAGAAAACTAAGAATTTTCTTAAAATTTTAATATTTTCTTCAGCGTATGAGCTAAATAATACAATTCAGATTATTAATTATTTACATAGATTTTATGCATTATAAAGAGATCAACTATAATCACTAAGAAAACATGAGCTATTCTTCAATTTGTGGGAAATATGTGCATTGTAAATTAAGTAAAAATATTTAAGTTTTCCGCTAAAATGCTTTATAAATACCAGCCCTGAGTTGGGCCCGAGCATCCCTCGAAATTATAAAGGTAATACTATATATGTACACGAGTTTGACTGGGTTTATAGTATGATCAGTATATCCTTCTATAAGAATAAATAATAGGATAACAATGTTGTCGTTGATTTGGGTCGGCTTATGTTACATGTACGAGAACTTATTAAAATTGCAACACTCATATTTCTATTATGTGAATCCCTTGTGGCCGAAAGTTCAAATTTTATGTGTAAATAAAGGAGTGGTGTAACTGTATTATTGTGTTTTTCATTAATATCAGTACATTAGTTTTCCAGCAATATCGATCGCCCGGGTATTACATGACCAGTCCTCGTATTTGCGGTAGAAGTCTTTCTACGCAGTACCTTTGTTTAGAGGAAACAACTCATAAGTCTACTAGTTTTCCTGAAAATTATTTCCCATTTGAACTGCTCGCAGTAGCGGAACAAATACTTGTGAAGTTGGGTACAAGTTGCAGGAAACATGCTCTTATTGAGCGTGCCTTATATTTTATACTAATACAAGCGGCTAGATCTACATAATAATTATTTCTAAAAACAACATAACATTTTGTTACGGATTTAATATAAAAGGGATGGATCCTGTTATTCAAAACTATGTGCACCATTTTTAGACCAAGGTTAGTCGCAGTCAGCCAATCAGCGCCTTGTATTACCGTCGTAAATATTGCAGACTGCGTTTTAATATCGTCTATTAACTTCAGTTGAGCGGACGTTTAGAAATCGGTGTAAATAAGACGTATTGGAAGCGTCTGACTACGATGAAGAAATAGTACGAAAAACTTACAATTGGTGTGTCAGCATGTTCTCATGTCTTAAAATCGCGAATTTACTGTATAGTTTTTACTATATTATACTATAATAAGCTTGCAGAATAAAGCTATAGCTGGAATTTTATGAGCCATTTATTCCAAACGTTGAAACACCAACACTCGCGAATACTAGCTACAACGTATGCGAAACGTAATACAAAATTCTATCCAAGTTTTAACATTTGTTTAGCAAGCATCCCGTCTACTTTAGAGGAAGGTTCTTTTGCATTTATTTCGTAAGAATATAGACTAGCTAATGCAATAGAGCATTGGCTCATCTTTAAATATACACAGTTTTCAAAAACAAATTATCGCGAAAGCTAGATACAACGTATTCAAAACGTTGAAGTATTTTGTAAACTCTCCAGGTTTTCGACATTTCCGAAATCACTTAAGTGTCAATTAAACAAATTTAGCCAAGCAACTGCCGTGAAATTTAGGACAAAACTTCTATAATAGTTACTCTACGGGTTGCATGTACGAAAACAGTATGTTGTTCAACTATTTATTTCGTATAACTTTAAAATAAAAACTCACATATCTTAAAATATCATTTAAAAATACATATAACATGCATAGTCTAACACAAACGTTATCGTGGGATTCCGTGTATACGAAATTTCGTGCATGCCAAGTTTCATGTAATTAAATGTCAAACTTCTTCGGTGAAATGAAAATATCAGTTTTTAGGGGGGTCCCCAAAATCTAAAAATATCTTGAAAACTAGCCGAGCAAAACTGTTATGGGTTCGCACAATCACTATCATGAGTGTGTTCTTCATAAAAACCTGGATACTGTTTTATCAAAGCATTTATGGAAATCGTAAACTTACGTTCAAATTTTAATTCTTTATAATTCTTTAACAACTGCAAAGTGGTGATGGATATGGTCTGTATGGGTTTATTAACTGAATCAGTATTAGTATTGCAGTTCCATTTACTATATATACTTTATAATTGTAAACAAATTATAAAGAATTTAAATTTGATCGTAAGTTTACGATTTCCGTAAGCCCTTTGATAAAACAGTACCCAGGTGATTGAGACCTATTGTACAGAAAAATTTAAGAGTTATAAATCACCTTAAATTCGAGAAAAACGCACATTTAGATAGAAAAAATCGCCGACTCAAGTCGAGAAAATCGTGCCCAATCAACAGGCTTATGTATATACTCAGCACAATTAAAAAC
The DNA here is from genome assembly GCA_947247005.1 of Spisula solida. Classification (NCBI taxonomy): domain Eukaryota; kingdom Metazoa; phylum Mollusca; class Bivalvia; order Venerida; family Mactridae; genus Spisula; species Spisula solida. The sequence goes on along the minus strand of OX365948.1, from coordinate 41,105,507 downwards.
GCAGCACATATACAGTTAATATTTTTTGGAGGGAAAATTAACAACAATAATAAGCTTTATTTTCTATAAATTCTGAACATTTCAAACATGCTGTTAGTCCACAAGAATCAGTGTGGTGTACACCGTCTAAAATAAAACATGTTTCTTTATATATGCAGTCTGAAACCGGTATATATATAGCATTATTCAATTAAATAATGCATCCGTGTTTTCCCTCGTATTTAATAGAAAATAAGATTCCAGTAATTATACGGCAAATTCAAAGTAGGTCTCCATGTATACATATGACGCTTTCTATCATCAGGGGAATGGACTGGTTGAGATAGTAATCGAAAAAAAATTAAAACCGATTTCGGCAGATGAGTAACGAACATTTGCTGAGCCTGTCCCATGCGGCTATCCAAATCGTGGATGGTCATTGACATTTCGTGCAGTCCGATGGAAATCAGGGGCGTAGCTACCTGTACGCAGAATACGCAGCTGCGTACACATGCATCTCAAAAAGTGAAAAATTAAATGATCGAAAAATGAAATAAAAACTGATGCCTAAGCCCTCAGGGGGGTAATCCTTTAGAAAAGCTCTGTACACAAAAAACCTGTAGGTTTTATCAGTAAAAATAATGTTAAAGATGATGCAAAAACGCCACAGAACGCATCAGAGACGTTCTAGCGAACACAATTTTTCAGGGGAGCATGCCCCCAAAACCCCTATCCTTCTTGTGTACACATTCAAATACCTCTAGCTACGCCCCTGGAAATACATGTAGCAGTTGAAACATCTCACAATCTATTATTTGACGGTATCTGCATTAATCATCCCATGCATGTATTCCCCTTTTTCTGAGTATCATTTCAGATCAACATGTAGAAAAAAACATGCTTTGTGGTTAACCGTATATGTATACATATCAATTTTGATACGCTGTAATAATTCATTTTAGGTCGATTGTGAAGTTCTCACACGATCGACACCTCATTCCAAGCATCCTTCGACATGTCAGTTTGAGGGAGGCGATAACAGCTTTCCATTTTTATGCTAGACGTCTAGAATTGAATATCTTTCTTTGGTCATGTTTTATTTAAGAAATAAAGATCTGTTCGCGTATTTCAGTTCAATTTAATAATCAATTCATTTATGGTGTTCATTTCGTGCAATAAATACCTTATACTCGTGTTATTAAAATTGTTTCAATGTTTGAAATGTGTTCTTTCCTTCAGAAAATAATAAAGCTCGTTTTCATTAACGAGGGAGGTAATTGTACCAGCTAATAGCTATTCAATATCAGCGTGGAGTAATGGTCAATGTAAAATGGGTGAAAATGGAATACGCGCAGTTAAATAGTACGGAGTATTATTATGGAATGCGGAATGCACAATAATTCCTTTATCTATGGGTTTAACAGTTAACTACGTAGTTAAGAGACTTTAAACCGCGGTTGCAAGTGCCAAATGCACATTAATTCTTTAAACCGCGGATAAAGACTTAGAACTGCAGTTACAAGTATCGATGATGTTTACTTAACCCCATAGTTAAGCGACAACCAATCAGCGCGTATGAAATTACTAATACGGCGCTCTCATTGGTTATCTCTTAACTATGTAGTTAACAGACTTGTAACCGCGGTTACAAGTCTTAAACGGGGGTTTAACACGCGCGAAGTGCACACTTAATATACATCTCTTAATTATATAGTTAAGCGACTTTAAACCCGGGTTCAAAGCGCCGTTTGCACAATTATGCTTAAACCCATAGTTTAAGACATGTAACTGCAGTTTAAACTCTCAATTAAAGCGTGGATTCAAGTATATGTATGTATAAACAATTCCTCATAATTTCTTTCAAATTCATATGATCGTAGGCATATGTCATTGTATTGGAATTCATTTAGAAGATCTAACACTAGTTTAAAATGAAAATTTAACGTGTAACTCGGAATTTCCGATTTTAAACCGGGATAGTAGATGGAACCCCAGTTTAAAATAACAATTCAAAGTCTAACTCAGAAATTCCGACTTTAAACGGGGGTTAGTAGATCGAACCCCAGTTTAAAATAACAATTTAACGTCTAACTCAGAAATTCCGACTTTAAACTGGGGTTAGTAGATGAAACCCCAGTTTAAAATAAAAATTTGACGTGTAACTCGGAAATTCCGACTTTAAACGGGGGTTAGTAGATCGAACCCCAATTTAAAACAAAAAATTAAAGTCAAACTCAGAAAGTCTGACTTTAAACGGGGGTTAGTAGATCGAACCCCAGTTTAAAATATGAATTTTATAGAAAAGACAGAAATTACGACTTTAAACGGGGGTAAGTAGATCGAACCCCAGTTTAAAATAAAAATTTAACGTGTATCTAAGAAATTCCGACTTTAAACGGGGGTTAGTAGATCGAACCCCAGTTTAAAATATGAATTTTATAGATAACACAGAAATTCCGACTTTAAACGGGGGTTAGTAGATCGAACCCCAGTTTAAAATATGAATTTTATAGAAAACACAGAAATTCCTACTTTAAACGGGGGTTAGTAGATCGAACCCCAGTTTAAAACAAAACTTTAAGGTCTAACTCAGCAATTCTGACTTTAAACAGGGGTTAGTAAATGGAACCCCAGTTTAAAACAAGAAATTAAAGTATAACTCAGAAATTCCGACTTTAAACGGGGGTTAGTAGATCGAACCCCAGTTTAAAACAACAAATTAAAGTCTAACTCAGGAATTCTGACTTTAAACGGGGGTTAGTAGATCGAACCCCAGTTTAAAACAAAAATTTAAGGTCTAACTCAGAAATTCTGACTTTAAACGGGGGTTAGTAGATCGAACCCCAGTTTAAAACAACAAATTTAAGTCTAACTCAGAAATTCCGACTTTAAACGGGGGTTAGTAGATCGAACCCAAGTTAAAAACAAAACTTTAAGGTCTAACTCAGACATTCTGACTTTAAACGGGGGTTAGTAAATGGAACCCCAGTTTAAAACAACAAATTAAAGTCTAACTCAGGAATTCTGACTTTAAAGGGGGGTTAGTAGATCGAACCCCAGTTTAAAACAAAAATTTAAGGTCTAACTCAGAAATTCTGACTTTAAACGGGGGTTAGTAGATGGAACCCCAGTTTAAAACAACAAATTTAAGTCTAACTCAGAAATTCCGACTTTAAACGGGGGTTAGTAGATCGAACCCCAGTTTAAAACAAAAATTTAAGGTCTAACTCAGAAATTCTGACTTTAAACGGGGGTTAGTAGATGGAACCCCAGTTTAAAACAACAAATTAAAGTCTAACTCAGGAATTCTGACTTTAAACGGGGGTTAGTAGATCGAACCCCAGTTTAAAACAAGAAATTAAAGTCTAACTCAGACATTCTGACTTTAAACGGGGGTTAGTAAATGTAACCCCAGTTTAAAACAAAAATTTAAGGTCTAACTCAGAAATTCTGACTTTAAACGGGGGTTAGTAAATGGAACCCCAGTTTAAAACAAGAAATTAAAGTATAACTCAGAAATTCCGACTTTAAACGGGGGTTAGTAGATCGAAACCAAGTTTAAAACAAAAATTTAAAGTCTAACTCAGAAATTCCGACTTTAAACGGGGGTTAGTAGATCGAACCCAAGTTAAAAACAAAAATTTAAAGTCTAACTCAGAAATTCCGACTTTAAACGGGGGTTAGTAGATGGAACCCCAGTTTAAAATAAAAATTTGACGTGTAACTCGTAAATTCCGACTTTAAACGGGGGTTAGTAGATCGAACCTCAGTTTAAACTATGAATGTTATAGAAAACACAGAAATTCCGACTTTAAACGGGGGTTAGTAGATGAAACCCCAGTTAAAAATAAAAATTTGACGTGTAACCCGGATATTCCGACTTTAAACGTGGGTTAGTAGATCGAACCCCTGTTTAAAATATGAATTTTATAGAAAACACAGAAAGTCCGACTTTAAACGGGGGTTAGTAGATCGAACCCCTGTTTTAAATAAAAATTTAACGTGTATCTAAGAAATTCCGACTTTAAACGGGGGTTAGTAGATAGAACCCCAGTTTTAAATAAAAATTTAACGTGTATCTAATAAATTCCGACTTTAAACGGGGGTTAGTAGATGGAACCCCAGTTTAAAACAAAAATTTAAAGTCTAACTCAGAAATTCCGACTTTAAACGGGGGTTAGTAGATTGAACCCCAGTTTAAAATAAAAATTTGACGTGTAACTCGGAAAATCCGACTTTAAATGGGGGTTAGTAGATCGAACCTCAGTTTAAAATAAAAATTTGACGTGTAACTCGGAAATTCCGACTTTAAACGGGGGTTAGTAGATCGAACCCCTGTTTAAAATATGAATTTTATAGAAAACACAGAAATTCCGAGTTTAAACGGGGGTTAGTAGTTCGAACCACAGTTTCAAATAAAAATTTAACGTGTATCTAAGAAATTCCGACTTTAAACGGGGGTTAGTAGATAGTACCCCAGTTTAAAACAAACAATTAAAGTCTAACTCAGAAATTCCGACTTTAAACGGGGGTTAGTAGATCGAACCCCAGTTTAAAACAAACATTTAAGGTCTAACTCAGAAATTCCGACTTTAAACGGGGGTTAGTAAATGGAACCCCAGTTTAAAACAAAAATTCAAAGTCTAACTCAGAAATTCTGACTTTAAACGGGGGTTAGCAGATCGAACCCCAGTTTAAAACAACAAATTTCAGTCTAACTCAGAAATTCCGACTTTAAACGGGGGTTAGTAGATCGAACCCAAGTTAAAAACAAAAATTTAAAGTCTAACTCAGAAATTCTGACTTTAAACGGGGGTTAGTAGATGGAACCCCAGTTTAAAACAAAAAATTAAAGTCTTACTCAGGAATTCTGACTTTAAACGGGGGTTAGTAGATCGAACCCCAGTTTAAAACAAAAATTTAAGGTCTAACTCAGAAATTCTGACTTTAAACGGGGGTTAGTAGATCGAACCCCAGTTTAAAACAACAAATTTAAGTCTAACTCAGAAATTCCGACTTTAAACGGGGGTTAGTAGATCGAACCCCAGTTTAAAATATGAATTTTATAGAAAAGACAGAAATTACGACTTTAAACGGGGGTTAGTAAATGGAACCCCAGTTTAAAACAAAAATTTAAAGTCTAACTCAGTAATGCTGACTTTAAACGGGGGTTAGTAGATGGAACCCCAGTTTAAAACAAAAATTTAAAGTCTAACTCAGGAATTGTGACTTTAAACGGGGGTTAGTAGATCGAACCCCAGTTTAAAACAAGAAATTAAAGTCTAAATCAGACATTCTGACTTTAAACGGGGGTTAGTAAATGGAACCCCAGTTTAAAACAACAAATTAAAGTCTAACTCAGGAATTCTGACTTTAAACGGGGGTTAGTAGATCGAACCCCAGTTTAAAACAAAAATTTAAGGTCTAACTCAGAAATTCTGACTTTAAACGGGGGTTAGTAGATGGAACCCCAGTTTAAAACAACAAATTTAAGTCTAACTCAGAAATTCCGACTTTAAACGGGGGTTAGTAGATCGAACCCCAGTTTAAAACAAAAATTTAAGGTCTAACTCAGAAATTCTGACTTTAAACGGGGGTTAGTAGATGGAACCCCAGTTTAAAACAACAAATTAAAGTCTAACTCAGGAATTCTGACTTTAAACGGGGGTTAGTAGATCGAACCCCAGTTTAAAACAAGAAATTAAAGTCTAACTCAGACATTCTGACTTTAAACGGGGGTTAGTAAATGTAACCCCAGTTTAAAACAAAAATTTAAGGTCTAACTCAGAAATTCTGACTTTAAACGGGGGTTAGTAAATGGAACCCCAGTTTAAAACAAGAAATTAAAGTATAACTCAGAAATTCCGACTTTAAACGGGGGTTAGTAGATCGAAACCAAGTTTTGAACAACAAATTTCAGTCTAACTCAGAAATTCCGACTTTAAACGGGGGTTAGTAGATCGAACCCAAGTTAAAAACAAAAATTTAAAGTCTAACTCAGAAATTCCGACTTTAAACGGGGGTTAGTAGATGGAACCCCAGTTTAAAATAAAAATTTGACGTGTAACTCGTAAATTCCGACTTTAAACGGGGGTTAGTAGATCGAACCTCAGTTTAAACTATGAATGTTATAGAAAACACAGAAATTCCGACTTTAAACGGGGGTTAGTAGATGAAACCCCAGTTAAAAATAAAAATTTGACGTGTAACCCGGATATTCCGACTTTAAACGGGGGTTAGTAGATCGAACCCCTGTTTAAAATATGAATTTTATAGAAAACACAGAAAGTCCGACTTTAAACGGGGGTTAGTAGATAGAACCCCAGTTTTAAATAAAAATTTAACGTGTATCTAATAAATTCCGACTTTAAACGGGGGTTAGTAGATGGAACCCCAGTTTAAAACAAAAATTTAAAGTCTAACTCAGAAATTCCGACTTTAAACGGGGGTTAGTAGATTGAACCCCAGTTTAAAATAAAAATTTAACGTGTATCTAAGAAATTCCGACTTTAAACGGGGGTTAGTAGATAGAACCCCAGTTTTAAATAAAAATTTAACGTGTATCTAATAAATTCCGACTTTAAACGGGGGTTAGTAGATGGAACCCCAGTTTAAAACAAAAATTTAAAGTCTAACTCAGAAATTCCGACTTTAAACGGGGGTTAGTAGATTGAACCCCAGTTTAAAATAAAAATTTGACGTGTAACTCGGAAAATCCGACTTTAAATGGGGGTTAGTAGATCGAACCTCAGTTTAAAATAAAAATTTGACCTGTAACTCGGAAATTCCGACTTTAAACGGGGGTTAGTAGATCGAACCCCTGTTTAAAATATGAATTTTATAGAAAACACAGAAATTCCGAGTTTAAACGGGGGTTAGTAGATCGAACCACAGTTTCAAATAAAAATTTAACGTGTATCTAAGAAATTCCGACTTTAAACGGGGGTTAGTAGATAGTACCCCAGTTTAAAACAAACAATTAAAGTCTAACTCAGAAATTCCGACTTTAAACGGGGGTTAGTAGATCGAACCCCAGTTTAAAACAAACATTTAAGGTCTAACTCAGAAATTCCGACTTTAAACGGGGGTTAGTAGATGGAACCCCAGTTTAAAACAACAAATTAAAGTCTAACTCAGGAATTCTGACTTTAAACGGGGGTTAGTAGATCGAACCCCAGTTTAAAACAAGAAATTAAAGTCTAACTCAGACATTCTGACTTTAAACGGGGGTTAGTAAATGGAACCCCAGTTTAAAACAACAAATTAAAGTCTAACTCAGGAATTCTGACTTTAAACGGGGGTTAGTAGATCGAACCCCAGTTTAAAACAAAAATTTAAGGTCTAACTCAGAAATTCTGACTTTAAACGGGGGTTAGTAGATGGAACCCCAGTTTAAAACAACAAATTTAAGTCTAACTCAGAAATTCCGACTTTAAACGGGGGTTAGTAGATCGAACCCCAGTTTAAAACAAAAATTTAAGGTCTAACTCAGAAATTCTGACTTTAAACGGGGGTTAGTAGATGGAACCCCAGTTTAAAACAACAAATTAAAGTCTAACTCAGGAATTCTGACTTTAAACGGGGGTTAGTAGATCGAACCCCAGTTTAAAACAAGAAATTAAAGTCTAACTCAGACATTCTGACTTTAAACGGGGGTTAGTAAATGGAACCCCAGTTTAAAACAAGAAATTAAAGTATAACTCAGAAATTCCGACTTTAAACGGGGGTTAGTAGATCGAACCCCAGTTTAAAACAACAAATTTCAGTCTAACTCAGAAATTCCGACTTTAAACGGGGGTTAGTAGATCGAACCCAAGTTAAAAACAAAAATTTAAAGTCTAACTCAGAAATTCCGACTTTAAACGGGGGTTAGTAGATGGAACCCCAGTTTAAAATAAAAATTTGACGTGTAACTCGGAAATTCCGACTTTAAACGGGGGTTAGTAGATCGAACCTCAGTTTAAACTATGAATGTTATAGAAAACACAGAAATTCCGACTTTAAACGGGGGTTAGTAGATGAAACCCCAGTTAAAAATAAAAATTTGACGTGTAACCCGGATATTCCGACTTTAAACGTGGGTTCGTAGATCGAACCCCTGTTTAAAATATGAATTTTATAGAAAACACAGAAAGTCCGACTTTAAACGGGGGTTAGTAGATCGAACCCCTGTTTTAAATAAAAATTTAACGTGTATCTAAGAAATTCCGACTTTAAACGGGGGTTAGTAGATAGAACCCCAGTTTTAAATAAAAATTTAACGTGTATCTAATAAATTCCGACTTTAAACGGGGGTTAGTAGATGGAACCCCAGTTTAAAACAAAAATTTAAAGTCTAACTCAGAAATTCCGACTTTAAACGGGGGTTAGTAGATTGAACCCCAGTTTAAAATAAAAATTTGACGTGTAACTCGGAAAATCCGACTTTAAATGGGGGTTAGTAGATCGAACCCCTGTTTAAAATATGAATTTTATAGAAAACACAGAAATTCAGAGTTTAAACGGGGGTTAGTAGATCGAACCACAGTTTCAAATAAAAATTTAACGTGTATCTAAGAAATTCCGACTTTAAACGGGGGTTAGTAGATAGTACCCCAGTTTAAAACAAACAATTAAAGTCTAACTCAGAAATTCCGACTTTAAACGGGGGTTAGTAGATCGAACCCCAGTTTAAAACAAACATTTAAGGTCTAACTCAGAAATTCCGACTTTAAACGGGGGTTAGTTAATGGAACCCCAGTTTAAAACAAAAATTCAAAGTCTAACTCAGAAATTCTGACTTTAAACGGGGGTTAGTAGATCGAACCCCAGTTTAAAACAAAAGTTTAAAGTCTAACTCAGAAATGCCGACTTTAAACGGGGGTTAGTAGATCGAACCCCAGTTTAAATTAAAAATGTGACGTGTAACTCGGAAATTCCGACTTTAAAAGGGGGTTAGTAGATCGAACCCCAGTTTAAAATATGAATTATATAGAAAACACAGAAATTCCGACTTTAAACGGGGGTTAGTAGATGGAACCCCAGTTTAAAATAAAAATTTGACGTGTAACTCGGAAATTCCGACTTTAAACGGGGGTTAGTAGATCGAACCTCAGTTTAAAATATGAATGTTATAGAAAACACAGAAATTCTGAATTTAAACGGGGGTTAGTAGATGAAACCCCAGTTAAAAACAAACAATTAAAGTCTAACTCAGAAATTCCGACTTTAAACGGGGGTTAGTAAATGGAACCCCAGTTTAAAACAAAAATTCAAAGTCTAACTCAGAAATTCTGACTTTAAACGGGGGTTAGCAGATCGAACCCCAGTTTAAAACAAAAATTTAAAGTCTAACTCAGGAATTCTGACTTTAAACGGGGGTTAGTAGATCGAACCCCAGTTTAAAACAAGAAATTAAAGTCTAAATCAGACATTCTGACTTTAAACGGGGGTTAGCAGATCGAACCCCAGTTTAAAACAACAAATTTCAGTCTAACTCAGAAATTCCGACTTTAAACGGGGGTTAGTAGATCGAACCCAAGTTAAAAACAAAAATTTAAAGTCTAACTCAGAAATTCTGACTTTAAACGGGGGTTAGTAGATGGAACCCCAGTTTAAAACAAAAAATTAAAGTCTTACTCAGGAATTCTGACTTTAAACGGGGGTTAGTAGATCGAACCCCAGTTTAAAACAAAAATTTAAGGTCTAACTCAGAAATTCTGACTTTAAACGGGGGTTAGTAGATCGAACCCCAGTTTAAAACAACAAATTTAAGTCTAACTCAGAAATTCCGACTTTAAACGGGGGTTAGTAGATCGAACCCCAGTTTAAAATATGAATTTTATAGAAAAGACAGAAATTACGACTTTAAACGGGGGTTAGTAAATGGAACCCCAGTTTAAAACAAAAATTTAAAGTCTAACTCAGTAATGCTGACTTTAAACGGGGGTTAGTAGATGGAACCCCAGTTTAAAACAAAAATTTAAAGTCTAACTCAGGAATTCTGACTTTAAACGGGGGTTAGTAGATCGAACCCCAGTTTAAAACAAGAAATTAAAGTCTAAATCAGACATTCTGACTTTAAACGGGGGTTAGTAAATGGAACCCCAGTTTAAAACAACAAATTAAAGTCTAACTCAGGAATTCTGACTTTAAACGGGGGTTAGTAGATCGAACCCCAGTTTAAAACAAAAATTTAAGGTCTAACTCAGAAATTCTGACTTTAAACGGGGGTTAGTAGATGGAACCCCAGTTTAAAACAACAAATTTAAGTCTAACTCAGAAATTCCGACTTTAAACGGGGGTTAGTAGATCGAACCCCAGTTTAAAACAAAAATTTAAGGTCTAACTCAGAAATTCTGACTTTAAACGGGGGTTAGTAGATGGAACCCCAGTTTAAAACAACAAATTAAAGTCTAACTCAGGAATTCTGACTTTAAACGGGGGTTAGTAGATCGAACCCCAGTTTAAAACAAGAAATTAAAGTCTAACTCAGACATTCTGCCTTTAAACGGGGGTTAGTAAATGTAACCCCAGTTTAAAACAAAAATTTAAGGTCTAACTCAGAAATTCTGACTTTAAACGGGGGTTAGTAAATGGAACCCCTGTTTAAAACAAGAAATTAAAGTATAACTCAGAAATTCCGACTTTAAACGGGGGTTAGTAGATCGAAACCAAGTTTAAAACAACAAATTTCAGTCTAACTCAGAAATTCCGACTTTAAACGGGGGTTAGTAGATCGAACCCAAGTTAAAAACAAAAATTTAAAGTCTAACTCAGAAATTCCGACTTTAAACGGGGGTTAGTAGATGGAACCCCAGTTTAAAATAAAAATTTGACGTGTAACTCGTAAATTCCGACTTTAAACGGGGGTTAGTAGATCGAACCTCAGTTTAAACTATGAATGTTATAGAAAACACAGAAATTCCGACTTTAAACGGGGGTTAGTAGATGAAACCCCAGTTAAAAATAAAAATTTGACGTGTAACCCGGATATTCCGACTTTAAACGGGGGTTAGTAGATCGAACCCCTGTTTAAAATATGAATTTTATAGAAAACACAGAAAGTCCGACTTTAAACGGGGGTTAGTAGATAGAACCCCAGTTTTAAATAAAAATTTAACGTGTATCTAATAAATTCCGACTTTAAACGGGGGTTAGTAGATGGAACCCCAGTTTAAAACAAAAATTTAAAGTCTAACTCAGAAATTCCGACTTTAAACGGGGGTTAGTAGATTGAACCCCAGTTTAAAATAAAAATTTAACGTGTATCTAAGAAATTCCGACTTTAATCGGGGGTTAGTAGATAGAACCCCAGTTTTAAATAAAAATTTAACGTGTATCTAATAAATTCCGACTTTAAACGGGGGTTAGTAGATGGAACCCCAGTTTAAAACAAAAATTTAAAGTCTAACTCAGAAATTCCGACTTTAAACGGGGGTTAGTAGATTGAACCCCAGTTTAAAATAAAAATTTGACGTGTAACTCGGAAAATCCGACTTTAAATGGGGGTTAGTAGATCGAACCTCAGTTTAAAATAAAAATTTGACCTGTAACTCGGAAATTCCGACTTTAAACGGGGGTTAGTAGATCGAACCCCTGTTTAAAATATGAATTTTATAGAAAACACAGAAATTCCGAGTTTAAACGGGGGTTAGTAGATCGAACCACAGTTTCAAATAAAAATTTAACGTGTATCTAAGAAATTCCGACTTTAAACGGGGGTTAGTAGATAGTACCCCAGTTTAAAACAAACAATTAAAGTCTAACTCAGAAATTCCGACTTTAAACGGGGGTTAGTAGATCGAACCCCAGTTTAAAACAAACATTTAAGGTCTAACTCAGAAATTCCGACTTTAAACGGGGGTTAGTAGATGGAACCCCAGTTTAAAACAACAAATTAAAGTCTAACTCAGGAATTCTGACTTTAAACGGGGGTTAGTAGATCGAACCCCAGTTTAAAACAAGAAATTAAAGTCTAACTCAGACATTCTGACTTTAAACGGGGGTTAGTAAATGGAACCCCAGTTTAAAACAACAAATTAAAGTCTAACTCAGGAATTCTGACTTTAAACGGGGGTTAGTAGATCGAACCCCAGTTTAAAACAAAAATTTAAGGTCTAACTCAGAAATTCTGACTTTAAACGGGGGTTAGTAGATGGAACCCCAGTTTAAAACAACAAATTTAAGTCTAACTCAGAAATTCCGACTTTAAACGGGGGTTAGTAGATCGAACCCCAGTTTAAAACAAAAATTTAAGGTCTAACTCAGAAATTCTGACTTTAAACGGGGGTTAGTAGATGGAACCCCAGTTTAAAACAACAAATTAAAGTCTAACTCAGGAATTCTGACTTTAAACGGGGGTTAGTAGATCGAACCCCAGTTTAAAACAAGAAATTAAAGTCTAACTCAGACATTCTGACTTTAAACGGGGGTTAGTAAATGGAACCCCAGTTTAAAACAAGAAATTAAAGTATAACTCAGAAATTCCGACTTTAAACGGGGGTTAGTAGATCGAACCCCAGTTTAAAACAACAAATTTCAGTCTAACTCCGAAATTCCGACTTTAAACGGGGGTTAGTAGATCGAACCCAAGTTAAAAACAAAAATTTAAAGTCTAACTCAGAAATTCCGACTTTAAACGGGGGTTAGTAGATGGAACCCCAGTTTAAAATAAAAATTTGACGTGTAACTCGGAAATTCCGACTTTAAACGGGGGTTAGTAGATCGAACCTCAGTTTAAACTATGAATGTTATAGAAAACACAGAAATTCCGACTTTAAACGGGGGTTAGTAGATGAAACCCCAGTTAAAAATAAAAATTTGACGTGTAACCCGGATATTCCGACTTTAAACGTGGGTTCGTAGATCGAACCCCTGTTTAAAATATGAATTTTATAGAAAACACAGAAAGTCCGACTTTAAACGGGGGTTAGTAGATCGAACCCCTGTTTTAAATAAAAATTTAACGTGTATCTAAGAAATTCCGACTTTAAACGGGGGTTAGTAGATAGAACCCCAGTTTTAAATAAAAATTTAACGTGTATCTAATAAATTCCGACTTTAAACGGGGGTTAGTAGATGGAACCCCAGTTTAAAACAAAAATTTAAAGTCTAACTCAGAAATTCCGACTTTAAACGGGGGTTAGTAGATTGAACCCCAGTTTAAAATAAAAATTTGACGTGTAACTCGGAAAATCCGACTTTAAATGGGGGTTAGTAGATCGAACCCCTGTTTAAAATATGAATTTTATAGAAAACACAGAAATTCAGAGTTTAAACGGGGGTTAGTAGATCGAACCACAGTTTCAAATAAAAATTTAACGTGTATCTAAGAAATTCCGACTTTAAACGGGGGTTAGTAGATAGTACCCCAGTTTAAAACAAACAATTAAAGTCTAACTCAGAAATTCCGACTTTAAACGGGGGTTAGTAGATCGAACCCCAGTTTAAAACAAACATTTAAGGTCTAACTCAGAAATTCCGACTTTAAACGGGGGTTAGTTAATGGAACCCCAGTTTAAAACAAAAATTCAAAGTCTAACTCAGAAATTCTGACTTTAAACGGGGGTTAGTAGATCGAACCCCAGTTTAAAACAAAAGTTTAAAGTCTAACTCAGAAATGCCGACTTTAAACGGGGGTTAGTAGATCGAACCCCAGTTTAAATTAAAAATGTGACGTGTAACTCGGAAATTCCGACTTTAAAAGGGGGTTAGTAGATCGAACCCCAGTTTAAAATATGAATTATATAGAAAACACAGAAATTCCGACTTTAAACGGGGGTTAGTAGATGGAACCCCAGTTTAAAATAAAAATTTGACGTGTAACTCGGAAATTCCGACTTTAAACGGGGGTTAGTAGATCGAACCTCAGTTTAAAATATGAATGTTATAGAAAACACAGAAATTCTGAATTTAAACGGGGGTTAGTAGATGAAACCCCAGTTAAAAATAAAAATTTGACGTGTAACTCGGATATTCCGACTTTAAACGTGGGTTAGTAGATCGAACCCCTGTTTAAAACATGAATTTTATAGAAAACACAGAAATTCCGACTTTAAACGGGGGTTAGTAGATCGAACCCCTGTTTTAAATAAAATTTTAACGTGTATCTAAGAAATTCCGACTTTAAACGGGGGTTAGTAGATAGAACCCCAGTTTTAAATAAAAATTTAACGTGTATCTAATAAATTCCGACTTTAAACGGGGGTTAGTAGATGGAACCCCAGTTTAAAATAAAAATTTGACGTGTAACTCGGAAATTCCGACTTTAAACGGGGGTTAGTAGATGAAACCCCTGTTTAAAATAATAATTTGACGTGTAACTCGGAAATTCCGACTTTAAACGGGGGTTAGTAGATCGAACCCCAGTTTAAAACATTCGCAACAATTATGATGTTCCATGATTGACAGGAAGTGATGTGTAGAAAAAATACAATACGTCAATCTCACTAATCCGTTTCATATACCAGGCCTGCCGTAATAAAATCACGCAATTGCCTGAGATTCTAGCGAACATTGAATCACAGCGCGATGTTGGCAATATTATTAGTTTGCGCTTGGCGCACAAACCGCCTAATTCAACACCGTCAAGCACGCGAACCGCCTAAACCAAAATTACTTTATTTAATAATATAAAGCCATGAACTTGATTGTGAAATATTTAGGTATTAGAATAAAATCAATGTAGAAGAGCTCTACATTAACAAAAAGTATATTGAACGTTTGTAGCCTAGTCTAGGCAAATTTTAAACAAAATTTGCCATTGTCTCAACTTTAATCAATTAATTAGTAGAAATATTTCACTCGTATTGAACATATATTATCAACAAATATTTCCATAAGTTTCGATAGTATACACCTTTAATCAAGAGTACCATATTTATGATATTTGAATTAAGCATAAAATATCAAATTCATATTTTAAATGCGGAAAAATATATATCAATAGAAGACCGACTTTTAAATCATCTGTGTCTAAGGGCGCTTTATATAAACACTCGTAATACATTTAAAATGAAGCGTCCAAGGGAGCCAGATCAAGTAATTAAAATCTGAATGCCTAGGCAATATAGGGGAATAATGAGAGATAGTACATTTTATGACACCTGCTTCCTGTTAATTGCTTTATTACCCATCGATACAAAAGAAATTGGTTAACAGTAATAATTAATAGGAGAATTTATTATGTATACACGCACGTTAATTTGATTAAACTTCGTGCAGGGACAATCTAATAAGTTATTATTAGATTGTCCCTGCTTCGTGGTATACAACTGTAAAATACATAACACCTATCAGTTTTGTGAAATTATCTGCAAATTGAACTAAATTGCCTAATAGGCAATACAATGAAATAAAATACAAAGTTTAATCGGGCATACTCGGGTTTATTCGGAAATAGCAGAGTTTCGCGGGGTCTGTGAAATTCATTGAAAACTAAATTCAAAACGATATGAATACCACCGACTGGTTATGTCTTAAAGTATCGGATGTCTGACCAAAGTTTTAACTCTTAAACTGGAGTTATATGTTCGCGAAATGCACATTAATTAAACATTTCTTAACTATATAGTTAAGATACTTTAAACCCGGGTTACAAGTGCTGTTTTGCACATTAATTCTTAAACCCATAGTTCAAGACTTTGAACCGCAGTTCAAGACTTCGAACCGCAGTTACAACTTTCTTAAACTGTAGTTAGAAAATGATGTCCAATCAGCATTGAGTTTGATATAAATGCTTGGTTTTCATTGGTTCTCTCTTAACCATATAGTTAAGAGACTTGTAACTGCAGTTCTAAGTCTTTATCCGCGGTTTAAGAATTAATGTGCAGATGGCACTTGCAACCGCGGTTTAAAGTCTCTTAACTACGTAGTTAACTGTTAAACCCATAGATAAAGGAATTATTGTGCACTCCGCATTCCATATATTATCGTGTTTAGAATCGAAATAAAAACTCTGTTCTCGTATTTTGTCGGTAAATAAAACACAGGCACTCGTCCGGATGCGGACAATTAAATCTTTTTTCCGCATCCGAACTCCTGTCTGAGTTTTATTCACCGACAAAATACAAGAACAGACTTTTATTTCTTAATTAAATAATTATTCAAATATGCATAGACAGAAGGTTAGAACGATTCAAATATGCATAAACACCTATATATTGTACGACATTATACCAGTTTTACGACATCTAAATCTGTATAGATATTCGCCCCGTCCACCGATATTGTATGGTTACACTAAAGGCTATGTACAAAATGTTAAGTATAACGTAGCTCCGCCCACTACAGTGTGACTTTCGTGGTTATAGGAAATAAATGTGTGTGTTTTGTTATTGTAAACAATAATCAAGATACCGGTAAAGGTGTGTCGTGGGTGTGTACTATAACTCCAACGCGATAAATTGCAGTACAAAAACAAACACAATATTGCCTATATTTTTGTTATGGATTAAAATCAAGGACCGTAACATTTACCAATGAAAGCATTCAAACATTTAGCACAATACGTAAAGTTTTCATGCTCCTGAATATTCAGAAACGACAAATATAGCGGATTTTGTGTTTGTTTTTGTATTGCAATTTATCGCGTTGGAGTTATAGTATATTTAAATCAATGGAAAACAATACGCTTACGACGTTCAATATTTTTCAAATAAAGAATGTTAAGGTAAGACTAGTTAAGGTAGCAGTGGCGTACATTCACATTGTATATACGCATATTATTTTTAAGTTTGTTTTTGCCTTAGTTTATGTTTTATCTGACCGCATTAAACTGAGACTCCAATCCTATGCTTATTAAAGTCTGATTCGTCTCTATTCAAAGTGGTTTATACTAGGAATTGAGATACAAGGCAGACATTTATAAACACAAAAATAATATGCGTCAATACCCTGTGTGTGCAGTCTATAAATAGCATAATGATTCGTATTTTAATCAATTATCGATAATACGTATAGATTCTATTATTATATACTTGGTTAACGGATTTAAAAACGCGACCCTGGGATACGTTAGCTTGTACCAGGCATATTTATAAATTAATATATGTCATCATTATAATATGGTCTTGAACACAGGTACCAGTATCATTGAAAAAGAGTTATAAGACGTTATAAATTTTATTATTTTGTTTTGTTTGTTCTTTATTAATGATACAGTTAACTGTGGTCTTGACTGGCATATTTATAAATTAATATGTGTCATCATTATATATGGTCTTGAATGACATATTTATAAATTAATATTTGTCATCATTATGTTATAGTTAGAACATATTAAGTAAATTTTAATGATTAAAAAGGGCGGAGCGAGCGAAGTGAAGCGAGGCCTTTTTAGTCATTAAAATTTACTTAATATGTTTTAACTAACTTAGAATATAACATTCTGCATTCTGATTGGCCGATAGGAATTAGCGCCAACGCAAGACGTCAAGTCTGTTAAGAGAAAATTTTAATTATTAAATTTTCATTTAACCGCGAAAATGCGACGTTTTCATTGGCTCATAATGTAGGTTATATTCTAAATATGGTCTTGACTGGCATATTTATGAATTAATATATGTCATCATTATTGGCGCCCCGATGGATCGGGGCGTCTGTATTGGAGGACTTTGTTATAATGAGCTGGAAGACAATTCCCCCATGGTGTCCCCGTGAGCCTCAACTTGTATGAAGTTTATGAACACTTCCCCGTGTTGAGCCTCAATTCGTAAGAAGTTCATAAATAATTTCCCGCGTGGAGCCTCAATTTAACTATATAATATAACTTTATTTGATTTACATACATAAATTCCCCTTACGAACCTCGCTGATCCGGCCGGCGAAATTACTTATTTGCATAAAGCTAATTGTGTCGCCCCGGCCAAATATCTCATTAACATGAAGGTACCGGCTGACCAACAGACCTTACGTAATCTACTCCCCACAATTCATTGCTCTGCATTACACCCAGTGTCCACAGCAAATAAACAACCAATCAGCGTATCGCTTACGAACAGCGGCTTCATATCAGTAAATACACTGGGTACACCGTCTATTTTTAGAACAGGAAAAACCGTTACTCGGCACGGCTCTTGAATGGCGTATTAGAGTTTCTATAAATACATGTATCTACCACATTGTAACTATAAAACCCAAGAAGTGCAGCGTATGGATTAAGATGTGCCACGTTCAGGTTTCTCTGAAAAGATTATTCAATGAAACAAAATAGTCGGTACCAATTTTAAAAACCACGTACAAAGTAACACATGAAAAATTGTTACCGACTATTTGTTTAATTGAGGGTCATTCAATATACAATGCGATATAAATTGAATGACCCGTACGTACTGCATATCAGCGATATTATAGCTATCCAGCTTTTTAATGCACAACTTTGACCGACCCTGCAGTCTACATTGAAATGCTATATCTTAAAACATTTCATGGTAAATGGATATGCCCTGGAAACTATTTTTGGAATAGCTAAAACTTGTCTTAGATATAGATTTCAGTCGTTCTGCCAATGGAGAGATGTGTCTATACAGATTTGAACGCATTTGCTTTTACAGGTATCTAGACACTTAAAATGGTTTCTATACAGATTTGAATTAGCTGGTAACTCACTGGTCCTCGGTAAAGTTT
Source organism: Spisula solida (assembly GCA_947247005.1). Taxonomy (NCBI): domain Eukaryota; kingdom Metazoa; phylum Mollusca; class Bivalvia; order Venerida; family Mactridae; genus Spisula; species Spisula solida. The sequence goes on along the minus strand of OX365948.1, from coordinate 41,086,922 downwards.
TTGAGTCTTGGTAGACTCATCTTCTACATCAATTGTTCTCGATTCTTGCTATACGTATTTGAATACATCTAAGCGTATAGACTCATGAATAAACTTGACATCTGTATAGATTTAGTGTCTAGAAAGCAATTGATTCTAGTGTCTATAAAGATTTAAATAATGTTGCTTCTAAACAAATACATTTGGTTGTCTATACAGATTTGGCACGTTCTATGTGTCATGGTTATGCAACACATATGTCTTGTATTGTTAATAGTTTTCTGATTATAAATAAAACAAACAAAGTTCATATACCTGTTGTATTTTATTCTTGTTTTTTTTTAACTTATCATATGGAAACTTTCAAATTGATAGCAATGCCTTTACACTCAGCTTTGTTTGTTAAATTTATACAACCAATGAAATAGTATGCACCTAATATGGAATTTGCACATACTGAATTGCTATCGGATATATAGCTATACAAACTTTACACACAATACACCATTTGACTATTACATTATACTAATTGCCAATAAACTGAAATTAGCATTATGAAGTTACTACACATCACATCACACTGAAATGAGTTGTAAATGATGTGAATCTGCATTGTTTGCCATTTGATAAAATTAAATGAATAGCATGCGTATATTTATAAAACATGCTTGTACAAGAGGATTAAGGTACAAACTAAGATCCTTAATATTCAAGATGAAAATATATTTTTTGTATTTCACTTTTGCCATTATATTTTGAAAAATACAACACCTGCTGTTTCTTATAAAGATCAATCATATATGTCTTTACAGTTTTCAGAACTTCTTTTATGGCGCCCTTTGATGCTTTGCATCAATGGTTATCTTGTGTATGGTCTTGAATGACATATTTATAAATTAATATATGGCATCATTATATATGGTCTTGACTGGCATATTTATAAATTAATATGTGTCATCATTATATATGGTCTCGACTGGCATATTTATTAATTTAATATTTGTCATCATTATATATGGTCTTGAATGGCATATTTATAAATTAATATTTGTCATCATTATATATGGTCTTGAATGACATATTTATAAATTAATATATGTCATCATTATATATGGTCTTGAATGACAACTTTGATTGCTAAATGTCTAAAATCGGAAAAGTAATACTAGTAATGGAATTATTTCATGGATAAGACACTTGTTCAGAAAATGACAGAAACAGGTTTATCTGCAAATTGGATGAACGTTAAACCTAATCAGCCTATAGGTCCAATGTGCTTATAATTACAACTTTGTGTATGTTCACATAAACGGTCATGTGACCTGTCGTTCATATCCCGATGAAGCAGCTCCGTATGAAAATCAATCGACGGACTTCTTTTTCATTTATTCTAAATCTAGCAGGTTAATGTACTTCAGCGTCAAATGAACTGTAATTCCAATTTTATTCGTAACAACTAAATATTTTTAATAAGATTTAAATGATAAATTTAAACAAACCCGCATTATCCAAATGGTAAAACTGTGACTTTCACTTTTTGGAACGATGTCTTTATTATGCCTTACCACTGTGGTAAAATCCGCTACACCGGATATTGCGAGTAAATGAGTATTGCAGTCATAATGTTTTTCAATACTCCGTACACAAACGAGATACTCGGCAATATTCGGTACAGTAAAAATCAAAACTCTGTACAGTTACTTGTATCTGTTTTAGAAAGTATCTTTTTTGTACTTTCGTATTTTTTACTGAAATTTGAAACATATTAAACATACTAAACACATTTTGGCTGATCTCAAAAAGAATGCTCAGTTTAAAAACAATCATACCTAGGTAATACAATCATTCCAAACACATTTGAAGCATCAGTATCAACATTTGAGAGTGAGCAGCCGCCCATTTCAAGGAAATTCAAGCACCAAGACGAAAGCCTGATTTAGTTTGATGTCTTCTATGGCTATATAAGTATCTGAATATACTTAAAACCATTTGGAATGCGTGAAGGAATTAGTCGTTTGAAGCATATCGTGGCTGAACTTAGCCTCGTTTCCAGTCCAATGTCGCGAAAAGTAATGATATTACTCAAATTAACGAGCAATTTCCGGTGTACGGTATACTGTAGGGTAAACATTATTGAATACTTATCTGATTTTTATTATATTGGTACCAAAATGATGACATGAAGTTCAACTTTAATAGGATGCATATAAATATAAAAACTAATTTTGTTTTCCTGGTAGAATCCACATACCCCACTGTCGCGTTTTTAAATCCGTGAAGTATACAAATCAAGGCATTTCTGTCTATTATACTGTACATGTATACACTTATTCAAACGCCCAACCTGGCGACCCACAGCCCTTTTATACACTCATTAAAAGTTTTAAAGACACCAACACATTAAATAGCGATATATGCAAACAGTGTATATCATTTTGTTTCTATCTTGAACTAGTACACAATAAAGCATTACAAAATTACAAGGTATAAGATATTACCAGTCCAGTGACATTATATGTGTGTACTGTACGGTGAACAGTCCAGTGACATTATATGTGTGTAGTGTCTGTATGGTGAACAGTCCAGTGACATTATATGTGTGTAGTGTCTGTATGGTGAACAGTCCAGTGACATTATATGTGTGTAATGTCTGAATGGTGAACAGTCCAGTGACATTATATATGTGTAGTGTCTGTATGGTGAACAGTCCAGTGACATTATATGTGTGTATTGACTGTATGGTGAACAGTCCAGTGACATTATATGTGTGTACCTACTGTATGGTAAACAGTTCAGTGACATTATATGTGTGTACTGACTGTATGATGAACAGTTCAGTGACATTATATGTGTGTATTGACTGTATGGTGAACAGTTTCCTTTCGTGCTGAGTGTTAAGCAATGGTATATTGAGTACCAGTTATATTTTGTCTATTGTATGACACGGCCTGTGATCGATCCCGGGACCTTCCGCATTTGAAGCGGATGCTCTACCACTACGGCTATCGATTAGGGGGTATATGTATGTGTACTCTTATATTACAGGCTGAGCATGATGTTGTATTAAAATGTGATATGTCAGCGTTACAACGTGTTTTCTACAGACACATGCAAAACAAAGGTGTTCTACTTACTGATGGATCTGAGAAGGTAAGAGAAGGTTGATAGCCTCTGGGCAGTCGGAAACATCTTTATTGTGTCCCCCTCATTTGAACGTATTCCACTAGTAGTCACAGGCCCGCACATTACTTGAACTGTGTCCCGTCTCCTTGGAAAGTCCTTAAATTTGAAATAGCAAATAAGGCCTTCATGAAAAGTCCTAGAATTTGAAATTACAAAGAAGACCTTGAAAAGTACATGAATTTTGAGAAAAAGCTTAATCTGACCTTGACTTAGTTTGATGTTAATAGAAAATGAAAACAAAATAACAAAACAGATAGTTTAAGATAAGAAAATGACGTAAAATGACAGACGGTTGACTAAAGTCAACACACAACCGCTTAAACTAATCTTTTTTCTGCATGATTACTTGTGGAAATGACCACTGTGATTTTGAGTGTCTGATTACTCAGGCGCTTCTATCAGTATGCCATTTGATTTTTAAAACACTTATATTGTATGATTTTGCCTTGACAGTCGCACTTTGTCGTCAAAAATATGATAAATGCTTGAACATTCATTGAAAAATGCTTTGTATGAAAATTCTGTTTTTAAGGTCTTATATTATTTACTAATGGGGGATGACAGTATTTATTTTTACCCAATATATATCCATGGTATGAACATAGAATCTAGTTTTTAATAATGATTGACTGTAATAAACATGCTATTTCTAAAGATGGATATTGCTTTAAATAGAGACGTCGAAGAACCAAGATTGTGAGGCTGTTAATGCAGCTGAAGAAGATCTGTAACCACCCGTTTATGTTTCACCATATTAAAGAAACTTTCGGTGAAAAACAAGGACTTGGTGGAATAATTAGCGGGTATGTTTATATGAATGTGATAACGTAGTCAAATGCCAGCCTATCTATGGGTATGTCTGTGTGCCATGTTTATGTACAAGGGAGGCTGTATTTTATTTTACTTAAATTGTCTTCATGCCATAAAAGTTGGTTTTGATGAAATCTATGTCGAGTTTGAAGTAAAATGGTTCATCTGGGGTCAGGTCTGGTCAGATCATAGAATTGTTTTTGTATGCAGTAGGTACTGTCTTGGTTAGATATTAAATAAAAGAAGTATTAGACAGTTAAGTATTGGATTTTTGGTAAAATTAAAGTACAGGGTGATCATTAATGTATGGTAACATAAATAACTTTAATAACTTTTTCAGTTGTTAAGATAATATATATTGTTATATACCTTTGATTAACATACATATGTAAGTTTTATTCTACACATCAATCATTTTCAAATGTCACATACTTTTTTCACAGCATAAGCTCGAAACGCTCCCCTTTATTCTGCAAAACCAGCCACAAAATACGTCAAAAATAACAAATTGAAACCTTGCATGTTAAACCACCGATACTACGAATTTCACACTGTATTGAAGTGTTCAAACAAATTTTGTTTCTGGTTTTGGAGTATACATTCCTCTCTCTAGGCTTCGACATTAAAAGAAACCTAAAGTCTGGTGCGTGTAGAGGCCAAGTAAATGTATGGTCATCGGCGAGATGATACAGTGGCCAAATTTCTTGAAATCAATGAAAATGTATGGCAGCATCAAGGACGATATGGACGTCACCTTTATATCAGATGCATTTATTAGTCATATCCAAAATAACTTGGACTCATTAGCTTTATAACAAGGGTCAAGCCACTTCTCTATCATAAAATCTGACAAAGTTATTAAAGTTATTTATGTTGCCATAATTATATTAAAAGGTCACCCTGTAGATCCCGTGTGAGAGGAGCTTATATCACTCACTGTGATAATCAGTGAGGATATAGAATTTATTGCACTGATAAAAGTCCAAATCTCACCAGTTAGCATTAAATAAAGTGTTTTATTGGCCCTCTTATAAGAGTGTATAATCTTTAAATGACATCTCTTTCATTTTCACTATCGATGTCTTAAATGAGAGGTATATTGGACAGTCTATGCCCGCTTGTTATTGATAAAAATACACTCTCATTTTTCAGACCCAATCTCTATCGTGCATCAGGCAAGTTTGAACTTCTGGATAGAATTTTACCGAAACTGAAATCTCAGGGGCACAAAGTTATACTTTTCACGTCGATGGTAGTATTGCATAGTTTACTTGAAGATTATTTCCTGTTCCGAGGTTATCGTTACTTACGTCTGGATGGTACAACAAAGACTGAAGACAGAAAAGAGATGTTGACATCATTTAACAAACCAGATTCACCGTATTTTATATTCATCTTGAGTACAAGGGCTGTATGTTTGGGTCTTAACTTACAGGCTGCTGATACCGCCATCGTCTTTGATTCAGCTTGGACTCTGGTATGTTAGAGTGGTACATCTTATACATGTATGTCCGCTTGTAAATGTCTGTCTGTCAATCTGTCAACAATGTGAAGAAATATAAAATGATTACTGATATTCCAACATGCCAAATGCCTGAAATTGAAAATTCAATAAGGTTTAGACCTGCGAAATGCAGTATCTGGGGGTATAGTACATTCATCACCTTCAGTGATAGCTCGTGTTCATCAAGCACACAGGGTATTGACGCATATTATGTTATGTGTGTGCGACCGCCTTATATCTCATATACGAATATGAGATATAAGGCGGTCGCACACGCATGAAATAATATGCGTCAATAGCCTGTGATCAAGCACCGTTAACTAAATATTTCTAAGAATTGTCAGTAGGCTAATAGACTATAGGGTGGCGCGGTGGTTGATTTGGTAATGATCTTGATTACAGAAAGGTTCCTGATTCGATACTAGACTTGGGCACTTGTTCATTTCCGAAACACACAGTTTTTCACACACACAACTAGAAATGAACTACATTGTAGTTGGTAACAAGAGGTAGGTAGTCTCGCATGAATTGGTGCCGTACATCAGGCACATTAAAGAAGCAATAAGTCGATTTGGAAAGAACTTTGGTATCACACAAAATTGTTTCTTCTCTCAAAGTCCGAGGGATCATCGGCCAATTTGGCAGGAAATAACAAAATGACCATGTACTTACCACTGTCTCGGTCCATGACTAACAAACAAACATACAGTAACAGAAACATGTTTGTTCTTCACAGATGATACACTTTAGGGTCGGCCTGAATAAAACAACAGTTGTGATCTACATGTAAATTCAGTACAACTTCTATAGTGCAATACAGTTTGGGAAGTAAGAAGTTTTTTGTACGGATGTTGCTGCTCTGGGGAGGATAACTCAAAAGTAAATGGTGATTTCTGGAACAAAATTATTATGTTGCTTAAGAGGTTGTTGCTCTATGGAGGGCCACTATGGAGAGGGTGCTGCTCTATGAAGGGTCACTCTGGAGAGGGTGCTGCTCTATGGAGGGCCACTATTGAGAGGGTGCTGCTCAATGGAGGGTCGCTCTGGATAGGTTGCTGCTCTATGGTGGACGGTCGCTTGGAGAGGTTGTTGCTCTATGGAGGGTCGCTCTGGAGAGGGTGCTTCTCTATGGAGGGTCGCTCTGGAGATATTGCTGCTCTATGGAGGGCCGCTCTGGAGAGGTGCTGCTCAGTGGAGGGTCGCTCTGGAGAGTGTCGCTCTCGAAAGGGTGTTGCTCTTGAGAGAGTTTTGCCCTATGGATGGGCCGTTCTGGAGATGGTGTTGCTCTGGAGAGGTTGCAGTTCAATGGAGGGTCGCTCTGGAGAGGGTGCTGCTCTATGGTGGAGCATCGCTCTGGAGAGGGTGCTGCTCTATGGTGGAGCATCGCTCTGGAGAGGGTGCTGCTCTATGGTGGAGCATCGCTCTGGAGATGGTGCTGCTCTATGGTGGAGCATCGCTCTGGAGAGGGTGCTACTCTATGGTGGAGCATCGCTCTGGAGAGGGTGCTGCTCTATGGTGGAGCATCGCTCTGGAGAGGGTGCTGCTCTATGGTGGAGCATCGCTCTGGAGAGGGTGCTGCTCTATGGTGCAGCGTCGTTCTGGAGATGGTGCTGCTCTGTGGTGGAGCATCGCTCTGGAGAGGGTGCTGCTCTATGGTGGAGCATCGCTCTGGAGAGGGTGCTGCAACGCTCTGGAGAGGGTGCTGCTCTATGGTGGAGCATCGCTCTGGAAAGGGTGCTGCTCTATGGTGGAGCATCGCTCTGGAGAGGGTGCTGCTCTATGGTGGAGCATCGCTCTGGAGAGGGTGTTGCTCTATGGTGCAGCGTCGTTCTGGAGATGGTGCTGCTCTATGGTGGAGCATCGCTCTGGAGAGGGTGCTACTCTATGGTGGAGCATCGCTCTGGAGAGGGTGCTGCTCTATGGTGGAGCATCGCTCTGGAGAGGGTGCTGCTCTATGGTGGAGCATCGCTATGGAGGGCCGCTTTTGAGAGGGTGCTGCGCTATGGAGGGCCGCTTTTGAGAGGGTGCTGCTCAATGGATGGGCCGTTCTGGAGAGGGTGCTGCTCTATGGTGGAGCATCGCTCTGGAGAGGGTGCTACTCTATGGTGGAGCATCGCTCTGGAGAGGGTGCTACTCTATGGTGGAGCATCGCTCTGGAGAGGGTGCTGCTCTATGGTGGAGCATCGCTCTGGAGAGGGTGCTACTCTATGGTGGAGCATCGCTCTGGAGAGGGTGCTGCTCTATGGTGGAGCGTCGCTCTGGAGAGGTTGCACTGAACTCAGGACGTGTATGACCATGACAGTGTACAGCGTATAAGTCTGTATAATGAAGCAGTACGAGTGCTGAGATTATGCATGTAGTTAAATGTATAGAAGACAGAATCATGGCTGCAGCTAGAGTCCAACTTAAAGTTGATAAGAACACATTGAGGACATAATAATTGACCAGAAATTGACAGGGTATGAGAGACAGATTATCTTGAAAACTGAAGCAGAGTGTGACAATGTATGCCCAATGCCTTCCACTGAACTGGTATAGTATAAGATTTTTGTTTTCTTGAAAGTTTACAAACCAGCAAAGTGGTTATAAAAAATGTATATTTTTAAATCGTGATTAAAGCGAAATATTTGGTGGAATTATACAAAGATCAGCGCGCTGAATGTCTATGTTCGATGCCATTTTGAAGATAGCTTGTCTTGCATAGTTAATTCCCGTAACTTTGGAGGGCGTTGTTATGCGATGCGTCTGCAGAAAGGTCAATTCAACAATTGAATATCAGAAATAAGATAACATTATCAAAAACAAAGTAAAGATCATACACACACCAGTTTAAGAAATGTAGTAGTCACATACATTATGAATGCCCTTGCTATATTCTGAATTAACAAAAAATAATAAATATCGCCTATCCATGCTTGTCAGTTAGTCTTCAAAGATGGCTGCCGATTCAAAGCAAAGGGTACATAAGTATATTATAGATGATGGAACTTTGTGCAAAACATGTACATCATATATATACTTGTAGGAGGAAGATGAAGTTCCCGATGATGTGACCATCAATCAGATGTTAGCAAGGTCAGAGGAAGAGTTTGATATATATCAGGTATGTGAACAAAAAACCTTTCATGCGCATATCTGATTCTGTTATATAGTGATTCGGGGCAGTTGAGAACCGAATTTACCTAGTTGCTCCGGCCAACAAATGATTGCTGTGGTCTATTTTGTAGAGCTCTAATTAGTGTTTTACTTGAAAGCAAATGGATTTAGATGCTATGCTCCGGTCAATTTTATAGAGCTCAAATTGTCTTTACTTGACAGCAAATGTATATAGATGCTATACTCCGGCCAATTTTATAGAGCTCGAAATTGTCTTTACTTGACAGCAAAGGGATATAGATGTTATGCTCCGGTCAATTTATAGAGATCGAATTGTCTTTACCTGACTGCAAATGAATATACATTGTAGATGTTATGCTCCGGTCAATTTTATAGAGGTCCAATTGTCTTTACTTGACAGCAAACGAATATACATTGTAGATGTTATGCTCCGGTCAATTTTATAGAGGTCCAATTGCCTTTACTTGACAGCAAACGAATATACATTGTAGATGTTATGCTCCGGTCAATTTTATAGAGGTCCAATTGCCTTTACTTGACAGCAAACGGATATAGATGTTATGCTCCGGTCAATTTTATAGAGCTCGAATTGCCTTTACTTGACAGTAAATGGATATAGATGTTATGATCCGGTCAATTTGATAGAGCTCGAATTGTTTTTACTTGACAGCAAACGGATATAGATGCTATGCTCCGGTCAATTTGATAGAGCTCGAATTGTCTTTACTTGACAGCAAAAGGATATAGATGTTATGCTCCGGTCAATTTATAGAGCTCGAATTGTCTTTACTTGACTGCAAATGAATATACATTGTAGATGTTATGCTCCGGCCAATTTTATAGAGCTTGAATTGTTTTTACTTCACAGCAAACGGATATAGATGTTATGCTCCGGTCAATTTTATAGCGCTCGAATTGTTTTTACTTCACAGCAAACGGATATAGATGTTATGCTCCGGTCAATTTTATAGAGCTCGAATTGTTTTTACTTCACAGCAAACGGATATAGATGTTATGCTCCGGTCAATTTTATAGCGCTCGAATTGTTTTTACTTCACAGCAAACGGATATAGATGTTATGCTCCGGTCAATTTTATAGAGCTCGAATTGTTTTTACTTCACAGCAAACGGATATAGATGTTATGCTCCGGTCAATTTTATAGCGCTCGAATTGTTTTTACTTCACAGCAAACGGATATAGATGTTATGCTCCGGTCAATTTTATAGCGCTCGAATTGTTTTTACTTGACAGCAAATGGATATAGATCGTCGACGTGAGGAAGCTAAACAAGTACCACGTAAACCTCGTCTGATGGAAGAACCAGAGTTACCTGGCTGGATATTGAAGGATGAAGCTGAGGTATGTACTTGTTGTCCAATAACTCATTTTAACAACTTGTTAATGAATTATTATGTAACTTTTGTCACTGGAGTGAATATAGCGTGTGTATTGTTTCTCTTTTACTGCGCCAGTAGGCAACTGTGCTGCACGACACATATCCTTGTAGGCCTACTTAATAAACATAATCAACTTCCTGTCATAACAGTAATACGTGTACCCCCTTCCAACCCCTTATACTAGATCTACGCCATTTTAACCGACTACTAGTTTAATAAGGGCTGTTCCAGGATAAAGGTTCTAGGGACTAGCATGATATTCTAATGCTATGGAATTAGAATTATTCTGACATCATCCCGAACCCACCATCATTTTGTTTTAAATTTAATTTTTGCTGCAATATGAAATGCAATTAAACGGCGCTCCAGCTTGTTCCCTCTACAAGACTACCCATAAGTGATGTCATACTTCAGATTGAACGACTTATCACGGGTGAAAATAATTTTGGAAAAGAAAAGAAACCTACAGGGAAACGCAAAAATGCATCGTGCAGTAGCGAGTCGCCAAGTAAGAAGAGGAGCTGTCGGCCACCGGTAGAAAAATATAAATTATTAGTGCTAACTAATGATGAGGAGAGGATGCTGAAGGATGGCAGTGATTATAGTGATAGTGATGGTGACGAGACACGTAGTAAGTTTGATTTGTTTGTTTGTTTGTTTGCGTTCGACTGAGACAGTCCACAGGAACTTGCATTTATAATTTGAAAAAAAAAAAAATTTCCACTAGGCCTACTGTACTATTAAAATATAGTTTAGTAGCAAAGTAGGCCTAGTGAAAACAATTTTTTTTCAATTTTCTTTTTCATTTTTTTTCTTTTTTCAAATTACAAATGCAAGTTCCTGTGGACAGTCTAAGTGCATGGTCATCTAGTATTATCCCTTCTATATTGACCAATGAAATATTGTGACACAAACTTACTATATGATATGTTGACAAATCACGATGTCTCTCAATATTTTGACCTAGTAAGGGATATGTTATAACTAGATTACTATATATGATGCTGACAGTGACGATAGAAGTGATGGTGATGAGACGGATTGTAAGTTTGACGTTCAGAATTCCCTGGCTTTGCATGCCTTTAACATACACCCGCTGGTGGCATTGCTGACGGTTATTGCATGTACCTGTTATTGTTGTTATACACATGTATATTGTATTTTCGAAAGTTTTGTAACATTATTTTAAACACTTTTTACTTTACAATACATTTATTGAATGTGAATACTTTTTTCATGAACGGTTATATTTATTGTGGTATAAAAAAGCTAAAATATAAACTAAAACACTTAGATGTCTTTGAAGCCCTTCATAAAGCGGTAAATAGCATTAGTCTGGTTCCCGATTTTTACAATATTGGCAGTAAAGGTCCAACACTATTGTAACGAAAGATTGTTGACGGGACGGGAATATATCATTTGTTATGTTTTAGCCCAGTCTACAAAAACTAAACGTAAGAAGAAAGAAAAGGAGAAGATGGAAGAGGAAGGCGAAGTTAGAAATAGTGAGGTAGACCCGTCTATTATTCTCTCGTCAGTGTAGTAATAACACATTGTTAAGTATAATCCAATTAGGAACTGGTGACAGTGACGTAGCCGTTTATGTGTAAACATAAAATTACAAACATTGTCTGAATAGGTAGTGCGAATGTAGTTTGTTAGATTAGCATTTTAATTATGGCTGTCTGTTTAAGCCTTTATAATTGGTTTTACATCCTTATAGTGGACCCGACCGCTCCGTCACTGTATTCTTACCCTGACTGGACTATACAGTCATGTATATGACCAGCTAATAAAAAACCATTTCAGTTATTTTGAAATCACGCAGATATTTGCTATTGCACAGAATCAAAGTCTTACATTTAGATCTAAACAGTCCTGCTATATCAAGTTTGCAACAGCTCGAAGTAGAAAACAATATATGCGTGACAACAACAACAACACCAGACTTTGTCTGCGATGACATGTGACATTTGACTGTTCAAAACGCAGCATTTTCCCTTCAAATTATACTGATTTCATTTAACAACATAAAATCATGTTTTCATAATTATGATGTTATTGTTTGGTGTATGAAAGTAGATAGCATACATTTAGAGCATATCGGTATTACTTAAGCCTATTCATGACTAACGGTTTGTCTTTTATTGATGTATTTAGGGAGACTAAAAGATCTAATTCATGACTGAGTTGTTCTTCCTCCTGGCAGCTTCATCATGGCTGCATCCTTTGTTTTATAGGTAAAAACCTTCAAGTAAGCCATCGTCTGTGAGTGGACAATACAGTACGCCATTGAAAGGTAGTCCTCTGCCTGTAGTTACTGATGACGCCGACAATGATAAGCGTACACTATGAGATTTGTTCTTGGTGACGGGAAGTGTACGCCTAATACAGCCGTATCGGATAATATGGATTGAATTCAACCTTTTGCACCTATCAATGTTTTCCCCCCAGGGGGGAGCGGCGTGCTGACCAGGGTAATTTGTCAAAATCCCCTCACTGGGAGATGCTTTACATACCCCCGGGATCAAAATTTCGGCCAAAGTCAAAATTTCCTAGGACTCGGCACCATTCTGTCTGTCAAATTCCCACCTATCGGGAACAGCCTTGTATGTCCGCCGCTCCCCCCCATGGGGGAAAACATTGACAGGTGCATTACTGAATCAGTCAGTGGAACATGGGACTCGTTTGTCAACTACTGCAACTACTGACTCCACAAGAATGAATAAGCCTATCAATAGCACTCTGGGCAAACCATCAAACAATTCGTGTAGAAAATTGACTTTGTATTGTAAAAAAAGAAATTCTGTGATATTCACTTCAGTCAGTTCTGTGATATTTCTGTGCCAATACCTATATGTTCATTTGTGATACACTTAGTTTCTGAAAATCTCTTTTACATAATACATGTATTATATATGAGCCAGTCTCCAGGAAAACCTGCTATATTGACAGTATGTAATTACTGCATGTAACAAGGTTTTAAAAAGCTTTCAAATAAGAAAAAATGACATATCTATAGATTCAATTTTAAGTCATTTATCCATATATTACTATATCTTAGCTTTAAAATTTCTGATAAATTATGTCGAAGTCCTTTACTTCGTTGTTACGGTGACCAATTTCAGAAAAGTACTCTGATTGAGAAAAACGAGGAGTTAGTTGTTTAAAACAGTAGTAGTCTTTCTCTAAATGTGAACATTTACTATTTGGATGTATATCTTAAAATTTAAAACCTCATTCTAAAACTTGAAACCATTTTGACCAGTTTATGTTAAGAATTGATCAAATGCAGTATTTATAAAGTACTTGATACAACGACGTCGAATAACGTTTGAATGACGTTTGCGAAGTCACGCAAAACGGGTCTGAATAGGGCCTCAACAAAACAGATGTAACTTCCTTAAAAATCAAGATACTAACAAAATTTCTTTTGCATTTTGCTTCATTAAGATTACTCTTTTAAATAATAAAAAAAACTCAAAATCAAATTGTTTGTCAAAATAGCAGGTTTTCCTGGAGACTGGCTCATATGTTAATGACTGGTTTTCTAGTATTATCAATGTCAGCGATGTATCCAGCAGAGGTAGACACAAACATAGAACATTATTTGGATATTAAGATGTTATTGTCTTTAAGACACAGATCAGCCTTTCGTAAATTGATATGAGGAGTTACTCCACTTTGCATTGAGGCAGGGTGATTATACGAAAGTTTAGCCTTTATCGGAATGTGTTTGACAATATTGTTACTAGTAAGTTGTGATTTGTACACAGGCTTAAGAAATACCCTCTTTGTTCAGGTTGTTGCTGTTTGTCCAGATTTGTATTCCTTATATAATTAAATAATTTGAGAAATGTAGTGGTTCTTTTTTACAGAGAACAACGTTTTTAAAGATTGGTGCCAAAGCCTGTTTTATGAATTTGCTAAGAAGATTATTATTATGCATTATGCACCTATCAATGTTTTCCCCCAGTGGGAGTGGCGGGCATACACGGGACTTTTGACAGAAGGCTGTTCCCGATAGGTGGGAATTTGACAGACAGAATGGTGCCGAGTCCCGGGAAATTTTGACTTCGGACGAAATTTTGATCCCGGGGGATATGTAAAGCATCTCCCAGTGAGGGGATTTTGACAAATTGCCCTTGCTCTAGGGTGGGAATTTAGACTTTGAAAAAGTAAAAATGTCAAATTCCCCTGGGTCAGCCCGCCCCTTCCCCCTGGCGGAAAACATTGATAGGTGCATTATACAAAGTCGATCAACAAGGGTTTCATGTTGTTACTTTTTAACACTTCTCCTGAGTATGAGCATGAATAAAATATATCTAACGATAATTTTTCCATTATACGTATGTGCATAGACCACTGAAACAAACAAACAGTCATTCTTGTATTATAATAAAAGGTCGGTAGACCGTTTATGAAGTATTAGGCCTATTGACCAGGAAGTTTAGTTCACTTTATTCGGAGCCGGTAAAAGTGTTTATCAATTAATAATGTGCATGTTTGTACAATAAACCATTAGTTATTCTTATATTATCATAAAAGGTCAGTAGACCATTTATAAAGTATAAGCCTATTGACCAGGTAGTTTAGTTCACTTTAATCGAAGCCGGTAAAAGTGTTTAAGAAATAAAAATCTGTTCGCGTTTATTGTCGGTGAATAAAACACGGGCAGGAGTTCGGATGCGGATACGAGTGCGTAGCACGAGTGATTTAATTTTTCGCATCCGAACGAGTGCCCGTGTTTTATTCACCGACAATATACAAGAACAGAGTTTTTATTTCGATTCTAAATACGATAATATCCCGCCCTATTTAACTGCGCGCATTCCATTTTCACCCATTTGACATTGAACATAATTCCACGCAGAAATTGAGTGGCTTATTAGCTGGTACAATTACCCCCCTCGTTATTGAAAACGACCTTCGTAATTTTCTGAAGGAAATACCACATTTTAAACATTGAAACAATTTAAATAACACGAGTATATGGTATCTATTTCATAAAATGAAAAATATAAATGAATTGATTATCAGAAGCTTTAATAAAACTTGGTTTCTAGAGTATATTGGAGTTTCTAAAAATAGATGCGTCATAGCTGTAACACTGGATTCTCGTGCAACTCGCCTTGTCATCGTGACTCGTAGAAAATTTTACTATAAAGTTTACGTTCATTCATTCATTCATAAATATGTCACGTGATACTGGGCGTAAATAGAAACAGCCAATTTGATAGGTATGTTTTATGGGGGTAATAATACATTGTTAGGTCCGCTCTATATTTAAACGATTAATCCGCAAATCGTGTTAGAATTATCAATGAATGATGTGCATGTTTGTACAAATAACGCTTTGACATACTTAAGCATTTGACTGTTTGCAGTTTTAAGCCATTAAGAGTGTTGGCAACTTGGCAGTTTAGATTTACCATCTCAAACTCAAAATCAGAACTTGATGATACAACCACTTAAGAAAAAATGTCACAATGTTAAGTTTGGAAATGGTATTGTTTTAAGTTTTATCAAAGTACTTACAGAATTCAGTAAGTGCTTTTATATAACAGTACCACTACCTGATAGTTTATGCGTACTAATCCCGATATGGGTTTGTTCTGACATGACTTTCGACTTTTTGACAGCTGAAACTTGGAAGTTCATGGATTTAGTTCATTTTCTCGTTCAGTTGTGTGTTGGGCATTGTGCCGTGTAATTATGGACTGTTTTGTTTTTATGTTTTCTGTACTCGGCTGTTTCAGTTGAGTGCTGCCTTTTCTGTCAGATTTTTACTATCTCTATATGTTTGTGGGTCACGAAAACGTTCATATACTGCGTCGTTGGGCATTTCATCGAAGTTGAATATCCATTCCATTCGTCTCTGACGCCCTCTTTCACCAAAAATACGACGACGTCGTTCCTGGCGTCTAACAAAAGACGCCATTTTGAATCCTTTGAGTGGAGGCCGAGTATACTATTTGCTATACTCAGCATTCTGTGAGTTGTGTGAGTAAAATCAGAGTGTAGAGTGCTGAGTTTTCTTGGTGATCCCCAAATCTGAGAATTCCCCAATCCTAAGTGTAAGTGCTGAGTGCTGAGTGTAAGTATTGGTTATAATCCCGGCCCCAGATGGTTGCAAAATAATTATAACCGTATATCTGCCTGCTTGCCTACATACTTCATACTTGGCATTTAAGGATATAGGTGCTGGGAAGTAAATGCTCAGCAGGTTTCTCATAAGCCAAATCGACTGGACAATAAAATTTGGATGCACAGGTAAAAAACAAGCAACAAATAAACAACAAATGCTAGTAATTTCAATAGTAAATCAAAGCATTGAAAGTGACGACAGCAATGGCCTTATCATTGCTTAGACAGTCCATATGATGCCACTCTCTTATCTAAGTATATTGAATAATAAAGGAGTTAAAGTAAACTACATAGTACATATAAAATAATTTCAGAGCATTTTCCGCACATTTGTTGATCATACCTCGTAAATTTGTATCTAAACTCGTTTTATTTATTAGCTTTTAAACATATTGCATGCATCTAAATTTATGTTTGAATTCCTCGTCAAGTACATGTAATTTAGTCCTGGGAGACAAACAATGTTAATAGGTTATCTTGCACATTTACCGGTATCCACATTCTCAATGGCTCCTACGTCAGTCGTGATTTATGACTTCTTATCAATAAGTATTGTATAAAACAGATGTGAACTCAACACTAAATTGCCTATCAGAGTGAACGTGTAGAGACGACTGGAAACATGATTCACATAGAGTCTTGCGATATCCTTTTTGTGACCGACGAATCGGACAGTGCTAAAAACTATGTAGATAAAATCGTGACTGTCACAAAGACGATGAAACAAAAGCTGGACTTTCTGCAACGAGGACTTGCATCGCAGCAGGTGGCTCCCTTTACCTGTTGCGAAAGAGCATTCTTTGTGGTAGATGGTGCGAGCTCGCCGTTAGAGAGTACAGTGATTCCGTGGATGCACATGCTGCCGAAAATTAATGGAAATTGTGACATTTGTTTTGTTTTGTGCATCGGTCGAGCAGATTCAACGAAGTTCGAGCAGTATAGAACCATGGGCCTGAATCCTGAAAAAGTTATATACGTCAAAGATAGTGACAGACTAGAAACGTGGTGGCCGAAAGCTCTGAAATTCATCTACAATGTCAATAGACAGGGAAATATTGACAACGGTCCAGATTTTTACGTTTGGCCTATTGAAGCATCAGAAAACGAAGTAAAACAACTGGCTTCAAACGTAGAATGTTTGCTAACAAATGCCGGTCTACTGAAAGGGAGCACGCCAGAGGACAGCAAATGCGTGGTCGCCGTTTTCAATTCCCCTCTCAGTGATGTCGATTTGGAAATTTCAAGCAAGTTCGCGGAATTAGCTGGTATTGGTGGAAAACACATCCATATTGTGACAACTAACAAAGATACATTCCGAGATGAAAGTTTCGCCATCCATTGCGCTATATACGACCAAACAGAGATGATGAAGTGCTTACTTTGGATCATGTCTGATCTGCGATATGTTGGACATCGTCGTCCAAAGAATAAAAAGCCGAAATCTTGTGGCGATATATGCAAAGCAGTTCTAAAATACATCCTGCTGGCACTTGGTATACTGATAGGTTTGCCATTTGGTCTAGCTTATGTTTCTGTGGTTGTAGCCATTGTGGTGGCGCTGTTTGCTGTGCTGATCGCTATAGTTATAGCTATATCTATAGCATGTCCAGGCTTAGCGGGAAAGTCACAGAATAAAAGAGGCGATGCAGCTGTGTGGTATACTTTTAAATGGTACTATATCCATACTTATTGGACACACCTGATAGTTTGTTAACAAACTTGGATAGCTACAAGCAAAATATAGTTATAAACTTCTGTGTGGATGATTCAAAGATACAGGGGTCCTACCGCGGCAAAATGCCCAATCCTGAAATTTAAAACGCAAGTCTGTTTTTGGGTGCCATTAGCTCACATCCCTGCACTAAAAACTTGTTTCAAATATTGTTTGTTAAAATTCGGCATAATTTGTGCAATTTGAAATGACTAACGTTATAACTCAGTCAATTATTGGTATTTTTTAATCAAATAACGTTTAATTTCTGCAGAAAAGTTAATTTCTTTTAAGCATCCGGATCATTCTGGAATTGCAGGGCCCTTTAAAACAATATGTGTATGGAATAGATTTAGTGTTATTTGCATGGTGGTGTTAAATCAAGATATGTTTGTTTTGAAGAGTTTACAGAACCATGTGTTTTTATAGACGTTCAAGCAGTATTAAATATTCACAAAACATCATTATTATCTGTATGTTTTGTTATTTTGTTATTGTCGTGTTTAGTATCATTTTTTCGAAAAATGTCAATTGCCGTGTTTAGTATCATTTTTCGAAAAATGTTCAGTTTTATTTGATGGTCGTTTCATCTAACCGTTTTTTCATGGAATTTTAGAAATATTCCATCAGTATTAACTTGCTTCTTCCGCAAACAACTAGCATGTTCTCCACATGTGGAAGACGTGTCAGACCGTAGAATATAGACTGCCACACCCGTTATTTGAACCCAGATCACTTTGGTGGAGAGAGAGAGAGAAGCACTGTTTTATAAATTACATTCTATGAAGATATTTCTCTTTTTACCACAGGCAACTGTATCATTGATAAAGATTTCTACATTTTAGAAAAATATATCAGTTTTACAAAAAAGAATGATTACAAAATATTTTTTTATTCTTTATCAATTTTAAGTTACCTGTGCCTTTTCCTTGTCAATATGTGTACTATACATATCTTATGTTTCTGATGTATATATAAAGCAATCAATCCTGTTAGGGACAACCTTCCTCTCCATCCAAGCTACTTGTTCAGCAAGATTTAGCTCGTTCTTAGTAAAACAAGTAACTGAAGAATTGCATACAATACTAAAGTCCCTTTATGACGTATTTTCACTATTTTCGTCACCACAATTTTTATCAGAATCAAACAATATTTGCATGTGCATTATTTCCTTATTGGCCCTTATCCACATACCAAGCTTGGTAACTTATCAACAGGATCCAGATTTGATTTACACGTTTTCACAATTTTAGTCAGAATAAAAAAATATTAGCCAGTGCAGCATCTCCTTATTTGCCCCTATCAACATATTAAGTTTCAATAACCTAGCTTGGAAACTGTTTGAGTAATGGCAGGATCCAGGTTCTTGACCAGCAGACTGAGGGCAAACTTAAGTCCCCTGCGGTTGAACACCCGTAGGACCTATAATAGGAGAGATCGTGTTTGTATACAAAGGGATTAGTACCACCAGCTAGCTATTGATGAATGACAGGTTTTGTATAGTTGGACAAACATAAATTGGCCGGGTCAAATTTAGCACAAGTAAATAAACACAACAATGACCTTCACGTCTAATTAATCGAAACAATGTGTAGACATTCTCATGCTGCAATCATTTCTCGTAAAGCGCCAGTGGCTCAGTGGTAACGCATCCTCCAATAGATGATGTACCTGACATTATATTATTGTATGCAGGTTCGAATACTCGTTGTGTCTTTTTATCATAATTGTTTTTTCGTTTTCTTATCAATTTTCAATTACAAAGTGTAATAAAGATGAAACGAAATAGAACGAAAACATCAACAGGAAATATATAGAATTGATGCAAAAAATTAGTCAAAAAGTGAGATAATAAAAACATGACATTGTTATGACTCGACCTTGCTCTGTACTGACTGAGCTATTTTCTCGTCTGCTTTAGTGTTCAAGTTAATACACCTTATTAGTTTACTTCATGTGCAAAAGGAAAACAAGAATGTTTATGTTCTGGTACTATTTATAGCTCAGCCAATTTATCTTTGTCCGATTATAGGCATTTTGCATATGAATACGGTGATCTCTCCTATTGATCATTGTCCTTACAGCTGCCAGCTTTATATTAAACTTACCTGTATTTATCAACCACTTGATTTAAAAGGATCCATATGATGTATCCAGTAGTAGAGCATCCGCTTCAAGTGTGAGACATCTCCGGTTCAATACCAGTCTGGTCATACCAAAGTTGTTACAAATGGTACTTATATATTTCCCTTGCTTGACCCTCACCATAGTAAGGTCCAGGGTACTGTTCTATCAAAGCACTTGCAGAAAACGTAAGCTTACACATAAATTTAAATTCTTCGTAATTTGTTTACAATTATAAAGTGTTGTAAAGAGATCTGCTATTTCTATAATGTTTCAGTCACTGAACTCCTACAAACTATATCCGTCACCAATTTGCAGAACTTTGTTAAAGAATGACAATTTAAATTTGAGCGTAACTTAAAGATTTTCCCAAGTGCTTTGATAAAACATTACCCAGGTAACTGCTAGTGTCAGGATAATGTGACTTGGTAGTTTGAGAGAAATATCATTGACCAGTGGGACTTTGAAACAATATTTACAAGACTGCGTTCAATAAACGCTTATGCCCCCTGTGGAAGCCTTGTCCATAAATAAGTCTAAGTCCAAAATTAGGTCAAGGTGAAGGTCAAAATGGGGTTAGGTGGTACTGGTGTGTGGAGAGTGTTCATACACAACATCCATGCAAGTATGAAAGCTTTGTAGCAAGCCATATTAATGCTAGAAGAAACGGTCAATTTGGGTTAACCAGGACGGACGGACGAACGGACGGACGGACAGGTGAATCACTATATGCCTCCCGATCTATCGATACGGGGGCATAAAAATAGTGTCTACCATCTACCCTGTACAACTTTGTAGCCTGCATCCAATGTTGATGTAAGATCATTTTTTAAGTGAACTTTATATCCAGTTTTTTTGTTATAGAATATAGATCAGAAAAGTTGGCTACAAAGATTTGCCCAACAGCTGTTTGGCCACATGTACAAACATTATGATTTGATATAAATCACAATCAGCCACTTAAACTCGATTTACACTCGAGAGGCACTTATATACTTTGTAGTTTTCAATACTAAATAACTTTTTTATTTATTGATAGTTTGAACTAATTATTGTGTATTTGTTATCAAGTAGACACACAATGGATTGTATTCTGATATTTATGTCTCAAACAAAGTGGTGGAGGCTTATCAGTATTGTGCTAGACGTATTCCTGCATGGGTGTCACGTGTGTGTATAGACGTCACAAACTAGTCCACGCTTGTTCTCCTTAACCAATGATCAGATTTCAACAAAACTTCACATTCATTTTTTTATGTTCATAATCGTCCTTTGAGAGAGACATACATTTTTGTGTCAAAAACATTGAAGTTGAATCTTAAACTTCGAAAGATTAAGTTCAATATCAACCAGAAGTTTATTAAATCATGCTAATAATTTAAAAAGACAGATTAATATTGGTGGGACATTATTCACAAACTTTTAAAGTCTGAAACTCAGACTTAACTCAAGATTTTGAAACTTGGACTTTGAAACTCGACTTAGACTTCAAAATGTGAAATGTTACTTTCACTCTCATGATGCTATAAATGTTTGGATTTCAATATTAACATTAATTAAGAATTGCAAGCAATACAGAAGTCCCCTACCGGTTTGAGGCCATTTTCAATGTTTCTGTTGCCATAGCAACCACAATTTTTGTCAGAATCAAAATATTTTTAGACGTGCATAATCCCCTTATTGCCCCCTATCCACATACCAAGTTTCATAAACCTAGCTTGGAAACTGTTTGAGTTATGTCAGGATCCAGATTGTTTGACGGACGGACAGACTGACTGACGGACTGACTGACAGACGGAGGGCAAACCTATAGTCCCCTCCGGTCAAAAACCGGTAGGGGACTAATTAGCAAACATGTCCAGTATGTTACAACTAATCAAACAAATTTTCATTGGTTTAGATTCAATAGAAAAGAAATGCTAGTAAATTTCTGTTTTGTAGATTTAAAGCCAAAGTCTGAAATTCAGTCTTATAATGTAAGTGAATTATCATAGTAAGGTCACCTGTAAAAGACATAAAATACACAAAGTTACAAAAAATGTATCATTTATTTATTCTCACACAACATCAAAAATGAACACCGACAATATTAAATGCAATGAAAAAAGTGTTGTGATGTTTTGAACAAGAAAAGATTGATTTTATTTGAAGATGTATATACAGCTATGACTCCTTTCAACTCAAAGGCTGAATGTAGAATTTCATAACAAAGTAAGTCAGAATAAAGACTTTAATGAGATGATAATGAAAATGCAATTATTGTCACTCGAGATAAACAATGATGGTGTGATATGGGTACCAGCCTTGCGATGATAAACTGTTGTCACCCGTGATAAACGATGACGATGTACAGTAGGTACTAATCACACAATGATTAACTGTTGTTACTTGCGATAAAAGATGACGGTTTGACGTGGGTACCAGCCATGTGATGATACAATTACTTCAGCTGGGCACCAGCCAGCACAACGGATGTGTAACAATACAAATACTCAATAGTTTTACAGACCATACAATAAGACACTGTAGAACTCACGTACGATGTAAAATAATGTAACACAATATAAAAATGTCAACAACATATTCATCATTAAATTCATAAACCTCCACACATTTTTGTAACAGTTGTTATCAGAAGTTTATAACCCAAGTTTTATACACACAATGTAAGTATCATAAATATTGGCGTGCTAGTGTGTATACTAATCTTCATGTTTGTACACTAATCCTCCTGTGTGTGCACACAAATCATCGTTGTGTGTACACTAATCCTCGTGCATACACTAATCCTTTTCGTGTGTAAGCTAATCCTCATGTGTGTACACTAATTCTTGTTGTGTGCACTAATCCTCATGTATGTTCACTGATCATTGTTGTCTATACACTTATCATCATGTGTGTACACTAATCCTTATCGTGTGTACCCTAATTCTCGTCGTCATCATCATCATCATCATCGTCATCACTGATGACCGGTCGAGGACGACCTCTTAATGGCGTACTGCGTTTTCCACTCACAGAAGACGGTTTACTAGGAGTTTTTGTCTATAAATCAGAAAATACAGCCATGAAAGACAAACATTTGGCCATGAATAACTTAATGTGAATCTCTTTTAATGTATGCTTCTTTAATATGTCAAATAACAAAATAATAAAACGTTTTTTTATGTCATTGAATGAAATCAGTATAATTTGAGAGAACAATGCTTCATGTTAGACAGATACCATAGCACACAAAGTCTGTCGTTGTTGTTATAAAATTTATAAAGCAGAACATTTTAGTTCTAACTAGAGCTATCACTGGAGTGATGAATCATACCCCCGCAGCACTGCCTTGTCACAAGAATATTATTGAAATTATAGTGTAAAGACACATTTATAATAACAAGGGGTATAATAACAAAAGTTACTTTTAAAATCCAGTTAGAAGCAACAGAGTTACAGAGCATACATAACTTGCATGACTATATTACCTTTTACCTATAAGTGTGACCTTGACCTTTGAGCTAGGGACCTAGCTCTTATGCATGACACATCCTGATGTGGTAAACGTTTGTACCAAGCAATTTAAACACCAGTAAGAAACGACAATGTTACAGAGCTAACACGACTTGCAGGCCTATAATAACCTTTGACCTCTAAGTGTGACCTTGACCTTTGAGCTAGGGACCTGGGTTGTGAGTATGATACACCTACTTGGTAACCTACTCGGTGTGGTGAACATGACTATTATATATTGTGTACCAAGCAATTATAAAATCCAGTAAGGCCAGAGTTCTTTGATTTTTCGTTACTTGGACCCTCCTGCCCTATTTTTTGGCAATTTAAAAAAAAAAAATTGGAAATCTTTAATTGTACAAATTTTTTATATCAAATATTTTGATGGTAATGTTACTATATACCATGTTTTATTATGTATTTCAATATTTTACTAATGATAAGTAGGTATAGTGCTCTCATTTACCACTGTGTCATAGGTATCATTGAAAAAATATCTTAACTGAAATTTATTTTAAAATAAATTGTACATGTAATTAAATTTCTGTAGATTTTTTAAAATTCTTTATCAATGATACAGATACATGTGCACTGTATTTGTTTTAAGATAATTTTGCTGTTAGAACTAACATTGTTGCTTTCAATAATGGACCGCCATTGACTACAATCCACCACCAACTACATTTTGGGAGTTTTTATTTTTATTTTTTTCCCTCCTCCTGTGGACTTTTTTCTCAAAAATGTCCGAGTAACAAAAAATTAAAAAACTCTGGCCTAAGAAACAACAAAGTTACAGAGCGGACATGACTTGCATGACTATATAACTTTTGACCTCTAAGTGTGACCTTGACCTTTCAGCAAGAGACCTGCGTTTTGTGCATGACACACGGTCTTGATGTGGTAAACATTTGTACTCAGCAATTATAAAATCCAGTAGAAAACGACAAAGTTACAGAGTGGACACGAATTGCATGACTATATAACCTTTGACCTCTGAGTGTGACCTTGACCTTTCAGCAAGAGACCTGCATTTTGTGCATGCCACACTGTCTTGATGTGGTGAACATTTGGACCAAGCGATATTAAAATCCAGTAAAAAAATGACAAAGTTACAAATCTGACACGATTTTGCTAACAGTGTGACCACCGGTAGGGGACTAATAAAGAGAGAATAATTGGTCTACCTCACTATCTCCAGCCTTGCCTTTTTCTTTCGTCTTCTCTTTTTCTTTCTCCTTACTTTTCGATTTATTAGACTGGGCTGAAACGTAACAATCAATGATATTTACTTATTTATGAAGGATTTATGCGCTAGAATTTCTACTAGGTTTATTTGATATGATAAAATGTTTACTCTCAATTATCAGTATCATTTTAAACTGCAGAAAATAACTCATTCAAGTAGAGGAACGTAGTGAAAAATCGGCTAGCCCGACATAGAGCAGGGGTGACGGAATGTTGGCTTCCCTTACATAGAGCGGGCGAATAACAGCTTGTCTAACCTGGAGGGTAAGAGTGACAGACAGTTGCCTCACCTGACCTTGAGCGTGCAAAATGTTTTGAGGCCTGCCAAGCAAGTGATTCGCCTGAGCTCAAGCAGGTAGATGACGGAAAGTCAGCTTGCCTGACCACGAGCGGGCGGGTGTAGGAGCATGACAGAAAGTGACCTTGAGTGGTGAGGTGTATGTTTTGAGGCCTATCAAGGAAGAGAAATAGAGTAAAGCACAAACTTACTATCGGTCTCATCATCATCACTGCTATCATCACTGTCACTATCACTATCATCATCTGATGAATCATCACTAGAATCACTGCTATCCTTCAACATCCTCTCCTTAGCATTTGTTAACACAGATTGTAACACGATCGAATCTTCATATATCTGTAAGTAGTCAGTATATATTACATTATAAGCAAAGATGTTTGTACAACACATTCGCCCCAATGGCAGCCCAATAGTCAGAAATGAAAAAGGTCATGGCAACCTTAACCTACTGACCTAAAAATCAACTACTGACGGTGTCCAATATCCCTATAAAGTTTGAAGATCATAAGCCGAACTGTTTTGGAGTTATTGATCGGAAACCATTAGACCTACTTATACATGTTAAAGGTCATAGCGACCTTGACCTCAAAATCATAGGTCATCTACTGTTGATGGCCAACCTCCAAGTATGAAGATCCCTGGAGTTATCGATTGGATACCATCTGGTCAATTTATTCATAGTAAAGGTCACAGTGACCTTGACCTTTGACCCCAAAATCAATTGTAACTGAATGAGATACCTTATATAATCAAATCAAGTCTATTTTATCAAAATTGATCATACAAATTCCACTTGACTCTTCCAGCTACCGTAAAATCATACATATTCACAAGGAAAAATGTGAATTTGTCATTCTGAAGTAGTTAGCGAGGCGACAAGTTAAAAGCAGGGGTCCTAAAGAGGCAAAATGCACAATCCTGAAAATGAGTCGCAAGTCTGTTTTTGTGCTATAAGCACACATCCCTACAACAAAACTCTGTTTCAGACATAGCTCTACTGTAAAATATCAGCTTATGAAACTTCAAATGACCATAACTTTGTCAATTCTTTGAATGTTTTCATCAAATAACTATTATTTTCTGCAGAATAGTTGATTCTTTCTAGTGCAGCAAATCCGGAATTCCGGATTAATCCAGAATTATAGGACCCGTAATTTAAAGGAGTGTGGGACGTACCTGTGAGCCTTCTACATTATAAAGCTGTGCATTCTGACATAATGTATATATATCATCCTCCAGATCTTCTAAACATCTATACTTGTGATCTTTGATACGTTTCTGTTAAAACAAACAACATTACTAATTATAGTACCAATAGCCATCAGGCCTTCGTTCCAGAAACAACCCTTAAATATTTATGTAAATTGGGAGCAGGTATGGTCTTTAGTTCATAAACCGAATCAGTATTAGTATTGCAGATCCATTTACCATACTTTGTAGTCATAAAAGAATTATAAAGAATTTAAATTCAAAAGTGCTTTGAAAAAACGGTACCCCGGATTAAAACACAGAATGCTGTAGTCAGAAGCTTTTCATATAACTATGAATTTGACACGATTCTGACCTTTATGCATGAATTTATTACAAGGTTCTTGCGTTGAATATATAAATTTCCGCTAGCAAATTGTGCCATATCGGTCCCATAGATTTGTGTTGTTAGAACACCTGGAGCGTCTTTGTGATACTCTCCACTTATGAAAACATACAACGGGGATTATAAATATAGACAATATATCAGCTGTTAAATTACACTAATAGAAGGTCAAGAGTCATGTTAAATTCTCCAGACTATCGATACTTATAAATTTGTTCACTTACTTTGATTTTCTTGAAATCCAATGGATTGGTAATGATTTCATAATATTCTGGTAAATCTTTCTTTGATGGCAACTTCTCAAACGCAGCACTAAGCATTCTCCCATCACTAGAATTGAGTTAGTCCAAGTATAAGAATAATTATATAATGCATTGCTCACAGAATATAGTAGATGTAGTATCAGATAAGAACAAAAGCCATCAGATGGTTGATGCTCCTCATGCGGTGTTTGTTACAGAAAAAAAATGTCAACTATACACGCTAAAGTTCAAATTAAAAGGAGTTATAGTTTTTTAGTTATCATCCAGACAAAAAATATTGGATGGACAGACAAAGAAGCGACTATATGCCCCCCCCCCCCAAATTATTTTGGGTAGCATTAAAACTACTAGTTTTGTGTTAAAAGATGTACACTATATTATTATGTTTCCTCTAATCATTTACATCAACATTTAACATGAGAGCTAATGACGAACAAATAAAAGTGTTCTCAAGTTATTATTGAGAAACCATTGAGTCTTTGTACTGACAGACAAACGTTCGGACAGACTAGACTGACATCAGCAAATCTATATACCAACTCATCTTTGATGGTAGGGTGCATAAATATCAACAAAGGGAGATTATCTAGCATTTATAGAGGTCTATGTTGCATCGTCAAAATTCTTATTCATTTGTAGTTGGACTAAAAACTATAGTTTACAAGTAGTAAGGTTGTAAGGTTTTAAGAAACTCCACAGAAAGGTCAGCAAATCCAGAATCCCAGATTATTCCGCAATTTGACGAACCCCTGTACATTATATAAGTCCTTACCTATCTTTGTAGTTCAGCACAATATCCAATAACTTCTTTAACTGTGCTTCAATCTTCGGTGAATTAGGTTTCAATTTTTCCACCGGTGGCCGTCCCCTTCTCTTCTTAACTGCTGGCGTCTCACTACTGCTCTTTGGGGGTGGAGTTTCGGACGGGGCCTTCTTACGTTTTCGTGTAGGTTTCTTTTTGTCTTGTCTCTCTTCTCTTAATTCCTCTTCCAGTTCATCTAGATTTCCATCTTCTATTGCCTGTAACAACAATATTACTCTCTCATTATCTTTGCTAAAACTAGGTTAATCTTTATTCACGTTTAATGCCATTTCTCAGCAAAGTTATATAGATATTACGTTGTTTCCTAACCAGTACTCACTCACCCTTCCACAAGAAACCAGCAATTTTGTGCAGAAGAAAATCAACATTGCTTTCAAATTTTCATAAGAGAAGATGTATGACCTGCTGCGGCATTTAAGCTAAACCAACATGTTCAACATACAGACACTATTTACACACAATGCCAAATTTTGAAATAAAGATGCTAGTCTGTTTCAGGGGCATTTTGGAACACTGCCCAAAATCAAAATTCTGTTTCAAACCTTGGTCTATTATTAAAATTCCACTCTATAAAATTTCAAATGACCACATACTTTTTTGGGGTCTGCAATCTGTCTATCTATTTTCAACAATTGTTTCCATGGCTGTAGCATGAAGGGAAGTGAACCCACCAGGATAGGACAGTTGACAGACCACAGTTTGTCCAACTAATCCTTGTTCGATACTCAGATAGGGCCAGTTCGTGCTTTCGGGATACTGGTGATGGCCATGTATTTAACCCAAGTAAATAACAGTACCGTATATCTTCGCTCATAAGTCAGGTAAAAGGTGTCAAAAATATTTCAAAAAGTTACTTATTTATCACAATCCATCCGTTGATAACGACATAATAAGGCATAAGTTGTACTTCTTACAGAGGATTTTTTACATTTGTCAAAATCTGGTGACTTTTTGGAATTTGTTTAACTTGATTTTACTCGACTTATAGGCGAGTATATACGGTACATATTGATAATTAATTCAAGGAAAACCAGTAATCTCTACTAGCAGCCAAACATGACCAAAAATAAGTCCAAAATTAGGTCAAGGTGAAGGTCAAAATGGGGTCAGGTGATACAGGAGTGTGGAGAGTGTTCATATACAACATCCATGCAAGAATGGAAGCTTTGTAGCAAGCCATAATGATGCTAGAAGAAACGGTCAATTTTGGTAAACCGGACGGAAGAACTGATGAACGAACGAACAGGTGAATCACTATATGCCTCCCGATCTATTGATACGGGGGCATAAAAAACATCACAACCAAATTGAAAATACAACTTACTCTAAGCCATTGTTTCTCAGTAAGAGCATCTGAGTAGTCGACCTCCTTCCTCTGTCGTGAACCTCGTCCAAACATCTTCTCTTCCTCTTCCTCCATTGTCAGTCTTTCAACCTGAAACAACATATATCATATATATCATAGGATAACTGATATGCGTTAATTATTTTCTTGAAATTCACCATGGTATTGTTTTATCAAAGCACTTACAGAAATCGTACAGTTATGATCAAATTTAAATTCTTTATAATTTGTTTACAATTAGGAAGTGTGGTTAATGGAGATGCTATACTTTTAATGATTCAGGTAATGATCTCCTACAAACCATACCCGTCACAAATTTCCAGTTGTTAAAGAATTATAAAGAAATTAAATTTGAACATAACTTTCAGAATTTCGTAAGTGCTTTGATAAAACAGTACCCTGGTCCCTAGATTCTCACAGCAGGCCCACATACTTGGGCAAAATCTAAGTTTATACTAATTTATTTTAGATGAATTGTAAAACAAGTTTTTCCAACTTATATTAATCACACTCGACACTTCAATTTGGATGTTATCCATCACCATTAGGGTATGAGAGAAGAGAAGCCAGCTTCCTTTTTATGCTGAGCGCCTAGCAAGGGAATTACTGTTACCATTTTTATTACTTGATTTCAGTATGACGTAGCCTAGGATGGGATCTCCCGCACTCTAAGTTGATGCTCAATCACTAGGCTATCAAGGAGGCTGTGAGACCTTGATCAAGTGATATCCTTTTCTCTGCATGTGTATCTATGGAAGTGACATATCCATATTTGGATATTTAGGCCATAAACCAAGGAATCCTGAAAGTGCCTTTTGGCCCATATATGTAGTAGTATGCTTAAGGTGAGCAAAGGATAATTTATTCATACACTTTAATTACAAATAACTGGTTACTAGCGTCAAAGGGACAACTCTAGAACATACCTCAGCTTCATCCTTCAAAATCCAGGCAGGTAACTCTGGTTCTTCCATCAGACGAGGTTTACGTGGTACTTGTTTAGCTTCCTCACGTCGACGATCTATATCCATTTGCTGTCAAGTAAAACAACAGTTATATTACTGAACTGCGCCTAACATTCTAACAATATGCACAACTAGGTTTGGAACTAAAAAGTTTAGAGAAATTTGATACCTCCCCTGTCCTGAAATACCATCATGAAAATACATCCATTATTCAGTTACTTCCCCTTACCTGAATTATCATCATAAAAATACATCCATTATTCAGTTACCTGCCCTTACCTGAATTATCATCATAAAAATACATCCATTATTCAGTTACCTGCCCTTACCTGAATTATCATCATAAAAATACATCCATTATTCAGTTACTTCCCCTTACCTGAATTATCATCATAAAAATACATCCATTATTCAGTTACCTGCCCTTACCTGAATTATCATCATAAAAATACATCCATTATTCAGTTACCTGCCTTTACCTCAATTATCATCATAAAATACATCCATTATTCAGTTACTTCCCCTTGTCTGAATTATCAGCATAAAAATACATCCGTTATTCAGTTACTTCCCCTTACCTGAATTATCATCATAAAAATACATCCATTATTCAGTTACTTCCCCTTACCCGAATTATCATCATAAAAATACATCCATTATTCAGTTACTTCCCCTTACCTGAATTATCATCATAAAAATACATCCATTATTCAGTTACTTCCCCTTACCTGAATTATCATCATAAAAATACATTCATTATTCAGTTACCTCCCCTGTCCTCAATTACTATCATGACAATAAATTCATAATTCAAGTTACATGCGCCGCCTTAAATTACATTGATCAGTAAATGTGGAGCGCATTATCTAACCAGACAGAACAAAACCAGACTGACTTAACTATTGATCCAATACTCTAGTGACTATAGTTTCTGCTACTCTTTAGGTCTGAAGACAGAAATATTGATTAGGGATCCTACCAGACTGCCGGACCAATTTGGTAAATTCGGTTCTTAACAACCCGAAATCACTATATAATAACAGAATCAGATATGTGCATGAAGGGTTTTTTGTTCACGTACCTGATAGATATCAAACTCATCCTCTGACCTTGCTAACATCTGATTGATGGTCTCATCATCGGGAACTTCATCTTCCTCCTACAAGTATAAACATAATATGATGTTCAATCGAGCCTATATACTACATAATTCGTCCATTGACTGTCATTGTATGACAGCCACAAGGACCTATCAGCCTTCTTGTTTCAAACGCTGATAACTGCTTTTGGTTGTCAATGGACCATACATTCAACCACTTTTCTAATTTGTCCCTTTTTAAACCCAAACTACCTTTAACTGTAATCATATTATTTGATGGTGAAAATGCAAAGTTTATCGCATGAATGACCACGCATACTTTGGCACGTGATTTTGATTTTTAATGATTTGAGTGTTAGGACTATTGCATAACACGTTTAGGTACAACATATTGTCAAAAACTATGATCACAGTAAAACGTATTTAGGGTTTAAAAATGACCAATTAGAAAAGTGGGAGTGTATATGACTAAGTAATATTATAAGTTCATAGTATTACAGTCTAGTAATAACACCAACTGCTCTCAAGTCTTGGTTCATATTTGACCACAGAAAGAATTAATCGTTAGATTATCATCCCCACCATGATCCTATCTTTTCAAACCTTCCAGACCTTACTTTACTTTCTTTAAAACACATCAAATTCAAAAGACATC
Organism: Spisula solida; assembly: GCA_947247005.1. Classification (NCBI taxonomy): domain Eukaryota; kingdom Metazoa; phylum Mollusca; class Bivalvia; order Venerida; family Mactridae; genus Spisula; species Spisula solida. The sequence continues at coordinate 41,055,161 of OX365948.1, read as the reverse complement.
GCAAATTGGTTAAAATCAAGGTAGCAATTGTATAGAACCTTTGAATTGCATTTAAGATCCAGACATAAGCAAACAAGAATATGTCTTGTATAACAATATGTCATTAAGAGCGCACAGAAAGGATTTGTAAATATTTTGTGTCTGAATCAATTTTTACAGTTATTACCTATCTTAAGCAGATAATGTATTCATGCACGTGGCTCATAGCAGAACTTTTTCACATGTTCCAGTGATATTTGGAATACACAAATTGTGTACTATCTAATAATTACGCTTTGTAAATTCTGGTAAATAACTGCATAATTATTCGAATATAAGCACACATGAAAAGCAAAGCATAAACAGCCTTACCGTTCTTTATGACATTCCCTTCAAAATTGTACATAGAAGGGCCTGACTGATGTATGTGAAGTTTAAATACACAGCAAGAATACACAAAATGGGGGATGGAATTACGAGGGATGATGATGATGCATGTCATTTTCTTACCATAATTTCATGTCTAAAGTAGACGCATATTCCATTCCAAGTATGCAGGTAAAATTGTTACACCTTTACTTGCCAGTTTGACATCTCTTTATTTGGTCAAGGGTAACAGTGATAAGTCTTATTCATACGTCTTGATAATTGCCTAACTATTGTATGTTTGGTTGTTTGTGTTTGTTTATTCAAGTTTAACACAGTTTGTCGTCAATTTTCCAGTTATATACAGCGGTAAATTCACCTTACCAGTTTTCCTAGTCTCTATGGTAACCAGTACTAACCTAGCCTTCCAAAAGGAATCAGCAACTTCTCCACATGTGGAGGAAATCAACTTTGGTGTCAATTTACATGGAACGGGTATGCATTACATTGAATACACATACTGCATCATGTTTATATGATAGTTAAGAGCGTTTTCGGCAGTTTCTTGCAAGATTAGGGGAAAAGTTTTCCCAATGATAGAATTTGTTTAATAGAATTTATTCAAACTACATGGAAAATGTATCAAACATCAGAAACAGAAAGATGAAAAAAAAATCATAGATCACCAAATTTGTGTATGAGTTATCTACCCTTGAATACATAATTTTGAGATAAACACTAGATTCTAGGGCTGATAACAGTGATTTTTTCTTCTTTATTAGGGTCCAGAAAACGAACCCTTTCCCAATTGCAAAGAGGCTATAATTTTCCCAAATTTGAATGGAGAAATTCCCAATAAACAATTAAAAATTATTTTTTTCAAAATCGGACATAAAATGATAAAGTTATGAACATTTTTGACAAGAAGTCAAGCATAAAAGTTCAAAGAAACCAGTAAACATTCAGATGTTATCTCATTTTCTGTTTTATTTGGCCTTTCTGCTTCATGGAAATTCCAAATTTCAAGTTGTCAGGACGCGAAAATTCCCAATCTGAACAATCACTGTGATAACTTATTAACACGTTTGGTGACCTATGATTACTTTTGTATGTTTCTGTTTCTATCAAGATACTGTGTTCAAATACAAAGTTTAAACAAATTCTATTATAGTGAACTTTTTTCTCCATCTTGTGCAACAAACTGCAGTGAACACCTTCAAACACCACACTCTTAGGGTTGAACAGAGATCCAATCGGTCAGTTCTGAGACTAGGGGATATTTGAAGAAACCTCTCAGCACCTGTCACCTGTCCTTTGTACCTGATGCAGCTTCCATAACGAGACTACATTTCTAGGCACAACACAACATGCAACAAAAGCCAAAGCAATAAATTAACAAGGGATGTTCGTAAAACGTATGCCCCATGGCAGCCTAATAATCAGAAATGGTGAAGGTTGCTGTGACCTTGACCTTTGACCTTAAAATAAATAGAGGGCATCTACTGTTGCTGACCTATGTCCATGTAAAGTTTGAAGATCGTAATGCAAAGCATTTTCGAGTTATTGAACAGAAAGCATTTAAATGGTCAGAAATGGTAATGGTCACAGTGTGACCTTTGACCTAATGACCTCAAAATCAAAAGAGGTCATCTACTGTTGCTGGCCAACCTCCATGTAATGTTTGAAGATCGTACGGCAAAGCATTCTTGAGTTATTGAACGGAAACCATTTTATACGACAGACTGACCGACAAGACATGTGCAATGCAATATACCCCTCATCGCAAAGATAGGGGGGATAATGATGAATGTTTACCTGAAGCATACGTATAGCTGCATACAGCGGTACACAATTGTTGATAATCCTTGATACACATTTCTTTTGAACTTGCTAGAAAAAAACAAATCTTATACTATACCAGTTCAGCAGCAGGCATTGGGCATACTTCGTCACTCTCTGCGTCCTGTTGTAACAGATTTTTCAGGAACATCTGTCTTTCATACCCTGTAGATTTCTGGTCAAACATACCAGCCTGTATAACTTTCTCATCAACATTAAGTTTGAACCTAGCTGCGGCCAAGATTCTTTCTTCCACACTTTTAACTGTGCAGAATCTCAGCACACGCACTTCATTTGTCTGACCAATACGATGAGCTCTGTCCTGCGCTTGTAAATCCTGAAATTGTTGAATTGCAACATGTTACCTTCTAAAATAAACAATAAACAAATGTAGATAGTGCAGTCCGTTTCTTCATGTTTAACACTTGTTTCTGAAAGAACTTTCAGTTAAATACAGTAGCCGATTTCTCTAACATGTTTTCCTGGACTGTATTCTAACCAGTACTAACTTACCCTTCTTCAAGGAACCTAAAGTTTATCCCAGGGGTGTCCACAGGGCCAAATTAAATATCAGGAAAATTGTATGCAGTCAACCATTTTTGCCAAACAAGAGGCCTTCAATGACAATGTTTCAATCATTAACTCAAAATGTATTGAAGAAAATTCTTCAGAACAGATTTAATTGACCATAACTTTGCCATTTCTTGAGATATTTTCATCAAATCACTTTTTTTTGGTTAGAAGTCATTGCTCTATCAGGTATGATAAATCCGGATTAATCTGGAAAATTGACACCCCTGTCATTATCTCTGAAGAACTAAATGTGTTCTATAATGTGTTTGGGCTAATGATTTAATTCCTAAAATGATTTTAACAATGATTGTTAATGATGATTAAACAAGAAGTAAGAAAATGAGCTAGATGCACAAAAACTATCACTGAAGATGATGAACTACCCCAGATATGCAGATATAAAAACATATGTCTCACAAAATGGGCCATAACTCCAGAAAAGTCATCCCACCTTATATTCCTGACAATAACACAACTACTCTTTGTACGAAGTACTACTGTGAAGTTTCATTGAAATCCAAAAAATACTTAAGTAGAACAAGCGCAAACAAACTATGTGACATCCATCCATCAAGCACAAAAATCAATACATCTCCCTAACCATATGTTGGAGACACAGACATACTCAATCTGGCCCCCCGATCTCCCGAATGATCTCAAATTGAGCTAAATCTCATCTCAGATTTTTTCATTCATCTTTGAAGTAATTTCCATGATAGGTCGGACTCAAGATTGGCATCACAGAACAGACATTTAATTTTGAGTTAATTACAGTAAAATGTCAAGGTCATATATTTCTGATGTATCTAGAAGTCAGACTCTGATTTGAGCAAAATCTCAATTTGAGCTGAGATTTCTACATGAGATGCTTCGGGAGATCGGGGCCAGCTCTTAACGTACCTGATGGGGATTCCAATCTGAATCAAAGATGATGACAGTATCGGCAGACTGTAAGTTAAGACCCAAACCTCCAGCCCTAGTACTCAAGATGAATATAAAATACGGTGAATCTGGTTTGTTAAATAGTCCCAATAACTCTCCTCTGTCTTCAGCCTTTGTCGTACCATCCAGACGTAAGTAACGATAACCTCGGAACAGGAAGTAATCTTCGAGAATACTCAATAATGAAGTCATCTGGGAGAAGAGTAAAACTTTGTGATTCTGCGATTTCAGTTTCGGTAAAATTCTGTCCAGAAGTTCGAACTTGCCTGATACACGGTACAGATCGGGTCTGAAAAAACAACAATAGATTGCAATCAATCATAAACCACTAGAATGGGTTTTTGTCAGAGGTAGGTTTGGTACAAAGTATTCATGCGATGTCACATTGAAATCTGACCAATGATTAGGGAGAACAGGCCCGGACAAACATTGTGACAGACAGACAGACAAATGATGAGCACCAGAAAAATGAATTTGACATACATTGTAATTAACTTTACTTTGCAATGTAATTGAAAATAGGTTTATTAATACTCGAGTGTAAAGGATAATATTGAGTACAAATAAGACAGAAAGACTGCGGAACTATGATTGAAAGGTCAAGGGTGTAACTTCCTTCAGTTTCTTCTAGCAAAAATTTATTCAACTGTAATAAAGCTAATACACTATCATTGAACATGAAAGCCAGCGAATAAAGAGTGGTAGGCTGGAGTTAAATCTAGACATGATTTAATGGTGACTATAGGATGATCTGTTTAGACAGGAGAAATATTGCTGAACAGTGATCTTGATAGACGAGATATCAGGCCAGGTTTAAGGCTAGTTACAACTGCTGTCTATTCACTGATGTAACACCTCTCAACTATCCTCAGCAATATTCCAATCTATGTGGGAGACATATTGTAACGTGCCGGACGGACAGACACCAACAAATCCCGTCAGTGAAAAGCTAGCTTACCACTTAGGGTGATTTGTTGGCCTTATATATGCCATTCTACTCTAATGACAACCTACAAGGTTTACATGGTGCATAATTATCAAATTACCTCCCTTTATGCATCCAACAACCGTTACAATATTGGGAGACATATTCATGTAAACATACCCTGACACTATTCCAGTAAGTCCTTGTTTTTCAGCGCAAGCTTCTTCTATATGGTGGAACATAAAGGGATGGTTACATATCTTCCTCAGCTGCATGATGGTGTTCATCAAAATCTTAGCTCCACCACGACCCTATTATATACAGCAATATACATAGTAAGAAATAATATGTTGTCATCAATCGTGATAACATAATACTCATACCGTGAACCTTTTATGGAAAGAAGAATGTCGTAACATGTCAGTAAGCAATATACTAATAAATCTTAACAAGGGAAGTGGAAATTTTCTACTGATTTTAATAACTGTGCTAAGTTCTGTAACTGTGCTCAAACATAGCTCCCCCCAAAAAAACCAGGGATGCACAACATTTCATGCCAATTTACACTCCTGTAAACTGGACTACCAATATCACACTTATTACAGATATATCTTAAGAAGAGTGGAACTGTCCAGGGGTGGTTTTCAATATTGATCTTATTTAATTGGAGAATAAGGATAGCCAATCATATCACCTGTTACTGACCCAAGATTTAAATACAGTGTGGTCTGATTGGTTGTCCTTATCCTAAAGTCAAGTAAGATCAATATTGAATACCTCCCTAAAATCTATCACCCTTAAGATGTCAAGTTCAACTAGAGCTGTCACCATTCGGCAGACTTATATAACTCATTCTGCAAAGGGCAATTATTCTGCCCAAAATAATCACAATGCATATTCTTTTCTTATCACAAACGTTCATGTCAGGGTTAGTCATTTGTGAAAGGTTGAAGAAAGTCCTGCTTAAACTGCATAAGGAGTTATGTCAAAAACTTGTCTACAGACAGACAGATGGACAACCTGAATTCAGTATACCCCTAGCACAATGATTTGTGTGTGGGATACAATAATGTGGCACTTAACATGCAGAACAGAACTTAATGCTGGTATAAGGGGGGCTACTGAGGCGCAATGCCCAATCCTAATAAAAGCTCCGCGAGTCGCATGTGTCGCCTGACGAAATGCACATTTGTCATGGAAAACTATCCAGTATTGGGCTACATATCAGACTCACAAGAGTTCTCTAGTCATCTGAACTAAAAACGACAAAGCAATGCTCTGGACAAAAAATGTCCCGATAAAATCAATCTGAAGGGAATCATTCAAACACTACACAAGCTAGACTTATGATTCTTGCGCACTGCACTTCATGTCACAGCAAAGAAACATGCATTCCTATTTTTGAGTCATTAATAGTTATGGTGACAAAGTTATGCCACGGACAGAAAATGCTTATAAAATCAATCAAAGGGAAAAAATTGAAAAATGGCACAAGGTATAGTTACGGTTATTGTGTACTGCACTTGGACTTTTGGTAAGAAACATGCATACCAAGTTTCAAGTCATTCAACCTCATGGTGACAAAGTTATCCTCCGGACAAGAAATGCTCAAATTAAATCAATCTAAGGGAAATAATTAAAAAACGATGCAAGGCAGAGTTATGGTTATTGCGCACTGCATTTCGGCTTATTGCAAGAAACATACATACAAAATCTTGAGTCATTTGAACTTAAGGTGACAAAGTTATGCTCCGGACAAGAAATGCTCTAATAAAATCAATCAAAGGGAAATAATTCAAAAACTATGATAGGTAGAGTTATGGTTCTTGCGCACTGCACTCCGGCTTATTGCAAGAAACATGCCTATCAATTCTTGAGTCATTTGCACGTAAGGTGACAAAGTTATGCTCCGGACAAGAAATGCTCTAATAAAATCAATCAAAGGGAAATAATTCAAAAACTATGACAGGTAGAGTTATGGTTCTTGTGCACTGCACTTCGACTTATTGCAAGAAACATGCATACCAAATCTAGAGTCATTTGAACTTAAGGTGACAAAGTTATGCTCCGGACAAGAAATGCTCTTATAAAATCAATCAAAGGAAAATAATTAAAAAACTATGACAGGTAGAGTTATGGTTCTTGCGCACTGCACTTCAGCCTATTGCAAGAAACATGCATACCAAATCTAGAGTCATTTGAACTTAAGGTGACGAAGTTATGCTCCGGACAAGAAATGCTCTAATAAAATCAATCAAAGGGAAATAATTTAAAAACTATGACAGGTAGAGTTATGGTTCTTGCGCACTGCACTCCGGCTTATTGCAAGAAACATGCATACCAATTCTTGAGTCATTTGAACTTAAGGTGACAAAGTTATGCTCCGGACAAGCAATTTGTGACGGCGGCGGCGGCGGCGGTGGGAGTTATGGTTCTTGCGCACTGCACTCCGGCTTATTGCAAGAAACATGCATACCAATTCTTGAGTCATTTGAACTTAAGGTGACAAAGTTATGCTCCGGACAAGCAATTTGTGACGCCGCCGCCGCCACCGCCGCCGCCGCCGCCGCCAAAGTAACACCTATATGTCGCCTTTTCAGGCGACACAAAAATGAGTCATAAATGTGTTTAGGGTGCCATTAGCACACACTTCTACACCAAAACTCAATTCAAACATTGTTCTATTGTTAAAATTTAGCTGATGAAATTTCAAATGACCATAATTTTGTCAATTCTTCGAATTTTTTTTATCAAATAACTTATATTTTCAACAGAAATTTCCTTCTTTCTAACACAGCGAATCCAGGTTTCCGGATCATTCCAGAATTGTAGGACCCCTCTGGTATTGATGATATGACTTCTCTTACCTTCTTTTCTTTCTCAGATCCATCAGTAAGCAGAACACCTTTGTTTTGCATGTGTCTGTAGATAACACGTTGTAACGCTGACATATCACATTTCAATACATACTCAACCTGTAATAAAAACATACACCATTCAGTCAACACACATATATACTGTCACTGGGCAGCTCGTGTCACCGCAAGTGACTGGGGTAGCATTTGATGCATCAATAAGTGAAATGTTTATTCAAGTTTAACACCATTTCTTAACAACAATGTAATTTTTCCCATGACCAATTAGCAGTTTTCCGCCCGGACTCTACACTTAACAAATCTTATAAGTGTGTACGTGTTTTTACAATATATTATATTATTGAAAATTTCTGCATGAAATTTTGTGTACATGCTATTGCATAACACATAATTAGATTAATATAGTTTTTCTTCAAAATTAAATACAGCAGATCACTGAACCATGAAACATCAAAACACGTAAAATGCATGAGAAATTTACGCAAAGGTGAAAATAATTTTTATTTATGGTTAATTAGAATTTTAGATATATTGTTACATTCAAAAAACAAAAAAATATGCGATTTTTCACTCAACAAAATGGTGGTTTTTAACTTTTAAAAATACAGTTTAAATTTAATGGTCGAAGGGAGGTAACTCTTCAAAAATTGCATTTTAGCACAAAAAGTAAGTAGTTATAAACCTAAATTGGGCTTAATTCTTATCATTGTTTTCTTTGTTTTCTGTCTCGGTGATAAGGACATACACTTGAAAACGACCTTGATCAGTAAAGAGGATACATAGCTGCATTAACAACCTGATAAACACACGGCACAAACAATACAACTCACCTTATCTGGTAACTGAGATTCGACTTCTTTCTTTAATCTTCGTAACAAGAATGGTCGAAGAACTTTGTGTAGACGACGGATAATAAGCAAGGATTCTTCAGCATTCAGCTCCACCTGTTGGTTACCATAGAAAATTATCAAATAATACATAGAGGTGGTGTTTCAAATACTAATTAATACATGGGGATGGCATTTTGAATGTCCAATACTGCATGGAAATGTCATTTCGAGTATGTTCTGTAAAGGGGAAGACTTGTTAATAAATCATGTATGTACCTTATGGAAGTTAATTAGTCATTTCACATTACTACTAATAAATAGTCACTGACCTTGACCTTTAACCTACTGACATAATTTGGTTCATATGCAGGTCATAACAAACACAACGTATCTTGATAACTGTAGGTTTAAGGTAGCCTGCTATCAATTTGATCAGACTCACAAAAACAAACGAATTACCCGTCGATAGGTGGACCTTTATTCACGCATTTTAGTAGACAACCCATGACCAGGATTTTGTTTTCAGTGGTACTAGAAAGTACCCATCAATAGGTGGCAAACAAGGTTTTATACATCACAATTAAAGCTAAAAGACTTTTACCTTTTCTCCAGTCATGGCAAATGGTGCATTAAACCACTGTTCAAACGAGTTACATGACTTAAAGATACTTGGCAACAAGAAATTCAACAAGGCCCACAACTCTGGTAATTTGTTCTGAAAAAAAGTATGACAATACAAATACATGGAATAGCTGAATGTATTCAATCCCAAATGGTAATAATGTAGGCAATTTTCTTTTAAATTTTCACTATTGTTCATGAATTGAGGGCCTAGCAAATTCATATATCTGCATAAATTTACTTTCACAAATTGAAGACCTATCGGAGAACATTAAACTATAAATTCATTTATCCACGAAATACATGTGTCCGAAATTTATGAAATAAAGATCACTCAAATATGAAGTCATTTACAGTAACTCGTACGGAGGTTTCATATTCTCTTATCAGTGAACTGTAAAATCATAATTTTTTGTGGGTTTCAAATTTCGTGGCAATTAAGTAAAATGACAATTTCATGGATTCTTAAATTCAGTGACTTAAAACATAGATAGGAGGCCACTTGGTACCCAACTTAGAGATCTCTAAATCGAGGAGATTAATTTTGTGGTAGAGTTCATCAACATAATCAACAAAATTTAATCCTCAACGAATATTAGTTAATTAATGATTTTACATTAGTAAATACTGTAGAAATAGGGTCTCTAGTGCAGAGTTAAACCATCTCTAACCTGTAATGGTGTACCAGTAAGCAGCAATCTAAATGGTGCTTCGTAGTACGTGTTCAAGATCTGTGTTAATTTACAATGATGATTCTTCATACGATGGCCTTCATCAATGATCATGTACTTCCAACGAATCTAAAAACAATATTATACAAAAAGTTACAATTGATTCTGCAAACCTGCTGCAATCTGGAAGAAGCACAACAGAAAGTTACAAGTAAATGAGGTCTGAGGAATCATATTGTAATGTGAGGTACTCTTACAGACCAAGTCATCGGGTGTCCAGGATTTATATAGCTGGGATACATGTGTATATGCAATAAAGGAAGTTCCCAAAGTTGTAATATGTCGCTAGCGTTTTTAGCAAGGCTGTACGGGAACCTCGAAGTTACACTTTCTTAGACCAGGTCGCGGAATCATATGACGATTACCGGACGACTACAAATGCAACGTCAAAACTATTGCAGGCATTTACATCACAAGTTGGTACAATTGATGGATTGATTAAGCATTCATCACTTACACATTCACAGTTGATAATACTTCCATACTTGGTAAATCCAGAGGAACACAGTTTACACACACGTTTGCAGTATGCAGAGATTACTTGTTACTATTTATAGAAGTACATGTATGTCACGTCATGGGGATTCCTTGTTGTCACCATCGATACAGTCGAAGGGTGCGCTGCACGACCAGTACTCTCTGCATACGTACTTATGGATCACCATAGTCATTATTATACCTTTTAATTAATTGGAAGCTCATATTTTATACATATGACGGCGGAATACATTCCACGAATTCAATAGTAGCGGAGCGGACTGTATGTTCGGATCTAATTTCTTGTACGGCGTAAGGACGCATTGTTTGGGAAATTCCGAAAGCCCGCTGATTGGTGGAATAGAACATAGGCAAAGAAGGCGGCTTCAATATGATTGGTTGATACTTCACACGTCACCGCTCTTTTGTTCTTAAGTATCAAAGCGCGGCAAATATAAAAGAGAGAGCGCGCAGAAGCCGGCAGCTTTTCACTTTCGGATTTCGGCAAGACAACATCCAAAAACTTCAACATCAAATAGAATCTTCAAGTCCTCACAATAAAACTTATCATTAAATAGTATTAATACATTATAAACTAAATACATACTGGTACTAAGAAGACCTACAGTAGATCTTCCTGCGGAATACAGTACAACTCTACGGATCTACTTAAGACGGACTTTGGTGGATTACTCTGAAGAATGGCGGCCATGTAAATAAACATACTGACATTATAACATTATAAAACTTTAGAGCAACGTCAACTCTCGATTATTTTGTAGTAGATATCTTTGTCTAGAATATAATTGCTATTTGTTTCAACTAAAATTCGTATTGTTGTATTTCTATTGTTTGTGTACATTGATCCACGTCCACCCTCCCCCGGCCACAAGTCAAGCCCGCACATAAATATCGTTGAGACTGCCGTCCTGTTACAAATGGTGTCTGGAAGTGGGATGTTAATATACTTTTAACATCTAGGACCAAATCTATCTAGCGATATTTGCATCATTGGAGGGAGGTATTACAGTAGATCTACGCTATACTATCGCAGATCCGTACATATTTGGATCCGCACATCAAGACTTTTCGGATCCGCACACTGAGAGTCACAGCGTCAGTAGGCCTTACGGATTAGTACATTTTTGGATCCGAGCGTCGGGAATATTCAGATCCGCGCACAGAGGGATATAACGTCCGTAGGTCTTGTAAATCCGCACATTTTCGGATCCGAACATCGGGAGTCTTTGGATCCGCACACTGAGAGTCACAGCGTCCGTAGGCCTTACGGATTAGTACATTCTTTGATCCGAGCGTCGGGAATATTCAGATCCGCGCACAGAGGGATATAACGTCCGTAGGTCTTGTAGATCCGTACGTCTTCGGATCCGCACATCGAGATTTTTCGGATCCGCACACAGAGGGTCACAGCGTCCGCAGGTCTTGGAGATCCGTACATTTTCGGATCCGCACATTGGGAGTTACAGCGTCCGCTAGTCTTGGAGATCCGCACATCTTCGGATCCGAGCGACGGGAATAAAGGGATCCGAACACGAGGGTTATAGCATCCGCAGGTCTTGGAGATCCGTGCATCAAGAGTCTTCGGATCCGCACACTGATAGTCACAGCGCCCGTAGGCCTTACGAATCCGCACGTTTTCGGATCTGAGTGTCGACAATATTCGGATCCGCACACTGATAGTCACAGCGTCCGTAGGTCTATTATTTCCGTACAATTTCGGATCAAAGCAACGTGAGTCTTTGGATCCGCGCTCAAGTAATCTGAACTGTATAGATCCGCACGTGTTCGTATACAGGTGCTCGCTAATTGTTGAAGTCCGTACGTATCGGATCCGAACATCGGGAGTTTCCGGAACCGCACGTCGTGAACTTTCGGATCAGCTTAAAGAAGATATAAAGTCCGTACGTTTTCGGATTTGAACATCGGGAGTTTCCGGAAAACGTCGGTAATTTTTGGATCAGTATAAAGTCCGTACATTTTCGGAACCGGACGGTAACTGACACGTAGGACCTACACGTTTTAGAAATATACTTGGTATTTGTTGAGGATCAGATCCAGCTCATATTACAATCATAAGAAAAGCTCAAAATAACATCATAATTTAAATAATGGCCGAGATCCAGGATTCTGATTCTGAAGTTAATTTCAATATGAATCATCAGGAGAATGATGATGATAATTTGGGGGTAAATAATGGTGACCATGGTTATGGTGCTGGTGAGGTGGCAGTGCCTCCTCGCAGACGTAGGTCACCACCACACATCAAACCTGATCCTTTCACTGGTGAGGAGGACTGGGAATCGTATAAGTCGTATTTTGAGGACTGCGCTGAGTTAGGCCAGTGGACAGAGAAGGAGAAACTGTTGTATTTGGCTACATCACTGAAGAACCAGGCAAGGTTACATTATAGTGCCCTGCCTGCTCTTGAAAAGCGTTCATACAATATACTGATAAGGCGACTTGAACAGCGGTTTGGGACGAGGAGGCAACAAACGAGATGGCTCTCAAAGATGCAAAATAGGACCCGTGGAAGTGATGAGTCAATAGCCACATTCGGTGATGAAATTCGTCTGCATGCTCAGAAAGCGTACACGAATCTCGATTCGGAGGCTCAGGAAATGCTCGCGCTGCAACATTTGTTTAAGAATGTATCTCCAGAGATGAGATGCAAGTTAATGGATAATGATTGCAGGAGCATTAGGGAAGCCGTGGAGGTAGTCGAGAGGTACGAGGAGGTGCTGGGGAAGACGAGTGTGGATGTGGGAATGACTCATATTCGAGGGGTCGGCAGTGCTTCATTTGAGCGTAGCAATGAACGACAGCCTGTGTTGCAGCCAACATCACATGGTATGGGAGAACTCAAAGACGCAATCCTTAGAATTGAGAAACGTCTAGATACGTTGGAGAAAGGCGACAGCCGTAGGGGCAGGGACAATAGCAGGGACAAGTCTTGTTACTCTTGTGGTTCCCATGACCATTTTGTCAGAAATTGCCCTACTCGGAATAGGCCATACAGGAAGAATCCTCAGAACCAGGAAAACTCCTATCCGTCACCTCAGTAGGTCGTGGGATGACGGGCACTGGTGAAAACCGACCTAGCCATAGTGATATTATACATAGTACGGTAGATTCAACCCCAATGATAGGACAAGTGGGTAGGAAACCAAATTCTTGGGACAATGGGTTGTACACTGAGGGCAGTGTCAACGGTAATAAAATAAACTTTTTGCTGGACAGTGGAGCTACTGCAACACTCATTTCAAGAGAAACATATGAACAATGTGGAGGTGAGAGTAGCATACCATTGTATCAGCGGGACCTTAATATACATGGTGTTGATGGTACAAATATTACAGTGTATGGGTACATTGAAACAACTGTCACACTAGGGAAATATACAACACAAGTAAATATTCTTGTCTGCAATATATCTTTACCAGGGATATTAGGACAGGACTTTATAATGAAAAATGTAAAAGTTTGGGACTTGGATGCATTAGAGTTATGTACTAGGGATGGGAGTATCATAGAATGTTACTCAGGTGACAATAGAGGCAAACTATGCAGGGTGATGGTGGAAGAGAAAATGGACATACCAGCTAGAACCTGTACCTTAGTACCAGTAAGAATACATAATGCTGACATTCTTCCAGACATGGCTTATGTTGATGACAATCAAGCAGTGAACAGTGGGGAAATTAAGTTATTGCAAGGTGTTCTAAATCCACATGGAGAAGACATGTTTATCGGTATAATGAATGAGACAGACAGAACGGTTACAGTGGATAGTGGCGAAGAGTTAGGACACTGTCATCCAATTCTTGAAGAGACGCATGTATATTCGGAAGCAACAGAGAGGTGTGCTGCTTATACGTCTGACTCAACCAAACGGCCTGATTTATCTAAAGAAGAATTATTGCCAGAGCACTTAAAAGATGTGTTTGAGAGAAGCAAAGTGAATTTGGAAGCAGGGGAAGGAGAGAGATTTGCTGCACTACTTAATGAATTTCAGGATGTATTTGCAAAGTCTACCCATGACTTGGGCTGCACCAATAAAGTTAAACATACCATTAATACTGGCGCGAGTCCTCCAATACGGCAACCAGTTCGCCGTCAACCATATGGCAAACGGGAGATCGAACAGCAAGAAGTTAAGAAGATGCTTGAAAAAGGAATTATAGAACCGTCTAATAGTCCATGGTCTTCACCGATTGTCCTTGTTTTAAAGAGAGACCTTTCGACTCGTTTTTGTGTGGATTACCGACGGCTGAATGAAGTGACCGTCAAGGACGCCTATCCCATTCCACGTGTGGATGATTGTTTTGATGCTCTGTCTGGCGCCAAGTGGTTCAGCTGCATGGATCTTTGTTCTGGATTTTGGCAAATAGAGATGGAAGAGCGGGATAAGCTGAAAACTGCATTCTCTACCAGCCAAGGGTTATACCACTTCAAGGTTATGCCTTTCGGACTTGTCAATGCCCCCTCGACATTTCAACGTCTAATGGAAGATGTCTTACGCGGCCTACAGTGGGTAGAATCCTTACTATACATGGATGATATAATCACTCCGGGAGAAACTGTGGAACAATGTTTACAGCGCCTGAGGAATGTGTTCACTCGTCTAAGAGAAGCTCACCTGAAACTAAAACCATCCAAATGTACGTTCTTTCAAAAGTCTGCAAAATTCTTAGGACACATTGTTTCTGAAGATGGTGTTAAAACAGATCCAGACAAGGTACATGCAGTTCGCGAGTGGCCAACTCCTGGGAATGGCAAAGAGGTGCGTAGCTTCTTAGGTCTCGCTTCATACTACAGGCGGTTCGTACAAGGCTTCTCGGACATCGCTAGACCGCTACATAAACTTGCTGAAAAGCAAACCAAATTCAAATGGACGGATGAGTGCCAGAAAGCATTTGATACGTTGAAGGAGGCACTTACCTCTACACCTATCTTGGCTTACCCAGAGCTTGGTTCCAAGTTTATTTTAGACACAGATGCATCAGATTCTGCTGTAGGAGCAGTTCTTTCACAAGTTCAAGACGGCAAAGAGAGAGTAATTGCTTATATGAGCAAATCAATGAATGTTCATGAACGAGCATACTGTATAACAAGGAAGGAATTACTAGCTGTTGTAATTGCCTTGAAACATTTCCATAGCTACCTATATGGTCAAGACGTTCTCTTGCGGACAGACAACGCAGCAGTAAGCTGGATGCGAACACTAAAAGTGCCAACTGGTCAGGTAGCCCGATGGCTACAGGAGCTGAACACATATAATTTAGAAGTTATTCATCGGAGCGGCAGGAGTCATTCTAACGCCGATGCACTCTCGAGGATACCATGCAAAGCATGTCAACACCAACAGAAGATCCAGGAAGAATTTGAAAGTACAGAGGGTCGTACAGATGAAGAGCAAATAAGGGTTATCACAAGAAGCCAAGCACAGGATAATACCCGTGATCTGACAACAAACCACTTTCTATTAAATGGATGGGATCATGTTGAAGTTTCAACCAGTCAAACGATGGATATCAACATAGGGCAAATAAAAGTTGACCTACAAGACAAGAAGCCAAGACCTGATTGGACCACTGTGTCTGCGGCTACTTCTGAATTGAAAACATTGTGGAGACAATGGGACCAGTTAGAAATAATAGGTGGCATGCTGTACAGGAAATTCCACATGGACAATGGTGATCAAGTGTATCAACTAGTGACACCAAAGGACAGACAACAAGAAGTCATCAAATACCATCATGATATAGCCAGTAGCGGGCACCTTGGCATCGAGAAAACACTCGGCAAGGTTCGACAAGCTTTCTATTGGCCAGGTATGACCGATTCTGTCAAGCGATACTGTAGGGAATGTGATGACTGTACCGCCAAGAAGCTTTCAAGGGAATCCAATAAGGCACCCCTGGGACAATATATAGTTGGAGAACCTATGGAAAGAGTAATGATGGATATACTAGGACCCCTTCCAGTTAGTGTTATTGGAAACAAATACATTCTAGTAATTTCCGATTGGTTTACCAAGTGGACAGAGAGTGTAGCCTTACCTGATATGGAAACTAAAACAGTAGCAAAAGCAATCTTAGATAACTTCGTGAGCAGGTTCGGAGTTCCATTGCAGCTTTATTCGGATCAAGGGAGGAGTTTTGAATCCAAACTGATGGAAGACATGTGTAAAATGATGGGTATTGAGAAGACCCATAGTACCTCTATGCGGCCTCAAGCAAATGGACAAGTTGAACGGTTCAACAGGACTCTGATTTCAATGTTAAAGTCTTATTGCAAGTCACAGCAAAACTGTTGGGATATTTACCTCCAACAGGTAATGATGGCCTATCGCTCATCTGCCCACAGCAGCACCAAGATCAGCCCAAATAAAATGATGCTTGGACGAGAGATAACTCTTCCCATGCAAGCCATTGTTGGACGTCCCCGAGACGCAACTGAACTGGATGATTACCACGACTATGTAATTGATCTTGAGGACAATTTGCAGAAATGTCATGATGTGGCAAGAAGAAATTTGAAAGTTGCCGCCACATACCAGAAGAAGTACTATGATAGTAATTCAAGGAGGAAAACTTACACAGAAGGCCAATTAGTATGGTTACATAATCCCACAAGGAAAGTAGGAGTAAGCTCAAAGTTGGTAAACAAGTGGAAGGGACCGTTTTTAGTGAACAGAGTGGTTGACGATTTAATATGTATGGTGAAACAAACGCGGAAAGGAAAGTCGAAGGCTTATCATATAGATCGATTGTATCCTTATCGAGGGAATAAGATTCCGTATTGGATACGCAATGACCAGCGTAATATTAAATAGTTTAATATTGAGGATGAAGGCACAGTCTCGTTGAATGCCATGGTGCCTATATCGTTCATAAACAGTGTATTATATTTATCTTTCATAAACAGTGTAATGTTGTCGCAGACAAACGGTGTATAATATTTGTCGTAAATAAACAGTGTAATATTTTGTCGCAGACAAACGGCGTATAATATTTGTCGTGAATAAACGGTGTAATATTTGTCGCTGACAAACAGTGTATAATATTTGTTATAAATAAACAGTGTAACATTTGTCGCAGACAACTGTGTATTATATTTGTCGTAGACAAATCCCGAAAGATGATTTTGTCGCGGACAAACAATGTATAAATTTGGTGTCACAGACATCAGTGTACGATATTCTGTCGTGAACAAATAATAAACTTTTATTGAATAAAGAAAACCAAGACTTCGTCATATTTGGGAGCCCCTGATGTTGAATGGGACGGCGGCATATTTTGTAAGAATTGGCTATCAAACCTGAGGGACCCGGCCCATGCTCAAAAGTATTTTTGCTTGTTACTTACGGTTGCCTTGTATTACTATATTTCAGGGAGAACTGCTGGCTTTGTGACGCTATGTTTGGTAACAGAACTTCGCTAGTCAAACATCTGACGTCAGCAGCACACCACAGATTGATGGTCTTGTGCCCATGGTGTCCTGGAGTAACCAAGACTTTTACGAGGATAAGTGACTTGGAAGTGCATGTGAAGGGTAGCCATACGAACATCCATGTTCAGAAGAATCATTTCACAAGATCGAATGGTTTCTACTTCAGTATGTTCCCTGATGATTATGTTAAAATAGTGGAAAGTATCACACTGTACGACAGTGATGAGGCCTACGACGCCAGGAAAGCCGTTAGGAAGTGGGCGGAAGGGTTTAGTGACAGAAAAGAGAGGACACTGAGATGGAACGATGGATGGAAGAGGGGAGCTACGAGTGAGAGGAAGAGAAGGGTTCAAGGTGGGAGTGGACATAGAGATAGGAGTAGAAGTAGGCCGGTACAAGAGCAGGGAGTTAGTGAAGGTATGGACGAGAGAAGAGTGGTGGACAGTAGTGGTAGTGTAGTGATGGACAAGGGTAGTGCGGATAAGTCAAGGGACGGACGGTCGAGTACTGTATGTGACAGTCAGGACGGTAATATGTCAGCTAAAAGGAATAGTAGGGGACAAGACGGGAGAAAGGGAGAAGAAAGAAAGAGGGCTTGCAGCGAGAGGAGGGAGGAAGCAGCTGTTACAGAGAAGGTACCAAGACTGGAGGATTTCTATGATTACTCGGACAATATTGAGTTGGGAGAAGTGGTGGACCCGGTGGTTACGGTAGAGCCAACTCAACCTGTGGCACAGGAGATTGTGATTCCTGCAACAATTCCCGAGGAGCCAAGAAGGGAGAAGTTACACCAGCAAGCAACTACCCCAGTAGCAGTGGCCCCAGTAGTAACAGCCCTAGCAGTAACGGCCCCAGAAGTTATAGCCCCAGCAGCAAAGGACCCAGCAGCAGCAACCCCATTAGCAACGGCCCCAGTACGGAGAAGAGCCCCAAGTGTATCGAGTTCTTCGTCTTCTAGCAGTAGCTCCTCAAGCAGCAGCTCATGCAGAGACCTTGGAGGGAGTTTTAAGGCCAGGGCCATCAAAGTGCTGAACAGAGGGGCGATGCCGGTGTGCCCTCCCGCCAGAAGGGATTGGAACCATGTGGTGGAGTTTAACGTGTCAAACAGCAAACGGGAATTGCGCTGGCCACCAGTCAACTGGAGAAGTTTGACAGCAGACCAACGACTGATGGCCAGGGAATATGCTGCCATTTTCCTAGAGCAGGCCAAGGTGCCAGAATACCCCAGGCTGAGTAGGAAGGCCATTCTGGATAAGTACAACTTTTTGGCACTGGAAGGTGAAGGTAAGCCAAAGGAGGATGAGGAGAGCATAGAACAGGTAGAGACAAAAATTCGCCAGTACAACTTTCTATACATCAAGAGTGTTGCAAAGGGCGAGGTAGAGGAGAATAGAATGTCGTGTGGTATAGTGAAGAGTATTGAGAAGGCCCCAAGATGGACGGATACGGACAGCTTAATTGAAAAGCTTGATGACGCTGGAGTAAAGATTAAGATTTGAAGTACATGTACCATTATATATATATGTTACGGTTAGATTGGTGTTTTGCCAGGAACCTTTTGGAGAAATGGGACTTGTTCTACCATTAATTTAATTTCCTGAATGTTTAAATTATTCTTCATTGGTTTTTGCCAGGAACTTTGGAAGGAGATAAGATTGATGGACATGTTAAATCATAAGTTTGATTTCTTTAACGTTTGTATCGTTATATAAATGTATTGATATTTTGATTATTTGTACAATACTGTTGTCGGGAATGATTGAAAAATTACAGAATTGTCAGGATATCTCATTGTTGTCTTAGCTGAAGGTGTATAATCCAGGAGGATTACTTAACAAGGGAGGGGAAAGTGTAATGTGAGGTACTCTTACAGACCAAGTCATCGGGTGTCCAGGATTTATATAGCTGGGATACATGTGTATATGCAATAAAGGAAGTTCCCAAAGTTGTAATATGTCGCTAGCGTTTTTAGCAAGGCTGTACGGGAACCTCGAAGTTACACTTTCTTAGACCAGGTCGCGGAATCATATGACGATTACCGGACGACTACAAATGCAACGTCAAAACTATTGCAGGCATTTACATCACAAGTTGGTACAATTGATGGATTGATTAAGCATTCATCACTTACACATTCACAGTTGATAATACTTCCATACTTGGTAAATCCAGAGGAACACAGTTTACACACACGTTTGCAGTATGCAGAGATTACTTGTTACTATTTATAGAAGTACATGTATGTCACGTCATGGGGATTCCTTGTTGTCACCATCGATACAGTCGAAGGGTGCGCTGCACGACCAGTACTCTCTGCATACGTACTTATGGATCACCATAGTCATTATTATACCTTTTAATTAATTGGAAGCTCATATTTTATACATATGACGGCGGAATACATTCCACGAATTCAATAGTAGCGGAGCGGACTGTATGTTCGGATCTAATTTCTTGTACGGCGTAAGGACGCATTGTTTGGGAAATTCCGAAAGCCCGCTGATTGGTGGAATAGAACATAGGCAAAGAAGGCGGCTTCAATATGATTGGTTGATACTTCACACGTCACCGCTCTTTTGTTCTTAAGTATCAAAGCGCGGCAAATATAAAAGAGAGAGCGCGCAGAAGCCGGCAGCTTTTCACTTTCGGATTTCGGCAAGACAACATCCAAAAACTTCAACATCAAATAGAATCTTCAAGTCCTCACAATAAAACTTATCATTAAATAGTATTAATACATTATAAACTAAATACATACTGGTACTAAGAAGACCTACAGTAGATCTTCCTGCGGAATACAGTACAACTCTACGGATCTACTTAAGACGGACTTTGGTGGATTACTCTGAAGAATGGCGGCCATGTAAATAAACATACTGACATTATAACATTATAAAACTTTAGAGCAACGTCAACTCTCGATTATTTTGTAGTAGATATCTTTGTCTAGAATATAATTGCTATTTGTTTCAACTAAAATTCGTATTGTTGTATTTCTATTGTTTGTGTACATTGATCCACGTCCACCCTCCCCCGGCCACAAGTCAAGCCCGCACATAAATATCGTTGAGACTGCCGTCCTGTTACAATATGAAAAGAAAAGGTCTGGATAAAACAGCTGGATGTCAGTGGTCAGTCTGGGGGCCAGCAGAGGAGCATGCACCTTTCCCCTAGAAGCTCACCTTGAGCACATGTGTTCAGATGAGCTACACATACTACAATTAATGTCTCGTGAGACTACAGTACCTTTCCTTCAAAGACAGAGGTCATTTTGTGTGTAACAAGTTTTATTAAACATTCTGCACGGGCCAATCTGGCAGGGAATAAACCCTACTGACCGCACAAGACTGCTTATCAAGGGGTTCCAATAGCTTCTGAATCTGATGGGTCATTTTGATACTTTTTAGTAAATTTTATCATTTTATAGGTAAAATACCTGTGATTTTAAGAGAAAATGATCCTTCAAACCAAAATCTTGAGAATTTTGAAATTTCAAGGGTTAAAACCCCTACTCCCCAGTCAAATGGAACCCCTGTTATCTCAGTTGAATGCAAACAAACAATTTCAGCATCCAATCACTTGCGTCCTATACAAATTACAGAGAAAATCAATTATGTTACAGAACAACTCACCTTTGCTAGTACAGCTTTGTCTTTGATAACATACTCGTATGTGGTCAACAGCACATTGAATTTACCTCCCTTTAACATCACTCCCAATTGTTTTCTAGCCTGTGGTGACCCTTTGTATTGAACTTTCAACACGGATGGTGACCATTTCTCAAATTCTAACATCCAGTTTGATAATGTTCTACAATCAAATAAGGTAACAACATTTGATAAGGCATAAAAGTGTTGGTTTCAGTCTAAATATTTACTGTAATATCCTAAATGTTTTATGGCATATTAATTTTTTCCCATAGTTTCAATACTTTTAATACTTAGCCAAGGGCAGTTGCACTTTCTCAAAATTAAAAAAATCCGAAACAACATTTTCTGACCTAACTACCATTTTTCCAAAGACCCTATTTTTACCAGACATAAACATTTTAGGCCAAACTTTTTACCAGTAATAAGTTAATGAATAAGTTATAATAAATCAACTTTATTACTGTTAAATCATTATTTTTTTAGGGTCTTTAATTTTCGTTGGTTTCGTTGTTGAACTCGACCACGAAATCTAATCCCAACGTTTAATTGCCCTCTCAAACTCAGACATTTTCTGTTCTGTAATCTACGAGTTTCTGACCCCACGAAAAAACATTTTTATCCAATCCACGAAATTTAATACCCAAGAAAATATGTGATTTAACAGTATGCTATTTCAATATTTCCAAAAGACAAACTAGTCAATAAATTGTAACCATTGGAACCAAAGACTCCTAGCAGAATTTGCAGCATAAAGACATACTTACGATAGTGGTACAATGATAAGGAATGGACCATTTACTCTTTTCGTCTCCATTAAATAAGTTATAAGTCCTATAGTCTGTATAGTCTTTCCTAGACCCATCTCATCAGCCAGAATACCATTCAAATTATTGTTATACAAAGATACCATCCATTCCAGTCCTTTGATCTGGAAGTAAATAAATACAAGTAATCAAAACAAAGTTTTTCTCACTCTAGATGACACTATCTACAGATGACAGCAGTACCAATCAACTAGCCCAATTGAATTTTTTGTGCTAGTATAAAAACTGAATTTCTGACAAATGTATCATAAACTGGAAGGGGTTTTGACACAAAATAATGTCACCCACAAAGGGCTGCCACCATAAAATCGTTCGACATATTCATCCGACCTAATATTTCTGACAATTGCGCAACTAGACATGGTACTAAATATTCATGTGAAGCTTCAATGAAATTTGACCAATCAATGGTTAAGGAGAAAAAGTGCTGATAAACTTTGCGACACCCATCCAGACGTCTGGAACAAAATCAATATATGTCAACCCCACTATATGTGAAAGATAAAGTAACCTTTTTTTGGGTCATTTATTGGCAGGAGTTTCATAGAATCATTCACTCAGTTAAAACAAACAAATACATACCTGATATTCTTTAAGTTGTCCATTTATCATAATAGTAGCTTGTTCAAAGACTAATTCTCTGATTTCGTGAGCTTGACCGTAATAATTCTGTTTGCTCATATACTCATCATCATGAACACTGCAACAATAAATTTACTAATTCAGAATTTGTAAGGTGTGTACTGGGATGCCCTCGACCCAGGCACACCTATTGACGAGGATAATAAATAATCACTCCACCTAAAAAAAAACAAAAAAAAACAAAAAAACACTGCAACAGAGACAAAATGTTATGTAAAGTTGGAGATAATTCGTAGATAAATTGATATGAATAACATAATTACAAGCATAATACTGAGGAATATATAAAACAACAGGGTTCGCTGACCTAAGTTTTCTTCACAACTTGGATCAAAAGATTATGAAACTTTTCAGAAATATAGCTATGAATTTAGTGTAATTAGCCAATCCCCCCTCCCCCGTTGCCCATGATAAATAACAAAAAAATGAAAAGTGGTTTCAGAGAGCAATTTCAGAATTGCTACATAGAGTAAAACATGCCCAGCTCCCTAGAGGCCATATTTTATAATGAATCCCTGTGGCTTGAAGGAATCTGACAAGAGGGACATCTAAGCATAAATCTAGTTATGTTTGTCAAAATTGGCAAAAGAGGTTTAAGAGGAGAATTTTCTTGATAACGATTGTAGACAGACAGCTGCATGAATCACAGAAAAAATACTCTTAACCCAATGGATATGATTATAGATTATACAATACAATTTGTATGTCCACATAGGAGAATGCAATTTAAAGTAAAAGACTTTGTAATGTTTAGGGTACATATTTTCGCCCAACCCTAGAATCACACAGGGGACCAGTGGCCTGAGGCACAGATGACCAAATACCAAAAACCTTATCTCGTTACTAACTTTTAAGCTTAGTATTCATCCCTTTTTGAATCCCCTAATTAAGTTATTTTTCATGACGATGCCCAAAGAATATTTACCCAGCAGTTTCTGGTCCTTCCTTCTTTTCTTCGTTAGCTTTTGTTTCATCGTTATAAAACAACGTTACTTCTTCTTCCTCCTCTTCTTCCTCTCCTGATTCTTCCCCTTCTTCATCCTCCTTTGGTGCTACCTCAAATCTGTATAACATACAACAGTGACTTTTTCCCTTCTTTATTAGTGTTTGGTAAACTGACAATTGCAAATAGGCTATAATTTCCCCAAATTTGAATGGAGAAATTCCAAATAAACAATTTTAAAAAATAATTTTCAAAACCGGAAATAAAGTGAATAAGTTATGAACATTTTTGACAAGAGGTCAACATACCCAGGATTCATTTCAAGCCATGCTTTCAGATTACTGGACAATGGTGCATCGTCTCCAGTTAATATTCTACCAGATGACTTTTCAAGAACAGCAACCCTGACATCATTAGATGACCCAGGTATAATTTCCTCCTGCAAACAAAATAAAAACTTTCAATAGTAAATTGACTAGAACAAACAAGCTAGCTGTCAGACGGCCTTGGTCCCCTTCCTGAAAAGTCGAACATGCTATTTGAATGTGTATTTGTGACCTTTAAGACAGTGACACTGTTGTTGTGTGCAACATTGAATTCATTAAATACAATTAATGGATTTAAATTTTCAACTAATTTCTAAATACAGTATAACCTCCCGAAACGGCACCTCTGAGAAGCGACAACCTCCGAGAAGCGGCACTTTTATTCCCCCCCGTTAATTTTCACTCTTATTTTAACCTCCGTAGAACGACACCTCCACAGAGCGGCAAACGACCGTTAAAATTGTTTACCTTTTGCATTGTTTACCTCTGAGAAGCGACAGGTGTGTTTTTACAACGGCTTATTCACATGTGTTTACATAACTCCATACGATGTTGTTTTCTATTTTTCACACCTTCGTGGATTATAATAATTATCGCTCATCAGGTAACGATAGCCACGGGCGCTAGTAAATTAGGGACTGTCTTTGAGATCAGTTTGACAATTTGACACAGTTACACCGTACATACCATGCACTTGCTGAGATGCACTAAACTCGTTTTTTTAAAATCAAAGTTGTTATTAATAATTTTAAATGAATTATCAATACGCGCTTATCTATCAGTATAAGAAAGGAAATTCACGTACACGTCGTGTTAATGGTTAATCACGTCGTCTAAAACTGTCAATTTCAGCATATGCACTGACCTAGTTACACGCGAGAGGTAAACAAATTACCGATCACGTGTGCAAATTGTGTACAGAGCGATATGACGTAATAGAGATTTTAACACTTTGAAGGTAAACAATTCAATTGAATATGGATTCGTTTCATAATGTTGAGAGTTGCGTTTAATAGCATAACATACTAGACCCGTGAATTGTATGCAGTTTTGTATCTAATCAATGATCTTAATAAAATAGTCCTCAGAATTATATCGCAAAACGCGCGCCTACGAGAAGATCTAATTTTATGCATTTAATCACAAAAACGGCACCAATTTAAGATTACCATGATAATGTACACTCAATAGTCTATGAACGACATTCTGAAACAATCAACCTCTACAGAGCGACACCTCCGCAGAGCGGCAGTTTTTTCTGCCGGATGTCGCTCTACGGAGGTTATACTGTATTTAGTACCAACTCTCCTAATATACCTTCTTTAGCCTAAGTAGTGTCATTTTAGAAGACAACAATCAATACAAGTCATGTCATCAATTATAAACATGATGGTCATCAGTTAAAGGAGTATAACACCAACCTCATCACTCTTCTTTTTCTTCTTCCTTTTCTTAAGTTTTTTCTTCTGGTCGACTTTATGTTCTTCTACTAGTTTGACCAAGCTGTCTATATATTCATCAGTTTGTTGTAAGAGATACATTAAACGTTTGTCTTTCTTCTGATCAATCAGCTTTCTGTAACCTTCTTCATCTTCAGCCTGATAATACACAAATGTTATACCTCGGACATTAATATTGTTTGTTTATTAGGATTAAGTACCATTTCTCAACAATTTTTAAGTTATATATACTGAGCAAATTCACAGAAGCAGTTTTCCTGCTCTGTACCTTAACCTGGGGTCCATTGCATAAGCAAAGCGCTACCGAGCACCTTTATTCAGTTACCTCCAGTTCAATAAAATATAGAAGGCAAGGATTACCTCCCGTGGAAAGCGCTATATAGCACTCGCCATTGTTAACGGTCTCCAGTTCTAACTCACCTTATAAAAGGAACCAGCAACTTCTCCACCAGTAGAAGAAAATAGACATTATTGACAAATTAATACATTGATACACAAGTTTAGCCTAACAATAATACACCAGCATCATACATTGACATAAAGCAACAAAACCAAAGCACTTCAGTCAGTTATAAACTCACAAATAAACCATGCTGAGTCGTACAGTTTATCAATAA
This sequence comes from Spisula solida, assembly GCA_947247005.1. NCBI lineage: Eukaryota > Metazoa > Mollusca > Bivalvia > Venerida > Mactridae > Spisula > Spisula solida. The sequence goes on along the minus strand of OX365948.1, from coordinate 41,029,067 downwards.
ATATAGACAAGAAATGTCAAGAACTCAAGTGCATGGGTGAAAGTTTGAAATCTTAAAACCCTGAAATCCTCAACAATAGACAATATTTATATCGGGAAATTAAAGAGAAACATACTTTTTGGAACTCTCAAAAACCTGAAGCACCTGAAAAACTTTCGCCCATGAAAGTGTAATTTTCAAGGTAAGAGAAGCAGATTAATTTTTCGAGCTATATACTCACCATCAATCTACGTAGACGTTCCTTCTCCAATCTCTCTTGTTCTTTCTTCTGTTCTCTCTCAGTGTTCATATGATGCATCAATACTGCCTTGTTCAACTTGCTCACCTTCGACGAGATTGAGCGATGAAACTCCTTGAATTCCTTGGCATGTTGTAGTACCGCATTCAGATACTCCTGAAAATGTGTTAAATGTAATTGGTGTAACAACTACTTTAACAACTGCATAACTTTATCAGGTCATTTTTGGGCTTCTTTGACCTTCTTTGCCCTCTTTTATTTCTGCTATTTAATGCTGCTTTCCATGTTGTTTTCACTTTTTTGATGTCGTTGGGATTACAAAAATTCTTGACAAATTTAGACTGTAACAGTAAGTGACAATGCACGGTGGCTATAACACACATATATTCAGACCGTACACGGATGGGGTAATTTACACACAACTAAATGCATGGATTCATTTAAATAGGATTATTCATTATTACACATATTTTGAATTGTCTTCATTTTTGTTATTATAAATGAGATTATGGAATATAAAAGTTCCATAATTCTAACTATATTTATTGCAGATTAATGAATGAACTAATCTTTATTACTACTGAATTTTTGTCATCCAAGTATAATCATGTCAGAAATTTTTACCAAATTCCTTGATCTTAAGCATATCTGTAATTAATGTATAATTTGATCAGATAATACACACACGATCCTAAAACTAACCTGATGTTTCTGTCGTCTTTTCCTTTCTTGTTCCAATTTTTGTTTCTTCTCAAGAATTTCTGTAGATCGGGCTTCACGTAATGTCTGACGTTTACCTCGTTTGTACGCTTTAAAGTTTAATGCTGTCTCTAGAGTGGTATCTCTTCTCATACATGCTACAACTTCCTGACGTAACTGATTTAAGAAAAGAAGACAAAAAGTTAGCTCTCATAATCAATGTCCAACAGATCAGAAAAAGTCTTCACTTTATAATGGATGACATCATATGAGGTTGGCTACGGAGACAAAAGTTGACAAAGTAACTTTTTATTTGTAATTGAAAGAAACGTATCCCCAATATCAGGTCAAAATCTGATATGATGTATTGAGTGCAAACTTAAAATAATATGTACCACAAAATGCGTCCATGGTACTTGCTGTTTGACCATGACAAGGGCCATAACTCTGCTAACACTGTATCAATCTGAACCCAAAATACTTAGGTGAGCAAGTACACAAGCTGACCACTATTTCTCTAAGCTTGATGACTACATGTACAGCTCAATTATTTTTCAAGTTTACATGGTGACACATCATTTTGGGACTGATGGACAAAGGCAAATCTATCAGGAGTTCTACTGAGCCACAATGCCCAATCCTGAAATGAGTTGGAAATGTGTGTCTGTTGCCAGTAACACACTCTCCTACACCAAACTCAGTTCGAACATTGTCCTTATGTTAAAATTGAGCTCATGAAATTTGAAATGACCATAACTTTGTCAATTATAGGAATTTTTTCATCAAATAACTTATTTCCTACAGAAAAGTTCCTTCTTTCTTATACTGCAGTTCTATATGTGCCCTTCAACGTTTGGTGGGGTAATAAAATGCCATGTGATCAGATTTGTATATATGATTGGTGCTTTTGATGAAGAACTACACTAATACGAAATTCACTTACTTGTCTTTGAAAGTTTAGCAGTCTTAATGCTCTAAGCTCTATAGTAGCCTTGGTCTTCATGTCGTCGGACAGTGTAGCTGGAATACCTGCCAGTTCTTTCACCCTTGAAGAAATACGAGCAGCAATCCTGCAAAATATACACACATTGCATTTCAAAACACCTGGTGAATCATTTGGGATGTATTATTATCTGTGTACTAGAGTATGGAAGTTATACACAGGGTTTAAATAATGTAGCATGTCATTTCAAGCTACACTTTGGCTGTTTAGAATGTTGTTTTAAGTCTCACTGCTCAACTGTATTTCCGTGATATGGCGACTATCCAGTCACATTATCCTGACATCATGATTAAGCAAACAAGTCGTTACCTGGAACTTACTCTACAGAGCATCAAGCAAGAAAGGTATATCATTAACATTTTTAACAACTTTGGTATGTGCTTATAGTTGCCTGGAATTTAACCAGTCACTATACTGAAGCATTAACCATACTACTAGGCTATCAATCATTAAGAACAAGTAATTAAGAATTGCAAGCAATACAGAAGTCCCCTACCCATTTGAAGCCATTTTCAATGTTTCTGTTGCCATAGCAACCACAATTTTTGTTAGAATCAAAATATTTTAGACGTGCATTTAGATCCTTATTGCCCCCTACCCACATGTCAAGTTTCATAAACCTAGCTTGGAAACTGTTTGAGTTAAGGCAGGATCCAGATTTGACCATATTTTCACTCTTTCTGTCACCATAGCAACCACAATTTTTGTCAGAATTAAAATAATTTGGACGTGCAAAATTTCCTTATTGCCCCCTATTCACAAACCAAGATTCATAAACCTAGCTTAGAAACTGTTTCAGTTGTCAGGATCCAGATGTTTTGCCAGACAGCAAACCTTAAATCCCCTCCGGTAGGGAACTTACAAGGCGGATTTGAATATAACTAACAACATGTTTAAGAACACACCTATTCTCTCTTTCATTCAGTAACTCAATAGGATCCAGACCAGCAGGTTTAGCAACAGGTGCTATTCTGTTCTGTTTCTGTTGCATCGTCATCAAGGCCTGTGTAGAAGCATTGGGTGGTACTCCACCTGGACCAGTCTTTTGTTGAGGAGGTGTGGTGCTAGTTGGTCCACCTACTCCAGGAGCTTGTGTCTGAGATGTGGGCGGGGCCGTGGATGAGATCTGTGACTGTGATTGGCCATGTGGTTGTGACATGGGAGGAGCTTGTGGCTGTTGAGGCTGTGATGGATGTGGAGGCTGCTGGTGAGGGATTCTCATACTCTGCTGAGGTTCACCTTCAATGGATAAAACAGACATTAGATAGGCAGTATAATGTAGTAACAAATACACACAGCTATATCAGTGTTAGCGGCCCATACTCCATGAGGAGAGGGCCTAAATAAAGTAAGTGAGTAATATCAATTAAAAGTTCACATATAAATACAACTGGTTTAAAATAATTATTTACAAAAGTATTGAAGTATTGGAGATATTTACCATAACAAAATACTATCAGGGGCAGTGATTTTTTTGGCTATTTTTGGGGCCGAATATAGGCCCCTTCCCCTAGCAAAATAACCTTCATTTTCCCCAAAAATCATATTTTTTCCCCAAAAAGTATGCATATTTTCCCCCTTTTGTACCCGCTGGTTTCAAAGCAACTACAGTATAGCTGTTTTAAAGTCAAAAGAATGGATTTTCAAACTTGCAAAAGTCGTTGTTACCATATGACTACTAGTATTATCAGTAGAAAATAGCAATTTATGAACAATTTTAACCAAAACAATCTTTTTTAATAATTCCCAAATTGCGCTAAATTTCCCTATTTTAAAGGCACAGGCTGTTTAATTTTGTTCAAGAAAAATCACTGAGGGGTTCCACTAGGACCCAAGTCTAAAGTCACTTTGCTAATTGTATACTGAATTTTACTATTTTATAGCCAAAATGCAAGAAATAAAATTAAAGGACATGACCCTTCAGTCAAAATGTGGCTTTTTAAAAAGATTTCTCAGGAGTCAAAGGGTCATTTCACGGGTCAAATGAACACCCTGTGTAATTCTTATTTATTAAACCAATACCTTGTGGTCTGGCCATGGGAGGCTGGAATGATCGTTTTCCTTCTAAACTGAGCCTAAGCTGATCAGGTAAAGGCTGGCTCCGGGCCAATAACTTATAAGCCATGATCTGAGCTCGAAGCTGGTGTAGCTGTGGAGGTGCAAAATTAGAATTCCTCATTGGTGACTGTCCGGGCATCTGGTTCCCTGGTCCCCCTTGAGGCATCTGATTCATCATGGGACTGCCCATCTGGTTCCCAGACATCTGTCCTCCCATCTGACTGGAACCAGGTCCCATATTTCTTCCTTGCATACCCATACCTGCAGAAATAAACCATACCGGGAATGTTGTTATCATACTGTACTTAATAGTTATCATTTGCAATGACACGATAAAGTCTGCACCTTGATACAGGAGTTTCAAGAATTTGAATAGAGGTATTTAATTAAAGTTATATGACATGGAATATTATCTGAATCTAGACATGTTACTATGCATGTAAGACAAAAGTAAGTGCTGAAGGTAATCTTATAAGTTATATAGAACAGAGGTTTTATGGAGGCATCATGCCCATTCTTGAAAATAAGATGAAAGTCTGTTCCAGGTCCCATGAGCACACATTCCTACATCAAAACTAGAATTCAAACATCAAACATGTTTTATCGTTAAAATTCAGCTTATTGAACGTCAAATGACCACAATTTAGTCAATATTTTTGTCAAATAATTTTTATTTTCTGCACAAGAGTACTATTATTTGAGAGATGTAAATCCAGATTTCCAGATTATTTCGGAATCATAGGACCCCTGTATAATAAAGCAGTCGACTTACCTTGATTATAATTTGGTCCCTCCACATTAGGGTTAGGTGCACCTCCCTGACCTTGATTCATACTCATGTGTTGACTATCTGGACCTCCGCTAGACGGTCTGGGCATCTGGTTACCCATATTTGGCCCCTGCGGACCTGCAGGTCCTCCCACATTGCCACTCATGTGTGAAACAGGAGCTGGCATGGATTGACCCATATGCTGGCCTTGTGGCATGTTACTGGAAGGACCCATGGAGCTACCAGATGGCATGTTAGGATTCTGATTACCGCTCATCATTGAAGGGTTGTTCATATATCCGCCCATGTTCGGTCCACTCATTCCAGGCCCTGGTATACCAGGTCTGCCCATTCCAGGTCCTCCTGGTGCTGTCATGTTTGGTCCACCCATAGCAGGATTACTCATATTTGGAACAGGTCCCATATTGCCTCCTTGCATACCCTGTGGATGCATGTTGGTCATTCCTTGGCTACTCCCACCTCCACTAGGCATATTCGGTTGATTTGGCATACCTTGCGGTCCAGAACCTGGCATACCCTGGGGGCCACTAGTCATTGACTGAGGGCCTGGCATTCCTTGTGGCCCAACTGGCATGCCTTGTGGCCCGACTGGCATGCCTTGTGGTCCACCTTGGGGACCAGACATTCCCTGAGGTCCAGGCATACCCTGCGGACCACCTTGCATGGCTTGCGGGTGCATACCACCCGGTCGTTGCATGTGTCCACCATATTGTTGGGGATTAGGTGACATTCCCTTTTCTTCCATTTTGATGTTCTGTAATGTGAAAAGGAACAACATACTTATATTGAATAATCATTAAAAGCAATGACGAAATTAAAAATTAGAATTTTAACCACTTTGAACTGATCTGTCCAAAGAAATCAAGCAGAAAAATACAAGTCTGAAATGAAATACTTTAAAATCGTTTTAACAGAATGTTTATAGAAATCTGTTAGGGCAGCTGATACATACTGCTACATTAATACACCTTTCGTGGCAAGATGAACACACTCTAAATCTAAACTATTCTCTCATCAGCATACTACAAGAAAACATTCGGCAAACTATTATACCCCCGCCGGCAAAGGGCCATAATTCTGCCAAAATTCATTGCAGCACAAATTCCTTTCTTCATGCACATCTATATGTTGAGGTTGTTCATCTGTGAAAGTTTGAGCAAAATCCTGCCAAAACGGTAGGAAAAGTTGCGTCCACTTGTAAGAATGCGTCTACGGACAGACAATCTGAATCCAGTATACCCCCTTACTACTCGTTGTGCGGGGGTATAAAAACCTGAAAGCAAGGCTTTCAGTTTCACCTGTCTCCAAATTAAAATGTGAAGAATCAAAGTGACCCATTAACTTTTTTTCTACAGTCAGCAAATAATTGCCAAAAGATTTGTGTTATTAGTAGACTCTTGAGCTTAAAGTTTCAAGAAATTTGTGAGTCAAACTTGAGTCAAATGAAAGCTCTTTAAGAATTGAACTTACTTGTTGCATTCTCTGAATATTATCTGGTGTATAGGCAGGTCCAGGTGGTGGGGTTGTCAATGGACTCCCATCTCCTGAAGCCATTCTATGTAAAATAGGAACTCTAGTTTGACCCCTTCACCTGTCAGTTCATCTGAAAACAGCAATAGTTACTTATTTTATAAATATATAAAAATGACTTAATTAGTTAGTCTATACTGATTAACTGAAGTATTTTTAGTTAGTCTATACTGATTTCTTTTAGGATGATTGTGAAACAAGTTTTCTAAATTATATTAATCACTTTCGACATCTCATTCCTGATGTTATACATTGCCACGAGGGTAAGAGAGAAGAGAAGCCAGATTCCCTTTAATGCAGAGCTTCAAGCAAGGGCATTACTGGTACCATCTTTATTTCACCTTTGGTATGACAAGGTCTGGGATCAAACCCAGGACCTCCAACACTCGAAAACTGACGCTCTACCACTAGGCTATCAAGGAAGCGGTAGCATTAGTACAATTGGACTGAAATCATAATCTATTATCAAATTAAGTGGAACACATGTTATAATACAAACTACGTCAGGCCTGCCATTTTTCAGGCATTGAGCCGGTAATTACCGGCAATCTGATGCGACTACAGGCTCACCGGCTTTGAGGTCATATTTACCGGAAATCTTGAGAAAATCAAAGCATACATAGTTCTCCACAGTGTATACCGTTTTCATAAAATCGTAGCGTACATGGTTCATAGTGTATATTGACAGTCGGTAATTGGTGATAAAGCAATTAACAGGAAGCGGGTGTCATAAAATTTACCACCTCCCATTGTTCCCCAAATGTGATTCAGATTTAATATACTAGATCTGTCTCACTTGAACGCTTTCATTTTCAATATATAAAACGACTTTTTGACATAGATGATTTTAAAGTCGGTCTTTTACAGACATTTTTTCTGCATTTTTATATTATTAATTTGCTTTTTAAGCTAAATTGTATATATAATCGAAAATTATTGAAATACTTGTCGATATTTGATCAACATGAGTTAAATATTTTTGCTAATTAATTTATTAGAATTGAGGAAATATCTTTTTTTTTTTAAAATTGCTTAGACAAGGCAGAGACTTATAGTTTTTCATGAGTCTCTGGACAAGGCTACCAAGAAATGTAGAGCTCTAATTCTCCCTTGGTATTTATTCTAAGACCTAAATATTACAGAACAACTACTTGCATGGCTTTATCAAATTAAATCAAGTGGTTTTTGATCTTGGAGGGCCTATATAATAGGCGGTTTGCGTGCTAAGCGATTTGAATTAGGCAGTTTGCGCGCTAAGCGGCTTGAACTAGGCGGTTTGCGCGCTAAGCGGCTTGAACTAAGCGGTTCGCGCGCTAAGCGCAAAATATTGAATTTGTCAGCATTGTGCGCTTTAATTCAATGTTTGCTAGAATCTCAGGCTTTTGCATGATTTTATTATTTTATTATGGCAGGCCTGCTACGTAATTGGAGTGGACAGTCTCCTGGGATGTTATTAAAGTTTTATGCCAGTATCATTGATTTACCGAAAAGAGAATCGTTCATCTCTGACTTTTAAAAAAAGTACTACGTAGAGGACGAAGCAGGAAAAGCGCTTGCGGATAGCTGACTGTTGCGTAGCAAAGCACAACAAAAGCAGTATGTTGCACAAGAAAGCGCTCCGGGGTGCCTAGCAAAGTGTTTAGAAACGGTATGCTATCAGCGAGAAGTGCTCGCTCGTAGCATGTAGTTGCATAGACGTAGGAAAACGCTCTGTAGCGCCTTTTGGAAGCTGCTTGGTCAGGCAACAGGCTCTTGAAAGGGAACACAGGTCAGGAACTGAAACAGGGCCATCGACGATAAAAAATAATATAATAAACATGATAATCATAAACATATATCTTTTTTCAAAACAGGGTCTGTTTGGTAACTGTGTCAGGAGTTTACAGTTAAGACACTAAATCATAGTTGAATAACATCACCTCGTCCTAGCTAGTTTTTATTGCCACTCTCTAGAAAGATAAAACATCTCCAGTACGATACCAAACACATGTCCGGTCAACGCGTCTACTTTCGATTTAGCATAGAATTACAAACAAAAGAATGATAGTGTAAAACAAAGACGAGACAAACGAAGCGAAATAGAAAATCCGGACGCCATATTAGCCTTGAACAACGACAAAGAGGCCAACAAATTATTGACAAATTTGATAGAAGACAAAATCCTGACACCTTCATCGTTAATCCAAACGTTATTTATTCTGTCCGTCTAATTACCTGATTACCGTACACATAAAGCGGTACTTTCATGTACAAAGCAGCGTGTGTAAACTTACCGGCAGTTATTTTATCGATAACTCTACACAAAATTTGACACCGATAACACAGAATCTGCGCGCACACTCACTGCGCACGCGTCATAATATCATTCGGAATATCTCGGTCTAATTATTAGACGGTGCTCTAGTTAAATTACTGTACAGATCAAATATGATGCAAAATACCATTAAAACACTTCGCAAGGTGGTGATTTCAGAAAATATGTTAATAAATTGACACATTATCGATTGTTTACATATGATTAGCAAATGCATACCAGTTAGCATTGTATAATGAGTACATGTAACTAGATTTCGCGACCTAACAAATGACATTTGTCATTTCTATTCTAACTTTATTCTTCAAGTTCAACTCCAAAATTCATTTTTCATCCAATTCATTTTCCAAAGCATATCAGACAAGAAATAATTGTTCTTATCATGGTTACTTTTAGATAAGAGTAATCAACCAAATTGAAAATCGCAATTGAAGCAGAGAAATAGAATAAGTCTACCCCATGACCCCCCCCCCCCCCCCCACTGGCACCAGAACACCAAACTGTGGTTTAAATTATGTCAAAATAAGTTTTAAACCTAATCAAGACAAACACAAATTCAAAAACGCAGATTTATTGACACGGCCCCTTTGTAGTTTGTGTATATATTATATTTGTTAAATTGTTATTTTTACAGTCTAGTGGACACAATTCATTGAACAGCGAGATTTAAATATTGGATCACATTGTGTGACGACTAACAAGCAAATACACAAATTTCCTTCAAAAATATTACCCAACAAAAACGTTATTGGAATTTAAAACTGCACAGTTATATAAGTGCCTCCAAGTGTAGTCGCTGAGCTTTATACAGTCCGATTGGACTCTTCTTCTTCCATTGCCTATGCAGGGTCGCATTAATGCAGCATACTCGCATCTCAGACACCTGCTCTTTATCTGGAAGAAGAACCTTTCCTGTCATCATTATGCATCTTCTGTACTTTTTCAGCTTTGACATCATGATAAAATTTGGGCACAAAACTGTATTGTCTGTTTTGATTGTGCAAAAAGTAAAAAAGTTGTAATATTATATTATTTGATGGTTAAAATTAGGACATTTGATGCCTTAAAGTGAGCTTTGCAAATCTCCAGGAAGAAGAAAAACTTTTTCAACCCCTCATGGGCTTTTTGTGTGATAACAAAGCTGACAATGTAGCAGTAAGATGTTTCCAGTGTTAATCTTAACTTTTTATGCTAAATGGATAGAGGGCGAGTCCCTCCACTGACAGTCTCTCAGTTTTGGGACTTTTGTTACGCAGTGAAAAATATGTTCAAATGACTGCATTTGGAGATTCTTGTCTATCTAGTGTATGTCTGTTATTTTTTTCAGGTATCCTTTTGTCGTCATGTGTTAGCTCGACACCTACACAAATCAAGATGTGATCATAGACCATACACTATTCCTTTTGTTATAGAACAAACAGGACAAGGGGAGAGATCATATGACATATACTCACGCTTGCTCAAGGAAAGAATCGTCATGGTCATGCATCCAGTAAGTTTGTATTTTTGTGCCACCTTTTGTTCTAGAATAATTATAAGAGTAGAACATCTTGCCTGAAAGAATGCATTTCAAGACTATCATTTTTTTTCTCATAAAATTGAAAATTTGAATCGCTCTTTATCAGTTTAAAATTTTATGCAATAAAGCAATTAAATGGTTTGATTAATTTGTTACTAATTTGTTTGATGAATGTTTGCAATATGTAGCAATACAAATGTATATCTCAAAATTAAGCTCTATAAAGTTATACTAAAAAACTGCACAGGATATTGTATCACATAATTTACTTTGTGGTATAGTACCGAGATATTCACCCGTCTTACCTTCTTTTAGCATAATTTAACAGCTAATTTCTTATATTTTACCCTGAGTGTATGTTTTCATAAGCGGGAAGTATTACAAATACGCACAAGGTGCAATACAAACACAAATCTAAAGGACTGATAATGCACAAATTGCTCATGGATTTTTATATGTATCCATGCATATAGGTCATGATCAAGTTGATATCTACCAACTGCAAAGATATGTCACTTACTCCATTTACTATGATGTAGTTATTAGTCCCCTACCGTCCGTCAAACAATCTGGATCCTGACATAACTCAAACAGTTTCCAAACTAGGCTTATGAAACTTGGTATGTGGATAGGGGGCAATAAGGGGATATTTTGATTCTGACAAAAATTGTGGTTGCTATGGCAACAGAAAGAGTGAAAATATGCCCAAATCTGGATCCTGCCATAACTCAAACAGTTTCCAAGCTAGGTTTATAAAACTTGATATGTGGATAGGGGGCAATAAGGGGATAATGTACGTCTCAAAATATTATGATTCTGACAAAAATTGTGGTTGCTATGGCAACAGAAACATTGAAAATGACTTAAAACCGGTAGGGGACTTCTGTATTGCTTTCAATTCTGAATTACTTATTGATAGTACTATGTGCATCATTCGTGTATAAATTCTTGCATTATTTCAGATCTCGGATGACATTTCAAGCATAATTATTGCACAGTTGTTATTTCTACAGTCAGAAAGTGCCAAGAAACCCATTAACATGTACATAAATAGTCCAGGTAATAAAAAACGAAGTATGGTAAATCTATCCAAGGGAGACAATCCAAATATTCTTCAGTTAAACCAAGGGAGACAATCTAAAATATTTAACTATTTTAGATCAATATTGTTCCGACTAAGGAAGGGAGACCATCCGAAATAGTTTTAAAGGATATCTTTCAATTGTCTGTGGCTGGTTGATTTAACTGTTGGATGTTTAACAGTTTTCTTTTACACATTAAAAGAGAATAGCTTAAAACGTGAAGACTATTACTCTATATTTGTGGTCTCTGAGAATAGAACTGACAGTGAGGCGTTTTGTTTATTGAATTAAATGAAATTGTAGAAGTAAAATAAAAATGTATCGCATTGAGTAAAAGGTTAATGAGAATGTTAAATTTGAGATTATCTTAAATGTGAGCTTGTTATGTCCTCCTTGTGAGCCGCGTCAAGCATAAAAGGTCATTTAGTAATTTTTGGTCATTTTTAATTTTTTTATTCTTTGGAAACAGTACTAGTATTCCATTTTGTACACATAACAATAATTTCAGCTGTTTATCTTTAGTATTTGTGGAATTATTAGCAATTTTGTAACACGACTAAATTCAATAAAATAATATGTTTTCCACATACAAATGTATAGTGGGGGAGAGGGAGACATACTGCTTTTATACTGGTTGGATGGATGTCACAAAGTTTGTATGCGCTTATTGGATTTCAATGAAATTGCACATAATCACTTGCTACCAAACCTAGTTATGCATATCGTCAGAAATGTTAGGTTGGATGATATTTGCTGGAATTATGGCCCTTTGTAGACCAGCCGACAGGTTTTTGTCTAGTCTTTTGGAGATGATCTTGAATATGAGCTTGTTAATATTGTTTATAGGTGGAAGTGTAACCGCTGGGCTTGCTATATATGATACAATGCAGTATATACAACCACCCGTAGCTACCTGGTGTGTCGGACAAGCTGCAAGTATGGGAGCATTTTTATTAGCTGCTGGAGCACAAGGCATGAGATATTCACTACCTAACTCTAGAATCATGGTGCATCAAGTGTTAGGAAGCGCTCAGGTAGATATGTTTATACACCAGGGGTCCTATAATTCCGGATTATTCCGGATTTGCTGCACTAGAAAGAGTAAACTTTTCTGTTGAAAATAAAAGTTATTTCATGAAAAAATACCAAGTATTGACAGAGTTGTGGTCATTTGAAATTTTATATGCTCAATTTTGACAATAGAACTATGTTTGAAACAGTTTTGGTGTAGGTATGTCACCGTATGTGTGCTTAAGGCACTCGAAAAAGGCTTGCATCTTATTTTCCGGATTGGGCATTATGCCTCAGTTGAACCCCTGATACACATAGACAGACTTTAATCTGATTCCCTTGGTCTCTAATGGCCAGGATATGTTTTAGCTCCACTATTCGAAGAATAGTGCATTCCAGGCCCTTCCACACGGTCAGAAGGCACTGTGGTACCCCAACGCCTTAAAGCCAGAATCAGCTTTCCCCCAGCACCTTAAATCCTGGAATGGTGTCTTTAAATCAGTATGAGTGTTTATATTTTGGTCTGTATTGTGTTACTTGAGTGATTACGGCTTGTATTGTGTGAAACAGTTCTGAAATGAGCCTTTAAATTAAGGATAACCTTGCAGTTATCACTTTTAAATTTTTTAGCCATTCTCGTGGACCAAAACCTAGCAAGTCCCAAGCGCCTTAAAAAATTTCTGGGGAAGGGCCTGCATCCACCTGAGCATTGCGAGTTAAGGTACAACCTCAAATATTTACAAAGTTCATTGCTTTATTACTTTGATACTATGTGCACTTGTCAACCATCACGACAATGACCCAAACCTCTCCACTGGAGTAGGTATACAGGTGTATGAATAAAATGACTTGTTGGATTTTATCAAATTTACTTCTAAATAAATGTGGCTACAGAATTCAGAAGGCCACTATATTATAAGGCACAAACACAGGTTTGACATATATCTATAATATGTCTTATCCAACATTCTGCTTCCCCAGTTGATTCTTCAGCTCGAATCATAGTCTGAGGATTTGACTTACTACTGACCAGAGACTGTAGATGTATGTCAGGGGTGCCCTTGCCTTGACTTTAGACTACTTGGATTTTATCTAAAGTCTCTGTACTGATGAGGAGGTTTATTCAGTCACATATTCAGTTTCATAGTAGTCATACAAAATATATTTGCATAAAATTTATTGTTGATCGATATGAAACCTTTGATCTTACATTGAGTGGTATAATCCACAATATAGTATTTAACATAGAAAAACAGGAGTGTTTGCTTTGTTAACAGTACATGGCTAGGGGATTAAAGGGTTTCAGATATGTGATTAAATCACTTGTCTATGTATAAAAATGTATTTATATTATCAATGTGCACATGTGTGTGGATAAAAAAGTGTAGGGTTTTATCTTGTATTATGACACCTTTCCATAGAAGATGCACATGAAATAACCATTGAAATACTACACTAACTTTTCAAATAAACATTAGTGTTCCACAGGTTCTGTTTCAAGTGCGAGAGCAGTACATGTATAGTATGTTCAATGTTACAATTTGTGCCCTTTCATTTGAGGCTTTTCTAGGAAAAAGTGAGTTGGATGAATTCAATTGTATGATGGTCAAGGGATCCTGGTTCTTAGCTTAAAGTTGCATTATATTATACAATGTATATATATATATATAGTACCACATCGCCTTAAAGCCAGAATTGGCTCTCCCAGTATCTTAAATCCTTGTATGGTGTCTTGAAATCACTATTTGTGTTAATATTTTGGGTCAGAATTGTGTTATTTGAGAGATTTTGGCCTGAAATTATGCAAAAATTGCTTAATCCAGCCTTTAGATTATGGATAACCATGCAGTTTTCTCTTCTAAAGCATTTGAGCCATTCTTGTCCTTTAGCGCAATCCCAGCCTTGTCCCAGCGCCTAAACATTTTCTGGGGAAGGGCCTGTATATATATATAACTATATTATATCATTGAGTATTGTGCAATGTAATTGACCTGCATAATTTCACGGTATATAGACAAGTTGTAGTGGATTACTACTCTATAGTGTGCAGCTACTGTGCATTTGAGTGAATTTTGATTTTTTTTTAAAAACTGCGCTATATACCTGGGGTGATCCAGAAATAATATGATTTTTTTCATAACATCCTGGAAAATCAGAAATTTTAAAACTAATTTGCCACAAATAACTTTAAAATTTCATTGATCACTTAGAAATATGCGAAATATCAAAGCAATTGGTTGATAGATAAAAGTATATTAAACATGAAATATTTTATGTACTGTGAACACAGGTTGGGTCTTGATGTGATGATGACTGTTCACAAAAATGGGCTACAATGATGTTAGAAATGACTCTAACCTAGAAGCGTCTATCCATGTACAAACGGTGTCTATCAACATTTAACTACTTTTTAGCTCACCTGTCACAAAGTGACAGAGTGAGCTTTTGTGATCACACTTCGTCCGTCGTCCGTCCGTCCGTCCGTCTGTCCGTCCGTCCGTCCGTCCGTCAACAATTGGGTTGTGTCCTCTCTAGAGGTCACAATTTTGGCCTAATCTTTATGAAACTTGGTCACAATGATCATCTCAACAAAATCTAGGTCAAGTTCGATATTGGGTCATCTGAGGTCAAAAACTAGCTCACTAGGTCAAATTATAGAAAAACCTTGTTTTAAACCTTTCAACATGTAGTCTTCATGGTCACTTAACTCTCTGCTATAACTCTCTACACTCTATACATACAAGTAAACTTTCATCAACCAATGAAAATGTGTATCAGGGTTCACAGCAGTTTTGTAAAGGTCAAATATCATAATATTCCTAGAGGGTGTGAATTGTAATGGTCAAGTGGAAATCAAAGCGCTGTAGGGAGCATAGACATTTTTTTGAGGGTCGTGGGTTCAAACCCCACTGGAACCATAATTTTTTTTTTTTTATTTTTTTTTTTTTTTGAATATTTTAGGTATTGTTTTGTCTTTATAGCATGTATTTGTACATTTTCCTGATGGTCGTGGGTTCAACCCCCACTGGAACCATAATTTTTATTTTTTTATTTTTATATTTTTTGAGTGTTTAGCTATTGTTTTGTCTGTAAAGCATTTATTTGTACATTTTCCTGATGGTCGTGGGTTCAATCCCCACTGGAACCATAATTTTTATTTTTTTAAATGTTTAGGTATTGTTTTGTCTTTATAACATGTATTTGTACATTTTCCTGATGGTCGTGGGTTCAACCCCCTCTGGAACCATAATTTTTTTTTTTTTTTTTTTTTTTTTTTTTTTTTAGTGTTTAGGTATTGTTTTGTCTTTATAGCATGTACTTGTACTTCTTGATGGTCGTGGGTTCAACCCCCACTGGAACCATAATTTTTATTTTTTTATTTTTATTTTTTTAGTGTTTAGGTATTGTTTTGTCTTTATAGCATGTATTTGTACATTTTCCTGATGGTTGTGGGTTCAACCCCCACTGGAACCATAATTTTTTTTTTTTTTTTTTTTTTTTTTTTTTTTTTTTAGTGTTTAGGTATTGTTTTGTCTTTATAGCATGTATTTGTACTTCTTGATGGTCGTGGGTTCAACCCCCACTGGAACCATAATTTTTTTTATTTTTTTTTTTATTTTTTTTTTTTAGTGTTTAGGTATTGTTTTGTCTTTATAGCATGTATTTGTACTTCTTGATGGTCGTGGGTTCAACCCCCACTGGAACCATAATTTTTATTTTTTTATTTTTATTTTTTTAAGTGTTTAGGTATTGTTTTGTCTTTATAGCATGTATTTGTACATTTTCCTGATGGTCGTGGGTTCAACCCCCACTGGAACCATAATTTTTATTTTTTAATTTTTATTTTTTTAAGTGTTTAGGTATTGTTTTGTCTTTATAGCATGTATTTGTACAGTTATATGGAGGAAAAATATTTCAAAATATTTTGTTTAAAATATAGGTCAAATCATAGAAAAACCTTGTGTAGTCAGTCACCAGAGGTT
Organism: Spisula solida; assembly: GCA_947247005.1. NCBI lineage: Eukaryota > Metazoa > Mollusca > Bivalvia > Venerida > Mactridae > Spisula > Spisula solida. The sequence continues at coordinate 41,012,840 of OX365948.1, read as the reverse complement.
ACAATTTCAACTTAATCTTTATGAAACTTTGTCACAATGATCCTGTCAACAAAATCTAGGCCAAGTTCGATTTTGGGTCATCTGGCGTCAAAAACAAGGTCACAATGTCAATTGACATTTTCCTGAGGGTCATGGGTTCAAACCCCACTGGAACCATAATTTTTTTTAAGTGTTTAGGTATTGTTCTGTCTTTATAGCATGTTTTTGTACAGTTATATGGAGGAAATATTTTGTTTAAATTATAGGTCAGATCATAGAAAAACCCTGTGTAGTCGCCAGAGGTTACAATTTCGACTTAATCTTCATGAAATTTGGTCCTAATAATCATCTCAACACAATCTAGGTTAAGTTTGATATTTATTAAGTCATCTGGGATCAAACGCTAGGTCACATGGTCAAATCATACAAAAACTTGCAATAGAGGCTGAATTTCCTTAAATTTTATTCAGAAAATGTGTAGGATCACCATAGGGTGTGCATGCACTAGTACGACAGGTGAGCGACCTAGGGCCCTTTGGGCCCTCTTGTTCTGTGATTGGACCTGTGTGCACTTGTTGATTCATACCTCCGCCATCTGTGAACAATTTTTGCCAACTGAACACGAATGGCTGCTAGATGCCATTACATTCTTCTTAGTTAATCATTTCAACAGTTTGCATCGTTTCTAGTTTTAGGCGTTGACGTCGTTTGCTCCATGACGCGCTTGAAATATACACTTGTTTATTCAATTATGATCATAAACAAACAGCGATATTGCTTTAAAGTATGCAACATAATATGCCACTATTATTTATTGAGTTGTTACCAAGGTATTCACATGTTAGTAAGGTTGGTAATGAGAATTAATAGTGTGACCTGTTACATTGTTCCTATGACAACACTTTGTATGAGTATAACCAACAACAAAGAAAATATGTTGCTGCCAGTATACTGAAGATAAAATGCTATGCATATGAGATCAATTACATTAAAGTGTCAGCGTTGAGCACAAAATTCTGAGAAAAGTCCTATTATTTCTGGATCATCCCTGGCACAACTTATATTTTACTGTTTTCAGGGTCAAGCAACTGATATACAAATTCAAGCTGAAGAAATCTTAAGATTGAAGAAACGCTTAAATGATATATTTTCCAAACACACAAACAAGCCAGTAGAAGTAATAGGTAAACAACAGACTTCTTGAAAGTTTCAAAAACCTGTCAGACATATATAATTAGACTGAAAAGCTGTCAGTTTGAAAACAAATTCTCAGAAATTAAAACTGAGATAAATACCCAATGTATAAAAATGTGTGAGATTTTCCAACTAATTCCAGTTGATAAGATGTTCGTCTGAATCTGATATCATCAGATATGTCCGTTTTGTCCGACAGACTTTTGGAAATCTTACAAAATTAAAATTTTGATTTTATTACTTCAACAATGAGATGAATCATGTGACATAAACAAGCCTGTAAGAAATTTATTTTTGGAAAAAACCTTTATTGATTTTTCTTTCCATTTTCTATAAGCACATAAAATACAAAACAACCTATCTTGATAAAAATTTACGACATAATCTACTTTTGTCAAAACTTGGACAACTATTACTTTGGTATTTGAAGGTTTATCTTTTAGCAGTTTAGAAACAGAAAGTAAAGCACAAACAATTCATTCTCGTTCACCTGCGTATATGCTTCTGACACCAGTATCTTAGGGAACTTGACACTGATGTATGATGATGCAGGATTAAGAAAAGTTCTCAGTGACTAAAGATATTGACAAAAACATAATCTTGGCTCCCTGCAAAGAGCATGTATAAACCATGTTGATTCGTCTCATTGTTAATGGAAAAATATTAATGTGAGAAAAAACCAATGGCTCTAAAATCTATGCTGACATTTCATGACAATTCTGGAAAGTAAAGCTGTAGAATCAAAAAAAGAGATTGATACTCAGGATATTGCGCCCCATCTGTTTACAAATTATAAATCAATATTGTATAGATTAATGTGTGAGTTGTGACTAAAATAAGATCATTTGAATATATCTGTGACAGCTGCAGCTGTTGATTTAGTACCTTACAATATGGTATTGTGTGATATTAACCTGATTCTGGCCTTTATACATGAATATTGTACCATGCAGGACGGACAGACACCAACAATTCCCATCAGTGAAAAGCTAGCTCACCACTAAGGGTGATATGTTGGACTTACATACTGTCATTCTACTCTAATTATCTCCCTTTATGCATTCAGATATATGCAGATACAATTTTGATGCTCCATATCTTTGATGAGTGGGTATTTAGCTTTTCAAATGTTGGTAGGTCTATCAGTAGATTAAACGGTTCCCAATCATTAACTCAACAACATTTGATGCTAGATAGACCGTATTGATTTTAAGATCAAAGGTCAAGGTCGCAATGACTGCTAAATGAATTAACTTGATCAAAGGTTTCTGATCAACAACTTCAAACAGTCCTGTCACGGATCTTCCAACTTTTAGGATGATTAGTCTGCAACAGCAGATGACCCCTATTGATTTTTAGGTCAGAAGTCAAGGTAGCTGCAAGCTTTAACATTAATAACTATTTGGCTGCCATGGGGGCATACTTGTAGTACAAACATCTCTTGCATATCAATATAAAATTTTCAAATCATGTATTAATAATAATGGAGATTATATATTGGTATTTTTTCAGAACCTGCGATGGAAAGAGATAATTATATGACACCACAGGAAGCCAAGGACTTCGGGATAATTGACCATGTGCTAGAGAAACCGCCTGTCATAGAAAACCCCGTAAAACAGTGACCACTTTCGTAGATTTTATTTAATTTTTGTTTTGTCATTTTTACTTGATTTCAAATAAACCATGTATCAGCATATCATTGATTTATCTTTGTTAAGTGACTTGTGTGCCCCAACTCGCAAAATATAAACTGGGAGCAAGACTCTTCATTCAATTCAAAAACCTCTCACAAAATTTATGTGCTTTCATTTATCCTCGCCAACGGAAATCCATATGGGCGAGGCCCCAAGCAGAGGTTAGTCACTTTAGTTTTTGGGGGATAGTGCATGATACAGAAGATGCCCCAGTTCCAGGAGGATCTCTGGTTCTTTTACACGCGGATGTAAAGCATCATACTCAGGACCTCGCTTAACGTCTCGTCCAAAAGACTGAGTCATTTTAGTTATGTAAGGTGGGAAACACTGAGGATTAAGCCCACTACTTTCTGATCAGCAGTCAGTAGCCTTTACCACTAGACCACTTGTCCACCTGTAACCTCACACAACTAGATTAAACATAAATAAAAAGTATCCATATAAGTTAGGTTAGATATGATTTACATTACTTTAATTGATACTGTATGCACTTAAATACTTCTGCATTGATATAAACATATTGTTAAACAAATTAACAGTTTATACAAATAGTTTACCTAAAAATAACACAACAGTAAACAAGCTCTTATTGTGTCGCCTGAAAAGGCGACATATAGGTGTTACTTTGGCGGCGGCGGTGGCGGCGGCGTCACAAATTGCTTGTCCGGAGCATAACTTTGTCACCTTAAGTTCAAATGACTCAAGAATTGGTATGCATGTTTCTTGCAATAAGCCGGAGTGCAGTGTGCAAGAACCATAACTCTACCTGTCATAGTTTTTGAATTATTTCCCTTTGATTGATTTTATTAGAGCATTTCTTGTCCGGAGCATAACTTTGTCACCTTAAGTTCAAATTACTCTAGATTTGGTATGCATGTTTCTTGCAATAAGCCGGAGTGCAGTGCGCAAGAACTATAACTCTACCTGTCATAGTTTTTGAATAATTTCCCTTTGATTGATTTTATTAGAGCAACTCTTGTCCGGAGCATAACTTTGTCACCTTACGTTCAAATGACTCTAGATTTGGTAGGCATGTTTCTTGCAATAAGCCAGAGTGCAGTGCGCAAGAACCATAACTCTACCTGTCATAGTTTTTAAATTATTTCCCTTTGATTGATTTTATTAGAGCATTTCTTGTCCGGAGCATAACTTTGTCACCTTACGTTCAAATGACTCAAGAATTGATAGGCATGTTTCTTGCAATAAGCCGGAGTGCAGTGCGCAAGAACCATAACTCTACCTGTCATAGTTTTTGAATTATTTCCCTTTGATTGATTTTATTAGACATTTCTTGTCCGGAGCATAGCTTTGTCACCTTACGTTCAAATGACTCAAGAATTGATAGACATGTTTCTTGCAATAAGCCGGAGTGCAGTGCGCAAGAACCATAACTCTACCTGTCATAGTTTTTGAATTATTTCCCTTTGATTGATTTTATTAGAGCATTTCTTGTCCGGAGCATAACTTTGTCACCTTAAGTTCAAATGACTCAAGATTTTGTATGTATGTTTCTTGCAATAAGCCAGAGTGCAGTGCGCAAGAACCATAACTCTGCCTTACATCGTTTTTTAATTATTTCCCTTAGATTGATTTAATTTGAACATTTCTTGTCCGGAGGATAACTTTGTCACCATGAGGTTGAATGACTTGAAACTTGGTATGCATGTTTCTTACCAAAATTCCAAGTGCAGTACACAAGAACCGTAACTCTACCTTGTGCCATTTTTCAATTTTTTCCCTTTGATTGATTTTATAAGCATTTCTTGTCCGTCGCATAACTTTGTCACCATAACTATTAATGACTCAAAAATAGGAATGCATGTTTCTTTGCTGTGACATGAAGTGCTAGAGAACTATTGTGAGTCTGATATGTAGCCCTATACTGGATAGTTTTCCATGACAAATGTGCATTTCGTCAGGCGACACATGCGACTCGCGGAGCTTTTATTTTAATTTGAAGGGAGGTAATTTTCTCTTGTTACGTTTATTTTGTTAAGGAGCATTAAAATATGCACACATGCATGATTGGTACTTTATTTTTTGTTCGAGTATAGAAGTGTTCTACATAAAAGCAGGACCTTTTCTATAAATAGTACATGTATGTAAACTCCCTGATACGAGGTGTAAGGTAGTTGATGTCATGATGTATATGATCCTAGAGCGTTCAAGGGGCTGTCTCACAGCTGGAATTGTCACAGCAGAAAATATGGCATCATGAAAATAAATATCAGTGGCTATAAAGGTGACGGATTTATGACCATGCGTGAAATATTTATCTGATCATAAATTGAACATACACATTTTATTGATCAATATTTTTTTACTATATATAATCAGCAGTCACTACTTATTGCAGTTCATTGAATGTAATGTTATATTGTAGCGTTTTATTGACCTGTTAAAATACATAATTACCAGGGCTGGTATTCTCAAAGCATCTTACCGGTAAGTGAAAACTTAAATATTTTGACTTAAGTCAATATTTTGTGCAGTTCATATGTCCCGCAATTTAAAAAATAATCTGTTTTCTTAGTGATTATAGTAGCTGTTTACCTAATACTTCAAAACTATGTAAACTATTAAGCATCTTGATTTTCTTGCTTAGCTGATACACTTAAGAACAAATCAAGATTTTAAGAAATTCCTAAGTTTTCTGCCAAGATGCTTTGTGAATACCAGCCCAGGTAGATGCACACTATGGATTACTAATCATCAGATTGCTTGATAATACGCTAATCTGCAGTATGCAGTTACCTCTAGTATTTTTTGGATAGGGCAACAAAACTACAGTACCTGTGTGTAGCTGTGTATAATACAACTAATCTTATCGTAAAGATCCTCAAAAATCTGAAAACAGGAACGTAATTTCATGGATTTAAACTTCTATTGTGCAGACAAGACCAAAATAGTCAACTTCTGGCCCTCTAAGGGGCAGTAACCCTGGAACCAATAGTGGCTGGTTCAAACAAATTAAAAGAATTCTGAACAATTTATAAGCTTTGATTTGACCAGTGATATGCACCACATGACTCGGTTTATGATCATTCTGATCAAGTTTCATAAAGATTGGAGCAAAATGTGACGGTAACAAAGATAGCCTTTTCCGGGGCCTTAACTGCAACCTGTATCAAATGTGTCATTACTGATGTTGAACAAACTCCATATCAGGTTTGAAGATCCTGGACAAGACCAGCCTTGCGTTCAAGGAAAAATTATGTGAAGCACGTTTCGTACCTGGAACGTAATAGGTGAGAAACGTTTCACACACCAGGTACGAAATGTGAGTCACATAATTTTTCCTTGAATGCAGGGCAGATTGTTGATCGGAAACTTCATCTATGTTAACGGTCATAGCGACATTGACCTTTGATCTTAAAATCAATGTGCATCTACTAAGGTGACCAACCTGCCTACAAAGGTCCTACTTTCTCAGTAAGAAATCATTTGGTCAACAGGCAGACCAGATCGACATGTGCAATGCAATACATTCCCTAATCTTCGATAGGGGCACAACATGTAAATTATGTGTAACTGCCGTGTTCATTAGCCGACAGCTGTGGTATTGGTGTGGTTTAAATGAATTGATCCGTGAATCAAATACAGTGGCCACCATTTTCTGCGATACCAAACCATGATTGAAGTTGGATCTAGATCAGCCCTGTGAGGTACATCAATGATGACTTGACCAACTTCCTACTGTTCAGGTCATGCATAGTTATATTAGGCCTAGAAATAAAATGTTTAGTTTCCAGACACATGCAGCCCACAAACAAGACTGCGTTCAATAAACGCTTATGCCCCCTGTGGAAGCCTTGTCCATAAATAAGTCTAAGTCCAAAATTAGGTCAAGGTGAAGGTCAAAATGGGGTCAGGTGATACAGGTGTGTGGAGAGTGTTCATATACAACATCCATGCAAGTTTGGAAGCTTTGTAGCAAGCCATAATGATGCTAGAAGAAACGGTCAATTTGGGTTAACCAGGACGGACGGACGAACGGACAGGTGAATCACTATATGCCTCCCGATCTATCGATACGGGGGCATAAAAATTAGTGGAGGTAGGTAAAACAAGACTGCGTTCAATAAACGCTTATGCCCCCTGTGGAAGCCTTGTCCATAAATAAGTCTAAGTCCAAAATTAGGTCAAGGTGAGGTCAAAATGGGGTTAGGTGATACTGGCGTGTGGAGAGTGTTCATACACAACATCCATGCAAGTATGAAAGCTTTGTAGCAAGCCATATTAATGCTAGAAGAAACGGTCAATTTGGGTTAACCAGGACGGACGAACGAACGGACGAACAGGTGAATCACTATATGCCTCCCCATCTATCGATAGGGGGCATAAAAATCATAATTAAATGCTCATAGAGATAGAGAGTAACTTCTCTTAAGACTTCTCAGTAATAACAGGCCTGGTAATTAACAATCATTCTCAAACCTGAAAATCTGTTACAAAGCTTTCAATGTAAAGAAAGAAGAAAATTCAGGATTCAAAAACCTGAAATCAGGCACAAGCCTGAAAAATACCATGCCTGAATAACGAAAACATGGACTTTCGAACACCATCAGAAATGTAGAATCAGTAAATTTCTAGGCAATTGATACCCGAAACCAACGTTACATTTATGCAGCCTTAAAAATAGGAGAACAGTAATGGGACTGCAGGGTTGTCATTAAGATTTTGCTGAACAGGCTTGTTTTAAATTTGTAACGGCTTAATCCACTAATTTCAATTTAGGAAGTTCATTGTCTAACCTTTGAGGAAGCCAAAGTTGCAGTTGGGACAGGCATTTTGGCCAACAGCTGCCCCTCAATGACACCCCTAGGAGAACAAACTAGACGCATGAAATAGTCTACATTTTATTTAATGTTCACAGACAGTTGCGACATATAAATTTAATACTAACAAATCATGTCACAGTATCGATAGTATAGCAGCATGGTATTTACATAGCAAAGTATGAAATGTATAAAAACCTGAAGATATTCAAAACACTTGAATTCATACATATAATATATAAGGCACAACAATTTTTGGAGCAATACACATTGTCATATAAATGAAACTTCCAAATTATGAAGATGAAAATTATACGTAAAATGGCAGTGCAATGAATGTATGTGAAATTTGAATTGAAATATTTAACAAATTCAATAGAGAAACGTTAATTTCGAACAATTGTAAGTTTAAAACAATGTCATTTATGTTATGGTCTTATGGACAAGGCGTAATAGAGTAAAAAATTGTGTTATACCACTGATGCAAGCATTCAACAATACCTTGCTGGCTTGTCTTTACTGAAGTACTAAAAACTGCAAGGTTACAAACTTAACAAAAATATTTACACAAAAAAGAACAACACATCAGAATAATCTTTCCCTCTTTAAAATGAAACCTTAAACACAGCGACATTATTGTTGCATCATAAAAAGAAGCACGAAAAAATGTAACTACTTCCTGTTTACAAACATGATTAGGCCAATACAAATTAATATTGTGGTTCTGGCAAATAAAAAGGTTGGTAGGAAAAACATTTTAATCTTTAAAAATATTTTATTGATTCCATGTACTTAAAATCAATGATCTGTGGTGAATTCCAACAAAATGAAATAAAATGTTTAGGGTAGGGCAAAAATTAAAGAGTAGATATCGGTACTAGGATTACAAGAACCACAAGTAATTTTGTTTTGGCCTTAAGATGATTAGATCTACATGTACACATTTTGAATATGTTTGGTCTGACCAAACCAGGAAGTTATATGACAATCCATAGATTGAAGCCATTCGATACTTTTAATGAGATTGAGAGATAAATGCAAATGAAACATACAAAAATTTACTATTATAGCGCGCCCAGGATAATGTGATATTTACAAACATGAATCGGTTTGGTCAACATTTGGTTTTACAAATTACTAAAGTAAACAGATAAGGTCAGTATTGTACTCAAATCATCACTGATAAAATTGTGCACATCTGATTAATCCTCTTTGTGGAATATACCAAATTTTCCAGCCTTTCTCATTATCCTGCACACACTATAACTATGCAACTTAAAATGGACTGGAAAACCATACAAAGCACATCACCTGAATAGTACATTTAAGTTATACATTGTATTAAACATACTGTAACTCAAATATCACACCACATTATTTTGTGTCGTAAAAATCTCATATATTTACAACTATTGTACAAGTGATGGGCAAGTTCTTTGACAGATAAGATTTATTTGGTCTGGATTTTAGAACATTTCTTACAAGTAACATGTACAGTATAACCTCTCTACAACAACACTTAATTGGGAAACACACATTTTTGTTGTTGTACAGAGACTGTTGCTCTGGAGAGTTTAACACCTTTTTGCAGGGGTGTCAACAGAGCCAAATTTAAAATCCTGAAAACCATATTCAGCCGACCATTTATCCAAACAAGAGACCTTCAATCACATTGTTACCATATTTAACTCAGCTTTTATTGAATAAAATCCTCCAGAGCAGATTAAATTGACCATAACTTGGCCATTTCTTGAGATATTTTCACCAAATTACTTTTATTTTGGTCAGAAATGATAGCTCTTTCAGGAATGATAAATCCGGAATTCCAGAATATTGACACCCCCGTTTTTGGGAAACACAAATTCACTTTTGTGCAGAGACTGTTGCTCTGGAGAGATAAACATAGTAAATAGTTACTTCTGGAACAAAAAGATTGTTGCTTAATAGAGGTTGTATACGTATTAAGGACCACTCTGGAGAGGTTGCACTAAAATATACATTCTTTGAGCTTTAGCACACTGACAAGCACTACTGAATTTGATGAACGTTAGATAGGAAATATTTGGTAAATTGAAACAAGTTTGCTAAAAATAATAACTGTCACATGTCAAGGGAGACCACCTACTGTTCAATAAAAATTACCACTGTTATTTCCCCTTGCAATAAAATATGATTGTTGTAAATTTGCCAAAGGTTAATTAGCACATGATTAGAACCTTAACTCCAATTAACAGTGTGATGACATGACAGCGTCAATATAATAATAATACATGTCAAACCATGGCACCCATTAATTTTATGACACTAATAATTCAAGTAACTAATGATGGACTTTATTTATCTTAGCAAATTAATTCATATGAACTTCATAATGTTTTACCTTTTAATTTTTTAATATAGTTTTATAAGAAAAAATCACAAATCTGTTTTTACAAATTACATGTATTCATAAACATTTATTGTGACCAAGGCAAAAAGTACTATCACTGATAAAAATTCAAAACTTAAAGCCAACAAATTAATCTTTACTGAGAATGCAGACTTCACAATTCAATATCCATGAGAAACAACATTTGTGACAACAATTGATAAAGCATAGATGGATGCCATCTAGATGCTGTTATCAGTTAAGTCAGATAAAACAATGGGAAAATATGGCAATGAATGACAAGATGGATTAATGATACAAACTTTAAGTTTTGAACACATGGTTGTGGCAGTTATCAAAAATATTAACACCATAAGAATTGTCAATAATTTGCATATAGAACACTACACTCAAGTCAATTGATTAATTAAATGTCAACAAGAAATGCACATTTAAACTATGTATCACTTGACTAATTGTCACAATTGTTACAAGGTGTTTATTTCAGCCAATTAATAATCAATTAGCAGATGGAGTCTGGAATGAAATTCACTATAGTCCTGAAGAGTTAGACACGCATTGTTTATGATGAGTTGGATTCACTTTCTTTCTGTTTTTCAAGTTCATTCATAGCGACATCAACCAACATAAAAAATGGTCGGAACCTATCCTCCATCACAGGTTGCACGATAACATTTGGCCTCGACGATGGTGGGGACGGAGGAGGAGTATTTCCCCCAGAACATACACTCTGTCCATCCGATTGCGACCCACTATCGTGATTGTATAAAAGCACACTATTGGGCGCCAAAATTTGTCCATGATGATTGAATCTAACAGTTTGCATACCATCCCCACTTGATTCAGAATCACTCGACGAAGCCTCGTAATCTGACATATAACCGTCAATATCTGAAGTCCTTATTGGCTGTGATGAAACATCATTCTCAAACCGGCCAATTTTGTATGGAATTAAATTGGGACTTGGACACGGTTCAGTTTGTTTAATCATTCTTTCATCAAATCGATCAAGCAACGACTGCTTATGTTTCCTGGTGATCATATATTGTTCAGGGTCGTGTCCGTCTTCTTTTATCATCTCGGGAAGAATACGTCTGCGAGCATTGATGAACCAATTACACACCTGCAGAACTGTCAAATCAGCTGCATTTGACAGGTAGACTTTCTCTTGATCAGTTGGATAAGCATTGTAACGATGATCATATAGCCACTGTTTTAAGATTCGCACGCTGTCTTTATTTAGATTTCCTCGCCTTCTTTTTGACCCTTGAACCTCGACTGAATCACCTGTCTTGGTGTCCATAGATTCGTAGCTGTTCCAAGGACGCTCCATATCTCTGGCTGAAAATACACAATTTCTAAATTTAGAATATTGTTGCGCGGGAAATGCCGTCACTCTGACAAAGCACATTGACAACAGAAAGTAGGTCAAGACAAACGTCTAATTGGTTAGATTTCATCGTTTTACTTCATAATGAATCAAATACATTCAATAAATTCACGGTATTATAGCTAAATAAGTCGCATTAAACTAATAAAACAAGCGGTATACACATGACACACTTATTCAACATGGCCGATTTTTCATATCAACAAAGAAAACATGGAGGCGCGGAAAACTGTCAAAATTTTAAACACTAACAAAACACAATTTACGGGGTGTCTTTCGTGTAACTTGGCATCAAACGATCAGAAAAATATCAATTAATTATGAGAATCAAAACATTTCTGAACGCAATTCGTAGATAACCCAGAGTCGGACGACAAACTTTCACAATATTTTGCTATTGTCTCAACCACGTGCTCTCGGTACGATTCAACAAGTGTCAAAATTCATTTGGTGTTTTAGACAAAAACAAAACATATTCTTACCTCTCTTTGGGCGCATTATATCCACAATTATATCAGAATTGAAAATTTCACACAAAACTAACAAATCCTGGCGTAAAATATGAATATTTTAGCTTCTGTTCCCCTGTCAAAATTTCACCACCACCACGAGGTCGCACAGACGTTTTAGCCTCGCTAGTTTGACAAGCGCGGTATACCACGTGGTATCCGTTTGTGGCCAACGATTGGTTTATTTTTGACAGTTCCCGCTACGTCAAGGTTCACTGAAGGTCAGCGCGCTGGAGTTTCGCTCCAACTGTCAGAATTAGCGTCAGTTGAAAACAACGTGCTCGTCAAAGTTGTTTATTATGTAAAAAGCACAACTTGTACCTTAGAAGTTATAATGACGAATCGGAATTTATGAAAATATGAAACATTGCCTCGTCAATGAAGTTTGAAATGAAACTTTGAAGTAATTCGCTTTGTTCAAATTATCAAATCAAAATATACCGCATGGGATTGGGGTCATGTCCAGGCGCGTAGCTAGGTCCACATGTGTGCACACATCTGGGTTCTGTTTTATCACAACGTAAATATGAAACTTACGTTCAAATTTGAATTCTTTACAGATCTAGCTCTTTATAGACTAGTCTACCATTTGTGACAACACGGACCTCTACTGTATACAGCGGGTGTTATCTGATCTTATCTAGACCCTGGTGATATATGGGCTGCTCAAATGATCTCTAAGATCTATTAGATTGCATGGGCGTAGGAGAAGGGGGGAGCCCCCCCTAATGTTAGGACAGGGGGCAAACCCCGCCCCCAATAATTCAGACCATATTCATAATTTTCCGCCTAAAATAGTCTTGTAATAGATAATTTTGCCCTTTATCCTTGGTTAAAAAGTATAAAATGTGAATTTTCGTGCTCGCTTCGCTCGCAAAATGATTTTAATCAATGAAATATGTAAACACCAGTTCACGTTACTGTTGAAAAGACCTACAAGGTCTATAGAAATACATTGTAAGAGAAAGTTTGCACTAGCTCCTATATTGCTTTTAAACTTTGCAATTGCTATGTTGGCATTATGATTTTTTTCATATCTTGGAGCTATATATTATAGGAAGCTACAGCCCTTCCCAACGATGGGTCATGGACGACTATGCATGATATCGAGACGCCCGTGGCACGACATGACACTAAAACACAGAGACAAAAAAGCACCAAGACAGTAGAGTGGTTATTTGGGGTCTAGATATCAACTGGTGTCTAAAGAATTTTCTTTGATCATCTAGATTCTAATAGATCACAAAAGTTTCAATATATATACCTGTATGTCGCCATGTTAAGCGCACTGACAGTGTCACATACTTGGTTCTTGAGAAATTACCAAAATAAAATTATATATGGGACCCGGTGCTTTTTTGTCTCTTGATAGAACGAGCGAGTTTAGACGGGGCGCTCGGCGCGCGCCACCCTTAAAATCGCTGGCGCCTAAGTAATTTGTCATATTTTGCATGTAAAAGCAATGTTGATATGCAAACAATTATGAGTTTGTTTAATTGTTGTGTTTTCTAAAGTTTTCAATTTGAGTCTCACGTAGGTTAATTGTACTATTGTAAAGTGTCTTGACATGATCAGTCACATGGGTATAAAAATGTCGAATTATATCTACATGTACAAGAAAAAGTCCGTAACGTTAGTAATGAATAAAATTAGCCTGATTTAGTTATAAGCATATCAATTACATATAAAAATAAGGTCCTTCAGAATGCAGTTGATATAATCGCTGTTTTAAAAAGATTCCGGGTCCCGCTCGCCCCTCTATATTTGCTGGATTTAAAATATTTCATGCTCCACTTGAAAGAAAAGTGAAGCCACGGAGTTCGTAAGATATGCTGCTCAGATAAACAGTGTATTTTTCTAGGTGACCTCGCCCTCACGATATTATATAATAATAATAATTATTATTATTAATTTTGCATCAAATGAGTTTATGTGACATTTCTGCTCAGATAAACATTTTTTTCTAGCTTGCTTCGCTCATACCATGGAAATATAGTTATATGATCTTCCGCTCACACACATTCTAGTGGAGGTGAGGTATAATTATACAGTGTACGTACATGTATGTACGCCCTCCGACACCAAATCTGTACCCCCCCCCCCCCCCCCCCCCCCCTGGGCGAGAAACAATAAATATCTTTAAAAAAGATATACAGCGTTGAGTTTAATGACAGTATGTGATTGTTACATGCATTTGTTCAATACATTTGCGAATGTAATTGGTTTTAATCAGTTTATATACCAAACGAAACGCTGTACATTTTTGTATTAAGACAGACAGTTCCCGTTACTTTTATAATATGAAGTAACAGTTTATGGGGGATACTGACTGGAAAACATGCGCATATTAAAAAATTAACTTTGAAAAGGATGAGCTAAAAGTTTGTCTACCACACATGTGGCCGAGCGGAGGGGTTTTGTCAACCTTTGATAATTTTTATCCACCTGTATAATTATAAAAAAACTACCCTAAATAATTGGGATGGACATATTTACATTACAAAATACTGTTATAAAATTATAAAAATATGCTATCATAACTTACAGACATTTAAGTTGACTGCACACTTAATATACCAAATAAGAATGGTCCATGACATTTGTGCAGTTTATCCTAGAAACCTGCATTTTCATGTTATTGTATTCTTCTCATTAAAAAACTAAGTGCACACCCTAAGTTTGTATGTATAATAAAATATTATTTTTGTTTTGATTTTGAAGTACATGATCTATTGATGTCAAGAAGTTTAATGACAGCTTAGGATAAAACATGGTCACAGATATTGTTAATTATGCATGTTGTTTTTGCAAGATACAAAATAATGTTAATTTATTCAGTATCGGAGTATTCGTGTAATCAAACATTTTTTCCAACAAACTAATTATTTGCATTTTATTTTGTGTTTAGAAGTTTAAAACCAATTTAAAACAATACTATTTTTAACACTGAACCGCACTTGTTTACATTACTTGACCGACCTTCACATAACCTGCAGCTGGTATAGTAACAGGTCACTTAAAGTTCAACATTGTTCTTGCTTAGAGTATATTGCACAACTAAAGCTATGGAATAACTGAAAGGCAGTATAGTACTATAAGTTTAGCACAAGAGAACAGTGCAATAATTTAAAATCGAGCATAACCTTTTGTGAAAAGAATAAAATATTATATTCTATCAAATTGTGGAATTTCATTCACCCCTGAGAAATTTATAAAGATTTCATTGGTTGTTAAAGTAGGTCAACATCCAAGCTAGACAGCTAACGCTGACAAAATGCAGGCCGTGGTATCCAAGTGCCTCAGTGAAAATTTGAGAAAAGTTTACTGGCGTTCACGGACGCGTGTCGGATACATTGCTCAATCTATATATAAAACAAACATACTCATTGCATTTTACGGTCTGAACCGCAGTGTATAAACGAATCAACTTCCGGTTGTCGCAATAATGAGTACACGTTGAATTACAGAGTAATGCAATAATGAGTACAGTGATGAGAAATCACCGGATGTTTCCATCATAATAAGTCATTCAAGTTGAAGTGTATAGTATAACAATAATGAGTACAGTGTTTTGGTTTATACGCGATGTGAACGCAAAGTCGTCCCTCGTCTCCGGAGAAGCCCGATTTTACGTCATGTAACGTAACTTCAATGCCAAACTCTATCGCAACCGGTGTAGTACAACAATAAATCTCAACATTCATAGGCATACATATGCTGACAATCAACCAGACAGTGATATTCAAGTAAGGTAATTATTCTAACATGTCGACAAAAAATGCTACACTGCACCGTACCGACGTCACATAATCTTTTTTTCTAACATCATCTGACGCATAACTGAATTTATTTTCAAATGTTTGTCATACGTGGTGAGTCTTTGGGCATAATTCGTATGTGTTTGGAATAAATTCCGGGTTGTGTAACTGCTTAGCTCTAGAAAGAAAATCACGAAACGCACGAGCATCTCGGACCGAACAAACCATGTGACATACGTCCAGTTTGTGACACGGATTATTGTGGTTTCACAGCCTTCTTTAACAAGATAATATTACTAAGTAAGTTAGTATTGGATGCCTCGTTGTTCATTGCCATGCAGGTAACCCCGAGCCCTCTCATTTCTACCACAACTTCACTTAAAAACTTTGTCACATCCCTGTTTATAATAATAAAATTATTAATTATTGAAAATGAAGAATAAGAAAAGTTTTTAAGTATATATTAAGCGTGCCTCATCTACCCTAGAAAATATTCGCCTCGTTTTTTGTCTCTGGATACGGCCCTGTCTGGACGGCCCTGTCTGGATACGGCCCTGAATTTGATAACTTGCAACATTTCCAGAACGGTCACATGGTCCGAGCTACTTCTCTACAGATAAGTTTGTTTCAGAAGTAACTCAACAGAACCTACTATTATTTTACATCTTCATAGCAACAAGTCGACCTCTGACTGTATCACAACCACACCGAATAATCAATTATGTTTATTTCTGCTCTGTGCGCACTGTCACTGAAAAGGGCACGGAGAATTTTCAAACGACAAAACCCAGACCTAGATTTTACTGGGACAAAGTAATTTTGTTTTAGATAAAATGCAACATCTGTATAAATTATTTGTCGCTTCATCAAACACACCTGTTGCAGCGCCACCTATCAATAATAAACAGCTGTTTCCCGCGCATCTGTCACTACGTAAAAAACATATAAAGGGAAGTAATACATACTATCATATTTCTTGAATTGGTATGCAGTGATTTCCCTTTACTGTGGCTTAAACTTAAAGGGAAACAACTGTTCTAAGGGTAGTCAGGATTATCTCGTTAGACGCCACCAACATTAAAAAAGCTGTGATTTGTATAGACCTTCACGGTATGTTTCATTGAACGATTTTTACTACATGGGTAACTTTTAATCGAAATCACCATCACTGTACCATCATAATTAACATCATCATCATTGCAGCCAAAACCATCATCATCACAATACCACAATCATCATTATAACGATACTCATCCATCATCGCCGCATTCATTATCGCCACATCCACCTTCGCCACATTCATCAATTCATCGGCATCGTCATCGACTTCGTTGTTGTCGTCTCACCACTATGATATGAGTCTATCCGATGACCATTCTCAAAAATATGACAACTCATTACCGTTTGGAACTGCATATACATGTTAAACGCGTTAAACGCGTTAAACAAGTTTCTTGACGTTTGTCAACACATTAATCATCGTGGGAATCTGCGTGACTTGTTGGAGCATTTAAAAATAAGCTGTCAATTTATTTTGTTTATGTTCACCAACTTCAAGAACAAACCATTTTTGCTGATTTTTATAAAATGTATTAATCGTAATGCATGGCGAACGTTTGACAGTCGACGCCGTACTGCATGGCGAACGTTTGACAGTCCACGACAGACTTGATATTAAAATCACTGCAACTTTCTCATCTCGAATTTCTAGCGTGTCCATTGAGGGAGATGAAACTGCCACAGCTTAAATGCGACTATAAATCAAGTTTGCTGTAGTTACCATAAAAGTTTGTGTTGCACTGCATTCATCTAAAATCATTGCACAGCAAATTGAGTAGACTGACACCATGCTTTCATGTTTCTATTCGATGTTCTTATGCTATTGCTTTTTGCCACTGACAGAAATTTCTGTAACTTTGCATATTTCTCAATTCTGATGAACGTAAACGTGGATGATGGGTTTTCTTTTTGCACTGAAAGAGCTGTATTCTTTGCATATATTGATCTCAGCCAAAGTTTAGGGTACTCATTTTCTGAACATAATTAACCACAAGGATTGTGGCCCGTCTACAATTTGAGAGACGAAAGCCACACTCATGTCACAAAGTTATGAATATAACACATGCAATAACCCTTTGCTTTGAAAGTACTGTAAACCATTTATATTCCCGTGTTTATTATTTCGCGAATTTCGGTAATATACGTACATGTACTCAATTCGCGAATTTATCATCGGAATTCGCGACCGAAGTTTCGTATCCAGGATACGTCATATGCATTTATGATTTTGCGAGAATATTTAGCCGAAATAAAAGCATCGCGAATAAGACCTGTGTTACAGTAATTGAAGATGTTAGCTATGAATGATTGGGATTGTCAAATTTTCTAGGACAATGTTTGCTATTGAAAATTTCCTGTTTAACTTAAGATCAATATTATTGACCAACTTAAGAAATACATTAATTACGCATCTCGAGTGTCTGTCAGTTAATGTTAACTTCAGTTGTCCTGTTATGAAATGATCATGCAGTTTACAGTTTCCTGGAGTTAAGTATATTCAGAATGATAATCGACTGTTCGTTTCCATTAGGTCTTAAACAGCGATTTTCATAAAGTTGAATAACCTATTTGAAGAGCCGTGGATTTTGAGCACTTTAGTTGAGTCCCAAATGTGTAAAGCGCAATAAGATTGAAGAAAACGAAATACAAGCTTCAGTTGATTTTTTTTACAAAATAATGAATTGTAAACACAAAATGCACAATTTATAATCTAAGGGAAGCAACTCTTGCATAATTATTACTTTGTCATCCAGGTTATAAACCACTAACGAACATCGATGGTCCAAATTGTGGTCTTATCGTGGAGGGTTTACTGTAAATGGTGTACACACGCCTACACGATATTAAAACCTACTTGATGTTCAGAAAAACGACAAGACTAATGAATATTTCCCACTGGTTAACAGACATGGTCTCACTTGAAGGTATTCGTATAAAGCGGCTTTACAGTAATTAGCTGATTCTCTGATCACGGCTTTCTGGTGACTGATAAATTTTCGTGGACTTATACTCCGTTATACTTTGTTGATTTTGGTAAAATGCTTTTTTCGTGGTGTCCTAAATTCGTTGATAACAAAAGAGGGAAGACGAAACCTTGCTCAATAATCGGAAGGTCGATTAATCGTGAGGATTGGATTACGTCATCGAATTTAATTACCAAATCAACTAAATATAATTGTTTTACAATATTTTAGTTTCGGGGCAACGCCATCGACCAAAAAAGATAACCTCATGTTTAAGTTCTCTATCTGAAAAGTATCGTGTCTATTAGGGGTGAGTCCATTTTTTACTATTGCAATAATATTGCTATTGCTGAAATTACTATTGTGATACTATTGTATTGCTGGAAACTATTGCGATACTACTGAATTAGTTATTGCCAAGATTTGAAAACCAGAGATTAACTAATGCAAAATTTCACTGGATAAGATTTCAATTTGTTGTTTAACATACTAATCTACTATTTGAGGAAAGAAATAATTTTAAATGAATTTGACCGAAATAGAACACGAACGATTGTGATATTGGTCCTTTGTGGCAGTTGTGATGCGTGTGATTATTTAGAATTAGTATTTAACGAGAATGGAAGTTGTTTTAAATTAATAATAAACTTTATTAACAAAAAGGAATCTATCGTAACTATCGATATTTGAGCTTACTATCGGCGATGCTTATTGGATCGAGATTTTTACTATCGATCCATACAATCGGGACACTCGTGATCGCAATGCATCGATATTTCGATGCATCGGCCCACCCCTAGTATATATTAAGCGTTTCCATTTATCACATGTCTTGATTATTCAAAATACTGACCTGACACGACAGACCGCCATTCGAGTAGTTTACATTCTAGTAGAGTAAAGTCAAGCACTAAGGCTACTTTCAGATATGCGTCCGCTCAGTCCATTGTACATTTACCCCTTTCCGATTATTGAGTGGAATTCCGGCTGTTATTCTTGGTGGTGATGGCCGCCAAGGGTACCTTAGCTTTTGACCCTATTCGGTACCCACTCACACACCTGGGTAAAGTGGAGCATGGTGGGTTATTCTTGCTCAGATATACATGTATTTAGCAGTCACACTAGGCCATTTCGGTACCAAAGCGCACACCCTACCAAAATAGAACTGCATACTTAAAATAATTATTGTCAGGCATTACAACCGCACCTCTTCTGCTATACAGATTAGCTTCAATTGTTCACGGTATCTGCGTGCGTAGAATGTACTCGGAGATGTCCAGTGCCCACTCAGAATGAATAAGAGCTAGAACAACAACATGTTATCATTTATCAAATTCAATACCCTGTTATTATGGTATTCGATCAATATTGTATTCACCGACTGAGACAGCTTGTACCAGGGGTGGTCAGAAGGTACCGGGACTTTTGGATCGTTAACGAAAAACCATTCAACATTTTTAAATATATATATATATACGTACTATATATTTTTCACTGAGTCTTACAGCAATTAACCAAGCCGCCCTGGTTTTATATTTCTTTCCAGCAAATATTTCAGTGAGTGAAACAGAAAAAAGGTCCCAAGGGGTGAGATCTGGCTATAGGGAGGACGAGACCGTCAACAAGCGCCGAATTCTAGACAAAAGGCGAACTACCGTTCCTGTAGAAACCATGGCCATTTAGAACAATCATTATGAGCGCTTTGTCTATCACCCTGAATTCTGGATATAGGCGAATTACTGTAATTGAAGAAACCATAGCCGTTTAGGACAGTTATTATGAGCGTTTTGTTTACTGTCCTGAATTCTGGATAGACTTGGCGAACTATCGTTCTTGCAGAAGCCATTTAGTGCAACTTTGTCATTATTGTCGACACACGCTTAGACGAATCGCTACATATTTCATATAGTGTTGCCCAAATGTTGTCGTCAAAACCTCACATAACCGAGCGTGTCTTCTTCTTCATCATCATTTTGTGTTTTAGTTTGTATCTTACGTCCGAGTGTGGTGATGATGATCATGATCTGTGCCGTCTTCTTCAAGTTGCTGGCAACTCTACACAACTTGGTCCCAAAGACAAACTTTCTAACGCGCTTCCTCTACATTGGGGCAAATTTGTATGGCTCTGCCCGGGCCAAATCTACCGTCAGAATAGTAACAATACTCATTGTACAACATAAACATATCCTGCATAGGAAATAAACTGCTCGATGAAAAGAGGATTACATTTTGATACTGGACCATATTTGGGTGTGATCGAACGTACCTTTTGCACTAAACAAGTGGACCATTTTCCTGTAAAAAAACAACAGCATGTGTTTCCCCTTCTAATCTGAGTGATATACAAAAAATGTATCTCCAATCCGAGTATATATATATATTCCACAATATGTCACGACTGTTTGATGTGCCGATCCTCTTTGTGAGTGCAATTAGTTATTTTCTGTGATACAAAATAATGATTAGACTTCCAGATATTTATGACAAATGGTTAAATATTTAGATATTTATGACAAATGGTTAAATATTTAGATATTTATGACATATGGTTTTTTTTTTTTTTTGAGGTTTTGGTATATTTTATTTTGTACACGTATAACTCATTTTCATATTTACAAACAAGTTCAATGGCTTTTCAAAGACTACGCTAACAGAGTTTAAAACTACCTACTATTCAATTTACAGAAATAAACTATAAATAAAATTACATTAATACAATATACAGTAACCTCATATAATAATTATAATAAATAAACAAACAAAAAAACAGAAATAAACATAGTTTCACCACCTTTTTTGTGTTTTCTGTTCTTTGATAATATTTGATTCTTGAGTGTACCTATAGTTCAATGTTAGGTTTATAAACAAAAGTGTCTTACAATGGACCATCTGTTATATTCTATATCTGTTATGCCTGATGTTTGATATATCTCCCATGCAAGTTTTAAACTGTTCTTTAAACTTTCAGTACTAGGTAAGATTTCTTTCCTTTTACATAGGTATATATATTTTTTATATTCCACAAGAACAATATCAATAGGTATGTACTCTTTTTTCCCAGATCCTAATACAAGATTTATCTTATTTATTTTATAATTGGGTTCCAGATGTACTATTTCATTATTCAAAAATTGTATAATTGGTCTTACTCTGCAACATTCCCAGAATAGATGGGATATTGTTTCTTCATGTCTTGTACAAAACGTACATAGGTTATTTGATTTAATTTTCATTTTATAAAGTAGCGTATTGGTAGCTAGAACTCTATGTACAATTCTTGTTTGTAACCATTGTATATATGTGTCTCTAGTATATTTAAAGACGTAGCTGTATATGAAGTCCCAGTCTATATTGTTGTTACTTAAGAATCCCCACTTAGGTTTGCTTGTTGGTGTTTCATCATTTTTGATCAGTGTTTTATATATAAATTTATTTGCATCCTTCTTTGTTAGAATCGGATGTAAATAGCAATTCATGCTGGGATTCAGGAACTTATTATTTTTTTCTAATGGTATTTTTTTGCTTTAATATACTTGTTGACAGCATTTCTAAGCCCATAGTATAGTAGAAAATTCAATTTTTCCCCTGTTATTTCCTCTAGATATTTGATATCAACAAACTTTCCCTGATCATCAATTACATCTTTAATAAATCTTATTCCTTTTTTGTAGAAGGAGGGTAAATATATAATATATTGTTGATTTATAAGGAGATTTTTGTTATGGAAAAGTGGCATATTATGTATTTGTGTTGTCTCACTTATAGACAGTTTATCTAGAAAGCAAATATAGGATTTTAACACATCTTTCCAGAACGGGTTCTTTATTTTTGCTATTATGATGCCACAGTATGATTTGCCACAGTTGAAAAGTTTATCCATGTCAAAGATGGAATTAACAAGGTTGTAACATTTACTTTTGCTATTATGGACATAATTTTTCAACCACTTGATTTTTAGACTGCTTATATAACTTGGGATATCAATCATTTTAAAGCCACCTTCATTATAATCTTTTATAAATATTGTGTATTTTATTTTATTTTTACCTTTCCACCCAAATTCATTCAATATATCAGTAAGATTTTTAATGAATATTCTGTCAGGGGTCGGCATGCTTATAAATAAATGAGTTAATATGGGAAGTAACATTGCTTTTACAACTGTTATTCTACCTATAGGTGTTAGGTTACGTCTTTTCGAATACAATATGCTATTTTTTATATTTTTTAGTTTTTCATTGAAGTTTAAGTAATACATCTTATTTAAGTCAACATCAAAAATTAGGCCTAGCAATTTGAATTGTGTATCACCCCATGAAAGTTTCCATCTTGTTTTGATTGACCTAGTACTGTATTTTAGGGAGCCTAACCAAGTTAACTTTGTCTTATCAAAGTTTATTTTGAGGCCAGATATCAATGAGTATCTATGTAAGGTGTCTAGGGCAGAGTTCAATGATATATCCGTTCCATCTAATAATAAGGAAGTGTCATCTGCAAATTGAGAAATCTTGTATTCCTCGCCATCAATATGTATCCCTTTAATATCTTTATTCTGTCGTAATTTGATAGCTAAAATTTCTGAACATAAAATAAAAATATATGGTGATATTGGGTCCCCTTGTCTGCAACCCCTTTCAACTTTAAAGAAGTTTGAAAGATAGCCATTTAGTTGTACACAAACCTCTGTATTATTCAAAAACAGTTGTATCCATTTCTTAAACATATTACCAAATTTAAAGAAGTTGAGCGTTTTTTCTATAAAATTAAAAGATATTGATTCAAAGGCTTTTTCAAAATCTATCAGAACGAGTAGACCGGGAATTTTGTTTGATTCTGTATATTGCATTATGTCATATAATAACCTAGTGTTTTCCCCAATATACCGACCTTTAACAAAACCGGTCTGGTCATTTGAAATCAATACACTTAATACTTGTTTTAGTCTATTTGCTATGCAGCCTGAGGCAAGTTTATACAATACATTTAATAAAGTTATTGGTCTCCAATTTTTTAAAAATTGTTTTGGTTTATTCTCCTTTGGGATGCAGGTTTTTTTCCCCAACTTGATATTTTTTGAAAATGAGTTGCATAAAAATGCATAATTTATAGCATTCACAACAAAGTGTCCTATTTTAACCCAAAAAACCTTAAAAAATTCTGAAGTAAAACCATCACATCCAGGGCTTTTGTCACTTTTCATGTTCTTAAGTGTTTTTGCTACTTCATCATAAGTTATTAAACCTTCGAGTTCATTTGCTTCTTCTGAACTTAATTTTGTTACATCAAATCCATCTAGTTCATTTTCTAGTTCAAAATCATCTATCAAAGATTCTTTGCTATACAAAGATTTATAAAAAATTGCAGTTTCTTGTAAAATTTCATTTTGGTCAAAAATGACCGCACCGTCTTCTTTTTCTATAAATGATATTGATTTATTAGAAATAAACCTTTTTTCTAAGTTACAAAAATATTTTGTGGCTTTTTCTCCATTTTCAACCCAATTTGCCCTTGCCCTTACAAAAGAACCTTTAAGTTTAGTATGTCTTAATTCCTCTAATTGGTTTTTTAGGAAGAATAATCTGTCATTATTTCCAGAAAGACATGATTCAATTTCAGTTATTTCTTTTAAAAGTATTTCTTCATTACTATTTCTTTGTTTTGCTAGGTAGCTAGAATATGAAATTGTTTTCCCTCTAATTTCCATCAATAAAGTCTCCAGGAACAATTCACCACTTACAACAAATTGTATATTTTCTCTCTCCATATTTAATGTATTATCTATATTATATACTGGTAGGCAATATTGTAAAATAATTTCATCAATCTTTGAATTAATACAGTTGTTTTTGTAAGACACAATTCAAGGAATATACTGGAATGATCTGATTTATAACTGATGTCAATATTACATTTCCTAGCGCAGTTGAGTAAACTATTCGAAATTAAAAAGAAGTCAAGTCTGCCCTGTTGTACAGGATTCATTCTTCTCCATGTATATCTTTTAAGATTTCCATGGAATTCACGAAAAGGATCAATTACTTCTAGAAGGTTTTTTCTTCCAGATACATTATGGTTTTTAGATTTGTAGTTGTTATAATCTATATCAGGGTCAAGTACCAGATTAAAATCTCCACACATAATGATATCTGTAGTATTCAAAGAATCAATTTCCTTAAAAATTGTACTGAAAAAATCTGGAGCGGCTATAATAGGGGTGTATACATTGATAAGAACAAAATTTGTGTCATTGTATATGGCTTCTAGAATCAAATAATGCCCATTTGAATCCAATTTACTATTTATTATCTTAATGTTTATATTTTGTCTGAAGAGTATTGCTACCCCTCTAGCATCAGATTTACCATGACTAAAAAAACATTCTCCATTCCATTCTGAATACACAGTGTTTTCAGTTTCTTTAGTAAAATGGGTTTCTTGCAGACAAAGAATGTCAACTTTTTTTTCTTTAAACAAATTTAAGATATCCATCCTTTTCTTGGCACCTCCAAGGCCCCGACAATTGTATGAGTAAATTTTTAGATCAGACATTGTTTATAGGAATTTTTATCATTTATATCTATTAAATATATGTGGTTAAATATTTAGATATTTATGACAAATGGTTAATATTTAGATATTTATGAAAAATGGTTAAATATTAAGTAAATTAAAGGCACAAGAACAAAACTATTTAAATATGATGTATACGTATTGTACAAAAATTCTTCTTAATATTGTGATTAAATAGTTTAAATGTACATCGACTTGTAAGCGTTATGGGGTTACCAGCGGTCGTTATACCGCATACACATGTTTTTATTATTTGGCGTAACGCAAAATTCAGTACCAATGTCACAAAAATAACAATTATACCGATGTAACAAATGAGTCACTCATGTATTCCAAATAGCACTTGTATCACGCGATTAGCTATTTTTGAATTACGCTATTAATCGAAACGAGTAAGAGAAAATGGAGGAATGCGTTTGAGTGACATATAATGATGTTGTTCTCTATGATAGACCAATGAACACTAAATATATAATAGATATGATAATGATAGATGGGAAATACATGCATAGGAGGTTTTTGGAGAGTGGGGGAAATCTTGTCAAACGAACATGATATTTTCATACAAGATCTGTTTATATGCACAGATTTCTGAGAAACTAAATGAGTGTAATAACGTAAACGTAAACTATTAGAATATAACTTATCACTGTTGTATAGTTACACCAAGTACTTGAAATATTGATCAACTAGCACAGGCGATGCCGTTAGGTACAGTGTAAAAAATTGAATTTATCACTAGAATCACGCCAAATACTTGAAATATATACCAAAGAGTACATGCGATACCGTTTGGTTCATGCACTACAAACGAGAATTCTTCATATATTCGTATATCATACTATTATTCATGCAGTATTCAGCAAACTTTGCTTGTCATAAACATTGAGTTGAAGGCGTTATCTGCAATTTCTCATATGAGAAAGATGGAACCACACATTCCCAATTAAAGAATTTGTTCAAACTTTGTATAGCATGTTAGAAACAGAAACACAAGTTATTTATAAGGTATCTGAAAAAAGTTTTGAATGTTTCTTCTCGTATTCAAGGGCATATAACTATTCAACAACCTGGGTGACCTAAGATTACCTTTGCATTTGTCTGTGAAATATAATTCTTTATGATACACTGTCCACCTACATGTTCAAAGTAAGAACTACTATTAAGTAAGAAGTACTATATTATTGGGAAAATATTCCCCTCACATTATCATACAAGAAGTTGCGGCGAACGCCTTTAACTAGTTTTCCTCAGCAATAAGTTAACGCCTAGAATCTAGTACAGTCTTTATACAGTTCGTTATATCAAATATTTCCAAATATAGCCATGCTAGATAGATTATGGTGGACAATTACAACTACTAAAACGAGAATACAATTTACTATAGTTGGACAAACATAAATTGGCCGGGCTAAATTTAGCAATAGTAAATAAACACAACAGTGACCTTCACATCTAATTAACCGGAAAATTTGGTAGACATCATAATGGGGCAATCATTTATTAAATAGCCCCAGTGGCTCATTGGTAACGCTTCAGCCTATATGATGATTTACCAGGTATGCTACTTTTGTACACAGGTTCGAATCCATTTATTGTCTATCAAACAAAAAATGAACAAAAAAACTAAATGAACAAAGTATTTTCTTTTAAAACTATCAGAATGAGTTGGATTCGAACTCGCGCATAATAAAAACATACCTTTGTTGCGACTGGACCTTGCGCTTTACTGACTGAGCTATTTCCTCATTGGTTATTGTATTGTATTTAATACGCCTTATTAGTTTACTTCAGGTACAAAGGATAAACAAAAATGTTTATGTTCTGGTACTATTTTTAGCCCGGCCAATTTATCTTTGTCCGATTATAATGTGTATAAGGTTTTTTTTTATATAGGATTCAAGGATTCAAATATTTATTATACAAATGGCCTCCGGCCCATGTACAAAATATATACACAGAACGTACAATACTATGCAATGGTCAAATAACATAATATTATAAAATTATTCGTTTTTCAAAAGCATGATACAAATACATAGACAAATTCCTTATTATGGTATAGTTTTTAGCAGCTAGTAGAATTGGGAAACTTAGACAGATTAGGATATTTACAAAATTTATCAGATATGTATTTAATTCTAATTTCAGCTTAAAATGGACAGAAAAGTAGAAAATGAAATTCGTCTTCTATAGTATTTTGACAGTATTTCCAAATATAGCCATGCTAGATAGATTATGCTGGACAATCACAACAACTAAAACGAGAATACAATTTACTAATGTGTATATAGTATATATATGTGCCATTCTATACTTGCAATGTGCAAAGGTTACAGCAGCTGACACTATTAAGTGGGGGAACGGTGGTCTATAGGTAGGGCGCGTGCATTACGATCGTGAGGTCCCAGGTTCGACGCACGCCTGGACCGTTGCTTAATTTCTCCGAGCAAGAATTACCCACATGCTCCACTTTACCTGTGTATGGATGGGTATATGAAATGGTCCAAACGACCAATGTGCTGTGGATGTCATCGGTACCAAGTGTAACAGCCAACTTTTGGCTCAATAATTGATCTGAAAACATACGTTGACTCGGTACGTTACTTTAAGGTGTTACTACCACTAGTCGGTTAGGGCTGTTGGTAGCATAGTGCACTACAGGATATGACAGGCTATGTTCGCTTGTTTTCATTGGCTTCGCTTATGTTCTCTACTTGTTGAGTAGTAATCGGGGCATCCGGGCATATGGTCATTTGGTAGCTGTAAATGACTTACTTTATTTTGAAAAAAGAATTAAATCCGACGGGAGCTGAAGATACGAGGGTGTTCGAAAAGAAATGCAACTGACTCTCTAACTTTTTATTGACTGAACCATTTACAATGAAACTCACAAAAAACCTTCTATGAACTCTCCTTTTACACATTGTACACTAATTTAACTATTAAATTTAACATCAAAATTATGTTTTGTCGTCTGCAAAAGGTACAACACGCAATATGGCTGACCAAATAGTTTTCCTGGAAATGTACCTACGCTCTACTGAGTGTGATTTAAGTCGTCTAGGATCTTAAAACTAGTGGCATAGGACTAGGTGTAAAGATTAGACTTGGTGATTAAGCATAGTCATGTTCTTTACGCACAAAAACTACTTTAGAATTGAAGCCTAGTGCAAGGAGGCATTTTCATGTAAAACGTACATATGTTCCATTTCATTAACAATTTTGCGCTGTATGCTCTATTTCTCTAGTGTTTCCAGCACAATCTATCTTTAAAACATACACATTTATTATTTGCTTCCAATGGATTACGGCGATTTTTCAGTGAAAATAACAGTGAAAATAACAGTGAAATTACCACTTTGTTATTTTCACTGTTTTAAAAGCTGGTTCCAGTATCGTTCAGAAAAAGGAACGTAACGTCAACGACGCCGGGCTTTAAAATGTACGTTACGTCATCATGACGTCACAATTGTCACGTCGTGACGTTCCAATTTCGACGTGATTTTTCCAATTAGGCCAATTACGGTACCCTTTTAAGAGAAATTGAAGCATATAATAAACAGAAAATTTGTTGATTTTTGGTGAAAGATCAATTTTATTTCACTCGTGATCACATAAAATTATATTTTCACTCGTGGCTACGCCACTCTTGAAAATATTGATTTTATGTGATCACTCGGTGAAATAAAATACGATCTTACACCAAAATCAACAAATATCCTCTATTTGCTCATTGGTTCTGGTGTTTGAATAGCAGGACCTTGGTGGGTGAAGAAAATCATATGCATCACCTTCGTCAGTGAATGAGTGTGTTTTACAATTACGGGCTTCTTAGAATTGCTGGTAGCGCAAATATGACATTTCTTGGTTAGTGATAGCGATCGTGTGTTTCATCCTCTGTTGTACGTCGTAAAAGCTTCTTTTGAAAGTGCTGGGGAATAACTTTACTATTTTCTTGGCATTTAAAATAGGATTGACGATTTGGTCACCATAGAATGAGTATAATATCCAGTGTCAGAGTATAGATATTGTTAACTTCAAGAATTTCTCTTCAGTACCCGGGTCGATCGGTGACTAGGGCAAATAAATAATTTACGGCGAGTTGAAATCAAATGCCTATGGTTTTAGCACACGTTTTTCAAAGTTTAGCTTGGTACAAATGAGTAAGTTTATGACCAAACCTATGAAAGGAAGCAACCCAAATTTTAACCAAGACAAGACACTTGTCTAATGGGTAAACATGCCAAATTTAACGCGCGAAAATCCCGAAAATACAATGATATTCATTGCATTTCTTTTCGATCACCCCTCCTAGTTGAAGCTTATAAACTTGTCGGCAGTACTAGTATTTAAAAGTAAAGTGCTTTAACAACAAAATCTGAAACTGTTGGAAACAATGCAACCCACGAGACGAACACAAACTAAGCCTTTAAAAGCTTGTTGGGTGGAGATTTTGAATAAGTTAAAACGTGTATTAACTTTTTTTCATTTGGTTTTGTTCAAAATTGAAAATAATCGGTGCAAAAGGTGTTTACAGTATCGAGACGCAGCACTACTAAGCTATATTAATTAACTACCCAAGTCCCAGCTGTAAAAATGCTAAATGACCTAGTTTCTGCAATAAAAAGCGGAATGCCCCGGCCGAATGACTTAGTTTCAAGAAGCTGAATGCCCAGCTGATTGTCCAGTCTCAACTAGCCAATCGACAATGCTGAATGACCTAGCCCCAACAAGCAGAATGCCCCAAGCCTAATGACCCAGTTTCAACAAGTTAAATGCCCCAAATCACTTACACATGTACTAGTACCGGTATTATAGGACACCTGTAATAACCCTGTACATTGGTGAGTAAATTTCCTCGTTGATTTCACCAATGAAATATACCACGAAACGTCGTCTCTAACGTATAATCATGAGCGTACATTTTAGTGAATGGCCCTAGATATCTGAATAATGATAAGTACTAATCACTAATGTCCAAGGGAATACGATACAGACAAACGTTATAAATTCTTAAATTCTCGTAAATCGCAAGATTACTTTCACATGATATTTGTCGGGACATTGAGTCGTTTTCAGATGTAAAATTATACGGGCAACATAAGAAAAAATGGTTACGTAATGTTTCGTATGCTTGGAATGTGTCACATTGTTTATGAATGTTTTTGGTTGTTCATTAATAGTTGCTCATTATCATCGTATCGTCAGTTTAGTTTGTTAACATAATTTTTAAGTTCTAAAAGGCGTACATTGATGTTTGCAACTATGCTTTTCTTGTTTGTTTCTGTTCAAGATTAGATAAAATAAGTGACATTCCGAATAGCCAAATTTATTGATCTCTAGACGAACATCCGGCGGTTCCTTGGATTTACGTTTGACAATTCCGGACACGAATCACTTGGACTTGTCATCCGACAGTTCCGGGTATTATAATCTTGAACAGTCATCCAACAGTTTCATTCACACCCATTCACACACCTGGGTAAAGTTAAGCATTGTTGGTTATTCTTTCTTGGATAAATTTTACCTGTGGAACAGACGAAGATCAAAACCCCACACCCATCTATAGACTACCACTCCCCACATAGAGCTACATACATGTACTATTAAAACGCATTATTGTCAGACAATTCAAACCGCTTGAAGTTCACATACCTGGGTAAAGTGGAGCATTTTTTATTATTCTTTTATGGATAAATTTTATCAGTGAAACAGACCCCAAAGCGCAAAACCACCTATAGACTACCCCTCCCCACATAGAGCTGCATAATATTAAAACGCATTATTGTCAGACAATTCAAACCGCGCCTGTATGTTATGTATGCGTTAATCGTTCACGTTATCTCCGTAGAATGTACACGGCGATGCCCAGTGCCCACTCAGAATGATTTAGAGCTAGAACAACAAAATGTTATCATATAATAATAATAATAATAATAATAATAATAATATAACAATAACTTTATTTTCCGATGATATACCCATTAAGCCTAATGCTTATCTCCCATGGGGTCATCTAACAAAACAAGCATAAATATATACAAACATTCAAAAGCATCAATAAAATGGCAGACAATACAAAAAAGTAAATACTGACATTTAAAATATTGTATGAAATGATCCTGATATAATAGGTAAACAGCAATAACCCGAGTGTTTTTTAATTTATCTATGTTAGATTTGCGGATAAGTATTGTTTTAATATAGATTTGAACATTTTCTCTGACGTTGTGTTTTTAACTTGACTTGGCAAAGTGTTCCATATTGTCACAGCTTTATACTGGAAAGTTAATTTAGTAAAGTATGATTTACAAACAGGATGTACTATGTTATTATTCGTTACAGATCGCAAAGAATACACATTATTTGTTGAAAATTGTAGAATATTAGACATATATATATAGTTATTCATATATATCATGTTCAGGTTATAAAATAAATCCAATAACCTTTTATTATTGTTAAAATATCATTTTCCTCGAAGACAGGTTATACGAGGGGTAGCCAGAAAGTATCCGGACTTTCGGATCCCGAAAAATCATTCAACAATTTTTCAAAAAGACTTTCTACTCTTTTTTTAGATATTCTCAACATGCGTCCGAATGGTATTGTGATTGTTTTTTAACACTGTGAAACAGCAGATATCGAAGCCATCCAGTGGAGGTATTCACAAAGAATCTTAAGGAAAAACTTAGAATTTTCTTAAAATATCCTTAAGTGTATCAGCTAAACAGGAAATTCAAGATTATCATTTTTTACATCGTTTAGAAGCATTATGTATAAAGCTAAATAATTACAAGGAAAACATGGGTGATTCTTAGGAAATATGTGCAACTCAAGTTTTCCCTTAAGATGCTTTCTGAATTCCACCCCTGGTCTTAGATTTCTTTCCAGCAAGCAATTTCAGTGTTTGAAACACATAAAAGTCATAAGGGTCGGGATCTGACTATTGGGAGGGTGAGACAAAAAGATAATATAAAGTCAGACAAGAAAGGCAGCAGCATAGAAAACATAAAAGCTTCACATATCACAATTACACGGCACAATGCCCAACATATAACCGAACGAGAAAATGAACTGCCCATGTCCCATCAGTCAAGAAGCCGAATGAACTAGTTTCAGCAATCGAAAAGCTGAATCCCATAGCTGAATGACCCAGTTTCGACAGTAAAACGGCTGAAATACCTAGTTTTAGTTGTCTTAAATCATTACAAGAGCCAAGATTCACAAAATACGCCCGTCTTGGGGCATGGTGAGTCTCAGGGCACGGTGAATGAAAACATTTGGCATATTATCGAAAAAAAATTAATAAAAAAAGTATAATTGAACTAGGCCCATAAACAAATAAGGCCTGGGCCAATTTGGCCTATAATCGAACTTGGCTTAGATATTATGGCAATAAGCGTTGTCACAGAGTTTGAAGATGATCAGATGAAAACTGTTTGCGTTAGAGCACAGACAAGGCCGATTTCATACTTATTTGGTAATTAAAGGCCCATAACCAAACAAGGCCTAGGCCGATTTCGCCTATAATCGAACTTGGCCTAGATATTATGCCCATAAGCATTGTCACAAAGTTCGAAGACAATCGGATGAAAAATCTGTGCGTTAGAGTACAGACAAACTGCTGGACGCCGCCGCCCGCCCACCAGCCCGCCGGACCGCCAAGGGTGTTCCCACAATACGTCATGTTTTTCAAACCGCCGTATAAAAAGTTAAAGAATATCAGTTATAAAAAGCTGAATGCCATAGTTTCCGCTACAAGCGCCGTTGGTAAGAGTTGACAATATCCAATGTAGCTGTAACAGTATAAGAAGGGGCGAAGAAGGATGGGATTACCACGGGTGCATGATAATTTGTTTTAGCATGTGTCAAAATTATCTCTATTAAATCGAATTGAACAGCTTTGAGAAGTATTATGCAATTAAAGTAGTAAATGGTAGTCGAAATAACGGTTTAAATTATGAAAACATATTCCATTAGAAAAAGGTAGGTGTGTCAAAATAAATACTGCTATTCATGCTAAACCAGTTTATTTCCACTGCTTTGACTGAGCCTTTGTCTCAGGTTCATCATTAAATCTCCAGTGATAAAACAAAAAAAACGAACTCTCCTTCTGTAATAAAACGACTCAAATGTTATTTTGCGTTTGGTCACCCCGATTGCCTTTAGATCTGCGGTCACCTGTTTTTTTGCATCCACCTGTTACATCTCAATGGGCAAAAATGTGTATGTATACAGTCACCACAGTCATTGAAAGTAAGCTGACCAAGTTATTGGCGAACGAGAATAGTTTTCATCAACGTATAATGCATATATAGTTCTGTATATACTTTTTATTATGGCTGGAGGCCTTTGGCGCAATAAAATATATCAATTATCACATGGAAAACAGAAGCATGAACAGTGCAGATATTGTCTGACCGGCCCTCGGTATGTGTGATCTAAATAGCTTACTAGACAAAACATGTGTAGGTTAATTGTTATCAGGACGCAGGCAAATAAGTGGATTCATATTACGATGCGTGTAAATGTGTGCGTTTGTGTTTTAGCTACTGCGTAGTTGTAATACAAGACCACGGATTTAACTACCTTAATGTTCTAACAAAGCTTGTATTTTCTGATAAACATCTACTTTAATACAGATGCACAGCGTTTGACGCTTATAGTTAATTGTTTCATTAATGAAAGCTATTACATGCATTCATACATCTATTCATGAAAATAATATGAGACATTATGCCTAGATACATTCTAATTTCCGGGGATGTTGTGGTTTAACCCATAAACTATTTAATAAGTTTTATGGTGGAGTGTTTCTGGATAAGGCAATGCTATGATGATGCCGGCGCTCCAGGACACGAATACTACTGACACTAAATATACCTTGGTTATCGTCGTATCCATTGCTGTTTTTATAATGTGTTTCTGCACCACTATTTGTCAAACTGGGAAACAGTGAATTACCAAATTAATATTTCCAAATGTGTAGTGTTGATCAGTGTTAACAACTGATCAGGCCCCATAAATATAACGTTTTTCTTGATAAAATAAAGATCATTATTTAGTTATTGGTCCTTCTAAGAGCTAATCAAGTTTAATACTCAAGTTGGGTAGGGCATGAAAAATGTTAAATATAATCAAGGAGCCAGGTGATCAAAAGCTTACTTCTTGGGAAATTTATACAAATCATAAACGCTTAGTCTACTAAACTGAATTCTGGACAAAAGGCGATCTATCGTTATTATAGAAACCATGGCCATTTAGAACAATCATTACGAGCACTTTGTCTATCACCCTGAATTCTGGACAAAGGCGAATTGACCGCTATTATAGAAATCATGGCCATTTAGAACAATTATTATGAGCGGTCTATCACCCTGAATTCTGGACAAAGGGGAATTGACCGCTATTATAGAAACCATGGCCATTTAGAACAATTATTATGAGCGGTCTATCACCCTGAATTCTGGACAAAGGCGAATTACCGTTAGTATAGAAACCATGACCATTTAGAACTATCATTATGAGTGGTTTGTCTATCACCATGAAAACTAGACAAAGGCGAAGTACCGTTCTTGCAGAAGCCATTTTGAACAACTATTTTGTCTTTATATTCAACTCATGCTTAGAGGAAACTGCAAGGGTTTTTAAATAGTGTTTTCCAAATGTTATCGTCAAAACCTCACATAACCGTGCATTTTCGTCTTCATCATTATCTTGTGTTTTAGTTCAGTGTATTATACGACTGAATGTGGTGATGATGATATTCTGTGCCGCCTTCTTCAAGTTGCTGGCAACTCCACACAACTTGGTCCCGAAGACAAACTTTCTGTCGCGCTTCCTCTAGATTGGGGCAAATTTGTATGGCTCTGCCAGGACCAAACCTACAGTCAGATAAGTAACAATACTCATTGTACAACATAAATAAATTCTGCATAGGAAATAAACTGCTCGAAGAAAAGATTATTACATTTTGACACTAGAGCATATTTGGGTCTAAGCGAACGTCCCTTTTGCACTAAACGCGTGGACCATTTTCCTGAAAAAAAAACCAATATGTGTTTCCCCTTCTAATCTGAGTGACATATCTCCAATCCGAGAATATATATATATATATTCCACAATATGTATCGACTGTTTGATGTGCCGATCCTCTTTAGGAGTGTCATTAGTTATTTTCTGTGATACATAATTATGATTTCAGATCAGATATTTATGACAAATGGTTGAATATTAAGTAAATCACAGGCACAAGAACAAAAATATTTAAAGATGATGTATTCGTATTTTTACAAAATTAATTTTCTTAATATTGTGATTCAATAGTTTAAATGTACATCGACTTGTAAGGGTTATGGGGTGACCAGCGGTCGTTATACCGTATACACATACACATGTATGTGTTTTTATTATTTTGAATTCAGTACCGATCGATCGGGTAATGTGTAGTTGGAATAACAATGTCACAAAAATAACATTTGTACCGATGTAACAAAAGTGTCACTCATGTGTTCTAAAATTGCATTTGTCTCCCTTACCAGTCTATGTCGAAAACTTCTTGAACACATCATCGTCAGTAACACCCTTAAGCATCTGGAAAAGCATAACATCCTACATGATTGCCAACACGGTTTCAGAGCACGAAGAAGTTGTGAGACCCAACTACTGACCCTGGTCCACGAACTAGTCCATTGACAAGAAAGTACAAGCTGACCTCATAATCCTGAACTTTTGACCGGGTTCCACACCAGAGGCTACTGAAGAGACTCCACCATTATGGAATCAGGTCAAACATTCACCAGTGGATAGCTTTCTTCCTTGGCAACAGGTCCAAACAAATCATGGTCGAAGGCCAATCTTCTGACAGTGTACCTGTGATCAGCGGCGGTCCTCAGGGCTCTGTCCTTAGCCCACTTGTCTTCCTTCTCTTCATCAAAGATCTCCTAGACAGTGTAGTATTAACAACTCTCCTCTTTGTAGATGACTGCATCCTATACAGATATATCAGGTCACCAGAGGACCAAGCCATTCTACAACGGGATCTTGATGCCTTGTCAGAGTGGGAGAGAAAGTGGGGAATGGATTTCCACCCTCAGAAATGTAGCTTTCTGAAAGTCACCAGAAATCGGAAACCCTTCCAGCATAACTACATCCTGAAATACATCACTCTCCAAGAAGACACCATCACCAAGTACTTGAGAGTTAATCTACAATCAGACCTGGGCTGGTCATCTCACATCAACAAGAAAATCAAAAAAGCAAACAGCATCATTGGCTTCATCAAAAGAAATCTACAAAAAAGCTCCGAACAAACAAAGACCAACGCATATTCATCACTTGTAAGACCGAACCTTGACTACTGCGCTATTATCTGGAACCCTCATTATCAGAAACTTTCAAAAAACATCGAAATGGTTCTACGGCGTGCTGCTAGATTTGCTACAAACAGATACAGGAACACAAGCAGTGTAACAGATATGATTGACCACCTGAACTGGGAGAGCCTGGAATCAAGACGTCAGAAACAACAACTCACGATGTTCTACAAGATCGTCCACAACGAAGTAGACATCCCTCCAGACGAGTATACCTCAAGAAAGCCAGGCCTATGCCTAGAGCCCCTCACAACACCAGATTCCTCCAACATCATGCATCTACAGATACCTATAAATGCAGTTTCTTCCCACGGACCATCCCTGTGTGGAACAATTTACCAGACCCTGTGGCTGAGGCTCCTTCCTTGGCATCTTTCAAGAAGAAGCTTGAGAAACTCTCATTCTAAGGGGACCACTTCGCTCAGATATGTAGTACAGCCATGTGATGGGTGTTGAGTTATGTCAGCCGGGACTCAGTCCCTGTCAACGCCACGGAACCTGGACAGGTTAAGTGCCTTGATGGTCAAAAATATCTGAGCTAATATTTTCTTATTTTTCTTTTATATTCTATCATGCATATCTCCATTGTCTCGAACGAGTCTGTACTTCCATACTTTTTCTATCGTTCCCTTTCTTTTTCTATCTAGCGCACCGTTAAATTATTGTCAAGTCTTACAGATTAACGTATTATGTAGATGTAGATAGATGTATCACGCGATTAGCTATTTTTGAATTACGCTATTAATCCAAAGAAGTTAGAGAAAACGGTAGAATGCATTTGAGTGACATACAATTACGTTGTTCTCTATGATACACTAATGAACACTAATTGACATGATAATGATGGATGAGAGATACATGGATTGCAGGTTTTTGGAGAGAATTTGAAAACACAGAACAATGTAACAATACATCTTGTCAAACGAACTATTTTCATACAAGATCAATGTATACATGCACAGATTTCTGAGAAACTAAATGAGTGATCAATGTATTCATGCACAGATTTCTGAGAAACTAAATGAGTGATCAATGTATACATGCACAGATTTCTGAGAAACTAAATGAGTGATCAATGTATACATGCACAGATTTCTGAGAAACTAAATGAGTGATCAATGTATACATGCACAGATTTCTGAGAAACTAAATGAGTAGTTGGGAGTCCATCAGCACAAAAGTCGCTTATTTTTCATGGTCCATGGCATTTTTTAGTAGAAGTGTTTCAATACCATATTTGAATTGCCCAATACCAGTTGTATATGGTTTGGGTGGATGCCACGCGCAAAACCCTCTGTGAAGGTCATAAATGAGGTCAAAGGTCAATTAAGTGCATATAGCATACATCAACTTGAAATTGCACCATATCTTGGTCATTTCTACAGGTAGAATGGTCAAAATGGTATCAAAATGAAGCTAATGAATTGGTTCATCATTTGCAATGATTTTATGCAAATTATCACATTTGCATACTCATGAATATTAATGAGGAAGTCAAAAATTCGTAAATTTTCGTTAAAAATCTACTAGTATAGTTGACAAATATATGCCATATCTCCCTTATTTCTATTATTTAAAGATCCGAATTGTACCAAAATCATGTGAAGACATAGGGCTTTCGTTAAATGTATGTTTTTATAGATAAATATAATTTAATTCCACCGAGAATAACCGCCAATGGTGGGTGGGGGTAAATTTAAAACAGAACGTAAAAATCTCAATACAGTCAGAATCAACATTAAACACTCGTTACACTCATTAAACATATTCCTTATATCAAAATATGATTTATTCGTGGAAATTGATTTTAACTTACTTAAATATTATGCTAATTAACTCATTTGCATATTTATGAATATTGATAATGTATTGAACATGTATGTATGACAAATAGCGTCCAAATAAGGATCTATATCTGAGTGATAAACAAGCAGTGCCTTTTAATAATTATACAAAATGCAACACATATGTCTCATTACACAATATATGTTTGTACATGACATGTAGAACTGTATTATTTATTCTTATAATCATCGGCAAACCACAGTAGTTTCTACCGTTATTATACAAATTATACCAATTCCAATCAAAGAAAACATGTAGTGCCGTCAACGTAAAATGTCGCCTGGTATATTAACCTCTTAATTAATAAGTTGGTATTTTTTAACAAACTACCGGGTATACGTATGTTCTTTTAGTTGCACGTATAGAGTCGTATTGGAGAACAAGAACACGTTATTCTTAGCCAATTGCAGTTAATTTCTTTCGCACCCTGACTTGTCCGTACTTTCACAATGTTTATAAAGCCTTAGTTGATACAGTTTGTTACTATTTTAATTTGTAGCAATATGTAGTAAGTAACGATGATTAGGACGGTATAGTATGCACATATGAGTAATTTCCTTTTTGAGCGTTTCTATTGTGACTTAACAAATCATAGGCTTATCAATAAAGACTACACAACTTGGATTCAAACGAGATAGAAAAAGTCGCCCGATGCGTCGAATTATATCTTGTCCTGATACTAGTATACCCATGCCACAATCAAACGATTATATCTTCCTAATGAGTTAAACCGAAGTCGATACTCGCTAAGTTACTTTCCTTTAGTTTGCGAACAGAGTCAAAGACGTTACTAAGAAAGAACGAGCTTGTTGTAAGAGAAAGCTACCACAATGTACAGAAGACAACGAAAAGTTGTTTGCCAAATGTCATCAAAAGATGCGAGGGTCATTTTATGCTTTGGGTGCTTCAAGCGAAGGATGCCTTACTTATTTATTATTCAGTTCTCTTCATTGATTCCGTTTCTCCTCAGGTTCGGCCTCTACTGTTCTTCGCCTTGCGGTTTTCAGTCTTGTTCTCGGTCTCTTAATGCCACGAGGTATCAATTGAGACGCTTGAAGCATATACATTTCCCACTGCGTATGTCTTTGTCTAGGGGATGAACTCCCAATATGGATTTGGGAGGCATCGTAAACAGGTTGCTCGTGGTCTAGGGGAAGTATATGGGAGGTCATCAGACAAGTTGTGACATCAGGAGGAATCATGATGATCAAGGAGTATCGGGGTGCATTGCAAAAACTCTCGATGTGCTCGAGACGTTATGCGTCAATTTCTCTTCCTCGGGGATGTACTTCCGATGGATTTAAGAGCTTAGCAGGCGTCTATATATGATCCCATTTATCTCAGAGAAGGCATCCGGTGTCTCGGGTAAGCTTCATGAATGTTTTGGGGAATCTGGAGACATCTTGTGAAAACGCGAGTACATGTACATACGTCAGGGAAATTCAATGCATGCATATTTTTACCCGATGTATTCGCGCTGTCATGTCGGGAAAAACCCGGGAAGGCATCCCAGAAGCGCACCAGAGACTCGGGAATACCAGTTACCATGTTAACTTATGCGCTAGGCATCCCAGTGATATTTGGGACACATTCTCGGTCTCGGGATTACAATTTTGAATGGAAACTTCGGGTATGTCATGAGACATTTTGGGTCATCGTGAGTAATCGGGTGGGGGTATCGGTAGACATCGGATGACTCCCGAGTTGTCCTGAAGTTATACGTTTGTCCAACTGCCTCGATGATTTACTCCCGATGGAAATTAGGGACTTCGGGATGTGTTGGGATCAGGTTCTGCAAGAAAATCGGTAGTATCGAGAGACATAGACAACTGCGTAATTCCTTATTTCTGATAAGTTCGCATCGTGTACCTTGGCATAGCCCCGACAAATGTTCTGGGGAATTGTCCCAGTTACCGGAAGCCTACGTCTGATAATAGTTAAATGAGACAGGTAGAATTTGTCAAGATATAATACGTTAAAAATGTTTGGGCCAAAATATTTTTCAGATTTGTCGTAGGTAGCCGTTGTGGAAACTTGACATGAGTATTTTCATGTTAGCTTAAATTTGCTTGATATATTCGCAGATTCGCAACTTTGTTGTTTGGTTGTACTGTTTAGATTTTCCAAATTTGACGTAATCTATATAATATTGATCAAAAAAGGTTCGCTATGTTTGTCTATTAAGTGTAATAATGTTGTCAACCTGATCAATGTATAAGTCTTCAGCAAAGGTCTGAAGTATGACTTGTGTCTCTCTGGTGTTGATTTGTAGTCAAACCTAGTTTGCATACTTGCTAAAGAAGAGTATGAAGGGTATTAAAATAATTATCGGATGGCATGATATAGATGTTTATAGAATCACCATCTGGGACATTCAAATATTCAAGTCTGTATGAAAGTTGTGCCATCAAAGAAAACCAAACTGTGTACTGTACATATAATTCTCAGAACATGTCCCCAAACGACTACCGTATCATTGTTGTGTTTCTCTCTTTGACGGGATGTGAAACTATTATTCTGCTTGAAAAGATATGAACTTCTGTTGGATATTAGAAGAGACGTACATTCAGATGAGACAGAGAGTTGTACAAACTTGTTAATGACTCCTGTTTGTTAAAACTCTATAAAAGAAGGCTTGAAATACTTCCGCCAAGAAGTTAAAAAAGAAGTTAAGTTACTAATATTCGAGGGCTGCTTTCAGCAGTTCAGCTGTTCAGCCACCCTTTGACATTTTAACTTCCCTGGTCATTGGGCCACCAGACTACTTCTCTCCTGGTGAGTGTGCAGCCAACATCTATCAGCGGCGCCCAGAACTATCGAACGTGTATAGACATCGCCCTAACAGGCATCAATTCACACCTTGGTTGAGTGGAGCATGTGGGTTATTCTTGCTCAGAGAAATTTGAGCAGTGGTCGAGACGGGGATTGAACACGGGACCTTTCGACCAAAAGCGCGCCTCCCTACCTCTAGGTCACTGCTCCCCCAGTGATGTGAAGTGATGCGCTCGAACTGCACACCGCAAGAGCAAACTACCAACCAGGCACTTGTATACGGATACAAGCCGCGATGCATGCATAATGAATACAGAAATCAAGACGTGATCTACTAATTCTTCATACTACTTGCATTGAACTGAGAAGGTGTTTGTAAATTCACGTGCTAATATATCCACAGTAAATGTTCACAATCAATCTAAAACTAAACAGCGACATTGTAACTTGTCTTATTTGTACATATATACACTATTGTTTCATGAATGATTTGTGGCGTTTTCTGTATAGATTCATAGTTTAAAATTGCCAAGAACGTTATAGTCTTAAGCACTTAAGGGGGTATATGCACCTTGTGTCTAATGATCAAAGCTCCCACGGACGGGCATTGGTACCTGCTGTTTCTCGGTACTCTGTAGATGTTATAACACGAAAGGCATGCTTTAACTCTATTTCATTCTAATTTAAACAAGACATGAACTAAAATATCAATCTGGTGCTGTATGGAAATATAATATAATGTAACAGTATTCATGCTTTAAAATGAACCATTCCCCACCTATTTTGAGCTTTTACAAAGGAACAAGTAAAAGTGTATGAACAATTTGCAATATCATTTTGATTATCATCATCTTTTTATATTCCTAAAGCATAATTTGAACGTAGTTTTATGTTTGTTCTTATTTATCATACTAAACTCGAAAATACTAATTGCAGCTCACGTGTATGCCTACGTTTAGGTAGCTCATTCCTCCTTAAACGAATGTTGACATATTTTAAATGAATTGGTACATTTCAAAACCAATATAATAGTTGTTACTTGTAATCCCATTTAAATCAATGCAAACACAATATTACTTATTTATAATACTGTTGACGCTATTATGTTAGTTTGGGTTCATGTGTCATTTTAACCCCACCCACTTTAAGCAAACGTGTGCCCTTAAATCATGGAGAAGGTAAGTGACAAGTTAACATATCAATAGCTTAGTATCTCACCATTAAATAAGAATCATTTAGGCTTTCAAATAGCAAAAATGACGACATTATAACAAATAGATGGTTCACACACGTCAAATTTTTATGAAAAATATTGCTAATTTTAGGTGTTCTCATCAATATTCATGAGTATACAAATGCATGAATTAATAAAAAGTTATTTGTATTAATGGCCCAGTGCATTAGCTTCATTTTGATACCATTTGTAAAATTTTTGACCGAAAACTGACAGAGATATAATCATATTTCGAGGGAGATATATAAAAAATGCACTCATTTGACCTTTGACCTAATTCTGAGAAAACGAGGCAAAATCACGGATGGCATCCGGCCGTTTCAGATTGCACACATATCAAAGATAACATATAGCATGGATGCCACATTCTACTCTCCGATGCCATGGCTTGTCATATTTTGTCCGTATGGACTCCCGACTAGAGTGATCAATGTATACATGCACAAATTTCTGAGAAACTAAATGAGTGATCAATGTATACATGCACAGATTTCTGAGAAACTAAATGAGTGATCAATGTATACATGCACAGATTTCTGATAAACTAAATGAGTGATCAATGTATACATGCACATATTTCTGAGAAACTAAATGAGTGATCAATGTATACATGCACAGATTTCTGAGAAACTAAATGAGTAATCAATGTATACATGCACAGATTTCTGAGAAACTAAATGAGTGATCAATGTATACATGCACAGATTTCTGAGAAACTAAATGAGTGATCAATGTATACATGCACAGATTTCTGAGAAACTAAATGAGTAATCAATGTATACATGCACAGATTTCTGAGAAACTAAATGAGTGATCAATGTATACATGCACAGATTTCTGAGAAACTAAATGAGTGATCAATGTATACATGCACAGATTTCTGAGAAACTAAATGAGTGTATTAACGTAAACGTTAACTATAACGACCAATGTGTTGTGGCTGCCATCGGCGCCAAGTGTAACAACGGACTTGCGGCTCAATACCCGGTAGAGTGTGTTGACGGGGGGGGGGGGGGGGGGATGTACAGTCGGTTGATCGGACGTATGTCTGAAAACAGATTTCGACTCGGTAATTTATTTTAAGGTGGTACTGGATCGGACAGGGTATGTTCGCTGGTTTTTATTGGCTACACTTATGT
This sequence comes from Spisula solida, assembly GCA_947247005.1. NCBI lineage: Eukaryota > Metazoa > Mollusca > Bivalvia > Venerida > Mactridae > Spisula > Spisula solida. Next base: position 40,969,182 of record OX365948.1, on the reverse strand, counting down.
ACTCCACTTGTTGTGAAGTAACCTCTGCTAGCTACTTCTGAACGAGCAAGTTACCAGTAAAGAATTGTAAAAGTACAGTACCCAGACATACGGTCATTTGGGAACTGCATAAGAAAAAATGCATTAATAAAAACAGGAACTGATGATAGTTTAAGCTTTAACTTGTCTGCAGTATTTAAATAGATTCTACATGTACAAAGTGGTTTACAATAAAATGTCTGAAACTTTTGGATACGGGCCATCTGACGATACGCAGATTCATTTGATTTTGTTGAAAATTTATCAATCATCAGTGCAAATGAAGGAGCCGTAACTTAGTTTTTGAATTCGACGCTTTACCCATGCATATCATATGTATAAGTTGTATGATAGAAATTGCATATATCGTTTGGGTAAAAAATATGTTTAAACTAAACCACGAAATTTCGTCTCCAACGTACAATCAAGGGCGTACATTTTGTGAATGGCGCTATACATACCGGAATAATGATTAGTAGGCCCTACTACACAATGTACTGATGTCCGAGGGGACCCGACACAGACAAACACTATTAAGTTTTCAATGTCATGTAAATTTCAAGATGGCTTTTATGTGATACTTGTCGGGACATTGAGTCGCTTTCAGATGTAATATTTTATGGTTAACGTATGAAAACATGGTTACGTAATGTTTCGTATGCTTGGAATGTGTCACAATGTTTATGAATGTTCTTTGCTGTACATTAATAGTTGCTCATTATCATCGTATCGTCAGTTTAGTTTGTTTACATAATTTTTAAGTTCTTAAAGGCGTACATTGATGTTTACAACAATGCTTTTCTTGGTTGTTTCTGTTAAGCATTAGATAAATTAAGTACCATTCCGAATAGCCAAAGTTATGGAGCTTTAGACGAACATTCGGTGGTTCCTTGGATTCACGTTTGACAATTCCGGACACGAATCACTTGGACTTGTCATCCGACAGTTCCGGGTATAATACTCTTGAACAGTTATCCAACAGTTTCAGGTACACATTCACATACCTGGGTAAAGTGGAACATTTTTGATTATTCTTGATAAATTTTATCAGTGAAACAGACCCCAAAGCGCAAAACCACATATAGACTACCACTCCCCACACAGAGCTGCATGATATTAAAACGCATTATTGTGACAATTCAAACCACACCTCGGTCTGTTATGTATGCGTTAATCGTTCACGTTATCTCCGTAGAATGTACACGGTGATGCCCAGTGCCTACTCAGAATGAATTAGAGCTAGAACAACAAAATGTTATCATAACATGTTCAGGTTTTAAAATAAACACAATAACCTTTTATTATGGTTCAATAAAATATCATTTTCCTCGAAGACAGGTAATACGAGGGGTGGCCAGAAAGTATCCGGATTAGTATCTTTTTGGATCGTTTTAGAAAATCATTCAACATTTTTTCAAAAAGACTTTCTATTCTTTTTTTAAATATTCTCAACATACGTCCGAACGGTGTTGTAATTGTATTTTTGGTTACAGTGAAACGGCAGACACCGAAGCCGTCCAGGGGAGGTATTCACAAATAATAGAATTTGCTTAAAATGCTAAATTATTTTATTCTTTTGTTTTAGGCTTTATTCTTCACCTTTATTATACTACATCATCTATCAAACGTACGCCGAACCTACGCCGAGAGTTGACTTGTCAATCATACCCAAGTACCCCTGAGACAATGGTGGCCAGTATGAATTTTGGAGTCTAGAAGCCATGGTGTGAAGAGAATGGAGATGCAACATACATTGATATATTTCGTCTAGATATCTCATCGGTGAATAGCTAGCTGTAACAACCGTGATGTGTATCAGCTAAACAGGAAATACAAGATTATCATTTTTACATCGTTTAGAAGAACATTGTATTGTGTAGAAAGCTAAATAATCACAAATAATACATTAGTGATTCTTAATTTATTTGGTCTTATATTTCTTTGCAGCAAGCAATTTCAGTGATTAAAACACACAAAAATCACAAGGGTCGAGGTCTGCCTATAGGGAGGGTGAGATAAAAAGATAATAGAGAGTCGGCCAGGGAAGGCAACATCACCCAACTTAACCTGTCGAGCATAGAAAACATAAAAACTTCACATACCACAATTACACGACACAATGCCCGACACATATGTATATGCTTTGTATAATGACTGGAGGCCTTTGGCGCAATTACAGATTTTAATTATCGAATGGACAACAGAAGCATGAAGAGTGCAGATATTTTCTGACCGGCCCTTGGTATGTGTGACCAAAATAACTCACTAGACAAAACATGTGTAGGCTAATTGTTATCAGGATGCAGGCAAATAAGTGGATTCATATTACGATGCGTGTAATTGTGTGCGTTTGTGTTTTAGCTACTGCGTAGTTGTAATACAAGGCCACGGATTTAACTACCTTAATGTTCTAACAAAGCTTGTATTTTCTGATAAACATCTATTTTAATACAGATGCACAGCGTTTGACGCTTATAGTTTATTGTTTCATTAATGAAAGCTATTACATGCATTCATACATCTATTCATGAAAATAATATGAGACATCATGCCTAGATAAATTCTAATTTCCGGGGATGTTGTGGTTTAACCATAAACTATTTAATAAGTTTTATGGTGGAGTGTTTCTGGATAAGGCAATGCTATGATGATGTCGGCGCTCCAGGACACGAATACTACTGACACTAAATATACCTTGGTTATCGTCGTATCCATTGCTGTTTTTGTAATGTGTTTCTGTACCACTATTTGTCAAACTGGGAAACAGTGAATTACCAAATTAATATTTCCAAATGTGTAGTGTTGATCAGTGTAAACAACTGATCAGGCCCCATAAATATAACGTTTTTCTCATGCTAAACTCAATATCGTGCTCAAACTTGTGTTTCAAACAGTCAAATGTCGAATAATTTACTGTTGTTTATTGATAACATCGATAGCTTTAAAGAAAGCAGAATAATATTTCTTGATAAAATAAAGATCATTATTTAGTTATTGGTCCTTCTAAGAGCTAATCAAGTTTAATACTCAAGTTGGGTAGGGCATGAAAAATGTTAAATATAATCAAGGAGCCAGGTGATCAAAAGCTTACTTCTTGGGAAAATTATACAAATCATAAACGCTTAGTCTACTAAACTGAATTCTGGACAAAAGGCGATCTATCGTTATTATAGAAACCATGGCCATTTAGAACAATCATTACGAGCACTTTGTCTATCACCCTGAATTCTGGACAAAGGCGAATTGACCGCTATTATAGAAATCATGGCCATTTAGAACAATTATTATGAGCGGTCTATCACCCTGAATTCTGGACAAAGGCGAATTGACCGCTATTATAGAAATCATGGCCATTTAGAACAATTATTATGAGCGGTTTATCACCCTGAGTTCTGGACAAAGGCGAATTACCGTTAGTATAGAAACCATGACCATTTAGAACAATTATTATGAGCGGTCTATCACCCTGAATTCTGGACAAAGGCGAATTACCGTTAGTATAGAAACCATAACCATTTAGAACTATCATTATGAGTGGTTTGTCTATCACCATGAAAACTAGACAAAGGCGAAGTACCGTTCTTGCAGAAGCCATTTTGAACAACTATTTTGTCTTTATATTCAACTCATGCTTAGAGGAAACTGCAAGGGTTTTTAAATAGTGTTGTCCAAATGTTATCGTCAAAACCTCACATAACCGTGCATTTTCGTCTTCATCATTATCTTGTGTTTTAGTTCAGTGTATTATACGACTGAATGTGGTGATGATGATATTCTGTGCCGCCTTCTTCAAGTTGCTGGCAACTCCACACAACTTGGTCCCGAAGACAAACTTTTTGTCGCGCTTCCTCTAGATTGGGGCAAATTTGTATGGCTCTGCCAGGACCAAACCTACAGTCAGAATAGTAACAATACTCATTGTACAACATAAATAAATCCTGCATAGGAAATAAACTGCTCGAAGAAAAGATTATTACATTTTGACACTAGAGCATATTTGGGTCTAAGCGAACGTCCCTTTTGCACTAAACGCGTGGACCATTTTCCTGAAAAAAAACCAATATGTGTTTCCCCTTCTAATCTGAGTGACATATCTCCAATCCGAGAATATATATATATATTCCACAATATGTATCGACTGTTTGATGTGCCGATCCTCTTTAGGAGTGTCATTAGTTATTTTCTGTGATACATAATTATGATTTCAGATCAGATATTTATGACAAATGGTTGAATATTAAGTAAATCACAGGCACAAGAACAAAAATATTTAAAGATGATGTATTCGTATTTTTACAAAATTAATTTTCTTAATATTGTGATTCAATAGTTTAAATGTACATCGACTTGTAAGGGTTATGGGGTGACCAGCGGTCGTTATACCGTATACACATACACATGTATGTGTTTTTATTATTTTGAATTCAGTACCGATCGGGTAATGTGTAGTTGGAAAAACAATGTCACAAAAATAACATTTGTACCGATGTAACAAAAGTGTCACTCATGTGTTCTAAAATTGCATTTGTCTCCCTTACCAGTCTATGTCGCAAACTTCTTGAACACATCATCGTCAGTAACACCCTTAAGCATCTGGAAAAGCATAACATCCTACATGATTTCCAACACGGTTTCAGAGCACGAAGAAGTTGTGAGACCCAACTACTGACCCTGGTCCACGAACTGGTCCATTGACAATAAAGTTCAAGCTGACCTCATAATCCTGAACTTTTCCAAAGCGTTTGACCGGGTTCCACACCAGAGGCTACTGAAGAGACTCCATCATTATGGAATCAGGTCAAACATTCACCAGTGGATAGTTTTCTTCCTTGGCAACAGGTCCAAACAAAGCATGGTCGAAGGCCAATCTTCTGACAGTGTACCTGTGATCAGCGGCGTCCCTCAGGGCTCTGTCCTTAGCCCACTTGTCTTCCTTCTCTTCATCAAAGATCTCCTAGACAGTGTAGTATTAACAACTCTCCTCTTTGTAGATGACTGCATCCTATACAGATATATCAGGTCACCAGAGGACCAAGCCATTCTACAACGGGATCTTGATGCCTTGTCAGAGTGTGAGAGAAAGTGGGGAATGGATTTCCACCCTCAGAAATGTAGCTTTCTGAGAGTCACCAGAAATCGGAAACCCTTCCAGCATAACTACATCCTGAAATACATCACTCTCCAAGAAGACACCATCACCAAGTACTTGGGAGTTGATCTACAATCAGACCTGGGCTGGTCATTTCACATCAACAAGAAAATCAAAAAAGCAAACAGCATCATTGGCTTCATCAAAAGAAATCTACAAAAAAGCTCCGAACAAACAAAGACCAACGCATATTCATCACTTGTAAGACCGAACCTTGACTACTGCGCTACTATCTGGAACCCTCATTATCAGAAACTTTCAAAAAACATCGAAATGGTTCAACGGCGTGCTGCTAGATTTGCTACAAACAGATACAGGAACACAAGCAGTGTAACAGACATATTTGACCACCTGAACTGGGAGAGCCTGGAATCAAGACGTCAGAAGCAACAACTCACGATGTTCTACAAGATCGTCCACAATGAAGTAGACATCTCTCCAGACGAGTATACCTCAATTCCTCCAACATCATGCATATACAGATACCTATAAATGCAGTTTCTTCCCACGGACCATCCCTGTGTGGAACAATTTACCAGACCCTGTGGCTGAGGCTCCTTCCTTGGCATCTTTCAAGAAGAAGCTTGAGAAACTCTCATTCTAAGGGGACCACTTCGCTCAGATATGTAGTACAGCCATGTGATGGGTGTTGAGTTATGTCAGCCGGGACTCAGTCCCTGTCAATGCCACGGAACCTGGACAGGTTAAGTGCCTTGATGGTCAAAAAATATCTGAGCTAATCTTTTCTTATTTTTCTTTTATATTCTATCATGCATATCTCCATCGTCTCGAACGAGTCAATACTTCCATACTTTTTCTATCGCTCCCTTTCTTTTTCTATCTAGCGCACCGTTAAATTATTGTCAAGTCTTACAGATTAACGTATTATGTAGATGTAGATAGATGTATCACGCGATAAGCTACTTTTGAATTACGCTATTAATCCAAAGAAGTTAGAGATAACGGTAGAATGCATTTGAGTGACATACAATTACGTTGTTCTCTATGATACACTAATGAACACTAATTGACATGATAATGATGGATGAGAGATACATGGATTGCAGGTTTTTGGAGAGAATTTGAAAACACAGAACAATGTAACAATACATCTTGTCAAACGAACTATTTTCATACAAGATCAATGTATACATGCACAGATTTCTGAGAAACTAAATGAGTGATCAATGTATACATGCACATATTTCTGAGAAACTAAATGAGTGATCAATGTATACATGCACAGATTTCTGAGAAACTAAATGAGTGATCAATGTATACATGCACAGATTTCTGAGAAACTAAATGAGTGATCAATGTATACATGCACAGATTTCTGAGAAACTAAATGAGTGATCAATGTATACATGTACAGATTTCTGAGAAACTAAATGAGTGATCAATGTATACATGCACAGATTTCTGAGAAACTAAATGAGTGATCAATGTATACATGCACAGATTTCTGAGAAACTAAATGAGTGATCAATGTATACATGCACAGATTTCTGAGAAACTAGCTGAGTGATCAATGTATACATGCACAGATTTCTGAGAAACTAAATGAGTGATCAATGTATACATGGACAGATTTCTGACAAACTAAATGAGTGATCAATGTATACATGCACAGATTTCTGAGAAACTAAATGAGTGATCAATGTATACATGCACAGATTTCTTAGAAACTAAATGAGTGATCAATGTATACATGCACAGATTTCTGAGAAACTAAATGAGTGTATTAACGTAAACTATAACGACCAATGTGTTGTGGCTGCCATCGGCGCCAAGTGTAACAACGGACTTGCGGCTCAATATCCGGTAGAGTGTGTTGACGAGGGGATGTACAGTCGGTTGATCGGACGTATGTCTGAAAACAGATTTCGACTCGGTAATTTATTTTAAGGTGGTACTGGATCGGACAGGGTATGTTCGCTGGTTTTTATTGGCTACACTTATGTACTCCACTTGTTGTGAAGTAACCTCTGCTAGCTACTTCTGAACGAGCAAGTTACCAGTAAAGAATGGTAAAAGTACAGTACCCAGACATACGGTCATTTGGGAACTGCATAAGAAAAAAATGCATTAATAAAAACAGGAACTGATGATAGTTTAAGCTTTAACTTGTCTGCAGTATTTAAATAGATTCTACATGTACAAAGTGGTTTACAATAAAATGTCTGAAACTTTTGGATACGGTCCATCTGACGATACGCAGATTCATTTGATTTTGTTGAAAATTTATCAATCATCAGTGCAAATGAGGAAGCCGTAACTTAGTTTTTGAATTCGACGCTTTACCCATGCATATCATATGTATAAGTTGTATGATAGAAATTGCATATATCGTTTGGGTAAAAAATATGTTTAAACTAAACCACGAAATTTCGTCTCCAACGTACAATCATGAGCGTACATTTTGTGTATGGCGCTATATATACCGGAATAATGATTAGTAGGCCCTACTACACAATGTACTGATGTCCGAGGGGACCCGACACAGACAAACACTATTAAGTTTTCAATGTCATGTAAATTTCAAGATGGCTTTTATGTGATACTTGTCGGGACATTGAGTCGCTTTCAGATGTAATATTATATGGTTAACGTATGAAAACATGGTTACGTAATGTTTCGTATGCTTGGAATGTGTCACAATGTTTATGACTGTTCTTGGCTGTACATTAATAGTTGCTCATTATCATCGTATCGTCAGTTTAGTTTGTTTACATAATTTTTAAGTTCTTAAAGGCGTACATTGATGTTTACAACAATGCTTTTCTTGGTTGTTTCTGTTAAGCATTAGATAAATTAAGTACCATTCCGAATAGCCAAAGTTATGGAGCTTTAGACGAACATTCGGTGGTTCCTTGGATTCACGTTTGACAATTCCGGACACGAATCACTTGGACTTGTCATCCGACAGTTCCGGGTATAATACTCTTGAACAGTTATCCAACAGTTTCAGGTACACATTCACATACCTGGGTAAAGTGGAGCATTTTTGATTATTCTTAATAAATTTTATCAGTGAAACAGACCCCAAAGCGCAAAACCACATATAGACTACCACTCCCCACACAGAGCTGCATGATATTAAAACGCATTATTGTCAGACAATTCAAACCGCACCTCGGTCTGTTATGTATGCGTTAATCGTTCACGTTATCTCCGTAGAATGTACACGGTGATGCCCAGTGCCCACTCAGAATGATTTACAGCTAGAACAACAAAATGTTATCATAACATGTTCAGGTTTTAAAATAAACACAATAACCTTTTATTATGGTTCAATAAAATATCATTTTCCTCGAAGACAGGTAATACGAGGGGTGGCCAGAAAGTATCCGGATTAGTATCTTTTTGGATCGTCTTCGAAAAATTATTAAACATTTTTTCAAAAAGACTTTCTATTCTTTTTTTAAATATTCTCAACATACGTCCGAACGGTGTTGTAATTGTATTTTTGGTTACAGTGAAACGGCAGACACCGAAGCCGTCCAGGGGAGGTATTCACAAATAATAGAATTTGCTTAAATTGCTAAATTATTTTATTCTTTTGTTTTAGGCTTTATTCTTCACCTTTATTATACTACATCATCTATCAAACGTACGCCGAACCTACGCCGAGAGTTGACTTGTCAATCATACCCAAGTACCCCTGAGACAATGGTGGCCAGTATGAATTTTGGAGTCTAGAAGCCATGGTGTGAAGAGAATGGAGATGCATCATACATTGATATATTTCGTCTAGATATCTCATCAGTGAATAGCTAGCTGTAACAACCGTGATGTGTATCAGCTAAACAGGAAATACAAGATTATCATTTTTACATCGTTTAGAAGAACATTGTATTGTGTAGAAAGCTAAATAATCACAAATAATACATTAGTGATTCTTAATGTATTTGGTCTTATATTTCTTTCCAGCAAGCAATTTCAACTCACAAAATCACAAGGGTCGAGGTCTGCCTATAGGGAGGGTGAGACAAAAAGATAATAGAGAGTCGGACAGGGAAGGCAACATCACCCAACTTAACCTGTCGAGCATAGAAAACATAAAAACTTCACATACCACAATTACACGACACAATGCCCGACACTTATGTATATGCTTTGTATAATGACTGGAGGCCTTTGGCGCAATTACAGATTTTAATTATCGAATGGACAACAGAAGCATGAAGAGTGCAGATATTTTCTGACCGGCCCTTGGTATGTGTGACCAAAATAACAAAACATGTGTAGGCTAATTGTTATCAGGATGCAGGCAAATACGTGGATTCATATTACGATGCGTGTAAATGTGTGCGTTTGTGTTTTAGCTACTGCGTAGTTGTAATACAAGGCCACGGATTTAACTACCTTAATGTTCTAACAAAGCTTGTATTTTCTGATAAACATCTATTTTAATACAGATGCACAGCTTTTGATGCTTATAGTTTATTGTTTCATTAATGAAAGCTATTACATGCATTAATTTTATCTATTCATGAAAATAATATGACACATTTTGCTTGGATAAATTCTAATTTCCGGGGATGTTGTGGTTTAACCCATAAACTATTTAATAAGTTTTATGGTTGAGTGTTTCTGGACATGGCAATGCTATGATGATGTCGGCGCACCAGGACACGAGAACTACTGACAGTAAATACACATTGGTTGTTGTCGTATAAATTGCTGTTTTCGTAATATGTTTCTGTACCACATTTTGTCAAACTGGGAAACCGTCATTTTACCAAATCAATATAAAGAATATAACGCCTTTTTCATGCTAACTCAAGTTCGTGCTTGAATTTATGTTTCAAACAGTAAAATGTCGTATCATTTACTGTTTCCTTTTTTATATTACATGCATAGCTTAAAGAATGCAGACTACTATTTTCTATTAAAATGAAAAGCATTACTAAATTGTTTCACTTTCTAAGAGCTAACTAAGTTTAATACTCAAGTTGAGTAGAGCATGAAATATATTAGCCAGCTTCGCATTCTAATACGCAAACTACTTACTCCATACTCATACTCCCGCAGATCGCACAGTGTCTCACCATGTCAAACTACTTACTCCATACTCATACTCCCGCAGATCGCACAGTGTCTCACCATGTCAAACTACTTACTCCATACTCATACTCCCGCAGATCGCACAGTGTCTCACCATGTCAAACTACTTACTCCATACTCATACTCCCGCAGATCGCACAGTGTCTCACCATGTCAAACTGCTTTCTTGTGACCTGCTATATACTCATCTGTTTGCATATCATTCCCATCTATAAACAGTTGTGCACATGCCTCATATGAAGGTATATCATATCTATACCTTTTGAAAGCCTAGACCTATTTTCTATCGAATAATAATGGTTTGTATAGGTTTCTGTCTTTTAGGTAGTCTTGTGATTGTATCAATAGCTAGTTAATAAGATCACAAGAATACATTTTGGGAAATCTATAAAAACGCAGACATTCTGAACGCTTTGTCTAAACCTCTGAATTCTGCACAAAAGGCGAACTATCGTTCTTGTAGAAACCCTGGCCAATTTATAATATAATTATGAGCGCTTTGTCTACCACCCTGGATTCTGTACAAAAGGCGAATTATCGTCATTGTAGAAACCATTTTCTCCCACTTTAACTGGTGTAAGATAGGTTTTCAGCTCACGTAAGAAACTTCTATCTTACATTAGCAACATCTATCTTACATGAGCGACAACCGCGCGTGATTTTATTCAGATCTTAGTTTCGGGATTTACGTGTTAATGGAGATATAAAGCTAATGAAGACGAAAACCAATAGGCTCTATACCATTTAGAAAGCATATTCTTGAGCATTACACAACAGCGCACGCTTTATTAACGTTATTATTAATGATTGTTTCACAAGAGAATGTACGACAAACAGCACGTTATGATGACGCCTTGTTGACGCCATGAAAGCTAAATAATGTTATAAAGTACCATTTTCTCAAATTTCATCGGAGTAAAATAATCCATCATGAGACAGTCGACAAGCCTCGTCCCTGGTTAAATTCGACCCAACGGGTGAGATATCTTTATCCTTATCCTACATAGAAGCTCATGGTAGATTCTTATAGTCTTTTAGAACTATCATTATGAGCGCTTTGTCTATCATCCTGAATTCTGTACAAAAGGAAATTTACCGTTATCATAGAAACCATGGTCATTTAGAACAATCATTAGGAGCGCTTTGTCTATCATCCTGAATTCTGTACAAAAAGGCGAACTACTGTTATTGTAGAAACCATAGTCATTTAGGACAGCTATTATGAGCGTTTTGTCTATTGTCCTGTTTATCGACAGAAGGCGAACTATCGTTCCTGCAGAAGCGATTAAGAGCAACGATTCTATCATTATTGTCGGCACAGGTGTCGAACTGCTAGATATTTTAAATAGTGTTGTCTAAATGTTATCGTCAAAACCTCACATAAGCGCGCACGTCTTCCTCTTCTTCATCATCGTCTTGTGTTTGTATCTTACGTCCGAGTCTGGTGATGATGATGATTATCTGTGCCGTCTTCTTCAAGTTGCTGGCATCTCACAACTTGTTCCACAAAACAAACTTTATGTCGCGCTTCCTCTAGATTGGGCAAAATTTGTATGGCTCTGCCCGGGCCAAACCTACCGTCAGAATAGTAACAATACTCATTGCACAACATAAACAAATTCAGCATAGGAAATAAACTGCTCGATGAAAAGATTATTACATTTTGACACTGGTCCATTTGTGGGTCTAAGTGAAGGTACCTTTTACACTAAACACGATGACCGTTCTCCTGAAACATTGACTGTGAAAAAAGTGTTTATCCCTTTAATCTGAGTGAGATGTCTCCAAGCCGAGAATATGTAATCAACACTGATATGTCAATGCTGTTAGGATGTGCTGATCCTCTACCGAAGGGCAATTAGTTATGTTCTGTGTTATACAGTTATGACCAGATTTCCAGCTTTTATGACAAATTGTTAAATGTTAATTATATCAACGGCTCAGGAAATAATTAATAAGTAAAGATAATGTAGACGTATTTTTACAAAATTAATTTTCTTAAAATTCTGATTTAATAGTTTACATGTATATCGACTTGTAAGCGTTATGGGGTGACAAACGGTCGTTATATCGCATACACATGCACATGTATGTTTTTGTTATGTGGCGTAACGCAAAATTCAGTCCTGATCGGGTCAAATGTAGCTTAAATAACAATGCCACAAAAATAACAATTGTACCGATGAAACAAATGTGTCGCTGATGTGTTCCAAAATTGCATTTGTATCACGCGATAAGCTATTTGAAATACACTATTAATCCAAAGACGTTAAAGAAAATGGAGGAATGCGTTTCAGTGACATACGATTAGGTTGTTCTCTATTGTGGATCAATGAACACAAATAGAACAAATAGAACGTTATTTAAATTTATGATAATGTAACAGCCGACTTGCGACTCACCTGGTTGAGAAGTTACCGCTGCCAGGTACTTCTGAACGAGCAAGTTACGATAAAGAATAATAAAAAATGAGCGGAAGTGCTTTGTTAAGCAGTACCCACACATATGGTCATTTGGGATCTGTATTAGACCGACTTTATTTTGAAAAAAATGTATTAAATTCGACAGGAACTGATGATAGTTGAAGCGTTAACTTGTCTGCAGTCTTAAACTGTAATGTGGTTTTACAAGAAAAAATGTCCGAAATATTTGGAAACGATGCATCCGATGAGAGGCAGACAAACTGAGCCATATGAATGACTGGGAATTTTAAATAAGTTACAACGTTTATTTCATTAGATTTTGTTGAAATATAGTAAATCATCGGTGCAAAAGGTTAAGACAGCATCTGATGAACAATACATCCACAAACATAAGTAGTTAATCGATTAAATGTTAGTGGAATTAAAGTTTCTAAAAACAATTGAAAAGTACATACAATGTACAGAGTGTCCCTTTATATGTGTTACCATTATAACCGAATGCTATGAGCAGATACTTGAACTTATATTTGTTTACATAGGGTTACTAAGGATACTACTATAAATTGTCACGGTAGACATATGATTAATTTTTGTAAAACGACGGGTATAAGAATAATGAATGGCCGAATTGGAGATTTGAATAACACGGGAAATTTTACATGTGTAAAATCGTCTTGGTGTAGTGTTGTAGACTATGTTTTGTGTAAACCTGATATTATACCATATTTTACCAAATTTTATATACATGACCCGAATATCATATCAGATCATTGTACCATTAGTTTTTCTATTAGAAGTTCGAATCATTTACACACTATAAATGATGATCAACAAAACAATGTTCATACTGAAAAGTTAAATTTCCTCTATAAATGGGATACTATTCAAAAAGATGAGTTCATGAAACAAATTAGCGACGAGTCTTTTAAATCTGAACTTAATATTTTATCTGCGAAACTAGATAATGATGAAACGTGTGATGATGTAGGAAATAACCTATTGGATTTTTATTGTATGATTGAGAATGTTTGTGACCCTTTGTTTAAGCATAAATGTCGTAACTTTGAAACCGACAGGACTAATGTTGATATGAAAACCGATCAGCCATGGTTCGATAGTGAATGTAACGAAAATAGGAAGTCTTTTTACGACAATCTTAATAAATATAGAGCCGATTGCAGCGAAATAAACCGAAAATCAATGACGGAGTCCAGAAGCATATATAAAAACATAATAAGAAAAAAAACGATTAGACTTTGATCGGCAATCAACAAAAAAACTAGAATCTCTCAGATACAAAAATGCTAAAGAATATTGGAAAATGCTAAAAAATTTAGGTAAAGGTGAATCTAAGGTCAATATTTCCACATCAGAGTTTTCAAATTACTTCAAAGCTATAAATGATCCAGAGTCAGTATTTTTTCAACCTGATGACGACATTTTACATTTTAATGAAAGGTTTTTAAATAATGAATTACAGGTAATGTTCACAGAACTGGATTTACCAATATCAGCTCATGAGGTATTTAAAGCATGCAAACAATTAAGCTTAAATCGCTCAAGCGGACCGGATTGCGTCCTGAATGAATTTTTTAAGTACGGTTATACGCACTTGTCGGTATATATAGTTAAATTGTTCAACAAATTATTTGACAACGGTTACTTCCCTTCCAAATGGACAGAAGGTTTTACTATTCCACTTCATAAAAAAGGAGATGTAAATCAACCCGAAAACTACCGGGGAATAACTTTATTAAGCACATTTGGCAAACTTTTTACTAGAATTATAAATAACCGATTAGATCAATGGGCTGAAGAATACTCTGTATATGTGGAAGCTCAATCAGGTTTCAGAAAAATATGGGCACATGTGACAATATATTTATCTTACACGGGTTAATCACACATATACTGAATGATAATCGTAAATTATTTGTATGTTTCGTTGATTTTACGAAAGCATTCGATTACCTAGTAAGGCAAAATATTTTTTACAAACTTATTAAGTATGGTGTGCGAGGGAAAATGTTAAATATAATTAAGTCCTTATATGTGGCCGCGACTGGGATTTTTGGGCTAGTGGGTAAAAAATCACATTTTCAGTTTTTAATGTTACAGTAATCTCTGAAGTTTAAATTTCCATATTCTGAAAATTTTAAGTCGATATCTTGAAAATTCAGTGATTTATGACTATTTTGATGACGCCTAGTAATTCGCATTTCGTTCAAAATGGCACCATTTCTGATGCAAAAACTTAAACAAATATGCTCTATATTGAACACATTTGAACGACTAACCAAGACATCATATCATATTTGATTTGTTCATTTCTTGTCACAAAGGTTTTTAGTTGCACATCAGTGAAAAATTATATTAATTTTTTTTTTGGTTGCCTAGCAACCGCTAAATATTTACAAAATACAATATTTAGCACATGTGAAAGCCACTGTTATAGTGTGTCAAGGTGCAAGTTTTCCGTTTTAAATACCACAATAACCTCTGAAGATAACTTTTCAAATTTTGAAAATATCAAGTCGATAGTTTGAAAATTCAGTGTTTCATGACGATTTTGTAGATGCCTGTATTCCTTCAAAATCTTCAAATTTCTGATGCAAATCTTGTAACAACTATTTTATACATTAACCACATTTAAAGCCTAACCAAGACATATGTCATTCTTGATTTGGTCATTTGGTGTCACAAAGGTTCTTAGTTGCAAAACAGTGCAAAACCATGACCAAAATTATTTTGGTTGCCTAGCAACCGCTTAATATTTACAAAATACAACATTTAGCACAAGTGAATGCCACTGTGATAGTGGGTCAAATAACCACCTTTTTATTTTAGTATCATTGTAAGAAGTGAACCTTTAATTTCAAATCATGAAAATTCCATGTTGATATCTTAAATAATTACCAAGTTATGGCAATTTTGCTGTTACTAAGGAACACCGTTTTTTCTCCAAAATAACTATCTAGGTCTAGAATTATTCAGACAGAACAAGCATGCCCAAACAATAAACAGACAACATATACTATACTTTAGATATTTTTATTTTCATCACCAATGTGTTTCATCATTTAAACATATGTTGATTTGACATTTTTGTGGTTGCCTAGCAACAGTGAGATAAATCAAAATATTGACAAAATTTAACAAAATACTGTGGTAATTAACTAGAGCAGTATGGATTTTGCAAAACTCATCATGTACAAATTAGAGCCATATTAAAACATGTAATTTATGAGAACATACATGCAGAAGTGTGCATTTTATGTGTATATAATAATCCACAAATACATGATTTCCAATAAATGATAGGTTATCAATCTTCTTCCAATTAAACACCGCTTATGGTAGTAAACACATAGCATAATTCTAAAACGTGACACAACAACATCTAAATCATTACTACAATTTACTGGTCCCTTATCATACAATTAATTAAAGTGTACATTTTAACATTTTCCTTTAATAGTTTCCTTGGCAACATTGAATATTCTGCATAGCAACAGCAATAATTTAAAGAAATAGAGTTTCAGGTATTTTTCAGATAGTTTTTAATAAATTATTCTGTAAATAGTTTTGTTATAACATTGTTTTATGTAATATTAGTGTATTTATTACAGGATAAGACACCTTTTACAAGGGTTAAGGCCATAGCAATAAAATGTGAAGATATTTTGTGCACCATAAGCAAGTCCAATGTCAAGTACAGTATGGAACACTTTTTGGATCTATTATGGAAAAAAATGAATGTTCTAGGGTGTCAGAAAAATGTTAATTATGTTACATATTTTACACTATATTGTAACCTGTGGGTTGGGACATTCTTAGTCAAATGCCTTTTTTCTGAGAACCACCAGAAATTGCATGTGATGTCCTTTATGACTTCAGAAATGATAATAAATTTTGGTCTATAATCTGGTCTATGATATGCTAGCTGTCTTGATAAAGACTGTGTCTTAGAAACCAGTTAATAAATACATGTACATAAATGTTTAAAAGCATAATTATGCTTTTAACTTTAACCAAATCATGAATACAATGTAAGTGCAAACAATTGAAAAACAACACACCATGTACTGGCATGATAATTCTAATCATGTGTTGACTATGTCTATACTAGATAGTCATGGTTCTGAGAAGCAATGTTCATTCATAACTAGAAGTTAGGCCAGTGATGGGGTGATTTGGCTCAGACACACAATGACATTATGATTAACACCCATCTTCAGATCAACATCTTGTTGTGCATATATCACTGTTTGACTAGGTTTTAAATATGAATCCTGTTACATCACTAGGATAACAGTTAATTAATCATGTGTTACACATTCATATTGAATATCATTCTGTATCTTCTTCAGCCATGGTTGTGTCCATTGATATCTCAGAAGTTGTGTGGTGCCCTTAAATGTGAAAATGAGTCTGATATTACATAATACAATTTATCCAATGCATGTAAATGATATAAAACTTTTATTTATGATTTATATTGTATTGAAATCCATAATTGGTGTACAAAAATCATGTTATTGAAACCAATAATCATATTAATAAAATTTATATATACAACATGAATCATGAAAAAAGCAAAAATACAACATAATGCATACACAATATGGTAGTAGGTAAGACACAATGTTTGCTACTAATTGTAAATATTATAATCAATCATTACAAAACTGAATGTACAAAATGTATACCTGTAAGGATTCATCATTGAATGGAGCTGTTATTGTCCTGCATGGTCACATAAACTGTCAAAATGGTATAATAGCAGGTAACTGAAAGAAAATAAAGAAAGTGAAAGTAGAAATCATTAACATTTTAAAGGTTTAACAGTATTAATAAAAATACATAGGTAGCAGAATAAAGTAATTCCATTTATTATTAAACATACATAAAATATTCTTCATAATGAAATTCAAAAACCTGCAATAATGTACAGATAATAATAATACCTGTTCATATTCAATCACTTGCATCAATACTGCTATCATCAGATATATCACTGTATTTTTTCTGAAAAAGAATGCAAACATTATTTCCAATAAAAGAAACTGATAGAATAAGGACAATGATTATCCACTTTGAGAGTAGAAGGTTGAAGGAATGATTTTTGGGAAACCACAGCCTATTGCAGACTAGTTGAATCAATAGAGTCACTTATACTAGGCTCACTTGAAGAGGTTCTGCTATGAGTGTTGGCAATATATTGTGACTGACCCTTAGGCATGTCATACCAAAGGGAAAAAAATAATATATGAAGCTACAAGCACACACAAGAATGTGGTATCATGAGACATAATAACATACATCCAGGTAAGTGTCTTCTTAGTGATACCTAGTTGGTTTCACAGGATCTTGATAAAGCTTTAATACATCATTCATGTTCACTTTTGAAATCAATGATCCATGTAAAATTCAACCACATGACATGATGATGTGACACTCACTGAATTTGCTCTATATAAGTACATGTAGATATCTATTGGCTATAAAGAAGCATACACACAAACCTTATTGAGTAAGAAAATGTACAGTTGTTTCCAAGTAGAGGCCTACAGTGCATGTACTAAACATAGACCACCATGACAAACAGATACTCATAATCATGTTATTGAACTTTGAAGGGTTAACCCAAAAGCAATATTTAAATGTACATTGGGAGTGTCATTATGAGAATTTATAATCACCACACTCCTCCCACTTTTATTTAGAGGAAGCTCAATATCATGTTTATCAATATCAGATTTTCAGTGCGACGGTGCTTGAACTTGACAATAAATTAATAATAAATAGACGATGAACATAAATCTTCAAATCTAATATAAGCAAGTCAGTACGGTCAATCATTCAGTCAGACATAAATATTAGATATCTAGTTCTATCGTACACATGGCATACAATACAGTAGTCTAGAATGTTAGTACACGTTGATGATTCAATATAAATTTGAATTTACAGCGCCCATTTTGTTGGTAAAAAACATGAACGAACCACTTCCGGGTTTTACATCAATAAAAAACGGGACAAAAAAACAAATTGTTCATCAATCAGGCAAACTAGCGAGTGTTAAATGGATCAGGACTTACCTAGCCTTGTTTGTTGATAATGTTGTAGACATTAAACTGTTTGAAGTGCACTTAAGACGGCAAAATAAACAGTTTTTATTTCCGAAATGTGTCAGACGTGAAATATTATCAGGGGAGATGACTGCTGATCGATCGCCAGAAAACCACTTCCGTTACGAAACTATCCGTTTCTTCTCACTAAACTATCGGAACAAATCAACATTCTTCTCTCATGTGAACAATTAATTAAAAAATCCACGTTTTCTTGTCTTGTGCCGACGTTTAATGTCAATATTCAAGAAATTGTGTGAGGTTTTTTTTGCCTCGTTTATTTTCGACGTTTACTCAACGACGTCATCTTGCGCGTAAGCCCAAAAGTCGCAGTCGCGGCCACATATACAGATGTTAAATATAGGGTGAAATATAAAAACGAACTGGGCGATAGTTTCGAGTGTTTCTTAGGAGTAAGACAAGGTGATTGTTTATCACCTTTTATATTTTCTATGTACGTTAATGATCTAGAAGAATACATGATCTTAAATGGTTTCAAAGGTATTGATATAGGAATGTTAAAATTATTCTTGTTATTATATGCTGATGACATTGTTATATTTGCTGATACGCAGGATGGTCTCCAAAAAGGGTTAAATCTTCTTAAAAATTATTGTGATAAATGGAAACTTGTTGCTAATGTAAAGAAAACTAAAGTATTAATTTTCAAGAAAGGAGGTTTTCGTGTACGAAATGCACGATTCATATACAATGGAACAGAATTAGAAATTGTTACGAAATTCACATACCTAGGTATAGTATTCACCAGTAATGGTTCTTTTAAGCAAACTTTTGATGCATTAAGTGGTCAAGCTATGAAAGCAATATACAAAATGAAATTTTATCTCTCTAAATTTGCAGATGTATCTGTTGGACATAGAATGGAACTTTTTGATAAATTGATATCTCCAATTTTGAACTACGGATCAGAAGTTTGGTTTTTTTTAGATGCAACACAAATGGAAAAAGTTCATCTTCAATTCTGCAAACAACTTCTAGGAGTAAGAACCCAAACTCAAAATAATTTTATTTATGGTGAATTAGGAAGAACTCCATTCAAAGTAAGCCGTTTAGTTAATATAATCCGATTTTGGTTAAAAATTGTCAATAGTTCTGAAAATAGGTATATAAAATGTATTTATAATATAATGCTAAATGATATGGAAATACATCCTGACAAAACCAACTGGGCCTCAAATGTAAAAATAATCTTAGAAAGGCTTGGTTTTAACAATGTATGGCTCTTTCAAGGAGTCGGAAACTCCAAATACTTCATTAAAATATTTAAACTTAGAGTTAAGGATAATTTTATACAACTATGGAACGAACAACTACGTGATTCTTCCAGAGCATGCTCCTATGTATTATTTGCAAATTTTGGTTTCAAACCATATTTAAATATTGTAAATATTATAAAATTTAATACTGCACTATGCAGGCTTAGAACATCTAGTCATCGTCTAGAAGTTGAAACAGGCCGATGGCACAAACCATTGAAAATCCCTAAATCAGAAAGAAAATGTCAATTATGTAACAAATTAGAGGATGAGTTTCACTTTATACTTGAATGCCCTTTATATTATGAAATACGAAAACAACATATCAAACGTTACTTTTGGAAACGACCTAATATCCCTAAATTTGTAGAACTTATGTCATCTGAAAATAGAAATACTATTATTAATCTTTCTCAATATATTTACAAAAGTCTGAAACGAAGAGATGCAGAATATTATGTACGTTAGCACTCTTCTCCCTACTGTACGAAAAACAAACTACGCATACACAATAAATTACGTACTTTTAAATTTTTGAGACTACATAGTAGCATGACTAATGTCATCTATCTATCTATCTATCTATCTATCTATCTATCTATCTATCTATCTATCTATCTATCTATCTATCTATCTATCTATCTATCTATCTATCTATCTATCTATCTATCTATCTATCTATCTATCTATCTATCTATCTATCTATCTATCTATCTATCTATCTATCTATCTATCTATCTATCTATCTATCTATCTATAATATATGACATTGTCATAAACCATTGGAAAGCTAACATTTTAAAGTGTTATTCAATGTATAACGTACCATATTACTATCTGTGCAATACTTGCAAAAAGTCATGTTTTCGATAAATGTCAAAATGACGCCAAAAACGTCGCTCAAGTAGAGGCATTATAAGACTATATTATTCAAATTATTTTTGGATTAAAGTAACCTGATGATTTAATAAATTCATGAATTAACAAATACATGAGATTTTACTTTAGTAGGATTATATGACTGTCCCAAGGCGAAGTATGCTTTGTCTTGGTTTGATCATATATTGGAAAGCAAATTTATTGCTCGTCCATCCCTTAAGGAATGACCACTTCTCTCTCCAATGTTAAGTCCCATAGTCCTTTCTATGGGTCTATATTGAGAACAGAGCCTACAATTCACGTTTAACAGCAATATGTCAGTTTAAATCAATCATTTTGAAATAATAAAAATCAGTCGTCAGTTTACCTGGCTAAAAGCGAGAATGTATTTTTTGTGTTAGGTTCTTTCGTCGCCTAGCAACTGGTAACCAACGCAACTATAACCTTCATAAATTTTCGAATTGTTGCAAATGGATTATTCTTTCAAATCAATATATCATTTTGTTTATGGACACTATTAAACTGGTTAATTACGCAATACTTTACTAGCTATTTTGAACTTGGGAGACAAAATCAATATGTACGTCGTTTTAATATTAATAAAAAATGACATTTTGAAAGAATCTTGATTCCCGTGTTGCATTGGTAGTATGTTATATAATGGCATAAAGCTGTAAAAAGTTAGCATGCCATTGGTATAAGACAATATTCTATAAGACATAGCATTTTCTCATGTAACGGTAATACATAATAATTACACAGGCAACTCGTCGTTGAGTTCACCAAGGAAATCTACCACAAAACTTCGTCTCCGATGTATAATTACGAGAGTACACTTTTGTGAATCGCCCTAAACAGCGGAATAATGATTAGTACTACACAATGCACTTATGTCCAAGGGGACCCGACACAGACAAGCGTTATTAAGTTCTCAAATTCTGGTAAATTGCAAGATTGCTTTCACGTGATATTTGTCGAGACATAGAGTCGCTTCCGAATGTAAACTTATACGGGCAACATATGAAAACATGGTTACGTAACGTTTGCTTGGAATATGTTACATGCAGTACAATGTTTATGTTTTACTTACTCTTGCCTGTTCCTAAAAACATATATTTTTCAACTTTTCAACTGTATCCTATTCGGATGTTGCGAGGTGATTTTAATAATTTCGCCAAGTTAGTATAACAGTTTGAGAAAACAAAACTTTGCGAATACATGTACAACCACTCATTTGATAGCAATTTGTACATATTGATTTTCACCGATAAATTTGGTAACGCTCGGACACGTGGCAATCAGGACCACGCCACCTCTGTTCAATCCGAGCGTTCTGCTGCTTATCAGTAGCACTTCTAGCCCTGATGTAATCTGACAAAAATGGCAGTCTGATTTTGTTCTCTTTTTAATAATCCTAATGTAGATTCTACATCTGTTATAACGTTATGTCAATGGGGGTAAAGCATGTGGTGTTGATAGAATGAATACCTGCCAAAACTCTAATACGACTGTTATGTTTTTTCATGTTTTATTCAATATTTGTTTTAGCAATGGCATTATTCCATCTGTATGGGGGAAATGTGTAATAAACCGTATTCCTAAATCTGCAAGCCTAGATGCTTTATCTTATAGGGGCATTTCATTAGCATCCTCTACACTTACTAACACTCCCAAAGCGTCACCTATATTTTTCATGATTTCTCCACTATTATTAAATTGATATACATGTAGTTAAAATTTGGAATGTTAAATGTACTAATTTTCTTTGCATGTCTCCTAGAATTTATACGCAAATCAGTTCATTAAAAGATAAAAATAAACCAAGTTATAAGCATCCCGGCAAAACAAAAAGTTATATAGCACATGCAACACAGATATTTTTGCATGATCACATCATATAATAGTTGCCGCTATCATTAACGACTTCAGATTTCAAGATTATTTAGAATTTGTGGGGACGAGCTGTTCAGGCGACAAACGAGACGACCACCAACCCCACAAAAAGACAGAAACGGGCCGTTTTTCGGGAAATAGGGACCATTCCTCAGGTATTGATACGAATTATGTGCTCTCGATGGGGCAGAAGAAAAATATATCATAAAATACATGGAAGAACATACAAGATACTTATTCATACTAAGTAAAATTTACACCCAACTTAATAATATTTTTCAATGTGTATTCTTGTGAGTTTTCACTTTGCAGTGATCGTCATTATTTGAAATTATTTTTATCTTACAATCAATCGATTTTGATAAATCGATCATAGAAACATCAGTGAAATATGTATCTATTAATACGCCAAATTTTAACCAAATCGCATAATAAATAGTTGAGAAATGATGAGAAATATAAGTGTTGCGTTGGGGTTGTGATTAAGTGTATACATAAAGTTATATTGTTATATGTTTTGAACAGTAGATTAAGTAACTGGTCGGAATCAACTGTATCGATGAACATATTGGTTTAAGACAGAAACGCAGTACGATCGATCAGCTTCCTACACTTACTTCTAACATTGATACAAGAAAAAAGCTATAAAGTTCTACCTTTTGCACATTTATAGATTTTCAAAAAGCATATGACTATATGGATCGTGACTACTTTGGAAAAAAATTGCTTGATTTTGGTATAAAGGGTCTTTGTTTAAAGCCACATTAGTCCTCTGTGTTCACAAGCTTTTTCTGAGGTTTGACATTGTGACCTAGTTTTTGACCCCACATGAATCAGTTTCAAACCTGACCTAGATTTCATTGAGACAAACATTCTGACCAAGTTTCAGGAAGGTTAGGCCATAAATGTGTCTTCTGATGTGTTCACTAGATTTTTCTTAAATTTGACCTTGTGACATAGTTCTTGACCCCACATGATCCAGTTTCAAACTTGATCAATATGTCACAGAGAGTAACATTCTGACCTAGTGCCATGAAGATTGGGCCATAATTATGTCCTCTAATGTGTTCACAAGCTATTTCTAAGATTTGACCTGTGACCAAGTTTTTGACCCTACATGACCCAGTTTGATACTTGACCTAGATTTCATACAGACAAACATCCAGACTACGTTTCATGAAAATTGGTTCATAAGGTTGTCTCTAATGTGTTCACAAGCAATTGCGGACGGACGGACGTTCTTACTGACTTGACACTGTGGGGTTTTCTTTTGTTCACCCTTTTGTTTGTAAAACACCATAAGCATCATTTTGCCCCCCCCATAAGGAACGTAATGAATAGAATCTAAATATAGCATATTATTCCACATCCCACAACTATACGTGACGGACGAAAAGTGATCACAAAAGTGACAGGTGAGCTAAAAACGATAAACACGGCCGAGGTGTTTAGACGATCACGGTCTGCAGCCCATCTCGGCAGACGTCGATGGTAGTGGCTGCTACAACGGAAGCTAGACGATCACGGTCTGCAGCCCATCTCGGCAGACGTCGATGGTAGTGGCTGCTACAACGGAAGCTAGACGATCACGGTCTGCAGCCCATCTCGGCAGCCGTCGATGGTAGTGGCTGCTACAACGGAAGCTAGACGATCACGGTCTGCAGCCCATCTAGGCAGACGTCGATGGTAGTGGCTGCTACAACGGAAGCTAGATGATCACGGTCTGCAGCCCATCTCGGCAGCCGTCGATGGTAGTGGCTGCTACAACGGAAGCTAGATGATCACGGTCTGCAGCCCATCTCGGCAGACGTCGATGGTAGTGGCTGCTACAACGGAAGCTAGACGTTTGTTACATAGGCGAATAGCGCTCTAGACGAATGATTCTTTCTTAACATCGATCGATGCCAGAGTGAATTACGTTGTACCGCATGGTATGATCTCTGGTTGGTAACTGTTACTAAAGGGTCCACGTATGGGCTATAGATAGTATAGCAATTAGCTCATGCACTATTCTATGTATCATCACATCTTCCATGTTCAGTGTCTTTGTTTCAGTGGTTCCCATATAAGTTGTTTTACCATGGTGATTATTTATTTCTGTCGAGGTGAGAAATAACATTGCTGTGAATCACATGTTCAGGAATTTTGCAACATATTGAGGTGAGGGACACCGGCCTTTAATGTACATGCTTGTATAATTGTCAAATGAGTTTCCTCGTAAAATAAAGTCTTTATTATTATTATTATTATCTTGCTCCTGTCGCTCATCTTAGACAGTGGAGTAACATATGCTTCTTTCCAAGCTGTTGGAATTTTACCCCAGTTTATGGATGTTTCGAAAATGAGGTCGATCACATCAACAACTGCCTCACAAACACTTTTCAATGACATTGCTGGTGCATTTGTATATTGTCATGTTCAGTGGCTTTGTGCGGGTTTATGTATTCCAGTAATTTCAGAATGTTTTTCTCGTAATGGTGATATCAGGTGCTATTTCATGTTCAGTTTCAAAAGATGGCATGCTATTTGTATTCCTCTGTCGTGAATACGGATGTGAACTGACGGTTTAAAATGTCTGCATTTTGTTTACTATCACCTTCTAAATTTCCATTTGAATAAGAAGAGATACTCTACTGGCTTCACAACGTATGTATGTATGAGAGATTATTCACGTATTTATTAACGAAATTTATCATTAATGGCTAGGTAAGCGCCTATAAATATGTATGAGCAGCTGTAGGCCAAATAATACGGGAAATTACGTTACGTTGTTTGGAACGTTTTGTTGAAGGAAATAACGTCACGTCATAAAAAAGTTATATCCACCCCAGCCTCGGTTTCGGGAGGTGTATATTAAAATATATACACCTCTCGTGCTGGCCGTCTAAGCTAATCAGAATCCTTGTTACATAATAGGTATACAATATACACATTTATATGTGTGTGTATAAGTATGAATGTAAGTATATGAATAAGCATGTGCTCGAGTAATGAAAAGGAGTATTTAAGTGTCTGTGTGTATGAATGTACATTTGTATATGAATTTGTATGGATAGATGTTTTATGTGTATATGATAATAATAATTAATCACCTTTCTTTGGCAGTATTTTGAACCTATCACGATTTGATAAAATAGTACCTCATGTTAGTGTTGGCATTTAGTAATTCATCATGGGCGTAGGAGCGTCTTCAATATTGGGGGGGGGGGGGGGGCAAACATTTGGGAGGGGGGGGGGGAGGAAATATGTGGGGTCACATTAAGTTTTAATAAACTATGATGTATGTTTGTGCTTATAATCACTAAGGTATGGTATATATACTTAGTTGTTTGCTTGTCAAAAGACCGGTTAAAAATTGAACCCTATCATAAACTAGCATTGTTAATTAGGTGGGGGGGGGGGGTCCGGGGTCATGCTCCCCCAGGAATTTTTTTAAAACATTGGATCAATCTGGTGCGTTCTGAGATAATTATTTGTTAAGATCAATCAAAATTAAGTACTTCTTTTGTTAATATTTTTACTAATTATTGCATAGATGCCCGAATTCTGAGAGTTAAGTGTTGTAGTAAGGGAATTTAACAAAGCAATGACAAAGTTTAAAAGCAAAATAGGAACTGGTGCAAACTTTGCATACAATGTATTTCTGTAGTCCTTGTAGCTCTTTTCAACAGTTATGTGTTCAGGTGATAACATATTTCCTTGATTAAAATAAATTTGCGAGTGAAGCGAGCACGAAAATTCCCATTTTATACTTTTTAACCAAGGATAAAAGGCAAATTACCTATTACTAGATTATTTCAGGTTGAAAATTATGAATAAGGTCTGAATTATTGGGGGGGGGGGGGGGGGAAACGATATGTTGGCCCCCCTGGCCCCCCCCCTTCTCCTACGCCCATGTTCATGTATTTATATATTGTAGTATTATCTGTATTCCAACTTTCCATAATCATGGCAAAAGTCAACATTCTTACTTCTAATATTGTTCATTTTCCATTTACAAATGTATATTTTGTTTTCCATGTATATGTGTAGTTTACATGTACACTACGCCGAATTTCTAATTGGCCACCCTATAAAATCTGACACTATGTGATATATTCAATCAATACGTATGAATAGACCGTGAGCCAGAGGGGGTTTTGCTCCCCCCCAGGGGGAATTTTGTGGACCATATTTTTTTGAAACCCCAAGGTGTGGCGAATATTTTGGCATAAAGTGTGCAACTGGCGGATGGGGCTTTTCTCCGTTACCACGCTTTAAAATATGTTACCCCTAAAATATAAAAAAAATATTTTAATTTTTAAAGATAAATTGTACCATGATGCTATTAAATAATTCCAAGTTTGCATATGTTATTCAAGAGAGTAAACTAGTAGCTGCAAACTGATAGAATTTCAATGCCAAAATGCAATGTTAAAGAAGATAAATATGGGAAAACATACGTTACCCTAAAACAACAAAAGTTTTTTGGCATAAAGTTTTTTATTTCAAATTTAGATGACCAGGCAATCAAATTATGAAGTTACCATTACGAAGTTCAACATTCAACCTAAAAAATGATGTAAAGATTTGCAGTATAGGTTAAAGATAGATGTTTGGTAGCGATTCTTAAAATGTCACCCATTCTCCAAAACATGTGCGTTTTTCATTCCTTCAATAATTTCAAGTATTCAAATTATATCATACACTTTTCAGTTACATATAATACCATTTTATATATTTATAATGGTTTATATTATATATATTAACAAGAATCTTACTTGTAAGATATGTTAAGGCAATACGACATTGCACTTTACGTTACCAAACATACACATTAAAGTTCATGTCGTCAGTGTCTTAAAAACGTACTTAAAACAATAAAAAATAAAAACATCACAATTTAATCCTACTCAAAAACTATTATAGGTTTGCAGTTCAAACTGTATATTTAACTAAACAACATGTAAATT
The DNA here is from genome assembly GCA_947247005.1 of Spisula solida. Classification (NCBI taxonomy): domain Eukaryota; kingdom Metazoa; phylum Mollusca; class Bivalvia; order Venerida; family Mactridae; genus Spisula; species Spisula solida. The sequence goes on along the minus strand of OX365948.1, from coordinate 40,941,390 downwards.
ATAATGTACATGTATTTAAATATCAAACAAAAATACAATTTACTAGCCTTGAATTCTTGACTTTAGATAAACTTTACTACTAAAAAATAATTGATTTTGAAATCAAAATATCTTTTATCGCAGTTTGCATTTGAACTTTCAACACATGTATTTTAACAAAAGATTTTATGTTTCAATTTACGCTACCTTACTTACAAACTTTACAATATCATATATGCTGTAATTTTAACACAATGTTGACTTATCTTTGTAAAATCTCAAACGTACAAGTATTTTTGTTTGCTTTATACAATATGTATTTAACTTAATACACACACACACACACACATTTAATAATGAAACTATGAAACTGGGACACAGATTGCCCCTCGATTTAATATCTTCATGAGAACACTATGCACACACATGACTTTTAGACATTTACTATTTACATCTATACAATCGTATGTCAGTTATTTAATCATACTACATACAAATTCAAAACCACAGTGTATATTTGAAAATAAGTTTGAAACATTCTCTAGGGTGCACCAGGAATTACTAGACCCCAAAAGTAAATTGTTCAATTCCTCTTGGTCTGTCCACCACTCCCCCACAGGAGGAAACGATCGATAGGTGCATAATTATCTTACGGCGACTACCTGAATTGTTGTGCAATACTGACCAGTGAGAGGTCAAGATCATTTAAGGTAAAATACTCTTAAAATAGTGTAGACTGTGTTACTGTTCATTGTTTGAAGCCTCTGCTTATATTTCCATATCTGTCTAGAGCCAGTAATGCATGTGTTACATACGACATGTAGTCAGGAATTGCTGCATCATATGACATTGTATGGCTTTATAAGTGGGGAAGTTACACAATATGGCCTAGGATGGCTGAAATCTGTATTGGTGAGTTCCCAATATGGCATAGGATGGCTGAAATCTGTGTTGGTGTGTTCCCAATATGGCCTAGGATGGCTGAAATCTGTGTTGGTGGGTTCCCAATATGGCATAGGATGGCTGAAATTTGTATTGGTGGGTTCCCAATATGGCCTAGGATGGCTGAAATCTGTGTTGGTGGGTTCCCAATATGGCTTAGGATGGCTGAAATCTGTGTTGGTGGGTTACTAATATGGCCTAGGATGGCTGAAATCTGTGTTGGTGGGTTCCAATATGGCAAAGCATGGCTGCAATCTGTGTAAATGGGGCCTGAGCTGGTTGTTCTCAGTGGTATAGGATAGTCAATAGGACCTGTGATGGCTGTTCTCTGTATAGGTGGGTACCCAATCGGTACCTGGGATGGTTGAACTTGTGGAGGTGAGTTCATAAGCTAGCATGGGACGGCTGTACTAGGCAGTGTTAAGTACCAAATAGGGCATTGACTGGCTTTCCTCAGTGACTATGAGTATCTCTCAGGCATAGTATGGCCGTACACAGTAGTTGTGAGTAGGACATATGGCCCAAGAAGGCTGGTTGGTGGTGGAGAATTACCAATAGAGCCAATGATGGCTATATTGCACCTGCTATGGCAGTATTCAGTTGGTCCGATAACCCCTTAGGACATAGTATAGTTGATACACAGTCAGGCGTGACCGTACTCAATGGTTATGTGGACCACTTAGTGCAAAATATAAACTGTAATTGGTGGTGATTGGGCCTTGGATGTCAGTACTATGTTGTTGTGACTCCTTTGTACCCTGTACAACTTGGTGAGACTGTAAATGATTTGGTTATGAGCACCTATATGGGGTATGAAATCAGTAATTATTTGGGATGAGTGCCCTTTTGGGCCTTATATGACTGTAGTTTTGTACTAGAGAGTAACCCATATGGCCTTGTACAGCTGTGCTCAGTAATAGTGAGTACCATATAGAAACTTACATGTATATGACTTTACTCAGTTGTTGTGAGTATCTATTATGGCATACTATGGCTATAATTAAGGGTGGTGAGTACCCAATATGTTCTTGGTTGGCTGTCCTCTTGGCTTTAAGTATCCCATAGGGCCTCAGATATAGCTGGCGCCATTAAGAATTCAATAGGAATGGTTTTATTGGGCAATTGTAAGTACTCAATTGGTTATGGAATGTATGTATAGACAGTGTTATTAGTCCCCCATAAGGCCTGGGTTGACTATTAAGTGTTTTAAGAACCCCGCCTAAGGGCATGATATGGGTGTACTCGGTGTTGGTTACACCCCATTCAGGCCTAATATATGACGGTGATGAGTACCCAGGCATGCCTGATAATGGTGTAATTGGTAGTGGTAAGCATAACAAAGGGTTTGGTACCCCTTATGGCCTAGTATGGCAATAAGAAGTGGTAGTGACTACCCCATACGGCATTGTATGGCTGTACTCTGTGATAGTGAGTACCGAATGTGACATTGGGTGGTTGTATTGACAAGTGTTATGTACCCCATATGATCTTGGGATGCCTGTACTTTGCAGTGTTGCATATCCTATGGGGAATATGTTTCGTAACTTGACCTTAAAATGACCTTGACCTTGACTTCAAAGTGGTCAGTCTTGTTTGTCCATATGATGCACATTATCAAATGAATAATATCTAAGCAAATATTTGTGACTATATTATACATAAATAAATAAAAATGCATGAGAAAATAGAATTTTAAGTGTATTTGTAAATTATGGCGGCCATCTTGGACGCCATCTTGAATTTCCGGGTCCATACCACGTATTGACAATTTATGCCGGCAGTTCCATAAAGTACTTACATAGGCGAACATTTTGGTATATAACATTGCTTGTTCTACTTTAGCTGTCACCTCGCTACCCCCAAAAAATCACCAATTGTCACCCCACTTTATGTGTTTTACCGAAATTTTAACTGAAATGTTGTTGAAAAAAAAACATATCTTTTAAAGGTAACGTAATTTACATGGCATTTCATTTCAATTAACTATTTGTGTAGTTGTACTATAGCTTTATACATTATTGAACTGCATACTAATCAGTATCATCATTTCTTAACTTAAAAACGTCATATACGTTGACTGTTTTTTTTTAATATTCTAGTAATTTCATGCAATGTAACGTAAATTACATATGTTATATCACATTTTTTGTCTATAATAATTTGTACAACTGATAGTTTCAATTTTAAATACATTTAACATACATAAATGTCTTATTCACATGATTTATTGAACACTTGGTATGTTTATAATATCATATAAGCAAAATTAGTGATTCCTGTAGAAAATCGCATAGTCACGTATTTGAAATCTCCGTAACTCGTTAAAGCCCCAACAGAAACTTGCAAACTTTTGTCTGTGAATGCCACCTACCATAAGGTTTAAAATCATAGTGTTCAAAATTCCCCCTGGGGGGGGGGGGGCAGGGTCAATTGTCAGCTCAAGGTCTAGAAGTTTCGTTATATTTTTATTCCACACGTTAGTTTATACATTAAGGCAATCCACAGAGGATAACAAAATATGGACATATTTCATGCCTTGCACGAGCACCACGTTCCGCATGGATGGTTTTGTACCTGAACGCGTGTTTTATTTCTGTAAATCGATAGAATAATGTCTGGAATGAAAACAAAACGCAACTTTATATGTATTGATTGAATATATTACATAGTATCACATTTTATAGGGTGGCCAATTAGAAATTTGGCGTAGTGTACTTTGTTTGGTTATATATAGAAATGAGCTGTATACGCTTAAGCTAAATAAACTGTTTGTTCTGTTCTGTTTTGTACTAATGTATTTTTTTGGGGTTTTTCTACTTAGCTGCTGACATTCCTTCTTGCTTTCTTTGAATTTTTATCCAGGCGTCAGAATTTCCAGATGCTCTCGCTTTATTGAACAATTTCTTTTCCTCTAGACATTTATAAGTCTTTATCAAATGACATTAATTTTCTTGTGCCGGTACTTTAAGAACAAATTACCAAGAAAACATATAACCGTTTGATCGTGTGGTGATTTATAGTCCTGTAATACTGAAAAAGACATATATGAATACTGAAGCAGCTTGAAAGATGAATGAAGCAGTGACAATTGGAATTTAGGTGTGTGTGATAAAAGTACAAGTGTTATTTGTCGTTAACGTCATTAGTTTAGTTAGTTCAAGATTCAATAAGATATTTTAGGTCTAGCAAGTAAAAATTAGTGTAATTGGTTCAAGATTCAATTAGATATTTTAGGTCTAGAAAGTAATAAAATGTGTCGTTGGTTCGAGATTTAATTAGATATTTTAGGTGCTATAATATAAATCCAACATCTTAAGAACATAAATTTGTAATACCAGAATATTTTTTTTTATTAAGGCGCGTATTACACAAATAATTTGACGTATTAATGTCACTTACTCTCTTGTTTTGTATCAGAGATAATTACAATCCGCCAATCAATATTGGAAAATATTTTTTCACGACAATGGCGTAAATCATCAACTACATTAAACTTGTTGGTGGTGTTACACAGGCTACGTTACCGCCGTGTAGTTATAAAGGAATTTATAACATTACGAATATAAATACAATAACAATATTTTCATCTGAACCTAATTTCAAAACATTTTGCCCAAACACTCAACAATAAGGTGGTGGGGCATGCCGATATACGTGGGACGTTCAAAAATAAACAGGACTGGGGCCCTCACGGCTACAGTTTTCAATATTATACAAATATCATTACATAATATGGAATCGCAATTCAATTGCAAAAATTCTATATCTGATTTATCGAGTTACACTATCACGTCCTCTCATAATAGCCCATTTTGAAACCATGGTAACACGCACCCGGCGCAGCCCAACAATTACGATTAATGGCGACTACGTAATGTGGTGTATCTTTAATACAATCATATTATTTGTTTTCAAACTTCGTCGTATCATTACATGTTACATGCTGGACGATGTCTGCAAAAATGACGACATTTAGAAGTTAGGTAATGAAATAAACAGAAGTTGAACTCCAAGTGTGACAAATTCGTGACGCAAAAGTTACGTCTCCAGAACGTAAGGTAAAACGGACAAACACAAATTTCTGTCAACAGCAAGATGAGTATGTCCTCTGAATCATATGGAATTATCGTAACTTCATTCGGAAACAGTTCTGCAAGTCGTTTACCAGTTTTAAAATGGCACAAATGCTTCAGTGTTTATTGTTCAGCTTTGAAAGGCAGGGAAGTAATAGGAAATCATAAGAACGTTTGTGACGTCAGTTACCAAGACTTTTTCAAAATACCAACGTTTAAACAACGAATTCTCGCCTAGATATGCGATGTAAGATCTGGAAAAATACATTCAATTCTCACCATCGCATTACTTATGTGGCTCAGTGTGGTACCGGAATGTAATCATCACCCTTATCACTATAAACTTCGTATTTCATAGCCCTATACAACGCACTAACGCCGTGTAAAATAGCGCAACGTCATTTTGTGCGCCGGGTCAACGTAAGTGACCTTTTCCAGTCACCTGTAACTCTCGGGCCGCGTATTTATTTTAGTTCATATCTTTACAGTATGTAGAAAAAGGATTCCGATTCCTGATGGTATATAATTTGATTTATTTTGTTTAACCATGCAGGTTATGTGACAATAGTCCTGTTTATTTTTGAACGTCCCACGTATATATCGATGTAATCGCGAAAGCTCGGCAATTTCCGTTTGTCTCCGGTAAATATACTATTTCAGTGCATAAAGGCAGAGGTGATCAGAATGGTTCCGATACATTAGTTACACGGCCTTGTCCTCTGTCAGTTCGTAGCAGATTTGTCGTTGCTCTCGAGCAGCAGCGAAAGCAGTTGGTCCTCCGTACATAAGGAGAGTGTCATGTGTCATATGTGCCGAGTTTCTAGATATCACAAAGTTCATAATAAGTATAAGTATAATACAGACTCTAACGCACCTTATATGGACCAATGGTTGATCTGATGTCTGCGATGAGCATCATAGCCTGTCAATAATACAGTTTTTTCTGTAAAAGGAAAACCACAAAATGAATATCCAACATCCGAAATGGTGATATGCTTCTTGATATCACTACACAGTTTGAAATGGCAATTATTGTTGGTTGATATTTTATTATTACACGGATTAGGATTTTGTTTCTTGGTGATAGATTCGTCTACGAAAGGTTACATGTATTTATAATGTTCTGTGCTATTTTATAACTGTATTTTATTTAAAATGTCAGACAAAATGAAGGCGTGGCTTAGCGACAAAGAGAATTGTTGGTAACTATCCGAGGTCCGGTCGATGTTCTTTCCAAGACTGACCCTTTGGCCGATGCCCGCCCAACACCATTTTTCCAGGATTCACTGCCGATACATCGACAGGCCAATCGGAACGGTCCGTACGGCATTTTTACGGGATAAAATACCTCGGATGTATCAAGCGTATGAATCCAGCAGCTTTCTTTCTTAAATCCTATGCAGAAGAAAATGGGCTGAAGAAAATAGACCTTAACTTATCAGCATATCAAAAGATGTTTTATTGATTAAACAATACAATTTCGCTTTACTCCTTGAGCATAACACGCAGCTACGGGGCGTGTATTCCATTGAAGCACTGTTTAAATATGTCATGATGACGTCATGGCGAAAGACGTTGAAAAATGGCGACGTTCTATTTACACCCAAGAGATGATTCGTAGAGATTGTCCGAGGTGTCCCGATTGTCGACAGGCGTGTACTCGATTTCTAGAATCACGGACATCGTCTATCACATGCCATAAATAAACCAATATCTATATTGCCAGAAGTAGCGTTGTTGTCACGGCGCACAGCCTGCCTGTCGTCTGCGATATTCTTCGACTCGAGTGTATTGAGTTATTTCAGGCAGTCGCTATAAAGTTACGTTACTAATGATTTTATAGTTCGCCATAACCTGTGAGAGCGAAGGAAATTGTTGATGAACTTGTTATCAACATATATAAATCTAGTAGTTCCTGAGAGCTGTCGTCGAATTTTTCATTGAACTCTCAGAGGAACTGTAAGATAATGAATTATAGGTTTTGAAGATGGGTGAATTACTTGAATTATATGTACATGAATTACGCGTCAAGTCGTCCCAGGAATTAAATACAATAAAGTCTCGTCGCATTTGATGGAGAAAAATGACTGCCGGTTTTTGTCTTTAGTGGAACGAATTTAAACGATTTATACTTGATAAAAGTATGAACAATTCCTCGAGAAATTGGAATATATAACTGTGGATTTTCGCCATCAGTGGAACACATTTATACTATTTATTTTGATGATAAAATATGAACAATTCCTCCAGAAATTAGAATATAACTTTGTAAATGTGGCTTTTCGTCATAAGAGGACCGTAATTTTAACAATATAGTTTGATAAAATATGAAGAATTCCTCCAGAAATTTGAATTTCTTCATTAGTGGAACGAATTTTAACGATTTATAAATGATAAAAGTAACGTTATGAACAATTCCTCGAGAAATTGGAATAGTTAACTGTGATTTTTCGCCATTAGTGGAACGAATTTATACTATTTATTTTGATATAAATACGTACAATTCCTCCAGAAATTGGAATATGTAACTGTGGCTTTTCGTCATTAGTGAAACCGTAATTTTAACAATTTAGTTTGATAAAATATGAACAATTCCTCCAGATATTGAATTTTCGTCATTAGTGGAACGAATTTAAACGATTTACACTTGATAAAAGTATGAACAATTCCTCGAGAAATTGGAATATGTAACTGTGGGTTTTCGCCATTAGTGGAACGAATTTAAGCTATTTATTTTGATAACAATATGAATAATTCCTCGAGAAATTGGAATGAACATCACGAAGGTGGAATTGTATACCTGCGAACTACTGATATAGTGTTTCTGATAGGGTTGCTAGGTGTGTGTGCTATAGTGACGATGTTGGTTATAGGGCAGAGGAAGGAGAGGGAGGAGTATACTATACCGGAACAGCCATGTGGAGAAGACCTTAATGTGCCCGAACTTCCGTTGTTCCTCAGGTGGATTGACGAGGACAGTGATAACATTCCGGATAATTGGACCTCGGAAGAAGGAATTAGATAATACACTGTTTACATCTATTTGCCATAAATACTTGCTCAGTACACACTATGTTCACTGTTCATTTAAAAAACTACCACATTTAATTTATTTAGATTATTTAGTTCTTGCTAGATGACATTTAAGAAAAAGCATACTAAGCTCATAGTTTTAATATTATACAAAAATGTATATAAATTAGTAAGTAAATACATGATTTAGTGTGCAGGTTTATTTGTCAGCCAATGAAATGTCTGTATTTTAAATTTTTCGAGAGTTCTTAATCCCGTAGAACGAACAAGATGGTTTACTATGTGTAAAGCTTGGTTCATAGAATGTACTATGTAACTTAGTACCGTTCTATGTAACATAGTACCGCAGACAAATAAACCTGCACGCTAAGTATATTAGCATTCACCCTTACTGTTCTATAGGTCGCTTCGCTCCGTCAACGTTTCTAATTTCTACAGAACAGTAAGGATGAACACTAATATATACATAGTAAACTTCTATCGTAATTCTGCCTCGCTTGAAGCTAGCCAGAAATAGTTAGAAACACTAGAACAATGTTGTTCAAGGCCGCTTTTATGACAATTAATGATTATATCAGACACTAAGACGTCGTCGCATGGAAACGCGGAAATATAAAATGATGTACGGATATTAAAAATATGTAATAATAAATGGCGTTCTACAAAACCACTTACCGCCAATGTCCATGTTCTCGAGCTTTTTTCAGATTTATTTTGCATAATAATTTGGATTAGTTTCTTGGCGTTTAACACAGTTTCTGGACACGTTTTCAGTTATATTCGGCGGCTGATTCACCTAACCGGTTTACCTGGAATGTATTCTAACTAGTACAAACGTACCCCTCCAACATGAACCTGCAACTTCTCCACATGTGGAATGAAATCCACAATGTTGTCGAATATTCATTATTTTGCAGAAACAAGTAGAAATGTTCAATAGAGAACTAAATTACTATGCTATCATTTTAGATTTCGACATCCATTTCATGATTATATTGTGTGTATTTGTTCATGATACTCATTGACTTTAGGGAAGGCCATATGAAAACTAGCTACATTGTATTTATTAAATTTACATTTGCCTTTATATTATGACTTATACGAGGGTCATCCGTAAAGTTCTAGGACAAGTATTATTGTGAAAATATCCGTTAAATCATAATCATAAACATAACATTTCCTAAAACTTATATCTATTCGTGATTTACAAACGAAATATTTTGCCAAAATATTAACAATTCTAACACGATCTGCGAATTAATCCATTAAACATAGAGCAGACCAAGCCGTTTATTATTACCGCGATAATACATGGTATCAAATTGGCTGTTACTATTTACGCCCCGTATAACGTGACCGATTTATGAATGAATGAGCGTAAACTTTATGGTAAACACTTTAAAGGACCGCGAGTTCCACGAGAATCCAGTGTTACAGCTATGGCGCATCTATTTTTAGAAACTCCAATAAACTCTCGAAACAAAGATTCATAAAAGCTTCTGATAATCAATTCATTTATATTTTTCATTTCATGAAATAGATACACTATACTCGTGTTATTAACATTGTTTCAATGTTTAAAATGTGTGATTTCCTTCAGAAAATTACGAAGGTCGTTTTCATTAACGAGGGAGGTAATTGTACCAGCTAATAAGCCACTCAATTTCAGCGTGGAATTATGTTAAATGTCAAATGGATGAAAATAGTATGCGCGCAATGAAATAGTGCGGGATGTTTTCGTATTGAGAATCGAAATAAAAATCTGTTCTTGTATTTTGTCGGTGAATAAAACACGGGCACTCGTTCAGATGCGGAAAGTTAAATCACTTGTGATTTAATTTTCCGCATCCGAACTCCTGCCCATGTTTTATTCACCGACAAAATACGCGAACAGATTTTTATTTCTTAATTAAGAATATTATATTACTTTGAAATTATACATCTGTATTGGTGCAGGACGTCGGAGCTGTGAAGTGCTCCGCGCGGTTTGAAGTCGACATCTCTTACAGTGAACGCAAAAATAAATAAAATAAAAACATATGTTACGTTGGCAATGAGTTGAACCGGACACATGTTGATTTTTGTATGGTCTCAAGTTAGACACGTTGTTATAATATAAATGTTCAAAGTACTGCAATATGGATCTGATAGTTTCCTTTATTGTCAAACCGAGTGTCTGGTTTGTTGCCTCTAATTTGTCTTCTCAATCACCCCCTCCACAAAACACACTAAACGTGAGTTACATGCCGACAATTGTCAGCAATTGCACGTTTCATTTATTCATTATGTCGTGGCTGTACAGTTATGCTTATATGCAGTAATGAAATGTGTTACCATTTGCCATTAAGAAATTATGGAGCCATATAACTGCCACCACATAAATATAAATTTTCATGAAATATTTCGTGAAATTAACGAGGAATTTCATGAAAATAGAAAAATATTATGAATGCAAGATAAAAATCTTAACGTGAAAAATTGCCACCTACTGCTTTGATCTGCAACAACATTCCTGTTATTTTTTTTAAGAAACCAACTTACTTTTTACGAAAGTGTATTATTTTTCACGAAGACATTTTTACATTTCGCGAAACTTTTCACGAAAGTCGATTATTTTCATCAAAACATCTTAACGTTTTGCGAAACATTTTTATGCTTTCATGAAAAACTTAGTTAGTTTCGTGAAAGCATCATCTTTATGTGGTGTCAGTTAAGAGCACTAACAAGCAGAATGTCGTGTTAAGATAATTTATCTGCCTTCATGATAATTATATTTTTTTATGAAATATCCCATAATTTTTACGAAAGTTTTCATGAAATCTTAAAGTTAAGTGGTGGCAGTTATATGGCTCGATAAGAAATACTTGAAAATATGGTTCTAACAGGTACAAAATACATACACTAGTCGGGGTTTCTTTTTTGTCCGGTAGATATAAATTTCACGCTACAAGCTCACGTCTATTGTAATAATTATTCCCAATGCTTCTACCAAAAAATCATATTAACTGGCAAAATAAAAGCAACTTCATAATAATTATAATCAATAACTTCATGTTACATGTAGTTTTAAAAGAACAACATATTTCAAGCAATTAAAGGTGTTAGCTGCAATTTCTCATATGAGAAAGATGGGGCAAACAATTCCAAATACATAGAATTTGTTCAAACTTTGTATACGAGCACAGTATCATGTTGCAAACGGAATATTACAACACTAATATTTAGTCACATAACTTATTTATTAGTTGTCTGCTCTTGAAACTACTTTTTTCTCCAAACCTGCGTATTCAAGGGAAGATAACTTCCTAACAAGCACTGTGTCCTAGGATTAATTTTGCTTTTTCTAGTTCTAATAAGATGTACTGCTCAAAGTTTGAACAAATTATATTATTATCACCCCTCATAATTTCGCAGGGGACTGCCTCGAACACCTTTAAACACGTATCAACAAAAATACAAACTGGTTTCAGTTTCAACATGCAAGACATTTCTTTGATATAAGTCACGAAATAAGCATTGGACATACTAGTATTTCAACAAATATCACATAATCAAAAACTTACGTTTCTTTTGTCGTGTAGTATTGACTGTTTAAGAAAAATGATCACATGTATATTTATGTAAAATCGTATAATTGTTTCAGTGAATAAATACATATTCTGTTATTTTGGTCTGTTACCCTTGGTATAACGGCACGGTGTTTTTGTTCTCGACAGCTGGGTTGCAACAACTACCAACGAGGACACATTCTCGAGTCTTGCATGATATACATGTATGTTCTGTACCATTGACATTGGCCAGGTTACCCACATTTTTAGAAATTGTTGATTGTTTGTGGAAGCAAACATATAACAATAAACCCGACCCGAAAATCACCACACAACCAAAACAACGGAGCCAGGAGAGCATGTCACAAAATTAACACGAAAAATGAAACATTGCATACTCTGTACATTTATAACTGCACACTTGCTTTATCAGTTTATTGGATTCTGGCAAAATATTATGCAAGTACATGCAAGTTCCAATGAAATACATGATACATGCTTTATAAATGTGAAACAGTAGTGTGTTAAATTAATATGAAGTATTTTATGCGAATTAACAAACCGAAACAAAATCAGAGGTGTGCCTTTTTTAATGTACGGAGTATAAATAAAAAGAAAAAAACATATCACAAGGACAAACAGACACAAATCAACCCTATTCCAAATGCGGCAATCGGAGAATATCGTCAGTGTATATACACATATGCCATTTTGAAATATACTGACTTTCAAAGTTGCAAAAGGGCAAATACAACAGCAAATCTCAGACACAGCTTGGGAAAACAAACGGGACTCAATTAGACCACTCAACGCCTTAAACATGACGTCAGTCAACCATAACCGGAATAAATGCCATAATATAACGGCGAATCGAGAGGATAGCCGCATATCACAATTAAGTAGACTGGTTCCCGTTCGAATATTAAAAATATCCGTATATTGCGACGTCAGAAAGCAATCGGACCGAGGCACCAATCTTACAATAAGGACAACGACACATTGTAAAAAGATATTTTTGTATTTTTCCTTTGTAACCACGAGGTGGACGATGCATACACAAAGGGTGACTGCAGAACTTCCGTCTTGATAATCTAGTCTGGTCAATATACACAGTATACGACTGTAAGGCTTCTTAAACCTAAATGGAACATTATTCGACAACAATAATTCCTTTGCTTTCAGTCTCATATAATACAACAAATACATTGTATACAGAACATCTCCCAAATGAGCAGGATATGAAGTCATGACAGTAATTATATTTAAGAAGATCCCCTTGTCTGAGGTTGTTATTGTTAACATCCTTCTTTGCTGTCATTGGAATAAAATGGCGACTATTTGATATTGAAGCACTGCTATTACAAATTGTCCGACCTTTGACGTCTAAGAACTTCCTGGAAATAATTTGTATAGTTGTCTGAGGATTATTGTCCTCATGATACATAGTTACAGAGATTATGGTAATTTCTTTGATGTACTATTGTCTGGGTCTCCAGGAAATCTACTTAGGATATATGTTATGTAAGTTGGTTGTAGCGTGTATATTGTCTCATGTAAGGTTTTCCCCACCATACTGTTGCTTGTCATTCAGTGGTAACATGTGGCAGACATACTTATTGTACACATGGTACAAAAATGTATACAAATTAGTAAGTAAATACATGATTTAGTGTGCAGGTTTATTTGTCAGCCAATGAAATCTCTGTATTTTAATTGTTTCGAGAGTTCTTAATCCCGTAGAACGAACAAGATAGTTTACTATGTAAAGCTTGGTTCATAGAACGTACTATGTAACTTAGTACCGTTCTATGAAACATAGTACCGCAGACAAATAAACCTGCACACTAAGTATATTAGTATTCATCCTTACTGTTCTATAGAAAGTAGAAACGTCTCCGGTCGCTTCGCTCCGTCAACGTTTCTAATTTCTATAGAACAGTAAGGATGAACACTAATATATACATAGTAAACTTCTATCGTAATGCTGCCTCGCTTGAAGCTTGCCAGAAATAGTTAGAAACACTAGAATAATGTTGTTCAAAGCCGCTATTATGACAATTAATGATTATATCAGACACTAAGACGTCGTCGCATGGAAACGAGAAAATATAATATGATTTACGGATATTAAAAATATGTAATAATAAATGGCGTTCTACAAAACCACTTACCGCAAATGTCCATGTTCTCGAACTTTTTTCAGATTTAATTTGCATAATAATTTGGTTTAGTTTCTTGGCGTTAAACACCGTTTCTGGACACGTGATCAGTTATATTCGGCAGCTGATTCACCTAACCGGTAGTGTTGTTCAAGGCCGCTATTATGACAATTAAAAGTCGCATGGAAACGCGGAAATATAAATGATTTACAGATATTAAAAGTATGTAATAATAAATGGCGTTCTACAAAACCACTTACCGCCAATGTCCATGTTCTCGAACTTTTTTCAGATTTATTTTGCATAATAATTTGGTTTAATTTCTTGGCGTTTAACACCGTTTCTGGACACGTTTTCAGTTGATTCACCTAACCGGTTTACCTGGACTGTATTCTAACTTGTACAAACGTACCCCTCCAGCATGAACCTGCAACTTCTCCACATGTGGAATGAAATCCACAATGTTGTCGAATATTCATTATTTTGCACAAACAAGTAGAAGTGTTCAATAGAGAACTAACTTACTATGCTATCATTTTAGGTTTCGACATCCATTACATGATTATTTTGTGTGTATTTGTTCATGATATTCATTGACTTTAGGGGAGGCCATATGAAAACTAGCTATATCATATTTATTAAATTTACATTTGCCTTTATATTATGACTTATACGATGGTCATCCGTTAAGTTCTAGGACAAGTATTATTGTGAAAATATCCGTTAAATCATAATCATAAATATAACATTTCCTAAAACCTATATCTATTCGTGATTTACAAACGAAATATTTTGCCAAAATATTAACAATTAAGAATATTATATTACTTTGAAATTATACATATGTATTGGTGCAGGACGTCGGAGCTGTGAAGTGCTCCGTGCGGTTTGAAGTCGACGTCTCAAACAGTGAACGCAAAAATAAATAAAATAAAAACATAATTATGTTACGTTGGCAATGAGTTGAACCGGACACATGTTGATTTTGTATGGTCTCAAGTTGGCAGTTATATGGCTCCATACAATATGGATCTGATAGTTTGCTTTTTTGTCAAACCGAGTGTCTGGTTTGTTGCCTCCAATTTGTCTTCTCAATCACCCCCTCCACAAAACACACTAAACGTGAGTTACATGCCGACAATTGTCAGCAATTGCACGTTTCATTTATTCATTATGTCGTGGCTGTACAGTTATGCTTATATGCAGTAATGAAATGTGTTACCATTTGCCATTAGGAAATTATGGAGCCATATAACTGCCACCACATAAATATAAATTTTCATGAAATATTTCGTGAAATTAACGAGGAATTTCAGGAAAATAGAAGAATATTATTAATGCAAGATAAAAATCTTAACGTGAAAAATTGCCACCTACTGCTTTGATCTGCAACAACATTCCTGTTATTTTTTAAGAAACCAACTTACTTTTTACGAAAGTGTATTATTTTTCACGAAGACATTTTTACATTTCGCGAAACTTTTCACGAAAGTCGATTATTTTCATCAAAACATCTTTACGTTTTGCAAAACATTTTTATGCTTTCATGAAAAACTTAGTTAGTTTCGTGAAAGCATCATCTTTATGTGGTGTCAGTTAAGAGCACTAACAAGCAGAATTTCGTGTTAAGATAATTTATCTGCCATCATGATAATTATATTTTTGCATGAAATATCCCATAATTTAAAGTTAAGTGGTGGCAGTTATATGGCTCCATAAGAAATACTTGAAAATATGGTTCTAACAGGTACAAAATAGATACACTAGTCGGGGTTTCTTTTTTGTCCGGTAGATATAAATTTCACGCTACAAGCTCACGTCTATTGTAATAATTATTCCCAATGCTTCTACCAAAAAATCATATTAACTGGCAAAATAAAAGCAACTTCATGATAATTTTAATCAATAACTTCATGTTAGTTTTAAAAGAACAACATATTTCAAGCAATTAAAGGTGTTAGCTGCAATTTCTCATATGAGAAAGATGGGGCAAACAATTCCAAATACATAGAATTTGTTCAAACTTTGTATAGGAACACAGCATCATGTTGCAAACGGAATATTACAACACTAATAATTAGTCACATAACTTATTTATGAGTTGTCTGCTCTTGAAACTACTTTTTTCTCCAAACCTGCGTATTCAAGGGAAGATAACAAGCACTGTGTCCTAGGATTAATTTTGCTTTTTCTAGTTCTAATAAGATGTACTGCTCAAAGTTTGAACAAATTACATTATTATATCCCCTCATAATTTCATAGGGGACTGCCTCGAACACCTTTAAACACTTTAAACAATACACGTATCAACAAAAATACACACTGGTTTCAGTTTCAACATGCAAAACATTTCTTTGATATAAGTCACGAAATAAGCATTGGACATACTAGTATTTCAACAAATATCACATAATCTAAAGCTTACGTTTCTTTTGTCGTGTAGTATTGACTGAAAAATGAGCACATGTATAATTATGTATAATCGTATAATTGTTTCAGTGAATAAATATATATTCTGCTATTTTGGTCTGTTACTCGTGGTATAACGGTACGGTGTTTATGTTCTCGACAGCTGGGTTGCAACAACTACCAACGAGGACACATTCTCGAGTTTTGCATGATATATTTTCTGTACCATTGACATTGGCCTGGGGTGGTATTCAATATTGATCTTATTTAATTAGAGAATAAGGATAGCCAATCATATCAACTGTTACTGGCCAAGAGTTTAATATGGAGTGATCTGATTGGTTGTCCTTAACCTTAAGTCCAGTAAGATCAATATTGAATACCACCCCAGGTTACCCACATGTTTTAGAAATTGTTGATTGTTTGAGGAAGCAAACATATAATAATAAACCCGACCCGAAAATCACCACACAACCAAAACAACGGAGCCAGGAGAGCATGTCACAAAATTAACACGAAAAATGAAACATTGTATACTCTGTACATTTATAACTGCACACTTGCTTTATCAGTTTATTGGATTCTGGCAAAACATTATGCAAGTACATGCACGTTCCAATGAAATACATGATACATGCTTTATAAATGTGAAACAGTAGTGTGTTAAATTAATATGAAGTATTTTATGCGAATGAACAAACCGAAAGAAAATCAGAGGTGTGCCTTTTTTAATGTACGGAGTATAAAAAAAAAATCACAAGGACAAACAGTCACAAATCAACCCTATTCCAAATGCGGCAATCGGAGAAAATCGTCAGTGTATATACAAATATGCCATTTTGAAATATACTGACTTTCAAAGTTGCAAAAGGGCAAATACAACAGCAAATCTCAGACACAGCTTGGGAAAACAAACGGGACTCAATTAGACCACTCAACGCCTTAAACATGACGTCAGTCAACCATAACCGGAATAAATGCCATAATATAACGGCGAATCGAGAGGATAGCCGCATTTCACAATTAAGTAGACTGGTTCCCGTTCGAATATTAAAAATATCCGTATATTGCGACGTCAGAAAGCAATCGGGCCGAGGCACCAGTCTAACAATTAAGGACAACGACACATTGTCAAAACATATTTTTGTATTTTTCCTTTGTAACCATGAGGTGGACGATGCATACACAAAGGGTGACTGCAGAACTTCCGTCTTGATAATCTAGTCTGGTCAATGTACACAGTATACGACTGTAAGGCTTCTTAAACCTAAATGGAACATAATGCGACAACAATTATTCCTTTGCTTTCAGTCTCATATAATACAACAAATACATTGTATACAGAACATCTCCCAAATGAGCAGGCTATGAAGTCATGGCAGTAATTATATTTAATAAGATTCCATTGTCTGAGGTTGTTATTGTTAACATCCTTCTTTGCTGTCATTAGAATAAAATGGCGACTATTTAATATTGAAGCACTGCTATTACAAATTGTCCGACCTTTGACGTCTAAGAACTTCCTGGAAATAATTTGTATAGTTGTCTGAGGATTATTGTCCTCATGATACATAGTTACAGTCTGAGAGATTATGGTAATTTCTTTGATGTACTATTGTCTGGGTCTCCAGGAAATCTACTTAGGATATATGTTATGTAAGTTGGTTGTAGCGTGTATATTGTCTCATGTTAGGTTTCCCCCACCATACTGTTGCTTGTCATTCAGTGGTTACATGTGGCAGACATACATATTGTACACATGGGTATTGTCGTTTACTATAGCGTAATGTATATCTCTTATGGTTGTATATTGATTTAGCTGTCTTTATGGCAACCTGTGCCTTTTCTTTTTGTGTCTTTAGTGCCCTGCTGTGACTATCGAGTGCTGCTTCTATATTTGTTATTCAACATAAATTAAGTTATGGCCCGGACAAGCTTCAATTTGACGTTTGACCTTCAACTGTGACCTTGAAATTTGAGATAGGAACCTGAGGTTAAGCTTGACATCCCGCCTCATGAAGGTTTACATGCATGCCAAATATGAACAAAGATTGGTCAATGAATGACAAAGTTATGCTCCGGACAAACTTAAATTTGACCTTTGACCTCCAACTGTGACCTGGACCTTTCAGATAGGAACCTGGGGTTATGCATGCCACTCCTCCTCATAGAGGTGAACATTCATGCCAAATATTAGAAAGATTGGTCAATGAATGACAAAGTTATGGTCCGGACAAGCTTCAATTTGACCTTTGACCTCCTATTGTGAACTTGACCTTTGAGATAGGAACATGGGGTTAAGCATGACATCCCGCCTCATAAAGGTGAACATTCATGCCAAGCATAAGCAAGATTAGGCAAAACATGACAAAGTTATGGTCCGGACAAAATTGGACACACTCACTTACGCACTTTTGCAAGCACACACACAAAAAGTGGCAACTAAGTCTCGCTCTCGCAAGCGGGCTCCACAAAAATGGTGTTAGCTCTGGTTTTAATGTCCAAAATCGTTCTCATTAATAATGTGAAATTAAATAATCCATAAAACATCATCCAGCCTTATTATTCGTCATTTTCTAAGGGGCCACTTCCAAGCAGAGCTAGCAAATTGTATACACTCCATCACTTTTCTAATTGGTCACTTTTCAAACCCGATTACCTTAACTGTAATCATACTATTTGATGATATTTTGCACACGTAGGTTTTATGTATTGACTCAACATTGATCCTGCATACTTTGGCACGTGATTTTGATTTTTAATGATTTAAGTGTTAGGACAATGTCATAAAACGTGTGTGTGCAAAATATCATCAAACATTATGATCACAGTTAAACGTACTTGTGGTTCGAAAGGTTACCAATTAGAAAATTGGTTCGGTGTAATGTTCTTTCGTGCCTTTTGTGATCTGTTGTTTGGGTTGAATGGTGCATTCCGTGTCGGATTTGTGTTTATTTTTTTGTCTGGCATCTGCTTAATGTGAATGTATTTGGGTAATCACTTCGGTAACATGGTATGAATCCCGATACACCGCTTTGTTCTGTTTTCATATGATTCTGATGGAACTGAAAACAAATGTAACACTCAGGATACATGAAATCTGAGTTCCGTCCGTGCGTTACATAGGTTTTCAATTCCGTCAGAGCCATATGAAAATAGAACAATTCTCAAGCGGTGTATCGGGATTCGATCATACCGCGAGTAACTCACCTACATTTAATATACATACCACAGACACGGCTAAGTAAGTTGGTAGCGAGCTACACTCAGAAAATACAGGCTCGAATACCGCCTTCTTGGTTGTTACGGGCGTGTTGTCGACTTGTAGAGAAGAAGCTCACCAGACTACCTACCTATCTATCCTCTTCGTACCGGCAGGCACATAAGGCTTCTACCAGAGTTCTCCATTGCTTTCTGTCTTTCGCAATCTTTTCCCATAGTCCTAATCTCGTTAATGATGGTCCTTCTCCAAGTCTCTTTCGGTCTTCCTCGGTTTCTTCTTCCACCTGATGGTGTCCATTTTAATGATGTTATTGTGATGTTGTTTTGGTCTTTCCTGATGACATGACCTAGCCATCTAAAAGAGTATATTAAGTCAGACAGGGAAGGCAGCACTCAACTTAACCAGCCGAGCACAGAAAACATTAAAAACACACAAAGTACAATGCCCAACTAAACAAGCGCAGATCCGCCCAAGTCCAAGCTGTCGAAAAGTATAATAAATTATAACTAGCTGAATGACCCAGTAGAAAAGATACAGCAACCAAAAGGCGGAATGCCTACGCTGAATGACCTAGTAACAACAGTAAAACTGCTGAACTACATAGTTATAGCAGCCTTTAGTCTCAAAAGTTAAATAACAGTATTAAAACGTTGAAAGGCCCGTATAGTGGGATGACCTACTAACTAGCTGAATGACCCAGTTTCCACAGCAAAAGGACTATATTGCCCCGCTTTAGCTGTAAGAAATCTTAAAACGAAGAAGCGCCCAACACACTACCGACCAAGAAAATTAAACCTTCGTTGTTTGATTACAGTTCTGGTGTTCTTTTGTCCAGTCTTTCTGTATAGACTATCGTTTGAGATTTTTGTTGGCAAGTAAAGTAGATCTAACAGACTTTGCGTAGGCATCTTGTATGGAAGCCAGAAAGTTTTTGACCGTCTTTTTGGGTAATTCTCCAATATTCTGACCCATACATCAGGACTGAGAGGACGTTGCCCTGGTAGAGTTTTATATTGTTTTTTCACTAATGTTTCCAGATCTCACCAGACTAGTCCAGTTTAAAAAATGCCAAATTGTCAACTACCATATCAAGAAACTACAGTATAACAAACATGCGGACTTGTAGCATTGTTATTTATAAACATAAACACTTTACATTTACAGCCGAAATTATATTTACCTACATGGTTAGAGAGCCATAAAGTCAAGACATATCTTGTTTACACGATATCACATAATTCAACGAATAAAGAATGTGATGTTTGCACTAATCCAGACTTGTTCTAAAATACATGGTACATTGGTATTATTATACTGGTTAAAACTGTCATTCCAACGGGCCTCGATCTCCCGAAGCATCTCAAGTAGAAACACGATCTAAAATTGAGATTTACTCATGAGTCTGAATTTAAGGAGGCGCGAGCTATCATGTGCACATGCGCGAAATCTCAAGATAGTAGTAAATAAGAACAAACATAAAATTGAGTTCCAATGATTGCATATAAATGTTGATGAATGGCAAAAAAACCCACAATAATAGTGCAAAAAATGATATTTGGGAACATTTTATGTTTTGCTTGTATAAAAAGTGGGTGAGGAAGGGCACAATTCTAAAGTATTAGGTGTGCAATAAGTCACTACAATTGTTCAAATGTATCTGCTTATATAAACTATGTAGTGCATGATTTAGTTAAATGAGGTAGCTACACTTTAAAATAGTTTACAAAAACTTTTATTCCAATATGCAAATTAGGTTAATTTATGCAAATTCATTCAAAATGAGTAATTTTTAGTGAATAGCTCCCAAAAAGGCTGGTGACCCCTAATTTTTATTTTACTTAACTGGTGTTCTATATGAATCACAGCTTGTATGCAATTTTATGTAATTTCGATTGTTAGATATTTTTTGACGCTCCTTTGAAAATCACACGTTTTTGCAAGTGGTAACTATTTTTATCATGTACAAAAACTTAATTTGCTCTCCAGACAGCTGGAATTGTTGCTAAAATTATGTCAATAGGAAAGACCAGTGGACGCATAATACAACATACATTGTTTTAAAATGGTTTGATAGAATATTAACCTGAATGAATACGTTGGTGTCACATATGCAAGAAATAGATTAAATGAACATTTAATACAATGGTGGGTCATTTGAAAACCGTGTCTCTCGAAAACGAGCCTGGTAACATATATCATTATAACTTTAAGGTGGTTCGGAGGAAATAATTCTATCGTTAGATAAAAGGCGCGCTTACTACCTTAAATCAATCGCCGGTGTTTTACTGTAATAAACTCAGAATAATGTTTCTGTGTTTTGTAATGCGATTTCTGAATCCAGCCTCCAATGCAAACTAACTCAAAGACACATGGCAATATTTGAGATGATATTTAGCTCAGATTGAAATTCTTCGGGAGATAAGGGCTGACCTTGACCTAAAAAATTATCTCCAGTGCAATTACAATATGATTTGAGATTTTAATAAAGTCAGATCCTTTAGTTTGAGACAAACCTGAAGTTGGAGCTCTTGAAACTTTACTGTAATAACTAATAAACACAGAACAATGTGTCTGTTTTGTGAAACCCCGTTTAAGTTTGATGACAAGTTTGGTGGAAATGAGCTCAGCGATTTGTAATAATATTTGAGTTGAGATGTAGCACAGATTGAAATCGGGGCCAGTTCTCACTGCTAAGTATATTCTAGGTAAAAATAGTTTCGTGTTACACAGCGTGGCCTGTATTCACTAAACTTATAAATAATTTACTTTGTTTAAGAAAAACACCTTTTTCTAAACTTGTTGAATAATTGTTTAAGGTTTTGACAGAAACATTTGAGCTTTTGTCTAAGAAATGATTTATTCACGTTATTTACAATGAAACAAAAGTTGGAATGGACTAAGACAGGGTTTGAGACTATTTCTTTTGAAACTATATATACGTACATAAGAATCTTTGTGAATTCCCTTCGGACCATATTCAGATATTTGTTTTGATATGAGTAATTAAGCGACGTCATGATTGAAGTGAATTAAACTATGAAAAAAGTCAGTGAGATTTATTAGGTGTTTTAAAGCCGTTTGCAACCGTCTTTCAGTAGACCAGGGCTGGTATTTATAAAGCATCTTAGTGGAAAACTTAAATATTTTGACTTAAGTCAAAAATTCACAATGCACGTATTTCCCACAAATTGAAGAATAGCTCATATTTTCTTAGTGATTATAGTAGCTCTCTACATAATGCATAAAATCTATGTAAATTATTAATAATCTGAATTGTATTATTTAGCTTACACGCTGAAGGAAATTTTAAGATTTTAAGAAAACTCTTAGTTTTCTACTAAGATGCTTTATAAATACCAGCCCAGGGATATTTCATTGTATAATCTTTGTTAGTCAGTTGACGTAGCTTGTCTTCGTGGAACTAGTTATCAGTCGGTCTTAACTTGCCCTTTCAGAAGCAACTGGCTCTGACAACCTTTTCACATGTCCGTAGTGAATGTCTCCGCAGAACCATTCTCGTTCACCAGAGTATTCTGCGTCTGAAACGATAGTCTAGAGAACTTGACTAGCCACAGAAGTATGAGGATGCCGCAGAACATTACCTGTCCAAATCGACTCATTCCGATATGGCACAGAGGACATACTAACGCTTGTCTGCTGACTTCTTCCAATCAGACCTCTTTGCCAAAAAGAACGAGTGGTTCTTTGGTCCAGTAGGTAATGATTCTGATCTTATATGACACGTGTTGCACGTCTTTAATGTCGCCATAACACAATATACTCCCTCACTGACATATCTGCGTAGTTATATATCCTTTCCCCATCATTACCCTATCATTTCTTACTAAGATCTTAAAAAACCCGGATCAAATTGAAGAACGGTCTTGAAAATCGTCATCGTCAAAGTTTTTTTTATTGCATTCCACGCGACATAAATGGAATAAAAACCACATTGGACATATGTTATACAAGCTGAGTTATGTGATTAAGTTTCTTTTGATACCGAGAAATACATAATTGGACAAAATAATCTGTCACGACAAGAAATTGTTTATACTTTTGAACAATTAAAAAACACACGAAAACGTGTTTGATGAGACACTTAAATTCTCGTTTAATGTTCATTTGTCAATGGTGTGAATAAAGCTTAGCGTCCTCCATTCATCTTGGAAATGATGGTGAGTTTTTTTATTAATTGTTTTTTTATTGTTTGATAGATCTATTACTAATTTTGTTGCATGTATGTACAACATTAGCATGTGCGACTGATGCATGTTTTTCACGTTTTATTGACGTTGTCTACACATTTATGTGGTCATCGTTGCACGTTTTCAAGGTCCGCATAGAATATTATGTTACATTTGAACTTAGAAATAAAAGTTAATAATTGAAATGGAAAAAGGCTTGCGTCCGAAAAGTTGATAGATAATAATTAAAAATTACGAAAAGTGTTTTTACTAATTTTACTAAAATATGGTACAGTAACTTTGAGAGGCAGTATATAGAGGATATTTGTTTGTTTTGATTGAATATGGTTTATATCTCATCGTGTAGATATTAAATTCAATATTTTCTTGTGCGCGTAGCGCGAGTTCAAATATTAAAAATTTATCACTACAAGATGAGATATTGACCATATTCAATCAGAACAAACAAATATTATATTTATTTTATGCTTATCTGGCGTCAAAACTTATTTATTTTTATGCCAAATTACCACTGTGGTTAAACTGTGTATGAATAAGTTATTCCATTCATACTTTTCAATTGAAAATCCGCCATCTTGGATTATGGTAAATAATTATGCGAAAACTACTTTTTCAGAGTTTTGCATCAAGTCATACACCAACTTGTTGAAAATGGTTTTACTAAGAATATGAACCCCCATATGATATGTTTACGTTCAGTAATAAAAAGTTACTGTTCTTTTGTGTTGTGTTTTTAGTAAAATTAAAGTAGTCCCTGAAGGGGGTGGAGCCGTTATATCAGTCACAGTGTGAGTGCTAACCAGTTACTGATATAGATATACGGATGATACTTTCTGTGTACATGCCTCTTGCATGGGTGTTTAGCTGCTGCCTCGGGTTCTGACTGACTTCGAATTATCTGCGCATCGTATGTACATTATTGAATTTATTAGAAATGGGATGCTAAGTTTAAACTAATTCAATTTTGATCGTTGTTGCAATAAGATCTTCAAGATATACAAATATCATTATTTCTGCCGGTGTTTGTCACCACGAAGGTATGCTTGAAGAAAAGCTACCGAACCGCCCCAAAACAAGGTCGAAAAGCCTTTTTTGAAACGAGGCGCGGTCAAGCAAGGGAAAAAATGGTAGGCCTTACCGTTTTATGTTGACTGTTCGCTGTCAAGGAATGAACTGCCAACTTCTTCGTTGTTCTGTTTGATAATTGTCAGTGTTAGTCTATATTAAGTTTAGAATAACAAATTTTCATAATTATAATATCAATTAACTAGCCATGAATAGTGCAACTTATGAATATTTTGCCTGTGAGATTTCGAGTAATATGTGGAACTAAAATAGAATTATACGAGACGAGACATCGCGTGGTATGTGATTATTTTTGTTATTACGCTATCCTTTGATATAATTATTATAAAAAACATAATTATAAAACATGAAATTATTTTGAACAATTTATGTCAAAAATTGATCAAATGGTGTAATTATGAAATTCTTGTTATAGTAACGTCGAATAACGTTTCAATGACGTTTGCGACGTCACACAAAAAGCGCCAAATAGGGACTCTACAAAAACAGCTGAGCCAGTCTCCAGGAAAACCTGCTATTTTGACAAAAAAATGGATTTTGAGAATTTTTATTATTTAAGAGTATTCTTAATGAAACAAAATGCAAAAGACATTTTGTTGATATCTTGATTTGTAAGGAAGTTACAGCTGTTTTGTGGAGGCCCTAATCAGAACCTTTTTGTGTGACGTCGCGAACGTCATTCAAACGTTATTCAACGTCGTTGTTAAAAGTCAATTCTTGACATAAACTGTTCAAAATGGTATCATGTTTTAGAATGATGTTTTAAGTTTTAAAATATATATTCAAATTGTAAATGTTTACATTTAGAGAAAGGCTACTGCTGTTTTAAACAACTAACTCCTCGTTTTTCCAAATCAGAGTACTTTTCTGAAATTGGTCACCATAGCAACGAAGTAAGTGATTTCGACATAATTCATAAGAAATTTTAAAGCTAAGATATAATTATATATGGATAAATTACTTAAAATTGAATCTATAGATTTGTAATTTTTTCTTATTTTAAAACGTTTTAAAACCTTGTTATATGTAGTTATTACATAATGTCAATATAGCAGGTTTTCCTGGAGACTGGCTCAGCTGTAACTTAAATCATGGGTGGTATTCACAAAACAAATTAAGGGAAAACTTAGAATTTTCTTAAAATCTTGAAATTTCCTTAAGTGTATCAGCTAAATAGGGAAATCAAGATTATTTTTTTACATCGTTTAGAAGCATTATGGAAAGTGCTTCAATAATCAAAAGAAAAACATGGGTTATTCTTTGTTTCATGTACTGTACAGATGAAGTTTTTTAAGTTAAGTACAAATATTTAAGTATTCCCTTAAGATGCTTTGTGAATACCAGCCAGATTTATAAGACTTCACATGTTCAGAGGCTTCACATCGACTTTTTAGACGTTCTCCATTTGCAACATGAGCATTCTATCCAATATATATTCGTTTACTGCTTCATCTCCCTTTAGAAGTACAGTGAAGTTCCGCTAATAAGACCAGTCGAAAAGGTGGTCTTAATAGCGAATCGGTCTTATTAGCGGACCTTTTTGTTCTAAATTTAATACTTTGGGACCTTAAACTGGCAAAAATCTGCTTGATTTCAAAATAATCAAAGTGGTCTTATTAGCAGATCTTTACTGTATTAGTATAGGTAAGTTTTTGACCTCGGTAGTTTAAATGGACGGATTTACTATATAAACTATCTGGTAAAAGTACAATAACATACATAGCTTAGAAATTTAGCTATAGTAAAACAAGTCATTAAGAATTGCAAGCAATACAGAAGTCCCCTACCGGTTTGAAGCCATTTTCACTTTTTTTTGCAATAGCAACCACAATTATACTTGCCTGTTTCACTTCACCAAAATATTGCTTATACATGTATAAGTATTGTAAACTCATTATTATTATTCGTGGGAGATCAAATTTCTTGGATTTTGTGGATGACAATAACCACGAAAAACCACCCAATGGATAATTATACCAATATGTATGTCGATTTTACAGTTGCTTCCATAATTGCTTTCAAGTTCAGTGAGGTACAAGACTAGGTATTGAACTTGCATATATCAAAATGCAATAAAACAATTATTATGTATGTTTGATTTTTTAATGATTTCTGATAATTTGTGTGAATTTCATCTTGCTATTTTCCATGAAATCCGAAATCCTTGAAGATATGTTCCTCACGAACTCGTCTTTTTCACCAAAACCACGAAATTATGTCTTATTGAAATGAAAAGTTTACAGTATTTAATTGCTGGTGGCAACAGCTGCTCCCTTCATCATAAGTCTTAAGATCAAGTTTTATTGTCACTTAACAGAGATTTATCGGATGCTGAGAAAAGTTATTCTAACAATTTGAAATTATTTTTTCCTGAAAAATCTAAGACTTCAGCTGTAGCAAGTACATGTACTATTAAAACATCAATTATTGGATCCAATCTTCAGATTCATTTCATGATTTATAACCTAGTAATTTATTTGAAATTAGTTCATCTGCAAAGTTATCAGGTTTCACTAGGCATTATAGTCGTTTTGCTGTGGAAACTGGGTCATTCAGCTAGGGCGATCAGTCTCTTGGTTGCTGATACTAATACTTTGTTTTACTTTTCGACAGCTTGGACTTTGGCGGATCTTTGCTTGTTTAGTGCCTTCATTGTGCCTTGTATGTGTTTTATGTTTCCTGTGCTCGGTTGGTTCAGTTGGGCATTGTGCTTTGTGTGTTTTTAATGTTTTCTGTGCTCGGCTGGTTAAGTTGAGTGCTGCCTTCGCTGTCTGACTTAATATAATTTTTTCACAGTTGATGACAGCCTATCATGACCAACCAAATAATATGATATTTGCAATGCAAGTTATATTAGAGCATCGTATTTAGAATTAAATACAAATATATTGCCTTGCAATTGATACTTGTAAGCGTCTTTGTAATTCCTATATTCATTTTACATTTTGACTTTAAGAATTTGCTGTGTTGTATCAGAGACTACGTGTCCATTGTACCAGCTTACTATTTCCTAGAGGAAATTTTCTTTAGAAAACCACTAAGTTGTTTATGAATACCATGGTATGGTCATAGCATGTGCTTTATGGTTTGTGGTTTTATGTTATTTCAGTGATTTTACTATGCTATTATTTATAGAACAACTCCTAGTGTTTTGAAATGTCTTTGTTTTAAGTTCAGGCAGTGCGTATGTGATCTGATATTCTTATTAACTGCGGTATCTATACCCATTTAGACGTTTTTGTTTAAATTGTTTTGATTTATCAATTTACTGTCTACACCTCCCAAGCCGCGTTATAGCGTCATACAAAGACGAAATAAAAACGGTACCAGGATTCACCTTGCTTGAAGGGAAACTGGCTTCTTTCCTGTCATACCCTCGTGGCGATGGATAACTTCAGGAATGAGGTGTCAATAGTGAGATTAATACAAGTTCGACAAACTTGTTTCGCAATTGACCTTAACAATAAATATAAACTACTTGCTGTAGTAATATGTCTGAAAATATAGTTTTATTGGTACCGACGGTGGCGCCAATCACGAATATCGACTCCGGGAAACAGTCTAATGTTATTAATCAACATATCAAGCAGGGTTGCTCATGGTGTCCGGTCTTACTTGTGATTTGTTCTTGTCTGCATGCTCTGGCCCCGAATGTGTTGACGTTGAGCTATCCGACTGAGTCGACTGGCTGTCGGAGCCGGTTGTCGATGTTTTGTCGCTGTTGAGCTTAATTTTTTCTTGCCCATTTTTGTAGAAGTCTTTGCGGCTTGTACCAGTGATCTGTGAATCTTCATTTTGTCGGTGTTTTACCTTTTTTGCTCTACTTTTTCTGTTGGGTGCTGTACTTTCACTGCCTAATTTGTTGTTATTATGTTTACAAAATACATTTCTGCTTTTCTTGATGTTTCAGGACAAACTTGTGTGCGTGTCGTCATTGTTCGTCAGTCTGCTGTATTTACATCTCACGAATGGTGCGATATTACATGTTCACAAACGATCTGCAGAGGAGAACACAGCGAATGTACCAGAAAGGCCACTCACTGTTCAAAATACTGACAGTCAAATGACAGATGATCCACACGAGGGCGCCACCAGGCTTCGACACATTTTACCAATATGGTGGCATTACTTTCGTCCTTTGGTGCAAGTAACCTTACAAGATGGTCACTTCAGAAGAGAGCTTGAAAAACAGTTTGAGCACGAGTACGATATGTTCGGAGCATCTAACGATGAGCAGCCAGGCAGTGTCACTCGTGAATCCGGTGCCATGTCCAATGCTTCTCCTATGGAGGTTGGTGAAAGGACGGCAATGGGAAGCATTTTAGAGTCACCAAATACGTTTGCAATAGATGACCCAAGCGAGTTTCAGGAAAGTAACGTCATTCATGAAACGTCTGAAATGGGTGGTGACACTGAACAGTTCATTGAAGCCACACAGACAGCTGTACCGTTCATCGAACATGATGAGGCCTTAAACGAAGCGGCTATTGTTAATGGATTTGCTGAATCCGAATCTGATGGTACCACAGGGACAGGCGAATTGTCAGTCGATGATGCAACGGTAAGGCAAGAATTTGATAACTCTAGAAGTGTTGAAAGCACTGAAAACCCTCTTGCGGAATTCTCTAATGGTTTACAAGCCAATACAATGTTTGCAGATGTTGACGGACTAAGGTCTATCACCGATGATACAATCACCAGCCTTAGCGATTCTGTCAGTGGATTCGAACAACCTTCGCAAGACGAAGTAGATTCAGCTGCCACTCAAGATGACCTTATTGCTCCGAATACAAACACCGCAATGTGGAATAACAATGCATTTGAAACGGATAGTGGGAGTCCGCACTCTGAAGGCATTTTCGACGACCGTAATACACAGGGTGCTGACAATAATGGAATGTTTGTAAACACTGATGATGTATCAACGACCAGTGATTCAAGTGAATTACCTGTGCATACCGATGATGGCAGATTTAGTTCAAGTACATGGATGCTCCCTGCAGAAGGAGAGAGCAACGCGGATTCAGATTTTGTTCCATCTTTTTCACCGCAAATTCCATTCTTTTCACAAGCTCCCCTTAATTTGGAACCCGACTCCAGCTCATAGGACAACCTTATTGTAAATGTTGACGACCACAATTGCTGGCAAACACTTATAATGCCAAAACAATGGGATGTTGTGGTTCTGGCATCCCTTCCTGCCCTATTCGTTACCCCGGCCCCAAAAGTTTAATGGAAGTCGCTGCAGATTGTTGATTTTCAAGTGCATACGAGGGTCGTTCATTTGATACCCGGCTTGACTGAAACATGCAATTGTAATAATGTTTCGTTTGATGAGACTTACTCACCAGCTTAATTATTTGACAATTTGTTTATTTGACTTTGTATAATTTCACCCAACCGAACACAAACTGTGGTTACTATAGTTACGCAACTAAGGGCTACCCGGCCCAGCCCAATATTTTAGTGAAATGTACAGAGTTGATATAGCAGGGGGTGTGGTATAGTTGCCTATTTTCAACGGAAAACATCATACAACGTTATATCTACATCTACGTTATGTTATATAACGTTTAATGTCATTTCTGCACTGTTACTGTGTGTGAAGCGATGTTGGTGACAACCGGCGTGTTTCCGTTAATATCGCAATGAAATCGAATTTGTTTGGGAAAAAACGGATTATATTAAAATTTCGTAAAAGGTTTAGTCACACACCTGTAAAACTAAAATAATCTATTTTAGAAAAGCCTTTTGGGAATATTCGTATAGGTGGATTTCTGCTTATTAATGGTTCTATGATGACAAGAATCATCCCGCGATGATCCGAGGCCGGGTCAATCTAACGTCAGAAACAGGTTAACGCTTGTTGGACGGCGAACACTACTTGAAGAATATCAACTGTAGTAATTACGGAATCATGCGAATTATCGTTGATACAGCTTTTAATTAAAACCACTACCAAACATCATAAAATGGTAAATTTGTGTGCTCGCTAGATTTTATGGCTCCAAAATGGTGATCAAATAGAGAAAATGGCATAACGTCACAATATTTTGACGTCGACTTGGGCCGACTCGCGTTACATGTACTTATACTAATATTATGTAAACCCTTCATCGTAACAAGCTGAACTTTCGTAAGTGAATTGAGGAATAGTGTGAATGTATTCTCATAAATTTTCATCAATATCAGTCCATTAGTTTTCCAGCAACATCGATCGTCCGGGTATTAAATGAACGACCCTCGTACAACTAATTAAAATTTTTTTTTAAATGTTACCAGAACCACTGTTTTGCTTGTGATTTGACATAATTCCAGAAATCAAATACTACTGAGGTTGCACGCATGGCAGCTAAAAATGGTGATGTTGACAAGTAGATAAGAACTTTGCTTTAATATTTAAGCATTTGTTTTCAGATACATAATATGGGTGACTTGGTGACGTAAGAACCACTGGCCCCGATCTCCCGAAGCATCTCAATCTGAGTCGAGATTATTCTCAAATACTGCCATGTGTCTTTGAGATAATTTCCATGTGAGGCCAGTCTCAAAGTTGACACCACAAAACAGATACATTTTTCTGAGTTACTACATTCAAATTTTTTGAATACAGACTTAAGAATGATCTTAAATTTATACTCTTGACTTGAGCGAAATCTCAATTTGAGTTGAGATTCCTACTTGAGATGCTTTTGGAGATCGAGGCCTGTACCCAGTACATGTACCCCAAACGTATGTGTATTGTATTGCCAATAGCAAACCAAATGGCAAATGTGTCGAGCCATGAGTCCAAAAACTTATTTACGACTCGATATAGGTAGTCTAATCCTATCAACTAAATGTTGAATAAATGTCATGTTTAACATCGCCATTATTGTTGAAATCAGATATTTAAACATACTAACTTACTTGTTTGTTTGCTTACCCTCCGTTATGTTTTTTATCATGTTGATCAGCAATAAAGGACCTCCACCGGAGTCTGTCTTTGGCTACTGTTCTCCACTGTTCCTTAGGGCTGGTCTTTACATTTCAGTTCAACTTCCACTGTGTGTCATACGTACGAGATGTGTACAACTTATATTTGAACAAAACTGAACATCGGATTTTGCTATACTAACACAAAAATTATTGTTATATCTAGGACAAATCCAATAACCCAAAATTAGATTGCAGCGAAGTTGTTAGTATCAGTAACAACTTTCAATCGAATTATTTCGAAAATGTTAGATACAGATTTTTAGGAAAAAAATGCGGTGTTCATTAGCTCAATACCAAGGAAACCAAAGGGCGCAGACAAAGGTCTTGGAGGTTGTATATGCGACTACGGAACACTGATTGGAAAAATGTGTCGTTCCTGTGGAATTAATGTCTTGTCTGAGAGAAAATCATTACATTGATAGAGTCTGCTATTTTAGAAAGGATCATGATGATAGACATAAGTTGGAGTTAGTTAAGTTTTGTGTATTCGTGGCCGCTTTCATGACATGTTCTTGTGTTTGACATTTTGGAAAAGCGGAACTAAAAATGATTGAAAAGGGGACAAAATCGAATTTTATTTATGCAAAATGTTTAAAAGTTTTTCGTCGACAAAAATGCGTCGCGTCCTTTTCCTGGTAACATGCCAACGACAAAAGTGAATTTCCTGACACCCTACAAAATATGTTATTAAGTACCTTATGAATTAGACTGGGAAGCACATTATATATAAAAAGTGGATACCGAAGTCTCCTGAGGAAGTATCAATATAATTTTAATCTGGAGAATATTGAAACATCGATTAGAAAAGCGAATTATAAGCATCAGCAGTTGGAGGTTTTAGGCCTTAAAAATGCTAAATCAACACACTCGATACAATAGTTGATTCTTTTCAAAGGATATAACGTATACATTCTATAATGGTAGTTTATATCTCTTAAATGGACTGCCTCACATATTGGTATATTGCAAAAATAAAATAAAATTGTCAAATATTCGCGCAATTTTGGTATAGTTGCCTGTATATACCATAAACAACCACACTGAAATCTAAAATAACTTTAGAAACTTCGGCATTTTGTAGTTATCTAGTGTTTTTACATCAAAAATTCTATAGGGTATTAATACCCTATAGAATTAACACTACTATTACTTAAATTGCCTGAATTTTTTCGCATGTGATGAAAACGAATCGAAAACCGAACCAAATACCTCACTTTATGTTTACGCTGTAGTTTGTTGATGTTACAGTTCGATCACGAGTGAATTACATAATTAACAAAGCATGATGGAAGGAAACTAAGCGCTTTTTTTCAAGAAAAAATACTCAGTGGGCGACATCGAGAGTGGATTAAATTGCATTTTTGCACCAAATCTTTAATAAAGGAACCGTCGGTGGCTTTATATTACATCAATACATTGTTAGGTTAGAAAATCATGATATACAAAAAGTTTAGACCAATCTGTGAGGCAGCACCTTTAAAACATTAATAAAAAAACAACAAAAGAATGGACACAAATCGATTTCGATGTGAATTTCAATTCTGCTAAAAAAAAAGTTAAACACATCTCGTACAATTTTATATATAGTCGAACCTGTAGTAAGAAACCATTCATTTAGAGAAAGGTATATACATGTAGCATTAAAGCAGGTGACTATTCACTACAAGTTATTCAATATAAATGTCGGTATATAAAGGCTTAATTTGATACATTTATAACTTGATTACTTATGCACCAGTCAATATTATGCCCGCCCGGGGGAGCGGCGGGGATACAGGCAGGAATTAGACGACCTTATGGACTCCGAGTCCCGAGGAATAGACTTTGGTCCGGGAATATCTACACCGCGAATGACGACAGTGATACTTTTATTCGTGTTTTTAAAATTACCCGGAAGAAAATCTATGCCCCATGGTTGGGGATATAGACTGTAAGCATTGGGTCCAGGGTTGGAATTAAGACATCAAAAAATTGAAAATGTCTAATTCCTGAGTCGCCCGCCGATCCCCCGGGCGGGCAAAATATTGACTGGTGCATTACAACAAGTGACCACTAGCGTAGGGCCAACTATATATTAAGAATTATATTAAATGTAGTTAATGTTATGTTATACAATGTGCAATTATATTTTGGTCGCAACAATTAAGAAATGAATATGGATCCGTGCTATACCGTAGAATAAAGCACAGTCACGAGTTCGGATTAGTAGCGCGAGTTTTTTTAATGTACGCATTCGGACAAGTGACCGTGTTTTATTACAGATATAACATAGATACATATTCATTACTTCGATTCTAACATAGCCAATATTATGCCTTTGAAAACACAGAAAGACATGACAGCCGTTGCATGACATCACATGACATCACATCACATGACTTTGCCCTAGCTGTGATATAAGCGGATTTAGTTCAGTGGTAACGCACTGGACTCTCAATTCGGAGGTCTAGGGTTCAAACCCCGGCATCAGAACTTGACATTTCTGAAATATTTTATAATATTTCCCGCTATATCTGACCGTGTGTAATGCAAAGTATCTGGGTAAAGGTGTCGGTGCTAAACACCGGGCACATTAAAGAACCAGGCCGTCTTTTCGAAACAAGAGCTAGGCGCACATTTGCAGCGCCGGACATGCTTGTATCTAATGTCTCTCTCTCCCTTCAGGGGCTTTCTCTCAGTTTGTCCCTCTGGTCAGATCATGGTGGATCTGCACTGGTAGAGGATGCACCTGCGTCCTTGTTGCTGTAACACTATAATGTAAAGTGCCTTTGAACGTGTGTTCGTATGAAAAAGGCGCTATATAAATCTGATATATTTATTTTAATGGCAATTGCGCACCTTCGTCTCCTCTATGTGTATATAGATAAAGCTGTATATAGATAAAGCTGTATATAGATAAAGCTGTATATAGATAAAGCTGTATGTAGATGAAGCTGTATATAGATAAAGCTGTGTATATATATAAAGCTATTCATAGATAAAGTTGTATATAGATAAAGCTGTACATAGATAAAGCTGTATATAGATAAAGCTGTATATAGATAAAGTTGTATATAGATGAAGCTGTATATAGATGAAGCTGTATATAGATAAAGCTGTATATGTATAAAGCTGCACATAAACAAAGCTGTATATAGATAAAGCTGGTTATAGATAAAGCTGTATATAGATGAAGCTGTATATAGATGAAGCTGTATATGGATGAAGCTGTACAAAGATTAAGCTGTATACATAGATAAAGCTGTACATATATAAAGCTGTATATAGATAAAGTTGTACAAAAATAAAACTGTATAATTATAGATAAAGATGTACATATATGAAGCTGTATATAGATAAAGCTGTATATAGATGAAGCTGTATATAGATAAAGCTATATATATATAAAGCTGTACAAAGATAAAGCTGTATATAGATAAAGTTGTACAAAGATAAAGCTGTATATAGATAAAGTTGTACAAAGATAAAGCTGTATATAGATAAAGTTGTACAAAGATAAAGCTGTATATAGATAAAGCTGTACATAGATAAAGTTGTACAAAGATAAAGTTGTACATAGATAAAGCTGTATATATTATAAAGCTGTATATAGATAAAGCTGTATATAGATAAGGCTGCATATAGATAAAGCTGTATATAGATAAGGCTGCATATAGATCAAGCTGTATATAGATAAAACTGTATGGGTGTGTTAGAATTAAAATTTGGAATTGGTGACCTACATGTTTGAATAATAGGTTGATAGATTGAGCAGTATACCATTTCATTCAGAGGTTCGGAAAGAAGGGGTCGATTAATAACAATATGATAACAACAAATCAGACAGGAAATGTACCACTCAAAGGGAAACAACAGAGAAAGTAAGGCACAGAAATACCACTCAAAAGAGAACAAAACACAAAGATTACAAGCAGATGGACAAACATGAAAATAAACACGTCAAAATGAGACCGAGGAACTACAATAAGATGGTCCTAATCTACAACCTGCTCCAGTAGCCAGTAAAACATTAAGGGAGTAATAACAAGCAAACAAGAACAAACCACCAGAATGACCACACATTACAAGGACATAAATATACTAAAAATCGGACAGGGAAGGCAGCACTCAACTTAAACAACCGCAAAAAAAACGAAACACACAAAGCAACATTCAAATCACTTTGCGACCATTTAACAGCAAACACTGATTCAGACACCTTCCCATATTCCACACTCCTTAAATATCAGTGGATATGGACACTGATAGTTGTGACAGACTGGTAACACGCTTTTGACATCTTTGTTAAGCCTAGGTCCCACTGAGGAAATCCACATTGGCGATGTTCTCCCGATACCACTTGATTCATCAAAATCAAAATCGGAAGTGTATCGCCGAGGCAAAATGCTCAGTGGGACCTAGGCTTTAATAAAACGACACCAAACAACACTAAACATGTGACACGTTTTTAATGTCAGTCAAATGACCACAATTTTAAAGTTCAATGAACAATTACAGAAATACATTATGACCTTTTTTCTGGTGTAATTTTATGACCTATTTCCGGAGTATACCTCTTTGATCTTCTAAATTAAAGGTTAATACAACATGTTCACCTAATAATGTTGCAGGTTTTAGCAACATTCAGGTCACAACGCAGATTATTTTGTAATTAAACATTATGCATAACTTACAATAAGAATGTATAGTGCAGAGAATTTGATGCGATCCTCGACCTTCTATCAGCATATATCTTGTTTATATTTGTAACCCTGGTTGTATGTTTTCGTAAGCGGGGAGACACAAGAAGACGCTCGATGTGAAATACATGTACACACACAAATCCTAAGGACCGATATTACACGATTTGCTCGCTAAAATTTATATTTTCAACGTAAGAACCCTTGTAACATAAAGGTCAGAATCAGGCCAATTTACCGTACTATAATACAAAGTTAGAACTTTGGTAACCTCATATTTACACCAAGGCGTGGACCCTACATAATATAGTGTGTGCGTCGTATACTTAGGTACAAAAGAAACGCATCATATTTTTTATTTTTCATTGGAATATGACAGTACGGCTTGTTTAAAGAACTCAATATCCTTTAAATATCCTTGGCGAAATAAACCGTATGGCCAGAATGGCACTTTTAGGGTTCTGTAGTTTACAGCCCATGTTTTAAATTCGGATCATTGAAACATGTACATCACAAACGAAAGGACCCATCGCAACCAACATGGACCAAGGTCTTGGAGCCAATTGTCCCTAATAAAGAAGGCTTTGAATGGAAACTAGTGACAATGCTGTACTAAGGATAGCAGAATGGATTCAGATAAATGTTCCAGATAGTTTTCATTGCAAAATTGAAGTTGCGTTTCTTCTTGCTGGTGAGTATAAGAGGCTGTGGTTACTATGAAAAACACGTTGTAACATCTGCCATGTGTCCTTTTTTGGTCTATTCGTATTGTTAGGGTTAATTTGAACTACAAACTGTGCATACTTACACGACCAATGAGCAGCCCATATTCTAAATAATATTCGGTAGTGTGTTCGGCTTTTTTATCTACGTGAGATATGGTGACATAAAAACCTTGAAAATCCCGAGATTATAACTTTACGGGAACGTTTGGTTACGATCAGACAACGGACATTACCAAAACAAACATGCACATACTATCCACGAGAATATTCATGGCGGGCTATCATAAATACAACTTGTTAACTGAATGTGGCATGTACGTATGGGATGTCAATGAACTTTTTGTACACACCTCGTGTCATTGACATTTCAGAACAACCAGATCGTATGTAGCCTTTAAGCTCATACGACAATACCATCACATTACATCGTTTGCCTCTTTTTTCTTGTTAAAATTTGATACAGAAACAAACTTTACTAGATATATTTCCAAAGATCTGCAACGATTTGTGAACTACAACACATGCGGTAAGATTGATTATTTCTCAGATATCGCAAGATCGCAGTATCAACAGTAATACGAGGGGTGTGCAAAAAGAAATACAATACCGTGCATATCTTTGTTTTTAAAGGGGTTTTGTGCTTTAAACTTGGCATGTGTACTTATTAGGCTATTTTCTGCTCTTGGGTAAAATTTGGTTGAAATCCATTCACCAGTTTGGTCATAATGTATGTTTAATAGACATTTACTTATTTATACTAAGCTAAAAAAACGTTCGAAAAACGTATCTCCAAAATGACTGAAATTATTTCTTATATCAAAGAAAGGTCTAAACTTAATTTAAGTAATGTTCTTATACATAATGAACTTTTTGAGATTTAAGGATCAGTGCGTAATTCTAAAACACACGCATTCGCAGTCAGTGATGAAAGAGGTACGTTCGATTTTCTTCACCACAAATGTCCTTTAATTAAGAAAACAGACCCAATGGACAACTATGTTACAAGATGGTTTTATACATATTTTGTGCAGGAAATACTTCAGAAGTATCTCTTAAAAAGTCGAATTGTTAATTGAATAGCCAATATGTACCTTTCACATGAAGATGCCTCTTCGAACAGGGCTTCTACTGTAAAGGAATTTTTGAAGGAAAAGCACATTGGAATGCTTTGTCACCAAGTCTTCTTTTTAGACCTCGTCCTGCGACAATGTTTAAGTTCCTAGACTTAAATCGAACTAAGTAGACCATAGGTACGGTTCCAGGAAACATATGTGGTCAGCGATATTACTTTGCAAGAGCGTTGTACCTTTTGCAAACGACAAAACAAATTGCATTTAAAAGTCAAATTAGTGTGCAATGTGAGTTTCATTGTAAATGATTATGTCAATAAAAAGTTAGAGAGTAAATTGCATTTCTTTTTGAACACCCCTCGTAAGTAATGATTCCATCAAATCATACAGAAAAAATGACGTCTCATCTGGTAAATGTTGCTACTAGGTAACTTAAGACTACTATGATGTCATTAATCATATATTTCTGCAACCACCTGCCGATTTTACTGGTTATATAAATGCAAAGTTCATAATAAATAAATGTATTATATTTTATGACAATCCTACGGTGTCACCAAAGTGACGCTCCGATACTTTATTCAAAGGTATGGTAAAATTCTATACTTGATACTTACGACAAACAACAACATAATTCTTAAAACTAATTAGGTTCAGGAACATATCGAATAAGTAAGTTTGCTTTGTCATCATGTTTCATCTTGAGAAATCGCTGGTTTATATAGTATCTCGTCCATTACATTTGTGACTAAAAGGTTAGATTGTATTGTGAAGTAACAATTAACAGTTATGTTGTTTACAGTCATTTTTTTCAAGAGGTCTTTTAAAAGCCTCGAAATGACAGGCGGTTTAGAATGTTACATTAATGAAACTAGACCGATGCTAACTTGATCTCAAGGTTTTACAAAAGACGAAAATAGCAACCACAATGTTTTCAAGAGATGTTTTTATGTTGTTATGATGGGAACACGTATACTATTTTCTTGTAAGAGATGGAATGACAATAAGCTTTGTGATATTTCTTAAAATAGAAGATAGAATCGAAGTCGTAAATAAACTGTTGCCACTTGTCTAAATAATTGATATGCAACACTTAACAGTTTTAGTAGTGATAAAACTATTTTACATCCATGGCAGTAAATATCATCTTTTACTTCGCCTTTTCGGTAACCATAGAAACTTCAACATGCAATAACATTTTAACCGTTAAAGATGAAGATCTCATTTAAACTGCAATGATGTGCATTTTAAAAGATCTTTCCAATGACATACAAGTAAAATAGTTCCTGCGAGCAAATGATGCAGCGACTTCATTTGACAGAGAATTGACAGGATCCTCGACCTTCTATCTGCATAATTCAACAGCTGATGTGTATACAATTAAGCATGAAAATCTCAAAATTGTGAGAATAAAATAAGCTAGATAGGCCGATAGCTTTCAAATTGGGAAAACTACATGCACGATAATTTGACATACGAAATTTATCAACAAATTGTTAAATAATTTCATGTATAACAAACCAATTTTCAAGACACTTAATTGCATATTATGACTCCCTTGTTCCATATAATATTTATATTCTTATAAATAAAACCTCGTATCAGTTCATTAAAAGGTATTATCATAAGACATGTGTTCACTGTTCAACAATATCAAAGATCATAAACCAAGTCCGATAATTCCATGACAATAGACAATAGACATTTAGAATTTTAAGTCTCTGAATAGGCTTTAACACTGAATGGTAATTCTCCTTATATGCCTCTGGAGACCAAACGAAACTGTATAATTATGTTGTTAAATTTATCAAGGGAAACAACCAGCCCTAATTTTTCCCGCTGATCCTAAAAAATCCAAAAAATAATTTACGGAGCGAAGTGCCAGGTACGAATTGTGTTGAGTACGAAAAACAATATTCAGGACGAACGGTGGGAAGTGACCAGTACGAAAGTGTTGAGTATGAAACGTTAGCGAAGAATTTATCCAACGATAAAACGATCTAAACTCGTGTTTTATACTCTGTTAATCGAATTGCGTGTACATTTTTATCGTAGGGACGAGTTTTGAGGATACTTTTGTAGTTCTTTCTAAGACTTTCGACTTGCGTAAGAAAATTATCGGTTTCGTAAAAAATACCGATCTGGTGTTAACACCCGAAATTCCGTAATCCTGACAGATTAACCATAGAACTAACCTAT
The DNA here is from genome assembly GCA_947247005.1 of Spisula solida. NCBI lineage: Eukaryota > Metazoa > Mollusca > Bivalvia > Venerida > Mactridae > Spisula > Spisula solida. Next base: position 40,901,079 of record OX365948.1, on the reverse strand, counting down.
TTTCGTTCAAGAACATTGACTGGGAAGAGCTGTGCTTATGCAGCTGCAGTCACCTGCTGTTTAGATCCATGGTCTCAATATTGCCTAGCGCTCACTGAAATTTCGGACAGTTCTGATTTCTTCGGTAAATAAATTATTGCAATGCGACAAAGACCGATGTTATCCGCATGGAATAATGGAATTAGTCTGGTTCACGACATTCTTACAAAACGCATGTTTTTAATTTTTTTTTTTGAAATCGTAAACCATCGAGAACAGGTCACGTGCCCCTCCATGGACTGTTTAAAATGTGATAGTTTAATTGAATGAAAAAAATGACCTATACTTGCTAACATAAATTTCAATAATCGCTAAATATGTATTCTCGTACATACAACGTACGAGTATTATATCGATCTCAATGTTGAGTTATCGTATCATTTAATCAGCGCGTCATGCTGGGTGGAGACTGGAGAGCTATAATTTAAAGCAATTATACTGTAACAGAAATTATATAACTGTCTTCCGCTAGTAAATGCAAAACTACTGTAAATACAGCGATGAGCCAGAAAGTTGTAACCTTAAATTAAGCTTTACTATGCCCATCTGACCAATATCTTTTTTAAATCCATTTCGTGATTACACTGACTTAAACGACAGGATCTTACATTAAAAATTGAAAAAAAAAATGAAAAAAGAAACACTTGGCCTACTGTACAGTATCAATAAAATATATTCAAAAACTGATTTTTTTCCATTTTTTTTCCAATTTTATTTTTCATATTTTTTTGTAATTATACTGCTTTCTCGTCGACTCGAAACCCTTAGCGATTAAAACCGCGCATGCGCATTTCGTATTATTTGCTGATCGATTTTGTTTTCATAACGTGGCGGAGAAATATAAATAACAACATAAACAAATGCAAATTTTCATCATCAACAACTACGTCATTAAATATTTACCTAAAAATAGCCATCACTTTCGAGTCCGTGTCAATCGGAAGCTTCTCATCGAGTGGATCTTTCTGATTGGTCCGTCTGTTATTGAACCCAAAGGATGAAAACTCTTCATAAACTACAGGTGTGGTCCATATGTTATCGACCACAAGTTTTACTAATTCATATAGGGGCATTGGTCAAAAAACGAACATAACAATTTTTACCGTTAGCGAAATTTAACAAAAAAATAAATTTTATCAGGAAATAACATTATAAAAATACAAACACTAACTGAAACATATGTAACAAATTTAACATGGTACTTAAACTGTTCTTGAACCCCTAGACATCACAGCATGGACAAAGGAATGCACTGTGACGCCTTACTACTCTGACTTTTGTGCAAAATGTGAGATGTACACAATGTGAACACATGTCACAATACGCCCAATTAATGATTTTCAGGTTGGGGTAATCGTTCTGATTAGGAGGGGACCATTTCTTACAAACACAGCATAACCCATCTTCAGGTATTTCTTCCTCGTAATCTGATTCACTGACAGGCTCTTCAATTGGATCAAGGTTAATGGCTGTTGTACCACTCGTGCTAGGTTTGGGGCTGTAGGTTTTTTCCGGATGTTTGGTCTGTTTCTTCTTTGGAGTGTCTTTTATGGTACATTTATTGTTTGTTTCAGGTTTGTTGGTTTCATATTCTAGTAATTCGCAAAAATATCCATTCTCTGTGACTGCCCTGCCACTAGCTCTTGGTCTTTTGGGTTTCTTAATGTTTGTGCAGGCACATTTTTGGCATATCTTGTCTTCTGTGGTATCTTTGGTCTGACTCTGTAGTTCAAGTTTCGTACTTAGAAACATTTCCACAGCCTCCTTTCCATTCTTGATGGCCTTGATATTTTCAATAGGGTTTTGCTCCCTGAAACCTTCGGCTGGAAAGAGTGCTTCCATAGGCACTGCATCCCGACATAAAGGATAAATTCCAGTTTTGAGGAAGCCGGACTGAATGTTCTTTGGGGGTCATAGCTCTTACAAAAGCCTTACATGCAAGGCCACACATATCATATCTAGAAATAGTTTTTCCAAAGTTATTTTGCATATAAGATTAACATTCTGAGTAGTAAAAGTTCTTAAAAGGGCCAAATATAGACACATCTAAAGGCTGTAATATATGCGACGTGTGTGCAGGCAACACAAACAAAATAAGGTTTTGAGACCTGGCCCACTCCAGCAAACTCGGTGAAACGTGCGATGTATGGCCATCTAAAATTAACAAAATTGGCTGTGAACTGTTGGCTCCAGCAAGAGGCATAAAGTGTTCTTTTAAATATTTTTTGAAAATTTCCCCATTGGACCATCCCGAATCAGACATCTCCCCCCTGGCCCCTGTACATGCACCCTTCATCAAATCATCACTGAATCTTTTACCTTTAAACACAAAGAAGGGAGGCAAAGAATGGCCAATAGCATTAACACAGCCAATGAGAGTTGTTGTTGTAGATATTGGGGATACAACGGCCTGTGCTTTACATTGTTGAGAAGAAATTACGTTTGGAGGTCTATGGTCGGGTTGTAATCCAGTTTCATCTAAGTTGTATATATGTTGAGGCTTATCATAAAGGTCATACCTATCCATTATCTCACTAAGGTTATGAAAGTAGTTAGTAATAGCTTCAGGTGTAGAATACTTCGCTCTGTTGCTATCCAAACTTCTAGGTGACAGGGAAGTTATCCGTGTTTTCCACCTAAATAGATAGACATACAAAATGTCACAAAGCATGGTTATATGGTAATGTTTTAGCTAAGTCACATCAAACTTGATTATTTACGCAATCATGTCTTAACATAAGCTAATATGTGTAAAAAAATACTGGATTGATTAAAATAATATATTCGTTATGTATATATAAATATACAAAGGTATTTACATGTACATTGTACAAACGTATACCGTACGGATTTCATCAAAATCACAAATCCTGAAACAAAGAACATAAAAGTATCATGAATGTTACCTCCTCAAAAATCTGTACAACCATTGATTGCTCATTGCCTTGTTCTTTTTCTTTTTCCCCATGTTGAAGGCCATCTCTCCAGCCAAATGTTGAAGCTTGATGTTGGTTAAACCGTACCCCAGAAGACTCATTGCCTCCAGGTGCTCCACAAGTCCCTCTTCCTCCTCAATGCTCAACATTGTTGTACCACCATTTAAAAATTCATAGGGATCAATACGACCCGATCTCTTTATGTCGTTTGAGGAACCCCAAACTCTATCGCAGCTCTTTTTACTGAGTTTTTTTGGTGCATAACAGACTCATAGGCTTTGCAGAGGCTCTCAGGGCAATACCTCCTTAACTTCCTTTCAGCCTTTGAAGGCTTGATCTGAATAAATTTATAATGAAAAAATATTAGTTTCGTCGATTTCATTATCTCAATTATTGGATATTAATAGGTCGCTTGACATACAATTTATTTCCATTCTTTTGGACACACACCGTATACATACAGCATTTAGTGACACATATCAATGGGGGGATAACTACAGAAAGGCTGTGTCTGCTAGGCGGGACTTTATTTTCAGTTTTCTTCGTAGAAACACGTTAAAATGGGGTACATTTATACAATTTTTGAAAAAAAATTTACGCATGATTTAGCACGGGTGAGCTGAAAAATGGTCTGTTCGTAAAGTTGCGTATATTTCGGATAGAAACTTTGGCGTCGCGAGGGCGCATTCGGCAATAATCATTTATGGAAAGCCAAATCTACATAATACTCAAATAATTGTAGAGGTCTTTAAATATTTGGAGAGCTCTTCAAATAATTGTAGAGGTCTCAAATTTAATTAAAGATATCTCCAAATAATTATAGCGCGCAATAATTCTAATAGAGAGTTCTCTAATTCAATTTCAGATATCAAAAATTGATTTAAAGCATGCAAGTAAGTAATTGTAGACCTCTACAATTTATTTGAAGATATCAAAAATTAAACTTTAATTCAACTGTATTTAAGAGCTCTCTAATTGAATTGAAGAGGTCTCTAACTGATTTAAAGACATCACTAATTGTTTTATAGCTCGCTACAAACTAATTTATAGAGCTCTTGAATTGAAATAGAGACCTCTCTAAATCAATTATAGCGCGGTGAAATTCATTAAAGATATCTTGAATTCAGTGTTAACATATGCCATATCTACATATACTCAATTATTTATAGAGGTCTTTAAATACTTGGAGAGCTCTGTAAAACATTTGGAGAGGTCTATAAATCAATTAAAGATATCAAAAATTCGCATGTAACGCGGTATAATTCCTTTGTTTTTGGAGATATCTATAATTCAACTCAAGAGATCTCCATTTGAATTGGAGACCTCAATTATTGTTTTACAGCGCGCAAGAATTGAAATTGAGAGGTCTATAATTCAATTGTACCGCGCTACAATATTGTAATCGCAATTCATCAACAACTTGGAAGAAAATAACTGCTCCCTACACTTCCTTTTGTAACGATAAATTTGATTGGACGATGGATTTTCTGGCGAGCGAGTAATTATTATTTGTATGATGCATTCAAATAAAACAATTGTAGCGCGGTACAATTGAATTATAGACCTCTCAAAAATCAATTCAAGATCTCATTAATTCATTTCTTGCGCGCTGTAAAACAATTATTGAGGTCTCCAATTCAAATGCCGGAGACCTCTTGAATTGAATTATAGATGTCTCCAGGTCAATGGATTTAATCGCGCTACAAACGAATTTCTGATATCATAAATTGAATTATAGATCTCTCCAAATGTTTTACAGAGCTCTCCAAATATTTAAAGACCTCTTCAAATAAAAGAGTATATGTAGATTTTGAATTAATTCAAGATATCAAAAAAAGAATTTCACCGCGGTCAAATTGATTTAAAGACCTCTCTATTTGAATTATAGAGCTATCTAAATCAATTGTAGAGAGCTATAAAACAATTGGAGATGTCTTCAATTCAATTAGAGACCTCTTAAAAACGGTCTCAATTTTTGATATCTTCAATTGAATTGTAGAGGTCTTCAAATCATTATTGCGCGCTTTAAATCAATTTTTGGTATCATTCATTGAATTAGAGAGCTCTCCAAATATTTAAAGACCTCTACAATTATTTGAGTTGATGTAGATTTGGCGTTCCATAATCATTACGTCACGAGTCGATGAGAAGGAACGAGTCGATGAGAAACAAGTATATAAAAGTTCCTGTGCTTAAACATTATCAGTTATTAGAGCCATCGCGGTGTTTATTTGGGTTGTAACGCCGTTTCGTTTTTCGGTTATTATAGTACAGCGGCAGATTCACATAACCAGAACTAACTTACCCTCCCAGAAGGTGCCAGCACCTTATCACATGTGGAGGAAAATCAGGTCAGGTTTTTTATGGAAGGAAATGACCTATCGTGACAGGGAATCAAACACGTATCGTCGGGTTACAAATCAAGCACAATAACCACTGGACAACGCCCATCTTTTGAGGAAAGTGAATGAAAAGTATATCGTGTTTATGTTTAAAGTTTAACCTGGGTACTGTTTTATCAAAGAACTAACGGAAAAAGTAAACTTACGTTCAAATTTATATCCTTAATAAATCATTTAAACCTACGCATTAGGGACTGATATGTTTTAAGTTTTTTTTACTGAATCACTATTAATATTGAACAATCGTTTAATGTATTGCAGGTGTTTAAGAGCAATACAGAATATAAATATGAGCGTATCTTTAAGATTTCTGTAAGAGCTTTGATAAAACAACATCCTGGTCATATACCTTCACCGATGAGAAAGAGCCAGTTCAGCTTAATTACGAGAGTAAACTCGATTGACTAGAGTTGCAGCAAAACGAGTCGAGTTTCAACCCTCGAGTGTACTCGAGTTCAACCCCGCTGCGAGGCTTGGTTGTTGTAGTTCAAATCGGGACACCTAGGACAATGTCTTACGAATCGCGTATAAATACCGTACGGACCGTTCCAATTGCTGTAGTTCCACATGTCCGCCATGTTTGTTTACACTGAAGAGCTCCAAGAGTTAGTTTATTTTTAGATTCTTACGTCACTAGAGATAATTCTAATACGACAGCTGAAACTCGCTCAATGCAGTTAAGATCACATGCCCTTGGATACGAAACACGCTCGGGTAAGCATTCGGGACTTTACCATGAGAGGACAATAAATACACATACATATACTAGTACATTGTAACGCAATATATTTCCTGAAAGTAAAATTATATTTCGTGATAACCGCGATTATGGCATTGTCATTCCTTGGTAATCGTCATAATTTGTCTGCATCATACAATTACTCGTAATATTATGTCTGGGGAATGATTTTACCTTATTATCGTCGGATGTTATTGACAAACAACTATTTTGCACAAACCAATCACGAAACATCAACGTGACATTTTGAACTTTAGTGTCTTTCGAAAAAGTGCACTTCGGACTTAACAAAATTATTTATTAACCCCTACATGTAACACATCAAAACATTTTAACGAAACGATGACCCCTGATTGAAAATGTTAACTACAACTTACAAGTTCTTGAAACTCAAACATTTTCAAAGTCCATCAAGGCATTGCTTTAAAACTTGGCATACTTGTTTACCATCATACACACCAGTCCTATCATTGTCAAAGCCATGTTACACTATCCAACATTTCAACAGAAATATGCCCCCTTTTGGACTTAGCTGGTCATTTTTGATAAGGCAACCACTGGAGCATAAGCTTTTACGGAACGCAGTATTGTTTGGCTTTTTTGAATCGCTTCGGGATTTTGCAGAAAGATGCGCCTCCTGCCTTTACAAGTATAATGGTGTAAAACATACATGTACTAAAACACCAAAACTGTAGGTTCAGCCTTTTTTATGTGATGCCATTGATATATACGCACTTTTTTTTAAAATGACAGAATGACAAACGTAGTAAATAAAGCGACAGGCAGACAATTTCCTAAATAAATATGTTGATGTTGTAATTTTCAGTCACATGATGAAAACATAACCACCTTTTGTAACCAATTTTGACAACACTAGGTAGTAAGAGAAAGGTGACTGCCTAACACCGAAGCTAAACAGAAGTCTAATTATAGAGTCTCACAGTATTACTTTATCGAACTGTATTGCTTATAATGTGGGCGTCCCACAATACTTCGGATTAATTGCATAACATAAAAAGACGTTTTTCTGTAAAAAAAGTATAGATCGAAGCCTTATAAGTACTAGATTTAATGTATTAATTTATCTATAGCGACAGAAGTGAGATATTTTACAATTGTTCACTTTAGTGCACAAGCCAAATAATAAATACAGAATATACGAGCGTCACAGATTGATGATACTATGTTTTATGACTATTCTTTGCAATACAACACATACACAATGGACAGGCAGACAATTTCCTAAATAAATATGTTGATGTTGTAATTTTCAGTCACATGATGAAAACATAACCACCTTTTGTAACCAATTTTGACAACACTAGGTAGTAAGAGAAAGGTGACTGCCTAACACCGAAGCTAAACAGAAGTCTAATTATAGAGTCTCACAGTATTACTTTATCGAACTGTATTGCTTATAATGTGGGCGTCCCACAATACTTCGGATTAATTGCATAACATAAAAAGACGTTTTTCTGTAAAAAAAGTATAGATCGAAGCCTTATAAGTACTAGATTTAATGTATTAATTTATCTATAGCGACAGAAGTGAGATATTTTACAATTGTTCACTTTAGTGCACAAGCCAAATAATAAATACAGAATATACGAGCGTCACAGATTGATGATACTATGTTTTATGACTATTCTTTGCAATACAACACATACACAATGGAATTCACTCATTCGTCTGGACATGCTTGTGTTTACATGCACACTCGAACCATTTCAAGATTGCGTGTGCATTCTCGAAACTAGTAACGTTAAACCATTTGCATATCTCTCCGTCTGACTAAATATCTCAAAAATTCGAAAAATGATAACATCAGTGACACAGTATATTTACATTATTTAGTTTAAATCTAACATTATCATGCATTGTTACATTTAGAAAACTGCCCCTTAATAACACAGGTAACTGTATCAATAATAATCACATTTTTTGCCGTAATTGATTTATAATTATTGATGTATTGATTCATGAACTATGCATATTGTACACCAAAAAATCATTTTGTTTTTATTCCTTTTAAATGATACAGTTACATGTGCGTAAAAAATATTTATTCTTTACATCAGATATTTGAGTACTGAGTGTTTAAGATATAGTTAGAACATATTAAGTAAATTTGTGATGATTAAAAAGTGCGGAGCGAGCGTAGCGAAGCGAATCCTTTTTAGTCATTAAAAATTACTTTATAATTATGTTCTAACTACAGAATGTAACGTCCAGCATTTTGATTGGCCGATGGAATATAACGCCAAGACATGACGTCATGTCTGTTAAGACTAAAATTTTAATGATAACATTTGCATTTAGCCGCCAAGATTCGGCGTTTTGATTGGCTCAAAATGTAGATTATATTCTAAGTATTAATTAACGTACCTCTGAATACTAGAGACTAGGAAGTGAGGCACACGTTAATCATTATTTCCTCGCTAGCCACTCATAAAGATGCTATACCAGAACGGACCCCTGCCGGGGATTCCAACTTTCGATCTGTTACTTCACTAGTAGACGCTTGCATTTGACATATCATAGGTCTTATCATTGACCCTGACCAAATTAGTTTAGTGTATTTGACAAGTTATCAGGGAATTAAACTTGATTCAGCCAAACGATGCTAAACGCAGATACCTTCTAAAAATCGGATATGGAATAATGCAATCTCATTAAAATCAGAACCTTATTACGCTTCACTACTTTACGCTGATAAATGTCTGACGACACTCCATATAGGGTCATGTCGATGTGAACTTTACGTCATCCAATCAAATCGCTTCTTTCACAATTCTGAAATTGCGGTGAAACTCTGCTGAGGCTATGTGACGTCATTGTGCGCCAGAGAGGTCATTTGAACATAACCTCTTACGGAGTGTAGTCAGATCTCTAACAGCGTAAATGAATGGAACACATGTTCGGTCTGATTTTAATTAGATAGTAAATAATGTTAATGGACCAAAATAACACCTCTATGACTGTTCTTATTTCTCTTTGGGCGGAGGTTGACTGTGAGTGGGGATGATACTAATTGAATAACTCATCTTACATAGATCTAACAGTATAAGAAAATAACAATTTTCAGTTTAATTTATTACTGTGACAAAGCGGCACTATTGTACTTTTGGCCAAATACAAATGAACAAACAAAGGAATATGACAAACGTACAAAGAACATCAAAATCATACATATATACATTTAGCAAGTATTAAATATGTAAAATAAGAAACAGTTTAATAGTTCAAGACAAATTTTCTTTTAATTCCTGATTTTGTCCAAAAAAACAACAGAAAATTAAGTCAGTTTATCAATTTTATTTAAGGACATTATTGTAGTAAATGTAAATGTGTTTATATTTTGGAATGTTGTTCTACCTAAATATCGTATTCTTAAATCATAAAACTTTGAACAACAACACGGCGGGTGTGTAGCTATTCATATAGGCTACATCCGTATTTACCCAACTGTCCGTAGTTACCGGTGTGTACCATAGCACGTGTTACTAGTATTCCGATTCTATACAGTTAAGGTTACACATTTTACAAAGTCTTAGTTCACAATGTACATTGTATTCCCATATTTCTTCCGTGCTCAATTTCAAGAGTACTAGAACCTTACAAACCCATCGTGACATTCCTTCTCTAAAACTCCATCTCTAAGAAAGAGCGCTGTTCAAAAACACCCCCGCGTTACAGCGGAGGCGTGGAAATTGTGAAAAGCACATGTGTGCATTTTTAAAATTGTCTTACCATTGTTTAGGCATAGAACATTTTTTGTATTTATTTTTTAAATCGGAGAATGTGATTCGGTGTCACTCTGAGAAAGGGTTTGTCATACTGTATGTTTTGTAGTTTTGAAATAAAAATATTTAATATGCCGTTCGTAGAATCATTGAATAGACGATTTTGTCTAGTACTAATAAAAAATGAAGACTATTGCTCGCACTAATGCAATTAACACACGAAAGTGTCAGTAGAAAAATACTGTTAATGACATCTTGAATATTTTATCTGCTGATAATTTATAACTTGTATGTCGGCACTCGCAATTTAGCGATATACTAATTATGTAGAACTACACCCCCTATTTCCGTTATGATATGTTAAGGCATATTGAGACTAGTCTACAGCTGTCTCCCTACTCCAGCCAGGTTAAAAACAGAAATACATTTCAGTGTTTCCCACCTAACATAACTAAAATTAATATCAGTCTTTCGGACGAGACGTTAAGCGAGGTCCCGTGTATGATGCTTTACATCGGCACGTTAAAGAACCAGGGATGCTTCTGGAACTGGGGCATCTTCTGTATAATGCACTATCCCCCAATAATTAAAGTGACTAACCTCTTCTGGGGGCCTCGCCCATATGGATTTCCGGTGGCGAGGATAAATAAAAGCATATAAATCATAGTATGCTGTCGTTTTAGAAGCCTTCAAGCAATAGTCACGGATACATGTATCTAACTTACTACGAAATAATGTTAGGGCTAGGGCCAAAAATAAGAAAGTACGATAAAGAAAACACGTTAGTATGATGACGAAAACACGTTAGTATGATGACGAAAACACGTAAGTATAATAAAGAAAACAAGAAAGTAATATGGCGAAAACATGAAAGTTTTATGACGAAAACATATTAATGAAAGTACGATGTAATGGGGCAAAACACGAACATTGAAACCATGATGATAAAAACATGAACATACGAAAGTACGATGACGTAAACTCGAAAGTACGTTGACGAATACACGAAAGTACGATGACGACTACACGAAAGCTATATCGCGTTATCGACATCGTACCTACGTATTTTCGCCATGGTAGTTTCGTGTTTTCGTCATCGTTCTTTCATAGTTTCGTGTTTTCGCGCTACAGATGAACATATTCAAAAACGATTGGCCTTACGGAATTCCGCAACTTACAGTTCGAAGAATACAGATACATGTATACATGTATAAGCGGATTTCGTCGAAAATCCATTTTAAGTATAAAATTCATTCAATATTTCTCTTTATAAACCTGCAAGACTTAAATAGATTTCAACTTGGTATAATAGCATAATATAACATCATAAGAGGACTAATATGATCTAAAACTTAAACAGTATAGCTTAAGGAAATGATGTCAGAATGATTAATGATGTAGGCCCTAGGTCCATACATAATACCATATCAACCATACTGATTTTAATGCACACAATTGAAATGAGGAAATTTGAAACAGTAATGATGTCACAAGAGAAAAGGAAAATAATGATGGGGTGTTTTAAACTCTCCATATTGGATATCATTGTAAACTAGTTTGGGTTCTCGTATACATAACATTGTCGACATAAACGTTGCAATTCTCTTATTCAATTTCTCCCTTGCAATGGCCTCTGTAGCTCAGTGGTTAGTGCTCTTGTCGTCTGATCTGGCAACCCGGGTTCAAATCCGGATGGAGGCACACATATGCCTGTCATCTTTCAGCAGAAAACTGGCATTTTCTTATTAATTTCTTCATTTCACACATTCTGTTTGTATGAGTATATGGCTTAGTGGGTATGATATTGACTTTCCTGCCTTTTTATTAGATTAAATATTGAAAATGATAAAAAGCTATGTTTTGATGTCACATAAAAGCGACAGATCTAAGTGAACGAACTGTGGTCTGCGTGCGTGAGTTGGACCATTAAATCAATGTCCTGATCGCAATATTGATATCCACATTGGGAAATTGTCCAATATTATGCAATCCCCATTGTCACATGGTTGCATGATAAGATAATGGTGCAGAAAAACATTTAATTCAGAATCCGCTCACACGGGAGTGTTAAAATATGCGCTGCTTTGATTTGGCGGTGCTAAAATATTGCGGACTCAATGGCCACCGCCGATATATCGCTAAAGCGAACATAAAATAACCGCCATTAAATGCGCGTTCATTTGCATGATTGTTAAAAATAAAAACCAGCTGCTTTGTATTTGGCGGTAAGCCTGCATGTGTACGAATGTTAAATATATAATTCAGCTGATTTGTATTTGGCGGTAAGCGTACATTTGTACGATTGATTTATATATAAAATCAGCTGCTTTGTATTTGGCGGTAAGCGAATGTTATATGGCTAATATAGTGACCATAAAATCACGGTCATTAAATGCACGTACATACACAAGCATATACTATTACTTGATTATCAATTTAGATGCATCCTGGCTATATACAAATTCATCACAGACATACATGTATATTAAGAAAAAAAAGGTTTCATATTGTCATCTTCAACCTATAGTTATAAATATACCAGATTTATATAGCGCCCTTTTCATGCGAACGCACGTTCAAAGGCACTTCAACCATGTTGCAGCCACAAACGCGCAGGTGCATCCTCTACCAGTGGATACAGCATGATCTGACCAGAGGGACATACTGAGAGAAAGCCCCTGAAGGGAGAGAGAAACATTAGATACAGGCAAGTCCGGCGCTGAAGAGGTGCACCTAGCTCTTATTTCGAATAGACAGCCTGATTCTTTAATGTGCCCGGTGTATAGCACCGATACACAGCTTCCTGGCACTTCCAGATACTTTGCAGACCACACGGCCTGATATAGCGGGAAATATTATATAAATATTTCAGAAATGTCAAGTTCCGATGCCAGGGATTGAACCCACGACCTCTGGATTGACAGCCCAGTGCGTTACCACTGAGCTAAATCCGCTTATATGCCATTTTTCTGACTTTGAATATAGTTACATGCTAATTATCATGGAATATAAGTGCTGATTATATGACACCGAAAGACAGTGGAAGAAACCCGCCCTGTTGACGCATTAGTTATTACCTCATTGAGGGTAAATGCGTCTATGAACCGTTGCCTTACGATCTCATTTCAGAGCTCACAATACTTCGTTCAGGAAAATAAATCAATGAGTTTCTCATCTGTTTTTGACGAGATGACTGCAAACAGAAACGAGCTATTCTGTCCTGAAATAAATTTGAATTAAAAGAAGCTGAACATTCTGTGGAACATAATGGAGCAATTTCCTCTAGCGTCACTGTGACATTGTGAAGAAGAACGTTCCTTAAAATGATGCACCGATCTTCACTTGACAGTTTGAAATCAAGAAGGATGTAATTATACAATTATAGTGTGGTTTTTTTCAATCCGCTCAAAGGCACAGGAGATGCAATATTTTTCACAAATGACCATTCCTAATGAAGAAAGTATCAATGTGTACTGCCTGTGCTACAAGGCACGTGGGTTGTCTGTAGGATTTTTAACATTTCGCATGAGTCCAAACTTTTTAGAAACGGCTTCTGTTCATTTATGGCGCATGGTCACAACTCGTACGGACGCCTTCGATCTTCAGAGGATGAAATTGTACGATATCCGTTTGGACATAGGTAAGGCAAGGGAAGGCAAGGCAAGGGAAAAAGGAGGACACGGGAGAAGTCAAAACAAGGGGGACAAGGGGCAATATAAGAAAAGCAAGGGAAGCCATGGGAGAATGGCAATACAATGGGGGGAGGCAAGGGATAGGGGAGGACGCGGGAGAAGGCAAGACCCGGGAAAGGCCAGGAATAAGATAAGACCATGGGAGACAGGGGAGAAGACGAGGGACATGGGAGGACACGGGAGGACACGGGAGGACACGGGAGAATGGAAGACAATGGAGAAGGCAAGGAACAATGGAAGACACGGGACAAGCGAAGACAATTGGGGGCAAGAGACAAGGCAAGGACACGGGCGACGGCAGGGGGCAAGGGAGGATACGGGGCAAGGCAATACAAGAGGGAGGCAAGGGACAAGACAAAAGGGAAACAAGGGACAAGGGAGGACACGTGAGACGGCAAGACAATGGGCAAGGGACAAGGGAGGACACGTGAGACGGCAAGACAAGGGGCAAGGGAGAAGACGAGAAAGGCAAGGGGGGAGTAAGAGACAATTTATGACACGGGACAAGGCAAGACAAGGGGAGGCAAGGGACAAGGCAATACAAGAGGGTGGCAAGGGAGGACACTCGAGAAGGCAATATAAGGATGGCAAGAAAAAAGGGAGAAGACGAGAAAGCCAAGACGAGGGGAGGTAAGTCACAACAAGGTAGGACACGGGACAAGGCAAGACAAGGGGGAGCCAAGGGCCAAGGCAAGACAAGGGGGAGACAAGGGACAAGACAAGGGACATGTCAAGACAAGGGGGAGACATGGGACAAGGCAAGACAAGGGGAAGACAAGGGACAAGGCAAGACAAGGGGGAGACAAGGGACAAGACAAGACAAGGGGGAGACAAGGGACAAGGCAAGACAAGGGGAGACCAGGGACAAGGCAAGACAAGGGGGAGGCAAGGGACAAGGCAAGACAAGGGGAGGCAAGTGACAATGGACAAGGCAAGACAAGGGGGAGGCAAGGGACAAGGCAAGACAAGGGGAGGCAAGGGACAAGGCAAGACAAGGGGGAGACAAGAGACAAGGCAACACAAGGGGGAGACAGGGACAAGGCAAGACAAGGGGAGGCAAGGGACAAGGCAAGACAAGGGGGAGACAAGGGACAAGGCAAGAAAAGGAGGATGCTAGGGACAAGGCAAGACAAGGGGGAGACAAGGGACAAGGCAAGACAAGGGGGGCAAGGGACAAGGCAAGACAAGGGGAGGCAAGTGACAAGGGACAAGGCAAGACAAGGGGAGGCAAGGGACAAGGGGGGGCAAGGGACAAGGCAAGACAAGGGGGAGACAAGGGACAAGGGAAGACAAGGGGAGGCTAGTGACAAGGGACAAGGCAAGATAAGGGGGAGACAAGGGACAAGGCAAGGGACAAGGCAAGACAAGGGGTGGCAAGTGACAAGGGACAAGGCAAGGGACAAGGGAGGACACGCGAGAATGCAAGATAAGGATGGAAGGCAAAAACCAAGGCAAGACAAGGGGAGACAGGGGACAAGGCAAGACAAGGGAGAGACAAGGGACAAGGCAAGACAGGGGGAGACAAGGAACAAGGCAAGACAAGGGGGAGGCAAGGGACAAAGCAAGACAAGGGGGAGGCAAGGGACAAATATGGTAGCACAGCTTGTTTCGTGGAATGTATCACATTATTGCTTAAATTTTAAAGTTGCTATTTATGTTGAGTTCTACCTTCCTTGGTCGATTCTATCTTTGCTGTTTATGTTGAGTTCTACCTTCCCTGTGCTATTTCTGTTGAGTGCTACCTTCCCTGTTCGAATCTATTTTTGCTATTTATGTCGAGTGTTACCTTCCCTGTTCGATAATATCTTTGCTATTTCTGTTGAGTGCTACCTTCCCTGTTCGATAATATCTTTGCTATTTCTGTTGACGGTTACCTTCCCTGTTCGATAATATCTTTGCTATTTCTGTTGACGGTTACCTTCCCTGTTCGATAATATCTTTGCTATTTCTGTTGACGGTTACCTTCCCTGTTCGAATCTATCTTTTCTGTTTCTGTTCAGTGATGCCTTTAACGCTGTTCGATTTTATATTAAATGTACAGTTTTTGCTCTGCCTTTATTGGCGTACGGGAAGCAGAAACCTTCCTAGTATAATCCAGTTCTATTTATTACCGGTCACCGGCAAATATCTTCTGTGATCAACGGCCGTATCGGATTTCATTGTATAATTACTGCGGTTTAAACTCCGTATTAAATCATTATAATTGGACAATTCAGACAATAAATTAGCACATATAATTAATTGTATTTGCGTTATGTTGCAATTTACGTATGTGATGATAGACGTTTATCCGGTATTGTTCAGACAATGTTGGCGTGGATCAATATTGGAGCACATGCGCATTAGGCACTTGTCGCACGTGGTCACATATTACATGTACACATGTAAGTCAGTTTCTACATCTGTAAGGCTTTTTTCTTTCAATTTGATTTCTCGGTAAAGCTTATAAAAGGGACGAATCCAAAATAACCAGGATCGCCATTGGCCCCTAAAACGTTCAAAAGTATTTTTTAACGTTCAGAATTCTGATTATATAGAGGATCTTACATGAGTGTCTTTCTATATTAAATTTATTAAACGAGTTGGATAAAATGATAAAATGCGAGGCTCTGCCGAGCATTTTATCACTTTTATTCAACGAGTTTAATAAATTTAATATGGAATGACACGAATGTAAGATTCTTTTTATCACATAAACTAAATACACAGTAAAAGTTTGTCAAGAATGTACACACTTCCCCTTTAGCAAATAAACTCCATAGGAGTAAAGCGGTTCATTGAAAGAGCTAAGAAAATAGTGCAACAATGTATACTCCAATATGTTAATTTTTCTGCCTTTGAAAATAATATTTTTAGGGTATCTAAAATCCTGCAGATGTAAAACTACGCTTAACAAAGTAAATAATTTAATCTAGGACCGCAGCAACACAACGTTTTCTGTTCTGTTCCGTGTTCCGTTCCGGGGTTTAGTAACAACCAAGGACAGGGGAAGTAACTAGGTTTTCCGCGTGAATTTATTCGCGATTCGTCTGAATAGCCGAAAATAACTGATTGTACACGATGCAAGTACTTGGTAAGCAAGGAAAATCGTCTTTAATACTCAAAATTAACGGATTTATACAAAGCAATCAACATCCGATGCTGTGTTTGTGTAGATGCCAGATATTTGGTATGTATATTTCGTCCCGATCTTATTCGTACCCACGTTTAACGGACCTACCGTCATGTTTACTTACAGTCATATCTCTTAAGTTCTTGTATATCTGTTATTGTGTGATTATAACATGCCCTAGAGTGCTCATAATCGGATATAGAATTTATTCTATTCTAAAAATGTATTCTTTAAGACTTTTACTTTTTTGACAACGTGTATGAATACATAAATAAAGTGACTCGCCCTTGTATATACCTCATTTGCATGTTTATTACACGTGTGTATTATGACTTTTATGTAATGGGTTTATTAAACTCCCAGAGCCTATTTTATGTGATAAATAGCATTTCTTTTCTTTTAATTATATACTTTGACCATAGAATGGCAATACCCTGTACACCATTATAAAATTACAATTGAGAGTCAGCCCTGATTAAACCATTGGTTGTAGTTTTGACATCGCTGCGCTCCTGAGTACTAATTAAATCTGGATTTTTTTCTGAAGCATAAGCTTAAGTTGGGAAGAGCAATAAAGTACTGGTATCGTTAACTAGTCGTACATGAATAATTGCGTATTTCCAGTAAATATGAAATAATGATTATGCCACAACTAACCGCCGAATAATAATGAAACATGTCGCTGGCTTGGAAGAACAAGGTCGTAGATGCACCTTACGACCTCATAATAGCCACATGTATTCGAAAGCTGCACCACAAGGCGCATCTTATTAACCTATTTTAATGAAGTGGTCATGTTGCGTACGTAGTTTTTCCTATTTTCTCAAAATGACATTTTGTACTTTCGACTTTATTTTTCAAAGCCAGCGATCTGTCAAACAATGTGAAATCAAACGAAAACAAAAGAACAATGACGCAATTGTAAAGGAATGCATTTCAATGCTTGTATTTAACTTACGCACTTCTACAAGAGCAGTGAACCTATTTTGTTGAAGAAACGTACGTCATTTCGTAAAATCGATGCGTGTCCATATTTAAAAGCGTAAAATGTCTAAAAGCTTAAGATGGTGATAAATGCATGAAATCTTATCTAAATCATTGACGTTCCTTTATTGCTGTGTTCAATTATCATATCAGTAGCGCATTGATCACTGAATATTCGATACGTAAGGAAGGTTTCCATAAAAATCAACACGCACGAATGTGCAAGACTCAGTAAAACGATGAAATGGTCAGTATTCATATTCAGTAAATATGGTCAGTATATTCAGTAAGAAAATTGTTTATTATAGTGACTTGAGCATACATATTTACAAACATACATATTTACAACACACAAGCAAAGTAAAATACGACCCAATAGGCCTTTAAGTCACATTCCGTCAAGTCTGTCCCTCCATCCCTTCCTTCCTCCCATCCCATCCCTCCCTCCGTCAAGTCCGCCCCTCTGTCCCTCCCTCCATCAAGTCCGTCCCTTTGCCCTCCCTCCGTCAACTCTGTCCCTCCCTCCGTCAAGCTCCTACCACCGTCAAGTCCGTCCCTCTGTCTAGTCAGTCCCTCTGTCAAGTCCGTCCCTCCCTCCGTCAAGTCCACACCTCTGTGCGACCCTCCGTTAAGCCCGTACCTCCGTCAAGTCCGTCCCTCCGTCAAGTCCGTCCCTCTGTTCCTTCCTCCATCTTGCCCGTCCCTCAGTAAAGTCCGTCCCTCTGTTTCTTCCTCCATCTCGTCCGTCCCTCTGTGCCTCCCTCCGTCAAGCCCGTCCCTCCGTCAAGCCCGTC
This sequence comes from Spisula solida, assembly GCA_947247005.1. Lineage (NCBI taxonomy): Eukaryota > Metazoa > Mollusca > Bivalvia > Venerida > Mactridae > Spisula > Spisula solida. The sequence continues at coordinate 40,882,638 of OX365948.1, read as the reverse complement.
CCTCCATCAAGCCCGTCTCTCCGTCAAGTCCGTTCCTCTGTTCCTTCCTCCATCTCGTCCATCCCTCTGTGCCTCCCTCCGTCAAGCCCGTCTCTCCGTCAAGCCCGTCCCTCCATCAGGCCCGTCCCTCCATCAAGCCCGTCCCTCCACCAAGCCCGTCCCTCCATCAAGCCCGTCTCTCCATCAAGCCCGTCCCCCAATCAAGCCCGTCCCTCGTTCAAGTCCGTCCCTCCATCAAGTCCGTCTCTCCGCCAAGTCCGTCCCTCTGTTCCTTCCTCCATCTCGTCCGTTCCTCTGAGCCTCCCTCCGTCAAGCCCGTCTCTCCATCAAGCCCGTCCCTCCATCAAGCCCGTCCCTCCATCAAGCCCGTCTCTCCATCAAGCCCGTCCCTCCATCAAGCCCGTCCCTCCATCAAGACCGTACCTCTGTTCCTCCCTCCATCTCGTCCGTCTATCTGTTCCTTCCTTCATCTCGTCCGTTCCTCTGAGCCTCCCTCCGTCAAGCCCGTCTCTCCATCAAGCCCGTCCCTCCGGCCCGTCCCTCCATCAAGCCCGTCCCTTCATCAAGCCCGTCTCTCCATCAAGCCCGTCCCTCCATCAAGCCCGTCCCTCCATCAAGCCCGTCCCTCCATCAAGCCCGTCTCTCCATCAAGCCCGTCCCTCCATCAAGCCCGTCCCTCCATCAAGCCCGTCCCCCAATCAAGCCCGTCCCTCCATCAAGTCCGTCCCTCCATCAAGCCCGTCTCTCCGCCAAGTCCGTCCCTCTGTTCCTTCCTCCATCTCGTCCGTTCCTCTGAGCCTCCCTCCGTCAAGCCCGTCTCTCCATCAAGCCCGTCCCTCCATCAAGCCCGTCCCTCCATCAAGACCGTCCCTCTATTCCTCCCTCCATCTCGTCCGTCCGTCTGTTCCTCCCTCCGTGAAGTACATTGTAGTCCATCCATATTCAATTTTACTATTGTGTGGCATTTATCAGGGTAGTCTGTTTACTTAATGACTAAGGCAGATGATACAAAATAAATGTTATACAAGACATTCTACAATGTTTTAGACAAGAATAAACTCCACCTGGTCTTATACAATGTTGTTTTGATTTGTGGTTTCTACAGAAGAAATTTATGAGAGCTGGATTCACGACACATGTGGTACTGTAAGAACATGGGTAAGACTTTCGCAATGAAGGCGTTGCACTTATCTGTAAATGTTCTTCATCGGTTATAAGGTGGAAAAACAGTGTAAAAAATTTCAAGACCGATGTTATGATGTAATCGTCATTTCCTTGCTATTATTGGGAACAAAACAAAGCCTAGACCTTTTGCATTCGAAGCGGATGTTCTAGAGTTAGGCTACCGAGACGGGCCTATATATACTTAATATTCCACACACTGTACCCGTACACTGTCCCACCCAATGTACAGAATGCCCTTTTGGACAGAATGCCAAGAATGATCTCCCTTGAAATGCTGTCATGTTTTGCCAAAATCGATAATTGGATTGCCTCCCCTACATATTCATTATCATTGGACATAACAGTGATGGGCATGGGATAGAGGCTTGAAGACGTATATATATATATAAGGGAAAGGGTTTAATCATATTTAAACGAAGTAGAGGGTTGCCTGTAAAACTGCATTAATTATTCTAATACGAGGACCGCGTATAATAAGCAGTTAATACAGTCTTGCGGATAAGCCAAAACGTGTGAGTCTGGCTAACCGACTAGATAATATATTTATTCGATCAATTGTCATAACTTCATATTCAGTGATAGCTAGATTTTATTTTGGGCTTGATTATCTTAATTTCAAGAAAAAAGAGTAGACTGAAGAGTTGTCTCCTTTAATTAAACATAGGGTATGTATAGACAGACTACCCATCTACAGTCATGTATGCCATTTAAAGTGTTCCAACATACATGTAATTATATGCGTGTCCAGGAACTATAATAATAATTATAATAACGTCTTTATTTTCTGTGGATAACATAATTGGCAAACCAATTTTCATTATGGTCCACAATAACAATAGAGATATATGTACAAGTTTATGCAATGGCAATATTTACAAAAATACGTAATTTAAATAACATAGGTAAAAGTATGCATATTAACACCTGAAGCAGATATTCGGGTGAAAACAGTCATAAACAACAATTTTGATATTATAATTTTTAAATGTACTGGCAATAATTATGAAATACCAGTAAATTTCCACTTTAAATATTTGCTTTTAAATGAGGAAATCTTAAAGACGAGGAATTGTCTACTGTTGTCGGTGAATCCACAGTTTTCTACTACTAGTACAGTCTCTCGATCTATATCTTGTTATTCAGTAGCTGTCTGGATTCATTTTCATAATTATTACATTTATCTTAGCATTATGGTAATTGCAATAAGACATAGAACGAGACAACTCTCAGTACGTAAATGTCATCTGCAGCTCTAATTTCTCTCTGTATTTCCCTTCAAATCACAACCTTTATGACCTTCAGGCGATGCCATACAACAAGCTTCTACGCAGTTGCGCAGCGGTTAAGGAGTTTTGCCACGGTGGAAATTGTTCTACGGCGCTTTCCAGAGGTCCCGGGTTTGATCACCGTCTGCACTACTGTTTAATTTCTCTTCAAGCAAGAATAACCAAAAATGCTCCAGTTTACCAATGAATGTGTACCTGAGAGGTTACAAAGCCAAATGTGTTGTGGCTGCCATCGGCGCCGAGTGTAACAGCCGACTTGTGGCTTAATGGTCGGGAGGGATAGATAAATTACTAAATATACAGTCAGTTGAACTGGCACATGTCTTAAAATATTTGTATCAGTATATTTGTATGCAATACAGCTTTCAACAGTTTCAATTACTAAGTTGATCTCTCAGTTTGTGCTAGTCGCAAAATGTCATTAGTGACGGCAACTGAATGACAAAAACATAAATGGTAGGTATGAGTATACAGTACAACCTTTCAAGAGCAGCAAACTCTCTATAACAACACCTTCAATCCCCAATCCTGAAATTTACTATAATTTCGACCTCTGTAGAGCAGCAAACTGTCTATAACAACACCTTCAATCCCCAATCCTGAAATTTACTATAATTTCGACCTCTGTAGAGCAGCAAACTGTCTATAACAACGCCTTCAATCCCCAATCCTGAAATTTACTATAATTTCGACCTCTGGAGAGCAGCAAACTGTCTATAACAACGCCTTCAATCCCCAATCCTGAAATTTACTATAATTTCGACCTCTGTAGAGCAGCAAACTGTCTATAACAACACCTTCAATCCCCAATCCTGAAATTTACTATAATTTCGACCTCTGTAGAGCAGCAAACTGTCTATAACAACGCCTTCAATCCCCAATCCAGAAATTTACTATAATTTCGACCTCTGTAGATCAGCAAACTCTCTAAAACAACACATTCAACCCCCATCCTGACATTTACTATAATTTCAACCTCTGTAGAGCAACACACTCCCTTTAACAACCCTTCAAAATTCCCCCAACCTAATTTTTACTATAACTTCAACTTCTGTATAGCAACATATTCCCTATAACAACAATCAAAATCACACAAATCTGACATTTACTATAATTCCAATCTCTATAGAGAAACAACCTCGTTGGCGTTCAAAAAGGCGTTAGTCAATCGATGGCGCGTGTCCCTAGGGTTCAAACAGTTGTATACATTCTGAGAACGTTAATTATTTGATTTAATTCTGGAGAGTTTTCTAGATAAACTTGTACACAAATTTACATTAATCATATCACTCGAAGTCTAAGCAAAACAGCATAATTTACTGTTGACCAACTGATGAAGCCCAGTGTCCTGAAACGGATGTTATATTAATAAGCCTAATTATACTTGTGTCGAACCGAACCACAGGAATTTGCATAATTTATAAAAAAAAATAGAAAAAGAATATTTTTTTGGAAAACAATTTCAGTACTGTAGAGTCTGTATAATTAATACAGGCACTACAGAAGTGAAAAAAATCCCCCAAAAATCTTTTTTCATTTTTTTTCAATTATGCAAGTTCCTGTGGTCGAACCAACTGGGAATTATATTAGCGGTATTAAAGAGCTACGCGTAAGTATTCACATCAAACCAAACTATATAAGATGAATGTATTTATGTAAACATATCATGGCATTTCTGTAAAAGCGACCGCAACGAAATAGATAAAATTGCTTGTATGTTTACACATAATGCATGGGCAGAATTCCCAAACGAATCATTTCTTCTGGAACGTATTTCATCAGTGCAATCGAACATTTAAAGCAAACGTCATTATTTTTGTTTCAATCAACAATGTTGCAAGTCAATGATGTTTATTGGCCTTGCAGAAAACTCAATGAAATACGACAGTTTGTCATAATTTTCCGAACTACCAAGTAATTGTATATCCGTAATTTAGTTGTTTCCTTTGTCAGACTTCAGAACAAATTGTAATGAACGTATCAGAGCGCTAGATGATATCATATGGGTTCAGTGTATTCAGAGACAGTCACACCATAAGATGGGAGAACACGAAATACAGCCTCCAGTTGGTTTGTAAACAAAATAACGAAATGTAAACAATAAATGCATAATGGATATAGTCTAAGGGAAGCATAGATCTCTTCCTAAATTAGTATTTTGTCATCCATACATTTTACTTAATGTGAGTTTTGGCATACTATTATATACTTTTATATAGACAGATATACTAGTAGTTACATCCTGTCCTCAATTATGGGTCATTTGTGAACAACATCCTTATCCCGTGTACTAGTATTAACTCTATTTACTGGAAGATCGGAAAGACGTTTTGGGAGTGATAATGTGCAATGCTTTAAGTTTATCATTTAGGTCAATTCATTCAGCACAGTTTAAAATGAGCCTAACTGGTTTATTCCTTTAAGGGGCGTTAAAACTTGAGGCTCGGTCAAAAAGTCTCGGTCATATTTCATGTTGCAATTGTTACAGGGGTCCCGACGGGCTCCGTAGGTAACGTCGTAACGCGCGCAACAATAATGGCGCTCCATGATGATCTACCGGAAGTGGTGTGTAGGAGGTATATAAGACAATCTCACAATTCCGTTTTATATGCTATTTTAATGTATCGTTAATAATAAAAGTGTCCACAGAGTAACGTAATATAAGTAAAATTCACAAAGTTAGTATCTTTCACACAAAGTCAAGTAATATAGAAGTGTACATGAAATCACTGAGAATATTGTCACTAAAATATATACTTTTTAGTCACAAAGAAAATGTTATCACTTAGATGGTGTCACCAAGACTGTCTTCCTTAATTCATTCTTTCATTCTCCGAATTATTCGGGGTGACCACGTGATGGTCAATTTACCAATCAAATATCAAGAATAAGAATAACAATAAAATAAAAGGCGGGGTTTCCAGCAGGAGGCAAATAGATTTAATAAGACGCATTTATAATCTTTTCACGATTGCTTAATACAAATCTTTCACATCTTATCGATAATTAAAGCATCGGACCGGTCGTAAAAATTATGTAAGGTAGATAAATGTTCCCTCCGTCGTCATCGTAATTGATTATATCATAGATAGCAAATGGTATTAAATAATTTAAGTGTCTTAACAGTCGATCTTGTATTAACATATATAAATGTCAGGTCGCTTTAACGCTAGTGTTGCCTAGTAACCGTTTAAGTCGATAAACTGTTTTATATCATTTAAAATAACTAGGAAAAATAACTAATATAAAAATAAAGAATTAGACAAAGCCGGAAACAAAAATTCGTAATTTTCTCCCTATAATACATACACCACATATCTTTCGTAAGATGCTATAGCAAAGAATACGGGAGAATGTAAGATCTTTGGCTATAGCCAGGTTAATTAGCCGGCTACGCTCAGAAGAAAAACACCAACATCTTGTTACACCGAATAAGGCTCCTTTCCAATACAGCCATTCGAACGGAGCCCTATACGGTGTGACAAGGCATTTCGGGTAAATATTAAATAGCATAACATAACGTTAAATTCGTTGTTGACAACACACTATATTTAACCTTTGACAGGTCCTCTTACGTGTTTGTTTTACTACTGATAGTCTCTAGCATCTAAATTATGAAGTTAAAATGATAATGACCGGACTAGTGTATAGTGAGGAAGGAATTTGTCAACATCTTAGTTGTCATTAACTAAACTGACATGGTTTGGATAGTATCAGGAATTGGTGACTGGATCTATTAGTTCGTACATAAAACTGTTTTATATTATTTGCTAAATAGGAGAAAGAATGGATTTCGTTGTGGCAAAAGGAAATGGGATCTAATGAAACTGTTTCCATTAGTGTAAGCGACGGGCAATGCGCAAGCTTAACATTATGAGTAGAGCATTCTTCTATTCCCTAGCCCATAAGAAGGGGATGCTATTACAACAGAATATCGCTGAAAAATGACGTCAACAAAAAGTGATGACGTAATGAATGAAGTCAATGGTGAAGTTAACGTGACGTTGGTGAATGAATTGGAATTACAACGTCATTTAGAGCACCTCAAATGCACGAGAAAGATCGAACAAGTTGCGCTTATAGACTTCAGTGGAAACATACTCGTGCAAAGCTCAAGGTTCGCGGTAAAACAGGAGGATGCATTGGTTGTGTTGCATGTTCTTGACTCAAACTGCAAAACACTTATGAAGATTAAACTAGGGAAAAGGGAGTATCTGTGTTTCCGTAACTCCTCCTCGTCCTTTGTAGGCAGGTCGACCGAGAATTTCGTGTGTGCATACAGGAGTACCAACTTTATTGTGATATGTACGGCAGATCCTGATGCGCCCGGTTCCTGTATTTATGAAGTCTCTCGATACGTTAAAAAGTGTTTTCGCAATAGCGTGCTCAGTTTACAAAGTCAAAGAAATAGTGTTGCTATGGAAACGAATGATAACGTTTGAATGAAATCTGGGATATAATATAAGCGTCCATTGGTCCCATATGTAATGTACATGCTTACAACTTCACTGCGTATAAACCAAATCACTGTACGCCTTATTGGGAGACTGTACAATTCAACTTGTATGACTTATTGTGATTGAAACATCCAGTGATTTCCTATCACTGTAGAATCTACGCCTTATTGGGATACTATACAATTCAACTTGTATGACTTGTTGTGATTGAAACATTCAGTGATTTCCTATCACTGTACGACTTATTGCAAGACTATACAATTCAACGTGTACTCATTCAATAAATGCGATAATCAGTAGTGGATTGGTTTATTCACTGTGAACTTGTAAGTCATGTAATAATCACAGGAACTTGCATAATTTATAAAAAAAGAAAAACAATGTGTATTGGATTTTTTCACTACTGTAGAGTCTGTATTAAAAAGAATATATTTTCCAACATTTTTTTTAATTATGCAAGTTCCTATGTAATAACTTACAGTCTATACTAGATATGTAGTTATAAATGATTTTACTAAAGAATGACACAGAGCCGTGATTATTTGAGACAAATATAGATCTACATAAAAAAATACGGAATGATCTTTGTCTTCATGTAGTTTTTATAAGAAATATATGGCAAATATTGAAAAAAGTCTTGGCTTCTTTTTCACAAAAGAAATAAGAAAACTGATCAGATTAACAAATTACATCAGAATTTCGCTTGATGATGATGTATGTATACTTTAGAAGACTATGATCAGCTGAATTAAGCATTTGACTTGAAGTTTACGATATAATGATAAATATATGGCAAGGAATACAGACAATCATTATACATGTACACTTGATGTGTCTTCCCTACAAATGTATCATAAGTATGACAGAAATTTCTGTTACTGTTTGCTGTAGAATATTTAATCATTATATATAGCCAGTGTATGCACCAGTTTGTGGATTGCGGTGAAAAGTCAATCATTTGAGATACTTAGTTTTTCAATTTTTAAAGGTAGAAAAACATACAAATTTAATGTTCTTAATTGCGAATTTTTTCGTGGTCTTCGTTATGGTGTTGTTGAAGGTTTTACTGTGTGGTTTAACTTGTATGTAGATAACATGAAGTCTTACATAACAGGGGCGGATCCAGGATTTGGCGTTAGGGGGGCGTACGTTCATGTATTGATACCCCCCCCCTCAAGAAAATGTGCGAGCGACGCGAGCTAGAAAAAAATGTATCTCTGAGAAGCATTCCACACAATTTCGTTCTTTATCTTATAATATTCATTGATAAAATGTATTGTGAGAACAAGGCGAGTAAGAATATATGCATTAATTATTTGAACAGCATATCCCTCAAACTCATTCCCTACTTGAAAAATTAACTTATAGTGGTTGTGCGAGCGTAGCGAGCAAGAAAAAATGCAATTATCTATTTCAGCTTCATACACCACATTCTTATTACTTGGTAATATTCACTGACGCAGTAATAGTCAGAATTAGAAAAAAAATCAGTGTTTGTCTGAGCAGCATACCCAAACAACTCAATGGTAAATCAAAAGCTTTCATTGAATTTACGTAGTTCTTCATCGAGCGAAGCGAGCTAGAAAAATCGTTGTTTATATGAACAGCATAGTCAGGACTAACGATAATCGACTTGATAATATTCACTGATATATAGCTGCTGTGAATTCGTCACGAAAAAGGCAATGCCTATCTGAGCAGCATACCCTGCGAACTCCAGGGCCAGTGGAGTCCACGGGCCAGTGGCTTTCTACCTCGTGACTTTTTAAATAGAACCACGTCAGCTGCATTCTGAGGTATCTTATTTTTAATGAAAAGGACAGGTTTATTAGAAAATAAAGCCAACTCTATTAATATTTTATGACTTGTCGGACATTTTTAATGTGCAACAATCTCGGCATTTCTGTAGCCGATGTTTGGCACCATGCTACCAATCAGTCCGATATCTTGTTTTTGCATACAGCATTAAGTTCACTTTAAAATCCATAAATTGATTATTGTTTAATTTACGCGAGCGAAGCGAGCGAAAAAAATTGCATATCAATATTGTTCTTACATCCAAAATGTGAGAAATTACCTAGGCTCCGGCGATTTTAGGGGGGGCGTACGCCGGGTCCGCCCCCCCTTGGATCCGCCTATGCATAATAACCAAATAAGTTAACACATCTTAACAACACAAACACTTTAAAAAAACAGTGATACTTTTATCAATGTATACTCTCAGGTAACCAACTGTATCACTGATAGAGTAAAAAAATAGTTCTTTTATATCAATTTGATGTTCTTAATTTTCTTTACTCTTTATCAATGATTCAGTTACCTGTGTGTATACCCAGTGGTATTTCTAAATGTACATGTACGTATGACTGTGTATTGGCCAGTGGCCTACATGTCTCATTGAAATAAACTGTAAAATATATCTCGAACGCAATGTACTATCCTTAACTATACATTTGACAGCTCTTAATAATCATTTCACCAAAGGGATAGATACATGTACATGCGCTTTAATACTAGTTGACCTCATTGTATTCACCAGGGATGACTTGAAACCGACAAACTGCTTGCTTACGATTGCTGAATTCATCCCAGTTTCAATTACCATATAACTGGTATAGATAGTTGACATACAATCCGAGAAAATGTTAACAGAATTTCACTGACGGTACCTTTACTACTAGGACTTCTCCAGCCTTCAGGAGCGCACTAGTCTTGTCGCCATCTCGTCCACCCGCATATTTTTCTTCTAGAAATTTGATTAACCACTAATATATGATGATGGTCTTGTCGTATATGTCTCAATGTTCCTTTGTTTGTTGTTTGTTTATTCAGTCGTAAGTATCTAGTCATTCAGTCATTTCCCTGCCAAAGTAGCAAATGACTTCTGACCTTGAGGGAAGAGAATGTTGTGTAATGCAAGGCATCCGGGTGCTGTATACTCTGGCTCTTTTCGAAAAGAATCTTTGGTGCTTTAACATACTCGGTGTTTATCACATAACCTGCGGCCCAGGAATGACGTAAAGCCGTGCCGTAAATATCGTTCGGCACTCCCAGACTGTGCAATAAATATTTAAATTAGCTTGACGTGACGTTAGCCAATCCATGCATTGATCCGTCAATGACGTCAGGATAAAATCAACGTCGCCCTGTCGCGCTAATTGTACCGCTGAATTTTGGCTGAAACATATGCAGCGTACATCATCCTTTTGAACAATATTGTGCATTTTTAAAGGTTATGTGATAAATAGAATCTTACATTCGTGCTTATTACATACGCGTTTTATTAAACTCGTCGACAAAAAAATATGACACTCGGCAAAGCCTCGTGTCATATCATTTTGTCCACTCGTTTAATAAAACTTGTATGTAATGAGCACTTATGCAAGATCCTCTCTATATATATAGCACTAATACACGCCAGACTACCTCTGGGTTACCAACCAGTTCATCTCTAGTTGGGTGGAAAATACTGACAAGTGCTTCAGAAGTGACCCAGTGCACGGACCGAGATTAGAACCAGGGACCTCAAGATCAGTAGTCATGAGCATTACACACTCGCTTACTATGCCAGATATCTGAATAAAACTTGATGTTTTATTCTCAAACTGCTCAAATGTTCACATAATAAAATGTACATATCCTCACATGTAATAACATTTTTTGATACTAATAATAATAATCGTCCCTTTTGGGCAACAAGGCTGTATCTAACTATATAATATAATTATAATACTAATAATAAAGACTTTATTTATAGAGGCAACACAGTTAGGCAATTGCCCAATCTTCCCTGTGAGCCTCTTATAAAGTGAGATACAACTTTGTTTCGCCAAAATGAATGATTATAGTAATATGTAAGAACAATTGTATGTTGTGTGGGGTGGTAGAATTTCTAACACAAGAACATGGTAAAGTTTACATATTTGAAGTTGTCGTATACACAGTCAGTGCATTATCATAAAATACAAACACTAACATTTACATCGATATCAGTAACATTTAATTTATATCATTAATATGATAATATATCATGGTTTTAGAAATTATTACAATTTTATAAAACAGTCAATTAAAATAAAACCCTAAATCCTAACAATGTCAAGTAATATTATACACTAAAATATCCTGATATTCAAACAACAATATGGCAGGCAGAAACTTAATAAATGTATAGCAAAAATAACAAAAAAAATTACAGTTCTACGAAAAACATGTTTTCAAACAAGGGCAGCAACTCAGACAAAACATGGGTGTAGCAATTACAAAGTTCAAAGAGTATAACTCCAAATGCCAAACATCCTGGAAACTTACTTGACCATTATTGTACAATAGTGTCCCAATGATAAGAGAATTAAAATGCTGGTCTTCATAGCGAATCGGGCTGATTTGCAGATATTTTTTACAATTTTTAAACAATATTGTATATTTGATGGAAAGCATGCATTTTTCCACTTAGACTGGCATTAGTTTCATAGAAATCGATGAAGAAATAAAATACTTATGGCTATTTTTGTTTTCGAAGTGGAGCAAATGGTGTCTTGGATTTGTAGCCTTGAGTAATGTCAGAGTCATGTTGTATTGCTACACCGATTATATAATGACATGCCTTAGAAATGTACAGCAACTCTTTTCTACCTATCAAAAACTGGCAAGGTGAACCAAAACACAGACAGAATAGAAGAAGTAGAAGTATTTTTACAGTAACATGAATTATATCAAGAAAATATTCGACCAACAAAAAATATAAGTGAAACCTACTGGTATTACACAATGTAAAACAAACAATGTAAAACATACTGAAAGCGATCCTGAAAACCTGGCAACAGAACAACACTTGACAAACATCTAGACTTACATACTATGGCAGTAATACCACACCCTTTTCATACACCGCAAGTCAATGTGGTTTCAACAGACAAACAAGAGCCATCAGAGACGAGTCATGCTCCCCGTGGGATGTTCGTCACAGAAAAATGACGTCTCATCTGGTAAATGTTGCTACTAGGTAACTTAAGACAACTATGATATCATTTTGAATTATATATTTCTGCAACCACCAGCCGTTTTTACTGGTTATAAAAATACAAAGTTCATAATAAATAAATGTACCGTATAGCTTGTTATTTCTGCGGGTGTAATATTTTGCGTTTTTGTCCAAATAATGAGTGTGTGTTTTTCTGCTGTTTTTAATTTCTGCTGATTGCCAAATTGGCAAGGATAAACTTTTGCTGTTTTCTTCATGGTAAGAATGAATTTCTGCGGATTACAGAACTCAATCTGGACAAAACATCCATTTTCTTTAAATATCGTAATGTGCTCATTTTCAATCTATACTGATTCACAATTCAACAATTATTATTTTATCACAATCCTTGGTCAATACAAAGTCACCAAAGTGTCGCTCCGATACTTTATTCAAAGTAATTGTAAAATGCTTAACTGTTTAAATTCAGGATTAGATCGGATTAATAAGTTTGCTTCGTCATAATGTTTCATCTTGCGAAATCGCTGGCCATTTATTGGGATGTGGATGGTTCGTTCTATGTCTGACTCTTGCGTGGATGGCTAGGCGCTGCCGTCGTTTCTGTGTGGCTTTGGATTGTCTGTGCGCTACAGTATTTACTTATCACTACAGCAGGTGTTAAGAGCTGTGTGGCGGCTGTAAAAAGTATCCCCGTACTTCACTTCAGTGTAGTTATCATTTATAATTACTTCCCTTTATGGCTAATTATGCACAAAATGCGAAGTCTACAGTGTGTCATTCATTGCCGAGTGAGTATATAGGCTTGCTTGAAATTTCCATTTTTGGGGATGTGGATGGTTCGTTGTATGTTTGACTCTTGCGTGGATGGCTAGGCGCTGTCGTCGTTTCTGTGTGGCTTTGGATTGTCTGTGCGCTATAGTATTCATGTATTATCTCGCCCATTACATTTGTGACTAAAAGATTGTAACTAGATTGTATTGTGAAGTAACAATTTACAGTTATGTTGTTTGCAGTCACTTTTCGAGAGGTCTTTTAAAAGCCTCGAAATGACAGGCGGTTTAGAATGTTACATTAATGAAAATAGACCGATGCTAACTTGATCTCAAGCTTTTACAAAAAATGAAAATAGCAACCACAATGTTTTCAAGAGGTGTTCTCATGTTGTTATGATGGTAACACGTATACTATTTCTTGTGAGGGATGCAATGACAATAAGCTTTGTGATATTTCTTATAGAAGATAGAATCGAAGTACATGTAGTAAATAAACTGTTCCCACTTGTCTACATAAATTTCAATAATCGCTAAATATGTATACGCGTACATACAACGTACGAGTATTATTTCGATTTCAATATATAAAGGCAGAGTTATCTTATCATTTAATCAGCGCGTCATGCTGGGTGGAGACTGGAGAGCTATAATTTAAAGCAATTACACTGTAACAGAAATTATATAACTGTCTTCCGCTAGTAAATGCAAAACTACTGTAAATACAGCGATGGGCCAGAAAGTTGGGTATGTAACCTTAAAGCTATACTATGCTCATCTGAACAATATTTTTTTTAAATCCATTTCGTGATTACACTGACTTAAACCACAGGATCTTACATTAAAAAATGAAAAAAGAAACACTTGGCCTACTGTACAGTATCAATAAAATATATCTAAAGACTGATTTTTTCCCCAATTTTGTTTTTCAATTTTTTTTTGCATAATTTTTTTAATTATGAAAGTTCCTGTGCTTAAACATCAGTTATTGTGTTTATTTGGGTTGTACCGCCGTTTCTACACGGTATTGTTTGGTTTTTATGATTGGACAGTCGCATCGGGATTTTGCAGAAAGATGCGCCTCCTGTCTTTACAAGTATAATGGTGTAAAACATACATGTACTAAAACACCAAAACTGTAAAAGCTTATGCTCCGGTGGAAGCCTTATCAAAAATGACCAGCTAAGTCCATCAGGGGGCATAATTCTGTTGAAATGTTGGATAGTGTAATATGGCTTTGACAATGATAGGTGTGTATGATGGTAAACAAGTATGCCAAGTTTGAAAGTTCAGCATTTTTTATGTGATGTCATCGATATAACGTTTTCTACGTACGTTTTTTTTAAAAAAAGACAGAATGACAAACGTAGTAAATAAAGCGGCAGGCAGACAATTTCCAAAATAAATATATTGATGTTGTAATTTTCTGCCTGGATACACTAATGGTAGAATAAGGTCGGATAAGGCGCCAACCAGTCCGATTAAACACCTCTTGCGTAATAAGGCGCCATATTGACTACTTCTGATTAATTGCATCACATAAAAAGACGTTTTTCTGTAAAAAAAGTATAGATCGAAGCCTTATAAGTACTAGATTCAATGTATTGATTTATCTATAGCGACAGAAGTGAGATATTTTACAATTGTTCACTTTAGTGCACTACCGAAATAATATATACAGACTATACGAGCGTCACAGATTCAGGATACTATGTTTTATGATTATCCTTTGCAATACAACACATACACAATGGAATTCACTCCTTCGCGTGGACATGCTTGTGTTTACGTGCACACTAGAACCATTTCAAAATTGGGCGTGCATTCTCGAAACTAGTAACGTTACAACATTTGCATATCTCTCCGTCTGACTAGATATTTCAAATATATATAAATATGAAAAATGGTAATATCCTTTCCGCTATCATAGCGTACTAATACAGACTTGCCGGGAATGCCATTTCGGCCTTCCGTAGTTTACGATCTAAATGCCCAAATACGGGGATTTTGCTGTCATGGCTACGCATGCATCCAAGACCAAAGTATAATTCGGGCCCAATGTGGTGCACAGGTTTTTTGGCCCGCTGGCCCCCTTTAAAGAACGTAGGTTTTCCATAACTGAAATTACTGGTCATGAATTGCATCAACATTTAGCGCCAAAAAGTTTTTATTTTTCTATATAAAAAGACAGCAATTATATACTGAACTCCATCATCAGTGAATAGAACAACAGCATTCTGACCACCACACTGAACCAACTGACATAAACAGAGCAACCATTGGATCTATTTAACAATTCTTGAAACCCATCAATGTGAAGAGAAATGAAGCATTGCTTATCTTCAAACTATTGGAGTAAGAATAATAGCAGCACAGATTGACAATAAAATACTTCACTACAAGCAAATAAGAACATTTAAGACAACCTTAAATATGTCAGCTGAGCGATCTTCTGGTATTTAAGAAGGTACTCGGATTTTTTTTAAATTGACGACACCGTGTGCCTGTGACGTACCCCTGATTATTTAATGCTAACTGATGAGATATGGAGTTCTATCAGTGAAATAAAACCTATATCAGTCACTGGTTATCACCTACAATGTGACTGATATAAGCTCCGCCCCTCACAGGGACTACTTTAATTTACCAAAATCTCAACACTAAAATGTCTGTAACTTTTTTATTACTGAACGGAAACATGTCATGTGGGGTTTTTTATTCTTAGTTAGACCATTTCCTACAAGTTGGTGTATGATTTAATGCAAAATTCTCAAAAAAGTCGTTTTCACCTATTCACCATAATCCAAGATGGCGTAGTTTGAAGTGAAAAATATGATTGGAATAACATATTCATACGTAGCCTAACCACAGTGGTAATTTGGCATAAATAGTACCAGTTTTGACACCATAAAAGCATTAAATAAATAGAATATTTGTTTGTTTTGATTGAATATGGTTAATATCTCATCTTGTAGTGATAAAATTTTAATATTTTCACTCGCGCTACGCGCTCTTGAAAATATTGAATTTTATCACTACACGATGAGATATAAACCATATTCGATCAAAACAAACAAATATCCTCTATATACTGGAGACTAAAGAGTGAGATACACGTTAATCATTATTTCCTCGCTAGCCAATCATAAAGATGCTATAGACCTACCAGAACGGTCCCCTACCAGGGATTCCAACTTTCGATCTTTTGCTTCATAGACGCTTGCATTTGACATATCATAGGTCTTATCATTGACCCTGACCAAATTAGTTAAGTGATTTGACAAGTCATCAGGGAATTACATTTGATTCAGTCAAACGATGCTAAACGCAGATACCTTCTAAAAATCGGATATGGAATAATGCAATCTCATTAAAATCAGACCCTTAATACGCTTCACTACTTTACGCTGATTTACCGGTGTATGTCTGACGACACTCCGTATGGGGTCATGTCGATGTGAACTTTACGTCATGCAATCAAATCGCTTCTTTCACAAATCTGAAATTGCGGTGAAACTCTGCTGATACTACGTGACGTCATAGTGCGCCAGAGAGGTCATTTAAACAGGACCTCTTACTGAGTGTAGGCAGATATCAATGGAACACATGTTCGGGTCTGATTTTAATTAGATTAGGAATAATGTTAATGGACCAAAATAACACCTCTATGACTGTTCTTATTGCTCTTTGAAGGCTGTGATTGACTGTGGGCGGGGATAATACTAATTGAATAACTCATCTTACATAGATCTAACAATATACGAAAATAACAATTTTCAATTCAATTTATTACTGTGACAAAGCGGCACTATTGTACTATTGGCCAAATACAAATGAACAAACAAAGGAATATGACAAACATACAAAGAACATCAAATTCATACATATATACATTTAGCAAGTATTAAATATGTAAAATAAGAAACAGTTCAATAGTTCAAGACAAATTTTCTTTCAATTCCTGATTTTTGTCAACGACCCCCACAATGTGCTTTTCACAATTTCAACGCCCCGTGGCACCTCATATATGTGAATTTTGAAATGTCTTACCATTGTTTACGCATAGAACATTTTTTTGTATTTAGTTTTAAATCGGAGAATGTGATTCGGTGTCACTCTGAGAAAAAGTTTGTCATAATGTATGTTTTGTAGTTTTGAAATAAAATTATTCAATATGCCGTTCGTAGAATCATTGAATACTTGTAGACGATTTTGTCTAGTACTAATAAAAAATGAAGACTAATGTCTCGCACTAATGCAATTAACACACGTAAGTATTAGTAGAAAAATACTGTTAATGACATCTTGAATATTTTATCTGCTGATAATTTATAACTTGTATGTCGGCACTCGCAATTTAGCGATATACTAAAGAACTACACCCCCTAATTCCGTTATGATATTTATGAGACGTTAAGCGAGGTCCCGTGTATGATGCTTTACATCGGCATGTTAAAGAACCAGGGATGGTTCTGGAACTGGGACATCTTCTGTATAATGCACTATCCCCCAATAATTAAAGTGACTAACCTCTTCTGGGGGCCTCGCCCATATGGATTTCCGGTGGCGTGGATAAATAAAAGCATATAAATCATAGTATGCTGTCGTTTTAGAAGCCTTCAAGCAATAGTCACGGATACATGTATCTAACTTACTACGAAATTATGTTAGGGCTAGGGCCATCTCCTTTGAATTTGACTTACACGAAAATACATGTACGATGACAAAAATAAGAAAGTACGATAAAGAAAACACGTTAGTATGATGACGAAAACACGTTAGTATGATGACGAAAACACGTAAGTATAATAAAGAAAACAAGAAAGTAATATGGCGAAAACATGAAAGTTTTATGACGAAAACATATTAATGAAAGTACGATGTAATGGGGCAAAACACGAACATTGAAACCTTGATGATAAAAACATGAACATACGAAAGTACGATGACGTAAACTCGAAAGTACGTTGACGAATACACGAAAGTACGATGACGACTACACGAAAGGTATATCGCGTTATCGACATCGTACCTACGTATTTTCGCCATGGTAGTTTCGTGTTTTCGTCATCGTTCTTTCATAGTTTCGTGTTTTCGCGCTACAGATGAACATATTCAAAAACGATTGGCCTTACGGAATTCCGCAACTTACAGTTCGAAGAATACAGATACATGTATACATGTATAAGCGGATTTCGTCGAAAATCCATTTTAAGTATAAAAGTCATTCAATATTTCTCTTTATAAACCTGCAAGACTTAAATAGATTTCAACTTGGTATAATAGCATAATATAACATCATAAGAGGACTAATATGATCTCGAACTTAAACAGTATAGCTTAAGGAAATGATGTCAGAATGATTAATGATGTAGGCCCTAGGTCCATACATAATACCATATCAACCATACTGATTTTAATGCACACAATTGAAATGAGGAAATTTGAAACAGTAATGATGTCACAAGAGAAAAGGAAAATAATGATGGGGTGTTTTAAACTCTCCATATTGGATATCATTGTAAACTAGTTTGGGTTCTCGTATACATAACATTGTGGACATAAACGTTGCAATTCTCTTATTCAATTTCTCCCTTGTAATGGCCTCTGTAGCTCAGTGGTTAGTGCTCTTGTCGTCTGATCTGGCAACCCGGGTTTAAATCCGGATGGAGGCACACATATGCCTGCCATCTTTCAGCAGAAAACTGGCATTTTCTTATTAATTTCTTCATTTCACACATTCTGTTTGTTTGAGTATATGGCTTAGTGGGTATGATATTGACTTTCCTGCCTTTTTATTAGATTAAATATTGAAAATGATAAAAAGCTATGTTTTGATGTCACATAAAAGCGACAGATCTAAGTGAACAAACTGTGGTCTGCGTGCGTGAGTTGGACCATTAAATCAATGTCCTGATCGCAATATTGATATCCACATTGGGAAATTGTCCAATATTATACAATCCCCATTGTCACATGGTTGCATGATAAGATAATGGTGCAGAAAAACATTTAATTCAGAATACGCTCACACGGGAGTGTTGAAATATGCGCTGCTTTGATTTGGCGGTGCTAAAATATTGCGGACTCAATGGCCACCGCCGATATATCGCTAAAGCGAACATAAAATAACCGCCATTAAATGCGCGTTCATTTGCATGATTGTTAAAAATAAAAACCAGCTGCTTTGTATTTGGCGGTGAGCGTACATGTGTACGATTGTTAAATATATAAATCAGCTGCTTTGTATTTGGCGGTGAGCGTACATGTGTACGATTGTTAAATATATAAATCAGCTGCTTTGTATTTGGCGGTGAGCGTACATGTGTACGATTGTTAAATATATAAATCAGCTGCTTTGTATTTGGCGGTAAGCCTGCATGTGTACGATTGTTAAATATATAAATCAGCTGATATGTATTTGGCGGTAAGCCTACATGTGTACGATTGTTAAATATATAAAAACCAACTGCTTTGTATTTGGCGGTAAGCGTACATTGGTACGATTGATTTATATATAAAATCAGCTGCTTTGTATTTGGCGGTAAGCTTACATGTGTACGAATGTTATATGGCTAATATAGTGAACATAAAATCACGGTCATTAAATGCACGTACATACACAAGCATATACTATTACTTGATTATCAATTTAGATGCATCCTGGCTATATACAAATTCATCACAGACATACATGTATATTAAGAAAAAAAAAGGTTTCATATTGTCATCTTCAACCTATAGTTATAAATATACCAGATTTATATAGCGCCCTTTTCATGCGAACGCACGTTCAAAGGCACTTCAACCATGTTGCAGCCACAAGGGCGCAGGTGCATCCTCTACCAGTGCAGATACAGCATGATCTGACCAGAGGGACAGACTGAGAGAAAGCCCCTGAAGGGAGAGAGAAACATTAGATACAGGCATGTCCGGCGCTGAAGAGGTGCACCTAGCTCTTATTTCGAATAGACAGCCTGGTTCTTTAATGTGCCCGGTGTATAGCACCGATACACAGCTTCCTGGCACTTCCAGATACTTTGCAGACCACACGGCCTGATATAGCGGGGAATATTATATAAATATTTCAGAAATGTCAAGTTCCGATGCCAGGGATTGAACCCACGACCTCTGGATTGACAGCCCAGTGCGTTACCACTGAGCTAAATCCGCTTATATGCCATTTTTCTCACTTTGAATATAGTTACATGCTAATTATCATGGAATATAAGTGCTGATTATATGACACCGAAAGACAGTGGAAGAAACCCGCCCTGTTGGCGCATTAGTTATTACCTCATTGAGGGTAAATGCGTCTATGAACCGTTGCGTTACGATCTCATTTCAGAGCTCACGATACTTCGTTCAGGAAAATAAATCTGAAATTATCAGAATTTTAATAAAATCAATGAGTTTTTGACGAGATGACTGCAAACAGAAACGAGCTATTCTGTCCTGAAATAAATTTGAATTAAAAGAAGCTGAACATTCTGTGGAACATAATGGAGCAATTTCCTCTAGCGTCACTGCGACATTGTGAAGTAGAACGTTCCTTAAAATGATGCACCGATCTTCACTTGACAGTTTGAAATCGAGAAGGATGTAATTATACAATTATAGTGTGTTTTTTTTTCAATCCGCTCAAAGGCACAGGAGATGCAATATTTTTCACAAATGACCATTCCTAATGAAGAAATTATCAATGTGTACTACCTGTGCTACAAGGCACGTGGGTTGTCTGTAGGATTTTTAACATTTCGCATGAGTCCAAACATTTTAGAAACGGCTTCTGTTCATTTGAGGCGCATGGTCACAACTCGTACGGACGCCTTCGATCTTCAGTGGATGAAATTGTACGATATCCGTTTGGACATAGGTAAGGCAAGGGAAGGCAAGGCAAGGGAAAAAGGAGGACACGGGAGAAGACAAAACAAGGGGGACAAGGGGCAATATAAGAAAAGCAAGGGAAGCCATGGGAGAATGGCAATACAATGGGGGGAGGCAAGGGATAGGGGAGGACGCGGGAGAAGGCAAGACCCGGGAAAGGCCAGGAATAAGGTAAGACCATGGGAGACAGGGGAGAAGACGAGGGACATGGGAGGACACGGGAGGACACGGGAGGACACGGGAGAATGGAAGACAAGGGAGAAGGCAAGGAACAATGGAGGACACGGGACAAGCGAAGACAATTGGGGGCAAGGGACAAGGCAAGGACACGCGCGACGGCAGGGGGCAAGGGAGGATACGGGGCAAGGCAATACAAGAGGGAGGCAAGGGACAAGACAAAAGGGAAAAAAGGGACAAGGGAGGACACTCGAGAAGGCAATATAAGGATGGCTAGGAAAAAGGGAGAAGACGAGAAAGCCAAGACAAGGGGAGGTAACAACAAGGTAGGACACGGGACAAGGCAAGACAAGGGGGAGCCAAGGGCCAAGGCAAGACAAGGGGGAGACAAGGGACAAGACAAGGGACATGTCAAGACAAGGGGAGACAAGGGACAAGGCAAGACAAGGGGGAGACAAGGGACAGGGCAAGACAAGGGGGAGACAAGGGACAAGACAAGGGGGAGACAAGGGACAAGACAAGGGGGAGACAAGGGACAAGGCAAGACAAGGGGAGACCAGGGACAAGGCAAGACAAGGGGAAGGCAAGGGACAAGGCAAGACAAGGGGAGGCAAGTGACAATGGACAAGGCAAGACAAGGGGGAGGCAAGGGACAAGGCAAGACAAGGGGAGGCTAGGGACAAGGCAAGACAAGGGGGAGACAAGAGACAAGGCAACACAAGGGGGAGACAAGGGACAAGGCAAGACAAGGGGAGGCAAGGGACAAGGCAAGACAAGGGGGAGACAAGGGACAAGGCAAGAAAAGGAGGATGCTAGAGGCAAGGCAAGACAAGGGGGAGACAAGGGACAATGCAAGACAAGGGGGGCAAGGGACAAGGCAAGACAAGGGGAGGCAAGTGACAAGGGACAATGCAAGACAAGGGGAGGCAAGGGACAAGGGGGGGCAAGGGACAAGGCAAGACAAGGGGGAGACAAGGGACAAGGCAAGACAAGGGGAGGCTAGTGACAAGGGACAAGGCAAGATAAGGGGGAGACAAGGGACAAGGGGGAGGCAAGGGACACGGCAAGACAAGGGGTGGCAAGTGACAAGGGACAAGGCAAGGGACAAGGGAGGACACGCGAGAATGCAAGATAAGGATGGAAGGCAAAAACCAAGGCAAGACAAGGGGAGACAGGGGACAAGGCAAGACAAGGGAGAGACAAGGGACAAGACAAGACAGGGGGAGACAAGGAACAAGGCAATACAAGGGGGAGGCAAGGGACAAAGCAAGACAAGGGGGAGGCAAGGGACAAATATGGTTGCACAGCTTGTTTCGTGGAATGTATCCCATTATTGCTTAAATTTTAAAGTTGCTATTTATGTTGAGTTCTACCTTCCTTGGTCGATTCTATCTTTGCTGTTTATGTTGAGTTCTACCTTCCCTGTTCGAATCTATTTTTGCTATTTCTGTTGAGTGCTACCTTCCCTGTTCGATTCTATCTTTGCTATTTCTGTTGAGTGCTACCTTCCCTGTTCGATAATATCTTTGCTATTTCTGTTGAGTGCTACCTTCCCTGTTCGATAATATCTTTGCTATTTCTGTTGACGGTTACCTTCCCTGTTCGATAATATCTTTGCTATTTCTGTTGAGTGCTACCTTCCCTGTTCGATAATATCTTTGCTTTTTCTGTTGACGATTACCTTCCCTGTTCGATAATATCTTTGTTGTTTCTGTTGAGTGCTACCTTCCCTGTTCGATAATATCTTTGCTATTTCTGTTGAGTGCTACCTTCCCTGTTCGATTCTATCTTTGCTATTTCTGTTGAGTGCTACCTTTCCTGTTCGATAATATCTTTGCTATTTCTGTTGAGTGCTACCTTCCCTGTTCGATAATATCTTTGCTATTTCTGTTGAGTGCTACCTTCCCTGTTCGATAATATCTTTGCTATTTCTGTTGAGTGCAACCTTCCCTGTTCGATAATATCTTTGTTGTTTCTGTTGAGTGCTACCTTCCCTGTTCGATAATATCTTTGTTGTTTCTGTTGAGTGCAACCTTCCCTGTTCGATAATATCTTTGTTGTTTCTGTTAAGTGCTACCTTCCCTGTTCGATAATATCTTTGCTATTTCTGTTGAGTGCTACCTTCCCTGTTCGAATCTATTTTTGCTGTTTATGTCGAGTGTTACTTTCCCTGTTCGATAATATCTTTGTTGTTTCTGTTGAGTGCAACCTTCCCTGTTCGATAATATCTTTGTTGTTTCTGTTGAGTGCTACCTTCCCTGTTCGATAATATCTTTGTTGTTTCTGTTGAGTGCAACCTTCCCTGTTCGATAATATCTTTGTTGTTTCTGTTGAGTGCAACCTTCCCTGTTTGATAATATCTTTGTTGTTTCTGTTGAGTGCAACCTTCCCTGTTCGATAATATCTTTGTTGTTTCTGTTGAGTGCTACCTTCCCTGTTCGATAATATCTTTGCTATTTCTGTTGAGTGCTACCTTCCCTGTTTGAATCTATTTTTGCTGTTTATGTCGAGTGTTACCTTCCCTGTTCGATAATATCTTTGCTATTTCTGTTGACGGTTACCTTCCTTGTTCGATAATATATTTGCTATTTCTGTTGACGGTTACCTTCCCTGTTCGAATCTATCTTTTCTGTTTCTGTTCAGTGGTGCCTTTAACGCTGTTCGATTTTATGTTAAATGTACAGTTTTTGCTCTGCCTTTATTGGCGTACGGGAACCAGAAACCTTCCTAGTATAATCCAGTTCTATTTATTACCGGTCACCGGCAAATATCTTCTGTGATCAACGGCCGTATCGGGTTTCATTGTATAATTACTGCGGTTTAAACTCCGTATTAAATCTTTATAATTGGACAATTCAGACAATTAATTAGCACATATAATTAATTTTATTTGCGTTATGTTGCAATTTACGTATGTGATGATAGACGTTTATCCGGTATTGTTCAGACAATGTTGGCGTGGATCAATATTGGAGCACATGCGCATTAGGCACTTGTCGCACGTGGTCATATATTACATGTACACATGTAAGTCAGTTTCTACATCTGGCTTTTTTTCTTTCAATTTGATTTCTCGGTAAAGCTTATAAAAGGGACGAATCCAAAATAACCAGGATCGCCATTGGCCCCTAAAACGTTCAAAAGTATTTTTTAACGTTCAGAATTCTGATTATATAGCATTTCTTTTCTTTTAATTATATACTTTGACCATAGAATGGCAATACCCTGTACACCATTATAAAATTACAATTGAGAGTCAGCCCTGATGAAACCATTGGTTGTAGTCTTGACATCGCTGCGCTCCTGAGTACTAATTAAATCTGGATTTTTTTCTGAAGCATAAGCTTAAGTTGGGAAGAGCAATAAAGTACTGGTACCGTTAACTAGTCATACATAATTAATTGCGTATTTCCAGTAAAAATAAAATAATGAGTATGCCACAACTAACCGACGAATAATAATGAAACATGTCGCTGGCTTGGAAGAATAAGGTCGTAGGTGCTTCTTACGACCTCATAATAGCCACACATATTCGAAAGCTGCACCACAAGACGCATCTTATGAACCTATTTTTATGAAAATCGGAAGTGGTCATGTTGCGTACGTAGTTTTTCCTATTTTCTCAAAATGACATTTTGTACTTTCGACTTTATTTTGTAAAGCCAGCGATCTGTCAAACAATGTGAAATCAAACGAAAACAAAAGAACAATGACGCAATTGTAAAGGAAGGCATTTCAATGCTTGTATTTAACTTACGCACTTCTACAAGAGCAGTGAACCTATTTTGTTGAAGAAACGTACGTCATTTCGTAAAATCGATACGTGTCCATATTTAAATGCGCAAAATGTCTAAAAGCTTAAGATGGTGATAAATTCATGAAATCTTATCTAAATCATTGACGTTCCTTTATTGCTGTGTTCAATTATCATATCAGTAGCGCATTGATCAATGAGTATTCGATACGTAAGGAAGGTTTCCATAAAAATCAACACGCACGAATGTGCAAGACTCAGTAAAACGATGAAATGGTCAGTATATTCAGTAAATATGGTCAGTATATTCAGTAAATATGGTCAGTATATTCAGTAAATATGGTCAGTATATTCAGTAAATATGGTCAGTATATTCAGTAAATACGGTCAGTATATTCAGTAAATACGGTCAGTATATTCAGTAAATACGGTCAGTATATTCAGTAAATACGGTCAGTATATTCAGTAAATACGGTTGGTATATTCAGTAAATACGGTCAGTATATTCAGTAAATACGGTCAGTATATTCAGTAAATACGGTCAGTATATTCAGTAAATACGGTCAGTATATTCAGTAAATACGGTCAATATATTCAGTAAATATGGTCAGTATATTCAGAAAGAAAATTGTTTATAATAGTGACTTGAGCATACATATTTACAAACATACATATTAACAACACACAAGCAAAGAGGCATACGGCCCAATAGGCCTTTAAGTCACATTCAGTCAAGTCTGTTCCTCCATTCATCCCTTCCTTCCTCCCGTCCCCTCCCTCCCTCCGTCAAGTCCGCCCCTCTGTCCCTCCCTCCGTTAAGTCCGTCCCTTTGTCCCCCTCCGTCAAGCCCGTCCCTCAGTCAAGTCCGTCCCTCTGTTCCTTCCTCCATCTCGTCCGTCCCTCTGTGCCTCCCTCCGTCAAGCCCGTCCCTCAGTCAAGTCCGTCCCTCTGTTTCTTCCTCCATCTCGTCCGTCCCTCAGTAAAGTTCGTCCCTCTGTTCCTTCCTCCATCTCGTCCGTCCCTCTGTGCCTCCCTCCGTCAAGCCCGTCCCTCCGTCAAGCCCGTCTCTCCATCCCGCCCGTCCCCCAATCAAGCCCGTTCCTCTATTAAGCCCGTCCCTCCACCAAGTCCGTCCCTCCATTAAGCCCGTCTCTCCGTTAAGTCCGTCCCTCAGTTCCTTCCTCCATCTCGTCCGTCCCTATGTGCCTCCCTCCGTCAAGCCCGTCTCTCCATCAAGCCCGTCTGCCTATCAAGCCCGTCCCTCCATCAAGACCGTACCTCTGTTCCTCCCTCCATCTCGTCCGTCCGTCTGTTCCTCCCTCCGTGAAGTACATTGTAGTCCATCCATATTCAATTTTACTATTGTGTGGCATTTATCAGGTAAGTCTGTTTACATAATGACTATGGCAGATGATACAAAATTAATGTTATACAATGTTTTAGACAAGAATAAACTGCACCTGGTATATATACAATGTTGTTTTGATTTGTGGTTTCTACAGAAGAAATTTATGAGAGCTGGATTCACGACACATGTGCTACTGTAGGAACATGGGTAAGAATTTCGCAATGAAGGCGTTGCACTTATTTGTACGTTCATGCCTGTAAATGTTCTTCATTGGTTAAGGTGGAAAAACAGTGTAAAACAATATCAAGACCCATGTTAAGATGTAATCGTCATTTCGTTGCTATTATTGGGAACAAAACAAAGCATTCGAAGCGGATGTTCTAGAGTTAGGCTACCGAGGCGGGCCTATACTTAATACACCACACAATGAACCCGTACACTGTCCCACCCAATCTACAGAATGCCCTTTTGGACAGAATGCCAAGAATTATCTCCCTTGAAATGCTGTCATGTTTTGCCAAAATCGATAATTGGATTGCCTCCCCTACATATTCATTATCATTGGACATAACAGTGATGGGCATGGGATAGAGGCTTGAATAGATGTATATATATAGAGGGGAAAGGGTTAAATCACATTTAAATGAAGTAGATG
This sequence comes from Spisula solida, assembly GCA_947247005.1. Classification (NCBI taxonomy): domain Eukaryota; kingdom Metazoa; phylum Mollusca; class Bivalvia; order Venerida; family Mactridae; genus Spisula; species Spisula solida. Next base: position 40,856,135 of record OX365948.1, on the reverse strand, counting down.
GTTGCCTGTTAAACTGCATTAATTATTCTAATACGAGGGCCGCGTATAATAAGCAGTTAATACAGTCTTGCGGATAAACAAAAACGTGTGTGTCTGGCTAACCGTCTAGATAATATATTTTTTCGATCCATTGTCATAACTTCATATTCAGTTTAAGCTAGATTTTACTTTGGGCTTGATTATCTTAATTTCAGGAAAAAAGAGTAGACTGAAGAGTTGTCTCCTTTAATTAAACATAGGGTCTGTATAGACAGACTAGCCATCTACATGTATGTCATTTAAAGTGTTCCAACATAAATATATGCGTGTCCAGGAACTAAGACGAGGAATTGTCTACTGTTGTCGGCGAATCCACAGTTGTCTACTACATGTGTGTACTAGTACAGTCTCTCGATCTATATCTTGTTATTCAGTAGCTGTCTGGATTCATTTTCATAATTATTACATTTATCTTAGCATTATGGTAATTGCAATAAGACATAGAACGAGACAACTCTCAGTACGTAAATGTCATCTGCAGCTCTAATTTCTCTCTGTATTTCCCTTCAAATCACAACCTTTATGACCTTCACGCGATGCCATACAACAAGCTTCTACGCAGTTGCGCAGCGGTTAAGGAGTTTTGCCACGGTGGAAATTGTTCTACGGCGCTTTCCAGAGGTCCCGGGTTTGATCACCGTCTGCACTACTGTTTAATTTCTCTTCAAGCAAGAATAACCAAAAATGCTCCAGTTTACCCATGGATGTGTACCTGAGAGGTTACAAAGCCAAATGTGTTGTGGCTGCCATCGGCGCCGAGTGTAACAGCCGACTTGTGGCTTAATGGTCGGGAGGGATAGATAAATTACTAAATATACAGTCAGTTGAACTGGCACATGTCTTAAAATATTTGTATCAGTATATTTGTATGCAATACAGCTTTCAACAGTTTTAACTACTAAGTTGATCTCTGAGTTTGTGCTAGTCGCAAAATGTCATTAGTGACGGCAACAGAATGACAAAAACATAAATGGTAGGTATGAGTATACAGTACAACCTTTCAAGAGCAACGAACTCTCTATAACAACACCTTCAATCCCCAATCCTGAAATTTACTATAATTTCGACCTCTGTAGATCAGCAAACTCTCTATAACAACACATTCAACCCCCATCCTGACATTTACTATAATTTCAACCTCTGTAGAGCAACACACTCCCTATAACAACCCTTCAAAATTCCCCCAACCTAATTTTTACTATAACTTCAACTTCTGTATAGCAACATATTCCCTATAACAACAATCAAAATCACACAAACCTGACATTTACTATAATTCCAATCTGTATAGAGAAACAACCTCTAAACAACAGCTACTATTTGCAGCTGTTAAATGGTGTTGGTTGCTCTACAGAGGTCATACTGTAAATCGAAAGAAGTTCCGTGTATGTCATTATCGGTTATTCTAGACTATTCTTGGCGGTCAAATAAGGCGTTAGTCAATCGATGGCGAGTGTCCCTAGGGTTCAAAGAGTTGTATACATTCTGAGAACGTTTTCTAGATAAACTTGTACACAAATTAACATTAATCATATCACTCGGAGTCTAAGCAAAACAGCATAATTTACTGTTGACCAACTGATGAAGTCCAGTGTCCTGAAACGGATGTTATATTAATAAGCCTAATTATACTTGTGTCGAACCGAACCACAGGAATTTGCATAATTTATAAAAAAAATAGAAAAAGAATATTTTTTTGGAAAACAATTTCAGTACTGTAGAGTCTGTATGATTAATACAGGCTCTACAGAAGTGAAAAAAATCCCCCAAAAATATTTTTTCATTTTTTTTTCAATTATGCAAGTTACTGTGGTCGAACCAACTTGGAATTATATTAGCGGTATTAAAGAGCTACGCGTAAGTATTCAAATCAAACCAAACTATATAAGATGAATGTATTTATGTAAACATATCATGGCATTTCTGTAAAAGCGACCGCAACGAAATAGATAAAATTGCTTGTATGTTTACACATAATGCATGGGCAGAATTCACAAACGAATCATTTCTTCTGGAACGTATTTCATCAGTGCAATCTAACATTTAAAGCAAACGTCATTATTTTTGTTTCAATCAACAATGTTGCAAGTCAATGATGTTTATTGGCCTTGCAGAAAACTCAATGAAATACGACAGTTTGTCATAATTTTCCGAACTACCAAGTAATTGTATATCCGTAATTTAGTTGTTTCCTTTGTCAGACTTCAGAACAAATTGTAATGAACGTTTTAGTTGTTTCCTTGGTCAGACTTCAGAACAAATTGTAATGAACGTATCAGAGCGCTAGATGATATCATATGGGTTCAGTATATTCAGAGACAGTCGCGCCATAAGATGGGAGAACACGAAATACAGCCTCCAGTTGGTTTGTAAACAAAATAACGAAATGTAAACAATAAATGCATAATGGATATAGTCTAAGGGAAGCATAGATCTCTTTCTAAATTAGTATTATGTCATCCATACATTTTAGTTAGAACATATTAAGTAAATTTTAATGATTAAAAAGGGCGGAGCGAGCGGAGCGAGTCCTTTTTAGTCATTAAAATTTACTTAATATGTTCTAACTAACTTAGAATATAACATTCTGCATTCTGATTGGCCGATAGAAAGAAGCGCCAACACATGACGTAAAGTCTGTGAAGAGAAAATTTTAATGATTAAATTTTCAGTTAACCGCCAAAATACGGCGTTTTCATTGGCTCATAATGTAGGTTATATTCTAATGTGAGTTTTGGCATACTATTATATACTTTTCTATATACAGATATACTAGTAGTTACATCCTGTCGTCAATTAAGGGTCATTTGTGAACAACATCCTTATCCCGTGTACTAGTGTTAGCTCTATTTACTGGAAGATCGGAAAGACGTTTTGGGAGTGATAATGAGCAATGCTTTAAGCTTATCATTTAGATCAATTCATTCAGCACAGTTTAAAATGAGCCTAACTGGTTTATTCCTTTAAGGGGCGTTAAAACTTGAGGCTCGGTCTAAAAGTCTCGGTCATATTTCATGTTGCATACACCACATATCTTTCGTAAGATGCTATAGCTAAGAATACGGGAGAATTTAAGATCTTTGGCTATAGCCAGGTTAATTAGCCGGCTACGCTCAGAAGAAAAACACCAACATCCAGGGTAAGACCTTGTTACACCGAATAAGGCTCCGTTCCAATACAGCCCATCAAGGCATTTCGGGTAAATATTAAATAGCATAACATAACATTAAATTCGTTGTTGACATCACACTATATTTAACCTTTGACAGGTCCTCTCTTACGTGTTTGTGTTACTACTGATAGTCTCTAACATCTAAATTATGGAGTTAAAATGATAATGACCGGACTAGTGTACAGTGAGGAAGGAATTTGTGAACATCTTAGTTGTCATTAACTAAACTGACATGGTTTGGATAGTATCAGGAATTGGTGACTGGATCTATTAGTTCGTACAAAAAATGTTTTATATTATTTGCTAAATAGGAGAAAGAATGGATTTCGTTGTGACAAAAGGAAATGGGATCTAATGAAACTGTTTCCATTAGTGTAAACGACGGGCAATGCGCAAGCTTAACATTATGAGTAGTAACATTCTTCTATTCCCTAGCCCATAAGAAGGGGATGCTATTACAACAGAATACCGCTGAAACATGACGTCAACAAAAAATGATGACGTAATAGATGAAGTCAATGGTGAAGTTAACGTGACGTTGGTTAATGAATTGGAATTACAACGCCATTTAGAGCACCTCAAATGCACGAGAAAGATCGAACAAGTTGCACTTATAGACTTCAGTGGAAACATACTCGTGCAAAGCTCAGGGTTCGCGGTAAAAGAGGAGGATGCATTGGTCGTGTTGCATGTTCTTGACTCAAACTGCAAAACAATTATGAAGATTAAAATAGGGAAAATAGAGTATTTGTGTTTCCGTAACTCCGCCTCGTCCTTTGTAGGCAGGTCGACCGAGAATTTCATGTGTGCATACAGGAGTACCAACTTTATTGTGATATGTACGGCAGATCCTGATGCGCCTGGTTCCTGCATTTATGAAGTCTTTCGATACGTTAAAAAGTGTTTTCGCAATAGCGTGCTCAGTTTACAAAGTCAAAGAAATAGTGTTGCTATGGAAACGAATGATAACATTTAAATGAAATCTGGGAGATAATATAAGCGTACATTGGTTCAGGATGTACATGTAATGTACATGATTACAACTTCACCGTGTATAAACCAAATTACTGTACGCCTTATTGGGAGACTGTACAATTCAACTTGTATGACTTATTGTGATTGAAACATCCAGTGATTTCCTATCACTGTAGAATCTACGCCTTATTGGAATAATATACAATTCAACTTGTATGATATGGTGATTGAAACATCCAGTGATTTCCTATCACTGTACAACTTATTGCAAGACTATACAATTCAACGTGTACTCATTAAATAAATTGCGATAACCGGTAGTTGACTGGTTTATTCACTGTGAACTTGTCAAGTCATGTACTAACTCAGTCTATACTAGATATGTAGTTATAAATGATTTTACTAAAGAATGACATACAGTAGAGCCGTGATGATGTGAGACAAATGTAGATCTACATCAAATAATACGGGATGAAAGAATGCGGGATGATCTTTGTCTACATGTAGTTTTTATAAGAAATTTATGGCAAATATTGAAAAAAGTATTGGCTTCTTTTTCACAAAAGAAATAAGAAAACTGATCAGATTGACAAATTACATCAGAATTTCGCTTGATGATGATGTATGTATACTCTAGAAGACTATGATCAGCTGATTTAAGCATTTGAATTGAAGTTTACGATATAATGATAAATATTTGGCAAGGAATACAGACAATCATTATACATGTACACTTGATGTGTCTTCCCAACAAATGTATCATAAGTATGACAGAAATTTCAGTTACTGTTTGCTGTAGACTATTTAATAATTGTATACAGCCAGTGTATGCACCAGTTTGTTGATTGCAGTTGAAAAGTCAATCTTTTGAGATACTTAGTTTTTTAAATTTAAAAGAGAAGAAAAAATACAAATTTAATGTTCTTAATTGCGGATTTTTTCGTGGTCTTCGTTATGGTTTTGTTGAAGGTTTTACTGTGTGGTTTAACTTGTATGTAGATACCATGAAGTCTTACATAATAACCAAATAGGCTAACACATCTTAACAACACAAACACTTTAACAAAACTGTTACTTTTATCAATGTACATTGTATACCCATAATTGTATCATTGATAAAGAGTAAAAAATAATATTTTGTTTATCTAAAATTCATGTTCTTAATTTTACTTTCTTAATTTTATTTTTTTCTTTATCAATGATACAGTTACCTGTGTGTATACCCAGTAGTGTTTCTAAATGTACATGTATGTATGTATGTAATGGTTGGTGGTACGAACCAGTGATAGCTTGAAACCAACAAACTGCTTGCTTACGATTGCTGAATTCATCCCAGTTCCAATTACCATATAACTGCTATATAGATAGTTGACATACAATCTGAGAAAATATTAACAGAATTTCACTGACGGTATCTTTACTACTAGGACTTCCCCAGTCTTCAAGGGCGCACTAGTCTCGTCCACTCGCATATTTTTCTTCTAGAAACTTGATTAACCACTAATATATGATGATGGTCTTGTCGTATATATCTCAATGTTCATTAGTTTGTTGTTTGTTTATTCAGTCGTAATTATCTAGTCATTCAGTCATTTCCCTGCCAAAGTAGCCAACGACTTCTGACCTTGGGGGAAGATACAGTTGTGTAATGCAAGGCATCCGGGTGCTGTATACTCTGGCTCTTTTCGAAAAGAATCTTTGGTTCTTTAACATACTCGGTGTTTATCACATAACCTGCGGTCCAGGAATGACGTAAAGCCGTGCCGTAAATATCGTTCGGCACACAAAACTGTGCAATAAATATTTAAATTAGCTTGACGTGACGTTAGCCAATCCATGCATTGATCCGTCAATGACGTCAGGATAAAATCAACGTCGCCCTGTCGCGCTCATTGTACCGCTGAATTTTGGCTGAATCATATGCAGCGGACATCATCCTTTTGAACAAACATGTGCATTTTAAAGTTTATGTGATAAATAGAATCTTACATTCGTGCTTATTACATACGAGTTTTATTAAACTCGTCGACAAAAACAATATGACACTCGGCAAAGCCTCGTGTTATATCATTTTGTCCACTCGTTTAATAAAACTTGTATGTAATGAGCACTCATGCAAGATCCTCTATATAGCACTGATACACGCCAGACTACCTCTGGGTTACCAACCAGTTCATCTCTAGTTGGGTGGAAAATACTGACAAGTGCTTCAGAAGTGACCCAGTGCCCGGACCGAGAGTAGAACCGGGGTCAAAAACCGGTAGGGGACTAATAAAGACTTTATTTATAGAGGCAACACAGTTAGGCAATTGCCCAATCTTTCCTGTGAGCCTCTTATACAGTGAGATACAACTTTGTTTCGCCAAAATGGACGATTATAGTAATATGTAAGAACAATTGTATGTTGTTTCGGGTAAATCTATAAGTTTACATATTTGCAGTTGTCATATACACAGTCAATGCATTATCATAAAATTCAAACACTTACACTTCATAGATATCAGTAACATTTTATTTATATCATTAATATGATAATAATATATCATAGTTTTAGAAATTATTACAATTTTATAAAAGAGTCAATTAAAATGAAACCCTAAATCCTAACAATGTCAAGTAATGTTATACACTAAAATATCCTGATATTCAAACAACAATATGGCAGGCGGAAACTTGATAAAGTTATAGCAAAAATAACAACAACAAAATAATTACAGTTCTACGAAAAACCTGTTTTCAAACAAGGGCCGCAACTCCGCAGAAACACAGGTGTAGCAATTACAAAGTTCAAAGAGTATAACTCCAAATGCCAAAAATCCTGGAACCTTTCTTGACCATTATTGTACAATAGTGTCCCAATGGTAAGAGAATTAAAATGCTGGTCTTCATAGCGAATCGAGCTGATTTGCAGATCTGTTTTGCAATTTTTAAACAATATTGTGTATTTGATGGAAAGCATGTATTTTTCCACTTAGACTGGCATTAGTTTCATAGAAATCGATGAAGAAATAAAATACTTAAGGCTATTTTTGTTTTCGAAGTGGAGCAAATGGTGTCTTGGATTTGTAGCCTTGAGTAATGTCAGAGTCATGTTGTATTGCTACACCGATTATATAATGACATGCCTTAGAAATGTACAGCAACTCTTTTCTACCTATCAAAAACTGGCAAGGTGAACCAAAACACAGAATAGAAGAAGTAGAAGTATTTTTACTGTAACATGAATTATATCAAGAAAATATTCGACCAACAAAAAATATAAGTGAAACATACTGGTATTACACAATGTAAAACAAACAATGTAAAACATACTGAAAGCGATCCTGAAAACCTGGCAACAGAACAACACTTGACAAACATCTAGACTTACATACTATGGTAGTAAAACCACACCCTTTTCATACACCGCAAGTCAATGTGGTTTCAACAGACAAACAAGAGCCATCAGAGACGAGTCATGCTCCCCGTGGGATGTTCGTCACAGAAAAAATGACGTCTCATCTGGTAAATGTTGCTACTAGGTAACTTAAGACAACTATGATATCATTTTGAATTATATATTTCTGCAACCACCAGCCGTTTTTACTGGTTATAAAAATACAAAGTTCATAATAAATAAATGTACCGTATAGCTTGTTATTTCTGCGGGTGTAATATTTTGCGTTGTTGGAATAAAGTAGAACTAACGACTGTTCGGATTTCCAAACTTTGTATTTTGCGCGTGAGAATTCTCACAAGTCCACAATCAACAATAATATAAGAACAAGATATAGTCAGTGTTGGTAAAATCTATAAATATAATTTTAACTGCGTAATTGAAATCTAATGGAAAACCATTGATACGTTCAGCTTGGAGAACCAAGTTCGAATACCTCCAAAATCTCTACAGAACGTCCACTACAGTGTGTGTGTGTCTTCTGTTTTAGCCAATCAAATCATTTCATACAGTTTATGCAAGTTATGATCAACCAATCATAAATGTGGGCGTAAACTTTCGGACATCTGCTTTACCTAAACAGACCGCGTTCCTATGTGACGTAAGATCTGTACTTAATCGGTTTGTTAATTCGGAATATACAATACACGTGTCATCAGTCATATCTGTATTACATACAATGCTCTAATAAAATTGCCAGATACAACTTAGTACCCTGATAATCTAATCGTTAAGCCTGCAGAAGTGAAATTTGCATAATTGTAAAGTCTGTAAAAGGTGATAAAAATAGCGTAATAGCTTATCTGTTTCTATACTTCTTTGTTTCATACATTTCTGTTCATTTTCTTCTCTTTCTAATATGTACAAAATATTAATTTAAAAAATACAAAACACAAAATCTATTTACAAATGTCCTCAAAAACTTACACACAAAAATGGCCTGAAAATGCCGCATTACACTGGGTGGAGACTGGAGAGCCATAAGTTAAAGCAAATATACTGTAACAGAAATTATATAACCGCCTACCGCTAGTAAATGCAAAAATACTGTAAATACAGCGATGGGCCAGAAAGTTGTAACCTTAAAGCTATACTATGCCCATCTGAACAATATTTTTTTAAATCCATTTTGTGATAACACTGACTAAAACAACAGGATCTCGCATTAAAAATGAAAAAAAAAATGAAAAAAGAAACACTTGGCCTACTGTACAGTATCAATAAAATACATTCAAAAACTGATTTTTTCATATTTTTTAATTATGAAAGTTCATGTGCTTAAACATCAGTTATTAGAGCCATCGCGGTGTTTATTTGGGTTGTAACACCGTTTCTTTTTTCGGTTATTATAGTACAGCGGAAGATTCACATAACCAGAACTAACTTACCCTCCCAGAAGGTGCCAGCACCTTTTTCACATGTGGAGGAAGATCGACATTGCTCTCAGGTTTTTTATGGAAGGAAATGACCTATCGTGACAAACACGTATCGTCGGGTTACAAATCAAGCACAATAACCACTGGACAACGCCCACCCTTTGAGAAAAGTGAATGACACGTATATCGTTCAAATTTATATCCTTAATAAATCATTTAAACCTACGCATTAGGGACTGATAATTTATGTTTTTAAGTTTTTTTTACTGAATCACTATTAATATTGAACAATCGTTTAATGTATTGTAGGTGTTTAAGAGCAATACAGAATATAAATATGAGCGTATCTTTACGATTTCTGTAAGAGCTTTGATAAAACAACATCCTGGTCATATACCTTCACCGGTGAGAAAGAGCCAGTTCAGCTGAATTACGAGGGTAAACTCGATTGACTAGAGTTGCAGCAAAACGAGTCGAGTTTCAACCCTCGAGTGTACTCGAGTTCAACCCCGCTGCGAGGCTCGGTTGTTGTAGTTCAAATCGGGACACCTCGGACAATGTCTTACGAATCACGTATAAATGCCGCACTGACCGTTCCAATTGCTGTAGTTCCACATGTCCGCCATGTTTGTTTACACTGTAGTTTAACTATTTTCGCTTTGCTGAAGAGCTCCGAGAGTTAGTTTATTTTTAGATTCTTACGTCACTAGAGATAATTCTAATAGGACAGCTGAACTCGCTCAATGCCGTTAAGATCACATGCCCTTGGATACATAACACGCTCGGGTAAGCATTCGGGACTTTACCATGAGAGGACAATAAACACACATACATATACTAGTACATTGTAACGCAATATATTTGCTGAAAGTAAAACTATATTTCGTGATAACCGCTATTATGGCACTTTCCTTCCTTGGTAATCGTCATAATTTGTCTGCATCGTACAATAACTCGTATTTCGTCTGGGAAATGATTTTACTTTATTTTCGTCGGATGTTATTGACAAACAACTATGTTGCACAAACCTGTCACGAAACATCAACGTGACATTTTGAACTTTCGTGTCTTTCGAAAAAGAGCACTTCGGACTTGACAAACCTGTTTACCATCATTAAACCCTTACATTGACAATGCCATGTAACACTATAAAACATTTTAACGAAACGATGACCCCTGTTTGAAAATATTTACTAAACTTTCAAGTTCTGGAAACTCAAACATTTTCAAAGTCCATCAAGGCATTGCTTTCAAACTTGGCATACTTGTTTACCATCATACACACCTATCATTGCCAAGCCATGTTACACTATTTAACATTTCAACAGAATTATGCCCCCTGTTGGACTTAGCTGGTCATTTTTGATAAGGCTTCCACCGGAGCATAAGCTTTTACAGAACGCAGTATTGTTTGGCTTTTTCTGATTAGACAATCGCTCCGGGATTTTGCAGAAAGATGCGCCTCCTGTCTTTACAAGTATAATGGTGTAAAACATACATTGTACTAAAACACTAAAATTGTAGGTTCAGCCTTTTTTATGTGATGTTATCGATATAACGTTTTCTACGTACGTTTTTTTAAAAAATGACAGAATGACAAACGTAGTAAATAAAGCGGCAGGCAGACAATTTCCTAAATAAATATGTTGATGTTGTAATTTTCAGTCACATGATCAAAACATAACCACCTTTTGTAACCAATTTTGACAACACTAGGTAGTAAGAGAAAGGTGACTGCCTAACACCGAAGCTGAACAGAAGTCTAATTATAGAGTCTCACAGTATTACTTTATCGAACAGTATTGCTTATAATGTGGGCGTCCCACAATACTCTACTTCTGATTAATTACGAAGATAACTATAAAAAGACGGTTTTCTGTAAAAAATATTCATCATCGAAGCCTTATAAGTACTAGAATCAATGTATTAATTTATCTATAGCGACAGAAGTGAGATATTTTACAATTTTTCACTTTAGTGCACTAGCGAAATTATATATACAGAATAAACGAGCGTCACAGATTCAGGATACTATGTTTTATGATTATCCTTTGCAATACAACCCATACACAATGAAATTCACTCATTCGCGTGGACATACTTGCGTTTACATGCACACTCGAACCATTTCAAGATTGCGTGTTCATTCTGGAAACTAGTAACGTTAAACCAGTTGCATATCTCTCCGTCTGTCTAAATATCTCAAAAAATCGAAAAATGATAACATCAGTGACACAGTATATTTACATTATTTAGTTTAAATCTAAGATTATCATGCATTGTTACATTTAGAAAACTGCCCCTTAATAACACAGTACTGTATCATTAATAATAATATTTTTTGCCGTAATTGATTTATAATTATTGATGTATCGATTCATAACTATGCATATTGTACACCAAAATCATTTTGTTTTTATTCCTTTTAAATGATAGCGTTACATGTGCATAATAAAATATTTATTTTTTACATTTGATATTTGAGTCAAGTGTTTAAGATATAGTTAGAACATATTAAGTAAATTTGTGATGATTAAAAAGTGCGGAGCGAGCGTAGCGAAGCGAATCCTTTTTAGTCATTAAAAATTACTTTATAATTATGTTCTAACTACAGAATGTAACGTCCAGCATTTTGATTGGCCGATGGAATATAACGCCAAGACATGACGTCATGTCTGTTAAGAGTAAAATTTTAATGATAACATTTGCATTTAGCCGCCAAGATTCGGCGTTTTGATTGGCTCAAAATGTAGATTATATTCTAAGTATTCGTTGAGTATTAATTAACGTACCTCTGAATACTAGAGACTAGGAAGTGAGGCACACGTTAATCATTATTTCCTCGCTAGCCACTCATAAAGATGCTATACCAGAACGGACCCCTGCTGGGGAATCCAACTTTCGATCTATTACTTCATAGACGCTTGCATTTGACATATCATAGGTCTTATCATTGACCCTGACCAAATTAGTTTAGTGTATTTGACAAGTTATCAGGGAATTAAATTTGATTCAGCCAAACGATGCTAAGAGCAGATACCTTCTAAAAATCGGATATGGAATAATGCAATCTCATTAAAATCAGACCCTTATTATGCTTCACTACTTTACGCTGATATATGTCTGACGACACTCCGTATAGGGTCATGTCGATGTGAACTTTACGTCATTCAATCAAATCGCTTCTTTCACAAATCTGAAATTGCGGTGAAACTCTGATGAGGCTATGAGACGTCACTGTGCGCCAGAGAGGTCATTTGAACATAACCTCTGACGGAGTGTAGTCAGATCTCTAACAGCGTAAATGAATGCAACACATGTTCGGTCTGATTTTAATTAGATAGGAAATAATGTTAATGGACCAAAATAACACCTCTATGACTGTTCTTATTTCTCTTTGGGGCGGAGGTTGACTGTGAGTGGGGATGATACTAATTGAATAACTCATCTTACATAGATCTAACAGTATAAGAAAATAACAATTTTCAATTCAATATATTACGGTGACAAAGCGGCACTATTGTGCTTTTGGCCTAATACAAATGAACAAACAAAGGAATATGACAAACATACAAAGAACATCAAATTCATACATGTATACATTTAGCAAGTTTTAAATATGTAAAATAAGAAACAGTTTAATAGTTCAAGACAGATTTTCTTTTACAAAGTCTTAGTTCACAATGTATACCCATATTTCTTCCGTGTTCAATTTCAAGAAACAAACCTTCCACGACATTCCGTCTAAAACTCCACCTCTAAGAAAGAGCGCTGTTCAAAAACATTCCCGCAGTGCCGCGGGGGCGTGGAAATTGTGAAAAGCACATACGTGAATTATGAAATGTCGTACCATTATTTACGCAAAGTACATTTTTTGTGTTTAGTTTTTAAATCGGAGAATGTGATTCGGTGTCAATCTGAGAAAGGGTTTGTCATACTGTATGTTTTGTAGTTTTAAAATGAAAATATTCAATATGCCGTTCATAGAATCATTGAATACTTGTAGACGATTTTGTCGAGTACTAATAAAAAATGAAGACTATTGTCTCGCACTAATACACACTAGTTACACACTAGATATGGTCAAAATACCTTTTCCTATATATCAATGAAATTGTGGAACAGCATACCTCTTTCTGTTAGAAATTTAAATTCTTTATCAGCGTTTAAACATAAATATAAGAAATATCTGATGTCAAAAATTAGTCAACATGTTCATTTTACTATTATAATCATTATATTTTAATTACTGTTGAGATGGGTGTCTATTATATAATGCAATAAGTGCTATTGCATGTATGCATGTCTGTTTATATGTATGAATGATTTATTTGAATGTATTTGAATGTATTTCGTTATTTCAGATAGAAGACCACATTGTAAAACAGATAATCATTTTGTATAATTTGTATGATCTTAATGTGTCATATTCTTTAAATAAAGCTATTATTATTAATATTATTATAATGCAATTAACACACGTAAGTGTCAGTAGAAAATACTGTTAATGACATCTTGAATATTTTATCTGCTAATAATTTATAACTTGTATGTCGGCACTCGCAATAGCGATATACTAATGATGTAGAACTACACCCCCTAATTCCGTTATGATATGTTAAAGCATATAGAGACTGGTCTACTGTCTCCCTACTCCAGCCAGGTCAAAAACAGAAATACATTTCAGTGTTTCCCACCTAACATAACTAAAATTAATATCAGTCTTTCGGACGAGACGTTAAACGAGGTCCCGTGTATGATGCTTTACATCGGCACGTTAAAGAACCAGGGATGGTTCTGGAACTGGGGCATCTTCTGTATAATGCACTTTCCCCCAATAATTAAAGTGACTAACCTCTTCTGGGGGCCTCGCCCATATGGATTTCCGGTGGCGAGGATAAATAAAAGCATATAAATCATAGTATGCTGTCGTTTTAGAGGCCTTCAAGCAATAGTCACGGATACATGTATCTAACTTACTATGAAATTATGTTAGGGCTAGGGCCATCTCCTTTGATTGACTTACACGAAAATACATGTATAATAAAGAAAACAAGAAAGTAATATGACGTAACATGAAAGTTTTATGACGAAAACATGATGAAAGTACGATGTAATGGGGCAAAACACGAACATTAAAACCATGATGATAAAAACATGAACATACGAAAGTACGATGACGAAAACTCGAAAGTACGATGACGTAAACTCGAAAGTACGATGACGAAAACTCGAAAGAACGATGACGTTAACTCGAAAGTACGATGACGAAAACTCGAAAGTACGATGACGTAAACTCGAAAGTACGATGACGAATACACGAAAGGTATATCCCGTTATCGAAATCGTACCTACGTATTTTCGCCATTGTAGTTCAGTGTTTTCGTCATCGTTCTTACATATATCTCCGTGTTTTCGCGCTACAGATGAACATATTCAAAAACGATTGGCCTTACGGAATTCCGTAACTTACAATTCGAAGAATACAGATATACATGTATAAGCGGATTCGTCGAAAATCCATTTTAAGTATAAAAGTCATTCAATATTTCTCTTTATAGACGTGCAAGACTTAAATAGATTTTAACATGGTATAATAGCATAATATAACATCAAAAGAGGACTAATATGATCTAAAACTTAAACAGTATAGCTTAAGGAAATGATGTCAGAATGATTAATGATGTAGGCCCCAGGTCCATACATAATACCATATCAACCATACTGATTTCAATGCACACAATTGAAACGAGGAAATTTGAAACAGTAATGATGTCACAAGAGAAAAGGAAAATAATGATGGGGTGTTTTAAACTCTCCATATTGGATATCATTGTAAACTAGTTTGGGTTCTCGTATACATAACATTGTGGACATAAACGTTGCAATTCTCTTATTCAATTTCTCCCTTGCAATTGCCTCTGTAGCGCAGTGGTTAGTGCTCTTGTCGTCTGATCTGGCAACCCGGGTTCAAATCCGGATGGAGGCACACATATGCCTGCCATCTTTCAGCAGAAAACTGGCATTTTCTTATTAATTTCTTCATTTCACACATTCTGTTTGTATGAGTATATGGCTTAGTGGGTATGATGTTGACTTTCCTGCATTTTTATTAGATTAAATATTGAAAATGATAAAAAGCTATGTTTTGATGTCACATAAAAGCGACAGATCTAAGTAAACGAACTGTGGTCTGCGTGCGTGAGTTGGACCATTAAATCAATGTCCTGATCGCAATATTGATATCCACATTGGGAAATTGTCCAATATTATACAATCCCCATTGTCACATGGTTGCATGATAAGATAATGGTGCAGAAAAACATTTAATTGAGAATACGCTCACACGGGAGTGTTAAAATATGCGCTGCTTTGATTTGGCGGTGCTAAAATATTGCGGACTCAATGGCCACCGCCGATATATCGCTAAAGCGAACATAAACAAACCGCCATTAAATGCGCGTTCATTTGCATGATTGTTAAAAATAAAAACCAGCTGCTTTGTACTTGGCGGTGAGCGTGCATGTGTACGATTGTTAAATATATAAATCAGCTGCTTTGTATTTGGCGGTAAGCGTACATGTGTACGAATGTTAAATATATAAATCAGCTGCTTTGTATTTGGCGGTAAGCGTACATTGGTACGATTGATTTATATATAAAATCAGCTGCTTTGTATTTGGTGGTGAGCTTACATGTGTACGAATGTTATATGGCTAATATAGTGAACATAAAATACGGTCATTAAATGCACGTACATACACAAGCATATACTATTACTTGATTATCAATTTAGATGCATCCTGGCTATATACAAATTCATCACAGACATACATGTATATTAAGAAAAAAAAGGTTTCATATTGTCATCTTCAACCTATAGTTATAAATATACCAGATTTATATAGCGCCCTTTTCATGCGAACGCACGTTCAAAGGCACTTTACCCATGTTGCAGCCACAAGGGCGCAGGTGCATCCTCTACCAGTGCAGATACAGCATGATCTGACCAGAGGGACAGACTGAGAGAAAGCCCCTGAAGGGAGAGAGAAACATTAGATACAGGCATGTCCGGTGCTGCAGAGGTGCGCCTAGCTCTTATTTCGAATAGACAGCCTGGTTCTTTAATGTGCCCGGTGTATATCACAGATACACAGCTTCCTGGCACTTCCAGATACTTTGCAGACCACACGGCCTGATATAGCGGGAAATATTATATAAATATTTCAGAAATGTCAAGTTCCGATGCCAGGGATTGAGCCCACGACCTCTGGATTGACAGCCCAGTGCGTTACCACTGAGCTAAATCCGCTTATATGCCATTTTTCTCACTTTGAATATAGTTACATGCTTATTATCATGGAATATAAGTGCTGATTATATGACACCGAAAGACAGTGGAAGAAACCCGCCCTGTTGACGCATTAGTTATTACCTCATTGAGGGTAAATGCGTCTATGAACCGTTGCCTTACGATCTCATTTCAGAGCTCACGATACTTCGTTCAGGAAAATAAATCTGAAATTATCAGAATTTTAATAAAATAAATGAGTTTCTCATCTGTTTTTGACGAGATGACTGCAAACAGAAACGAGCTATTCTGTCCTGAAATAAATTTGAATTAAAAGAAGCTGAACACTCTGCGGAACATAATGGAGCAATTTCCTCTAGCGTCACTGCGACATTGTGAAGTAGAACGTTCCTTATAGTCCGGCCCCAAACCCAATATACCTTGCATTGGAGTATAAAGTTTTTTTCTTTGCTGATTTCAGTAGACAAGACCTTTCAAATGGAATTTCTGACGGGTGACATTGTGTCACCCTTGAGCATTTTGAGAAAATTGGGGTAAAAGTTCCAAAATATAAACGAAACTGCGAATTTTTGGAATCGGTGAACTACATTGTTATTTATAATCATATTTTATAATACATCACATTTATATGTAGTTATTAAGTTGCAGTTGAAGACTGCAAAATTTTAGTGCCGTGCATTTGTGCCAAAGGAGGTATTTTGGGGTAAAACGTTAAAAAGTGCATGGAAAAGTGCGAATTTTCGGAATCGGTGGACTTTAACGTCATTAGCCATTATATTTGGTAAATAATCGCTGTGATAGTTATATAGTGACTTGCGATGAAGATATTAAACACCTTAAGCTAGGCTATGGTACACAATGTGGTATTTTTGGGGTAATACGTTAAAAATGCATTTAAAAGTGCAAATTTTCGGAATCGGTGAAATTTAACGTCAATGACCATTATTTTTGGTAAATAATCGCTGTGATAGTTTAATAGTGACTTACGACGACGATATTAAACACCTAAAGCTAGGCTTTGGTACAAAATAAGGACTTTTGGGGGTAAACACTAAAGAATGTAACGGAAAGTGCGAATTTTCGGAACTGATAGACTTCTATGTCATGGTTCATTTTATTTGGTAATTACAATTGTAATTACTATAACATGATATAGTAATGTGTTATTAATGATAACAATCATCTTAAATCATGGTATGGTGCAAAATATATACTTTTAGGAAAGAACATACACATTTGTCAGGAAAAGTATGATTTTTGGGAATATGTTTACTATGCTGTTATAATTAATTTAACTTGATAGTAAATCACTGCGAGAGGTACATATCATCATGCAGTTCAAGTTATCAATGCTTTAAGCTAAATGCGATGTATTGGGGATAAAACATCACTAAAATGATATGAAAATTTTTAATCTACGGACAAGTCAGATTTTACTACATAAAGCCATTTCCGGCCTTATTATTATATTGTATTACTCATCAACACCAAGTCCACCATTATTGAACATACGAGGTACCCATTAGAACCGAATACATGCGTCACAAGTCATGCCCTATAAAGTACTCGCCACCACTGAGTACAAACTTGCTAGGCCAAGTAGGGTATTAAAACCAACAGTGAGTCCACCATTCAATATCCTATGAGTACAAACAATCTAAGACCTACTGAGCTTTGACCGCCATTTAATAAAGCCATGCCAGAAAAAATGTAAACTTATACATAGCCATATAAAGTACTCATCTAATTGGGTACATGCCACTGCTGCTTATCTTATGGTAATGGATACCTTTAATTTCCTGACACAGCAATTTGTTACTCTTTGTGGTACCTGGCTCAGCAATTCTTGAATCTATACGTACGTAACCCTGCATGACAGTCACCCCTAGCGCTATCGATACTATATACTGCTGTGTACAGTCACTCCTAGAGCGTTCACTTCGATTGCGGGATGTCCCAGGCTCAATCCCAGGCCTGGTCATACCAAAGACGATTTAAAATGCTACCATTGGGTAATTCCCTTGCATATATAGATACTAAAGCATAAATGGGACGATGGTTTCTCTCTCATACCACCGTAGCGATGTATAACACCAAGAATTAGTCACTGAGCGTGATTAATTTAGAACTTGTTTCACAATCTACCTAACATAATGTACATTTGTATATAGTGTCTATTCCTTGATCCCACGGGCCACCTGACACTTTTGGCACATGCATTCTGTGGTACCTAACACTGCTCTATTAGATAGCAAATACTATCAGACACAGTCATTCATAGCTTCATATGCTACCCAACACTGCTTGTGTCTGCCATTAATTTTATTGCTCTACGGGGTATGTAACACATCCTTTCCCAGCTCCAAAGGATAGCATAGCAATTTATGACCTAAAAGGGTTACCTTATACTGTTGGAAGCATGACAATGATTATTCCTGAATTTATAAGGATTATACATTACCTGTTAAGCCATCACTGGTTGAATATTGCCTGGCAGTCATTCTTGACTTCATTTGATATACAATATTACTGGACGCAGCCATTTGTAAATCTATAGGGTATCAAACAGTACATTTGACATTAAAACTTTACCGAGTTTTGCAGGGCCACTTTCAGAAATTCAGCAGTTCAGCCGCCCTTTGACATTCATTGGGCTACCTAAGGATACTTGCGTTTCTGTCTCCCTGTGGAGACTAGTTCTCCTCTGGTATGTGTGCGCCAAAATCGAGATGTGGCGTCCAGAAATATCGAACATGCACATCATTACAAGTACCAATTCACACCTTCGTCAAGTGGGCATTGTGGATTATTCTTGCTCAGAGAAATTAGGCATGGTGCAGAGTGGGATCGAACCCGAGACGTCTCGATCCCAAAGCGTGCGCCCTATCTCTAGGCTATTCCTTGCCTAATACGGACACATACGATGACCTGAAACAGCCATTCCTTTCTTTAATTGGTACCCAACATAAATTGGAACTGCTCTTTGTTGCTCTGTGGGGTACTAATTATATAACATACACTTTATTTACTTTATAGGGTACAACTGACTGTCAATGATATGTATGACCCACTGACCAAAAACGTATAGATTATAGGCCAAGGCCATTTATAGAGTTGTTCGTCTGGTCGAGTGCCAGTGGATCATATGGATTAGTAACCTTGTACTGTTGTGAACAGCCATTACTTGATCTATTTGGGATGTTTGACTCTACCTGGCACAGTTTCGCCTTGTTTTGTGATGTCTAAAACTGTCAGTCGAGACTTTATATGGCATTAAACACTGCATAGAATAGCCATACTATGCTCTATATGATACCTAGCACTGCTGTGAACAGATATTCCTGGTTCTATGAGGGTGACAAAACACTGCCTCGTATACCAGTAGTCATTCCTAACAGGATAGGATATCAACTACGCGCCTGATGCTGCTATTGATTTATTAGTTTTGGGTACTCAGCACTATGGAGAAGTCATTACTGGCTCTATTAAAATCTATATTTGCCTTGCACAGCATCATCTCCTGGTCTATAGGGGATAACACATACTAGTTCTGTTGGGCATTGCTAGTAATAGTTCTATGATGTAACTTACAGACAGGTAGAATAGTAATTTCTTTGACCCGGGATACATATCAAATAAATATCTAAGGGCAATAAAGTCTACGGATTCCAAAAAGCACTGTTTTCGTTTATATGTTATAAAATTTTATCCCAATATATCATATTTATCTCAATAACATTGCACACAGGTTTGATATTTTAAACTCTACATGTTAATAAGTACATGTTGCATGGATTTACTATGAAATAAAATGATAAAAGACTGTGTAGTCTACCACCTCGAAAAAATCGCCCTTTTCCTTTATATTTTGAAGTTACAATGTATACCCCAAATTATCACATTTGCACAATAGCCAAACTTAAGACGTTTGATATCAAAACTATAAGGTTATTAACACCATTCATATTGATTAATCACAGAGAAAAGATACATGACATTGTATCCGGTCTACCTATTCCAAAAAATTGCAGCTTTCCTTCATACATGTACTATTTAATGTTTTACCCCAGAAATACCACATTTTGTACTATAGCTTAGCTTAAGATGTTTGATATTAATGGCAAGACACTATAAAATTACCACAGCGATTATTTACAAAATATAATGGCCAGTGACGTTAAAGTTCACCGATTCCAAAAATTCGCACTTTTAAATGCACTTTTTAACGTTTTACCCCCAAAATACCACATTTTGTGCCAAAGCCTAGCTTAAGGTGTTTAATATCTTCATCGCAAGTCACTATATAACTATCACAGCGATTCTTTACCAAATATAATGGCTAATGACGTTATAGACCACCGATTGCAAAAATTCGCACTTTTCCATGCACTTTTTAACGTTATACCCCAAAATACCTCCTTTTGCATAAATGCACGGCACTAAAATTTTGCAGTCTTCAACTGCAATATAATAACTACATATAAATGTGATTTATTATAAAATATGATTATAAATGATAATGCAGTTCACCGATTCCAAAAATTCGCAGTTTCGTTTATATTTTGGAACTTTTACCCCAATTTTCTCAAAATGCTCAAGGGTGACACAATGTCACCCGTCAGAAATTCCATTTGAAAGGTCTTGGCTACTGAAATCAGCAAAGAAAAAAACTTTATACTCCAATGCAAGGTTCGGTCAAATTTCGGGGATTTCGGGCCGGACTATTAAAATGATGCACCGATCTTCACTTGACAGTTTGAAATCGAGAAGGATGTAATTATACAATTATAGTGTGTTTTTTTTCAATCCGCTCAAAGGCACAGGAGATGCAATATTTTTCACAAATGACCATTCCTAATGAAGAAATTATCAATGTGTACTGCCTGTGCTACAAGGCACGTGGGTTGTCTGTAGGATTTTTAACATTTCGCATGAGTCCAAACATTTTAGAAACGGCTTCTGTTCATTTGTGGCGCATGGTCACAACTCGTACGGACGCCTTCGATCTTCAGTGGGTGAAATTGTACGATATCCGTTTGGACATAGGTAAGGCAAGGGAAGGCAAGGCAAGGCAAGGGCAAAGGAGGACACGGGAGAAGACAAAACAAGGGGGACAAGGGGCAATATAAGAAGAGCAAGGGAAGCCATGGGAGAATGGCAATACAATGGGGGGAGGCAAGGGATAGGGGAGGACGCGGGAGAAGGCAAGACCCGGGAAAGGCCAGGAATAAGGTAAGACCATGGGAGACAGGGGAGAAGACGAGGGACATGGGAGGACACGGGAGGACACGGGAGGACACGGGAGAATGGAAGACAAGGGAGAAGGCAAGGAACAATGGAGGACACGGGACAAGCGAAGACAATTGGGGGCAAGGGACAAGGCAAGGACACGGGCGACGGCAGGGGGCAGGGGAGGATACGGGGCAAGGCAATACAAGAGGGAGGCAAGGGACAAGACAAAAGGGAAACAAGGGACAAGGGAGGACACCTGAGACGGCAAGACAATGGGCAAGGGACAAGGGAGGACACGTGAGACGGCAAGACAAGGGGCAAGGGAGAAGACGAGAAAGGCAAGGGGGGAGTAAGAGACAATTTATGACACGGGACAAGGCAAGACAAGGGGAGGCAAGGGACAAGGCAATACAAGAGGGTGGCAAGGGAGGACACTCGAGAAGGCAATATAAGGATGGCAAGGAAAAAGGGAGAAGACGAGAAAGCCAAGACAAGGGGAGGTAAGTCACAACAAGGTAGGACACGGGACAAGGCAAGACAAGGGGGAACCAAGGGCCAAGGCAAGACAAGGGGGAGACAAGGGACAAGACAAGGGACATGTCAAGACAAGGGGGAGACAAGGGACAAGGCAAGACAAGGGGGAGACAAGGGACAAAGCAAGACAAGGGGGAGACAAGGGACAAGACAAGACAAGGGGGAGACAAGGGACAAGGCAAGACAAGGGGAGACCAGGGACAAGGCAAGACAATGGGGAGGCAAGGGACAAGGCAAGACAAGGGGAGGCAAGTGACAGTGGACAAGGCGAGACAAGGGGGAGGCAAGGGACAAGGCAAGACAAGGGGAGGCAAGGGACAAGGCAAGACAAGGGGGAGACAAGAGACAAGGCAACACAAGGGGGAGACAAGGGACAAGGCAAGACAAGGGGAGGCAAGGGACAAGGCAAGACAAGGGGGAGACAAGGGACAAGGCAAGAAAAGGAGGATGCTAGGGACAAGGCAAGACAAGGGGGAGACAAGGGACAAGGCAAGACAAGGGGGGCAAGGGACAAGGCAAGACAAGGGGAGGCAAGTGACAAGGGACAAGGCAAGACAAGGGGAGGCAAGGGACAAGGGGGTCAAGGGACAAGGCAAGACAAGGAGGAGACAAGGGACAAGGCAAGACAAGGGGAGGCTAGTGACAAGGGACAAGGCAAGATAAGGGGGAGACAAGGGACAAGGGGGAGGCAAGGGACAAGGCAAGACAAGGGGTGGCAAGTGACAAGGGACAAGGTAAGGGACAAGGGAGGACACAAGGGAATGCAAGATAAGGATGGAAGGCAAAAACCAAGTCAAGACAAGGGGAGACAGGGGACAAGGCAAGACAAGGGAGAGACAAGGGACAAGGCAAGACAGGGGGAGACAAGGAACAAGGCAAGACAAGGGGGAGGCAAGGGACAAAGCAAGACAAGGGGGAGGCAAGGGACAAATATGGTAGCACAGCTTGTTTCGTGGAATGTATCACATTATTGCTTAAATTTTAAAGTTGCTATTTATGTTGAGTTCTACCTTCCTTGGTCGATTATATCTTTGCTGTTTATGTTGAGTTCTACCTTCCCTGTTCGAATCTATTTTTGCTATTTCTGTTGAGTGCTACCTTCCCTGTTCGATTCTATCTTTGCTGTTTCTGTTGAGTGCTACTTTCCCTGTTCGATTATATCTTTGCTATTTCTGTTGAGTGCTACCTTCCCTGTTCGATAATATCTTTGCTATTTCTGTTGAGTGCTACCTTCCCTGTTCGATAATATCTTTGCTATTTCTGTTGACGGTTACCTTCCCTGTTCGATAATATCTTTGCTATTTCTGTTGACGGTTACCTTCCCTGTTCGATAATATCTTTGCTTTTTCTGTTGACGGTTACCTTCCCTGTTCGATAATATCTTTGTTGTTTCTGTTGAGTGCTACCTTTCCTGTTCGATAATATCTTTGCTATTTCTGTTCACGGCTACCTTCCCTTTTCGATAATATCTTTGCTATTTCTGTTGAGTGCTACCTTCCCTGTTCGAATCTATTTTTGCTGTTTATGTCGAGTGTTACCTTCCCTGTTCGAATCTATTTTTGCTATTTCTGTTGAGTGCTACCTTCCCTGTTCGATAATATCTTTGCTTTTTCTGTTGACGGTTACCTTCCCTGTTCGATAATATCTTTGCTATTTCTGTTGACGGTTACCTTCCCTGTTCGAATCTATCTTTTCTGTTCAGTGATGCCTTTAACGCTGTTCGATTTTATATTAAATGTACAGTTTTTGCTCTGCCTTTATTGGCGTACGGGAAGCAGAAACCTATCTAGTATAATCCAGTTCTATTTATTACCGGTCACCGGCAAATATCTTCTGTGATCAACGGCCGTATCGGGTTTCATTGTATAATTACTGCGGTTTAAACTCCGTATTAAATCATTATAATTGGACAATTCAGACAATTAATTAGCACATATAATTAATTTTATTTGCGTAATGTTGCAATTTACGTATGTGATGATAGACGTTTATCCGGTATTGTTCAGACAATGTTGGCGTGGATCAATATTGGAGCACATGCGCACTAGGCACTTGTCGCACGTGGTCACATATTACATGTACACATGTAAGTCAGTTTCTACATCTGTAAGGCTTTTTTTCTTTCAATTTGATTTCTCGGTAAAGCTTATAAAAGGGACGAATCCAAAATAACCAGGATCGCAATTGGCCCCTAAAACGTTCAAAAGTATTTTTTAACGTTCAGAATTCTGATTATATATATAGCATTTCTTTTCTTTTAATTATATACTTTGACCATAGAATGGCAATACCCTGTACACCATTAAAAAATTACAATTGAGAGTCAGCCCTGATGAAACCATTTGTTGTAGTTTTGACCTCGCTGCGCTCCTGAGTACTAATTTAATCTGGATTTTTTTCTGCAGCATAAGCTTAAGTTGGGAAGCGCAATAAAGAACCGGTACCGGTTAACTAGTCGTACATGATTAATTGCGTATTTCCAGTAAAAATAAAATAATGAGTATGCCACAACTAACCGCCGAATAATAATGAAACATGTCGCTGGCTTGGAAGAATAAGGTCGTAGGTGCTTCTTACGACCTCATAAGAGCAACATGTATTCGAAAGCTGCACCACAAGGCGCATCTTATGAACCTATTTTTATGAAAATCGGAAGTGGTCATGTTGCGTACGTAGTTTTTCCTATTTTCTCAAAATGACATTTTGTACTTTCGACTTTAATTTGTAAAGCCAGCGATCGTCAAACAATGTGAAATCAAACGAAAACAAAAGAACAATGACGCAATTGTAAAGGAAGGCAGTTCAATGCTTGTTTTTAACTTACGCACTTCTACAAGAGCAGTGAACCTATTTTGTTGAAGAAACGAACGTCATTTCGTAAAATCGATGCGTGTCCATATTTAAATGCGCAAAATGTCTAAAAGCTTAAGATGGTGATAAATTCATGAAATCTTATCTAAATCATTGACGTTCCTTTATTGCTGTGTTCAATTATCATATCAGTAGCGCATTGATCACTGAATATTCGATACGTGAGGAAGGTTTCCATAAAAATCAACACGCACGAATGTGCAAGACTCAGTAAAACGATGAAATGGTCAGTATATTCAGTAAATATGGTCAATATATTCAGTAAATATGGTCAGTATATTCAGTAAATATGGTTAGTATATTCAGTAAATATGGTCAGTATATTCAGTAAATATGGTCAGTATATTCAGTAAATATGGTCAGTATATTCAGTAAATATGGTCAGTATATTCAGTTAATATGGTCAGTATATTCAGTAAATATGGTCAGTATATTCAGTAAATACGGTCAGTATATTCAGTAAATACGGTCAGTATATTCAGTAAATACGGTTAGTATATTCAGTAAATACGGTCAGTATATTCAGTAAATACGGTCAGTATATTCAGTAAATACGGTCAGTATATTCAGTTAATACGGTCAGTATATTCAGTAAATACGGTCAGTATATTCAGTAAATACGGTCAGTATATTCAGTAAATACGGTCAGTATATTCAGTAAAAACGGTCAGTATTATAATTCAGTAAATACGGTCAGTATATTCAGTAAATACGGTCAGTATATTCAGTGAATACGGTCAGTATATTCAGTAAATACGGTCAATATATTCAGTAAATATGGTCAGTATATTCAGAAAGAAAATTGTTTATAATAGTGACTTGAGCATACATATTTACAAACAACACACAAGCAAAGAGGCATACGGCCCAATAGGCCTTTAGGTCACATTCCGTCAAGTCTGTTCCTCCATCCATCCCTTCCTTCCTCCCGTCCCCTCCCTCCCTTCGTCAAGTCCGCCCCTCTGTCCCTCCCTCCGTTAAGTCCGTCCCTTTGCCCCCCTCCGTCAAGCCCGTCCCTCAGTCAAGTCCGTCCCTCTATTCCTTCCTCCATCTCGTCCGTCCCTCTGTGCCTCCCTCCGTCAAGCCCGTCCCTCAGTCAAGTCCGTCCCTCTGTTTCTTCCTCCATCTCGTCCGTCCCTCAGTAAAGTTCGTCCCTCTGTTCCTTCCTCCATCTCGTTCGTCCCTCTGTGCCTCCCTCCGTCAAGCCCGTCCCTCCATCAAGCCCGTCCCTCCATCAAGCCCGTCTCTCCGTCAGGTCCGTCCCCCATCTCGTCCGTCCCTCCGTGCCTCCCTCCGTCAAGCCTGTCTCTCCGTCAAGCCCGTCCCTCCGTCAAGCCCGTCTCTCCGTCAAGTCCGTCCCTCTGTTACTTCCTCCATCTCGTCCGTTCCTCGCCTCCCTCCGTCAAGCCCGTCTCTCCTTCAAGCCCGTTCCTCCATCAAGCCCGTCCCTCCATCAAGCCCGTCCCTCCATCAAGCCCTCCCTCCATCAAGCCCGTCCCTCCATCAAGCCCGTCTCTCCATCCCGCCCGTCCCTCCATCAAGCCCGTCTCTCCATCCCGCCCATCCCCCAATCAAGCCCGTCCCTCTATTAAGCCCGTCCCTCCACCAAGTCCGTCCCTCCATTAAGCCCGTCTCTCCGTTTAGTCCGTCCCTCAGTTCGTTCCTCCATCTCGTCCGTCCCTATGTGCCTCCCTCCGTCAAGCCCGTCTCTCCATCAAGCCCGTCTGTCTATCAAGCCCGTCCCTCCATCAAGACCGTACCTCTGTTCCTCCCTTCATCTCGTCCGTCCGTCTGTTCCTCCCTCCGTGAAGTACATTGTAGTCCATCCATATTCAATTTTACTATTGTGTGGCATTTATCAGGTAAGTCTGTTTACATAATGACTATGGCAGATGATACAAAATTAATGTTATACAATGTTTTAGACAAGAATAAACTGCACCTGGTATATATACAATGTTGTTTTGATTTGTGGTTTCTACAGAAGAAATTTATGAGAGCTGGATTCACGACACATGTGCTACTGCAGGAACATGGGTAAGAATTTCGCAATGAAGGCGTTGCACTTATTTGTACGTTCATGCCTGTAAATGTTCTTCATCGGTTAATGTGGAAAAACAGTGTAAAACAATTTCAAGACACATGTTATGATGTAATCGTCATTTCCTTGCTATTATTGGGAACAAAACAAAGCCTAGACCTTTTGCATTCCAAGCGGATGTTCTAGAGTTAGGCTACCGAGGCGGGCCTATACTTAATACACCACACACTCCACCCGTACACTGTCCCACCCAATGTACAGAATGTCCTTTTCGACAGAATGCCAAGAATGATCTCGCTTGAAATGCTGTCATGTTTTGCCAAAATCGATAATTGGATTGCCTCCCCTACATATTCATTATCATTGGACATAACAGTGATGGGCATGGGATAGAGGCTTGAATAGACGTATATATATAGAGGAAAGGGTTTAATCACATTTAAACGAAGTAGAGGGTTGCCTGTAAAACTGCATTGATTATTATAATACGAGGACCGCGTATAATAAGCAGTTAATACAGTCTTGCGGATAAACCAAAACGTGGCTAACCGACTAGATAATATATATTTTTTCGATCCATTGTCATAACTTCATATTCAGTTTTAGCTAGATTTTATTTTGGGCTTGATTATCTTAAAAAAGAGTAGACTGAAGAGTTGTCTCCTTTAATTAAACATAGGGTCTGTATAGACAGACTAACCATCTACATGTATGTCATTTAAAGTGTTCCTTCATAATTATTTGCGTGTCCCGGAACTGATCTTAAAGACGAGGAATTGTCTTATTTTCGGTGAATCCACAGTTTTCTACTACTAGTACAGTCTCTCGATCTATATCTTGTTATTCAGTAGCTGTCTGGATTCATTTTCATAATTATTACATTTATCTTAGCATTATGGTAATTGCAATAAGACATAGAACGAGACAACTCTCAGTACGTAAATGTCACCTGCAGCTCTAATTTCTCTCTGTATTTCCCTTCAAATCACAACCTTTATGACCTTCAGGCGATGCCATACAACAAGCTTCTACGCAGTTGCGCAGCGGTTAAGGAGTTTTGCCACGGTGGAAAGTGTTCTACGGCGCTTTCCAGAGGTCCCGGGTTTGATCACCGTCTGCACTACTGTTTAATTTCTCTTCAAGCAAGAATAACCAAAAATGCTCCAGTTTACCCATGAATGTGTACCTGAGAGGTTACAAAGCCAAATGTGTTGTGGCTGCCATCGGCGCCGAGTGTAACAGTCGACTTGTGGCTTAATGGTCGGGAGGGATAGATAAATTACTAAATATACAGTCAGTTGAACTGGCACATGTCTTAAAATATTTGTATCAGTATATTTGTATGCAATACAGCTTTCAACAGTTTCAACTACTAAGTTGATCTCTCAGTTTGTGCTAGTCGCAAAATGTCATTAGTGACGGCAACTGAATGACAAAAACATAAATGGTAGGTATGAGTATACAGTACAACCTTTCAAGAGCAACGAACTCTCTATAACAACACCTTCAATCCCCAATCCTGAAATTTACTATAATTTCGACCTCTGTAGAGCAGCAAACTGTCTATAACAACACCTTCAATCCCCAATCCTGAAATTTACTATAATTTCGACCTCTGTAGAGCAGCAAACTGTCTATAACAACACCTTCAATCCCCAATCCTGAAATTTACTATAATTTCGACCTCTGTAGAGCAGCAAACTGTCTATAACAACACCTTCAATCCCCAATCCTGAAATTTACTATAATTTCGACCTCTGTAGAGCAGCAAACTGTCTATAACAACACCTTCAATCCCCAATCCTGAAATTTACTATAATTTCGACCTCTGTAGAGCAGCAAACTGTCTATAACAACACCTTCAATCCCCAATCCTGAAATTTACTATAATTTCGACCTCTGTAGATCAGCAAACTCTCTATAACAACACATTCAACCCCCATCCTGACATTTACTATAATTTCAACCTCTGTAGAGCAACACACTCCATATAACAACCCTTCAAAATTCCCCCAACCTAATTTTTACTATAACTTCAACTTCTGTATAGCAACATATTCCCTATAACAACAATCAAAATCACACAAACCTGACATTTACTATAATTCCAATCTGTATAGAGAAACAACCTCTAAACAACAGCTACTATTTGCAGCTGTTAAATGGTGTTGGTTGCTCTACAGAGGTCATACTGTAAATCGAAAGAAGTTCCGTGTATGTCATTATCGGTTATTCTAGACTATTCTTGGCGGTCAAATAAGGCGTTAGTCAATCGATGGCGAGTGTCCCTAGGGTTCAAAGAGTTGTATACATTCTGAGAACGTTTTCTAGATAAACTTGTACACAAATTAACATTAATCATATCACTCGAAGTCTAAGCAAAACAGCATAATTTACTGTTGACCAACTGATGAAGTCCAGTGTCCTGAAACGGATGTTATATTAATAAGCCTAATTATACTTGTGTCGAACCGAACCACAGGAATTTGCATAATTTATAAAAAAAATAGAAAAAGAATATTTTTTTGGAAAACAATTTCAGTACTGTAGAGTCTGTATGATTAATACAGGCTCTACAGAAGTGAAAAAAATCCCCCAAAAATATTTTTTCATTTTTTTTTCAATTATGCAAGTTACTGTGGTCGAACCAACTGGGAATTATATTAGCGGTATTAAAGAGCTACGCGTAAGTATTCAAATCAAACCAAACTATATAAGATGAATGTATTTATGTAAACATATCATGGCATTTCTGTAAAAGTGACCGCAACGAAATAGATAAAATTGCTTGTATGTTTACATATAATGCATGGGCAGAATTCCCAAACGAATCATTTCTTCTGGAACGTATTTCATCAGTGCAATCTAACATTTAAAGCAAACGTCATTATTTTTGTTTCAATCAACAATGTTGCAAGTCAATGATGTTTATTGGCCTTGCAGAAAACTCAATGAAATACGACAGTTTGTCATAATTTTCCGAACTACCAAGTAATTGTATATCCGTAATTTAGTTGTTTCCTTTGTCAGACTTCAGAACAAATTGTAATGAACGTATCAGAGCGCTAGATGATATCATATGGGTTCAGTATATTCAGAGACAGTTGCGCCATAAGATGGGAGAACACGAAATACAGCCTCCAGTTGGTTTGTAAACAAAATAACGAAATGTAAACAATAAATGCACAATGGATATAGTCTAAGGGAAGCATAGATCTCTTTCTAAATTAGTATTTTGTCATCCATACATTTTAGTTAGAACATATTAAGTAAATTTTAATGATTAAAAAGGGCGGAGCGAGCGGAGCGAGTCCTTTTTAGTCATTAAAATTTACTTAATATGTTCTAACTAACTTAGAATATAACATTCTGCATTCTGATTGGCCGATAGAAAGAAGCGCCAACGCATGACGTAAAGTCTGTGAAGAGAAAATTTTAATGATTAAATTTTCAGTTAACCGCCAAAATGCGGCGTTTTCATTGGCTCATAATGTAGGTTATATTCTAATGTGAGTTTTGGCATACTATTATATACTTTTCTATAGACAGATATACTAGTAGTTACATCCTGTCGTCAATTATGGGTCATTTGTGAACAACATCCTTATCCCGTGTACTAGTGTTAGCTCTATTTACTGGAAGATCGGAAAGACGTTTTGGGAGTGATAATGTGCAATGCTTTAAGTTTATCATTTAGATCAATTCATTCAGCACAGTTTAAAATGAGCCTAACTGGTTTATTCCTTTAAGGGGCGTTAAAACTTGAGGCTCGGTCTAAAAGTCTCGGTCATATTTCATGTTGCATACACCACATATCTTTCGTAAGATGCTATAGCTAAGAATACGGGAGAATGTAAGATCTTTGGCTATAACCAGGTTAATTAGCCGGCTACGCTCAAAAGAAAAACACCAACATCCAGGGTAAGACCTTGTTACACCGAATAAGGCTCCGTTCCAATACAGCCCATCAAGGCATTTCGGGTAAATATTAAATAGCATAACATAACGTTAAATTCGTTGTTGACATCACACTATATTTAACCTTTGACAGGTCCTCTCTTACGTGTTTGTTTTACTACTGATAGTCTCTAACATCTAAATTATGGAGTTAAAATGATAATGACCGAACTAGTGTACAGTGAGGAAGGAATTTGTAAACATCTTAGTTGTCATTAACTAAACTGACATGGTTTGGATAGTATCAGGAATTGGTGACTGGATCTATTAGTTCGTACATAAAACTGTTTTATATTATTTGCTAAATAGGAGAAAGAATGGATTTCGTTGTGACAAAAGGAAATGGGATCTAATGAAACTGTTTCCATTAGTGTAAGCGACGGGCAATGCGCAAGCTTAACATTATGAGTAGTAACATTCTTCTATTCCCTAGCCCATAAGAAGGGGATGCTATTACAACCGAATATCGCTGAAACATGACGTCAACAAAAAATGATGACGTAATAGATGAAGTCAATGGTGAAGTTAACGTGACGTTGGTTAATGAATTGGAATTACAACGCCATTTAGAGCACCTCAAATGCACGAGAAAGATCGAACAAGGTGCACTTATAGACTTCAGTGGAAACATACTCGTGCAAAGCTCAGGGTTCGCGTTAAAAGAGGAGGATGCATTGGTCGTGTTGCATGTTCTTGACTCAAACTGCAAAACAATTATGAAGATTAAAATAGGGAAAATGGAGTATTTGTGTTTCCGTAACTCCGCCTCGTCCTTTGTAGGCAGGTCGACCGAGAATTTCATGTGTGCATACAGGAGTACCAACTTTATTGTGATATGTACGGCAGATCCTGATGCGCCTGGTTCCTGCATTTATGAAGTCTCTCGATACGTTAAAAAGTGTTTTCGCAATAGCGTGCTCAGTTTACAAAGTCAAAGAAATAGTGTTGCAATGGAAACGAATGATAACATTTAAATGAAATCTGGGAGATAATATAAGCGTACATTGGTTCAGGATGTACATGTAATGTACATGATTACAACTTCACCGTGTATAAACCAAATCACTGTACGCCTTATTGGGAGACTGTACAATTCAACTTGTATGACTTATTGTGATTGAAACATCCAGTGATTTCCTATCACTGTAGAATCTACGCCTTATTGAAATAAAATACAATTCAACTTGTATGATATGGTGATTGAAACATCCAGTGATTTCCTATCACTGTACAACTTATTGCAAGACTATACAATTCAACGTGTACTCATTAAATAAATTGCGATAACCGGTAGTTGACTGGTTTATCACTGTGAACTTGTCAAGTCATGTACTAACTCAGTCTATACTAGATATGTAGTTATAAATGATTTTACTAAAGAATAACATACAGTAGAGCCGTGATGATGTGAGACAAATGTAGATCTACATCAAATAATACGGGATGAAAGAATGCGGGATGATCTTTGTCTACATGTAGTTTTTATAAGAAATTTATGGCAAATATTGAAAACAAGTATTGGCTTCTTTTTCACAAAAGAAATAAGAAAACTGATCAGATTAACAAATTACATCAGAATTTCGCTTGATGATGATGTTTGCATACTTTAGAAGACTATGATCAGCTGAATTAAGCATTTGACTTGAAGTTTACGATATAATGATAAATATATGGCAAGGAATACAGACAATCATTATACATGTACACTTGATGTGTCTTCCCTACAAATGTATCATAAGATGACAGAAATTTCTGTTACTGTTTGCTGTAGAATATTTAATCATTATATATAGCCAGTGTATGCACCAGTTTGTGGAATGCGGTGAAAAGTCAATCATTTGAGATACTTAGTTTTTCAATTTTTAAAGGTAGAAAAACATACAAATTTAATGTTCTTAATTGTGGATTTTTTCGTGGTCTTCGTTATGGTGTTGTTGAAGGTTTTACTGTGTGGTTTAACTTGTATGTAGATAACATGAAGTCTTACATAATAACCAAATAAGCTAACACATCTTAACAACACAAACACTTTAAAAAAAGCAGTGATACTTTTATCAATGTATACTCTCAGGTAACCAACTGTATCATTGATAGAGTAAAAAAAATATTTATTTTATATAAATTTGATGTTCTTAATTTTCTTTACTCTTTATCAATGATTCAGTTACCTGTGTGTATACCCTAGTGGTATTTCTAAATGTACATGTACGTATGACTGTGTATTGGCCAGTGGCCTACATGTCTCATTGAAATAAACTGTAAAATATATCTCGAACGCAATGTACTATCCTTAACTATACATTTGACAGCTCTTAATAATCATTTCACCAAAGGGATAGATACATGTACATGCGCTTTAATACTAGTTGACTTCATTGTACTCACCAGGGATGACTTGAAACCGACAAACTGCTTGCTTACGATTGCTGAATTCATCCCAGTTTCAATTACCATATAACTGCTATAGATAGTTGACATACAATCAGAGAAAATGTTAACAGAATTTCACTGACGGTACCTTTACTACTAGGACTTCTCCAGCCTTCAGGAGCGCACTAGTCTTGTCGCCATCTCGTCCACCCGCATATTTTTCTTCTAGAAATTTGATTAACCACTAATATATGATGATGGTCTTGTCGTATATGTCTCAATGTTCTTTTGTTTGTTGTTTGTTTATTCAGTCGTAAGTATCTAGTCATTCAGTCATTTCCCTGCCAAAGTAGCCAATGACTTCTGACCTTGAGGGAAGAGAATGTTGTGTAATGCAAGGCATCCGGGTGCTGTATACTCTGGCTCTTTTCGAAAAGAATCTTTGGTGCTTTAACATACTCGGTGTTTATCACATAACCTGCGGTCCAGGAATGACGTAAAGCCGTGCCGTAAATATCGTTCGGCACACAAAACTGTGCAATAAACATTTAAATTAGCTTGACGTGACGTTAGCCAATCCATGCATTGATCCGTCAATGACGTCAGGATAAAATCAACGTCGCCCTGTCGCGCTAATTGTACCGCTGAATTTTGGCTGAAACATATGCAGCGTACATCATCCTTTTGAACAATAATGTGCATTTTTAAAGGTTATGTGATAAATAGAATCTTACATTCGTGCTTATTACATACAAGTTTTATTAAACTCGTCGACAAAAACAATATGACACTCGGCAAAGCCTTGTGTCATATCATTTTGTCCACTCGTTTAATAAAACTCGTATGTAATGAGCACTCATGCAAGATCCTCTATATAGCACTAATACACGCCAGATTACCTCTGGGTTACCAACCAGTTCATCTCTAGTTGGGTGGAAAATACTGTCACATGTTTCTGAAGTGACCCAGTGCACGGACCGAGATTAGAACCAGGGACCTCAAGATCAGTAGTCATGAGCATTACACACTCGCTTACCATGCCAGATATCTGAATAAAACTTGATGTTTTATTCTCAAACTGCTCAAATGTTCACATAATAAAATGTACATGTCCTCACCTGTAATAACATTTTTTGATACTAATAATAATAATCATCCCTTTTGTGCAACAAGGCTGTATCTTACTACAGTAAAGTTCCGCTAATAAGACCACTTTATTTTGAAATCATGCAGATTTTTGCAAGTTTTAGGTCTCAAAGTATTACATTTAGAACAAAAAAGGTCCGCTAATAAGACCGTTTCGTTATTAAGACCACCTTTTTGACTGGTCTTATTAGTGGAACTTCACTGTATAAAATAATAATAATAATACTAACTAGAACTATCACTGGAGTGATGAATCATACCCCCGCAGCACGACATGCAAAACTATATAACCTGTGACCTCTAAGTGACCTTGACCTTTATGGTAGGGACCTAGGTCTTCCGCAAATAAAATTGATAAAAAAACTACAAACAAAAAAATCGGAAAAAAAGGAAAAACATAAATAAAAATTTTTTTTAAAAAAATGAAAAAAATCGAAGAAAAAAAATCGACTGAAAAAAAAATCAAATTATTTTTATATAAAAATTCGAAAATAAAGTTGAAAAAAAAAATTTGAAAAAATTTAAAAATCGAACAAAATATTTGAAAAAAAAATTTTGGAAAACAATTATAGAAAAACTTGATTGATGTGGTAAACATTTTTATTTTATGCTAACTGATGAGATATGGAGTTCTATCAGTGAAATAAAACCTATATCAGTCACTGGTTATCACCTACGATGTGACTGATATAAGCTCCGCCCCCTCACAGGAACTACTTTAATTTACCAAAATCTCAACCCTAAAATTTCTGTAACTTTTTTATTACTGAACGGAAACATGTCATGTGGGGGTTTTTATTCTTAGTTAGACCATTTCCAACAAGTTGGTGTATGATTTAATGCAAAATTCTCAAAATAAGTCGTTTTCACCTATTCACCATAATCCAAGATGGCGGATTTTGAAGTGAAAAATATGAATGGAATAACCTATTCATACGTAGCCTAACCACAGTGGTAATTTGGCATAAATAGTACCAGTTGTGACACCATAAAAGCATTAAATAAATAGAATATTTGTTTGTTTTGATTGAATATGGTTAATATCTCATCTTGTAGTGATAAAATTTTAATATTTTCACTCGCGCTACGCGCTCTTGAAAATATTGAATTTTATCACTACACGATGAGATATAAACCATATTAAATCAAAACAAACAAATATCCTCTATGTACCAAGCAATGTTAAAATCCGGTAAGAAACAACAAAGTTACAGAGCGGACACGACTTGCATGACTATATATAACTTTTGACATCTATGTGTGACCTTGACCTTTGAGCTAGGGACCTGGGTCTTGCGCATGACACACCGTCTTGACGTGTTTTAAGCATTTGTAATAAGCCATTTTAAAACCTAGCAAGAAATGACAAAGTTCCAGAGCAGACACGACTTGCATGACTATATGACCTTTGACCTCTAAGTGCGACATTGACCTTTGAGCTAGGGACCTGGGTCTTGCGCATGACACACCGTCTTGATGTGGTACACATTTGTACCAAGCCATTTTAAAATCCAGCAAGAAATGACAAAGTTACAGAGCGGACACGATTTTGCTAACAGACCGACCGACCGACCGACCGCCCGACAGACATAGTGACTCCAGTATACCCCCTTCAAACTTTGTTTGCGGGGGTATAATAATAAAGACTTTATTTATAGAGGCAACACAGTTAGGCAATTGCCCAATCTTCCCTGTGAGCCTCTTATACAGTGAGATACAACTTTGTTGCGCAAAATGGACGATTATAGTAATATGTAGGTACAATGGTATGTCGTTTGGGGTGGTAGAATTTCTAACACAAGAACATGGTAAATCTAGTTTACATATTTGAAGTTGTCGTATACACAGTCAGTGCATTATCATAAAATACAAACACTAACATTTACATCGATATCAGTAACATTTTATTTATATCATTAATATGATAATATATCATGGTTTTAGAAATAATTACAATTTTTATAAAAGAGTCAATTAAAATGAAACCCTAAATCCTAACAATGTCAAGTAATATTATACACTAAAATATCCTGATATTCAAACAACAATATGGCAGGCAGAAACTTGATAAAGTTATAGCAAAAATAACAACAAAAAAAATTACAGTTCTACGAAAAACATGTTTCAAATAAGGGCAGCAACTCCGCAGAAACATGGGTGTAGCAAAAACAAAGTTCAAAGAGTATAACTCCAAATGCCAAAAATCCTGGAAACTTTCTTGACCATAATTGTACAATAGTGTCCCAATGGTAAGAGAATTAAAATGCTGGTCTTCATAGCGAATCGGGCTGATTTGCAGATATTTTTTTACAATTTTTAAACAATATTGTATATTTGATGGAAAGCATGTATTTTTCCACTTAGACTGGCATTAGTTTCATAGAAATCGATGAAGAAATAAAATACTTAAGGCTATTTTTGTTTTCGAAGTGGAGCAAATGATGTCTTGGATTTGTAGCCTTCAGTGATGTAAGAGTCATGTTGTATTGCTACACCGATTATAAAATGACATGCCTTAGATATTTACAGCAACTCTTTTCTGCCTATCAAAAACTGGCAAGGTGAACCAAAAGACAGAATAGAAGAAGTAGAAGTATTTTAACAGTAACATGAATTGTATCAAGAAAATATTCGACCAACAAAAAATATTAGTGAAACCTACTGGTATTACACAATGTAAAACATACTGAAAGCGATCCTGAAAACCTTGCAACAGAACAACACTTGACAAACATCTAGACTTACATACTATGGTAGTAAAACAACACCCTTTTCATACAACGCAAGTGAATGTGGTTTCAACAGACAAAAAACAATTGGTCATGTCTGTGTTGTAGAATGGAAAATGGGAGCAAGTCAGTGTTTTTTGGGGGGATACAATATCAATTCAATAAGCAAAAATAAACCAGTAACATGTGAGTCCTTAAAACAAATGAAAGTGCAAAAATCGAAAAATGTTGCTAGAAATTTAAAACACCATATATTATAATGGTTTTCACAGGAGAAACAAAAAAACTCAAGTCTGCTATAAAGACCGATTTCACTATTAGACCAACTTTTTATCGGGGTCGTACTCATAAAACTTTACTGTAATATGATCTGTAAAGACAAGCTTCATTTGAAGATCACTTTTACTAAACATCAGACAAATCTAGCAACTTTTTTCCTAAGCAATATCAGATCAGTCACATATCAAGCCAGTCATTGAAGCACATTATAGCATAAAAACGGTGATTTTGCCCATACGTTAATGGGACGAAAACCATGCGTAAACATAAAGATTCACGCGAGAACGCGCTGTTAACGTCCAGTTTTACGTATGCTCATTAAAGGGCCTCAACGACGAAAATAAACGATTTTACAGCGTCTTATGAACTGCAAAAATAATCCAACCTAAAATTCCTGACAAAGTGCACAACTGGTACAAATTAATGATGTGAAGCTTCGATGCAAGCCTACTAACAGTTAAGGAGAACAAGCGTGGATAAACTTTGTGACATCCACATCTATCCATCTAGCACAAAGCCAAAATGTCACCCCCACTATCTATAAGTTATATGGGAGACATAAATAATCTCTGACAAAAAATATGAAATAATAATTTGTATCTTCTTCTATATATATGGCACATACAAATTATTATGTCTATCATAATTGTACCGGTAATAAAAGTAATAAAGTTTAAATTCTCATATAAATAATTAACAACAGGCTATACAGAAGTTCCACAAAAAACCAGGTTTTCATTTGGCAAACCAAAACCCCAGGGTAATGTTTTATCAAAGAACTAAACTTCCGTCCAAATTAAATAAATCAACAAATCTTGTCAAAAACCACTACAAAAGAAACCAGCAACTTCTGCATAAAATTATGAGGAGGGAAATCAACAAATCTTGTCAAAAACCACTACACAAGGAACCAGCAACTTCTGCATAAAATTATGTGGAGGGAAATCAACAAATCTTGTCAAAAACCACTACACAAGGAACCAGCAACTTCTGCATAAAATTATGTGGAGGGAAATCAACAAATCTTGTCAAAAACCACTACACAAGGAACCAGCAACTTCTGCATAAAATTATGTGGAGGGAAATCAATAAATCTTGTCAAAACCCACTACACAAGGAACCAGCAACTTCTGCATAAAATTATGTGGAGGGAAATCAACAAATCTTGTCAAAAACCACTACACAAGGAACCAGCAACTTCTGCATAAAATTATGCGGAGGGAAATCAACAAATCTTGTCAAAACCCACTACACAAGGAACCAGCAACTTCTGCATAAAATTATGTGGAGGGAAATCAACAAATATTGTCAAAAACCACTACACAAGGAACCAGCAACTTCTGCATAAAATTATGTGGAGGGAAATCCACAAACCTTGTCAAAACTTCATGGAAGTGTTACATATATGACCTGCTTTAACTTGGAATGATCTTATATTGCTGGGTTTAAATCCAGCACAAAGTAACCACTGAACTACGGCCCTGAAATCTAAACATAATCATCAAAATATTGCTGTTCTTCGACATCGAATAAAGTACTGTTCCGTGTGTCCACAGGCAAGATCATATGGTATGTTGAACAAATGACGAGTATATCACACA
This sequence comes from Spisula solida, assembly GCA_947247005.1. Classification (NCBI taxonomy): domain Eukaryota; kingdom Metazoa; phylum Mollusca; class Bivalvia; order Venerida; family Mactridae; genus Spisula; species Spisula solida. The sequence continues at coordinate 40,817,065 of OX365948.1, read as the reverse complement.
TCGAATTCTGGATAATAATCTGGCTTTTAATCAACTATCTGTGGCAGCATTAGCCTGTAATATATGAGAACAAAAGTTTAAACAATATCTTTATATTGAAAAAATGTCAAGTTAGGCCCACAGGTAACTGTACCTTTTTTTTTTACTCCTCTTAATCAATGATACAGTTACCTGTGGTTAGGCTAAAACATATCAATAGTGCAGTCATGGAAACACTATCAACATTATTTTTTGCCCCTAACCTAAATTAGTATACTGTATGGCAAGTTGTAAGAAGTCATTGAGGATCATCCAATATCCAGAACAAAAAATAAATACGTTTTTTTGTAAAATAAAGTTTAACAAGCCTGCATTCAATAAACGCTTATGCCCTGTCTCACTGGAAGCCTTGTCTATAAAAACTAGCTAAGTCAATCAAGGGCCATAATTATGTTGAAACGCTGGAGAGTGTAACATGGCTTTGATGATGGTAAACAAGTATGCCAAGTTTAAAAGCAATGGCATGATGGAAAATATTTGAGTTTTAACAACATAAACGTTTTGGTTAACATTTTCAATGGAACTAAGAACAGACAGATGGACGAACAAATGGACAATCACTATATGCCTCCTACATCAGTAGATACCGGCGCATAAAAAAAATTAGACACTCTTTCCCCAAAGACAGTTACATACAATAAACATGCACATATTTACAATGAAAACAAGTCATTGACAAGCATTCGTTGGTGAATCCGTTCAGACATGGCACAATTAAATAGAAAACCAGACAGAACCTAATATTTACTGAACAATTTAGAACAATTACATATTGTAATAGTATCAACAACAATTATACTGTCTGGCTCAAAGATGATCATAATAACTGCAAATGTGATGTTTTCCCTAGGCTGCTGGGAAGGGCGACAGACATAAAATTAACCACAGTCTCAACACAATGAACTGCAGCCTACATGCATGATAAAGGTACTTTCTAAATTTTTAAAATCTGAATCTCAGATATCGGACAAAATTAGCATTTAGCCTCATGATTTCGTCATACCAACTCTCAGAATAAGTTACATATTTTTACATTAATTCTTTTTTTAATTTATGAAGTTTTCGTCTTTGTTGTGCATTGAAATTAATTGATTTTTGACCAATAAACACAGGTATTGTAGCATTCTGTTGATGATTTAAGGACATTTATAGACAGTTATAATCTCTGGTGCACAGAATTTATGTGCTTTCATCAGAATTATGCTAGGTTCACTTACATAATATGTTTGTAAATTCATGTTTGAAATTAACTGTGCATTGCATTTATAATGACTGTGAATAAACCAGGAATTGCCTCATATTTGAAAAATACAACTTGGTCAATAATGAGGAAAATACACCATTACAATTAAAGCTGTCACATGAGCATTTATTTCAATTATTGGATTTTTGAATTGATATTTGATTGTACATGTATAAAACATGTATGATACCTTATATGGAACTTATGAATATTCTTTTTTTTCAAATCTTCAACACTGCTGTGTCTTTTGTATAGAGTTGATACAAGCAATTTGGTCCGGTAAAACTGGTAAGGCTAACTGGCAACAATTTATGAATGAAATATTGTCAAAATATGATTAAATAAAGCCCAATTTTAGTAAAACACTTTAAGCTAACATGATCTTGTCATAAAATATCCCAAACAGGAGATCACAATAATATTTGTTATTAAACCACTCTATATCTCCATATTTTGACCCTATTTGATCCTTGTCAAAACAAGTTACAGTACTGTATACATATATGATATAATTACTGAAAAGCTCTGTAAATCTAGTGTTTTATCTCTTGAAAAAGACAAAATAGAGTAAAAAAATTGAGATATAGAGCGGTTTATGACAAATATACTTTAAGCTAAAGCCTAGGTCCCACTGAGAATTTTTTGGCATCAACGATGTATTCCCGATGGAAATTAATGAGTTATCAGGACATCAGCAACAGGTCCATCATGGTCTAGGGGAAGCTTTGGGGAAGTCATGAGACAACTAATTTGTGATATAGGAAGGAATCGTGACGAATCGGGTGGTATCTGAAGATATCCAGAGAATATCGCCAATGACGAATTCCTCAGTGGGACCTAGGCTTTACATTACAATAACCTACCTCTGATATAATTCTATCATTAGTTAGATCTACAGCAGACTGAAGTGGTTTTCTTTCATATTTTCTACGATGTTTATCATCTACTTCTAGAAGGTACCATGTACCAGGAAATAGATGGTCTGTGTCGCCCACAGGTTTATAAGGTGCTGAAAGTTATACAGTACAGTGAAGTTCCGCTAATGAGACCAGTCAAAAAGGTGGTATAAATAGCGAATCGGTCTTATTAGCGGACCTTTTTTGTTCTAAATTTAATACTTGAGACCTTAAACTGGCAAAAATCTGAATTATTTCAAAATAATCAAAGTGGTCTTATTAGTGGAACTTTACAGTACAACCTCTTTACAGCAACAACCTTTCTAAAGTAATACAGTACCATGGGTGCAAGTTAGAAATGCGGAAAAAAGGTGAAATTCTGAAAAATTGTCAATTTATATACATTGTAGAGAAAACAAAGAAAAACAGATTTTTTGACACGCTCAAAAACCTGAAATCAGGTATATACCTGAAAACATGCGACCATGCTGAGTACAACCTCTTTAAAGCAATACCCTTACTAAAACACAATGTTTGGCTGTTGTACAGAGGTTGTTGCTCTGGAGAGGTAAAATATGTAGTAAATGAAATCCTCCCGGAACAAATTGATTATGTTGCTTAAGAAAGGCTGTTGCTCTATGAAGGGCCACTCTGGGGAGGTTGCACTGCATATTCAACCTTAACAAAGTAACAACCTCTCAAAAACAGCCAAAGTGTCTCTTGTATTATTGCTAAGTTGACGTTGTTCTATATGAAATAAATAAGCACAAGACGCACAAAATGGATGTTTCACTTTGTAAACTTCAGAGATACAATTTTAGAAGACATTTTAAATTTTTTTTTGTATTGCATGTTATCATACAGCTTTATTTCCTTGAATGTGAAGTCACAGAAACCAAGATTAATGCAAAAAATTCAAGACATTTTAAAGTACCAGGCATTGTCACATTTTTAACAAGGCATTGTCACAGTATTAAGCTCTTGGATAGAAACACAACAAAAATCAATACAGATTCTACAAGAATTTCAACAAATTAATAAAGGTATGGTGTAAATGGAAAAAACTCTAGTGAATTTCAAAGCTTGCGTAAATACATCACACTAACTGTGCATACATTGAACAAAATAGTTTAGAGTAGGAAGGGGAACAACTCAAGTCGATTTCAATCTTGTACCTTTATGATGAGTGGTCTCCCTTAGTTTCATTAACTGGTCAAATAGTGGAGGTGTTAATTTCTTTCTGCGTTCTAGCCGTGACTGAACGTCACTGAGATTTCTTACTAGGCGATGAATTGATGATGAAGGTGAAAGGTCATCAGTGACACGCAGTGAGTACATAGACGACGCGAGACCGGACCCGTAAGAAAATAGAACACAGCGACAACCACTTAATTCTTCCACAGGACGACTGAAATTAAAAATATACACAACAGGATATTCATATATCAATTTTGTGAAGAAGTCAAGCCTTACTGGTCATTTGAATTACTGTATATTGTATATCTCTACATGTACATAATTGTAATACCCCGGTACATCTCAAGAGTAGAAATTTCAATTCAAATTAAGATTTTGCTAAAATTAAGAATCTGAATTTGAGAGCAATCTGAAGTTAAGAGCGGCTTAAATTTTACTGTAATAAACTCTGTTTCTGTTTTATGATGCCATTTTGAGACAAGGCTCTCATAATAATTAACTCAAAGACACATGACAAATTTTGAGACAAGGCTCTCATAATAATTAACTCAAAGACACATGACAAATTTTGAGACAAGGCTCTCATAATAATTAACTCAAAGACACATGACAAATTTTGAGACAAGGCTCTCATAATAATTAACTCAAAGACACATGACAATATTGAATTGAGAGTAATATATAAGCTCAGTTTGAAATGCTTCAAGAGAATGAGGCCAGTACTGGCCCCGATCTCCCGAAGCATCTCTAGGAGAAATCTCAGCTCAAATAGAGATTTTGCTCAAAAAAGAATCTGAGTTTAAGACAAATCTCAAGTTTGAGCACTTGAAATGTTGCTGATATAATGCTAAAAACAATGTTTTCATTTTGGTGATATCAATTCTGAGTCTGATCTCACAATGAAATTTATTCGAAAGACAATCAAAAAATTTGAGCTGAGACTTATCTCAAATTGAGATCTTTCGGGAGATTGGGGCCAGATCATTATCAAATATCTAGACAGTAACCTTTAATGAGCTGACAATTCTTTAGTCACTGCAATTAATCGTAAACCAACCGATGGACAAACACAGAGAGACACGTGTAAGGCAATACATCTACACGATGGCATAATAAACTAACAAACCTTATGAGAAAAGACACCAGTCCTCCGTAAACAGATGGTGTATACATGTTTCCTATTTGATTGGCTAAGAGAAGAGTAGGTTTTGTTTTCTTTAAATAAATTTCTTTGCTAGCCGTCATAAATGCAGTTTCCAGCTCCTTGTTAAAGTATGTATCTTCTCGTTTTGAATCTCTGAAAATAAATTCAAGTACAATTGTTGAGTAGTGAAATCTGCATTAGGCTGCCAGCAAGTGGTGAACTCTTGCTAAAAGCAGGAGGCTGTTTAACAAAGAAAGAGCAGATTGGGGAGTTTTGAGACTTATGAATTATAGTGTGCTGCCTAATTGAAACTAGAGCTGTCGACATTCGGCAGTCTAATATACCTCCCGCCTGCAAAGGGCCATAATTCTGACAGGAATCATCGGAGCACAAATTCATTCCTTTGTGCTCATCAACAATTCAAGGTTGTTCATCTGTGAATGTTTGAAGGAAATCCTGCCAAAACTGTAGGACGAGTGGCATTCACTAACTTTTAGGCCAAACCATAATATTACAGAGCAATATTACTAGACCTATGTCAAAAGGACACACCCACTATGGAGCCCCAATACCCAGTCATTTTGTGACAATCAAGGGCAATAACTCTGCTGAACATGTCACATGTTTGAAAGAAAAGTGTGAACTAAGTTGCTCATCCATTTCATGTTGTCCCACTGGTCAGCAGTATTTCAGTCAGAATTATAGACAGGACCGATTACAGCAGATATACAGTGCTAACTATACTGCTGAGTATCAAGCAATGGAGATATACCAGCACCATTTCAACGGCTTTGAATATGGCAGACTTGGAGCGGATTAGAGACTCCTCAGACTCGAAGAGGATGCTCTACCACTATGCTATCAAGGCCGACATAAAATTTATTCTCTCATGCTTGAAGTGGACGCTCTACCACTACGCTATCAAGGCCGACATGAATTTTATTAAACAAGTGGACAAAATAATATGATATAGCAAAGTTTACCTGAAAGCATCTAAACCCGTGTATGTATGTGATGTGTCTGTATGAGATGATCTAAGGTAATCATTGTACATAATCCTAGCTACTGATTTCTGGACAAGTTTACAGAACGGTGAATGGAATATAAAAGCATCAGCACTATCTAGTAGACTTGTGCTAGCTGAAATATATCAAAAATAAGACATTTATAAAACTGCAACACGAAAAACCTCCCAATTCAGTCTCCTAATCTCCCACTTAGAAATCATGAAAAGCTCTCTTGACGGTCAAAAATGATTGGAACGCATGCACAAAGAGCAAGTAATTTTCAAACAGTATAAAACCAAGCACTAGTAAATTGCGGTAAATTTTAGGGTGGGTCGGGATTCTGGAAACGGCAATTTTTCATTCCTAATAAGAAAATGTGTCCATGGGACATGGAAGCCCCCATTATTGCACATGTCATTTCTATTTACTGTGATCTATACATTGAGGTTGTTCAACTGTAAAAGTTTGAAGAAATACTACCAACAGTTTGTGACGAGTTCAATACACAAGCTTTTTCACTATGGGGGATATAGTAAAAGTAACAAAGGGCCATAACTCCGGTATAATTTGACACAGCAAAAATTCCATCCTTAACGGTCATCTATACATTTGGGTTGTTAATCAGTGAACATTTGAAGAAATATTACCCAAGTTCAATACACAAGATTCTTCATTATCGGGTATACAGTAAAAAGAACAAAGGGCCATAATTCAGGTAAAAATTGATGCAACAAAAATTCCATCCTTTAAGGGTCATCTATACAGCAAAACCGTACGGTCATCTTAATTGAGATTGATAATCTGTGAAAATCCAACCAACAGTTTGTGAAGAGTTCAACACATAAGATTTTTCATTATGGGGTTTATAGTAAAAGTACCAAAGGGCATTTATTCTAGTAAAAATTGATGCAACAAAAAATCCATCCTTTACGGCCATCTATACACCTGGGTTGTTCATCAGTGAACGTTTGAAGAAATTCCATCCAGCATTTTATGAGGATTTCAACACACAAGATGTGCGTTACGTATGGACATATGTACACATACATACGGACGGATGGCCGGACAGCAATGCTATATGGCCCCCACTTATATATAAGTGTGGGGACACAAAAAGGCAATTGTGTGGGAATGAAAATTCCTGGAACTTAAAACCACATAAATATCCATGGAACTTAAAACTGTAGGGAAAACTTCTCATTATGTGATAATATCAACAAATCAAAGTTAATATATTGTGTGGTCAAGTTATTCTACTACATCAACCATAATTACCGCCTCCTCGATAGCCTAGTGGTTGAGCGTTCGCTTCGAGTGTGGGAGGTCTCGGGTTCGATCCCTGGCCGCGTCATACCAAAGACGAAATAAAAATGGTACCAGAAATTCCCTTGCTAGACGTTCAGCATAAAAGGGAAACTGGCTTCTCTTCTCTCATACCCTCGTGGCGATGGATTACATCAGGAATGAGGTGTCGAGAGTGATTAATATAATATTAAGTTGGAAAAACTTGTTTCACAATCGACCTTTAATAAATTAGTATAAACTAACCATAATTAGTCCCCCCCCCCACAAAAATAATTATTACGAAAATTATGGTATTCAACTTCAAACAATTTAAGAGTCAAATAATTCTTCAAATTCAAAGGACATTGTTGATCAGTAATAGAATGGGAATAATGAAGTTTCATGTCACAAAACCACTTTAAATATCATCATCAACCATCAAAGGCCATTGTTGAACCGACTAATAGATGTTGATACTCAAGTTTCATATCACAAAACCACATATTAATAGTAATACTATGACAGAGGGATGTTTGAAAACAATATGCACCAGTAAGTTGGTTTCAATATCTACAATGAAACAGGAAGATATGAGATGGTAACGCTAAACCACTAAATAAATTCATGAACTATTATATGGTTAAGTACATTTTCTTTATATTTGTGGTATACTCATACATGTACCTAGGAGGCGTACATATAAATATTCTGCATCATGCCTAAACGCCTAAAAGTCAAAATTTCTCTATTAATTGTAAATTCTTAATATCATTATAGCTGAGGGCCATTTTTTTACAATTCTTGTCCAAATCTTATATTGGTATGAATGGAAAGCATATAGTGTCCAGTTTATGAAAATCCATTTCTTACAAAAATCTGCATTTACAATGCTGAGGAGAAATCCAAGATGGCCACCAATTTTTTCAAATTTCATATACATGTAGACTTCTAAGGCACAGTTAGGCCTAAAATAAAATATTGTTGGTTTCACCCCTCACAACCCATGTCATGTAGGGTTATATGTAGGGAGGTAGGAAAACTATTTCTATTTATAATTTTTTTACAGAGTTATATGAAACAACCTTTTACTTTAAGTACCTTGTCCCAAAATTGTTGGGTAGGGCAATTTTAGCAACTAGGTTGGAAAAGAAACAAAATTTCATTTTAGGCCATAGTGATCACCTTCCATTCCTACAAATTACAAGATTATGTACCCATTCCCAAAGTTGGGAAAAGTCCTGACAATATACATCTATACTTACTCTTGAAGCCAGCAGTCTGTAATTTCTTGGATATAATATCGTAACATTTATCTAAAGCATGAAGGTAACATTGTATAGACAATTTTCCATCCACGACCGGGTATTCACTATCCATGTTAGGTTTGTAGAAGTCATACACATGCTGCATATGGGTAGCACGACAACCTGTCAAAGGTAAAAATGTTTTTTAATGTTGTTTAAGTCCCTCTAGTCAACCGTATTTCATTCCTTAAGAGACTACCCACTCATATTATCCTGACACCACACAAACAAGCAGTTACCTGGAACTAACTATATAATTATTTTGAGCTTCAAGCAAAGGAGATATGCATACCACTACCATTTTTGAATGACTTTGGTATTTTGTTGTGTTGGATTGAACCCGACCCCTCTTACTCTTGAAGCGGATGCTATATAACTAGACTATCGAGGCTGATTTAAGGTAAATAGTAAAGGAAAGGTTAATTTTCTGATATCATTATCGGTATACATATTTAGCCGACTTTCACAAGCTACCCCCACCCCTGACCACTGGGTGATAAGCTGTTAACAGTAACACACTGGCTTTGTATGCAGCCATGGAACATTGGCTTTTTTTGAAGTTATTTCCCTCACAGGTACCCAATAAAACACCTGAGTTTACAATTATTTGACCAGTAATCATAGTAACATTTTAGTATTAGTATTACCTCTATCCATAATGAGTGGAGCATTGGCACCAACCAACATAGCGATAGAACCAGCTCCGCCAGTACATCTAGCATTTCCTGTAGCATATACAGCGATATCTCCAGCCACTACCAGTGCATATCTCCCTGTAAATATTAAATTGCATGTAAAATACTTCACCAATCTTTTACATTGCATTAGTTTTAAAACATTTAAGTCTTATTTTTATCAGAAGCAAAAAATCTTATACTGTAAACCAAGAAATTATTTAACGCAATCTAATTTCGCGGCAAATGGCAGATTTTCGCGACTTTCAATATGGCAGTGGATTAACTGGTTCGATTTCATACCAACGATTAACCTGTTTCAAAATATTGAAATCGTCCAGGTCCTAGGATTTTTCCAATTACACAAGAAACGTATCTGATGCTTGATGAATCTGCTTCAGCGATCTTTATCACTTGATTGGGATTTTACCAACAAATTGGGAAATTTGCTGCCTTTTTACTCAAAATGTGATTTTTTTTATCAAATGTGCATCCTTAAAAACAAAGACATTTTTCTTATTTTTGACAAAAATTAACATAAAATAGCTTCTGCACGACATGAATTTTGCCCTAGATGCAACACTGCACCAGAATTATTGAGATTGGGATTTTTTTCCCTCTAGAATTGGGAAAATGGATTATTTTTCCAATTGGGAAGCTACCTTTTATGGGTACCTAACAAAGAAGGGGAAAAATCAATGTACTTACCGTCCCAAGAACTGGACTCTACCCAGTTGACTGCATTAAACAGTGCTGAGGTACCACCGTAACAAGCATTAGTAGTGTCTATTCCTTCTATACTAGTGTTCCCACAGCCTTCAAACAATTGCATTAACACCGTTTTCACACTCTTAGATTTATCTAGGATTGTTTCAGTGCCGACTTCGAGTCTTCCAATATCACTGTACGATATCTCATGTCTTTCCATTAACCTTTGGACGACAGTCAAACACAGAGAATTCACATCCTCGTTATCAGAGCAGAATCCCATTTTATCCTGCCCCAGTCCAATGGTGTACTTCCCAGCAGACACTCCATCGAAACTTTCCAGCTCAGTCTGATCAACATACTGTGACGGAAAATATACCTCAAGGGCAACAATCCCTACATCCTTCGGCCAGCCTTGATGATCCATTGACACTTGACCGTGCATCATTTTAATTACAAACTGAAAGTCAAATAATCATTTTTAAGTGAACAAGGCCTATTTTTTTTTATTTTTAGGTTTACAGGATTTTTTTGAAATTTTGCAGTTGTGAGTTAGGGATGTAAATATAATTAAGTGAGCTAAAAGGGTCCTTGGTCGCTCGACTGCAATTGTGTGAGCTACCTAGGACCCTTTGGACCCTCTTAATATATTTCCATTCCCCCCTCAACAGCAAAATGTCCTAAAAATGTCTGTAAACCTACTCCTAGAAATAAAAAACTCTCACCTTAACTGTCAGAATAATATTATAAAAAACATGTATTATTTTAAAGTAAATGAACAGTAATAATGTATTACGGTTCATTGGAGGTCATGGTTGAACGAATCATGTGAGCATTGAGACATGAAATTATCGAATTACCTTTTTAAAATACCATGCATGATTGAACAAACCTATGACTATATGCCCCCCTCTAATGTTTGTCAGTTTCATCCACATTTGTATATAATAAAATATGATACAATAATACATATGTTACTATAAATAGTAACAAATTTGAGCTGTTGTCCTATTATATATTTTAACAGCCATTATTAAATATTGGGCCCTCACATGAGGGCCAATTATTGATAACGGCCGGCAGAACAGAATCATGATACGTAAAGTGGCGCGTTTCTGACATCGCCATAATTTCTTTATAGTTTAAAGAACAAATAACATGTTTCAAATGCAAAAAAGACACAAAGTGGCGCGTTTCTGACATCGCCATAATTTCTTTAAAGTTTAAAGAACAAATAACATGTTTCAAATGCAAAAAAGACACAGATATAGGAACAAAACATTCTGTGTGGTTTGTGAAATTAATGCATTGAAGGGAAGTAAATATGTATTATAAACGACAATACACGATGTAGCAGGCGGGGGGTGATTATGCTTCCTGCGGGCCGATTATCTAGACCTCGCCCTACACAGCCATGTGTTATTCTCTAATTATTAACAATAAAAAAATGGTCAAGTCCTCTGAAGTTTGGCCCCTTTGAAGAATGAAACCATGGTAGTTACAGTTAGGAATATTTTTGTAGATGTTCAACTCACTCTAGACCAATGCCTCAGTGGCTAAAACGCACACATGAATGTAGTTAACTGACGGGCTAAGTAAGTCCAAACTAAGTTAAGTTAACATTGTGGTTCTTGTAACATGGCAAAGAAACAGAGTACATGTAAATACGAAAAACTTAGTTTATGCAATTCTGTGCTGGGAAATAAGAGCCGTAAAATAATTGAGAGGCAAAAAGTGTAGGTAGGGTTGTGAGAACCCCAATATTTATTGAGTGGCTCGGATGCTATTCTTACGGCTCCGTAAGAATAGTGAAACAGCCCCGGAGTGGCTATTCTTACAGCAGTTTCATATGCAGTTATTTAATGAATATATAATTACCTTTTATATTCTAAATCTATTTATTGACATTTTTTTCAAAATGAATGAACGCACGTATCAAAAAATTGAAGTTCGAGGAGTCCTTTTGTAATTGGAATTCCTTTGTATAATTTGTATAAAGTCAACCGGCAAACAGGACAGAAATGACTGATGTCTTTGAAATATAATGTGATAATTAATCTTCTTCGTAATATTGTCATTATCATTGTACTGTAACTTTGAGCATGAAGGTTTATTAATTAACATGCATGCTTTGAGTAAAGAAATTACAGGTAATTTCCAACCTGTACCTTAACAAAAGAATGTTAATTAACTTTATGAAATTCCTTGTCTGTTCCACGGAGCTGAATAGCAAACAGTAAATTCGTCGTACAACGCGTGGAAGAGTAAATTCTAAAATTCCTAGATTTTGAGCAACTGTGTAGTTGGTGCATATAATCTAAACGGAAAATATACGCTTTAAGCGATAATTTAACACAAAATGTTAATTAACATTCAATTGTTAAGGTACAGATTGAACATTACTTAAAGGAGATCGGTACATTTAAATAAAACAGCCGTAAGAATAGTCATTCGCGGGCGCCGGGCGGTATCGCTATTCTTACGGGAGAGCCGTAAGAATAGCCTGAGAGGCTATTCTTACGGGCCCGTAAGCATAATCACTTCCATATTTATTTTGGCGGGGCCTCAAAAATTTCACAAGCTGCTGATCAATTTACATCAATAAAGATATTACGTGTACTGATTCAAATAAACGCAAATAATATTTTATCTAATATATAATATCGCAATGTGAATACAAACAAAGTTTTATTTAATTGTTTATTGTTATTACGCAAGTAAGGTCATACCTTAATCCGTTTATGAACCCCTCCCACTAATTTCTAAACTTGCACTTCCTGCCTCTTTCAACTTGGACGTTGTTCGTCAACAAAAACAATAAAAAACGAAACTGACAAGCTGTCACTCTTATACTGAGTTAAATTCAACACCATTGACAGCAGACAATTACCACAGATGACTGACGACAGTAAAAATAACCATGATTTAGTTCATGATAATGTGTCACACATGTTTGTTTACACCGGAAGTAGTGATTGTAGTGTGATTACACGTGTATTCAACGGATCAATTAATTAATCCAAGTCTCGCAGTAGTTACTTCCCCTGGCATATCAACTATGAGCAGTTAAATCCATTTTACCAAAGCTTCACAAATTCGTTTGACTAATAGTATATTATAATTATGTCTCGTTTCCAGTTAATAAGCTTTTTTGTTGTGTTACGTAATTTGCATTTTTATTGTCATTCGTCCATTTACGTATTTTATTTTTACAGTTCTTTTTCATTGTTTTTATATCGCAAAAAATAACTTTTTAAATGCATGCTTTATTTGTATGTTCTTGAACTTTAGTAGATATTTTACATTATATTAGATCTAATAAAATATTATAATTTTATATCATAATTTAAAGAGCAGCTCGTGATTGTTCCGAGGGGTTAGTCACTTAGTGGTTAAAAACGGTATTCCTTTTCACTAAATGCTTACCAAAGGTTTGACAAGTATATTTTATCAAAATAAGATTATTTTTATATAAGTACTGTGTTAATAATTTAACAAAATGAATGCTGGATCTGTAAAATGTTAAAATTACATCAAAATTTAAATAATAATGTCTGTATGGCGTCAAAAAGAAGACGTGTGTGGTTGGTTTTGAAGGTCTACACAACATTGTAACCATGATGGATTTTCTTTTTTCCGAAACTATTGTCGAAAATGTTAAGTTCGAATAGGGTTTGACTCCCACTATAAGTGCAAGCTGTATACATTTTGTACTTTGTCTTTCTGATGCTATATTAGCATTCTTGAGTTTTATCACGCATGTTAATTAACATGCGTGGTTTTATACATGGTCATTTTGTAATGATGTAATTTTGTCACGTATTTGTCTGGCCCCAATTCCACGAAAAAACTTAAGTTATTGCTCAGCTGAGACTGTTATTTTGAATTTATTCTATGGCAACAATTATAGTCTTGGGATGCAGATTGCTACCAGAAACATTGTATTTATTGCTAAAGATTGATTTAGTAGGTGATTTGTGTATGAAATGCTCATGGAAATCAAACAGTAATGAATAATGAGCTCATATGGTTTGGCACCCCCTTGTCCATCATTGAAGTATCTTTGAATTACACTGTACTTGTAGATTTAAGCTGAAACGCCTCATGTATTGTGTTTCTTCTTGATTTAAAGAAACTCACTTGCTATGTGTATTTACCTGTTATTAAAAGATGTTGTGACAGTCCATCAGAATTGCGCCGACAACCCGCTTCCAGACTTACCCGGACAGTTCTCGGTTCAATACAGATTATGTTAGTGGGATGTAGACCACATCCACAATCTTCATCTTGAGCTGACTCGATTTCTTGCGATGAGCAATAACAAATAACCTTTAACATGTTCTGTCATGACATTGGTCACGGACCAACGGGACCCCTTGGACATTACTGACGCAACATCTCCCGGAATCATGGCGGAAAGACCCGAGTAGTTACGATTGGTCACGATTTGGAAATCGTTTTAAAGCCAGGAATAGCCTACTGGTAATATTTCTATGGGTTTTTAAAACCGAAGACATATTTCAGCCTTTTCCAGATGGCTTTCGTTATTCGGATATGGGACTGAAAATAGTTCTTCAATACAACCAGTGACCACACACAACCACCATGTAAGTACGTATAGATCCAAGGACATGCTGTTGACGCACAAGAAATTAAATTCTTTCAATGCATGGACTACGTTGAGCACAAGTTCCTAGTAAAACAACCGACTGCTATATACGAGAGATGATTCAAATATTTTACAGGATTGATGCTACATTTCTTGTCTTGCCATGTTCACAATTTTGGGCTGAATCTTTGCAAAAAGATAATAGAAGCTAGGACAGGGAGAAAGCATACAAACATTACATACCAGAATTACACGACACAATGCCCAACACCAAACTGAACAAAATGTCCCAGCTGAACGATGTAGAATACACTGAACCACTTTTCTAATTGGTCACTTTTCAAACCCCAAATACGTTTAACTGTGATAATTATGTTTGATGATATTTGCACGCAAACGTTTTATGCAATTGTCCCAACACTTAAATTATTAAAAATCGAAATCACTTGCCAAAGTATGCATGGTCAGTCATGCATGCGATCAATTTTGCATTTTAGCCATCAAATAATATGATCACAGTTAAAGGTAATTCGGGTTTGAAAAGTGACCAATTAGAAAAGTGGTTGAGTGTAATCATTAACATGTACACATAACTGATTTTCATGTACACGTAACTGATTTTCATGTACACGTAACTAGTTTTCATGTACACGTAACTGATTTTCATGTACACGTACGTTTTTGTTATTTTACATGTAAAGAAGTCAAGTCTCAGACAGATGTCCGAATCGGAGGTTTAGAGAAAGCGCTGCGACACGGGCAATATAGTACGGATATTTTTACATTACAAATCTTTTAAACATTTAAGCATGAATATATAACCAGATCATTGCGTGTAATGTAATTATAAATTTTCGCCGAAAAAATCGTGAAATATCGGTCCTTATTCATTTGTTATTTGTTTTTGTATTACACATCGAGCGTCTTCGTGACAAAGTACCAGCTTATGAAGACATACAACTATATATCAGCTGTTAAATTACGCTAATAGAAGGTCGAGGATCAGGTCAAATTATCGGTACTTTTTATACTACAGAACGAGTCAGAAACACTTCATTGGGGTCAACGGGAGACGCCATGGACTACAGGCGTGTAAACATCAGAGAAACATGTAACCCGACAAGACTTAGTGTGAGTTGGGAAACTGTACAAAAATGACTTCAACTTGAAAACATCACATTATCACATTCAGTCCATGGTAAGTTTGATATGAAAATACCAATGGTTTTCTAGATATTTGAAGTTTGTCGACATCATATTTAAGGTGACTGTTTAAAGAATATGACATTATAAAGTATGCTCAATTGGCAAACGACGTCACAGAACTTCATTGTATCTGCCCCACTAAGCAGTTATAAGTGTAGTGGCATTGCAATTAGCATGGTAGTGATCGAAACAGTCCTTTCAATTCTTGATCACCCGTAGTACGATAACGGCACACTTGTATCACTCAGTCAGTAGACAATGAAAACCTATTTATTTTGAATTACTTACAACGACTCAAAGATCAGTATTTACAATCATGGCATTCAAAAGCAACGCTAAGTCCTAAACTAAGCTGTTATTATTCATATAAGCAAAATATTGAATATGAACCTTACCTGTCATTAATTACAATTAGAAAATTTCGGAGAGCATTAATTTTGTTAGTTTTAGAACATCATCCCATAGTCTCCAAATAGAAAGGGGGCGTTATAATAATGTTGACAGCAATCTGAGATTTTGTCCATATTGTATAAATATAATAGAGACTGAATATCACTTTTTACTTGTTTGCCCTAATTATACAGATTTAAGAAATGATTTCCTTCCGCAGAATTATGTTGTACATCCTTCTATGAATAAATTTGAAATGTTACTATCCAGTAGAAATGCTTAAATACTCAGAAATACTGCTATGTTTATTTATTATGCATTTAAAGTCAGACAGAACATGGTATGATTTATCTAGAAGTGAAATGTAGAAATGTATTTAAGCTGCAATATTGTGTAATGTTTATCTATGAAAAAGTTAAAAAATGTTGATATTATGTCATGTTTCATAAAAATGTTGATGTTATGTCATATTTCATAAATGTCATGTTTCATAAAAATTTTGATATTATGTTATGTTTCATAATTATGGTGCTATCATGTCATGTTTCATAAAAATGGTAATATTATGTAGATCCGTATAATCAGTTACTATTGTATTGTATTGCATTTGTACTTCCACTGTCATGTCAATTTGTATATAATATTATGTATGCTATCATATATTTTGTGTATGGGCCGGAGGCCTCTGTACAATACACATTGAACTTGATACTCATTGTCTATCCTATACTTCTTACTAATACAAAAAAACAAGTTAACTATATTAGAAAAAACACTTTATTTGTAAACTATGTATAATTATATACAATGTAATAAAATGGACAATCATGGATATACACAAATGTAGAAAATATACAACATATATGCACAAAAGATTGCTTATATTTAGGGTAAACTTGGATTTCTCCACATTTAACGTCCAAATAACGAGTTACCGGACATTCAGTTAATGGTATGTTACACTAGGCGAAGCTGACCAATCTTATTCTACGGTATGTAAAACTTTTCATTGAATTCGTTTGTAATACTTTAAGACAAATGCATAGATCCACATGACAAAACGAATAGGTTTATTGATACACGTACATCAGATCATAGGTAACAGAATCATCGAAAAAAAAAGAATATACAAAATGATAAAAAAGTAAAATTTCTAATTAAAAGTATATGCAATAGGAGAGATCACCATATTCATATGCAAAATGTCCACCGTCAATCTAATGCTTTAATGGACAATAAAAACCTGCCCTTCACCAATAGCTAGCTGGTGGTACTAATCCCTTTGTATACAAACATGGTCTCTCCTATTTGTATCAGTTTCTTTAAAAACATATTTTTTATTGATGACCTACATTTACCTGTGCCTCAAATGGCGATAAAAAGAATACGTAAATTCAGATGATGACATATAGTCATATGGATTGGTGGAACAAACATGAACTGTTATTACGGAATAATGAAAAATATGATAGTTTTGGTGTGCGGCAACCAGGTGGTGTAGCGTTGCCAAGCATACCGTTAATTGTTGCAAAAGTCAGCCAATTAATATCCCGCTCTTTAATTCAACTGTAACTAAGTTGATCGCTGTTATATTGAAGTTCGCACGTAGGTCAAGGTTACTAATCACCACCCCTCGGTGAGATTACATGCTGTACTAGTGGATTTAGGTGACCGTAACGTATGTTTTACCGTCATTTGAGTGACAAGTATTAAAGTATAGTGCGGATATATGAATATGAACCTAACCTTTATGCGTACATATAATAATTTTTGTTACAAGGTCCTTGCTTTGAATGTATATAAATTGCCTCAATATCGTGCAAAATCGGTCCTTTAGATTTGTGTTAGTACAAAATGTATTACACCTTGATACTTCCCTCTTATGAAAGCATACACTCGCGGTAATAAATATAGACAATACATCAGCTGTTAAATTATGCTAATATAAGGTCGAGGATCACGTTAAGATCTCCGTACTGTATTTAATCATACTAGAAGGACCTTCGTCACGATAGGTCCCTTCTAGAGACCGATAACATGGGCGTGCGCTACGTAGCGCTTTCAATGCTTTCTATATTTAATTGAACGGGAGGTAACTGAATAACGGCGCTTGATAGCGCTTTGCTTAGGTAACGGACCCCTGCTCGTGGTTCTTTCATTTTTATAATTATTGAGTACATAATCACCAACACTAACTCATATTGAACCACGTGATTCAAAAGAGTTTCACCAGCTCTACTTTTCTCGAGTGTAACCATTTTAATGGTTCGAGTACATGAATTAACATTGTTGTCTATAGATACTGAAGTAAGTTGTCACTGATTCAGTCAATGTTTCTTGTCAGATCATTTTGGATAATTGAACACTATTGCAAGTTATTGTGTATATCAAACATGCACAGTTAATAAGTGATTGAAGCAAAAACTGATCTACTAGATAATACGGCGAGATTTGGTGATATCAGCGTATAGCAATTATCGTTCGTGTGTATTCCCACGCAAGACATCTCAAAGACGTTTAGTGTAACATTGTTTTTCTTCAAATTCTCAATATTTGTACATTGTAATTATAATCTGGATCCGGCGTCACCGTTCACAAAGCCGTCATTGTTGACGCCAGCTTCCCCGGCCTTCGTATGGTGGGCTATAACTACGTCATCGTCACTGACGTCAGCAGAAACTGCTCCCATTTCTAGTTCCTGTAAATGATCCACTTCTTTTAGATCCGCCTTAGATAAATGGTCCACTATACCAGCACCGAATGAATCACCCAGAACGTTGATTGCAGTACGGAATCGATCTCTGTAACATGAAGTAAAAAATGATACACATTTTTATACATGTACGAAACATGTACGAAACATGTACGATACATATACGATACATATACGATACATATACGATACCATACGGTATGATACAATACGGTGCGGTTTATATACGATACAATACGGTACGAAAGGGTACGATACAATGCAGTTCGATATATGTAAGATTTAGATACAATAAATATACGATGCATGTAGGCCTATAGTATAGCAAAGATCTAAAAATACAAAGGTTGGAATGGTGTAGCCTACCAAATATCACAATATCTCGCGACAGTTTTCTGAAATCTCGCGAAATCTCATTTGTTCTTAATACCTTATATCTCCTGTTTTAATGTACATAGGCAAAACCTAATAAAGGACAAGGTTCATTTATGTCTTAATATGGCACTGTGATTTATCAAAAGTAAAAATGCATGTTCCTATAAATCTGTCCTATAATTCAAATAACTTAACATTTCCTGTGTAAAAATGAGCATGCATATCCCAATTTCCCTTGTAATTAAATTGTGTAGACAAAACTGCCAAGAATATGTCATGTTTAGGCAAAAAAGTATATTTTTGCCATTTTCACGACTATCAATGATGACATTGAAACCTTCCGAAAAACCACGATGGCATTCTTTTTGTATTTTTACATGACCAGTGTTCTGCAAGCTTTTTTTATAAATGTACAAAGTTTCAAAGTTTCGCATGAATGCCATCGTGGTTTTTGGGAAGACATTAAAATGGCTAAAAATGACATTTTTGCTGAACTTAACATATTTTAGGTAGATTTGGCGACATAATTATTACTAGGGAAGTTGAGAAATGTATACTAAAATGTTTGAAAGACAATGTTAGGCTATTAGAAATATAGGACATATTTGAAGGAACATGCATTTCTATTTTTCGATAAAACTCAGGGCCAAATAAAGTGTCCAAATTTATTATTTAGATTTAAAATGATACCTCATTTTTTGAAATCAGTCAATGAATAAAACAGGAGTTCGTAAAGAGTCAGACCTAATCTCACTTTAATGGAAATTCCAAGCTTATCAGAAAATACCCGATTTGCCTCATTCGAATAATAATTTTCTGAATTATATAAAAGGTAGGTAGGCCTATATAGGGGTTAACAATGGATAGAATTATATGTTAAGAAGATTATATCTAATAGGAAATATTCTTACAAGAACCAGTCAATTGCCAGAATAAGAGAGACGTCCTCTGTAGGTAACCCGACTGCTGTCAGTACAATTGTCATGGTGACGAGACCAGCAGATGGAATACCCGCTGCACCAATAGCGGCCGCTGTAGCTGTCAGGCTGCAAGTACATGCACAGTATAAATATAATGGATATGTAAAAAATAACAAAATTCAAGCCTTTGTTGTGTTATGCCTTATTTTATACACGTGTGTATATATTGTATGTGATTATATGCCAGAAAACTGAAACTCTTTTATGAAATTCCACAATTATATATAAAAATTAATTATGATATTGTGGACGTCATATGGGCTAAATTGCCATTATGCTTTTTTCATTTTATGTACTTGTGTTCTTGTTCAACTGTTTATTGTTGAAGATCTCATGGAAGATTGCCATTTAATTTAATTGTCAAATGAGTTTCCTCGTAAAATAAAGTCTTTATTATTATTATTATAAATGACCCATAATTGTAAATAAAAGGAATTCTGTTCTTTTCTATTGATATATATAGACACTGATAAACACAACGTGTTTTACTGTAATAATGTGCGTTGTCGTAAACACGATAGCTGCGTAATGCTAGAAGTTTTCTCCTTTAACTTGGAAATATTTGTTCGAAATTTTAGACTTTTTAATGCTTTTCAAAAATATCAAAAATGAAATTGGAAAAGGGAGATAATCATGATATGCTTGTCAACTTTGATCTTACCTGACAGTGATTACCTCCCCTACGCTGAGATCCACACCATTGACTTGAGCGATGAATATGGCGGCCACAGCCTCGTATAGAGCGGTACCATCCATGTTGATTGTGGCACCAATGGGGGCTACAAACTTAGCTACACGGATGTCAACCTTGTTTCTATGCTCCAAACACTCCATGGTAACTGGAAGCGTCGCCGAACTGTAATAGAACTTGACGTAAACTTCAAAACGACCAACGTAACAAAAGACCGAAATTTATAGTAATTGCTTGGTGTCGGTTTATGAGTTTTGTTTAGAGCATAACCGAACTATGAAGGCATTTATGCCAAAGTTTTATCTTGATATTGACAAAAAATGAAAAATGCAACGAAAACAATCAATACATGTTTCTACACAAAAAGTATGAAATTACAGAAAAAATTTTCAAATGAATTACATGTATATTAGGCCACGTATCAATTTATGAGTTAATTATTAGATCTAACATACCTAGATGCTGTACCCCAAGCTGTCAGGAGAGCTTTCAACATATTGTACATAAATTTGAGCGGGTTTGTTCGTGTTGCTGCGAGGAACACCAAAGGTAGTACAATAAAACCATGTGCGGCCAGACCAGCTAGAACCGTTAACATGTAGTAACCTAACTGTACAAATACAGTACTCGGATCCTCCATCTCGATCAGTTTGGTGGCCACCAGAAATATTATACCAATTGGTGAGTACCTGCAATAAAATATAATAAACTTTGTTTTGATTTGGTTTGAGATAAATGCACACACGACAGTAGTATTACGGCATAATTAATATAAGTAGATACAGTCCATTAGGATATTGTGAGAGTGACGTTGTCTTTATGTGTACACAAAAGATAACAACCATTGTCTGAACAGGTAGATCGAATATACAGGTAGTATGTTAGTTTAGCATGGAATTATTGATGTCTGTATAAGCCTTTATAATTGGTTTTACACCGCTATAGTGGACTCGACCACTGCGTCACTCTATTCTTACCCTGACTGGACTATACAACACAAACACAACTGTTACGTATCCCTGCAACTACACTTTGACAAGTAAACCAAAACTATGGGAATACCAGTTTTCTAAGATTGTTATAGTGTTTATAGTGAGATGTAGAACGAGATTTTTGGGCGTCAAAACATTTGTTCAGTTTTGATTGATTTTGGGACTTTCCAGAATCCGGTTTTCTCAGATAACATATACATGTACATGTATATTGCATTGTTTATACCTTTAACATGCCATCACCTTATATTTATTCAACAATCTCTTGTTCGCAAGGTGAACGTCCTAACAATCAAACTTCTTCGCAGTAATCTCCCTTGTATTTCAGAAGCGACCCGGTAAAGGAGTTTGCCTAACCATTTATAGATCACTGCAGGACCAGTTCATAAAATTTCTTGATACAGGGTAGGCAGTACAGTTAAGTTAGGATATTGTGACAGTGACGTTGCAGTTTATGTGTACACAAAAATAACAACCATTGTCTAATCAGGTAGAGAAATATAGTTTGTTAGTCATAGCTGTTTGAACAGTATAAGCTTTTATAATTGATTTTACACCATTCTAGTGGACTCGACCACTGCGTCACTGGATTTTTACCCTGGCTGGACTATAGAATATTTATTGTTACTTACCAAATGACCAGCATTGTTAACTTCATCGTCGCTTCATGCAGACATTCAAAGAAATCATTTAATGGTTTCCCATCTGCACCCATTGTTGCAATCACGGCTCCGAGAAACACAGAAAACACAACAATACCAAGTATGTTCATCCCGTTAGCTTTCTCAATGTACGGAGCTTCAGTTGTGAAATTTCTCAACTCTGAAAGTATAGAAAATACTATTAGTGGTTGGTAAAACAATTTATGATCCGGCTCGATAGCCTAGTGGTAGACCCGACCGCTTATGGTGTGAGAGGTCCATGGTTCGTTCCCATGCGGCGACATGCCAAAGTTGTTAAAATGGAACTAATATATCTCACTTGTTAGTTGCTCAGCATAGTTTACTGGGGTAACTGCTCTCGTTCGCCCGGTGTCGAGATAATGTGATTGAGTAGTCTCCATATGACTGGTACATAGAATGTATAATATTGACCAGTGGGATATCTAACCCATCGAGTTGAATGATCTAACCATTCGTCCACCGGCTGATGTAAGATGTTCTACACCCCAGCATCTTTTACATTATTACATGTACTTAAGGTCGAGTACCTGCCATTTGGCAGGTTTATGACATCGAGTGTATATACGTATCACTTAATACTGTAGCGCGCAGACAATAACTAATATTTCCACGTATGAGTTGAACGAACCAATATGACCATATTTAGCAACAACTGATGCTATTGGATTAAAATTTGAAAGTACAAATTTTGTGATTTAATAATGATAAGACGGAGAAATAAGGATGGTTTCACCGATCAAAGAGTTGCAGTCTCCGGTCACGTTAATAAGCTTGAATATACTGGATCATGTTGTCTCCTGGTATACTTGTTCCCTTAAGAATCGTATCTGGCTATCCACAAACATAATACAAATGTCTTTGTTTAACTTAAACTCAAGTTTTGTAAAATTCAACCACCCAGTAGACAAAGTAAATTTGATTGAATATATATATATGCACTAGAGAAACGTCTAGTCACCCAGATTAAAATCAATTACTTTTAAGTGTTTGAATAGCAACCGATGCTACATCAATGTTGCATCATCGTTTGTTTAAATGTTAAATTAGGCAGTTTTATAGCTTTATAGACGATAGTATAGTAGCATGCGTTGTAAAATATACAATTCACAAGTATATGTGAACTTTCCTTAAGGCCATCCAAATTGCAAATTATGTTTAGCGTCCGCGGGCGGGAAGGTTTTCAGCTCATAAAAGAAAAAACAACAACATATTTTCACTATATTTATTTGCTCGAAATAAAGTTAAATTGCATGCGCATAACCCGAGCCGAACATCTACATTTTAATTGTTCAAGAGTGTTCATTGTTCAAACATGTTCTAGTCTCAAATTGACAATTTTTAAATTAAACATTGAAAACAGATCTGTTTATACATTTCAAACCATTTATATACATGTATAGTTCAAAATATATTTGTTTTTTTTTCTTCTTCTGGGTCTGTATGTATTTTTTCTGGAGGGTAGATAGGTTTTGCGAAAAGGAGTTGTCGCTAAACATAAATACAATTTGGAATGGCCTAAAGAATACCTTTAGTAGTGTTTGTCACTGGTTCGTCGGTCAATATAATTATGAAGTACTAATTACGTCGATATTATGTTATCTTCTTGGCATTTATATAACGTTTGCATATTGTACTGTGATGAGGTGCTGTACGCACAAATCCAAAATAAACTTCTGTTCTGTTCTGTTCATATTTCATGTACAGCGCTTACTTTCTATTTATGACATTATTTTTATTAGTATAATACATTTATTAATTAAACAGTTTGTGTCGATATTAGGAAGGTCTACAGCTGATATTAATCACTCTCAATAAGCCGCGAGGGAATGAAAGGGGGATGATATCACTGTCTCACAACGCATGTACCATTTTATCGTCTTTAAATTATGTTTTTCTGTCGTTCGTTGTCAAACATAATATTTTTTTTATCCCTATACGTTACTCAGTAGATCTAACCACGAGTAACTATATCACTGAATCATTGCATCATGTTGTTTGTTAAATTTAAACATCTTTTTAAGCATCTATCAATTTATGCAAATAAGAGATTTTTTTATCAATGATACATTTTAGGCCACACAACATGGCTGAACCACTACAATACTTTATTATGCTTGTAGGCTAGAAGCCAAATTATGGCTTAAAAGCTGAATAAATGTTGTTGTTGTTGTATTTACCCGAGGCTCTAACCAGTTTTCCTTGACTTTATTACTTTACAACAAGCGACTGGCAACTTCCTCACATTCATGATGTTGATTTGATCGTAAGTCGACGTAAAGGAAGAACAAAAACTGTTCAATCAACGGATCTAACCAGGGGCCGTATTTACAAGTAATTTAAGACAGAAATAAACAGTTAATGTTACCAAATGTATCGATTTCAATATAGATTGGCATAGATATACACCAACTTCTATGTAACAACAATTATACAGACAAAATATCATCGGTTTAGATTTTCGTTTTAAAATTAAGTCTTACTCTGAGTTTCAGTCATAAAGTGTTTGTGAATTAGAACCATTGGCATGCAGATGGACAGCCAATCGTTATATTCATATATTCACTGCTCTTTGTGTTGGTTATTTTACACATATTGTTGTCACTACATGTACTTAGTTTGTGATGCGCTGTGTTTGAGAGGGGAGATAATCACTACGGGGAGGAGTTAGTTATATATGTACTCTACCCACCTGTGGTGGCGTTTGTCACATTTGTTGCAGGAACGTCAACCATCATTTGGTACATAAAACTGTCCGCCTTGGTAGTTTGCTGAAATATATACATTATATATACAGTTCTGTACAATTTAATCCAACCAAAGTTAATAACAATATAAACGCTCAAAGCAAAATAAAGGATCTATACGTTCTGTCCACCCAATACAGAAGACGGTGATGGATTGAGCATTTACTTCGCATGGATGGAACGGCCATCCTAAGGTTGTAATAAGATGGACTTCAGCTGGATATCGGAGACGCGAACGGCAAAGAGAAACCTGGAGAAAATCGGTGGAAAAACGGGAGAGCAAAGACAGCAACTGAAACTGGGGCCAAGTAAGTACAAACGTGGGCTAGGGACATGCTACATCGGCGGAATCTGTCGAAGGTCATAAAAGTAGATAGCACGAAGATGGTTATGTACAATGCTCTGCTCTGTTCTGTTCTTTGTTAAAACTTGGTCACGTGGATATGCCCGTTGTGATGTATGCCGGAACCACAATTTTATGATCAGAAAAATATTCACCATTTTTTTCTACAATGTATTGTTGATATAAAATTTTGTAAATAGAAACAGCAAGTCCTTATACATGTTAGAATTTTATCAGTATGTGTAGAAAAAGTTTTGTTGATTTACTACGTTGAATAACTTGTGAAAAAAAGTATCGGGGACCAAGATGACTATATCCACAGGCCGAACACCTGCGCCAAAGGATTGGATGGTAATTGTGGCTTTGCGGTACATTAGTGTTAAGGGCTGCTGTAATATTATGCTAGGCTTATGAACATTTGATACATACCCGTTTAAATGACGCCTCTATCAGGTTATCCGGGAAACAGTTCCTGAAATACATATAAATGACCATGATATAGTTATTATACACAGGTAACTGTATACATGTAATTGAAAAAGTAAATTACAATGTAAAACTTGAAAATAGAAATCACCTTTTTATATGGTACCAATATAATTTCCCAGGACTGTCCATGTTCAATGACTTTTCTATCTGATATAGTTCATTGGGGTTTCAACCACAGATAACTGTATCATCGATTAAGAGAGAAAATAAATTTATGTTTTGTCGGTAAAATTTACATATTCATAATTTTTTAATATTAATCAATGATACAGTTACCTGTGGTTTCAACCGTTGGTCAGTCATATTATATGGGGCACAGTAGATCAACCCTGCTTTCCTGGAATAAATTATCAACCAGACCCAACTAGCTCTTCCACAAGCAACTGAAAACTTTTCCACATGTGGAGGACATGGCAGCAGCCCTTTTGACTGCCCAATCGAGTAATCGAACCCATGTTATCAGTGTGTTAATCTAGCGTTTTATAATTATGGTCTGTGCTATCCGGGCGGATTTGATGACATTTTAACTAAGTAGTTGAACATATATACATTAAGTATGTCAGATCTATTATGTATTTGCATTGGATATATTCCAACATCTATAGACCGGGAGCACTATTGTGAAGTTTGTTTAAAACACCCTTTATGGTTTGATTTAAAGGAAGCAATTTATAATACAAC
The DNA here is from genome assembly GCA_947247005.1 of Spisula solida. Taxonomy (NCBI): domain Eukaryota; kingdom Metazoa; phylum Mollusca; class Bivalvia; order Venerida; family Mactridae; genus Spisula; species Spisula solida. The sequence continues at coordinate 40,790,673 of OX365948.1, read as the reverse complement.
ACTTCTTGGACTATATACATGTGTACTTTAAATTGCTGTATATAAGACCAATCAGTCTGACCTTGGTTTAAGAAGGGTTCAGCTGAAACGCAAATATTCATATTCCGTTCAAATGTTTGAAATAAATGTGACAAGGGTACTCCAAGGCACAAGTCTTCATTTGAACAACAGTATTAAGTTACAATTTATAAACGTATATGGCAATATTGCGACTGGGGGGATAATCATAAATTCAACTCGTATACGTATGCCCGTTTCAATACATGCATTTGACCGACTTTGCTAACTTCATAACATATCCAATACAAATTATCTTCCATTTGTTTGTTGGTAAACTCTATACAAAAAATGTAAATTGCTTTATTAAAAAAACACTATATTTTTAATACGAGCCTAAATTACATGTCGGATATCATTTTGTCATAGAGAATGAAAGTCAGTATTTTAACTGGATGGCCATGCCTTGCATTCAGGACCGTCATATATTTAGGCCATTTTTGGTAGCAGATTGTCTTAGATTGAGGTCATCTTTGCAGTGGACCGTCTTGTACTTAGGTCATCTTGGAATTGCATCGTCTTAAATTTATGTAATTGGTAGTGGACCGTCTTAGATTTAGATCATTAGTAGCGGACCGTCTTGATTTAGATACTCTTGGTAGTGGACCGTCTTAGATTTAGGTCGTTGGTAGTGGACCGTCTTAGATTTAGGTCATTGGTAGTGGACCGTCTTAGATTGAGGTCATTGGTAGTGGACCGTCTTAGATTTAGGTCATTGGTAGTGGACCGTCTTAGATTTAGGCCATTGGTAGTTGACCGTCTTAGATTTAGGTCATTGGTAGTGGACCGTCTTTGATTTAGGCCATTGGTAGTGGACCGTCTTAGATTTATGTCATTGGTAGTGGACCGTCTTAAATTTAGGTCATTGGTAGTGGACAGTCTTAGATTTAGGTCATTGGTAGTGAACCGTCTTAGATTTATGTCATTGGTAGTGGACCGTCTTAGATTTCGATACTCTTGGTAGAGGTCCGTCTTATATTTAGGTAATCTTAGTAACTGAACTTAGTTTTTCTTGGTATTAGATCGTATTAGATCTTAGTAATGGAGATTGGGTTAAGGCCGTCGTGATAGCAAACTGACAAGGATTACCATCACAAACGTACTATATACTTGTACGTAATAAACTAGCGGCGGCGTAGGAAGAAAAATAGTTTCATCAACTAAACTAGGATCGATTGTTGAAACGCGTGCATATAACTATAGTTGTTCTAACGAACAACTAAATATGACAAACTGTGTAATTTAATACTTGAATGACCCAATGCATTTCGCCGTTCTTGTTCATCAGGGGTATAAACGTTATCACTATCGAAACTATTATATCATAGGTCAATTGTACACAACGATATACCTGATCAGATCAAACAATGCTTCCAGAGGTTCTTGTTCCTTGGTACTTCCGGTCCGTGTGATGGAACCACCTTTATAGCCCGGCTGTATGACTAGTACAAGTATGATGCCCATAATGACTGCAGAAAATGTTGTCGTAAGGTAATACACGACGGCCCGGATTCCCATACGACCTGCAACACAATAATTATATAATTCCATATATTCCAATTATATAAGTCAGCAAATCCCCGCATTCTAATTGGCTAAGATGTGGCGTTCACACATCAGTAAACCTCCGTTTTCATCAATCGGGACCCTCGGACATTACTAACGTAAACGTTCTAGACGAATGTGTGTGCATGCTTTATACAATCGGGACTTGAAAAAACTTCGACATAACGGAAAATTCGATATAAGCAAGTTCGAGATAACGAGAGTTGACTGTATTTGCATATTAACAGAGATTGTCAATATTTCCTAATACGTGTGTATATATTTATGTTCCACCCTATCAAAATCACAGGTAAATAATATATATGAGCCAGTCCCCAGGAAAACGTGCTATTTTGACATTATGTAATTACTATTATGTAACAAGGTTTATATAAAGCTTTAAAATGAGGAAAATACATATCTATTGATTCTACTTTAAGTAATTGACCAATATAGTACTATATCTTAGCTTTAAAATTTCTTATGAATTATATCGAAATCACATACTTCGTTGCTATGGTGACCAATTCCGGAAAAGTACTCCGATTGAGAAAAATGAGGAGTTAGTTGTATATAGCAGTAATAGCCTTTCTCTGAATGCAAACCATTTTGATTTTGATGTATATTTTTAACAAATTAAAACATAATTCTAAAAAATGATAGTATTTGAACAGTTTATGTCAATAATTGATCAAATGATGTAATTATGAAATTATCGTTGCAGTAACGTGGACTAACGTTTCTATGATGTTTGCGACGTCACACAAAAATCACAAAATAGGGACTGTACAAAACAGCTGTAACTTCCTAAAAACTCCAGATATTTACAAAATTTCTTTTGCATTTTGCTATATTAACATGATCCTGTAAAACTATGGAAAATCTCAAAATCAATTTTTTTGTCAAAATAGCAGGTTTTCCTGGAGACTGGCTCATACATTATATTATAGATGAACATATAATTACAGAAATTGATATATTGGATGTATACATTTTACAAATAAAACAATTCATTATTTTTCAATGATACAGTAACCTGTGATAAAAATTAAGAAAAGAAATGATTGGGGATCAATATACTAGCCTGATTTGAATTCTCGATATTTTAAAAATAATCCTTAGTCGAGTGATATGTGCTTTCGGCACCATGTCAATTTTTTTTACAAAGTTTACATTATTTACGAGTGTATTTTACTTAAGCTGTTTACATGGAGTTGCATATACCTATACTTGACCGCGAAACTATTTGAAATGCCCCAAACTTGGCACTACCTTCACTTAAACAAACAACTATTCACGATTTAGAACTTTGCCTGTATTGTAAAGTATGATATATCATGCACTATAATTTATTACTATTATATTCATAGTTCGAGGTCAATAACATTGCTTAAATATTTTTTCTTGGCACTTTGTATATTTTCGGAACTCATTCGGTGATATTTGGATTGAAATATCACGTCACTGAGTCATTGTGCATTGTATGTAGGTACCATGCAATTTTACAATATGTCGGAATGTGTGCATTTCAGTCAATATCCAAAATATTCTTTTTAAATAATACTAATTGTACATCTACAGCCCTTCTCAGAATACCGTATAATTATTCATGTACGGTAAACACGTAATAGGAACCTACGTGTAATAAAAGTACAACACTTATCGGATGTTAGACACGAGTGCTACTTGCGGTGATTCTATTTTGAGTAGAGAAGCAAACAGAAACAAAATTAATGTTACAGCGCATACATCCGGATATCCATCCTCATACATCAGTGGTTAGTCAAGATCCTAGACTACCTATGTATGGGACGAAAACTACTCTGTTGAACGAGATCTCTGTTGAATCTCCACATCATTCCAGTTTCAGTTTATTCATAAAAGTGCAAAGTCCTTTAAAATACAGGAAACGTGTCCAATAATATACGGGACTTAATATTACTACAAATAATAAACAAATTATGCACAATAATTCCAGGCATTGCGCTCAAATTACAGAGAAGACACCAGGCCCCAATTCCACGAAAAAACTTAAGTTATTGCTCAGCTGAGACTGTTATTTTGAATTCATTATGTGACTACAATTATAGTCTTGTGATGTAGATTGCTACCAGAAACTGTGTATTTATTGCTAAATAATGATTTAGTAGGTGATTTTTGTATAAAATGCTCATGCAAATCCAACTGTAATGAACAATAAAAAACTGTGTACTTGAGCTTGCTATAACAGACTTAAGTTTTTTATTTTAATTTTTATAACTTTAAAGTACTATTTTCTGTTAAAATCGGACTTATTTTGTATTGCTCTATTAAATTTGCATCTAACTGTGATGTAACAATATATAAAAGTATACATAAACGTCATTTACCCAACAAAATATGTTTTTAAAATAGCAGTCTCAGCTGAGCAATAACTTAAGTTTTTTCGTGGAATTGGGGCCAGGGGTGGTATTCACAAAGCATCTTAGCAGAAAACTTAGAAATTTCTTAAAATCTAAAAATGTTATTAAGTGTATCAGCCAAGAAGCAAGATCAAGCTGATTAATATTTACATAGTTTTGAAGCATTATGTAAACAGCTTCTATAATCACTAAGAAAACATGGAATATACTTTAAATTGTGGGAGAAATGAGCTGCACAAATGTTGGACTTAAGTCAAAATATTTACGTTTTCACTTAAGATGCTTTGTGAATACCAGCCCAGTATAGCAATATAGCAATTTAGCTGTCACAGTGACACTGGGTATACGACCTTAAACAGTGTTTTAGATTATTTTATACTAAGCAAAAATGATATAGTTTTAATAATAAAAAGAGAAAAATAATGTTAAGGTTTTAAATATTTAGACCACAACCGGTACTTTAACTATTACAACTGGCAATTAAAACATTTCATTACGAATGCAAATTGTAGTTTTAATTTTTTCATGTTCAAAACTAGTCAAGAAAGAAAACAGTTCCTAATCACATTTATGGTCACGTACGATACCCGGATATCAGTCTGGGGGATTGACTATTTTGTTGCACTTTAACGCAACGCAAATTTTAAATTGCGCAACATCTAAAATTAGTGTTAAACTAACTAATACACTGAATGAGTTGAAACATTATTCATACATTTGTACTTTGTTATTTAAGCGCGTATTGAGCACCGACTACTAACATGTATGTGCTGTGTTCCTAACATGGAGTATGACGTGATATTATGACGTGTCTAATATAGAGAAGTATTGTCAGGAACAGTCTATAAGTCGATTGTTGTTATTTGTTATTGAGGCAGAGTGATGGGGGGCGGGTATGTTAATGAAGTGCCACAGCAACGTCATAATACCGTATATACCCTATATATCCAGTTATAAGTCGACCTAGATTGTTCGACGCTTCCATACAATGGACCGGGAAATTTGAATAGACCCATCGGTACTTATAATCGCCTCATGGGCGGGTAAATACGGTAATGTATGTTATAACATAAACATCACAAGACGCATAGGGACAAACGACCGGAACATTTAAATATATCGACTTATAATCCAATTCGTCTTTTAAGCAGAGATATACAGTATTGTGTGGTAACGTTACAACATGCAAGAAATAACTTACCTGATGCTTTGGCGTTGAGAGAGGCCAATGAGAGGAGAGGACTCTCTGAATTATTACACGCTCTCGGACAATAGACCGGAAAATTTGAATACATCGACGTTAAAATAAGATTGCCTGATAAGCGAGTTAGTATGGTAATATGTGTGAAAACAACTTACCGGAAGCTTTGGCATTGAGAGAGGCCAGTGAGGAGATGATACTGGACACAATGAGTGGTAGTATCAACATCTTCAACATATTCATCAACAAGTCTCCCGGGAATCTCAAATAGAAGATCTTCCGCTTCTGGTAGTACTCCCAACCCGGAATGTTCCGTACAGTCAGTCCGACCACTACACCGATAATCAAGGCAATCACCATCAGTATGATGATCAGGTTGGCCTTTATCTGTTCCAAGACTTTCTCTCTCATTGTCATTGGCCTTCTGTGTGTATTCCGCCCCTCCATGGTTTTAAAATTGTATGTCTCTATATTTTAACAGACCCGACCGGTTGTTTTATGATCTACTGGTGTCGCCACAAACACTGTTTCTGTAAAAGAAAAAAAGCCGAGTTAAAGTTTATATCTCATACATCCGTCTGTTCAACCAACTATCCATTTATCACCGCGGGAGCATTAAGTTTTAAGGTAGCCTTTACATTAGGCGCCTCTTGCCGCCACAGCACATTGGTTTTTACCCTCTCATCTAAATTCACAATGGTAAAGTGTAAAGTGGAGCATTGAGGATTATTCTTGCTCAGAGAAATTGGTCAGTGGTGCAGTCGGGGATCGAACCCGGAACCTCTTAATCCCAAAGCCGTTTCCGGCGCCATTGTTTAAAAACATAGTTATAGAAGACACGGTCATTTGACCTTACCAGTTTACCCATAATCAATTATCAATCAATACTAATTTACTCTTCCACAAGCAACTTTCAAATGCCCCACATGTGGATGATATATGTTTATTACCAAGTCATATTACGGATAAACATATCCTGCCCGACGAAGTATCCTGTCCGGATCTCTCGGTTGACAAAAGCAATTCGGGCCACAGGTAACTACTTTTCTCTAAAAGCAAATATTCGTGCTTTTGATTTATCATATTAAAATAAGAATATAATTCTAAATTGTGATAGTATTTTGAAACGTTTACGTCAAGAACATATGAAATGCTGGATTTCTGAAGTGCTTGTTAACCGTTACGTCAAATAACTTTTGAATGACGTTTGCGACGTCACTCAAAATGTAGGCGGGAGTTGTTAGTTCTAAAGGTCTGTTACTTTGTAAGAGGTTGCTATTATTTGCCCAAATTTTCAGAAACAGTTTATGAAGGTTTTATCTTTCTAACGTCTAGATTTTCATAGTTTTATCACTAAGCCCGGTTTTCCTGGAGAACGGCTCATATATTATATAAACATGCATTATATCGAGTTACATAGTTTTCAATGGTTGACTACGAATGTTCAGTATTAATTATGTCCTTGTGGTATGTTATATGGCTGCTACGTTTTGCGTCTGTCTCTTGTGTGGGTGGTTAAGCGCTGTCGCCATTTCTGTATCGCTTTGAATTGTCTGTGCACGCACAGTGTGTACACTCCCCAGAAGAGCTAAACTGCCAGTTTATATTTCATTCCCGTTTTGTAAAAAAATGCATTAATTCACCTGAAATTTCGGATACCGATACATGATTAAGAGATGCAGTTGAGTATTGGTTTATTTTGACCGTTTTGCAGTTAATTTCAATGCATTCGATGTATTGCGTAATAATGCATATTTGCACGTGCAATGCATGTGGATCATGGTTTCACGCGCCCAAGAACAAATCGGCATTACTGGTGCCATCAATATCAATATCAGTATACAGAACCATCAAAAGTGGCCAAAAAAGGCATCATTCGTCAAAAATGTAAAACAAAATAATATGAATCATATCAATTAGGAAACAGTTAGATCTAGTTAATATCCCAAATTTACTCTTTTATTGAAAGTCCTCATAATTATTTTTACTATTAAATTGTGTATGACAATAACCTACTAGCTAGTTATTTCTAAAAGAACAAAACCTAATTTTAATATTTGTTAAAACGTGGCAACATCACACTTAAGAACTTCAAAAAATCTAACAATTGATAATTTTCAGATATTAATATATAATTTATACATGTATATTTAATTTCTTTCAAACACATAATCTATATAACTTTAGGTAACTAACAGTTTCAGCGACCAATGTAGGTTTATTACCCCCCATAAAACTGACACGCGCTAAACAAACACCGGATCAAACAATCCCTTGTATCGAATATGTAACGCGTGGCTACAGATGGTTGTTTTATTATCATAAATCATCTATTTTAATCTCTTTATTCTGTATTTATTTGTCATAATTTTTATAAGCATTGTATTATGCTTGATGCAAAATAAATTTCCGTTATATATATTTATATTACAATTCATCATGTACTGGGGGTTAATTCATGAAAACTGAAACACAGTTTAAAATGACTAGTATTGCATCTTGCTAGAGTTAGATTGTTTTTTATTTTTTAGATTTATGCTATTTGCGCATTATCACAAGTTACATGTATACATATAAATGAACGGGTTGATATGATATTTTAAGTGTGCATAAGTGGAATATTTCCAAATTTCGATTTCTTAGCTCAGTCTCTTTGTGTTACTTGCGTAAATATTGATGCAATGTAATTCATGGGATGCTAAGTATGAGTGTTATTACGTTAAATGTCTGTTATAATTCAATAAAATATTTTGTATAATAATGGAAGGACAGATGATCATATTTAAACATATATCATAAAGTTTATTAGCATAGAACTGCATGTTATAGTCAAACTCAAATTATGAACATGCATATAAACATAACAAGAGGGAAATGGAAATAAATTAATAGAGAAATAATTAATATCGACATAATACTTTTACACTACACTTTAAACACCGTTATTCATCTCTGTTATTTGTTATAAGCATTGTATTATGCTTTATTTTATTATACTTGGTTAAATCAAGGTGTTGGAGATTTTAAATTGTTCCTATCTTCAGTTAAACAAAGACTTACAGACAATTTTGTTCAAAATTGGTACCATCGATTAGAAGAATCAAGCAGAGCCTTATTTTATAACAATATTTTGCATTTCAAATTGCAACCCTATTTAGAAATTAATTTATCAGACAAAATCCGCCAATCTCTCTCAAGACTTAGAACTTCTTCTCATAGATTGTGTATTGAATCAGGCAGGTGGGAGAAACCAATAGCCATCCCATTGAATGAGAGAAAATGTCAAACATGCAATATTTTGGAAGATGAGTATCACTTTGTGTTAGAATGTCAGTTATACCATGATTTAAGAAAAACATATATACCATTAGAATACCGACGCCACCCAAGTATGTTGAAATTTATTCAACTAATGAAAAATGAAAATGAAACTGTTTTGAAGAAGTTAAGCCTGTTTACATACCATGCATTTAATCTCAGGAATGAATTGTTATATTTAAACTGATGACGTAATATACTTATGTCAACTACAGTATCAATAAGTATTATTGTGTGCTTTATTTATCATGTATTGTTGTGCATGCATGTACTCATATATATATATATTGATTTGATGTGAATAATTATATTGATTCATTAGATACGTAGATATTTATAGTCGAATTATGCTGTATCATTTAAATCTTCTCCACATAGTTGTGAGCATGCTTGATTATTAGTTAGTATTTATTTTGCTTACTGTACCACTGTTCTGTCATAAATGCATTGTATTGTCCTCATAGGCTATCAGCCTAATGGAATTGAAATAAGCTATCTATCTATGCAAAATTAAGTTTCGTATTCGTGTTCGTTTTTATAACGCCTGTCTGCACTTAAACCTGTCAACATCAAACACCAGTATACGTCATCGATAATCGCCAAGGGAAGTAAAGCGTGACAAAAGACACACTGTAGCATTAGCGTCCCTTGATTATTGGATTTTCAATCGATACCCGCTTGAGGAGAATTCTTCAGTATGGACTGCTCATCTTGAAAAACACATAAAAGGCTGAAATCGACTCGAGAGGAACACTCATGAGATTACGAAAAACCACCGTGAACACAATTCCTAGTTGACATTTCTTTATTTTAATAATACCTTTTTAATAATGCATTTATTAACACGAAATTTCATATACAGACATATGGGTCTAATTCACCGTTTTAGACTTGTTACGTAATCTAGCATAATTTACATGTGTAATGCATGCACGTCGAAAAGCACGTGTTCATGTACGATTTTGATGTTAGTGAAGATTTTCCTACGCAAAAAACACCTAACATGTTGAATTTGGCACAAACAGAACGCGGTTGACCTGTTGGGATGTCATCAGCTTGGGTAAAGTTGCGACCCTTAGTTTTGCTTTTAATTACAAAAATAATTTTCTATTTGTTTGTAATTGTTATTTTAATGATTATTTCCGTGTTTTCATTCACAGGAACCTTCAATATTTGAAAATCAACACTCCAGGAAAATTGACATTTCATTGAAATAGCCTTTGTAATATTTTGTTGTACGATCCTTACACTTCATCCAAGTTCGTTTTGCGTCAATCTCGGCATTTTACGCGTTTTCTTGGAGGGCAGACATCGGTTGTGCTAAATGTTAATAAACACGTGCTTGTTGTGTCACAATATGCACGTGTTCATGAACAATTTGGATGAAATATGTTGTTACTTTGTAAAATAGACTTCATTACGTAACGCGCCTGTAACGAGAAACATGGCCGTTTATCTGCCAAAATGAATCAATAATTAAATACAAGTATTATTCAATTATTGATATGCAAAATTTCATAAGAGTACGTGTAGTATTAACAAATTACTACACATAATCTAACGATAGGGTGGATGAATATTTACTGAATGTAAACTTACACGCGTAAGTGTCGTAAAAAGCCGGTAAACAACTTTAATCTATTCAAATCTGAATGTAAGTATTCGCTCCTTATTTTGATATCTTCAATAGGTCTGAATAAGCTATCAGAGCTTCCTTGTTTATATGGTAAATGAGTTCAAACATATCACGATATCAGAAACCCGGGTACAAAGTGTCTTATTTACTAGGCTAACATCAGGACTTCCTCGTCTATATAGTCGACCAGAATAAACAAGAGACTGTTTAAGCAAATATTGCAAAATTTGTTCGTGCAAATAAGCCTGTGTACATAACCAGTCGTCACTAGTATACATGACATTACTACAGTCCACTTTACAACCCATCAACATTTTTATAGCATTTGCAACAAATATTTATTTCAGGTTTCTGCATTATTCTTTGACAAAGAGATATAGACGTGGTATGTTGATGGGACAATGTGGCCATCCCTACATGCCGAGCACCTGTGGTTATTACCAGATCTATGACCAACATAAATGCTGAGTGGAAGAGAAAGTGGACCATGGACTTCCACCTAAACTTCCCTCCTTGTCATATTTCTAGAAGGAGCTTCAGAAAGGAGAACTCTTCGCTCAGACATGAAGTACAGACATGCGCTAGGTGTTGATTTATGACAGCCGGGACTCAGTCCCTGTCACCGCCATGGAAGATGGACAGGTCAAGTGCCTTAATTTTTTTAATTTTTTTTGATGGTCGAAAAATATCTTAGCAAATCGTCTTTTTTCTTTCTATCCTTTACTATTATGCATATCTACATCGACTTGAACGAGTCTATTCTTCCATACCTTTTCTATCACCCTCTTTCATTTTCTGTCTAGTGCACCGTTAAGTTACTGTCAATTCTGACAGATCAACGTACTATGTAGATGTAGAAACTTTAATGTAGTATAGTCCAGAGAATTTGACACGACTCTCATGCATAAAGGTCAGGATCATGTCAAATTCTCTGTGCTGTATATACATGTAGTTACTGCATAATATTCAGTCAGAATGATTTTCTTTCATGTTTAATTACCAAAATCCTTGCTCATATCTTCAAACTTTGAACATTTAAAAAATGTCGTTGTTTAATAAACTTTAAAAATAGACTGAAAGTCTAAAAGCACGCAGAGTTATACCATCCTCTAAAATAGAACCAGCATAAAAAACTTCATACCTTCTCTACCCCTCAATATGCAGTCTTTTAGCAGGAATATTACTCTGCATTCTTGATGGCTACCCGTCTAATTTAAAGTATTCCGTAAATAATGAGTCATTTTGCTGTTTGAAACATTAAAAGTAAAGTTGGAGCACAAAATTGTTTTGAGCTTGACAAAAGATAAATATAATCATCGACCCATGTCAAACTAATACAAACCGTTATCTTGTTCCTGCATTCTTCTGTAGTCAGTTCGCTACTTTGGTTACTCAATTCTTAAACCTTTTCCTGGATATGAAAACCTAATCAGTTCACCATACCCTTTTATGTTTGTAAACAAAATCTAGTCTGGTCCCCGATCTTAACAAACTTCGCAGTGCATCATCAAAACAATGGCGATGTACAGCTTGTTTAATCAGGTCAGTCACCAGATCCTGTCTACATATTATTGTGTATATAAACATTGCTAATTCTCTTATAAATGTATTATGTTATATATATATTGTGTGTATTAGTATGTTGCTTAGTGAATAAGGTATTGGTTTTCACTGCCTTTTTCTCAAATTAATTTTTTTTAAATAAATACAAAAATACAATTTTATGATATTGCAATATTTTTAGACAAGTGACAGACCTAATAAACGGACTATACTGTCAAGATTGTTGTTAAGATCGGGAACCAGGCTAAACACAGTCTTCCTGGTTGTTTGACCCAGACTTTTAAAATTTAGTTGGGATACCTGATCATGATAAATGACACTACCGTAACTTTTTCATTTATTCTGTTATCAGCATTATTTATGTGCACGCACCGCTTAAAAAGATTTTTTTTGAATATTCATGTCAGCCAGAGTGAATAAATCGTGAAATAATGAGCACCCGATCAAAAAATAGGGATTTTACTTTCAATAATAAAAATGGACTCTACAAGTACGATTGAAATCAATCGAACTTACAGAATAAGACCAATTTCAAGTTGCATTAAACAAGTCGCTTTCTAAAAAGATCTATAACGAAATGTGCAAGGTCATTAAAGTGATAAATTTTTCCGTTGTAACGAAGGTCGTGGTAACTTACGTAGTCAAAACAGAAAGAGGGTTGAGTCCAACATGTAAATAGGTGATGGTAAGAACCTATTGAGAAAAATGGAATGTCACGGTTCCCTTTACTAAAAATCAAATGACAAAATGTTTGCAAAGTTTAGATTTTAGTGTGATATATCGGTCAAACAGAACATTACGTTGATTACTTTGAGCATTGCTTGACCATTAAATGTAAATTATCGAATTATTTTCATTGCCTTCGGGAAGAATTGAATTGAAAGTACAAATGTTGCATTCTTTTGATTACCGAACGGCATGTGGTGCTTCTATACCTGGGTCACAAACCACCCGGGGGCCGGACGATGTCTGTGTATACGATGTGTACCCGATGTCTAGGCACCGTGTGGATGCCGGACGATGTCTGTGTATACGATGTGTACCCGATGTCTAGGCACCGTGTGGATGCCGGACGATGTCTGTGTATACGATGTGTACCCGATGTCTAGGCACCGTGTGGATGCCGGACGATGTCTGTGTATACGATGTGTACCCGATGTCTAGGCACCGTGTGGATGCCAGACGATGTCTGTGTATACGATGTGTACCCGATGTCTAGGCACCGTGTGGATGCCGGACGATGTCTGTGTATACGATGTGTACCCGATGTCTAGGCACCGTGTGGATGCCGGACGATGTCTGTGTATACGATGTGTACCCGATGTCTAGGCACCGTGTGGATGCCGGACGATGTCTGTGTATACGATGTGTACCCGATGTCTAGGCACCGTGTGGATGCCGGACGATGTCTGTGTATACGATGTGTACCCGATGTCTAGGCACCGTGTGGATGCCGGACGATGTCTGTGTATACGATGTGTACCCGATGTCTAGGCAACGTGTGGATGCCGGACGATGTCTGTGTATACGATGTGTACCCGATGTCTAGGCAACGTGTGGATGCCGGACGATGTCTGTGTATACGATGTGTACCCGATGTCTAGGCACCGTGTGGATGCGCAACGATGGATATTTCTGAAGAGTTTTAAAAAAATTACGTCCAATTGGGCAAAAAGTACGCAATCCGATCATGGGGAGAATCGTAGGTAGTATGGATATTAGGGCTGCGTATCGGTTAGAATGATCGATATGATATTTGTATCGATACAATATGATCGATATTCGATGTATCGTATGATATTTTCTTTAAGCAATAAAACGTCTAAATAGGAAGGTATTAGCTAACAATATGTTTTTAACTTGCAGAACACAATTAAAACAAGACCTGTAACACAAAGGTTCGTGGTTTACTCTGTTTACACATGTTTTATAGTATTTTGTATCAATTGCTTAGCCACGAGAGATTGATTTCACAGCAGTTTTTTTTAATTTTGTGAGTGGACATCGAAAAACTCGACTTAAATGGGGATATTATTGGTTTCCATGTGTATTTGTTGTTGATCGATTATTCCATCGATACGGAAACGTTCCATTCGATGTATCGATCAAACGCAAAATACCGGTATTCGATTTATATCGTAAACCGGTACTCAGCCCTAATGGATTTGGACCCATTATTATTGTATTATACCGAATGTTACTGTAGTCGCTTTTATTCTTCAAGCACTCACATATATACATCACCTTGACGCAATGGACGTCATGATTAGGCTTGGCAAACTTGAGAGCATCGTCTGACCCCAAAATTGCTCAGTCCGACTATGCTACTGATAAAAAATTGTAGCCTAGAAACAGAATATAATACCGTGGGCCCCGACGATCACTATTTTTATCATGCAAAACTCATTCGGGGCCAGTGCACATATAAGGGATTCGGCTAGGTAAAAGTGTTTTGTACGCGTACTCCTCGCTTGAAACTGGAGCCATCGTGAAAGCTCAGCCATTTCCGTTTGTCTCCGGTAAATAAAGTCTATAGCAATGCATAAAGGCCCGAGGTGATCAGAATGGAAGCCGGAAGTCATCGGCCAATAATGCAGGGACAAAACCGAATGACCGTGCACGTGCGACTGTCCCAGTCTAGCGCAAATGAACAAAATAACACTCGTGTGGCCTCCGTAGCTCAGTGGTTAGCGCGCTTGCCGTCTAATCCAGCGACCCGGGTTCAAATCCGGGTGGAGGCACACATATGCCCGCCATGTTTCAGCAGAAAGCTGACTGGCAGATAAAGGCAATGCTCGGCATTTAAAAAGAATTTACTCATGCGTATCAACGCACCGACCGACCGGTGCGATCGAAGTGCATTGCGTTTTTGTAAACATGGCCAATATTTTAGAATGTGAGATGATCCATTTTACATGTATACTGGAGAAGTTATGTCACGAAGTGAACATACAGATACTGTCAAATCATTAATTTTCGAAGGTATTACATTTTGCAGATTTTGGTAATTATGGTAATTTGGTGGTTTCTTAATTCGTGGTTTGAAATATTGAAAGAAAGATATCCTGTTACCTATTTTGTGGTCAACAATTCGAGGGGATTAAATTTCGCGATCCAGTTCATCCGCGAAATCAACGAAAATTAATCCACCGTGACTATTAATAATTTTACTGTATAATATTTAATGGCGTTTGTCCAGTCACATCTCAATCTTACAAGTGTCATGTTGGAATTTACATACACGTTTAACAACAAACATATTCGAATCACGTTCTCTTATTATATTTACGCATATATATGTAATTGAATATTGAGGATCACTTAATTTATGCACAGGAATTTGAATAGCTGAGCTGCAAAATATCAAAATGTCCAAAGGATAACTATTTTAGCTCATACTATATTTTTTTGATATTTAGAGACACGTTGAAAATTTTACTGTATACATGTTTCCCTACACCCTGTAAGAAAAGTAACCATGCTTTAAAACAAACAAAACATTACGGTTGAAGAAAAATTATCTGCTGTTTGGAACTTTTTCATTTTTCGGCTAATAGTAGACACGTTGCCTTCTTAAAGTTAAAACGCTTTGAGAACATCCTTAGGCAAAATGCTTCAGAAAGCTATGTAAAAGTACATTTATCTTTTTTATATCAAATTGTTTTAATTAAATTTTTAATCGGACCTCGTCATGCGACATCTTTCTAGTATCAGAATACAAGGTATCCTAAGAAATTAACCTTAGCTTCCTTTAATTATTTTCTTTGGATCGTACGAAATGCAAGTAATTCGTATACCTGGCTTATTTCGAATCTGGCTAATTCGAAAAACAATAAAAGTTAATATTACATTCCTCTATACTGATAGAACCGAATATTTGGGCATGTGACACAATATAAATTTTTAGATGATATGAAATCAGCAAGATGGAAGAGAGATGTGTGTATAGATGCTATACACCGGGTACGTTAAAGAACCAAGGAGTCTACCGTTCGGAAAGAGCTAAGGTAGCGCAACCGGATACCTTGTATCGCACTAGTTTCTGACCGGACTGGCGGTCATTGGCCAATATGACCCAAGAAACCCGAATGACCAAGCACTTACGTCTGTCCAACTCAGTCGAACGCAAACAACAACACCCAACAAATAGAAGAAATATAAGTAAAGAAAACACGAAGAAAATAGACTTACCTCGTTGCGTATGTAAACAACAGTAAAGTATTCACGTCCTAGTTTGTTGACAAATGGTTTCACACTAACTTATACACAGTTTTACCTATATGTGGGTTTTCCCATTGATGTTTACCTAGAGTTTACGGATACTTGACTCATAATAATTTGTATTAAAATACGCTCCCTTATTATTTCAAAATAGTTCGGTATATGTATACTCATACATTGTTTCATTAGCATGCAAATTAGAAAGTATAATTCTCAAAGTTAATTAGCTGTTTTTCAACTTGACAACAATTTTTATTTAAAAAATATTGTTTTGCTTAACTGCGTTCCCTTTAATCATCGAAGTTCGCTCAAGCACATCAAAATATAGATTAAACATCTACGCTAAATGAAATCATATTTTCATAATTATTAGACAGTAGGCTATAAACTTTATACTGTATACAGTCTGCGCAATCTATTCTATAAACCACTGATGTTGTTATCAAAGAAATAAGAACAAACAGCGGATGACGTAATTATTGCGTCACCAAAGTGGGCGTATTTATCGTGATGTGTGCGTGTTTTAGCTGGTATATTAATAAATAAGACCTTTAGAAATATGCATGTGTAAGTCGACACTTAAATGGTGTTTCTTAGAACCATTGAACGATATTTAGTGAAACTTGGAAATTACGTTGTCATTTGAGTGATATTTCTATCTCATATCCTCCTGGCGATGGATAAGATCACGAATGAGGTGTCGATAGTGAATAATATAAGTTGGAAAAACTTGTTTCACAACCGACCTTAAATGAATTAGTATAAACTATAAACTGTATTTCTGCGAATATTGAAAACATTCGCTGTCCTTTCAACGATAGTTCTGCGAAAGCTTGAAACAGTCGATATCAATAAAAGTAAAT
This sequence comes from Spisula solida, assembly GCA_947247005.1. Lineage (NCBI taxonomy): Eukaryota > Metazoa > Mollusca > Bivalvia > Venerida > Mactridae > Spisula > Spisula solida. Next base: position 40,773,867 of record OX365948.1, on the reverse strand, counting down.
TTCTGCGAATTTGGAAAATTACAGACGCATAAATTTATACTCTATATAACCAAAATGCAAAGCTAGTGTTGTTGTCATAATACTTAATATTTTATGCCAATTTCGGATTGAAATGGTGTTTCCTAATTTGATTAACATTCATCATATGCTCTAATCTATGCATTGTTGCAAGTACTATTATGTAAACATTGTGAAAAAACGCATGTAGCACATTTGGGGTCAGAACCATGCAATTGAATTAAAATTATTTTAGATAAAAACCTGTTTGAAGCATGTTTTAAGGTTTTGACCTGCATATTTTGCCTCGGCGATGTACTCCCGATTGAAATTAATGAGCTATCAGGACATCAGGAACGGCTCCTCGTGGTCTAAATGAAGCTTTGGGAAGTCATGAGACTTTGTGTGGTATCTAAAGGAATTGTGATGAATCGGTGGTATCATAAGAAATCGGGAGAACATCGCCGATGTGGAATTTCTTAGTGGCGCCTAGGCTTTATACAAACACACATCTAAAGGACCGATATTGCACGATTTGCACGCGGAAATTTATGTATTCAACGCAAGAACGCATGTCACTATATTCATTCATAAAGGTCAGGATCAGGCCAAACTCTCCGTACTATATAACAATGCGTTCTCTGCTAAGCTTTACCATGAGGATGTCCAATTCATGTGTTGTCAACAACATAATTAATGATCCGCAGTATAGACAACATGGTTGTCACAGAGGTTGATATATATCGTATAATTAATCAAGTCATGCATGCTATAGAAATATAAATGTATAGTAGATCTATTAGTACATCAATGTGTAGTATAGTGATATTGTTGACCTACCCTCAATTAGTCAGTAGACAAAAAACCTAGAAAATTTATTTTATACATTTTAAAATAATTAATTAGTAATAAATTATCGTTACTCACCGTTACGTGCTATTGCCAAGGTGTATACAGCCTACGCTTTGTGTCTCCTAAAATGAATGAATACATGTTACACACACACACTCCATGTAAGCAATGTAACTTGATTTACATTCGAAATGTTGAATAAAAAAGATTTATAAATCATTGATGTTTAAATCGTCGAGTCGATTCAGCTTTGATGTACATTCACCGTAACTGGCTTCGATTGATATTAAGATATGAAAAATGAAAACATAACGGCCGTACTATGCAGTATAATATCCAGCTATTGAACAGTAATATGATACAGCACGGTCCCCCAGATTACTGTTTGTTCAAAACATTGAAATGCTAGCGCACACAGCCCTAAATTTAAACTGACTTTAAATGTCCTTATGGTGGCGTTTTAAGTCGTTGTCCGATGATCGTGTCATCCGTGGACGCCCACACTTGAAAGAGTGTCTCAATCGCAGCAAACGGTTGCATATAATCATTCTATTGTTTCCCTTTATGCCAACTACTCAACCCGCAATAGCCCTATTGAAAAACTAAAACTGAAACTGAAAACAGCATCAGACACCTAATTATATTTTTGGTACAAAAGTACAGTTGTGGGTGTGACCAAATTAACTACATGTAATACTTTGTAAAGTCCGTTCGAGTACCCACTTTATAAAATAACAAACATACACTGTGCGTATGTACGTGGGCTGATCCAAAAGTAATGTCACTGATGCTATTAAATAAATTGTGTGCGCCAGGTGTCGGCTGCAACTTTTTGTGCTCTGTGATTTTGGATTAAAATCAACAGAATTACTGCAGTGATTCCTGTGGAATTTGCTGTGAATGTTTATGGAAGTATTCGTTTTGTATTTATGTATTTTTGGTCTAGTACACTTGGTCAATGTTCTAACTACACCGAATTTAAATATAAATATCTCTGGAACCGTTGCATTGAACCACGTGATTTTTTTGTAAAAGGGTCTAAATCGATATCGTCTACGATATTATGATGTTTTTACAAGTCATTCGGTGGAATAGTGTGCACAGAGGCATGACGGTACAATATCCTCTTTCGTACGCGTGCTGTGAAATTTTTGGCGGGAATTCCATTCCACGTTGTAAATCGCTTCTTAGTTGATCGTCCTATCAGAAAAACATCACATGGCTAGTATGCCATTTGAAGAAAGGGTCATGGTTACGGGTCGTTGGTGTAGTGGTTTGAACTAACAGAGGATAAAAACACTCTTGGCAAATGTTTGTACTTTTGGTTTCAGTCCCTACACTAACAACGGCATCATATTGGTGTTTTTAGGTTGATATAAGCAATTAAATAATAAATGATGAACTAATACAATGTGTGTGCTTGTATTTTACACCCATATTCTAAAACCAAAGATAACAAGATTATCATTAGCCGGTATATCCCCCGTCGCCACATGAACCACTACCTTAACTATCCACATGTCTGGTCCTTTCTTCAAATGGCATACGTACCCTAATTTGTTTGTCTGAAAGGACTTACGACTAATAAGCGATCTACAATGTGGAATGGGTTTCCCGCCAACATTCAATAGCACGTGCACAAAAATCGATATTGTATATCGTCATGCCTCGGTGCTCAATATTATACAGACTGGGTTGCAAAAGCATCCTACAAACAATTTAGACTTGTTTTCAAAACATAGTGTGAATTAATCCAACGGTTCCAGAAGTACTAAATGTTCTAGTCGGTGTAGTTAGAACATTGGTTAAGTGTATATATTTGTGAATTTTGTGATATTTGGAGTTTTATGATAATATTTTTGAATATCTACCTGAAATCATAAAAGTGTATTTGCCTCAGGCATAAAATGGGTCATTGTATACCAGGGATTATACAATATAATAGGTATAGCCTGTGTGAGATTAGGAAATTATCACATGCAAAACCTGATCCTCATGTATTAACAACAATAAAACAGTTAGGAATATTGAAGTTCAGGGGTACTAGAGGGGGTCAATATAAACATGGGATCTGAATGAAGGTGTAAATTTAACATTCAAACACTCCCCCAAGAAATAACTACTGTAATGCCAATTTCATCTCTTAAAACAGATTCCAATACCGAAAATGAACCAAAACATCATGATCTGAAGAAGATCAAATTTGAATCTATCACTGTATGCAAAGGTCAAACTTATATTAAAGTGTGTTGTATAAACCCAAGGTCAGTCAAAAACAAGAGTCTTGCCCTTTCAGATTATATATCATCTAATGATTATGATATTGTTGCTGTGACTGAAACATGGCTAGGGGGTCCTTCCGACAAATCATGCATTGCAGAGCTTGTTCCAAATGGCTACAAAATCAAGCATGTCCCTCGTTGTGGACGCGGTGGAGGAGTAGCAGTTGTGTACAAAACCACTCTTAACCTCCAGCGTCTTACTTCTACCAATGATAAAGTTTTTACCACTTTTGAACACATGAAATTTATTGTAATCATTAAGAACTATTCTCTGCGTCTGGCTGTGGTGTATAGGCCACCCCCTAATCGTTAAAACGGTCTTAAGACATGTACTTTCCGGGAAAATGAGTGGCCATCATTTCTGGCCAAACTAGTAACTACAGAAAGTAACATCATCATTGTTGGGGATGTAAACATCCACCTTGACACCCTTTCAAACCCAGAGTCTGCCAAGTTCACCAGTGTACTTGTATCTTGCGGCATGCAGCAGCATGTAACTGGGGCAACTCATGTGGCTGGACACACATTGGATGTGGTTATCACCAGAGACACTGACACTACTGTTTCACAAGTTGAAATATCGGACCCTGGACTCCCTGATAACAGTGGAAAGACGTCACGTGACCATTTTGCAGTAGTATTTAAAGCATGCGCTGCTAAACCTGCCCCTGTGAGAAAAACTGTGAATTTTAGAAAGCTAAAATCGATTGATGTCAATGAATTCAAAAAATACATTCAATCATCAGATGTTTTGAAAAGCGGGCTGCACATTTCCGATGTTGATGAACTTGTTGATGTGTATACCCATGGACTGTCATCACTCATTGACAAACATGCTCCCCTCAAATCTAAAACCATTGTTTTAAGACCTTCTTGTCCTTGGTACACTGAAGATCTACATCTACCACTAAATTAACGATAGATCATGAAATATATAGAAATCAATGTTCGGCAGTCAACAAATTGCTAAAACAATCTAAAGTAACCTTTTATGCAGATAAGGTAGAGGCATGTGGTCGCGATCAGAAAGAGTCGTTTAAGATAACTAAACATCTGATGGGCGATGCTAAGGAAGTGGTGTTACCATCTAATAAATCGGCCAAGTTGCTTGCACAGGACTTCAGTGACTTCTTCATCAACAAAATTGAAGGAATACGAACTGAAATTGCCTCCACTACTCAGTCACCCCAACATGGTGACACTGCTGAATTCGACACACCTTTTCGAGAAGAGCAACTATCTGAGTTTTCTCCAACTTCAGAAGAGGAAATCCGGAAACTGATAAATAGATCACCTAGTAAATCATGTGAGCTTGACCCAATCCCAACATGGTTGTTGAAGGATTGTTTAAATGAACTACTGCCAATATTAACACGACAATTCAATGCATCACTTGAAAATGCTTATGTACCCACGGATTTTAAAAGCTCCAAAATAAGACCACTTATAAAGAAGCCAGGCCTTGATCAAAATGTAATGAAAAATTACAGACCGGTGTCAAACTTACCTTTCATTTCCAAAGTTCTTGAGAAGGTAGTCGATGCTCAACTAGATGAGCACTTAACACTGTACAATCTCCATGAAGAACGCCAGTCAGCATATAGAAAATTTCATTCTACTGAAACTGCTTTACTTCGTGTGCAAAATGACATCCTTTGTTCTTTAGACCAGAATAAAGCTACTGTCCTCGTCATGCTTGATTTATAAGCAGCATTTGATACCATTGATCACACCACCCTCCTACGCCGACTCGAAAATCATTTTGGTATAGTAGGCAAACCATTGGAGTGGATGAAATCCTATCTGTGTGACCGTTACCAGACTGTTTGTATTGATGGTGAACTTTCGGAACCAGTACTGATGAATTATAGCGTACCTCAGGGCTCTGTGCTTGGTTCCAAAAACTACATCATGTATACAAAACCAGTGGGTGCAATCTGCAGAAAGCATCAACTGCAACATCATTTCTACGCTGATGACTCCCAGTTGTATATGGTATTCCAACCGAAGGATTGCGTTTCACGCGATGAGACACTGCAACGAATTGAAGCATGTCTGAAGGATATATTGCTCTGGATGAAGAACAATTTGTTGAAACTTAATGCAGACAAAACAGAGGTAATCCTGTTTGTTCCGAAACGGAATACCAATGCTGCCGAGAATATTACAGTGAAAGTTGGTGACGCTGTGATCAGCCCATCATCAGTGGTGAGAAACCTTGGTGCCATGTTGGATTCACACCTGAATATGGATAAACATGTAAACTCTGTCTCCAGGTCTTGTTTCATGCAGATCCGACAAATAGGTCAAATCAGACAATACTTGACAGTTGGTGCAACAAAATCCCTCATAAATTCTTTAGTAACATCGAGACTGGATTATTGCAACTCATTACTGTGCGGCTCCCCAAAAACCATTTTGAACAAACTACAAAATATTCAAAATACAGCTGCCCACCTCATCGCACGGATACCGCGATACAACCACATCACTCCTGTGCTGAAGGATCTTCACTGGTTACCTGTACAATACAGAGTGGAGTACAAGGTATTGACTCATGTTTACAAAGCACTACATGGAAAGTCCCCAGGCTACATCAGAAGTATGTTGGAAATATATACTCCACAAAGACAGCTTAGGTCACAAAATGACACTATTCTTCTAGTTGTGCCGAGGATGAGGACTGTATCGTACGGTGATCGATGTGTCATGGCTGCAGCACCGAAACTCTGGAATGCACTGCCAACAGCACTCAGAGATAGTAAAACACTACCATCATTCAAGAAAGCGCTAAAAACGCATTGTTTTACCAAAGCATATTCTGGCTGATGATAATTTTGACTTTTTAAGGGTCTCCTAAAAGGTAGTACATTTATTCCTTTGGAGACGGTTTCTTGTAGCAGTGGTATGTGACGCTGTTCTTGAAACACTAGTACAGTAGTAAATAAATCGGGGGTCTCCTGCCTCCTTAAAGGAAGTATCACTATTCCTTTGGAGTTAGTTTCTCGTGGCAGTGGTATGTGACGCTGCTCTTGAAACACCCATTTTAGGGGGTGTTTGAGGGAGGATTTTTAGCCTTAAACTTTAATATATATATATACATTTGTTGTTATGTTTGCATGCATATATCTATGTAAAATTGTTTTAACCATGTCTTAAATGTGATTGTAAAGCACTTTTGAACGTGTAATTACATGATAAAAGTGCTATATAAATATGGTATAATAATAAATAATAAAAAAATCGTCCACAATGTAAGACAAACACCAACTTTTACACAAAGTTACATGAGAATCTATTTTAAATATGATAGCGAAATTTCATGAAAATGCTATGAACAATTATTGAGATATTGGCATATACATGATGCATACTAACGTACATCGCCGCAAACCAGACGTCAACGACGTCATAATGACGTTATTTCCGTGGCACTAACTCCTCCTGAAAATTTCACCCCAGTGATTTTTCTTAGATTCCTGAATTCATGCTGCAATTTATTTGTACTTTAAAAGTGTTCAACCCAGCCGACACTCGCTATCGGCATGTTAAAATTATTACGTATCAACCGGTTTTTAACATATTTTAAAATAAAAAAGAATTAAATGAATCATGGTCATTCAATATAATCATTATTTAAAGTACCATGTAACGTGTAATGAGTAGCATTCAACCGAAGGCGTTTCGACACAGCCTAGGGCTTACAAGTATCCCTTCAGAAGATTTTGACAGTACCCCCATTGTATGATACTAAGCGGACTCATACATTACAATACATACCATGATTAGTAAATTGTATAATTAGGTTTCTTTTTCAATTGTTCATTGATGAGGATCTTTGATTTTAAAATTTACAAGATTCCTCGTACAATAAAGTATTTATTATGATCATTATTTTTTATTAAAATTATTATTGTTACATTTTTGCGTTATAATAAAACAAGTATCAAAAATATGCAACGGTTGTCGGTTTTCGGCCAATTTCATTTAAAAAAGAACCTTTCTTAGAATCATACCGCTGGAAATATACAAAAAGTCAAAAACACAGTCGACCTGCTAGCAAATCCCGTGACCCCAACTTCTCTACGGTAACAATGCATATGTAGTGAAATATCAGTTTATAAATGCAAAATAACCAAAACTAACTTGAACAGTTCCACGGTTATTGAAGTCACGTTTTAAAGTTCGTGGCTATGGTTAATTCAAATGAAAACATTCAATCAAAGCATGTCATGCTTCGAATCAAGGTCCGTTGAAACAGTGGAACGCTAATCACTTGAACACAGCTCTGCAAGAAAAAAGTTTCTTCGGGAGTTGTATTTGAAAGCGAGCTATATTCGGTGTGCACTGATTGCACTCCCTTCTTATATGCGCATTATCTTAAATAATCTTAGGTGCATTTTGAACCCAATTCAAACATTAAAACGAAATATGTTTATATAAACCCTTTAATTTACAATCGGAATTATAACATTAAAATATATTTCGGGAAGGAGACATATACATATTAATCATAAACTTAAACTGTACATAATAAGAATAATTAAACAAATACTCATACACCTTACTTTAATACGGCCTTCACAAATAAATTACAATGTATATTGCACAAAGAAATTCTAGCTTGTCCAAATATTAAGTATTCAGGGACGGTTTGATAGCATGTACTTGTGATCTAGCGAGCGTTTTGGTAAAATTTAAATCTAGTTGTGCAAATAGAAAATTATTTTAATGGGAGTTTATACATGTTATAGTTGCTAGTGAATATTCAATTTTACAAAAGAAACTTTCATTAGTGAAGGTCCTTAACATTTTATTGGTTTACAAGAGCTTTGGCGTTCCAGTTACATATTCAATTATGTGTTGTCAACTACAGTGTTTCAATGTTTTGAATCAGAATACTAACTTCAACATATATTAAACACCTTGGTACTGTTTTATCAAAGCACTTACGATAGTCTTAAACTTACGTTCAAATTTAAATTGTTTATAATTATTTTACAGCTACAAAGTGGGGAAATGGATCTGCAATACTAATAAAGATTCAGTTGATAAACTTCTACAAACCCTATCTGTCCCCAATTTGCAGATATTAAACAATTATAAAGAATTTGAATTTAAACGTAAATTTACGATTTACGTAAGTGCTTTGATAAAACAGTACCATTGTCGGTCCCGCTGATCGTTGATTCTAGTGGCCCGCCTGGGAAAAAGCCGTGTGGTGCGCGTGACTTTGATCCCCGACAAAGACATCCTAAACGTCGTAGCTTGGCACTGAGAGTATAAAGGTAGGTAAAACCTTTAAAGGTCACAAACCACTAAATAAAATTGTTCTTTAGCTCAATGTAAAGTGACAATTGTCAGCACCATATAATATCATGTTAAAGTCTATGGCCAGTTCTCAGACCTATGTCATTGAAAAGCAGTATGGTGCAGCTACAAAATAAGACTAAAAAACAGGGGGTCCTGTATAATATAAGAAAGATTTTGTTCGTCAAAGGCGGTAGACAAATTTTTACAGACGCGCGGACCGATCCAATGTGGGTTTTACCCTACTCTACTTTCGCTTTGTCAAATACATGTATGCTAAAATCTCAAAATATTCAAGATGAAACACATTCACTCATTCAACTACATGTATACAATACCTTTTAACTCAATAAGATGATTCTAGTTCCATTTTGTCAAGGCATATCACCATTTCCAGGCAAACAGAAGTTTCTGTAAGGACTATTTGAGTTTTTGGGTCGCGTATGCATTTAGTGGTTTATTACCTTAATAAAGGTTAACGTTGGAATAAACGAAAACAACCCAAAATTAGCAGTTTGGCTTACCAGAGACCTATAGCCAAGGAACAGTACTCTTCAAAATACGGTCTGCTTTCTGAACATCGGACTAGACCTTCCAGTGTCATTGTTTTGCACTGAATCTAACCTTAACGAGGTATTTTTCAAGAAGCAAACCAGTATGTAGTTCCATTTTCTCGTTCTATTGTCCGTTTGGCATTGTGCGGTGTGATTATAGTCGGTCTATGTTGTTCCTGTTTTCTGTGCTCGACTGTTTCAGTTACTAGCAAGTGCTACCTTCCCTGACTTATCTTAAGAAGTCTGCTGTCACATTTGTCACACGGGAAGTAACTGCCACATAATATGTTTCAATGCAATGCGCTAGGTTACCGTTACTATTAAACTCGCCTAAGCTCACACCAAGGCGCCTACACAGTGATCTCCCTGGTCGCTATCACAGGTAACTGTATCATTGATAAAGAGTTAAACATTTTTTTTATAAAATTTATGTTATCTAAGATATTATAAATTTATAAAAAAAAGTGTTTGTTTACTCTTTATTTATGATTCAGTTGCTTGTGGTCGCTATATGCTCAGTTGTGAAATTTGCGTATAGTAATTGCTTGGATAAATAAGACCGGGAAACACATTTTTTTCATTGTTTTATTATATCTTTGTAGTTAGCAACACTATATAATTTGTTAGTTTTATATCAAAATGTTTACATGTACATCTAGTAGAATCTACCCTATATAAATTATCACAAAAACTGCTTGAGCTTGAAGTAAATTATTGGTCTCGTTTGAAAGTATTCATTAAAGGAAAAATAATAGTCTAAACACACCGGGAAGAATTGTTTCGGTTATATTTATTGCAACCTTCTAATCATCAATGTCGTATCCTCTCAGGAAGTTATAATTGGTGCCTTATAGATTATAGTAATCATCATACCATACCATACTAAGCCCTATCCCCAAGGTCAGAAGGCACTGTGGTACCAAAAAAACATTCAAACACGAACCAGCTTTCCCCCAGCACATGTAATCCTAGCATGGTGCATTTAAATCGCTAATTCTGGTTATATTTTTGGTCTGTAGTATGTTATTTGAGTGATTATCATGGCTTGTATAATGCAAAAAGGTGCTTAAATATGTCTGTATATGAGCTTTGAAATTATGGACAACCATGTAGCATTATCTTCTAAAAACTTTTAAGACATTTATGTGGATTTCCGTATGCTTGGCCACCATTACCCCACCCCGTCCATCGGGATTTTATAGCACGAAATGAACGAGCGTAGTGACAACGAAATGAACAAGGGTAGTGATAACGAAATGAACAAGCGTAGTGACAACGAAATGAACAAGGGTAGTGACAACGAAATGAACAAGGGTAGTGATTACGAAATGAACAAAGGTAGTGACAACGAAATGAACAAGCGTAGTGATAACGAAATGAACGAGCGTAGTGACAACGAAATGAACAAGCGTAGTGATAACGAAATGAACAAGCGTAGTGACAACGAAATGAACAAGGGTAGTGATTACGAAATGAACAAAGGTAGTGACAACGAAATGAACAAGCGTAGTGATAACGAAATGAACGAGCGTAGTGACAACGAAATGAACGAGGGCAGTGACAACGAAATGAACGAGCGTAGTGACAACGAAATGAACAAGCGTAGTGACAACGAAATGAACGAGCGTAGTGACAACGAAATGAACAAGCGTAGTGATAACGAAATGAACAAGCGTAGTGACAACGAAATGAACAAGGGTAGTGATTACGAAATGAACAAGGGTAGTGATTACGAAATGAACAAGGGCAGTGATAACGAAATGAACAAGCGTAGTGATAACGAAATGAACAAGCGTAGTGATAACGAAATGAACGAGGGCAGTGACAACGAAATGAACAAGCGTAGTGACAACGAAATGAACAAGCGTAGTGATAACGAAATGAACAAGCGTAGTGACAACGAAATGAACAAGCGTAGTGATAACGAAAGGAACAAGCGTAGTGACAACGAAATGAACGAGCGTAGTGATAACGAAATGAACGAGCGTAGTGACAACGAAATGAACGAGGGCAGTGACAACGAAATGAACGAGCGTAGTGACAACGAAATGAACAAGCGTAGTGACAACGAAATGAACGAGCGTAGTGACAACGAAATGAACAAGCGTAGTGATAACGAAATGAACAAGCGTAGTGACAACGAAATGAACAAGGGTAGTGATTACGAAATGAACAAGGGTAGTGATTACGAAATGAACAAGGGTAGTGATAACGAAATGAACAAGCGTAGTGATAACGAAATGAACAAGCGTAGTGATAACGAAATGAACGAGGGCAGTGACAACGAAATGAACAAGCGTAGTGACAACGAAATGAACAAGCGTAGTGATAACGAAATGAACAAGCGTAGTGACAACTAAATGAACGAGGGCAGTGACAACGAAATGAACAAGCGTAGTGATAACGAAATGAACAAGCGTAGTGATAACGAAATGAACGAGGGCAGTGACAACGGAACTAATCTAAGTTTATATGAAATCGAAGACATTTTCGGACACGGTGCGAATAGAAAAATCAACAATTGTTTCCTTTTGATAACTCTTCAAAACGATTTGATCACATTGGTCTTTGCCGGAAGATATCGGAAATAACCGATGTTTCACGATTACTCTTCAGACAACACCGTTCTCGTCTGTCTTCTTCGTACAAAGTTCAGTGTGTGTGTCACGGTATCTTTGTAGATACGAATATCAAAATAAAAATATTATATATAACTTCTGAATAATGTAAAACAATATTTGACACAATGTGTAAGTATTGTGCGAAATATTTTACCTGGTCTCATTAAATCGCATTTGCTTTCATTATTTTACCGTAAGAATGTTCGATTTGTCTCTGACAGAACGACGGATAAACACGGAATATTATGAGATCCAGGTAAATATGTTTGCACACGGTGAAAATGAGTTTATACAGATGTGCACGTGTAGCTAGCTATGTATGGGTTTCACTTGTAGTTTCTTTTATAGACGCTCGTTCATTTCTGGCTCAACATCTGATACAAACACAGGATTTCCAAGACCAGCTTCCTTTTGTTTGGATGGTAGAGAGTCAGCTTCAATACTGGTATCTCCATTCAAGCCGTGTTCTCGATCGAATTCTTCTAGATCTCTCTTTGACATACCTTCCACAATGCCCGCACCGTAGGAATCTCCAAGCACATTGATGGCTGTTCGGAATCGGTCACTGAAAAAAATATTTTGATAGGGTTACAGCGATTGTTGTTGTCAGCGATTGTCAGTGGTTTGTTCAGTCATACACGGTGATCAGTTCACGTCATTAGTGATGACATCTTTAGTAATTATCAAACCGTTTTTACTTCTTCCGCAAGTGACTGACAACTTCTCCGCATGTGGAGGGCATACCAAAAGCTGATGTCACGAAAGTACGTAACTAAAAGGATGACCTGGCGGAGTGCTTAATCGTTAGTCCGAAATTTCAGTTGTAAAACTCATAAACACATTACACGAATGTTACTATAGGAGGGATTCAGAACTACGTCATCAATATAGTCTGCTACTCGTTATCTCGAAGGTCGGTCAAGCAATGTATACAAGGGCTGTGTTCAGTGTTAAAGTATTGTTGTTTTGAGTTGGTTATAATCTTCTAAACACAAAATAAAATGCAAATAATTAGGTAGTTGAAAAAATATTTGATCACATGATTACTCTGAAACTGAATAAGTTAACATTATTTTGTATCTTGTAAAACAACATGTATAATTAGCAGTATCTGTGACCATGTGTTATCCTATGCTTTCATTAAATTTCTTGACATCAATAGATCATGTACTTCAAAATCAACAAAAAAAAAGCATTATATAATATTTTATTATTCATATAAACTTAAGGGTGTTTTTTTAATGAGAAGAATACAATAACGTGAAAAATGCTTGTTTCTAGTGTAAACTGCACATGGACCAGTCTTTATTTTCGTATATTGAGTGTGCAGTCAACTTAATTGTCTGTTCTATGCTAGCATATTTTATAATTTTGTAACAGTATGCTGTCTCGAAAATATGTTCATCCCAAGGATGTAGGGTAGTTTTTTTATAATTATACAGGAGGACAAAAGTATCAAATGATTCTAACAAGGTAGACAAAACCCCTCCGTACGGCCACATGTGTGGTAGACAAACTTTTAGCTCATTCATTTTGAAAGTTAATTTTTTAATATGCGCATCTTCAAATTGATAGTTTCAAACACAAATTGTTATTTAAATAAAAATACATATGTAACGGGAATTGTTATATAATATCAATTGAACTAATTAATTACCACTAGATTCATATAATTAACAATATGGCATAAATACACGTACAATACTGTATTTTAATAACTTTAGTATTACCATGAAAATATATCACTAGGGATTATGTCAACCTTACATGTATAATCATGATAATATCAATTCAAAAATGAGATAAGACGAGTGACAGCTTTACCATGTTGAGGACAATTGATTTATATTAACAGTGCCAAGTATTCAAAATTATTTATTATTATTTTCTGTTAGGTCAACAGCAGAATTATGACATCCGAAATGCATATGATGTTGAACATTGTTTCCAGTTAAGCTATTAATCCTTACTTAAAAGCATGATTATGTTTCATTACACTTGATCCAACCAAAAACATATGTTACCTAAACATGTACATCATATCACAACAGTGTTAATTAACTCCTTTGGGTTTTAATTGCTGTTATATTACACACCTTAGTACAAATTCTATACAAATGATACTAGGTCGGTCAAAAGCTTGACCGACCAGCAACCGTTGCTGTGGTCAGTTCTTATCAGTAAATCTATTTTTAGCACATTCTCTATTTCTGAATCCCTCCTATATTTAGAATATAACCTACATTATGAGCCAATGAAAACGCCGAATTTTCGCGGTTAAATGAAAACTTAATCATTAAATTTTTCTCTTAACAGACTTGACGCCATGCGTTGGCGCTAATTTCTATCGGCCAATCAGAATGCGTAATGTTATATTCTAAGTCAGTTAGAACATATTAAGTAAATTTTAATGACTAAAACGGACTCGCTTCGCTTCGCTCACTCCGCCCTTTTTAATCATTAAAATTTACTTAATATGTTCTAACTATAACGTACAACACGTACACCAGAATAAATAATAAATACTCGCTTCTCTGACGTCATAACTCGGTAAAAGGCATCTACTATAACGATATCATCAAGAGTGATTGACAGTAGGTATAAAACATTGTTTTAAAATCGACTTGAAATGAATTAGTATAAATTTCTATACTAAACTTGCAATTGTACCTATTAAACAAACACTATTTTTGTGAATACAGGAAAGAACCAGGGAACTGAAATGCAACGAAACGCAATGAAATAAACAAAATGACTTACAGGAACCAATCAATTGCTATAATGAGTCTGATGTCATCAACCGGAAGTCCAACAGCCGTTAAAACAATTGCCATGGTGACCAGACCAGCTGACGGAATTCCAGCAGCACCAATAGCGGCAGCTGTAGCGGTTAAACTACAAAAACAGAACATGTGTGCATTATAATAACTTTAGTTTCCGATGATATACCCATTAAAGGTGCTGCCTCACAGATCGGGCTAAAATTTTTGTATGACGTAATTTTCCTACCTAACCAAGTATTTATATAATAGAAAGTCACTGGTGGTTGCTTTATGAAGGTTTATGGCATATAAGCAATTCAAATCACTCTTGATATTGGGCACTTAGTATTTTTCTGTTTGAAAATATCGCAGAGTTTCCTTCCAAAATGTTCTGTGAAATATGTAATTCACACATGATCAAACTGTAACTTCAACAAACTAAAGCCAAAACATCTGTGAGGTATTCGGTTCGTTTCGCAATTCGTTTTCATCGAATGTAAACAAATTTCAGGCAATTTAAATGATATTAGTGCTAATTCTATAGGGTATTAATACCCTATAGAATTTTGGGTGTAAAATGCTAAAATACTACGAAATGCCGATGTTTCCCAAGTTATTTTTTATGTCAATGTGGTTGTTTATGGTATATACAGGAAACTATAACCAAATTACATGAATATTTGACAATTAAATTTTATTTTTGCAATACACCAATACGTGAGGCAGTCCCTTTAAGCCTAGGGCTTATCTCCCATTGTGTCATCTAACAAAACAAGCATAAATAATACAGAATACTTAGCTTTTAAGTGTTAATAATATTTTTCAAAATTGAATAGATTGTTCTAATCAATCAAAAGTCATCAAATCTTATTATTTGTCATTAAGACCGGACCAATTTTATGCGGAACTAGTAATTTGTAGATCAACACTGCTAATTTTTGTGTCTTTCTTGCTCTGTCGTGTTCCGCATGCCTTCAAATCACCATTGTTGTTGTTGATAGTCTTTGATAACTAACTAGCCACTCACTAACCTAACTTAATATACATACTATAATTACAGTGAAGTTCCGCTAATAAGACCAGTCAAAAAGGTGGTCTTAATAGCGAATCGATCTTATTAGCGGACCTTTTTTGTTCTAAATCTAATACTTTGGGACCTTAAAGTGGCAAAAATCTGCATGATTTCAAAATAAACAAAGTGGTCTTATTAGCGGAACTTTACTGTATATACATTGTATATGGACCGCATACCTTCAAACCACCAATGTTGTTTTTGATAGTCTTTGATAACTAACTAGCCACTCACTAACCTAACCTACTAGTATTAGAACGTCATAACTGTATTCAAACATTCAACAAGTATTTTCCGTTCCCAATGCGGATGCCTAAATCACTCGACCATCGGAGACAGTTTGCAAACACAGATACATGTAACAAACATACAAATGACCGTTGTATATTATGTATTTGCACGAAACGACAATAGTTATTATTAGGTGAATTGTAGTTGCACTGGTCATTCATTTCTCCGCAAAACCAACTAAAGCATGTCTTAGTGACTTATCAGTTAAATTTTAGTTGGTCAATCATTTCTCCGCAAAACCAACTAAAGCATGTCTTAGTGACTTATCAGTTGAATTTTAGTTGCACTAGTCATTCATTTCTCCACAAAACCAACTAAAGCAGGCCTTAGTGACTTATCAGTTGAATTTTAGTTGCACTAGTCATTCATTTTTCCACAAAATCAACTAAAGCAGGCCTTAGTGACTTAAACGTCGTAGGAAACGATATACAAATAGGGCGAACCGTAACTATGTTTTGGAACTTGTACGTGGCTCAACGCATTTGCCTTTTTGGTTTATTATTGGCATTCGTGTATAAATTTGTTAAACTAAATGTACAAAATTTAATTTTCAATAAATACGAGGTCTAGTTAACAATCCATTCATACCTTATAGTGATTACTTGACCAACATCCAAGCTGATGCCATTAACCTGTGCTATAAATATAGCAGCAACTGCCTCGTATAATGCTGTACCATCCATGTTGACCGTGGCACCAATGGGAGCTACAAACTTAGCAACACGGATGTCAACCTGATTCCTCATCTCCAAACACTCCATAGTGATAGGTAACGTGGCAGAACTGGAATTGTAATGGTATACAAAAAAGGTAAAAGTAAAGTTTTTGTTTATTACAGTGTCACCCCTATTAAAAGGGCCAGCCAATTTGACTTATGAGACACCTATATTTCGTGCGCAAAGTACCTCCCGAATCCCTTCTCGTATTGCCGGGCGCCTGGTAGAGATGGGCTTACGGTAACCATTCTTTAACTAGCTGACGGCTCACAGTCGACCGCATCAGTTCTAACCCAGCTTCCGTCGGGATTCGAACTTTCAATCTCCCGCTTCCAAGGCGGAGGTCCTAGCAACTCGGTCACGTTCGCGGTATACATTTAAATATATCGATGCATAGGAGATTTTTTTATATTTTGGTTCTGCTGACATGAGAAAAAAATTACAAACTGTATATGCTTGTATATAAGTTATACACTTATTGTTTGATCTTTTACTCGTTTTAATTAAAGTCCATTTGTAATTCAATTTTAAGTGTTTGTTATAATTTTGCATTGCTAGTTTCGAAAACTCTTGAGACATATACAGAACCACTTGATCGTTATAAATATGGTAGCTACGTTGGAAAAGCATTTTGTTTTATTGGGTTTATGCACTGGAAAATCAACATTCTTAGGGTGACGTCTAGCAAAATGTCGATGAAATGTTTAGGAAAGAGGCAAAATAACAGTATGGTTAGGGTTATCGGAATCACAGTGCCATTTTATCTGGGCATCATAAGGTTCTAGATACGAAAATAGCCACATTCAAATAAACAGGAAAATGACTTATCTTAGAAAAAATCGCCGTTATTATATTTTATAAGAAAAGTAGAGATGGCAACGAGTACTAAAATCGGTACTCGAGTTCTCGGTCATTATTCGACGTCATTGCAAGTTATCAGGGTGAGAATTTAAAGCCACATTATCTCTCCCAAGACCTTTTTTTCGATCATCCAGTAAATAGAGTAGTTACAAAGAATTAAGATATTTTTCACAAATGACCAATAATTGTAGACGTAATGTTAAATATATCTGTCGAAATAGCATGCCAAAATCACATTTTAGTAAAATGTACGGATGACAAAATACTAATTTTGCAAGAGTTGCTTCCCTTAGATTATAAATTATGCATTGTTTACAATTCATTATTTTGTAAACAAACCAACTGGAGGTTGTATTTGATTTTCTTCGGTCTTATGGTGTTTTCCACCTTTGGGACTCAACTAGAGTGCTCAAAATCCATGGCTCTTCAAAAAGGTTACCAAGTTATTACTTTTTTAAAATAGCGGTTTAAGGCCTAATGTGGCTTTAAATAAAAAAAGGGGAAATAAATTTAGTACCATTTGTGGGCATAGCTTGTTGCAGTCTTGAGTACAAACTCCTAAGGAACTTCAAATTGCATATTCAGGGGCAGATAACTCCTAAACAACCGGTACTATCTATTTTGGCGAACTTACGTTCAAAGCCTTCTTCATGCGATATCCTTGAGTGTTAGCTGCATGCGTATCCATGGTAGATACATATCTGAATTTGGGCATGTAGACCGTAAACTACGGAAGCCTGAATGCGCCAATACATCCATATATACTTTTAAGTACATTAAAGATGTACAAAAGAGTTAAAAGGACGTAGAATGTATCTAAAAAAACCTGATCCTACCTAGAGGCTGTGCCCCAAGCAGTAAGTATCGCCTTAGCCATGTTGTACATGAACAGATACGGGTTCTTACGGGTGAAGATGAGGTACACGAGAGGTAGGATGATAAAGCCATGTATACCCAGTCCCACCAGCACAGTCAACATGTAATATCCAAGCTGTACAAATACGGTGTTAGGATTTTCCATTTCAATCAGTTTAGTGGCAACCAGGAAGATGATACCGATGGGAGAGTACCTGAAATGTAAGAGACTATGAATTACCTCCCTTGTTTGATGTTTGTTATTTGTATACGTATAAATGCGCGGTCCAGAGCGTTACCCACTCGACCACCATGCCAACCCTGCCAGATAAAATCCAATTATTGATGTAAAGAAAACGGTCCTAACCAGTCGGTTCCTCTGTCTTTTATGCCGGGTTTCTTGAATTAGCCAATGAATTTTGGCTTCGAGGGAAGAGACAGCTACCATGTGTAATGCAAGGAATCGGTGTGCGCTACCATTACTCTTTCCGAATGTTCTCAAACGTTCTCGGTGTATAGCAGATCAGTGTAATTATATCTAGAGTACATCCTCAATAATAGAATTGGCTCATTATTTAAGAAATTTTAATATTGACATTAATTAAAGCCACATTATCTCTCCCAAGACCTTTTTTTCGATCATCCAGTAGATAGAGTAGTTACAAAGAATTAAGATATTTTTCACAAATGACCTATAATTGACGATGTAATATCTGTCGAAATAGTATGCCAAAATCACATAGTAAAATGTACGGATGACAAAATACTAATTATGCAAGAGTTGCTTCCCTTAGATTATAAATTGTGCATTGTTTGTTTACAATTCATTATTTTGTAAACAAACCAACTGGAGGTTGTATTTGATTTCCTTCGGTCTTATGGTGTTTTCCATTTTGGGACTCAACTAGAGTGCTCAAAATTCATGGCTCTTCAAAAAGGGTTACTAAGTTATTACTTTTTTAAAATAGCGGTTTAAGGCCGCTATTTTTAAGTTCAAGTTAAAGCAATACAATCGGGCTTGAATGTTTTTGGAAACTATGAAGAGTTTTGTAAACATGATTTCATTGCCTCGGTACGAATTTAGAAAACATTGAGACTTTTGTTGATAACCACCTATTATCGATCTCATCATTCCTTTTTAATACTTTTACTCAGTGTAATAGTAAGGGAGACCACTGCTTAAAAATGTTTAACCTAGACTGGTACCTCGCTCGTATTATGACTATCGCAAAATGATTTTTTAATGCTCGAACGGGTACCAGTCAAGTTTGACCACTTACCAGATGACGAGTTGAGTTAATTTCATCGTTGCCACATGAAGACATTCAAAGAAGTTGAGAAGGGGTCTTCCAGCTGGCCCCATCTTAGCAAGAACAGCCCCGAAGAAGATGGAAAACA
The DNA here is from genome assembly GCA_947247005.1 of Spisula solida. Classification (NCBI taxonomy): domain Eukaryota; kingdom Metazoa; phylum Mollusca; class Bivalvia; order Venerida; family Mactridae; genus Spisula; species Spisula solida. The sequence continues at coordinate 40,754,296 of OX365948.1, read as the reverse complement.
CGACAATACCAAGAACATTCATACCGCCAGTCTTCACTATCTTCGGTGAATCAATTTTATAGTCATCGTATACTGAATGAAAATGCATAATATAATCAAAAAAAAAAAAAATGCATATTATATTCTGATGAAGGCGCAAGCCGAAAAGTAAATTATAATATAAAAATAGAGAACACGTGTTGTTGTCGAGTTATTTCCAACTAATATAATCAAACAAAAATAATTATACAAGACGTAGGCAAAGTAGTATCATTTATAGTAGTACACGCGACCAAAAACAAATTAATATTGTACTTCTGGGTACTGTTTTATCAAAGCACTTACGAAATTCTTAAAGTTACGCTCAAATTTAAATTCTTTATAATTCTTTAACAACTGCAAATTGGTGATGGATATGGTTTGTAGGAGTTTATTAACTAAATCAGTATTAGTATTGCAGCCCCATTTACCACACTTTATAATTGTAAACAAATTATAAGAAATTTAAATTTGATCGTAAGTTCACTATTTCCGTAAGTCCTTTGATAAAACAGTACCCCGGTAACTTGTTCAAAAAAGGGTATAGTCGAGCACTTTTGACATGTCGCTAATTAATCCCCGTGTGTTTTCGTTATTGTACCGTCATATAGTTTTGATTAGTTAAAATATCAACTCTGATTGGACAACCGATAAGCACGGATATTCAAGGATGACATGTTAAAAGTGCTAGGCAATATATAGGTAGGAAACGTTTTTAAAATTATTATATTGATTGTATGCACTTGAAAATAAACTATCCACAGTGACTCCAGCAAAATACAAGTAACATGTTCCTACTGGTGCAAAACAAGGGTTACAAGACCGACACTATCTTCTTATTTTGGCCAGATTAGATGATGAATGTTAGCCTAAACAAGTATGTTAGCTTCGCGCTCTCGGTGTTCACGTGAAAACCGTGATCAGGGTACTGTTTTATCAAAGCACTTACGGAAACCGTAAATTTACGATCAAATTTAAATTCTTAATAATTTGTTTACAACTGCGAAGTGTCGCAAACGGAGCTGCAATTCTAAAAATGATTCAGTTACTGAAATCCAACAAACCATACCCGTCACCATTTTGCAGTTGTTTACGAACTGTAAAGAATTTAAATTTGAGCGTAACTTTAAGATTTTCGTAAGTGCTTTGATAAAACAGTACCCAGGTCTGTCCTACCCAGATAGACCTCCTACTCGGTCGATATATCCTATACAAACATCTGGCGAATGTGTTTCGCTTATTTCTACATATAGCACAGATAATTTGACATGATCCTGACCTTCATGCATGAATATATTACAAGGTGCTTGCGTTGAATATATAAATTTCCGCGGGCAAATCGTGCAATATCGGTTCTTTAGACTTGTGTTGGTATTACACCTCGAGCGTCTTCGTGATACTCCCCACTTATGAAAACATACAGCCGGGTTGACAATATATTAGGCCTTTTCGACTGGGCTGTTTCGTAAAACAAGTTATAGCCTGGTTCCCGTCCCCACAATTACAGCATTACTACAGTAATACAAATGTAAAATTAGAACGGGAACCAGACTGTAACCTGCTCCACGAAACAGTCCAGTCGAAAAGGCCTATTAGCTGTTAAATTATGCTAATTGAAGGTCAAGAGTAGTGTCCAATTCTCTGGACTATACCTTGCATTGAAACCTGCTTACTTCATATCGACTAAGAGTATGTTCTAAAAGGCGATAACTGATATACAGTGAATTTTAAAGTTAGGGATGATCCCCGCGAATTCGTATTAATGCTTGACATTATTTTACTTACTGGTATTGTTAGGGTCTGTTTGGTTCATTGAAGGTAGTTGATATTCAAAGTCTCCCACTTCCGTTGTTTGCTACAAAATCACAAAGTTGCTAAACATATATCTTATATTCTATGTAATCATTTAAACTATAGACTACAGTGAAATCATTCATTTTCGTTGGCATTAAATTTTGTGGACTATAGTCACAAATGAAATGTTTGCGGGCTTTTTAATTCGTTAAACGGAGAAACCCTTTTTTGGAGGATGTCTTGGTCGAGTTCAACTGCGAAATCTATGTAAATTTAATCCCAACGAAACATGCTGAGTTTATAGTACAATTGAACTGTAGAACTGTACAATAATTTTGTTTAGGATGCACGTATTTGCAGCTAAATAATTTAATTAAAATTGTACAATTAACTTATTCGCAAAATATATCAAAGCCTATCAGAGCCTGATATTAATGTGGTAGATATCATAACTTATGCACCTATCAATAGTTTCCCCATCATTGAGCCAAACATTTTGTCTTAATCCCCACATATGGAGATGCTTGGTATATCAAATGGCTGGTTGTCTGTTTTTTTGCAGCGTCCAAATTCCCCTTTGCCGCGATCTAAAATCAGATCAAAGTCTATTTCCCGGGACCCGGAATCATTATGCGTGTCAAATTCCCGCAAGTCCCGTGTATGCCCATATAGGGCAAAATATTGACAGGTGCATAATACACAGTTTGGTAAATAGCATGACGGACAGTTTGACGGAGTTACCGTAAACATATGATTCCAATATCATGTGAAATATTTTACTGCCAGACCATTTTTACTAAAAATATAATTATAATATATGTCACTGACGTCATTATCGTTGCCCCGGGTGGTGACTGCTTCCGAGGAGCTATACTTTATGACAAGCTTGTTACAAGTATACCTAATTTGGCGTACTGATAGCAGAAAGATTCCGAATTATGATGGTGTATTTATTATTGTCGTACTTGAATAAATGCGAACTACAGAGCAAAAATCTACGTTATTTTTGAACATCCCTCGTAGAGAAGTTTTACTATGGTGTGACACCAACATTATACAACACCATTGAATACACGTTACAAGTTAGATTCTAACTCACTTTTTGGAATGTAGCTCCGACCAAATTGTCTGGGAAGCAATTTCTGAAAAAGACATTATTCATAAATTAATTTTTTTGGATCCATTTTGTGCACGAATATTGGTAGATCGTATATCGTATACTAGTAGCCCGTGTCGATAGAAAATATGACGTGCGAATAATTATGTAGTTGACTTGAGAACTGCTTATGTAGATAACATGTGTATCTGTAGTTCACTTGACTTCTCCATATGTAGAGCACATGTGTATCTGTAGTTCACTTGACTCAGTCTGCATATGTAGATCACATGTGTATCTGTAGTTCATTTTTGACTTCTGCATATGTATATCACATGTGTATATGTAGTTCGCTTGACTTTTGCATATGTTGATCACATGTGTATCTGTCGTTCACTTGACTTCTGTATATATATGTAGATCACATGTGTATGTGTAGTTCACTTGACTTCTCCATATGTAGATCACATGTGTGTCTGTAGTTCACTTGACTTCTGCATATGTAGATCACATGTGTATCTGTAGTTCACTTGACTCAGTTTGCATATGTAGATAACATGTGTATCTGTAGTTACCATTTCGATGACATTCTTGAGTACACCTGCGCATCAGTATCTGAATGATGTCGATACAATACATAAATATCACGGATACATCTCACATTGAGAATGACTTGGTCTCACAATACAAATCATCAGCCTGGATTACCTGACCACTCGGTCATTCACTCTGAAAACACTGAATAAAGGGAAACAACTCATATCCAACTATTTGTCCCATTTGTATTCGCACATGTGACAATTGTTTTACCATTGGAAGGCATGGGGACTCCACGTAAAATTGTCCATATGATAACAACTATTTGAGATATTTCTTATGTGCAAACATATTTTGAAGTTTGATATGTGTACAATATAATGCACTAAATTTCATAGTTGTATATTTATGGGATCAACCCCCTTTTTAAAGGTTTTTAACATGACTATCACTCACATTGAACAAAGAAGGAAATGAACGGATTTGATATCAAACTTGGTTACTTTCTTGTCAATAGTTCTTTTGTTTCTCGGGGAATATATTTTGTGCAAACTTGATTAATAGTTTAATTTCTTCCCGTCAGATTGGTGTTTTGATATAAGAAATGTGATAATTAGATCTGCCCCCTTTTTACGGTTTTTTAAAACAGGTATCATTTTTTTTTGTAAAAAAGTAATACACATATTTAATTTGCACATTGTTAATTGTTTTATGACGCGCCCCGCTGCGATTGTCACAGCATGTGGGGTAATAAAAGTGGTACATTCGCGTGAAGGGTTATAACCGCTATATTTCTATAACCGCTATATTTCCTGTATACATACTTTATTATGATTTTAGAGATTTGAAACTTTGACTTTATTGCCGATTTTGAAAGTAATACATGCATTAAAATAATTAAAAGTGAAATGTCATAAGCTCACGCATAATTTAAAATTATAATAATCGAACGGGTGAGACATAAAAATGAAGAATCATGTCATTCCTATGACACTTGTTAAATAAACTGGTTAATTGACACGTTGTACCACCTAATTGAATATATACGAATTGTAAAATGAAAATTAAACGTCAAAAAAGGTGAGAAAAAATCCTTTATTTAAAATATTTAAATGATTTCCGAATACTTTTAGAGGCATGAATTCAGATGTTGAAATGTATGTTTTACACTAAGGCAGATTAAATACATGTGCATTATAGCTTTATGGTTCATTTACAGTATACATGTACTTGCTTATATATTGCTAATAATATGCGTATCTTTTAATGATAATCACTTAACTATAGCCCGGCTAGAGGAATAAAGCGCGTCTGCTCTGACCAAACAGATTACGAAGCCAGTTGGGATTCGAACATTCTATATATTAATTAATCATATATATTAGGTTTTTTTCTCCTGAAAATTTATGTTTCCATCAGGGGAGTATCACGAAGTAGCTCGAGATGTAATAGAAACACAAATTTGGAATACCGATATCGCACGACTTGCTTGCAGAAATTGATATTCATGTATTCAAAGCAAGAACCTTGTAATATAGTCTTGCATAAAGGTCAGGTTCAGGTCAAAATAGCCAAACTACATTTTGTGATAACTTGAAAATGAATATATGACTTTGTTGGTTAAATGATTGTTGTTATGATTTGATTAAAACAATGAAAACTGATTTAGTAATTGTTTAAACATTCCAACTCTTCATAACTTTGAAAGCACTTGTCCAACATAAATAAGTTGAACAAATGTTTCATCCCGATATCTTGAAAAAATAAAATATTTGTGACAATTAGAGGGAAAATTTGAGTTTTGTCGGGTCCGCAAGCGCGCGAATATTCTCCTATTTAATTCAAGAAAAAAACGCTCTATTTCACGAACTTAAAATTGTCATAACTTTTTTTTCAAGATATTAAAAAACCAGTTCCATAATTGTATGGTCTATGGCTCGAAGATGCAACTGAACAATCAACCGTACAACATACTTGAAAAATCAGCAGTGGTTGCTAAATTTCATTTAAACTGTACTTTGTGATATTGCACACATACTCAAGCATTGTACAGTTACTAGTAACCGTTTATTTTTTTATCATCCATCGAATATGCATGATAATAAGTATACATATCGTGACATGTATTGCGGTTACTAGTATAACAAATGCATAATTGTTAGATTCCTCACACATGATCAACGAATTCTGAATGATACCATGGAAGCATTTAAATGTTCCTGATGATACCTACCTTATGAGCAAAATTTCATAATGACAGAGATATGCCCATAAAAAAGATCCTGGTATGCATCATATACAAAATGTCAAAAATACCAAAGTGTAACTGAACGCACAAAACCCCTCCAGCAAATGATATACATTAATTTATACACCCCGACAACCCGCTGAGTTAGCATAGCGCGATTACGCAATCGTGATCATATCGATCAGATTAAAACCGGTATAACACCAGTGAAGGGAAGGTAACTGTGGTCGACTTGAAAACACATTCAATACAAATGGGACAAATAGTTGGATATGCTTACGCATACCGGTAAGTCATTAACGAACAGTCGTTTCCTTAAATAAGATACCACGTACCCATTTCAATTCATTTTACCAGGGACTATAGGTAATAGTGACTATATATTGTTATCTATAGTCTCTGATTTTACTAAAATGAACATGTACATACATGTATTTAAACACCCGATACATACATATTTTTGTGTTTAAATAGTATTTACCGTCGTTTGAGTTCACCAATTATTTTCCACTGAAATTTGATATTTTTGCTTCACATTAAAATGCTAACATTCCTGTTTCCAAACAATTTTGTCATACTGTTATTTGATACTTGCGTCTTTGTTGGTGAATTGAAAAGACTACTAAAATTTTGAAAATTTGAAGTATAATATATGTTTTGGATTATCATTTATACCGTATATGCCTTACTAGCCTATGCGTCCACTTCCGAATCTTACTTTCGCAGAGGTTACCATGAGTTATTCATTATAGTCATGTGACCAAATAAGTGATTTAAAGTTTTACAGTTGATTATGTTCATGTTCTCGCAATATTAGCGAAATTAATACATTTTACAGTCCAACTTCGAGAGATCTCGTCTGAAAATTGTATTATATACATTTTTTATCTGATGTAAGGTGCACACGGTTCTCTTCTTTTCAAAGTTTAAAGTACCGCCATTATAATGAAAGGGGATACCCTATTCAAGTTGATATGAAATCTGTTTTCAAGCGTTGAGATTTATTGTTTGTTTTCATCTAAAAAGTTGCACAGTAATGTTTTGGTTTAAAGCCCGTTCTAATGTGTAGGGTTATTGTAACAGTATACACGTATTAATTTTATATTAGAGCAAAATAAAGCTTGATAAATCTACAAAACAATTTAGATTGAGACATATATCAACTGCATACAACTTCACATCTTTATCATTATAGTCAGTTATATGATAGACGGACAAACTACGGCCAAACCAGCAAGGGGAGCTAAATCATATATTATAATATAACATATTATTTTGAAAATCAATTTATATGTATAGATGTATAGAAGTTACTCGTGCAAAATTTCATACCTGTATAATCACTAGAAACTGAGCAATCTTCATTTTATACGATTTGTTTATTACCATTTATAAACGTCCTATACAGTTCGAATGTGCACAATTTTAGCCACGCTGCTAATAGTACACTCACAGTGCACACAGACAAGATCTCTGTACAATTAATGGTCCAGAAATTTTCCATTTGAATATTTTGCAAATAGAATAAGATTGACTAGTAGAATTTTCAGAAACATAATGCTACATCTGCAATATAGCAAACGAATAAAGTTTACTTCAAAATTTAATGTCTAAGTGCTGATAAGCACAACACCATTAACATGTTCGTGCTGCATTCAAGCTTCTGTAACAACAGAATGCGATCCATTTCTTGGCATTCTGGGTCTTACACGATATGCGAATAAAATCGAGGGAACAAATCCATATTATTCTTGCCACTTTGGGCCCTGTAAATAGGGCTTATCGGTTATCTGGAAAACGACGTCATTTTGACAATGCTTGTCGATTCCAAGACATGAATTTTTCGAAATTTAGCAGCAGATAAGATGATATTTTCAGAATTGCACAACATTGTCTTAATTGGTTTTGTTCAGTTAACGTAAGACAGACATGAAAATTTATTTCTTGACCCTTGGTAAAGTTTGAGTAGTATAAAAGCGATACAGAAGCGACAGCAGAACTCTTTTTTTTTAAAAAGTTCTGAATGGTCCGCATAATAGTATAGTCATTCAGGCTTAAATCAAAATTCATCTAATAATTCTTTAAAAGGAAAGTTATTTAAATATATATAATGTATGAAATAAGATGAAACGAAAAGTTAAACGGTGAAAAAGATCGTTGTTTACTGTGATTCATAATTACTCAGCGTATATTTCATTGTATACGCATCATAGATCATACTGAATTGGTATACTGGATAAACAGTGTACGTACGTTTATACGTATAATAAGCAACATATAACTCACAAACATGTATAACTTCAACGCGAAAAATTGCAATACAAAAACAAACACAAAATCCGCTATATTTATCGTTTCTGAATATTTAGGAGCATGCAAACTTAATATGTTGTGCCAAATGTTTGAATGCTTTCATAGGCAAATGTCACGGTCCTTGATTTTGATCCATAACAAAAATATAAGCAATTTTGTGTTTGTTTTTGTACAGGAATTTATTGTCTGACCAGATTAAACTGAGACTCTGATCAAAGTCCGTATACACCCGGTTGTACTTCGTATGTTTATTTACTACATGTGCAGTAATCTCTGTATTTGTAACAAAATTCAAAATAAAAATCAAGCATGGATATTAGCGCAGTGGAAAGGTTTGCGCCTTTAATGCCACTGGTCGCAGGTTCGAAACGTACTGTAACTTTTTGACGTTAATATTTTACTTCAACATTCTATCCCTCAATCAAGGAGCTTATGTTTAAAACTTTTTCCCGTACGGTCTTTTATTATTAGGTCTTTAATTTCGGTTTTTGTAATATTTCCAATTGCATTTTTTTTATTTCAAGTACATGAACAACGACTCGGCCATTATATTTTAATGTATGCCTGAATTGTGTAATGGATATGTGAACACATGGATAATTATAATTCACGAATACTTACTTAGTATACTTACTTAGGCCCTTGGCTCCTCCGGGGAGCATAGGCCATAGCATACTCGTATAAAGAAAAAAGGGAAATAAAAATATTGAGTTTGCCTCGAACCCGAGAACTTGTGGTCTACAAACCGCACACTTATCCACTGAGCCATCACATATTGTTATCTATAAAGCCACATATATAGCGATAAATGTAATTATTTGTTTTTATAACTTCGGAAATCTCCGGACTCGGACGAATTATGCAAGGAGTCTCAGTTTAATCTGGTCAGACAATATCGCGTTAGAGTTAAACATGTATACTATACCAAGTTTAACAACATTATAGTAATAGTTTATTCAAGAAAAAGGCAAATATGCCTATCATTCTACATGTATATACAATTTCACATATTTTACAATGGTCAATGGTGAGGATTATATGTAGAGGAAAAAAAACTTTTTACAGCACTATACCTGGGTCACAAATCTAATTCGATTATTGTTAGATAATCGGCCCAGAGGCCGGATGGACATCGGCCAATCATCTTATTCAAGGAAAAATAACGTGACGCACGTTTGCGTACCTGGTGCGTACCACTTTCAAGAGTTTGATTTAATTCGACATGAATAGTTTTATATCAACTTAATAGAGCGAGCATAAGTCAAGGTTTTTTCTTTATGGGAAACTATTTGAAGTAATTTTGCCATATAAATAGTGCACAGTTTTCAGATTTTATCAAATCTCCCCGACCTTTATGTTCAGGTTTTCTGTCCGCTTTGTGTAATTACTTGAGTCTTTTGAACACATTCAAATGTGTTACGTATAAAATTCATCCAGCCATTTTTAGACATGTACCTTTGTATAATCAATTATTAGGGATGTCTTTATCACAATTAAAATCCATTCCGCCCTTTTAGCACCATAATATATCGTACGTACCTTATCAGGTCAAAAAGGGCTTCAAGGGGTTCCTGTTCCTTAGTTTTTCCGGTCTTAGAGATGTCACTAGTTCCCTTGTATCCAGGGCGTATCGCCAAAACGAGGACGATGCCGAGAACCACAGCACAGAATGTGGTCACCAGATAATAGACCAAAGCTCGCAGACCCATACGTCCTGCAAATATTACGCACAGTTTATAATATTGACTAGTACTAAGGACATAGAGTTTATAGTCTATTAATCTATAGTGGGATAATGCTTTTTTCAAAAGTGTTGTCAGTTTATCGTGTATCCTGAGTTCGGACAGAGCGTAATATCGGTTTTCAGTTCCGCCAGAGCCTTATGGTAAACCACAGGCCTAAGAAATTATATCACAAAATACAGAGTTTTGAAATTCCCCATCTTCCCGTCATTACTATATATAATAGATATTATATATAGTAATGACGGGAAGATGGAGAATTTCAAAACTCTGTATTTTGTGATATAATTTCTTAGGCCTGTGGGTAAACAGTAGGCTACAATTTTCCTACGGAACTGAGAAGCGGTGTATGGGGATTACTATACCATATGAGGATTTACTCTGTACCATTGGTATTAATAAAAACAATTGAATAATTATAAAGTCAATGTTGATTTTCCGAAAAGCTGCTGGCTCCTTGTGCACGAGCCGGGTTCACAGTCCACAAATCATGAAATTACTCAAGATACGGGACGGGTAGACCTCGTTTGGTATACAGAGAGCAGACTTTTAATGGCTCGTCACTGTAGCTAGTAAAAGCACATTCCTTGAACGCCTTTCTCATGGGAGCCGTCATGGAATCCTATCTCAAAAAGATATTGTAAGCTTTGACTGTGGGGTTTGTTAATGCAGCTAATTAAAAAAAAAAGGTTTACATCAAGTGGGGGTTGCCTAAAGTAGGAGATTTATCATGCATGCATATTTAGTTTAGCTGATTGAGGTATAATTATGCAATTAGTTTTGGTTGTTTAAGACAGATGATTGCTTAATTCCCTTGAAAAGGGATAATATTAAGTCAGACAGAGAAGGCAACACGCAGCTTAACCAGCCGAGCACAGAAAACATAAAAAAACACAGAGGCACAATGCCCACCTGAACTTGAACACTGATATACGTATTTACCTGAGGCTTTGGCGTCAAGTGAAGCAAGGGCAGAAATGATCGATGACGTAATCAGGGGAAGAATCAACATTTTCAGCATATTCAGAAGCAAATCTCCCGGAAATCTCAGGTAGAATATCTTCCTCTTCTGGTAATATTCCCATCCTTCCAGCTGACGGACACCAAGACCGACAGCCACGCCGATAATGATGGCCAAGAACATGAAGACGATGAAAAGGTTGGATATGAAAATATCCATCACCTTTTGTCTACCCGTCCGACTTTGTCCTTCACGCGCCATGGTGATCTGAAAAAAAATGATAAAAAAATATTAATAAAAAACTAGATTGAACTTTATTACATGTATTTGCTTTCAATGGATTATGGAAAATCTTCATTGAAAATAACAGTGAAATTACCACTTGTTATTTTCACTGTTTAAGAAGCTGGTTCCAGTAGACTCTATCATGCAAAAAAATAAACATAACGTCAACGGCGCCGTGCTTTACAATATGCGTTACGTCATCATGACGTCATAATTATCACGTCGTGACGTTCAAATTTCGACGTGATTTTTCCAATTAAGTCAATTATGGTACCTTTTTAAGACAAATTGAGGCATATAATAAACAGAAAATGTGTTGATTTTTGGTGCAAGATCAATTTCATTACACTCGTGATCACAGAAAATTAAATTTTTACTCGTGGCTACGCCACTCGCGAAAATATTGATTTTCTGCGACTACTCGCACTAAACATTAAAATATTAGCTCTTTGCTGTATCAACTTCTTTAAAACTTTTATTTGATCCTAATTATTTACTTGAACACATTATTATTATCCCTCATTTTTATTGCTTGAACAACATTATTTGTACAAAATTCGACAAATTGTAGTTTTGATCGGCACAGAACTACACATATCACTGCACATGTATTTTATGATATTTGGGGTTATAATAATGACAATTCTGCAACATATACTCGCGTATGGTGTGCTGTTATGGACATAATATATTTGTACTGTTTGACCGATATTCGATACCAAGATATACATGCAAATAATTAAAGACGAGAGAACGCAGATCACGAAGACAGCGCGTAAAACACGATCGGGAGCACCGAGAAAAACACGAAGACATCGCATCGCGAAGGCGTCGCAGAAAACACGAAGGGACAAGGAATAAACACGAATCACTATGTGGCGAAGCTTTTCCATTGATCAACAGGTAAACAACGATGGCTCTTCCAATGTACCGTACTTGTGACTGTTAATTGAGTTGTAGGTTAAGATTCTGATTATACTGACAAATATTTCAACCTGAGCATACACCAACCCCTGCAGTTTCATAAAAACGTTTTCATAAGAGCAGCCAAGGGGTAAAAGTTTATTAAAAATTGATATCTAAAACCCAGGAGGAAGAAAAAGTTCAGTCAGTCATGTTAAGAATTAATTATATTTACACGTAGTCCTACGTATATTTAAATCATGAGAAATGCATAATATAATATATTAACCAGTCTCCAGGAAAACCTGCTATTTTGATAAAAACATTGATTTTGAGATTTTTGTTAATACATGTATCTTGATTTTAGGGAAATTGCAGCTGTTTTGTAAAGGCCCTATTCGGACCCATTTTGCTTGACGTCGCAAACGTCAGTCAAGCGCCATTCAACGTCGTTGAAACAAGTACTCTATAAAAACAGCATTTGATCAATTATTGACATAAACTGTTCAAAATGGTTTCTAGTTTTAGAATTAAGCTTTAAATTTTGAGATATACATCGAATATAAATATGCACATTTTGAGAAAGGCTACTGCTGTTTTAAACAACAAACGTCTCATTTTTCTCAATCAGAGTACCTTTATGAAATTGGTCACCATAGCAACGAAGTAAGTGATTTCGACATCAACCATAAGAAAATTTAAAGCTATGATGTACATGTAGTACTGTATATTGATCAATTACTTAAAATTGAATCCATAGATAACTCAGTTTTCTTATTTTAGAGCCTTTATAAAACCATGATGCATGCAGTAATTAAATAATGTCAAAATAGCAGGTTTTCCTGGAGGATGGCTCATCATATATTCATGATGTATCATACTTTTGTAAAATGAGCGACAAACATCAATGACACAGATAGCGTGACACTGGGTTATCCTGCTTGATTTACAAAAGTCTACTATTATGTTCACTTACAATATGAAATCATGCACATAGATCTTCGTGTATTTGTTTAATAAAATTATTTATAAAGGTGTGCTAAATTTACTTCAAAATAAATGATACGTCGCAATCCGGTCAATACATCGATTAGTTTGTTGTATTATTTATAATTATAAAATGATATTTAAGATATTACATTAAAAAGCATTAACTGTGTCTTGGAGTGCCTATCCGTTCTAATACAGTATAACGACGCCTAGCTTTAACAGTGGCAGTCCTGGCTAGAACCCACAAGTCCCTTGGCGGGTTCGTTTGATTTCTTCCGAGCAACGAAGAGTATTTCAGTAGCAAACGGAAGAGGTCGACGTTTGAACAAACCAAGTCTGCTCTGGACGACGCCATTTTGTTTTGAAATAACTGCTTGCTATGCGGAACAGACAGTAGAGCATCTAAAAATAGAAGAGGCCCAATCAGACGAATCGGGACACCTCTCCTGATTATGGAAGCTCATCCGTTTGACCTAACGAACCAGCCACCATAGGTACTTGACAAATAAGAAATTGAGCTCCTTGTGTATCAACTCCCAATATGCACGTTGGTGTCCTAAGCAATATGTTCGCATGACAACTCATCTCACTGAGGCATTGAAACTGTACATGTTCTTCTTTTTACACCGAATACGGCACCACTATACGGATACAACATCACGTGCAGGGACCACTTTTTGTACTGATTGTCTTGTTAGGCCTACTGTAACGACAGTTAGCTATAGTCCTTGCAAGGTGTTTACATAGATTTGCCGAAAAGTGATGCATCCAATAAACACGGATAATTATGTACTTATAAGTGATCACTTTCGAAACCAACGGAACACATATCAAAACTTACAAATACGCAACCTACTTGATTCGCGCAAACCTTGTGTTCCGCTGCCATCTACCAACAAAGCTGCCTTCGACGCAACGGGTTGTTTGAAAATGACACATTCTAAAACATGCTGTGCAGTAGAGGAACAATTATCAGTGCTGCTGAAAACGCGTTCGTCAGCGTATATAATAAACGTGTTGCCTTCACGCGTGCGGTCATTGTTGACAATGCCTCTTGCAAATTACAAATAAAAAATGATTACCAAATTACTAGTTCACATGTACTATATAGTGAGAGTTAATTAAGTCGCTAAATAAGCGTGTTTGATATGGCTGCATTGTGTTCCTGATTTGTGTAAACCTTGGACGACTTTCGAAAATGACTATTATCTAAACATCTACTTGTATGATATAGCGATAACAAAATTGCAAAATTTTGGGTTTACGTTATTTGATTCGGTGTGTCATTCGGGTACGTTACATACCGGGGGGAAAAAGATCTGTATCATGATTGGTTTCGTACCAACCGAAATGTGGTGAAATTGGAGTCCTTTACAATGTTCCTGACATTGAAACAGAGTCAATAACAAAGATTACCTTACATAATGAGGTAGCACAAATACCTGTGTCAAATGTGAACGAAATTATATGGCTAGACGTGTAAAGAAGTTGCATCTAATGGCAGTGTGAACCTAGTATATTTGCTGTTTTATTGACATGTCAAAAGTCTATGGTGGCTGATTTATGCCATATCGTTTTTTCGATTTTTCGCCACTACAATGCGTAAATGTAACAATGCGATAAAGTCGACATGGCATAAACCAGCCACCATAAAAATCCGTAACTAGTCTATGGGTACACTACAGAAAAGTCATCCCCAGAAAGACGACGATTACAAATATATAGTGCACAGATTTATATATATAGTCTAGTTCCCGACGTTCTCTATAGTAATTAGAGGTTAATACACGACACAGCCGGGCAAGGAGGCCACAATCTGCCCGGAAAATGAATAATCACCTCGAGGGCTTCAGCCCGAGGGTGATTATTCATTCCGGGCCGGCCAGGCTTTGAAGTGTATTAAAGTCTTTAATACAATTGTTCGATTTCATAATATCTATAGAGAACAAATAACATAAATATTACTGATGTAGATATACACTAAGGTTGTAACCAATGCGCAAAGAGTAAATAAAATTGGCCAAGAAATCTTGCATATGAGCTACGTAACTTCATGTTGGCTCCAACGTGGCGTCATGTTTACATGGATAACCTAACGTGCGCCCGTTCAACCGGTCCGATTATGATTATGAGATTGCGATAATCAATCACGTGATGGCCATAATCAGCCGCAAATAGGCTCATTTTTGTTACTATATATAGTAACAAGTGTATTAATAGTACGTACTAACCACGCAGATTAAGGGACAGGTAATCCAGACACAGGCAAAGGGATTCGACACGGTAAAAATAACTATCACATCTATACTATGAATATCAAAGACAGGGATATATCGCCTGTGTCGAGCATAGAATGTTCGCAAAATGCGCAAAAAATGTTGTTATTATCATTTTACATTCATCTGGCTCAATGGTGATTGGACTTATAAATCACCATAATTACGATAGTTTATTTTCACGAACACTATTTTTCGCGATTTAATGATCTACGTTTTTTTAAACAAAGTCTAAATATTTCGTGAATAATGAAGTTTGGAACAATTACGAAAAGTGTGAATAGAAATAACAATGTGCAAATCATTATTTGTATTTTAGAATATTTTTAAAATATTCGCAAATCCACGTTATACGCGAAAATAGCGAAATCAAAACGACCACAATAAAGGTTAAATATTAGACTCTGTGCAGAACATTTGTTAATACTATCCATGTTATAATACACCTATGCCAAGTTTCATTGTGTGTTTTTTTAAAACCCCAGAGATAATGACTGAGACGTGAAAGGTATATAAAAAACCTGGCGTGTGTAACTAACCTTATAATTTGAAGTTTTCCTTTGATAAGTATACTACAGTATGCCAAATGCATATCGCCAACAATGGTTTATAGTTTCGTCTTTCCAAGATTGACAATGAAGATTTCAATCATGAAAAACTCTCAAATAAAAGAGTTGAAAATCGATTTGACATCTAGAATGGGGAACTAGACCTTGCCTTTGGTCTGGGCTCTTTCTTTTAATCTTTTAATCTACGACATATCTTTTAGTAGCTGGTGTACACTCAACAAAATTCCTAATCGGCCACTTATCATATTACAAAATTTGCTGTCTCAAATTATGTAAGATATTTTTGTCAGTTTACCAAGGGCAAACCTGTTCTGAATGACACAGGATAAAAGTGCCCTACCAAGGGCAAACCTGTTCTGGATGACCCAGGATAAAAGTGCCCTACCAAGGGCAAACCTGTTCTGAATGACACAGGATAAAAGTGCCCTACCAAGGGCAAACCTGTTCTGGATGACCCAGGGTAAAGAGCCATACCAAGGGCAAACCTGTTCTGGATGACCCAGGATAAAAGTGCCCTACCAAGGGCAAACCTGTTCTGGATGGCCCAGGATAAAAGTGCCCTACCAAGGGCAAACTTGTTCTGGATGACCCAGGATAAAAGTGCCCTACCAAGGGCAAACCTGTTCTGGATGGCCCATGATAAAAATGCCCTACCAAGGGCAAACCTGTTCTGAATGACCCAGGATAAAAGTGCCCTACCAAGGGCGACAAACCTGTTCTGGATGACCCAGGATTGAAGCAAAATAGAACATTTTGGTCTTATTGGTGAATCCATTTATAGCCTAATTAATGATCAAGGTTCATTCTATGACGCGCCATAACTAAGACAAACTAAACTTCTAGTTGATCTCTCCTGATACCTGGGTCACAAATCACCCGAACGATATCCATTTATCCGATGTGTACACGATGTCTAGGCCTTGTACAAACGCCGGCCGATGAGTAGCAATTCATATTTCAAAAGAGACTAAAACTTTACTCCGGCTTACACCCGATGAGGCTGGCCGATGTCCGTTCGAACTCCGGTCCGAATAAACCTAAGTACGCCGTCCGATCACCGGATTGACTTGTGACCCAGGTATTACTGTAAACCAATTAACTTTCGCGAATACTAACTTTCGCGTTTTGCTGATCGTTGGCATATTCGCAGCTACAAATTTTCGCGTTTTTTAGGTTTCCTGCAGTGTCCATATTAATGTATTAGCACTTTCGTGGCGACTTAATTTTGCGAAATTCTATCATTCGCGTACTCCGTAAAACCAAATCGCGCGAAATAATTTCTAGGTTTACAGTACTATAAACAAAATTTCACATCCACCCAAAATATATAAAAAGGTTATTGCCCCAGTTAGGAGATTTCGATAAATTTACAGGTGATTGCTCAGAGATGACGGTACATAATTATTATCTCGACACTTTCGTTACGTATGATATGACAAAGTTATTATACTTACCTTATTCACAGGTAAATCATTGAAAAGACTTTCGTTTTTACAGAAATTCATGCACATTTTTGTAAAATAAAAATAAATTTTACATATTTTTGAATATATTTTTATTGACACAGTGAAGATGATAATGTTATGCTATGTCTGTAGATTTGTAATCGTATTTAAAGTAATGTTTTCATGAAATTTTTATAAGCGGATTTAGCTCAGTGGTAACGCACTGGGCTGTCAATCCAGAGGTCGTGGGTTCAATCCCGGACATCGGAACTTGACATTTCTGAAATATTTATAACATTTCCCGCTATATCTGGCCGTGTGGTCTGCAAAGTATCTGGAAGTGCCAGGAAGCTGTGTATCGGTGCTATACACCGGGCACATTAAAGAACCAGGCTGTCTATTCGAAATAAGAGCTAGGCGCACCTCTGCAGCGCCGGACATGCCTGTATCTAATGTCTCTCTCTCCCTTCAGGGGCTTTCTCTCAGTATGTCCATCCGGTCAGATCACGCTGTATCTGCACTGGTAGAGGATGCACCTGCGCCCTTGTGGCTGCAACATGGGTAAAGTGCCTTTGAACGTGCGTTCGCATGAAAAGGGCGCTATATAAATCTGCTATATTTTTAGCCGTATGGTGTTCGTATTGTATACAATACTTTATTAACATCACCCGCATATAGTCATGCCTGCATGCATACAAGTTATATATCGTGTAGCCTTATCAACAAGTGACTTGTCATTGAATACATACTAGTTTTCTTCACAAAATCATCTGAAACATCATGGAAAGGGATGGCATAGACTATTGCTGATTCTCTGTGACTGCATGCAACGTCACTGTTACTCCGGGATGCATCTTCTGTTGCTGTTACTCCATGGCAGCATCGCAACGTTGCTGTTACTCCATGGTGGCATCGCAACGTCGCTGTTACTCCATGGTGGCATCGCAACGTCGCTGTTACTCCATGGTGGCTTCGCAACGTCGTTGTTACTCCATCGTGGCATCGTGGCATCGCAACGTCGCTGTTACTCCATCGTGGCATCGCAACGTCGCTGTTACTCCATCGTGGCATCTCAACGTCGCTGTTACTCCATCGTGGCATCGCAACGTCGCTGTTGCTGTTACTCCATGGTGGTATCGCAACGTCGCTGTTACTCTATGGTGGCATCGCAACGTCGCTGTTACTCCATCGTGGCATCGCAATGTCGCTGTTACTCCATCGTGGCATCGCAACGTTGCTGTTACTCCATGGTGGCATCGCAACGTTGCTGTTACTCCATTGTGTCATCGCAACGTTGCTGTTACTCCATGGTGGCATCGCAACGTCGCTGTTACTCCATCGTGGCATCGCAACGGCGCTGTTACTCCATGGTGGCATCGCAACGTCGCTGTTACTACATGGTAGCATCGCAACGTTGCTGTTACTCCGTGGTGGCATATCATGTTGCTGTTACTCCGGCGGTGGCATAGCATGGCACTGTTACTCCGTGGTGGCTGTACGACTTATTGGGATACTATACAATTCAACTTGTATGACTTATTATGATTGAAACATCCGGTGATTTCCTATCACTGTATGACTTATTGCAATACTCTATGATTCAACGTGTACTCCTTATTGCGATAACCGGAAGTTGACTCGTTTATACACTGTGGTATATAGAACATTAAGTAAATACAACTTGTACTGTTCTTTTGTACTTTAAAATGCATTTACCTACTAGGTGTATATACGAAACTGATTCAAATCGCCGCATTTATATCATAAACTTAACCAAGCGTTAAGTAACAGTAACTTGCACACGAATTTCATAGAAAGGAAGTGTTGGTGAATGTTTTAAGTTGGTTACGTGGATTATTGTAGAATATATTTATTCTTGTTCAAAACAAACTTTATGTTCGCAGTAAACACACGTTTTGGCAAGCCAACGTAATTTTGCGCCGAATTTGACAAAAGCGGGTCTCGACTCAGTCAAGCAACATTTTTGTAAGAAATTGTCTAAGCAATTGATGGATTTTTGATAAAATGATTATGCCCCATACTTTAGCATAGCATTTCCTAGGTTGCCAATGTGATGTGGCTGCCAGTGGCACCGATTGTAACATCCGACTTGCGACTCAATGATTGGAGAGTAATACATGTATACATAAATGTACTGCCAGCTGAACGGGCGCATGTCTGGAAAATAGTCTTTAACTTGGTATTTCTTTATTTGCTATAGTTGCGCTTTTTTAATAAGAAAATCATAATAGTTTCGTCCCTTTATGGGCGTTGTAGATTTGTCTTTGTTAGAGGATGATGTTTGTCCCAATTTCCAGCAAATCATATCCAACTATTTGTCCCATTTGTATTCGCACATGTGACAATTTTTTTACCATTGGAAGGCATGGGGACTCCACGTAAAATTGTCCATATGATAATAACTATTTGAGATATTTCTTATGTGCAAACATATTTTGTAGTTTGATATGTCTACAATATAATGCACTAAATTTCATAGTTGTATCTTTATGGGATCAACCCCCTTTTTAAAGGTTTTTAACATGACTATCACTCACATTGAACAAAGAAGGAAATGAACGGATTTGATATCAAACTTGGTTACTTTCTTGTCCGTAGTTCTTTTGTTTCTCGGGGAAAATATTTTGTGCAAACTTGATTAATAGTTTAATTTCTTCCCGTCAGATTGGTGTTTTGATATAAGAAATGTGATAATTAGATCTGCCCCCTTTTTACGGTTTTTTAAAACAGGTATCTTTTTTTTTTAGTAAAAAAGTAATACACATATTTAATTTGCACATTGTTAATTGTTTTATGACGCGCCCCGCTGCGATTGTCACAGCATGTGGGGTAATAAAAGTGGTACATTCGCGTGAAGGGTTATAACCGCTATATTTCTATAACCGCTATATTTCCTGTATACATACTTTATTATGATTTTAGAGATTTGAAACTTTGACTTTATTGCCGATTTGGAAAGTAATACATGCATTAAAATAATTAAAAGTGAAATGTCATAAGCTCACGCATAATTTAAAATTATAATAATCGAACAGGTGAGACATAAAAATGAAGAATCATGTCATTCCTATGACACTTGTTAAATAAACTGGTTAATTGACACGTTGTACCACCTAATTGAATATATACGAATTGTAAAATGAAAATTAAACGTCAAAAAAGGTGAGAACAAATCCGTATACTTTTAGAGGCATGAATTCAGATGTTGAAATGTATGTTTTACACTAAGGCAGATTAAATACATGTACATTATAGCTTTATGGTTCATTTACAGTATACATGTACTTGCTTATATATTGCTAATAAGATGCGTATATTTTAATGATAATCACTTAACTATAGCCCGGCTAGAGGAATAAAGCGCGTCTGCTCTGACCAGACAGATTACGAAGCCAGTTGGGATTCGAACATTCTATATATTAATTAATCATATAAATTAGGTTTTTTTCTCCTGAAAATTTATGTATTCCATCATTGTTATTTGTTATAAGCATTGTTTTATGCTTCATGCAAAGTAAATTTTCATATTCGTATAATAAGTATCATAAATATTTTTTTATCATACATGTATGGTCGCATCGCTGATACCTATAACCACAATGTAAAAATAAAACAGTAAGTATCATTCAAGATGCGTTTATATAAAGTTTCTATCTGCTATCTTTTTTCATTTGTAGATACAGCCTTTTTGCTATAATAAGACAATACATGTATAAACAAACCCCTGTTACTTTTATTGCGGGTGTCACCGGAAATTCCACGGGCATATAACGCATCATAAATCAAGCCACAGTCTACAGTCTATATATTATAACAAGTCTGATAAAACCACAAATTCATATTCAGATATAAATTGCCGATGTGATTAATTCCATTTTAAGTATTTAACTCATTATTTTAAAAAATCAGGATGATGAATTGACTAGCATAATTTAACAGTCAATATATTATCACAATATATTTCATAATCGGGGAGTATCACGAAGTAGCTCGAGATGTAATAGAAACACAAATTTGAAATACCGATATCGCACGACTAGCTTGCGGAAATTGATATTCGTGTATTCAAAGCAAGAACCTTGTAATATAGTCTTGCATAAAGGTCAGTTTCAGGTCAAAATAGTCAAACTACATTTTGTGATAACTTGAAAATGAATATATGACTTTGTTGGTTATATGATTGATGTTATGATTTGATTAAAACAATGAAAACTGATTTAGTATTTGTTTAACATTTCAACTCTTCATAACTTTGAAAGCACTTGTCCAACATAAATAAGTTGAACAAATGTTTCATCCCGATATCTTGAAAAAATAAAATATTTGTGACAATTTGAGGGAAAATTTGAGTTTTGTCGGGTCCGCAAGCGCGCGAATATTCTCCTATTTAATTCAAGAAAAAACGCTCTATTTCACGAACTTAAAATTGTCATAACTTTTTTATTTTTCAAGATATTAAAAAACCAGTTCCATAATTGTATGGTCTATGGCTCGAAGATGCAACTGAACAATCAACCGTACAACATACTTGAAAAATCAGCAGTGGTTGCTAAATTTTATTTAAACTGTACTTTGTGATATTGCACACATACTCAAGCATTGTACAGTTACTAGTAACCGTTTATTTTTTTATCATCCATCGAATATGCATGATAATAAGTATACATATCGTGACATGTATTGCGGTTACTAGTATAACAAATGCATAATTGTTAGATTCCTCACACATGATCAACGAATTCTGAATGATACCATGGAAGCATTTAAATGTTCCTGATGATACCTACCTTATGAACAAAATTTCATAATGACAGAGATATGCCCATAAAAAAGATCCTAGTATGCATCATATACAAAATGTCAAAAATACCATAGTGTAACTGAACGCAAAAAACCCTCCAGCAATTGATATACATTAATTTATACACTCCGACAACCCGCTGAGTTAGCATAGCGCGATTACGCAATCGAGATAAGATCGATCAGATTAAAACCGGTATAACACCAGTCAAGGGAAGGTAACTGTGGTCGACTTGAAAACACATTCAATACAAATGGGACAAATAGTTGGATATGGTGTTACCTGGACGTCGTAGTTCGGCTCCGAATCTTAGCTTTTGGTCACGTGCGTTCACGATGGTGAATAAACGGTCACGTGCGTTCGCGATGCTGAATAAACGGTCACGTGCGTTCGCGATGGTGAATATACGGTCACGTGCGTTTGCGATGGTGAATATACGGTCACGTGCGTTTGCGATGGTGAATATACGGTCACGTGCGTTTGCGATGGTGAATATACGGACACGTGCGTTTGCGATGCTGAATATACGGTCACGTGCGTTCGCGATGGTGAATATACGCTCACGTACGTACACGATGGTGAATATACGGGCACGTGCGTTTGCGATGGTGAATATACGGTCACGTGCGTTTGCGATGGTGAATATACGGTCACGTGCGTACGCGATGTTGAATATACGCTTACGTGTGTTCGCGATGGTGAGAATACAACTATATTCAACACATGTCTCATTAATCTTCATTCGTCAACATTTAGATTCGTTTAGATTGATAATATGAATACAGTTTGTTATAAATAAACCACGACTGTGTTACATAAAAGCGGTATTTACACTTCCGCTTTCAGAAACGTGTTTTCCATAACATCAACATTGTGTCCGTAGGAATTCACAAAGTACTCCTTTCTTCAAAATTGTATACAGGGAATACAAGACTTCCGGGTTTGAATGACGAATGAGAACCACTATATAATTATTTAAAGCAAATATTAACAAGGGTTACTTAGTTTGGGTTTAGAATAAATGTATGTATACAATTCTTCTTGCGCATTTAACTTCTAAATAAATATGAATACATAAATTTTACACAAAAAAAATATTTTTTTAAATCTTAATCAATGATACAATTACCTGTGTTGTGGATCGTAGCTAATCTAAAACTATATTTTGATGAAAAAAAGGAACCTAAACGCTACTGTCACAATGATGCATGATTATTCAGAAAAAAATCTGAAAATGTCCAGAAAAAAAGAACAAAAAAATCACACAGACAAACGATATATTAATCAATTACCGATATATCTTACAATAATATAAAAGTATACACTTTATAAATTGAGCACAACAACACGTAACTTGATTACATGTATGAGGTTTTTTGATAATTACTCGCTTGATAAAGAAAATGAATTTACCTTACAGAGTATATTTTTCAATCCGGGCTTTACAAGTGAATGCGCAGTTGTATACTGCGCTCCAATATGTTTCGTAGATCGACTCACTCAACCAGATCAGCATACCTAACACAGATTGACAGGTTTATTTTTTTTTTAATCATGATATATAATTATACAATATATTACGGTGTACAGTTGGGGTCATCGCTGAATAGATGTATCTCGAAACAACGAAACCGCGAAAGTACGATGGTGAAAATTTTAAAACACGAAAATACGATGGTGAAAATTCTAAAACACGAAAGTACGATGGTGCAGTCAACGGTACGATGGTGAAAACACGAAACAACGGACGCACAATGTTTAACATTGGCAGGGTTCGTTGCGATATGGCCGGTTGACATTTAATTGTGTTTCCTGTCTGATTTTTAATACATGTTACAAATCTATTGTTTATATTTGCGTAAAATCTTCTGGGTCTGAATTAAACACCGAATTTAGATAGTTTGGTCTCACGATTCTATAAAGAGCAAACAAGACATAAGCAACTTAAGTACATAATTTAAATTGCATGTTCAAAAATCAGTACATGGGTTTCATAGTCTGGAGTCTGAGACGGGACTGTTTTATGTCCCACTGGTCAATAGTATTTCCGTCATATGGAGATTTTCCTGCCACTTTATCCTGACACCGAGTGAGTGTGGAATTTAACCTGGAGCCAACTACTAAGGCCAAAAAAAATTAATGACACACGCACGCACGCACGCACGCACGCACGCACGCACGCACGCACGCACGCACGCACGCACGCACGCACGCACGCACGCACGCACGCACGCACGCACGCACGCACGCACGCACGCACGCACGCACGCACGCACGCACGCACGCACGCACGCACGCACGCACGCACGCACGCACGCACGCACGCACGCACGCACGCACGCACGCACGCACGCACGCACGCACGCACGCACGCACGCACGCACGCACGCACGCACGCACACACACACACATAATGTTTTAGCCAATGTAGACACAAGTTCGAGCCCTGTGTTTGTTAGTTTAGCATTGAAAGTATGACTGTCTGTTTAAGCCTTATAATTGGTTTTACAGCGTAATAGTAGACACGACCGCTGCGCCACTGTATTCTTACCCGGACTGGACTATATAATGTACTAAATCTTGATCGTCTCCCATTTCTCCAAATATTATTGAAACATTAGATGACTTCGCCACAAGTAAGTACTAAGTAGGTTAGGTTATTGTTCACGTCTATTGAATAATTGTGTACTTTGAGAAAACTGAATCGTGGTACACGATTTATGACCCACGATGCACAGTAGGCCTGTCAGCATAATTATGAAATAAGACGGAAGGTTTACAGCGCCTTTTAGCTGTCAATGGACGTAATGTTCTAGTAACAGAAGACAGAAGTTAGATCCGTTGATCGAACGCTCAGCTGGCAACCCGAAGGTCCAAGGTCGATTTCTGGCCATGGAATGTCCATAGGCAAGTGATTTCAAATTATCTGAGTATACCCTCACTGCCTATTATTTGTCGGATTTGACGTTGCGAAAGTTGGTACCCAGTTTTTCTACAATTGTCACAGCAAACACGGACACCAGTTCCTGTAACGTCATATCCGTTGCGGCTAAACATGGCCGCTGCACAACCTTCTCTCTCTATATAGAGTACACTCAGATAATAGGTTACACTCAGATAATTTGAAACCGTGGGCCATGGGAATGTCAAGTTGTTTAAAACCAAATGAATACAAGAAGAATCTTTTTCACGAATCTCTGAATCACGTGGCCACATTTATAAACAGCTTGGTAGTGTGGAAGAGGAAGTAAGTAATGAACTTATTCATGGAAACCATGGGTACAAAATATTTTCATTGCTTATCTCGAGCATGAAATTGATTCGCTCTTTTGCAATACAACACTTACCCATCTTAACTTTTTTATGGATATAACTCTTCTTTAAGGCTGTTCATCTGCAATGTAGTATAAACATTTCAGTAAAACACGGGACTTTTTACTGTTTGAGCACGGAATTATTTTGAGCATGGTTTTTTTATAATCATAGAGCCTGGTTCTGTTCTTCTGACATACCGTCATATATAGCATAAAGAGAAAACATATTGAAAAGTTGCCTGAAAATTACACGGTTGCACTAGTAAGAGGATTAGAACTTCAGACACAATCAGATGCGGACCAATCCTCTTCGACACAACTGTGATCTTCGGGATGCTCGAACCTACTGTTTGTTTGTTTATTTGCTTTTATTTATCCTCGCCACCGAAAATCCATATGGGCGAGGTCCCCAGAAGTGGTTATTCACTTTAGTTCTTGCATGATACAGAAGATGCCCCAGTTCCAGAAGCATCCCTGGTTCTTTTACGTGCCGATGTAAAGCACCATACACGGGACTTCGCTTAACGTCTCGTCCAAAGTCTGCTAGTAATTTGAGTTATGTTAGGTGGGAAACACTGAAAAGCATTTCTATTTTTGACCGTCTGGAGTAGGGAGCGAACCCACAACCTTCAGATCAGCAGTCAGTAGCCCTTAATTACCACTAGACCACTTGTCCACCTAGTTGTCCACCTTCTACTGTTAGAATGTGTCTACGATGCATTACATAGCAAGTTGTATTGCTACACGAACCCACGAGCTACAGTAGGTTATGTATATGACGTTACGCTCGATGTTGGCGTACATTAGCGTAACCAATTACGACGTTGTTGACGTTTTTAACGATTATTGACGTTACAAGACTTATTTGGGTGTTTCGAATACAATTTTTCTTAAATTATGCCGTAAACCCCATATTTTTATTCGTCACATATTTCGCGATCGGTTTAAAAAATGTTGTTGTAAAATTAAAATGGTTTTGAGCAACCCGCTTGATTGATAAGTGCATTTTACGCAATATGTATGGCAGTTTTTAGATCGGCCATATGGCGAGGCGGAGGGATAATTAATGCGTTACAGTCGTACATTTTAATTAAACATACAATATAATATACCAATAATACGCTGCGTATCGTTCCATACAATGATGATTTACATTTTGCCGGATATTAAAATACATGTACAAAAATGAGAAAGTAAGTTAGAAAATACTACGAAAACCACGTCCCGACAAGTGGCGCTTTTAATACCGCTAAACTTACTATTTCAGACTAAAACACCATAACTACATAAACCCCACAGCTCATACTTCATTCATACAAAATTTCATTTAAATCTGCAGTACATCGACTCTTTTATTAAAACGGGTACGATTCTACCGATCACGTAGACGTTGACGTTACGTTAATTTCAAGGGTGTGACATTATGGCTAGATTTGCCAAAATTCATAAATAAAATTAAAGCTATGTTGAATGTAAGACTTATTTATATCAAAATACAGACAATTATATGTACTTTTTGGTTGTAGTCGTTGTCGTTTTAATAAATGCATACTTCTTTAAATGTTTTGAGGCATAGCAACATCACAATTTTAATTTGTGCACTTTTTGATGCGTGTGACATCGTGGCTAGAAAAAAGTATACCTATATTAAAAGCCTAATTCAAAGTCATAATCGTACAAATTATACCCAATTCAAAAGTAGGATGCATGTACTTTTTGTCAAAATAAAGATTATAGAAAGTCGACTTAAGTTATAGAAAATACTGAAGTTTTAACAAATCTTGTCGCGGAAAGAAATTAAATCTTACGTTTTCAGTTGAATATGTTTTTCGCTCACGGTTTGTTACTGGAAGTTTTGAACGGCACATAAATGAAACAACGCGAAATAGAGTTGCCATCACGTCGCCGCATCTACTTTTTGGGCGGATAAAGATACTTATATGAATTTGCCGAGCTGCTAAACACTGCGCATTGGTCAATTATGTTACATCTTACATGACGTTTTTGTGACGTTCTCCGTCATTCTATGTTTAATTTAATATATACTAATAATTAAACGTACATGCGGATCACATTACTAGCATGGCGATTCTTTTATCTTGCTTGTGATATCAAAATATAAACAACCGTATTTCTAAAACGATTTTTATGCAATATTGAAGTGTAAAAATGTTATAAATTGCCAATGTACGCCAACAATGAGCGTAACGTCATAATAGTATACTAGTACATTGTATGACAGAGAGTTATGACCTTATAATAGTGTTAAACAAGTCATTTAACACCAATGCAACATTGTTCGAGTTTTATGACTGGTTGGATAACCACAATTATAATTATTAAATAGGCTTCATCGCCATGGCATGTAAACAAAATTTGATATATACATTGTAGTAAAACCTCGTTATGTAGACAACCATTTGTACCTTCGAATTGTTATATTCTTGATTAGGACTTCAGATTTTGTATAGACCCTTTTTTATTTCTCTTTTTGGATAGACCCTTTATATTTCTCTTTTTGTATAGACCCTTTATATTTCTCTTTTTGTATAGACCATTTTTATTTCTTTTTTTTTGTATATACCCTTTTTTATTTCTCTTTTTGTATATACCCTGTTTGTTTCTCTTTTAGTATAGACCCTTTTTATTTCTCTTTTTGTATAGACCCTTTTTATTTCTCTTTTTGTATAGACCCTTTTTTATTTCTCTTTTTGGATAGACCATTTTTATTTCTTTTTTTGTATATACCCTTTTTTATTTCTCTTTTTGTATATACCCTGTTTGTTTCTCTTTTAGTATAGACCCTTTTTATTTCTCTTTTTGTATAGACCCTTTTTATTTCTCTTTTCGTATAGACCCTTTTTATTTCTCTTTTTGTATAGACCCGTTTTAGCAGAGTGCTCAGGCCCTAATCTCCCCGAGCATCTCAATCTGAGTCGAGATTATTCTCAAATACCGTCATGTGTCTTTGAGATTATTTCCATGGGAGGTCAGACTTAAAGTTGGCACCACAAAATAGATACAATTGTTCTGAGTTTATTACAGTAAAATTTGAGCATAAACTTAAGAATGAATACTCTTGACTTGAGCAAAATCTCAATTTGAGTTGAGATTTCTACTTGAGATGCTTCGGTAGATCGGGGCCTGTTGTTTCTGTCGAGTGCACTGCAGTCCCTGTCCTATTTGTTATCTTTTTTTTCAGCGTTAGCTGTCTAGCTTGGATGTTGACCAACTTTTACAACCAATGCAATCTTCATAAAGTTCTCAGGGGTGAATGAAATTCCACAATTTGATAGAATATAATATTGTATTCTTTTCACAAAAGGTTATGCTCGATTTTAAATTATTGCACTGTTCTCTTGTGCTAAACTTATAGTACTATACTCGCCTTTCAGCTATTCCATAGCTTTAGTTGTGCAATATACTCTAAGTAAGAACAATGTTGAACTTTAAGCGACCTGTTACTATACCAGCTGCAGGTTATGTGAAGGTCGGTCAAGTAATGTAAACAAGGTCGGTCAGTGTTAAAGGGACTGCCTCACATATTAGTGTATTGCAAAAATAAAATAAAATTGTCAAATATTCGCGTAATTTTGGTATAGTTGCCTGTATATCCCATAAACAACCACACTGACATCTAAAAGAACTATATGTGACCATGTTTTATCACAGGCTTTCATTAAACTTCTTGACATCAATAGATCATGTACTTCAAAATCAAAACAAAAATAATATTTATTATACATATAAACTTAGGGTGTGCACTTAGTTTTTTAATGAGAAGAATACAATAACGTGAAAATGCAGGTTTCTAGGGTAAACTGCACAAATGTCATGGACCATTCTTTATTTGGTATATTAAGTGTGCAGTCAACTTAATTGTCTGTAAGTTATGATAGCATATTTTATAATTTTATAACAGTATTTTGTAATGTAAATATGTTCATCCCAATTATTTAGGGTAGTGTTTTTTATAATTATACAGGTGGATAAAAATTATCAAAGGTTGACAAAACGCCTCCGCTCGGCCACATGTGTGGCAGACAAACTTTTAGCTCATCCTTTTCAAAGTTATTTTTTTAATATGCGCACGTTTTCCAGTCAGTATCCCCCATAAACTGTTACTCCATATTATATGAGTAACGGGAACTGTCTGTCTTAATACAAAAATGTACAGCGTTTCGTTTGGTATATAAACTAATTAAAACTAATTACATTCGCAAATGAATTGAACAAATACATGTAACAATCACAGACTGTCATTAAACTCAACGCTGTATATCTTTTTTTTTAAAGATATTTCTTGTTCAAATTGGGGTTAAGTAATGAGCCAAACAGCAATACTGGACTTGAGCTGCGTTTTTATTTTTAAGGTGATCTTATACATTTATATTATTTAACTGGTCGTGAGTGAGGTCTTACTGTACATATATATATGAAGGGCACTGTGTTAGAGAAAAGATGTAAGGCATGGGCGACTACTTTTTTAACGTTTTTACTTGTAAGTACTCACAATCTGATTAAAATCATATCCCCAAACCCGCTACGCATGTATACCAGTGTAGCAATACCACGTGACTTTTGACTACAGTTACAAGAAGAAATTTGTAACATTGGAAAATAAAATAGTCATAAATATTTTATTTCTTTATCGATTTCTATGAAATATACACCACGCTATGGAGACAATTATTTGCTTTCCATGAAATATAAAATCTTTTTCAGCGGCTGTGCCGTTTTGTCTATTACCTTGTGAAACCGTGGAACGTGTAGGTTTAACAGGGTAATGGAAAAATCGGTAATACTCCTGAAAAAGATCTTATATTTCATGGAAAGCAAATGCTTTTCCCCTTAGCGTGGCGTATATTTTAAAGAAATCGATGAAGAAATAAAATACTTATGGCTATATTTGTGTTCCAATGTTTACAAATTTCTACTTGTAACTGTAGTCAAAAGCCACGTGGTATTGCTACACTGTATACGGAAGATCAAGTAATTTAGTCAGATTGTAAGTACTCATAATACCGGGCGTTTGATTTTGTTTATCTTTTAATTGATCGCAATTATCCGGTTAATGGGACATACATTTTTATACATGTATTAGGATATTACGATAGTTCATATTTAATAATGATTTACTAGTAACCACAAAAACGAATTATACTTATTTGTTATATACGTATTTGAATGAGAACGATACAATGGCTATCGGACTAGATTATAAAAATAACCGTCCAACCTAAAATATGTAGTCATAATATGTCTAAGCGTATTTTCGAGCGTGGAGATTGTAGGTCATCCTCGGCCAATTGCCAATCTCATAGTTTTAAAATTAAAAGAATGGTGAAGCAAAACGTTACCTTGACACTCGTAACGATACACCTTGTTTCGCATTGCTCCGTCGTATTCGATCTACACGCTCGAAAAACGCTTAAGACAAGGTGTAATATTCCTGTGAAGTTTCATTTGAAATCGGGCCAGTGGCGAGGCACGAGTGTTACTGTGCTGTATTCTCGAACTTTAGAGATAATTGGCTAATATACGTACACTGCTACTTCCTGTGAAAGTTTGAGTAAAATAGATAGTATCATAACAAAGTTATAAGCATATTTACATTATTTATTGATCATCCCTGGTACATCATCAGATAGAGGGGCATCCAGCACAACACCTATGTCTCTCCCAATCCAAGCGCTTGTGGGAGACGTAATTGTGACCGCAACACTGTTTATACCAGCACTGTTTTTTTCTCTGATTTGGTTTGGTCAAAGACCTAAATATGTATAGTTAGGTCTTTGGTCTGGTGATCGTTCCTTTTACACCAGAAGACCCAGTATAAATGTTGTCCTACAATTTATCTTTGATTTGGTCTGGCAACCTTGTTTATGACACCAGAAAACCCAGTTTCAAAGTTGTCCTACAAGGATTATCTTTGATTTTGTCTGGCAACCTTATTTTCTCGACACCAGGAGACCCAGTATCAAAGTTGACCTACAATTTATCTTTGATTTGGTCTGGCAAACTTGTTTTTGACACCAGAAGACCCAGTATCAAAGTTGTCCTACAATTTATCTTTGATTTGGTCTGGCAACCTTGTTTGTGACATCAGAAGACCCAGTATAGAAGTTGTCCTACAAGGATTATCTTTGATTTGGTCTGGCAACCTTGTTTTTGACATCAGAAGACCCAGTATAAAAGTTGTCCAACAATTTGTCTTTGATTTGGTCTGGCAACCTTATTTTTGACAAATGAAGACCAAATATCAAAATTGACCTATAATTTATCTTTGATTTGGTCTGGCAACCTTGTTTGTGACATCAGAAGACCCAGTATCAAGGTTGTCCTACAAGGATTATCTTTGATTTGGTCTGGCAACCTTGTTTTTGACATCAGAAGACGCAATATCAAAAGTTGTCCTACAAGGTTTTTTAAACTGACCAGGTGACCTTATTTTTTACACCAGAAGACCCAGTATAGGTAAGAATATATCACAAATAGACATTGTGACCAGTTTCATAAAGATTTAGTTAAAATTGTATACAATATTTTTCTTTAATTAGGACTAGTCACCTAGTTATTAGACCCGGTGTAACAGGCCAAATTTCCCCCTGTCCATTTTTTACCCGGGGGAAAAACCATGCCGGCATACTAGAAACTTCAACTTCTAGGGGGGGAAAAAGGGATCAAGGTGGGGAAAAAATAGACCAATGCATTTGATCAACAAATTAGAAATTTCAACTTCTAGGGGGGGGGGGGGGAAACTGGGCCAAGGGGGGGGGGGAAAGGCCAATGCTGCATTTGATCAACAAACTAGAAACTTCAACTTCTAGGGGAGATAAGGGGCCAAGGGAGAAAAATGCCTAGATAAAGTGTAAGACTTGATCAAGAATAGTGTTTATTAGGGGGGAAAATGGACCAGAGGGGGGAAAAGGCCTGGGCCTGATCTTTCCCCCAGGGAAAAACTGCCTGGGGGAAAAAAAGGACTGCTACAGTAACAGGCATAATTTTCCCCCTGTCTATTTTTACCCCCCGGGGAAAACTGGCCGGGGGGAAAAAAGGACCGCCACACCAGGAAGACCTAAGTTTTAAACCTGGCATAGCTATTATATAGATGTACATTGGGACCATGTTTCACTATTAAGTTAAAATTGTGACACCTCAAGATTATAAACAAACACATTTTGGATGTACCACAGACGAAGAGCAATCACAAAAGCACACCTAGTCAGTAAGGATATACAAGAGGGCCCAAAGGGCCATAGGTCGCTCACCTGTCCTAGTTGTTCATGAACCCCTAATGGTAGCCTCTATTGCATGTACAAGGTTTTCATATTGTCTTATGCTTTATAATTTACATCCCATTTAGACCCAATGACATATTGAAGTGATTTGACCTTGTGACCTAGTTTTTGACCCCAAATGACCCAATATCAAACTTGACCTAGATTTTATTGAGATGATCATCGTGACCTAGTTTCATAAAGATAAAGTCAAATTGTGACCTCTACAGACAACACAAGGTTTCCTATGATTTGACCTTGTGACCTAGTTTTTGAACTTGGATGACCCAATATCGAAATTGACAGAGATTTTGTTGAGATGATCATTGTGACCAAGTTTCATAAAGATTAGGTAAAAATTGTGACCTCTAGTGACTACACAAGATTTTTCTATGATTTGACATTGTGACCTAGTTTTTGACCCCGAATGACCCAATATCAAATTGACCTAGATTTTGTTGAGGTGATCATTGTTACCAAGTTTCATAAAGATTAGGCCAAAATTGGGACCTCTAGTGTCTACACAATGAGACGGTACTTGTGGGGTTTTCTTTTGTTCTTTCTTTTGTTTGGTTGCAACCCACAAGTAGCATTTTGCACCCCACAAGTGACGGAATGAATGGAATCTAAAAATAGCCAATTGTTCCACACCCCACAACTACCGGTGCATTCGTACGGACGGACGACGGACGAAGAGTGATCACAAAAGCTCACCCTGTCACTTTGTGACAGGTGAGCTAATAAAACAGAATATGCTGGTTCAAATATTGTTTTCTTTATTTTCTTCAAGTATGACAATATCAAAATTCTCAGTAAATATAGTTTTGTATCAAAAATGCATTGTTTAATATATGTATAGTCCAGAGAATTTGACACGACTGTCGACCTTTAAATTAGCATAATTTAACAGCTGATATATTTCTATAATTATAACCCTGGCTGTATGTTTTCATAAGCGGGGAGTATTACGAAGACTCTCGAGGTGTAATACCAAAACAAATCTAAAGAACCGATATTGCACGATTTGCTCGTGGAAATTGATATATTCAACGCAATTAACTTGTAATATATTCATGCATAAAGGTCAGGATCATGTAAAATTCTCTGTGCTATACCTAACATTTATAATAACTTATGTTTGTTCTGCCACAAGGAATTTCCTTTAGACCAATTTAAAATAATTACTAGATTCTCACACAAATGTTCTTGTTAACCAGAAGGGGATGTACTTACTTTTTCATTTAAAAAAACTTGGGATTTTGACAGATATTTTGAACTGTTTACTACAACAGCAGATAAGTAAATGTATTCAATTTTACTTAAAAGTTTTGATTTTATAATTGTTATTGCTTGTCTTTGACCACATTGGTGAATCATTGCATCACAACTGATTAAAACACTCGAGTGATTAGCTTTTTATTGACTTTGAAAGCAAAGTAAACAGAAAATAAAACTTGGGGTGGCCTAAAATACTGAGTGGGTGGTGATGCTATTCTAGAAATTAATTTATACTGCTTTTACTAACATTCTCTATCACAGTACATCAATGTAATACAAAATATTTTCTAAAACACAGCTTATATAAGTCAAGCAATCAAACATTCATATATTTATAATAGTCCCATTGTCTTTTGAATTCGGACATTTTACACTGAAGAACAAAACAATCATGCAATATAAATGAAAAATAAAACATTATGCAAAGAGCAGAAATCAATGAATGTGGAAATTCCACAAAAACAAGGCCCACAACATTACATAATACGTGGAGAGCAGTGGTCTCGAGGTTGGGCTTCTAAATTTCTCTGAGCAAGGACAACCCTCAACTTAATCCAGGTGTATGAATGGGCACCTGAGAGGGTCATAGCCAATGAGCTATTGCTGCCAGCAGCCAGATTGTAACAGCTGATTTGAGACATAATGCGCTGTGGCAGCCAGCAGTCGGATTGTAACAGCTGACATGCGAATTAATGTGCTGTGGCTGCCAGGTCATATTGTAACAGCTGATTTGCGACTCAATGTGCTGAGCCTGCCAGAGGCCCGATTGTAACAGATGACTTGCGACTCAATGTGCTGTCCACAGCCAGATTGTAACAGCTGACTTGAGACTCAATGTGCTGTCAATCAGCCAGATTGTAACAGCTGACTTGCGACTCAATGCGCTGTGGCTGCCAGATTGTAACACAGGTTCATTAAAAGTGTCCAATACAGTCTATATATACCTACTTAAATAACTTGTGACTCAATAAGCTGCGACTGCCAGGGGCCAGACTGTAACAGCTGACTTGGGACTCAGTGTGCTGTGACTGCTAAAGGTCAGATTGTAACAACTGACTTGCGACTCAATGTGCTATGGCTGCCATATTGTAACAGCTGAATAGCAACTAAATAATCGAGCAATAAACATACAGTTAGTCTGCATGTCTGAAAATATAATATAACTTGGTACAAGTTTCTATTATTACTCTGATGAAATTCATTTCCTATAAAATTGACCCATCATGGTAACAATTTCACATCCTGATCAAGCATTCCTGCAATGTTCCATGCTATTATTATTAGCTACTATAAAATCTTGGGAGATAATTGCAACCCAAAAATGTACAGTGTAACCTCCCTAGGTAGCCCTCCATACTACAACAACCTCCATTGAGCAACAATCATTTTGTTCCAGAAATAACCATCAACTATGTAATTTTACCTTCCAAGAGAAACAACCTCCATACAACAACCAAACTTTGCTCATGTGTTATACTGTACAGGATATTGATATCAAAGAGAAGCAACACTATACATAATATCAATAACACAATTAGTTTACAAATAAAGGTAGGCAACTCTTTTTTAACATTAAGGAAGTGCAACTACCAATCTGAAAGTGAAAATATTAGTATCTCTGTTATTTTTAGGGCATGTATAGGTCAGAGTACTAGAAGCAAACACTTTTGCTCATCCTATACATAAGTGTTAGTAGAGGCACCTTACTAGTGCCCTCCTCCGGCTCATAGCTGGAAAAGTCACATCTCAGAGACTGTCTATTAGAATCCAATAAAATATTTGTAATATATTTGTAAACAGCAAAAACTTGCAGCAGTCAGCAGACTTGCACCCAAATTGACATTAAAGCTAGAAGTGTATAGGTACATCCAACAAAGGGCCATAACTCCAGAAAAACTATAATTATCACTGCCGTGAGCAGGGGCCCGTGGTAGCAAGCCAGATGATGGGGGAGGGAAAAGAAAAGTAATGAAGTATTGAAATCAGTCAAAAAAATTTAAGCTAGAGTTTTCGCCCTTGCTACGAATGTGTGTATTGTTTTTTACTCCACATACATGTAATTATTGTCGTAGTCAATGCTAGAAAGTATAGCAAGATTCAATTGAATATCTTGAACCGTTTTTAAACTATGGCCAAAGTTTAAGTTTTTGAAGCTGAAAAAGGGGCATAAGTCAAAATTTATCAAAGCTAGAGTTGTTACCCTTTGTTACAGATATGCGTAGTACCACTGGCCAGAAGTATAGCAAGTTTCATTTGAATTTCTATTATGGTTATTCAGTTATAAAGAAAAAACCTGAAAAACGAGGAAAATTTGAATTTTACAAAGGGCAATAACTCTTCAAATATTGTAGCGAGAGTAATGTAACTTGCCACAAAATAGTGTACTAATGTTGTGAGCTTATGTTTAAAGTTTGAAGTCAATACCTATAATAATTTTCAAGTTATTTAGAAATTTGGAAGGACAGACGGACGGACGTCCTAACGGTTAACCACTTACTTGGTATTTCTTATGTTAAAAAGTACCCAACAAGAGAAAAAAATACCCAATAAGAGACTTACTGAATTAATAGAATGCTCTCAAGAATGGACATTTATTGGATATTTCTTCTGTTCTCTCCTACCCAACAAGTGGCCATCCGTGTGCCCGGACAGACGAACGGACAAGGTGTTTACTATAGGACACCGCAAAAAATTTATGCGAAGCCCTAATAATTCACCCTAAGATTCCTGAAGATAGGCACAACTAGGCTTGGTCCAAGTATTCATGTAAAGTTTCATTGAAATCTGACCAGTGATTAAGGATAACAAGTGCCGACAAACATTGCTACATCCATCCAGACATCCCGACGTCCAGCAAAAATCAATGACTCCCCCACTATATGGGGGGGGGAGACATTTAATAAAATAAACCAAAGTTATAAAACAGGGAGAAAGAAACTCGTTATCACATTCACTCATAGCAACATACTGTACATACTAGTAGCACATTTACAAAATCTGATAGAAAACAATAGCTGCCTCGAAATATAGAGTATGACGACAAAAAATATAGTTAACAGTAAAACCTGTTTCCACACTGTTTATACCATCTCCATATTGGGAATTGGAAAAAAATGCATCAGCTTGAAGTAAAGGGTCAATACAATATAAATACACAAAATGCGTAAAAATAAACATGCCACCAATTTGAAAATTTACAATTCAGAAAAAAACATTTCATCACAATGCTGAGTGCATATAAGCATTAATGTAACAATATAATACAATGAAGTAAATAGTAACAAATATTCAATGAATAACTGATAAGAAAACTAACAAACAGTCATCCATTTTTATAAAACGTTGTACAAATACCGGTATATACAATTACTCATATAATAAAGAGTCATTCAATGTATACTATTCGATGCTTAGGAAGTTCCTGAAATATACTTTAATACCAGTATAAACAAAAAATACATTTTGTATGACACAAAAAGTGGCAAGAAATGTTACATAGATCAGGGAATAAAGAATGCAAATGGATGTATCACACTGGATCGTTGTAGTCGTGCTGAAACAAAACACCAGGGTTTGAAAATCGGCCGACTTACTAAAACTATGCAGGTACTTCTCTTCGTTAAAATTTGAAATCAAACATTGACCTCAATATGCATATCGTCGTTGTTCTTCGAAAACCTCGTATACACGTTTTGGCTCAAAAACGATTATACGCACATCGGAAAGCCCATTCAGTAACAAGTCTTCTGCGAAAATGCCGGATAAGATAGTCTAAAAATAGCCCCTCAAACGAGAAAGTTAGTACTTGCGCGAAAATTCTTGATTTTTTTCAGGGGCCACATTTTTGTCTGCGAAAATCTCGAATAAATTGTTTTGTTGTTTTTTGGTTGCGCTTACGTCAAATATGCAAAACAATTAACCTGTAATGGTATATTACAACGGATAAGTAGAAACACTTTAATATTTTAACGTTGAACAATATAAATATCTATAAATGGCTAATTTAAATTATACGAGGATTTAGAAAACGCAATTACGTAATGCGAAAAAACTGAATAATGCCGCGAAAAAGTTGAATAACGGTAAATGGAACAAATTTGACAAAAAATAAGAACGAAAAGCTCGTATAATCGAGTTAAAAGTTAAAGTATGGATTTTCCTTTGCTCAGTCGACACGTACATTTACGTACATTCAAAGTGGAGTTAAAAACGCTATGTTTGTGTCAAAGATTTAAATAAATATTCACTGTTAGTAAAAAGTTATTCAGTTTTTTTCGTCTCCTGAAAAGAAGCCAAAATTGATATACGAGGTTTTCGAAGAACAGCGACGATATAGTCTTATTTCAATCCACAGAGGTTACAAAACCTGTATCTAAACTTAAGCATAAGCATTACGCCAATGCCGACACCGACGCTTGAATGACTGCAATAGCTCCCCTTATTCTACGAATAGTGGAGCTAAAAAGTGAGTTACGACCAATGCGGTGCCCTTAATTTAATAATTATTTTATTATTTAAAACCTTTACTTTTATGTTAGTTTTTTGTTAAGATTCGAGAAAATGAAAGTAGACTGTTATTATTATTTATTTGTACAGTGAAATCAGAAGAAGACTATAACAGTTGAATGTTAATTGCAATTTCTGTGCTTGTTGTTTTTGAGAGACATAATTATTATACATGAATAGGAACTACACAAGACTATCATCACACTCTGGACGGACTACAATTCTGTAATTTCAATATTTTCTGATAAATTTTCAAGGCTGGACCAAGTCGAAGTCCCAATGCGGTAAGAACGTCTTCACGTTTCAGAAGGAGTAATGAAGGACCGTCAATTTCCTGAAAAAGAACAAATGTTCATTCTGAAAATGGGTAAAATATGCATGTATTTTTACTGAATATTGGCGAAATATATGCATGTACAATGCAGCCTATTCAGAGATTAAGCAGCATAATCATTTCGTTCCAAGTGTAACCATTTACAACAAGAGCCATGATCACATGGCCATCCCCCGCCTTATGTGTTTGCCACTAATTGGTGTTAAAATAGAAACAGGACGAGATAGAAAAGTAAGAAGAAAGATGTTAGGGAAAAGAAATAAAGGGAGTTAATTAATGAATTGGAACCAGTCAGAGTTCAATCAGGGCATAGATTAATAGAATAGCTCCTGGTATAATAGAAGGGAAAATGTTAGGAAATTACCTTAAGGGAAATATCATAACTTGTTTGGTTAAGGCAGCAGAATTGCAGGGGTGTGGAAAATCCCAAAGGTTTCGCAAGTTGGATTGAAATATCCACTTGCCCAAAACTAAATCTACTTGCCCAGGAAAACACAAAATGCAACAAAATTGCAGTTTCATTCAAATATAGCATAAATAATACCTGATCCTGAAACACTTGAGCTTGTTCATCATGTCCATTCTTTCTAAAGAAGTCAACCACATTGTCTGTATCCCACTTTGAGGCATCACTGTACACAGTATTGTCTTCAGTGATAGATAAACTCTTTCCAAACAATGACATTTTCATCTCATAACTGTAATACATTCAATTATTGATTTCTACAGAAGTCAATGAACGAATTCAAACTTATTGTAAACAATAGAGGATTATGTGGAACAAACAACCAACAATTGCAAGCAGATGTGTTAATCTTCTTTAATGATTCAAATTTAGTATAGTCAAGAGAATTTGACATGACTATCGACCTTCTATTAGCATAATTTAACAGCTGATATATTGTCTCTATTTATAATCCCAATCGTATGTTTCCATAAGCGGAAAGTATCACGAAGACGCTCAAGATCTAATACCAACACAAATCTAAAGGACCAATATTGCACGATTTGCTCGCGGAAATTTATACAGTCAACTCTCGTTATCTCGAACTCGCTTATATCGAATTTTCCGTTATGTCGATTTTTTTCTCAAGTCCCGATTTTTCTCCTTCTTTGTCTATATGAAATCTCGAGACCTATCTCGAAGTTTCGGCTTGAATTCGGCTCGAATTTTTCGTTATGTAGAATTATTGTTTTGGTCCCGATTGACTAATTTGCACCTAAAATCTATTGTTCATCTCTAAGTCGGGTCGAAGTCTGATCGTATTCGACTAGCGTCTGATATTTTTCACACCTCGCCAGTCTTAAATCTTTGATTTACCTGTAATTTTCGCGCCTTCCATTGTTGAACAAATATTTGTTAGCAACAATTTGCGCAAACATGTCATTAAGATTCGAGTTATGTACAAACATCAGTAAACATGTCATCTCGAACAATTGTTTGTAAAAAAATAATTTAAAAAAATGCATTTTCTCGAGGGGGAATACATGTACATAAATATCACAACAAGCAAATATGTCGTTCTTACGACCGTAACGATATGGCGGCTTAAAATGACAGAAACTAGAAAACTTGCAACTTCGATGCCGAAAATTGTATCTCGAATTTTCGTTATGTCGAAGTAATTTCCACAGTCCCGTGAAATTCGAGATAACGAGAGTTGACTGTATATTCAACACAAGAACCTTGTAATATATTCATGCATAAAGGTCAGGATCATGTCAAATTCTCTGAGCAATATAACATCTAAGATAAATCAATAGGGGCATAGTGCTGATGATTGCAAATTCACTATGTAGTTTATAGGCCCGCAAATCATTCCTGAATTCCTGAATTATTGAACAGAAATAATTTGGTCTACCTACAGACAGACCTACCATATGTGCCAGAGCTACAGATAAGTTGCGTATTACAATTACCCAATGAATTTTGTTAAAACCAAATAGATTTTGAGAGGAGGGAGAAAGAAAAAGCAAAGACAATCTGAAATACCCAATTAGAAAATGAAGTTACAGTGAAAAATAGTACATAAAAGATCATTTACCCTATGAGTTTTATCTAATGCCCAATTAAAATTTGTCAAAACCCAAACGAAATTGAAACTCGGGGGTAAAATACCCAATGGACTAAAACCTAGTCTGTTGCTTTGTGTGCTAAGCAATATATACCTCATCATAGATGGGAGGGGGGGGAGGGGGGAGGCGTAATATAAAATCCTCACAGAGGGCTATAACCTCCATTTTGTTTGTTTCTAACCCAGCACTGAAACATACTGTAAGATCATTTAATTTCAATGCGACAAAGTTTCGTGGCTTTTGTGGAAAAGACCATTTCATGGGGACGTAATTTCAAGGATTTTGGATTTCAGGGAACACTGGCAAGGTCAAAATTATCAGAACTCAGAGCTACAGATAAGCTTTTGGTGTAATTGGGTAATTACCCCCTGGTTTGTTTTCTAATTGGGTATTTTGTCCTTACAATTGGGTACCAAAATATTTTTACCCCCCAAGTTCAAATCAATTGGGTAATATTATTTATTGACGAACATTGTATTTTTAAACATAACATAATCTTCGATATTGGAAGTTACCCACCCACAAAAGACCTGTAACAAGGGAAACTTGGTCATCAAATCCTTAATTTGCTTACAGAAGAATAGTCATGCTTTTTGGTTTTGGCGAAACCAATTTGTAACCATCGATAATTTTGTTTAAAATACTGTGGCTGTATAGTTGAATTTTACTTCATCTATTGTTTGCTTGCAAATTACTTCGCCATCATCGGAACCAGAAGAAAAGAAACTATACAAAGTCATAATTTGTGTCGGTTTTGACCGATTTTTCCTGCCGCGAGCAGCCATGATTGAAAACGAAACCGGAAATTACGGCGAACGGGGTTTACACATTTCCAATCATAGACTGGTTTAATATATTGACTAATTACCGAAATGAACGGAATGGAGAGCACTAGCTTTACCAACACGGTTCTGTACGAAGCGTTCCGAATTGAAATAATCAACCAGTCTACGGAATCGGAAATTGCGTAAATATGTAAACATTGGCTTTTGTTTATGTTTTTACGCTCGTGTTTTAAAAGCGTTTACGTTTTTCGTATTTTATTTGCGTTTTTGTACGCACTCATTTAAAAAAAATTACGTTTTTTTGAAAATTAATTGCATAATTACGCAAATACGCAGCTTATCTGTAGCTCTGCAGAACTCATTGAAACATCAAACAAATATAATAATTGTTTTGTAACATGTTGATATATGCAAGTAAACTTCCCAAAAACCTAGTCTTATACCTGACTGACCTTAGAAGCAAGTATGGCAGCCGCTGTAAACTTGACTTATTAATTTGTATAAATATTCATTGAGGATGTAATTTCATGATTGAGGTCATCCACGAAAACCATGAAATTAACCCCCTACGAATATAAATGATTTTACAGAAGGGGAAAATAGAAGTGTATGCAAACATACTTACTCAAATGTATCACTCGGTCTAGGAGAAGCACTGGGGGTTGGCAAACATGGTGCGCCCTCTGTACCAGCTGTAAGTCAAATCATAAAGATATAGGACATAAACCACTAAATGCATACGCGGACCAAAATCGGATACACTCAAATAGTCCTTACAGAAACTTCTGTTTGCCTGGAAATGGTGATATGCCTTGACCAGATGGAACTAGAATAATCTTATTGAGTTTAAAGGTATTGTATCCATGTAGTTGAATGAGTGAATATGTTTCATCTTGAATATTTTGAGATTTTGGCATTTTTGACAAAGCGAAAGTAGACTAGGGTAAAACCCGCATTGGATCAGTCCGCGCGTCTGTAAAAATTTGTCGACCGCCTTTGACGAACAAAATCTTTCTTATATTAAACATGACCCCCTGTTTTTTTGGTCTTATTTTGTAGCTAAAACATACTGCTTTTCAATGATATAGGTCTGTCAACTGGCCATAGACTTTAACATGATATAATTCGGGGCTGACTATTGTCACTTTACATTGAGCTAAAGAACACTTTTATTTAGTGGTTTGTGACCTTAAGAATGGTCAAAAAATGTTAAAGGCATATTGTCAATGGTTTGCTTTTAAATGTTTGGAAATGCATTTATCTATGGTTTTAAACAACTTTTTGAGTGAAATTTGCCTGAAAATCAGAAAAAAGATTTAGGGTGAAAAATGCTACAAAATGAGGATTTCTCAATTTAATAAATGACATTTTCATATCCATTTTGACCTTATTTCTGTATCAAACATGGGTTCTTGTGTATAAATATCAAGGGTAGTCACTTTATTAAGCAACTAACATGAAATAAGTGTTTAATTTAAAGTTTATACAAAACTGAAACTCAATTTCATATCAGCATGCCCCAAATGGCCTGCAGAATCCAAAAAATCCTACTAAAGGTGGGTCCACAATTTTTTCAAAATTTTGAGAAATCATGTTATATATGTCTGGAAATTGGTAATTTTGCATTGCATATACATTGTAGTTTGAAATAACTCCCAAATATTATTTGAAATAGCAAAAAAATGTTGTCTTAAGTACATACATACATAACGTATACAATAAAACCTCACATAAATCTAACCTCAATAACAATACCATCTAAAATACCTCACATTAAGACCACCTCCTGAAAATGACCACCTCAAAATAAAGACCACAACTTTCTGGTCCATTTTTATCAGTTCGCTCATTATTCAACCTTATTAATAGTGTCAAGTTTCTGGGAATTAGCACTAACGGTATATATTATTAGCACTATATTAATAGCACTACATTATTATAGATTTTATATTAGGTATTTTTAGTGTACCCAGACCTTTCTATGCACTGCAGTAATCAGTGGTCATTATAGAGAGATACCTTGACCGTTTTATGGTAGAAGCTATCACCTCTATACTTCTGTGGAGGTTGGTGATCATATCAACAATTAGCCTTATAAAATTACTGTCAGAGGCACTCCAAGTCCCGAAACTTTCAGAACACCCCTCATACTTTTACCTGTTGTACAGATTGAGATCTCATCATTAGTTGCACTACCATCTGGAGATATAGATTTAGATTTCTGTCGTTTCAATGCTGGTGGCGACGATTTCTGACGACTTAGTTTTCTCTTGCCTCCTTTCCTAAAATATGAATTAACGATTTATTAACACAACTTAACTAGATGGGGTTTTACCCAAAAATGTACCTCTCTCACAAGGGGTTGTAACTCAAGCAAAAATCATTGACCCTAAAAGTCCTGACAATAATATGCACAACTCGGCTTGGTAACAAACATTTATGTTGTCTAGTTTCATTGAAATCCGACCAGTGTTTAAGGAGAACAAGCATGTGACATCCATCCAGACTGACATCCACCACAAAAACAATATGTCTATATGAGAGACATAATTCATGCAACACGTCATTGCCTTTTTTCTAGAAATAATCCAGTTCAGTATTTTTCCAATTTTGAGTTATTTGTACCATGGCGACTATGCTTGAAAGTCCTATAAATAGATATACTATAGACACGACTTGTTTGTTGTTGTTTATGGAAAGGTTTTAATAGCTACAATTTGCAATTCCAGACTTCCAGACTTTAAACTCTTATTTTTTCAATTTTTAACTGATAACAATGAGATACCTTGCATTTTCCTCTTCACTGACCACATCTGAAATCATGAAGATGTATAATCTTATTATATTATGAAATATAAGCAGTACTCTAAACACGTAAATATTGTAATACTTATACTTACCATAACACAGCGACCAGAAATGTTTAAAACCGACAAAATCTAGCCGTGAATTCTGGGAAGTGTACCAACAATTACCGTCAAATAACCGTAGGTGGCTTATCATTTTTACCCTTTTAGTTTTATATATGCTTCAAGTATAAATTAGCATTACACTGATGCCAATACCAAGGCTCAGATGACTGCAATAGCCCCCTTTATTCCATGTATAATAGAGCTAAAATAGTAGAAAGTAAATCAGTCATAATTAAAATAATAAAGACATATGATTTAAGTAAATTATTTCGCGCGATTAAGTTTTGCGGTAGAATTTCGCGAAATTGAGTCTTTGTGAAAGTGCTAAAAACATTAATATGGACATTGCAGGAAACTTAAAAACACAAAAATTTGTTGTTGTGAAC
Organism: Spisula solida; assembly: GCA_947247005.1. NCBI lineage: Eukaryota > Metazoa > Mollusca > Bivalvia > Venerida > Mactridae > Spisula > Spisula solida. The sequence continues at coordinate 40,709,426 of OX365948.1, read as the reverse complement.
ATGCCGACAATCAGCAAAATGACTTTCAGTGAAAGTTAGTATTCGTGAAAGTAAATTGGTTTACAGTATGCAATAGAAACTGCACATACCTCTCTTCTGTGAATTCTTGCTGGTAGTTTTCTCTTGACTGTCTTCTTTCTTACATGCACAACACACCCAGGTCCCTGCATATAATGAATGTAGAAGTTATATGACATTAAACTATATGAGTTCATAGGATATTGATCAAATGAATCAAAATACATAGGTGCACAACTACACAATTTATGCTGGCTAATATTCCTATGAAGTTTGCTGTTAGTAACTCAAGTAAATTTAGAGTTATGAGCAACAAAAGCAAACTTTCATCATTTCAAGGGCCACAACTCTGCTAAAACTAGTCAATCTGAATCAAAGTATGTTGGTGTGTAACGATTAATGCTGACTAAATAATTATTCCTGACTAAATAATTATTCCTATGAAGTTTGAGGACTGTAGTTTTATTTTCAAGTTAGAGAATACACAACATTTTGGAAAGGACAAAATAGTGCAATACATATATGAGTTTTTAAATTGCTCAAACTTGACTGAAATATTGCAAACAATGTTCCCTCTTTATATCTTTTACTAGTCAAGTTTTGGTTTCCTTGATTTGTATACACCTATATTTTTATATTTATATGCATATTCTGTTACAATTGTAATAATGTTTCATAAATGTGATTTATAAATATGCCATTGTAAATGTGCAAAATAAAAGATTTTTTATTATTTGTCGCAAATACTGAAATCACAAATTGCTGTTTTGTTGAGACAAGTTAATAAAAACTGGGATTTGTGATATAAAACTGTTAAATGGTATATACATTTTAACCTCTGCTGAGCAACATGCTTTAGGAAACATAAAGTTGGTTGTTGTACAGAGGTGTTTGCTCTGGAGTGGTCAGAGTTATAATAAATAGTTACTTCTGAAACAAAATTATTATGATGCTAATGAGAAGTTGTTGCTCAAGGGATGGCCACTCTGGAGAGGTTGGACTATATATTTATAATTCAACACCAACCTTTTGGATTGCTGGAAAGTTGAGGCGTGTGACACGATAGATGGTAGCCTTTATCACACTCATCACAAAACACTATCAACCCCTGAAATACACATTCAAACCTCCATCATGGTGTTAATTAACATTTAGCAGGTACATGTATTTATTTATATATGCTTATCAATGGATTTAACAGTGAAAATAACAGTGAAAGTACTATTTTGTTATTTTCACTGTTTGAAAAGCTGATTTCATTACCATACAGAAAAAGAAACGTAACGTCAACGGTACCAGGCTTCAAATTATGCGTAATGTCATTAAGGCACCATAATTGTCACGTTGAGATGTGAACAGAATTTTTCCAATAAAGTCAATTACTGTACAATTATAATAGGAGAAATTGAAGCATTTAATAAACAGAAAATTTGGTCAAAATGAGGAACATTCGTGTTTGGGGAAACTGGGTTCCAACCAGAGACAAACTGTTTAAGACTTACATCAATGACTTCGCCGTCGCACACACAACATGTCTTACAGTCCATGCACTGCCAGGGTGAGTTCAGAGCTCGTTGTGCAAGTTTTTCACTGTAGTCCATACAAGATGGGTGAACTGTAATACAAAATTATTTGTAATTTCTGAAGATTTGTTAGTTTGCAGTCGACTGAGACAGTAGTAAGTGCATGGTCTTTAGGTTAATTCCTTGCCAGATCGGAGATGAATTCTGACATTTGTAAGTGTAACATTCTTTCCATGTTTTCCTGTGTGACCAGTGAAATCCCTTCCTCACAACATGCATGTGTTTATGGCTACTTGCAGTTTAAGCTTTGATGCTATTCTAGCAATGCTAACACAGGCAAATTTGAGGTAGACAGTCCCCTAAGAGTAATAAATGCTGCGGGTCAGGGCTGCAGTCCATGGTCCCAGAAGACACCAAAGACACAACAGCACAAATGGTATCAGATTGCCCTTGACAGCATTTTTAAAAACAAACCTGCTTCTCAACACCTAAAATAAATTCAATATACAACAGTATAAAGTTGCAAAAATGTTTTTCAACAGTTACTGTTTTACTTCCATTTTCTGAAAACTAGGGTTTGCATTATGAAGCTTTATTAAACACTACTTGGTAACTTTAATATCTAAATCTGCTGTAAGGAGTGTAGCTTAGGTAGTTTAATTTGTACGCAAGTGGTCTAGGGGTCACTAATTTGATTACTATAACTACAACGCGATAAATTGCAATACAAAAACAAACACAAAATCCGCTTTATTTATCGTTTCTGAATATTTAGGAGCATGAAAACTTTACATGTTGTGCTAAATGTGTGAATGCTTTCATTGGTAAGTGTTACGGTCCTTGATTTTAATCCATAACAAAAATATAGGCAATATTGTGTTTGTTTTTGTACTGCAATTTATCGCGTTGGAGTTATACAACACATTCTGATGACTTGTGTTTAGTTTTTGACATTCTATCAATGATCAATGATAAAACCTGGGAATATGGAAAGCATGACTTCTTTGTGTACGCAGCTGCATATTTTGCATACATAAAGCTACGCGCCTGACTATCATATCTATGAATACCTTTTGCACTACAATCTTTACAAGTCAGCAATTGTTCAGGTACGCCTTCCTTGTCACACTTTTCCGCAGACGAACAAAAATCACACAGACGTACTTCATTCTTGTTCTCCTTGTTTGAAATTCTAAGTTTGAGAGGGTTTTCAAAGTCTGGACCATGAGTCTTCTTGATTTTCTGAAAAAAATATTTGAATACATCCTTTATCTAAAATGTTTCACAATTTACAGACCTGGGCTGGTATTCACAAAGCTTCTTAGATATTTTCGTAAGATTTTCTTATCTGATAAGAAATTATTTTAGCTAAGAATAAAATTTATTTTTGTCTTAAGTTGTATTCAAGAAGCATCTTAGAAATATCTTAGCTAAAATATTATCCTAAATCTAAGAAATATTTTAAAGTGGTTGCTATGTAAAACGGGATTTTCTCGCTCTAAAAATAGTAACGGAAATGAGGACTCCTTCCAAGGAAGGGATTAGTCCTCGATCATTTTCGAACCGCTTTTATTATCATTTGAAATCATGCATGTATATAAAAAAATTAGTTGGGTTTCATGAATATTAATTTGTGTAATGTAAAACCGGGTGTCTATTATAAATAATAATTTCTAAATTATATTCACGTACAGTACATTCTGTTTGAATTACGTGTTTGAAGAGTTGTGTGTATAGAATACATGTAGTTTGTTTTTACTGAAGTCATGCGTGGATCCGGAGGGTTCCGAACCCCCGTGGAATTTTGGCAAAACATGTTGTTATCATGTGTATCTTGTATATATCTTGTCAGTGTAATTACGGCACCGCTCTAAGAAAAATAGTAGCTGATAGGCCCACTGAGAAAAATGTTAGTCGAATATCTTACAAAGTTACTTATGCACCAGTCAATATTATGCCCGCCCCGGGGGAATTAGACGAACGAATCTTCCGACAGTCGGAAATTTGATAATCTTATAGACTCAGAGTCCCGTGAAACAGACTTTGGTCCGGGAATGTTGACATCACGAAAGGCGACATCGATAGGCCTACTTTTATACGTGTTTTTATTAAAGTACCTGGATGAAAAACTATACCCCACGGTGGGGATTTAGACAGTGAGCATTGTTTCCAGGGTGGGGATTTATACATCGAAAATGTCTAATTTCCCCTGGGCCCCCCACCGCCTCCGCTCAGAGAGACGAATAATGAATCACTGTTCTGATTTCTTATATAATGTACACATGCTATATGCAGTTGTATTGTAGATGTCAGCCAGTATAATAGTTGTAATTTTTTACATACATCCTATGTGGGATCTCTTCTTAAATGTCACTTTTAATGTAAGGAACAAGTACCTAGAAGGAAGAGGTTAAAGCCGTTTTGCGAGTATTTTAAGCTGTATAAGGTATAGGTGAGACAGTCATAACTCTCTACAAAAGTTTAACTCCCTTTCACAATTGTCGTAGGAATTTCTTCATCTCCCGACGCTTCCGAATCTACATCGAAATTAATCGGCATATGTCTTGAAATTGTAATTTTGTGGTGCGGTCACAATATTCGTACATCGGACGCACGACGGCTCTGCGTTGACACACAGCATCCCTACGATGAACAGTTGTCGAACGCCATATTTTTACGAGTGTCGTGCAAACGTCGTACGTGCGTCGTGCGATTGTCGTACGATAATGAATGTCCGCAAGAATGCCGTGCGTATGACATGCGACAATCGCACGACCATCGCACGTCCATCGTTCGTCCATCACACGTTCCGCTTCCTGGTTCAATACTGTAAACGTTATCATAAACTTCATCTAGTGCATTGTGAAAACTTATGAAAACTGCCAGAAAAAAAAACATGTAAGAATATAAGCAATGTATCTACAAAACCAATGATGCCATCAACAATGTCATCAAAATTTCTATTTCAGCCTTGTATGGCACTTGTATTAAATTGTGGCAACTCATTTGACCATGTTTGTCTATCAATCACATTAAATATCACATAAACATTATTATGTGACCATTGTAATACAGAATTATAAGAGACTAATAAATATTCACAACGATATTACAAATCATAAATAATAATAATAATAACTTTATTTTCCGATGATATACCCATTAAACCTAGGGCTATGCACCTTTATACATGTGTACACATATTATTGATATATTTATCATTATCAAAAATGTAATTATACAGTACAAGTAATTAAAATCAAACTTTAAACAGACGATGAATAAAGGAACTTTTAAGTTTTGCCTATGAAGTGTGAACTGTGAGCTATGAAGTGTGAACTATAAAGTGTGCAATGTGAACAATGAAATAAGGACTGTGAACTATTAAGTGCGAACAGTGGAGCGTGGAGTGTGAAATGTGGAGTATGAACTGTGGAGTGTGAACTGTGGAGTGCGAACTATGGAGTGTGAACTGTGGAGTATGAACTGTGGAGTGTGAACTTGGAGTATGAACTTTGGAGTATGAAATATAGAGGGTGAACTATGTACGGGTGTTTACATTTAACATATGAACCATAAAGCAATATTAGACATGCAGTTCGAAGTGTGAAGCATGAAGCATGAACTATGAAGTCACCACCGCGCCTTCGAACAATAACACAGCCAAAGTGTGCGGAACCCGTCCGGAGCTTTTAGGTTCGTAAAGCACTTGCTAGACACTCCTATGATAGCCATATGGTGGTCACACAGTGTCCGTGTGAGTACTTTTCGATAAGGCATGCGAGCATCGACAAGCCTATTAGTGTTCAAATCCGTACGGATATCATACTTAAGTTAGCTCGTTTGATGTCGGTATGAGACCCGTACGAGATGTTCCCGACTTCGAAATCCGCGCGAATACGTGTACAACTCGGGAGTTCAGTGAAACATTTTCACTGATATACGAATTAAGAAAACTGTAAGATGATCGGTAGTCTACCATATCCACATTGGCTTATGGACGTCGTAGGCTTACTAGTTTGCAAAAGTCAGCTCGTGTATATCTCGTAGCATAAATGTGGCCAAGGTATAAGTGTTTGCTGACAAAATTGACATGTTTGATAATGTAATTCAACGAAAGATATTGTGTTTTAAAATGCGTAATAAAACATTAGTGTTATAGATCTACTATAGGCCTACTTTGTGTTAGCCAGCTATTATTGTAGCGTGATTATTCTTATATACTTATTTACACTTTGTAAATTACATATAATGCACGATGAATTTAGCAACATATCTATTTCTGATTAACTGTGTGTTATAAATGCAAAATGTTGATATTTGAGACTATACATGATTAAACATGTATGCATCAATAATCCCGAATTCCGAAAACCTGTGTCCGGAGTTTCCACCTAACCTTCTACTTTCGCTTTCTAAGGCGGATGCGACACCGGGTTATTTCCCTTGAACTGGGCGTTTGCATGACGTTTTGATAAATTGCTAAGTTTTTTGGTCTAAAAGAATGATTTAATACGTATATTAGGGCGGTTCTTCATTGTTACCCATTGCTTGATGATTTCCAAGCTTTAAAACCGGTTTTAAACACACAATAAAAAACTCCTATTTTCATCTTAGAAATTTCTTAAATAGTAAGATACCTATGTACGTATCTTAAATATAGGCACATTTCTTAGTTGAAAATGGATATTTATGACAAAAAGTGGCTATTTAAGAAGATCTTAAGTTTAAGATATGTTGTGAATAGCGACTTAGAAATAAATTAAACTTAAGACAAATTTTATCATAACTAAGCAATTTATAGGATATTTAAGATATATTTTTATCTAAGAAGCTTTGTGAATACCAGCCCAGGTCCAATGAGGCCCTGACATTCACCAACAGCCCAAGTGCAATGAGGCCCGCCATTCACCAAAACACCAGGTCCAATGAGGCCCCGGCATTCATCAACAGACCGGGTCCAATGAGGCCCCGGCATTCACAATAGACCAGGTCCAACGAGGCCCTGGCATTCACTAACAGACCAGGTTCAATGAGGCCCCAACATTAACCTTCAGATCTGGTCCAATGAGGCCCGGCATTCATCAACAGACCAGGTCCAGTAAGGCCTAGGCATTCACCTATTTTTTCACTATGTGAGCATACAGTACATGTAATTTTTTTTAAAACATTCCCAATTACCTACCTACTGCAAAAATTGTTTTACTGATAGCCTGAATGTAGTTAAAACTATAAGTTCTTAACTAAATTTGTTAAAAATATTATATAACATCTTAAGACTTTAAACAAAGATCTAAAAATACATTAAGATATTTTATTGGTTTAAATTAATACATATGTTAACATGCACACACCTTACGCTTTGATAAGGGACGTCCTCGTTTGTTTGCAAACTTTTCCGAGGACTCGGAATTATCGTCTGTATTAGTCACAGGTTCTGCAGTTGATTTGGATGGCTTATTGCTGGCTGCCTGTTTTGTAGATGGTAAATTGGTTTTTAATTCTTTTGAATTGCCAGCTTTCGGAAGACTTTCTGTTAATACAAAACAATTATCGTCCAATTTGACGACATTGTTTGCGTCCATTTCCCTCAGTAATGCTGTGTGAAGTCTCAACTTTACTAATCTTGTATCTGGATTTTTTGAAATTAACCAACTCTCTAATTCAGCAAAAGTAACCCCATCTCCAGTTTGTTGGGTTAATATTCTAATGGCTTGAGTAATTCTGTTACTCGTTGAATGATTGTAATTAGAAGTTTTAGTTTGATCAGCCAGCTCATCAGACAGTTTTGTGGCTCGTCTATAACTAACACTTCCTTTAAAGTGAACCTTAATTACTTTCCCCTCATTAACAAGTGATTCTAAACTACTTTTCGTTTCTTTTAAAGTAACTCCGTGGTAGCGCTCAAGCATGCGACTAATTCTTACGACGTCCGGGCGTGCTTTCCTTTGTCGCAATAAATCAACTGTTTCCAAAATCCATTCTCTATGCTTTTCCTCCATCATTTCCATCGTTAACCGTTTTGTTTGCGCTAGCGTTAAGTTTAAAATTAATCTTAACAGTTAATTTAGATTTCTACTTCTTTCCGAAATGAACTTCCGCTTCTTATTACGCATGCGCTAGTTTACCGCTCGATGGGATTATGGGAATTACGGAGTTACTTCCCTTTGATTTAATAACGCCATTTGTATGGTAAATAACCGCGGAATGACTACGATAATCAAAATTGTCCTTGCAAAAACTTTTGCTTAAACGGAAATGGTGGGTGCGTCTTGACGAGATTGAACTAGAATAATCAAATTGAGTTAAAACTGTATATGAATAATTGAAACTATTTATCTTGATTATTTTCTTTAGATTTTAATTTACCAAAGTGAAAGTAGAGAAGTAGAGAACCCCGTGCGTCAATCTCCATACTCAGATTCATGTTTGAAATCTCGACTTTTGTAAAACACACTCGGACAACAACAACATATAACTAACTTCGAATTTAAATTAAGAGTTTTCTCGTAAATGTCCCTATCGTGCTATTGTACACGAACAAAACATATTCATGAATTTCCGACGACACTCGGCCGACGTGTGCGTTATTTCATGCGGTCCTAAGGTCTAAAAAGTTATTTTTAAGATCTTTGTTTAGATCTTTGAGCGGTCTAACGACTCTTTTTAAATTAAAAGAGAAGTATGCCGATGTAGTATTGTAAGACCGCCATGCCATTTTCTACTATTCAGTAATTATCTTAATGCGAGGGGGGTGATGACGTCAAAAAAGAACGCGCGAAAATGCTGACATAAATTGCTGAAACTTTGTCAGATAATTCTAGTTTGTTATAATGCTACAAAACAATAATCGCATTAAGTCAAAGCAAATATTGGGAAGAAAAATAACAGAAACTCATGAAACCGTAACGACAATACCGATCCAACGTTAGGCATATATGATCATATATACATACGCGTTACACTAAATTCACAAGTAATTTTATCCTTAGCAACCCAGACGTAAAATATGACGTTGATATTGTTGACATTATATGAATTAAACACAGTAAAAGAAGTCTTTTGACACTCTCAGGTACCAATTCATACACCTGGGTGAAGTGGAGCATGCATGGGTGTTATTCTTACTCCAAGAAATCGAGCAGTGGTGATGACGGGGATCGAATCCGGACCTTTCGACATCAAAGCCTCTAGGCCCCTCTACTTCAGATGATTACCCAGATAATACGATATAACGATAACGATAATACGATATACCGGGCCTAGTATCGCTTTTTCACTGTTATGTTAATGTTATGGTATTGTCGTGATTTCGTGTTTTTGGCCTGAGGCGGAGCCTCAAGGCCATAGTTATAATACCACTTTTCTCAGCCTGTCCGAATAGACAGACTGCCAAATCCAAATTCTCAAAACTCCCAATTACATTACATGCACATACATGCGCAATAAAAGTAGTTCCTTTCAGATCTCCATAACCCGCCTTTAAAAATGCAGAACATAACTATTTAACATGACAGTTTCATGTAATAGTGTAAAAGAAATACGATTATAGCAAAATTACCTTTGACAACAACACTACACGCGCAATAAAAGTAGTTTACTCGCCGAATAAAGTTTAACCCAGGCCTACAGCACTTGCAGCGCTTTGATTATTATCGTGTTGTCGAGTATCGCGTTTCAAACCAACCCACATGTATATGCGATGACCCTAACTGTATTCCTAACGAACAGCTTGAAGAATTAAGACCTTGACTAGGCGGATGACCTCGGACTTCGTTTAAGCTGGTTTCATACTTCATTTATCGGCGTTTGGGCAAGCGTTCAGCTTCGCTAGTAAAAGCTACTAAACGTTTTGAAAATTGGTGTTCGCAGGTAAATGATGAAGAATGTTGAGTTCGTTGAATTTTTTGTAGCTTGTGAAGATATCTAGTCACACGCTATGCATGAATGAACCACAGCGAGTCTGGGAGCAAGGGTTAGTTAGTTGTTAGTTAGTGAGTGGATGATTGTCCTAGCGAGGAATAAACACGTATTTGACCACAAACAATCGCTGTTATATATTGTGCATGTTCACCACAATTTTTAACATGCATAAACGTTGTCGACGTTTTGAAATAAACGTTGATGTATTGTGCTCCGTTTGAACACGCTCCTTAAGCTGGTTCACACTACGGCGTTTGGACCAAACTTTTATATGGGTTAGGAACTTTTTTTATAGTGTGGTTCCACCTAAAGCTCCGCTAGTAAAAGTTGATGATCGCAGGTGAACGCTGAAGAACGTTGTTTTCGTTGAACATTTTTAACATGCAAAAACTTTGTCGACGTTTGAATATAAACGCTGATGTATTGAGTCGAACGTTTACCTAGCAAAGGCTAGCTGAGCAGGTATCCGACACAATGAACGCAATAGCAACCCAAGGGCTGGCGTAAGCGAACCGTTTCCCCAGTGCAAATGAACGTTTGTCCAACGTATGCCAACGGGTATCAGACGCGATGGACGCGGTAGCAACGCATGTGGTTAGCAAAGACAAACTTTTCATAACGTTTCCGTAACTTAGGTTAACCTTGTACAATGGATCCTGACGTTAGTCAACTCGTTCTTCTAAGTCGGTCTGAGTTCGGTACCGCTATACACATGCGTTTGCAGGTCCACTAATTAAAAATAACTCCAACGCAGACGAACATTGACAAGCACTAGTAACCGCTGTCAAGCGTTAGACACCTTTCGCAAAGTTTACGTGCGTTAGATACACAACACTTGCATGTAGTATGAACCAAAATATTCCTCCTCGCGAACGTAATTTCATCGACGTTTGAAACAACCTTTAGGACTAGTCATATAATTATATAGTATCAGGAAAAGACATTTTCTTTTCTGTATGTACCTCTTTCAGACAAGGTTTGTGCTCTCGTGCATATTTATTATACACACACTGCCTTGTTAAGTCACACCAGGGAAGATTTAGGAGCGGGGTACTAGCTTGTTTGTTTTGGAAATGGGGACCCACACCCACATTCAAAGTAACTAACGTATGACGAATGCTTGTGTTTTCAATAACTGAAATAGGTATATCTACGAGATATTTTTTAAATGCATCGTTCTGGTGCAATCTGGGCGTTCTGAGATACAAACAGGACAGGTTTTATTACAAGATCAAGCAAATATAATATTTAAAGTCCTCTTTTGTGAATCGTCTTACTAATTCTTGCACAGTCATACATGTTCTAATTATCATATGGGAGGAGGTTGAGCAAGGGCTATTTAACATACAATATACGAATTAACGCAAATTTTATCAGTTTACAATTTCTTTCTCTAGTGTAGATCTTTTGTTCGTTCAACAGCTACGTAATAATAATCATATTTTTATATAGAGTCTATTAAAGTGATGTGGACCATATTGAGAATTTGACCAGAACCAAATATATGTCCTTCACAATAAACAAAGTCGTTATTTATGTCCTTTTATATACTTTTTTACCAAGAAAAGAGAAAACGTAATTATGAACGTGGTCTGAATTATTGGTAGGACCACTAGTATGTTAACACCCAGTCTTAACACTGGGGAGGGGGGCTGGCCCACTCTGGCCCCACCGGCTCCTACACACATGACATGTAGGCTTAGTTGCAGGTTATACTAATAATGTAATCAGTAAAAAGATTTCTACTCGAACTACTGTAGGTTGTGTCTCGAGAAAATATCTATTGATGTAAGCAAAGAATACGTGTGTATGATCTTTGATGTAAGACCAAAATAATAAAAAAAACTTCATCTAGGTAATTTATACCCTTGTCATAGTTTATTTCAAAGCAAATTTATACTATGAAAAAATAAAATTCGCCTGGGACACGTTGTTGGGGTATCCGACCAACTCACCCCCCTACCAACTCACCCCCCTACCAACTCATCCTGGATTTGGACAACTCGCCTGATGTCAATTTCGAAATGTCCAACTCACCCCCCCCATCAATTTTATATGTAGAATATTATATTTATTTTTAAACTTAGTGTTAATTCATGATAATAAAGTGTATTTATACACAAATAAATTAACAGATCTCTGCTTTCTCGAATACTTGCGAGTTTGTTAGTTATTTACCTTCGTTATTTTCAAAACTTGATCGTTCGGAAACTATGATTTTCTATGCAAGTTATCTAATTTTCCAATGTTTTTAAACAAGGTATTTGACTATTGACAATTGATATAATAGATCTAATTATAGTCCTAATTTTTTCAATCATAATGTTTTTTGACAAATTGTTTTATTTTTTTCCTTTGTTTTTCGCTTTTTTCACTGTCATTACAGCGTTTTCAAAATGGCCACTGTTTGAAAATACTGTTAATTTTACAAAAAAATGCCTCCAATATCACATAATTGAACATATTAATAATTTCATAATAAACTATTATCAATTCAAAGTGATTTTTTCCAACAAATCTATTAAATTTAATAAAAATATCTTTAGGGGGGTGAGTTGGTATGTTATTTTTTAAGGGGGGATGAGTTGGTCATTGCGTAGGGCGAGTTATCCTAATCCAGGGTGAGTTGGTCAGGGGGTGAGTTGGTAGGGGGGTGAGTTGACTGTAAATCCTACCATCGTTGTTGGACTGGCAATATCGATTATTTTGAACTTGAGTAAAATATAACAATACAACCACCTGTGGTACACGACTTTTGTCGAAAAGGTCCGAAAATGGGATGGCTTTTAGCCCGTATCAAAGTAGGATTATCGTTCATGGTAAAATCGTGACCAAACACCGTTCAAAATGGCGACCTCAGCAACCAAAAGCGACAGTGATACGGAAGAGGTACATAATTACTGCATTTAGTCAAACTGTAACGCGTTGAAATTTTGTTTTTATGCAAAATATTTAATTCTTTTGAAGTGCTACAATTTTTGTCGATAAATGACTTGTTATTACTGCATTCTGAGGTGTTTTGGTGATGCAATTTGTCTATGTTGTTTGTAAACAATATCGACAGTGGTTTCAACATGTTTTTACAAACAACTAAGTGTTGATTTATACTTTTTTCAATCAAGTCTTTTAATGGCTAGCTTGTAACGTTTTCGTCGAAATAGCTTAGCATGTTAAAAGTAAGAATTCTGAGCAACACTCATCATGAATGATTTTCTGTTTGGCAGTGTCTCTAGATTATCTGTCAGAACTCAGATACTGGCCTGTACGACTAGCCAATTGAATTCGATTCGTACGGCACTTTTTTAAACATGTCAAAATACGGCGTTCATTAATGAAATAATACAATTGCATACCAGAAATACCGACTAGCTTGTATCATTCAACAAAGTTCTAAAGTGTTCAATTTTAATCAGCTGTTTTGATGATCTTTTAGGACAATTTTCGATATCAACATTACAGGATAAAATCTGTTTTTCCGGATTCGAAATTTCACGGTCAGGGGGGCAATAAGCCGTAGAGTGGGAGTGTATACTAATTTTCTTTTTTCAAAGTTTAGATATGAAAAACGTATAAAACAATTATTGCACATTATCATTAAACTTTTGTTTTTAAACTTTAGCAAGAATTATCCTAAAAAATGCTTTATATTTGAAATATTGCATTTTATTCTACACTGTCACTTCCAAAGCACGATACCAATAGCGAGAAAATATACACATGTTTCAAGGTAAACATAATTTTGGCAAAATATTGTCAGCGAGGTCGTAAAATTGTGTTGTCATTGTGTTCTAGTAAGACTTTATACAAATTCTTATCATTTGGCTAAAATAATCGCGATTATTGTACCTGGTTGCTCTATAATTCTATACGCTATATGCAGGTGCCCCCCCTGACGTACATTCGGAATATCTCGCACATTGTTGCTCAATAAATTCCTTTATCTCGGAAAACGGATTTTAATCTGTAATGTCGATATGGTGAATAAGTGATCGTCCCTTATTTCTACTTCCATTTTGCTTTTAGACAATGTTGCTTAAATTGTATACCTGTAGTGGTATAGTTTGCTAATTGCCAATTATTGAATCAATAAGATTAAGAATTCCCACATGGTACTTGGTACAAAGCTGAGCCTTTCCAACTTCAGTTTGGTCAACATGATGTATCTTTTCGCTCTTAATGAAAATAGGTTCATAAGATTGGCCTTGTGTTGCTGACTTCAAATATGTATGGGTCTTATTTATGGTTGTCAGTAGGTCTTGATCTAAGGTGACACAATGTGGACAAACTGTAATATATGTAATAATGTATTAACTATGCTGTCTATGCATATAAAATAATTCAAGTAGACTAGCCGACTGGTTACCTACCTTTGTGACATCGGCTACAACTAAATTAAAACATACTAAATCAACCCAAAAACAATAAAATTTTGCTTGACACCAGTGACAGAAACGTCTATTCTCAATATCTACATTACAGGATAAAATCTGTTTCGCGGAATCCGGAATTAAACGGTCAGTCTTATCTTAGTATATGCATTTTTATTTGGTTGTCACCTTGTGATGTTCCAACTGTTATATAGATTTGTTCATCCATCATTTTCAAAAGACTAAAGTTTCACATGTAAGTTTTTTTGTGAACAAAGGTAGACAACTGTTACACAGTATATGGCTATGGGTACCTTTTATAGTGTATACAAGTTGCTTCCCTTAGATATATATTTGTCTTATAACACAGCGTAGACAACTGCTACACACTATATGGCCATTGGTACCTTTTATAGTGTATACAAGTTGCTTCCCTTAGATATATATTTGTCCTATAACACAGCGTAGACAACTGCTACACACTATATGGCCATTGGTACCTTTTATAGTGTATACAAGTTGCTTCCCTTAGGTATATGTTGGTCTTATAACACAGAGCAAAGTACATCAATACAAGTGTCAGAGTATAGCTTTGTATGGACCACAGGTGGCTGATATCCACCTTGTAGTTGCCTTGTACTATGCAGATAAAGCCATAAAGGCCAATGAGTGAGTACCATTCTGGTCCCTCTCATAGAAAGTTAGGGCCCCCAAATCAAGATTCTGCTTAAATATGCCACCTAATACACACTCCTCCTTAATAATGGACAGGTGGTATTTTCTTTGAACCTAAGGAGTAAGGTAAGATAATGCAGAACATTGAATTTGTTAATTTATCCAGTATTTAAAACCTCTTTATCTCGAGGACCCATCAGGACAAGGCAAATGCTCGAGTTAAGCCAGGTGCTCGAAATATCCGAAGTCTATGATGAATTGTTGTTATGAGTTAAGACAACTGTGTTACTATGTTTACAATGCAAATGTGATTGATACATGCATTTGGTTGTAACTACGAATATTGTCATTGTTTAACAAGTCTATACGCAATTTGAAAATTTGAAACGTGAGGACATTTGTTGAACTCAACAAATTTCATATGAAAGTCTTAATGAATAAATGGAATATCTCCATTTAAATGTTTGCATCGGCAAATAGATAACATTACCCCATGTATGTCAGTTTATCGTATGATAATTAAAGTTCTGTGCGAGTTTGTATGTACGATGCAACGATAGTGCATTTAATTCTAGTTCTCATATGTGTTAAAGTTCCCAATTGTTGTCTATTGAACTTATTCTGAAAAGCATGTGTTGTTTCAATGTACCAAATCGAAATTTCCGAAATTGATTTGAGTGTTGGTGGTTAAGCTATTGGCATAAAATGTGATCATAACGATGTGTGAAAAATACGAACTGCAACAAAATTAAATCTGACATTTTTTCAGAGGTGTGAAATTGCGCTCGGATGATTGTCTGATTCAAGATAAAGCAACTAAGTATCGATGAAAATTGTTGAATTGACCATCACCTGTGCTCGAGATAGACCAGATGTTCCTAATAATGATACTCGTTTTAAAAGGATAAAATAATATACAAAACAATGCATAGAGCAAATTCGCTTGGACTTTGAAATTTGCTTGACATAGGCCAGATACATGAAATGTACTCGTGAAATTGATGCTCGTCTTATAAAGGTTTAACTGTAATTTAGACCGTACTAATTTTCGGATAAATGTTTAATCACATGTTCACTTCTTTTTCAGGCATTTGAAGATGCTGTTGAGGACATTCATATGTATGTTAGATTTTGTATACTTTTCATTACATTTGTAATTTATAATTCTGTGGTTAAAGTTACTTGCTTGTAAGTAAAGTGCTTGTGTAACATTGATACAATTAGTTATTGACCAATCGGTGCTTGCATAACATTGATACACTTTGTCTTTCCAATGAGTGAAAGTGATACATGATACCAGTAGTTATTGACCAGTCGGTGCTTGCATAACATTGATACACTTTGTCTTTCCAATCAGTGCAAGTGTTACATGATACAAGTAGTTATTGACCAATCGGTGCTTGCATTACATTGATACACTTAGTCTTTCCAATCAATGCAAGTGTTACATGATACAAGTAGTTATTGACCAATCGGTGCTTGCATTACATTGATACACTTAGTCTTTCCAATCAATGCAAGTGTTACATGATACAAGTAGTTATTGACCAATCGGTGCTTGCATTACATTGATACACTTTGTCTTTCCAATGAGTGCATGTGTTACATGATACAAGTAGTTATTGACCAATCAGTGCTTGCAATACATTGATACACTTTGTCTGTCCAATCAGTGCATGTGTTACATGACACAAGTAGTTATTGACCAATCGGTGCTTGCATTACATTGATACACTTTGTATTCCCAATCAGTGCATGTGTTACATGACACAAGTAGTTATTGACCAATCGGTGTTTGCAATACATTGATACACTTTGTCTTTCCAATCAGTGCAAGTGTTACATGATACAAGTAGTTATTGACCAATCGGTGTTTGCAATACATTGATACACTTTGTCTTTCCAATCAGTGCAAGTGTTACATGATACAAGTAGTTATTGACCAATCGGTGCTTGCATAACATTGATACACTTGGTCTGTCCAATCAATGTATGTGTTACATGATACAATTAGTTATTGACCAATCGGTGCTTGCAATACATTGATACACTTTGTCTGTCCAATCAGTGCAAGTGTCACATGATACAAGTAGTTATTGACCAATCGGTGCTTGCATTACATTGATACACTTAGTCTTTCCAATCAATGCAAGTGTTACATGATACAAGTAGTTATTGACCAATCGGTGCTTGCATTACATTGATACACTTTGTCTTTCCAATGAGTGCATGTGTTACATGATACAAGTAGTTATTGACCAATCAGTGCTTGCAATACATTGATACACTTTGTCTGTCCAATCAGTGCATGTGTTACATGACACAAGTAGTTATTGACCAATCGGTGCTTGCATTACATTGATACACTTTGTATTCCCAATCAGTGCATGTGTTACATGACACAAGTAGTTATTGACCAATCGGTGTTTGCAATACATTGATACACTTTGTCTTTCCAATCAGTGCAAGTGATACATGATACAAGTAGTTATTGACCAATCGGTGTTTGCAATACATTGATACACTTTGTCTTTCCAATCAATGCAAGTGATACATGATACAAGTAGTTATTGACCAATCGGTGCTTGCATAACATTGATACACTTGGTCTGTCCAATCAATGTATGTGTTACATGATACAATTAGTTATTGACCAATCGGTGTTTGCAATACATTGATACACTTTGTCTTTCCAATCAGTGCATGTGTTACATGATACAAGTAGTTATTGACCAATCGGTGTTTGCAATACATTGATACACTTTGTCTTTCCAATCAATGCAAGTGATACATGATACAAGTAGTTATTGACCAATCGGTGCTTGCATAACATTGATACACTTGGTCTGTCCAATCAATGTATGTGTTACATGATACAATTAGTTATTGACCAATCGGTGCTTGCAATACATTGATACACTTTGTCTGTCCAATCAGTGCAAGTGTTACATGATACAATTAGTTATTGACCAATCAGTGCTTGCATAACATTGATACACTTTGTCTTTCCAATCAGCGCAAGTGTTACATGACACAAGTAGTTATTGACCAATCGGTGCTTGCATAACATTGATACACTTTGTCTTTCCAATCAGTGCAAGTGTTACATGATACAATTAGATATTGACCAATCGGTGCTTGCAATACATTGATACACTTTGTCTGTCCAATCAGTGCATGTGTTACATGACACAAGTAGTTATTGACCAATCGGTGCTTGCATTACATTGATACACTTTGTATTCCCAATCAGTGCATGTGTTACATGATACAATAAAATATTTTAAAAAAAAATTCAAAAAAATATTTATTACATGTACCTATAGGGAAGGGGAGACAAACAATATTTTATTTTTGACCTTGCAATATTATGTTTTCTGAAAATTCTACCAGTCTGTCTTAATACATTTGTAAAATATCTGCCAGGAAAATTTTTTGACCCTTGTCAAATTTTGAGAAATATATAACTATAAGAACACTAATTTATATATATAGAAGTGTGAACAACTTAGAGAATATATAAAATGTCTGTTTGGTGATATATTTGTAATTTCCCATGATCATTGCACTAAGCTGCCTTAAGTTATCTATCTGCTTAGAAATAAGGCTGTTGTATAATAATCAATACGAAAGAAAATTGATCTGGCTTGGTGATGGCATAAATGATAGCTTTCTTGCTAATAATTAATGCTTTTGTGCATGTATGATCTTTAGACTTGATGTAATATGCATACGGCAACATTTTGCTGGTTTAAGCTTGAATTAATTAACTAATTACGGACTGAGAGGTCCCTGCCAGGTTCGAATCTTGGCCGGGCAATTGGTCATTTCTGAAACACTTAATGTTTCCCACCCATTGAACTACCGGTATATATAGTTGGTCACCTATTGGTATAGTCATACATGCATCGGTGCTATACAGGGATTCCACATTATATATATTACATTACCATTTTATTGGCAAAATATCCATGCTTTTAAAAGAAAACGACCCTTTAAACCAAAATCTTGATGGTCAAAAGGAGGCATTTTGGAAATTTCAAGGGTCTAAAATCCTACTTTTGTAAGTCAAATGGAACCCCTGTCTAAACATTGAGCATTGTTACAAAACCAAGGAGACTTATTCAAAAAAAGGTACAGTAGCACACTAGGATTCCTTGTATCACACAAATGTCTCTTTTCCCCATAAAGTCAGAGGTCAAGTTGACCGATTAGGTAGGGAGAACGATTGGCCATGTACTTATGACTTGCAAACAAATCATCAACAGTTCATTTTCATTGATGTTTTACAGATTGAAACAGATTCAAAATGCTTCCAACAATTCTCTGAGGCTTTGATTGTTAAACAGCAAGTACAATTACTACAAATGTGACTGCTGTCTAGTTATTACAAGTTATTAAATATAGAAATGAAATGTTTTTATAGAATGACCGATGACAAAAAAATTGCCTTTAAAATTTGTTTAAACTTGCAAATTAAAAATTTTGTGTTTTATAAGAAAACATTGATGTCATATTTTAATGGTCATGTAACTATGTCAAACTTGACAAAATTACTGTGAATTTTATTACTTATTTTAAATAAAACACATGTTACTGTTAAAGGGACTGCCTCACATATTTGTGTATTGCCAAAATAAAATAAAATTGTCAAATATCCGCGTAATTTTGGTATAGTTGCCAGTATATCCCATAAACAACCACACTGACATCTAAAAACACTTGAGAAACTTCGGCATTTTGTAGTTATTTAGTAATTTTACATCAAAAATTCTATAGGGTATTAATACCCTATAGAATTAACACTACTATTACTTAAATTGCCTGAAAGTTGTTCGCATTAGATGAAGACGAATAAAAAAACGAACCAAATACCTCACTGATGTCTACACTGTAGTTTGTAACAATGATGTTACACTTCAATCATGTGTGAATTACATAATTCACAAAGCATGTTGGAAGGAAACTTAGTGATTTTTTTCAAGAACAAAATACTCAGTGGGCAATATCGAGAGTGGTTAAAATTGCTTATCTGCACCAAATCCTTCATAAAGCAACCGTCAGTGGCTTTCTAATACATCAATACTTGGTAAGGTTGAAAAATCACGATATACAGAAATTTTAGCCCTATCTGTGAGGCAGCACCTTTAAAAACCTCACAACTGACTTTTTACTTAGTCAATTATGATGATTGTAATTGATTTATTGATTTCTTTATTGTTTCCTTTACCATTGAGAATATTTTTGGCAATAAAGTAACTTGGTTACAATCAGCTGATCGTGATGATCATGTTTTCTCTATATTTGGAATTCCTATGGGATGTCTTATCATGGAATAAGCCTTGTCAGGTATTCATACACTGTCCTTATATGGTGTTATGTAGGCAAAAACAAGATAATGTTGTGGTTCTAGTAACCCTCAGTGTAGCAATATCACATGGGTTTTGGCTACAGTTCCAAGTAGAAATTTGTAAACATTGGAACACAAATATAGCCATAACTATTTTATTTTTTCATCGATTTTTATCAAATATATGCCACGCTAAGGGGAAAACTAATTGCTTTCCATGAAATGCAGGATCTTTTTCAGCAGCTTGACCGTTTTTTACAGTACCCTGTGAAACCTGTATTTTCCATGGTATCACCGGGTGTTGGACAAAAAGGCAAAGCTGCTGATAATTAAGGATTTTATATTTCATGGAAAGCAAATAAGTTTCCCATTAGCGTGGCGTATATTACATATAAATCGATGAAGAAATAAAATAGTTATGGCTATATTTGTGTTCCAATGTTTACAAATTTCTACTTGGAACTGTAGCCAAAAACCATGTGGTATTGCTACACTGAACCCTACTGCTACATTGTACCTATGATGATGTATACAATCTGACCTCTGAGCTGTAACCTTTTGTATAGTAAAGAGTCTATAATTAAAAGTGCAGTCAGAGTTCAATACTCGTTTTCGATTTATACCCTACTGCTTAATCATTTCATTAGAATTTCCTTCACAATTGACTTCTATCTAAATTTATACTGGTTGTCCCTACATATTGAACGACTTTTACTGATTTCACCCTCTCCCAATTTTTTTCTGATTTTTCAATAAAATATTTTGGGTTGGGAAGATTTTGGCTAGAGGAGGGGAAACAAAGAAAATTTTATTTTTGGCCCCTGATGCTTTATTCATAATGATCTCAAAATAAAGTCTGAATGACTCATGTTGTCTGTATCCTGAAATGAGGTTGTTAAATTGAGACTTTGACTGCTTGATTTTAAATTCAATAGTTGTAGGCGGAAAATTTAAATGTCATGATGATATCGTTCAGACATTGTCGTACTCTGGCTTCAGTTGTGTAGAACTCCCAAAGTTCTCTGCAAAACTTGAAACAGACAATTCTAATCAAAAAGTGACTGTCTTGATAAACATATTGTTTTATTGCTCTCGAAGCTAAAATGGGAATTACTGGAGGATAATTGATATTGTGTAGTCACTGAAGGTGTCAGCTGCTTGTCTTGTAACCACCTTTCTGGCACTGGCCGATAGGGAGAAGATTATAAAGTAAATTTCAACGTAATAGTGTTAACTGTGATTAGGACTACGCAATTTTAGGATTTAGTATGAGTATATCACACATCAAACTGTGACAGCAGTGTTAAATATGGGTTATTTTGGAATTAAGAGTGTGCAATGTTTTTTATTATAATACTACCAGTCCTGTATATAAATTTTTGTATGTAATTATGATAAAATGTGATTAATACAACTGACTCGCAAATAGTGGTAAAATATTCATATTACTGTCTAAGGTTAATGGATTCAGCTGGAGTCTGTAGATGACCGGTAGTCACTTCTCACAGGGTCAAAAATTTAGCTACATGTTCATACTGTACTTGAGTGTTATAAAAATGTGAAAACGTGGTGTTTTTAATGTGACACATGTGGTGTAGTGAGTGGACTAATTAACTTGATTAATTGGTCAATTATCAGCATTCTGTTTCTTGGAGGAAATACATGTTTTATCATTCAGTCTTTACACAAAGTCATATAGAATGTTGTTGGGAGTCGGGTGTTGTAGGTTACCATTTGAATTGTGTATTATTGTCTGTGGAGGAAAATAATAATTCTTGAAAAAATTCTTTTGGACATTGGGATAATCTCAAATACTGTATCGGGAACTATGGCTAAAAGTCGTGTGTTAGATAACGAAAATCCTACTGGATATGAATATGCAAGGTAATACTATATCCATGTTAATGATTGTCCATTAAATAATTTATAAACATTAATGTTCAAATTTTTATGCTCCCTACAGTGTCCTACTATTCCAGAATAATTCGAAAATTCGAAGATTTAGGAACCTTTCTGCAGAAAATAAAAGTTATTTGAAGAAAAAATACCCAATATTGACTGAGTTTTGGTCATTTGTAATTTCATATGCTGAATTTTGGTCTAGGGGTGTGTGCATTTGAACCAGACATATGTGTCAAAATTTTATGATTGGGCATTATGCCTCAGTAGGTATATAGTGCGCCCATGATAACATGAAAGGTGGGAAATTTTGGTATAATCCATTTAGGTGGATTAATCTGGTGTGAATGATTTATCTGTTATGTTTTTAGAACACAACTGACCTTATCTGTTTTCTTTAGTAATGTGGTATTAGTCAACACTATTGACCTGTCACTAATTAATCTCCGTGTATTTTCGTTTGTGTACAGTAAGAATGTTTTGATGAGTTAAAATAACAACTCTGATTGAAAACTGATAAACATGGATATTCATGGGTGACAAGTTAATAGTGACAGGTATAACTTCAACTCGATAAATTGCAATACAAAAACAAACACAAAATCCGCTATATTTATCGTTTCTGAATATTTAGGAGCATGCAAACTTTATATGTTGTGCCAAATGTTTGAATGCTTTCATAGGCAAATGTTACGGTCCTTGATTTTAATCCATAACAAAAATATAGGCAAGTTTGTGTTTGTTTTTGTACAGCAATTTATCGCGTTAGAGTTATAATAAAACAACTTTCCAATAGTTGACAAAACCGATTAATGTTTGTAAACATCACGTTATCCTGTGCGCACTATATCCCCTGTTACTTCAAGGGATTATGCTTTTTGCCATAGTGGAAGCCCTTTGTGCCAGTGAGACATACAATTTTGTGTCAAAAAAAAGATGATGTGACCATGTAAACAGGTTCAGCTGTACTATCTGACCAACAATTTTTGACAGTGATGTCATTTTGTCAACAATCTATAAATAGGCAGGGTATATCCCCAACGGATTAATGATTATATAGATAGAAGTAAGTCCTTATCAATTCTAATAGCCTAAACAAAACATGGTCCTGTGGATGTGTTGCCTGCTTCTCACACAGGCGGGCCAAAGTTCAAAGCTGGTTGTAGACAAACTATATGAATTTTTTTTTTATAATAGACGGGAAACATATTTAATGATTTAATACAATAATGAATTGGACAATATTCATTTGTCTTAGGATTAATAAAAGCTCTTAAAAATCACATACTAAAACACTTTTAGAACAAACGTTACTTTCTCATTATTTTTAGAGACTCACTGCAATAATTTAAAACGCGTTCTTAGCCATTCAATTTAATCATTTTAAATTTAGTGAAATGACAAAGATTTTGTACTTAATTCATTTTTCACAAATACGTTGTATTCAATTGCAAAATAGTAACGAGCGGGAAAAAATTACGCTGACGGGGTTGGAACTCGATACCATTAAAGTACTAATACTGCGCCGTTATCCTCTCGGCTACGATGTCATATTGAGATTATAGGTAAAGAAATATAATGATAATCCACATTTTTGTAGAACAATTAATAAAGTAAACATTGGACTGTAAACACAATGTGACGTCACTGTCAGGTATAGTCCAGTTAGGATATTGTGACAGTGACGTTGCAGTTTATGTGTACACAAAAGATAACGGCCATTGTCTGAACAGGTAGAGTGAATATAGTAGCTTAGTTTAGCATTGAAATTACAGTTGTTTGTACAGTATAAGTCTTTATAATTGGTTTTACACCGTTATAGTGAACTCGACCTGATGCGTCACTGGATTTTTATCCTGACTGGACTATATTCCTGGTCGGATAGTACATTATAGTGCGCCCAGCAGGAAAATTTGGTATAATCCACGAAGGTGGATTATGATTATGTGCACGATTATCAGTGATGTTTTGAGTACAATACTGACCTTATCTGTTTATTTAAGTGATTTGTAAAACCAATTTTGCCAGTTGACCAAACCCATTAATGTTTGTAAATACCACATTATCCTGGGCGGACTATAGCTCTGATGTCAGAAATCAATAAAAAGAACTCATCAGTCTTTTTCGTATAATTATTCAGACTAAATACACTGAAGTGCTAATTGATGATTAATCAGCTTATGCATGTTTTAAGCAGTGCCATTAAAGCTAATCTGACACAGGCTTAGCAGACCTAATATTACAAAATTAATGTATTGTGCGAAATTATTTGCTTGTCTCACAAAGATTAATGAGTTCCATGTATATCTATACTAACAGACATTATTTATTGTCTGATTGTATTAACTTTGAACTCATTTAATCTTCGTATGTTTTCCTTAATACTGATCGTAAGAATGTTTTAACTTATTAAAATAACAAACCTGTTAGTATGAAGACTTAAGAAACAAGCAAAGAATATCCATGAATACCAGGTATTTGGCATAATTATTTATATGTTATACTTGATTCTCATCGACCCGATCTTTCTCATCGACCCGAGCCCTAATTATTTTGGCAGAATATATGCACAAGCTGCGATGGTTCCTATTGAAAACATATGCAAGTTTGATGGTGGACTATTTCCTGTCGCTGCAGCAAAAAACTGTGCTTAAAAATACATGTAATTTAAACACTTTTTATTCACTGATTTACAACCAACCCTAAAAATCCTAAGCGTGTTACAACCGGTTTTTGTTTTTATACCCCCAGATACATAGTATATGGGGGCTATATTGGAGTCATGCTTCAGGATGGTTGGTTGGTTGGTTGGTCCGTATAATTTTGTCCGCGCTATTTCTCTGTAACCATTGGTCGGATTTCATCAAAACTTTGCATGATTGATCAGTACCAAGTCTAGTTGTGCATATCGTCAGCATAAGCCGGTCGGATAAATTTTAAGGGAGTTATGGTCCTTTTGTTTTTTTACACTTAACAATTTTGTCTGCGCTATTTCTCTGTTACCAATGGTTGCATTTCAATGAAACTTTGCATGAATGATCAGTACCAAGTCTAGTTGTGCATATCCTCGGCACACATTGGTCGGATAAATTTTAAGGGAGTTATGGCCCTTTGTTTTTTTACACTTATAAATTTTGTCCGCGCTATTTCTGTTACCAATAGTTGGTTTTCAATGAAACTTTGCATGAATGATCAGTACCAAGTCTAGTTGTGCATATCCTGATCCTTGGCACACATTGGTTGGATAAATTTTTAAGGAGTTATGGCCCTTTGTTTTTTTACACTTATAAATTTTGTCCGCGCTATTTCTCTGTTACCCATTGGTTGGATTTCAATGAAACTTTGCATGAATGATCAGTACCAAGTCTAGTTGTGCATATCCTGGGCACACATTTGTCGGATAAATTTTAAGGGAGCTATGGCCCTTTATTTTTTTTACACTTATAAATTTTGTCTGCGCTTACTTCTCTGTTATTAATGGTCGTATTTCAACGAAAATTTGCATGAATGGTCAGTACTAAGTCTAGTTGTGCATATCCTCGACTATCATTAATAAGATTAATTTTAAGGGAGTTATGGCCCTTTGTTTTTTTACACTTATGAATTTTTCCTTTGTTACCATTGGTTTGATTTCAATGAACGTTTGCATGAATGATTATTACTAAGTCTAGTTGTTTGTCAGAGCACATTTAAGTGACTGTGTCAAGCAGTTTATGGGGGTATTCATCACATTCAGTGATATTTCTTGTTGTCCATATTTTTGTCAACATACTCATCCACATATTATTTAAGTCTGTGAATAACATCTATGATGAACGAACTTTGTTTTACAGCTTTGTTGAAAAAAAAATTCAATCTTTTGGTTAATTATAGACTGACCAATTAGAGGGATCGGGTTGATGAATTTTTTAAGGTTTCCGAATGACGTAGGCTCTTGACTGGTGCTTGTTTTACAGTTAAACTATTTAAAGATAAAAGCTTTTGCATGGCAAAAATGTTTCATTTTACTATAGTTCAGTAATTTCTCAGTCAGGTAAATAAAAATTAGTTACAGAGCAAACGTTTCATAGTGTGCATGCTAGGTTTTTAGCTCTTAGGGGATCGACTCCATGAGAAAGCAGTGTACTCATGTTATGTCTGTTTAAATTAACCAATTTATTTGGGATCGATAGTGACACAGTCATATAAATGAAGCTGATTCAAAAGTACGTTCAAACCTGTGTCTGAATTAATAATGAAGTGAAATTGCTACATATTTGTATGTTTCACCATCTCGTTACCTGAGTGTCACTACCACAGCTGTGGTCTCTAACTAAGGCCAGAGTTTTTTAATTTTGGTTTCTCTGACATTTTTTTGTGAAATGTCGGCAGGAGGAGAAAAAAAATTAAAATAAAAACTCCCAAAATATAGCTTCCACGTGCTGTTGGTGGTAGAATAGTCAATGACGGTCCAATTTAAAGTAATCAACACTCAACAACAGTGTTAGTTTTTCAAGAAAACAGAAATTTATCTTAAGACTTAGTACACTGCAGTGAAACACTATTTTGGTAAATCTATGTCATAGTGACCACACAACAAATACATGTTTGGATTATTTTTATTAATGCATACAAAATAAACAAACAATATGCCATGTACTCATCATTCACTCACAATACTACATATAACCATATAACATCACTTCATCATACATAAACCATAAAAATTGAACAAGACGAGAACGCAAGATGCTACGTCACTACCTGTGACGTAGCATATTACGTAGTAGTGTGGTCACATGACTACTAATACAATACAACTTATTATTAACAAAATAATGAGATAATAAAACAAGGCTGTTACATTAAGCATCAAAACATTATATGCAATTTTTTTTTCTAGTTTTTCAAAAAAAAATTTTAATTAGGCAGGTGGGTCTGAGTCATGAAAAATAAAAAAACTCTGGCCTTAACATTCCATCTAAAATCTACATCATTAATGTTTGATGAGTGTTTTTGTCCTAACATTATCGTTATTATCTAATTAAAATACACAGATATTTTCAGCTGCATTTTCATCACATTTGTTCAAGTAATGGATGTTTGTAGCCAGAATGTCATCACCAAAATGATTAGATTGAAAAAAATAATAATGTTCAGATGAGCATGAGTATATCTTTAAAATTTAAAATGTGAACACTATTTTCGGTAGAGTTTTTGTCAGTGAATGATTGTTGCTGCTCATTGGTGCAAGTTTTCAGGTATATACATGTACCTGATTTCAGGTCTTTGAGAGTGCCAAAAAGTCTTTTTTTCTTTATTTTCTCTAAATAAATTGAATTTTTTTAAGGATTTCAGGTTTTTTATAATTTTTTACTTGCACCCAATTTGCTGTGTTTTGTAAATTACTGTGATTCATATCCACTCATTCCATGGAGACACATTTTGATGTATCTTAGGCTAGAGTTTTTTAATTTTTTGTTACTAGGATATTTTTCAGAAAAAAGTCCACAGGAGGAGGGAAAAAAATAAAAATAAAAACTCCAAAATATAGCTTCCACAAGCTGTTGGTGGTAGAATAAAGCAATCATCACTCAGCAACAGTCACAGTGTTATTTTTGAAGAAAACAGCCATTTTATCTTAAGACTAGTACACTGCAGTGAAACACTAATGTAATAAAACTTATTATTAACAAAATAATGAAATAATAATACAAGGCTGGTCCATTTATCATCAAAATTGTTTTTTTTTCCAGTTTTTCAAAATTTTTTTTGAAAATGCCAAAAAATTGGGCAGGAGGGTCCGAGTAACAAAAAATAAAAGAACTCTGGCCTTACCCTAAGTCAAACTGCATGCAGAAATATTTTTTAAGTATGAAGATGGTGTGTACATATATTGTAATATAACTAGTCTTAATTGTATGTTCAGGAGTCCTACAATTCCGGAATAATCCGGAAATCGGGATTTGCTGCAGTAGAAAGACTGAACTTTTCTGCAGAAAATAAATGTTGTTTGATCAGAAAATTCAAAGAATTGACAAAGTTATGGTGATTTGAAATTTCATCAGCTGAATTTAAACTAAGGAACAATATTTGAACTGCGTTTTGGTGTGGGGGTGTGTGCTGATGACACTTGAAACAGACTTTCTGGATCGGGCATTTTGCCTTAGTGAAACCCCTGTATGTTATACACTCGGCAAAACTTATAAGTACACACTTGTTTATTTGCCCATAGCTCCGTCAATGCGTGCATGATCGTGCTGAAAATTTCAACATATGTAAATTGGATATGTATAGTTACAATACAATCAATGTTTTTAACATCTGATTTAAATTGTTACAAACAGAATAAACTAATGATGCCAACAGCAGAATCTAAAAAAAACACAATAATGCCGTGTGTTCATCGGGCGATTGTCAGTTAGCTAATGCACATATGGCCCCGCTGCGCTGATACAGTACGGTTTCAAGTCTATGTTTCTATCACGGACACAGTAATAAAGAAAACAATGATAGGAACAAGCACACTTAAGGTTTAAAAATATGAACTTCTGATAAAAAATGAAATTTGGAACATGGTTAACTCCCCTTGACCATAGCAATAAAAAATACTTTTAAAAGTAAAAAAACACCATGTTGTTGTTTGAAAAATCGAATTATTTTGTGTTTTTTTAATTTGAAAATAAATCTAAAATTCAAATTTACCTTACATAAAAATAATTTGCAAATACGCGTCAATTTCACGGCCATTTTACGGTTTTTGACGTTTCATGGTTCAACGAACCGCTGTATTTAATTTTGTAGAAAAAACTTTATTTATCCAGTCCTTAGACAGTCAATACCATGTACACAAAATTTCATGCAAAAATAATAAAAAATAAAAAAGTTATAACGATAAAACGACGTGTGTACTTATAAGTTTTGCCGAGTGTATGTAAATGCATTTGTATACAATATATATATATATATTAGATATTTGTTGAGTAAAGGCTTGTGTGCGCTAGTGTACGTAACATCAGCGCCATGCCATAAGTGAATGTCAAAATGTTGTGTATGTGATACGTTTACGCCAAAAGCGTCTGAAAACATTTACAGAATTATCTTCTCTGAAAAGTATGTCTAGAGATAGCTGAATATCTCGCCTGGTTGGTAATACTTGCAATGTCAGATAGAACGTGCTTTCTCTTCTCTTTAACTCAGGCATCAAAAGTCGGCGATATTGGCCATTTTCACAAAGTTTTGATGGGGAAGCCTAATTCTTGGCGTCTTCTCTACATTACTACATTGCCGAAATTTATTAATAATTCATGCTTTGGTAGACCTAGGAATGCCTAACCAGTGTGATGTGTCTGAATCCTGAGTAGTACAATGATGCAGAGGCTTCTTTTTTATCAGGGCTGCGTTCATTCTATGCCTTCCGACCGTGTTTGTTTACCTCATAACTAAAGCACACCACAGGCACTTCTTAGATGTTTATTGTCTCAAATAAGGCATCATTATTTAGACAAATAATAATATGGTCTAAATGGCATAATTCCTGCATATATAAAAGTTCAGAAAGTTACTTAGTTATCCACTCAAATTCAAAATGACATTTCGACGTTCACTTTTGGCACGACTCTGTAGTCTTATACAAGTTTATTGTAATTGTATTAGACATCTATGGAGTAAAGGGTTAATGTTCATGCAAAATGTTTATTTCAGCTCAAAACCAGAAGATCTCAATTCATGTATACAAGATTGTCATGTTGCCCTTAAGCTGTTTCTCAACAATAAATTTACAGAAGCAAAAAACAGGATGGAGCCATGGTATGTCGTTATATAAGTCTATGTTTCACTTTGTTTACTTAGTTAATTCGGGTTTTACTGGACTGAATTCTTACCAGTTCTAATTTACACTTTCACAAGGAACCAGCAACTTATCCACATGTAGAGGAAAATCAATATTATTGTCAAATTTTCAGGAAAGTCAAAACTGGTGGATCGCCAAGTTAAAAATCCAGCGCACCACTGGATCATAGCCACAGCTGTCTAAGTCGTCCTGGGATGGCATGATGGTCAAGTTGACAACTTGGCTCTTGGTCAACTCTGAAATGCTTTTCATTGTTTCTCACCCAACTAGAGATGAACTGGTTGGAAACCCAGGTCATGAGTCTTGCGTGTATTGGCGCTGTACACCGAGCACATTAAAGAACCAAGGAGTCTATTCCTTGTAACACACAACTGTTTCTTCCCATAGAGGTCATTGGCCAAACTTTTAAGAAAGAAAGGAATGACCACAAACTTTCGACTGTCTTGGTTGAACACAAATATGTCCGATTTGTTATTATCTTTGTGTACATGTATTAACAGGGGTTCTACAATTCCGGAATAATCCGGATTTGTTGCATGAGGATGAATTATCTTTTCTGTACAAAATAATAGTTATTTCATGAAAAAATTCAATGAATTGACTAAGTTATGGTCATTTGAAGTTCCATATTCTTAATTTTAACAATAAAACAATGTTTGAAACGGAGTTAAGGTGTAGGAGTGTGTGCAAATTGCAACCAAAACAGACTTGTGACTCATTTTCAGGATTGGGCATTATGCCTCAGTAGAACCCCTGTATTAAGCACTCCAGCTACATGGTTATACTACCGGTAATTAAGGGGTCAGACTCACCTACATGTATATCACAATGAATATTATTGTTATACTACCGGTAATTAAGGGGTCAGATTTACCTACATGTATATCACAATGAATATTATTGTTATTTTCAGTATTGATTGGAGTATGTATCACGCACTAGGATATGGAACAATCATGTATATACAAGCAGTTATGACATTTGATATGGTATGTACACTATCTTACTCTATAATTATTATGCCCCCCCGCCCCCATCTTTGATGAGGGGGTTACGATGATATTGCTTTGCACATGTCTGTCGTCGGTCTGTCGTATAAAATGGTTTCCGTTCAATAACTCAAGAATGCTTTGACCTAGGATCTTCAAATTTTTCATGGTGTTTGGTCCTCAACAGCAGATGACTCCTAGATTTTAAGGTCAGTAGGTCAAAGGTCAAGGTCACTGTGACCTTTACCATTTCTGACTATACATGTTTTACAAACATCTCTTCTTCCACTCTATTATTATTCCTCTCTTTTATCATCGTGTAATCTAAGTGATATTTGCACATGTCAGTCAGTAGGTCGGTCACTCTGTCAGTAGACCAAATGGTTTTGGTTCAATAACTGAAGAACGCTTGGGCCCTAGGATCCTTAAACTTTACCTGGAGGTTAGTTATCAACAGTTTATATGACCCCTATTGATTTTGAGGTCAGTTTGTTATAGGTCAAGGTTGCTGTGATTTTTAATTAACATGATTGGAGAATCTTCAAATTTTATGGGGAGGTTGGGTACCATCAGAAGTTGACACATATCAATTTTAGGTCAGTACTTGAAAGGTCAAGGCCTCCATGACCTTGCACATTTGGCTGTCATACCATAGCCAAGCCTAGTTGTGCATATTGTCAGGAATTTTAGGTCAGAAGAATATTGCCAGACTTATCGCCCTTTATTGGAGATTCACATTTTTGTGGCAAAAACCCTTTTAATTCCCCTCTATTTCTTTTAACAGAATGATATCGAATCAGCTATTTTAGGTGAATTGAATTTTGCCAGAGTTATGGCCCTTTGTAGGAGATATGCATCTTTGTGTCATAAATACTTCTAATTATCCTCAATTTCTGTTTCCCGAATGATATTGAATCAGCTATTTTAAGTGAAATGAATTTTGCCAGAGTTATGGCCCTCTATAGGAGATATTCATTTTTGTCCTCCAATTCTGTTTCCAGAATGATATAGAATCAGCTATACAGGCTATCAAGAAATCATTAATTGTGTGCAATAAACAGCGGAGAAAGATCTCAATGTTTGGGTCATTCAGCCGGGAAGCAAGTAAAGGAAATTATTCTGAACTTACAGATGGTAAGACATGTGACAGTATATTTTGGCATAAACACTGAACCAAACCACAGGAAATTGCATAATTTAAAAAAAATATATAAAAAAAAAATTCAGTAGATCTATTAAAATATATTTTATTGATACTGGCTCTACAGTAGGCCTAGTGAATTTATATGTATCAATTTCTTGTCTATTATGTTATAAATCTTCACAAACATTTGTGCTTAAATAGATAGATTTTAACACATTTGACCAGACTCCCGGGTACTGTTTTATATTATAAAGTTTGGTAAAGGGATCTGCAATCCTGATAATGATTCAGTTACTGAACCCCTACAACAATATCCGTCACCAATCTCCGGTTGTTAAAGAATTATAAAAAATTGAAGTTTGAGCGTAACTTTAATATTTTCGTAAGTGCTTTGATAAAACAGTACCCAGATGTGTAATGTAAACCTTCAACAAATAAATGGGCAGAGCATTCTTAAAACTGGCACCAGTCCTTGTCAAATACGGATGTTCTATGTAGTAAGTACAACTATACCAAGATCTCACATTACTGTAAACCTAGAAATTATTTTGTGCAATTTAGTTTCGCAGAGTTCGCAAATGGAAGAATTTTGCGAATTTAGGTCGCCGTGAAAGTGCTAAAAACAGTAATATGGACACTGTAGGAAACTTAAAAACGCAAAAATTTGTCGTCGTGATAATCCCCTCAATCAGCAAAACACAAAAGTTCGTATTCGCGAAAGTAAATTGGCTTACAGTATATAAAGTTGTTGGTAAGGTTTATAACTTAAATAAGTTTGTTCAGTGTCTGCTATAATCAAATGTGAGTCAAGTTAATAAAAGTCTGTTGTGACTACAACCTAATCCTGCTCCTTTGCAATAATAAATTAATCACCAGACCAACCTATTCAATAACAAAATTTGACACTATTTCAAAGGCCAAATATCTTACTGAGTTATATAAGCAACACCAGTCTTATTTCGATGTAAGTAGTGTTGCTGTAACCCTGAAATTAGAGCTATTTATTGCAAATCCTTGTATAGTAATTGGGAGCTTACCTACTTGTGGAGAGTAGATTCTGTGGTGGAGTTCAACTACGAAAATCGCCCAAAATTTAACCACTCATAAGATAATTATTTTACATTACTGTAAAATCATTATATTTTGAGGGAGTTGAATTTCGTTCATTTCTTTGTTGAACCCGACCACGAAATCTAATGTCCACGATTCTTAGACCTTCCAAATACAGAACAGGGGTTTACATTTCCATGTTTCATAATCCATGAATTTATGACTCCACGAAAATTCATTTTTATCAAAATCGACGAAATTTAATCCCCACGAAAATATATGTTTTTACAGTATATGTTATATTTCAGAGGAGATACATGCTGAGTTGTGTTATGCTGAATGTTTACTGATCCGGGCATTGTTAACATTCATCCAAGATGAAAATCTCATCAGTTTTGTCAAAGGTGGGCTGAAAATCAGGGAATGTTACAAAGTTTACAAGTAAGGCAATAAGTTATATAGTCTGAAGTTCACTCTGAACAAATTAAACTGGGGTGGTGTTCAATATTGATCTTACTTGACATAAGGACAACCAATTAGATCACTACATATTAAACTCTTGGTTAGTAACAGGCAATACGATAGGCTATCCTTATTCCCCAATTAAATAAGATCAATATTGAATACCACCCCCTAGTACTTAAACCTTCTATTAGCATACTGGTAATTTAAAGCCACATTAGGCCTTAAACCGCTATTTTAAAAAAGTAATAATTTGGTAACCTTTTTGAAGAGCCATGTATTTTGTGCACTGTAGTTGAGCCCCAAAGGTGGAAAACACCTTAGCCGGTAAGACCGAAGGAAATGAAGTACAACCTCCAGTTGGTTTGTTTACAAAATAATGAATTGTAAACAAAAATGCACAATTTATAATCTAAGGGAAGCAACTCTTGCAAAATTAGTATTTTGTCATCCGTACATTTTACTAAAAAGTGATTTTGGCATACTATTTTGACAGATATATTTAACATGAAGTCGTCAATTATTGGTCATTTGTGAAAAATATCTTAATTCTTTGTAACTACAGTCTAACTTGTACTAGCGACCACGCGTATTAAGCGACCTTTGTCTTAAACGACCGGTTTCAATTCCTCCCGACCATATTTGCTCTATATTTCAACTGTATTAAGCGACTTTTGCCTTACGCGACCAGCGACCACTGTTTAAGCACTATAATTGATTGGTAAAATTGCTTTAAGCGACCAAAAAATTGTAAATCACTGGTCATCAATAGTGACAGGTTGTTAATTACCTTAACTCGTTATAAAACGTTGTTTGTTCACACTTCGGAATTTGTCTTTTGTTAACTGGACCTGGACCTCAATTAACAGCATTGATAATTACCAATGTGTCCGTGTGCACGTCATCCAGGTGATTTTAATCAGATTACACACATTATTACGGATTAATTGTTGTGTATCTTTTCCTGCAATCAGCTTGTTTTTACCGTCCAATTAGATTGGGCTAAAACTTAGTCTATTTCGTTTTTTCTTCTTCTTCGAGTGCAAGCAAAACTGACTTGCATTAATTGCATTGTGTAATATATGAGAAAGTTTATTAAAATGATAAATTAAATGCTTATGAAGATGATGCATACACGTATAGAATAACCATAAAACGTATCTACACACTAATGTTTATTATTTGAAGTTGAATAGTATTCGAACAGCCTTAAATCGGAAATTCGTTAATTACACTCGATGTTTCTTTCATTTGTGTTAAACGACCATTCCGTTAAGCGACCGTTTTCAGACCTTCCCCAGGGTGGTCGCTTAATACAAGTTAGACTGTACTCTATTTACTGGATGATCAAAAAAAAGGTCTTGGGAGAGATAATGTGGCTTTAACAGTTTATGTCCTGCCTATATGTATTCTAGGCCTTCACTCTAGGTATGTACAGTGTGTACAATAAACACTGAACTAAAATGTCTGGTATGTCACAACTCTCTCACAGAAATTGATATATTCTTTGCTAGACATTTGCAATATTTTCATGAATAAAGGTTGAGGATCACGTTAACTTGTTCAGACTATATCAGTAATTTAAGACTTTTTAAACACTTTGGACTGTACTCAGACTCAGTAAGCGCAGTTTTTATTAGTTTTTCAGTCATTGATATGGCGCCAGTGGAGCTACAAACTAGTTTTTCTGGCACTCATTAACTGGTTTTACTTAGCTGTTCCGCCAACTATAGACAACTCCTCCACATGTGGAACTATAGACGACTCCTCCACATGTGGAAGACACAAGTCATTGTCTCTGTTGAACATGACCAGCCGAAAATAAAAAAAGCCCAACCTAGGAAATAAACTTGATCTATGAGATGATAGTCTAAGTGAGCACTTTGCTGATCTATGAGATGATAGTCTAAGTGAGCACTTTGCTGATCTATGAGATGATAGTCTAAGTGAGCACTTTACTGATCTATGAGTTGATAGTCTAAGTGAGCACTTTACTGATCTGTCAGATGATATTCTAAATGAGCACTTTGCTGATCTATGATATGATAGTCTAAGTGAGCACTTTACTGATCTATGAGATGATAGTCTAAGTGAGCACTTTACTGATCTATGAGATGATAGTCTAATTGAGCACTTTGCTGATCTATGAGATGATAGTCTAATTTAGCACTTTACTGATCTATGAGTTGATAGTCTAAGTGAGCACTTTGCTGATCTATGAGATGATAGTCTAAGTGAGCACTTTACTGATCTGTCAGATGATATTCTAAATGACCACTTTGCTGATCTATGATATGATAGTCTAAGTGAGCACTTTACTGATCTATGAGATAATAGTCTAAGTGAGCACTTTACTGATCTATGAGATGATAGTCTAAGTGAGCACTTTACTGATCTGTCAGATGATATTCTAAATGACCACTTTACATACTGTATTAGCAAGGTGTATTTAAAGCAAATACAAGGCATATATAGTTATGTAGGGTGGTTGAATGGATAACACTCTTGACTATGATCAAAAGGTCCTTGGTTTGATTCTCAGCCAAAGCACTTTGTCATTACTGATATGCTGTAGTGTAAACCAGACCCATTAAATACAAAAATGTATATTCGGAAAGAGCTAGGACATTGCACCTGGAATCTTTGTACCATGACATTCCCTTAAAAATAAATAAATGACGACTCACTGTTGTCTCAGTCAAACGCAAACCAACAGTATATTATAATACTTAAGTGCAGATTTGTTAGTAAAACTTTGTTGCCAGTTATTTTCTATTTTTGATGTTGATGTTAATTTTTGCATCTTGTTTTATTTGTTAGAGATTGTGCCAAAATCTTAGCAAATAGAAAGTTCGAATCAGATGAGCAGAAAACACATTTTGACAGCGGTGTAAAAATGGGTGTCGGATCTTTCAATCTGGTATGTACTTATATTGTCCATCTCTTCTTAGTTTTTATGCTCCCCGAAGAAATTTGGGGGAGCATATAGTCGCCGAAGTGTCCCTCCGTCCGTCACACTTTCTTGTCCAGGCTATTTCTCAAGAACCACTGCTCAGATTTTACTAAAACTTCATGGATAGCTTCACTATTAAGTGGGGATGCGCATATCGTCGGCACATTCCGGTTTGTTGATTATTCACACAGTTATGCCCCTTGGAAGATTTGCACTATAATCTTAGTACTCTTAGAACTGCTATGATTCCATCTTGTACAGATCCTTCTCCATAGTCCAATTTGAGGAATTTCCTTTTCGTCGGTAAATCTCCTTTTTCGTATTTTTCGTATATTTGTCCATGTATAATTGAATGAGTTATGTGTATACTGTATTGTTTTAACCATGTCTTAATTGTGATTGTACAGCACTTTTGAACGTGTATATACATGAAAAAGGGCTATATAAATATGGTATATTAATAATAATAGGTTGTCTGCTTCAAGTGCATGGGGTTCCGAGTTAGATACCAAGGCCAAGATCTCCCGAAATATCTCAATCTGAACTAAATCACTGCTCAAATATCGTTATATATATTAAGTTTCCAAGCTAAAACGGAATCAAAATTTTTATTACCAGTACAAAAAAAACAATTCTGAGTTTATTACAATAAAACTTTTTAAGACTTTCAACTATGTAAGATCTTTATCAGCAGCTTGACCGTTTTTTACAGCACCCTGTGAAACCTATATTTTCCATGGTTTCACAGGGTGCTGGAAAACACAGCACAGCTGCAGAAATAGATCTTACATTTCATGGAAAGCAAATAATTTCCCCTTAGCTGGGCGCATACTTCATGGAAATCGATTAAGAAATAAAAAACTTATGGCTATTTTTGTTTTCCAATGTTGACAAAGTTTGTCTTGGACCTGTAGCCAAAAGTCATGTGGTATTGCTTAACTGTTAAATGATTACTACTAGAACAAAATGATTACCGTATATACTCGCCCATAAGTCGGGTGAAATCAAGTTAAACAAATTCCAAAAAGTCAACCAGATTTTGACTAATGTAAAAAATCCTCTGTAAGAAGTACAACTTATGCTATATTATGTCAATATCAAAGGATGGATCATGATAAATAAGTAACTTTTTGAAATATTTTTGACACCTTTTACCTGACTTATGGGCGAATATATACGGTATATTAAAAGAGAGGTTGCTGCTGTGTGATAAAAAACTGATGATGTATACTTATTTATATTGCAGATGATATCACTCTTACCTGGCAAGATATTGAAGTTGTTAGAATTTGTTGGATTCTCAGGGAATAAGGTAAGAAGAGAGACAGTGTATTGTGGGTCCTTTGTTCCTGGCACTCCTCAGACAGACAATTTGTGGCATGACCTTTGTTGTTCCTGGCACTCCACAGACAGACAATTTGTGGCATGACCTTTGTTGTTCCTGGCACTCCTCAGACAGACAATTTGTGGCATGACCTTTGTTGTTCCTGGCACTCCACAGACAAACAATTTGTTGCATGACCTTTGTTGTTCCTGGCACTCCTCAGACAGGCAATTTGTGGCATGACCTTTGTTGTTCCTGGCACCCTTCAGACAGGCAATTTGTGGTGTGACATTTGTTATTCCTGGAACCCATCAGACAGGCAATTTGTGGCGCGACCTTTGTTGTTCCTGGCACCCTTCAGACAGACAGTTTGTGGTGTGATCTTCGTTGTCCTTAGCACTCCTCAGGCAGACAATTGTGGCTTGTCATATAAATGCATAATGTATAGTCTAAAGGAAGCCATTTTTGCCAAATTAGTATTTTGTCATCCATACATTTGACTAAATGTGATTTTTAGCATACTATTTGGACAGATATAGAAACATTCTGTTGTCAATAATTAGTCATTTGTGAAAAACTTCCCTATTCCTTGTATTAAGTCTATTTACTGGCTGATTGGAAAACAGTTGTGGGAGAGATAATGTGGCTTTAAATGGTGAGAATGTGGCCCTAACTTTGGGGTGGTTTTTATGTGACGTTTTACTTTACAAACTTACCTAGGTAACTCATTCTTATTTGATGTTTCTGTTATGATTTCAGCAACTTGGTTTACAGGAATTAGAACATGGTAGTGATCAATTTACTAGTCTACGAGGACCATTGTGTTCTATTATTCTCATTGCATATCATACAGTTGTTAGCTATGTATTAGGTAAGTGTTTGTTTATAATGTTTATTTGGGTTAAATGCCGTTTCTCAACAATTTTTCAGTGATATACAGCGGCCAATTCATCTTAACAGCTTTCCTGGACTGTATCTTGACCAATACTAAGTATCCATTCAACTAGGAACCAGCAACCTCTCATGTGGAGGAAAATCGACATTGTTGTCAAATTTTTATTATTGAAGGGTATCACCTGCTGTGACACGGAAAACGAACTTGAATTGCTGGGTTATAAATACCGCACACCAACCACAGAACTCTGGCTCAGCTAAGTGGTCTCAAACTGCACAGTCACTACTCTGTCTAGAACAGGCAGATGCAACAATTGATTGTTGTCAAGAGGTTGTTGATACAATAAGGTTAAATTAGAGAAGAAAAATTAGAGAAAATTCTTACAGGGAAAATTGATATTATATTCTTGTTGAAGAGAGGTTAATTTAGGTTAGGAGTATACCAGTATTCTTAATTTGATATTGTTGGTTGAGAGAGGTCGCTGCCTGATCTGCATCCTGCATATTTGTCTGCCTATGACATCTAGGTATACATTCTTAATTTGATAACAGATTTATGATTATTTTGTTATAAAGCTCACATAATACGTTATAGCTTTATGAATGGTGCCTTAAATCCATCCAATCTAGGAGTGTTAAATGTGTTGTTTTAAATGTATCGTACAGTATGTTTATACAAGGGGTGATCAACATATACACTGAAAAATGCCATTTGGAATGGGGTTTGTTCAGGCTATTGACAATGAGAACACAAGTTCTGTGTAAATTATCCATTCCGTGTACGATCTAGTCCATTTTTGGGCATTTCGTTTGATTTTGTCAAGAATTCAGCACAAAACAAAAAATAAATTGTTCTACATACTTGTTGATCACCCCTTGTGTAAATATGTTTTTTGTCAACATATGTTGTCTCTTATCTGCAGGCCTAGCTGATGGTGATATAGATATGGCTGACAAACTGTTACAGCCGTGTTTAAAACATTATCCAAAGGTGAGTAATTCAGTATTACTGTAAAAATCATTAATTTTTGCGGGTATTAAATTTTGCAGATTTTGGTAAAATGAATTAGTGGAATAAAAAAATAAAAGAAAAATATCTTGTCACATATTTTTGAGGTGGATTATTCAAGGGGACTTAATTTCGCAATCTAGTTCATCCGTGAAATAAACGAAAATTTATTTGCCGCAAATACTAATAATTTAACAGACATGATTACAGTCACATGTTTTGCTTTAGTGGAGTTGCCATGGATACAGAATCCAGACAGTTGTAGCATAAAAACGCTGGTTTGACCATTTATTGTGTAATTGTAACTAATTTATATGAGTTTATAATAAAACAGGTTTATATCTTCTGTGTGTGGCAGTGGGGCAGATGGGGATCGAACCTGGGACCTCTCGATCCCAATGCTTGTATGCTATGTCTAGACCACCGCTCACATCAATGTACGATTTTCAAGGACATTTCTTACTATTTGTATGGACTGATAATTACGTGTTTCTAATTTAATTGCCCCGAAGGCTTTACTATGAAACCAGTTCTGTTTTGTGTCATTTTTAGCTCACCTGAGCGCTAAGTGCTCAGTGTGAGCTATTGTGATCGGTCTGTGTCCCTCGTCCGTCCGTTGTAAACAATTTATTAAAAACATCTTCTCATAAACAACTTGGCTTATTTTGATGAAACTTCACTAGAATGATGCTAGGATGGTCCTATTTCAGATTTCTAATTTTTATCAAGATTCGATAGAAAACATGGCCACCAGGGGGCGGAGCTTGTTTTCTCAATAAGAACTTTGAAAATCTTCTTCTCAGAAATGACTGGCCCGATGTCGAAATGTTCCTTGAGTGACTCTTTACCAAATTCTTAATTTTATTGTTGATTGCTTGTAAAGGCTATGCTCGGCTCGGCTTAAAAAACATGGCTGCCAGGGGCTGGGCTAATTTTCACTATAATATTTATGGCTATATTGAAAACTACAAAAAACTTTTTCTCAGAAACTGCTTGCCCGATTTCACTATAATTCCATGTGAATGTTCCATGGCTAACCCCTTTACCAAATTCTTATTTTAATGTTGATGGTTAAAAAAACATGGCCGCCAGCGGCAGCGTTGATGGTTATAATTCATGGCCGACGATAGTTAGCCAGCTGCTAGTTTCCACTATATGGCTATATAGGAAACTTTTAAAATCTTCTCTGAAAGTGCTGGCCTGATTTCCATATAAT
Organism: Spisula solida; assembly: GCA_947247005.1. Taxonomy (NCBI): domain Eukaryota; kingdom Metazoa; phylum Mollusca; class Bivalvia; order Venerida; family Mactridae; genus Spisula; species Spisula solida. The sequence goes on along the minus strand of OX365948.1, from coordinate 40,668,799 downwards.
CCCACTGGAATGTTCCTTAAGTGACCCTCTACCAAATTCCTAATTTTAACGTTGATTTGTTACAAAATAATAGCTGCCAGGGGCAGGGCTTGAACATGTTTACATACTTTTTTTAGGTAGACATGGTACTCAGGTGAGCAATCTAGGTCTATCATGGCCCTCTTGTTTTACATGTTATATTTAACAATTGTAGGGGGCGCTATTCCTCTTCTTTGCTGGCAGGGTAGAGGAAGTTAGAGGCAACATTAGTAAGGTAAGAGTTCTCTATGTAGGTATGTCTTCAACATATTCTGGGGGAGCAATGTTGATTTGTGCTGGATGGATGTATGTCACAAAGTCTGTCCGTGCTTGTTCCTCTTAACCACTGGTCATATTTCAATGAAACATCACATGAATAGTTATACTCCCGCACAACGAGTTGTAAGGGGGTATACTGGATTCAGCTTGTCTGTCGGTCCGTCTGTCTGTCCGTAGGCGCATTCTTGTGGAAGCAACTTCTCCTACAGTTTTGGAAGGATTTTGCTCAAACTTTCACAGATGAACAACCTTAACATATAGATGTGCATGAAGAAAGGAATTTGCGCTGCGATGAATTTTGGCCGAATTATGGCCCTTTGCCGGCGGGGGTATATTAGTCGGCCGAATGGCGACAGCTCTAGTTGGTATCTGGCCTAGTTGTATATCATGTTATGAAAAAGTTAAGAAGTTAAGTTACAAGTTTGTTAGGGCTGCTTTAGCAATTCAAGCGTTCAACCACCCTTTTACATTTAACTTCCCTTGGTCATTGGGCTACCTAAGGAAACCTGGGTACGAGTCTCATTGGGAGACTATTTCTCTCCTGGTGTGTGTGCAGCCAATATCATGATATGGTGCCCAGGAATATGGAATATGTAAAGACACCGCCCTCACAGGTACCAATTCACACCTTGGTCGAGTGGATCATTATGGGTTATTCTAGCTCAGAGAAATTAAGCAGTGGCGCAGAAGGGGATCCAACTCAGGACCTCTTGATCCAAAGTGTACGCTCTACCTCTTGGCCACTGCTCCCCACCAAATTTTTTAGATCGATGAATATTGCAGAAGTTAAGGCCTAATTGGGAGATATTTTGTGTCCTAATCCCTTCTAGTTGTAAATTTGACTATATGAATGTCCACATTTAGGTAGCCTGGGCATGTAGCCTAAGAGTATCCCCATAAACACAAATGAGACTCTATCCTTATCCTTCTATACTTTAACATGGAACTTGCTTGATATATGATAATGGCCGAATATGGATTAAACAGTTTTGAACCAAATTCAGACAAAAATATAACTTAAAGGGTACTCTGGTACTCATAGGGTTATAGTGCTAGTGTTCAGCTTTGGAGTATAAATACGGTAAAAACTGTGATAAACTGACATGGATGATCCAATAAATAAATTTGTTGGGGTTTTTGTTCCTTAGAAGGCCATGGGAACTTAATAAGGTGAAATTTCTGTTTCAGGCCATAGAGAAGTTTGAGGAATCTATAGAATCACAACAAGAATGGAGACAATTTCATCATTTATGTTACTGGGAGCTCATGTGGTGTCATTGGTAGGTGTTTGTTTACATAGTTATATATACCGTATTACCTCGTTTTATCGCCCCCTCTCTTATTAACGCCCCCCGACGATTTTTGAACCAAAAAGAATCTCACCTTCAATAATTGGTCCAATGGTAATCCAACTAATTATCCAAACAAATCCAGAATAACAGTCAGTCATGATAATCCATTCGAACGATCAATTAATTACCGTTGAGTAATTACATCGTACATGTTTAATATTGTGTATACGGTACGCCCGAGTCAATTGTCGACCTTATTTTAACTCGCTTACGTAACATGCGGTCGATATGAGTACGACTCAACCTATTAAATATTTGTTATTTAAAACGCTTGATTGACCGATATTCGCCTGATGGGCGGGTGTATACCGACATCAAATACGGAATGTTCCTGCGTTTGATGTCAGAGATCAAACGTCGGCTTCCAGTGTCGGCTCCGTCTTTGATCTCCCTACATCTACCGATTAGGCGCATGCCAATTAATTTGTTTGTTTCTTACTTCTTCGGCAAACTGTATTATGTTCAGTTTAAAAGACGTTGCGTAAGACTCCATACTACGAAATCCGGTAGATTTTTTCAACTGGCCTAACGCTGCAGTATTGATCAAATTTAACACTGATGACGTCACTCGAAGCGTGCGACACGTTTAGGATTTGTTGTGAGGTCGTGTAGTGCGGATCGTGAGGGGCGTTTATACAAGTTCTGACTGTCTCTGGATTTATTTTTTCGCAAAATGCATCGCCCCCGGGGGCGATAATACGAGGTAATAGTTTAGAAGCATTATGTAAAGAACTACAATAATCACAAAGAAAACATGGGTATTCTTCGTTTCTTGGGAAATATGTGAAGCTCAATTTTTTAACTTAAGTCAAAATATTTAAGTTTTCCCTTAAGATGCTTTGTGAATACCAGCCCTGGACTATATCCTAACCAGTACCTACTTATTCTTTAACAGGGAACGAGCATTTTCTGCATGTGGAGCAAAATTGACATCATTGTTGAATCAATGTGCACATCATTAGCAGTACTATAAGACAATACACTGCTAAAGCCATGTTGTTCCTTGTATTTGGTCAGATGAATATAACAATACTTATGGCCCTTTATTGGAGACATACTTTTTTGTGTCAAAAACCTTCTAGGTCACATCAGAGGTCATACTGAGGCATAATGACCAATCCTGAAAACCAGTCACAAGTCTATTTCAGGTGAAATTAGCACACATTCCTACACCAACACCTTGTCCAAACGCTGTTGTAATATTAAAATTCAGCTTATAAAATTTCAACTGACCATAAATTGGCAATACTTGGAATTGTTTACAACTTTATTTTCTGCTGAAATTTTAATTCTTTCTAGTGCAGCAAATCTGGATTTTCAGAATTGTAGGACCTGTGTCATATTAATTAATGTTTTTCCATATTAATTTTCACAGTTTTAAGGGAGATTGGTTAATGGGAATGAAGTATGCTGAAATCTTGTGTAAGGAGAGTCGATGGAGTCGAGCAACATACATGTATCAGAAAGCTACATTCCTCATGATGTGTGACGATCAAACCGAAGACAGTAAAGAACATTTGGAATATCTTATGGGGTACGTTTCACCTCTAACTGTTTACTTAATAGGGTCCCGCAATTTTTTTGTGCCCTTTAGTAATCACCCTGTTTGTCTGCGCCCACAAACGTATACTTAGGTGGCTACTTTTGATGGCCAAACCCGTTGAAAATAGTTATAACGAAAGTAGAATTTTCTTTTATGTGGCTAAAATTTTCTTTTATGCGGCTAAAATTAGACACATAGCTACTCTTCATTCCGTAAAGTAGCCACATAAATACCGTCTTGTTAGAATGTCCGTCTATCTGTCTAAAAGAAATCCCTACAAGTAACGTTGGAAAGGACCTTGAGGACACTGATACATGTACTAAATATGGCTACCGCGTTAAGACAAACCAGTTGAAAAAAGTTCAAGCAAAAGTAGGTTTTTCGATCATGTATGTGGCTAAAATTAGACACAGAAGTATCTTCATTCTGCACAATAGCCACATTTTTTCATCCCACATCTGTATGTGTGTCCATCCTTTCTAACAATAATGAGATATTTTTCCTGCCTAAAAATGAATTAAACAGCAGTGCTCCTTCGTTTTGGTTTTTGTTGGAACCTAATTTCAGTAGAGTATAGCCCTTGTTTAAGACCCTGATTTTCATGGAATTGGATTTGCTTTATATTTTACTTTTAGTGAAGTTCCAAAGTTAAAACAGAGGATAGCTGGAAAATCTATACCTATAGAAAAGTTTGCTGTTAATAAAGCGAAGAGATTCCTGGATCAAGGTGGATATTTAACTTTACCAGCACTGGTAAGATTATATAGATGTTTGTTATACTTCTTATTATCTCGTATTTATCACAGTAGGCCTATGTTACATCCGTATTTATCACATGACTTTCCTTGTATCTGGGGTAGTATAAGGAGTATATATATTCTTTTATCCAGTCACTTCCGGCAAAATCTGCCAGTTAACGGGGTGCCGATTAAACTTAGCTATAATCGGTCACCTGGTCATGTGACTAGTGATAATCCGTCACCTTGCCACGTGATCTGACAGACTTCTTCTTATATGAGAGTCGCAGGTTGCAATTCTGTGCCCGAGGGTGAGGTTTTCCTATCCTAAATGAGCTGGTGGTTGATCGGTTCTTTTCTTCGACTTACCTGCGTCTACACGACGTCTATCAAGATGTCCGACATCGTTGTTTATCATGACATCACGGAACGAACGTGACGTTGCGCACTAGTTAATGAAAGAGTTACAATATAGTCCCGAGTTTGATCCCCTTTCTGAGCAGATTAAGCGACTGGATAAATAGAATAATAGGTTGGTGCCGTGAATGAAGTAAAAGTTTATGCGGCTCGGCTGCGGAAATTATCGGATTCGCCTACGGCTCACCCGATAAATTCCTCCGCCTTGCCAGATAAACTTTTTCATCCACGACACTAACCTATTATTCTCTATGTATAATGTTTAAGTGATGTAACTTTATCTCCTAAATGGCATTATTATCTCCCGTAAATGACGTTATTTTTAGCGACGTTTATATAACAGAGTCTGTTTTCCTAGAGAGAAAAGGCTTGTTTAATAAAAGTTCAAGAACTCGTTTAATATAATTTTATATCAATTGACAACTTGTGATAGATCCTCTATTTCTTGTTGGACATTTTTTGAAAGTTCAAAAATGCTTTAAAAAAAATGCTTTCTTCACATTACTCTGTCTATAAGAATGTTATTATACCCCCACAAAAAGAAGTTCGGGGGGGGGGGGGTTATAGGGGTGAGCTTACTAAATATAGACTAAAACATCTCAAAAGGGAGAATGAACACTCTGCCTTTGAAAAGTAGCAAAATATTGAATTTTGTTAGGGCTGTGACTAAATTTTATGGGCGTTGAGGATACCAGGAAACAAATGTTTTGGCTGAAGGTTCCAGGACTGGTTGACTTAGAGTTTGGAGTAATGTTAGTAATGTTACTGTGTTCCAGTGAGTCAGAATTCCGCTGTATTGCACACTTCTAGTATATTTACGACATCTTACTATACATTTATCACATAAATACTGTGATTTTCTTGTGAGAACAAATCAAGGAACCATGTTCTCAAACATGTGTGATAACAAATGCATGACATCACCAGCTTTTGGGCGGAAAAACGTAACGTCGCCTGCTTAAATTCCTTATTTCTGCCGTCATTTGGACCAAGTAACTATGGTTATGTGATAAAATGAATTCGCCATTAATTGTCTTTCAAATTTTTCTTAAAATCATCACAAAAAAAATCTAGACTCGTTTAAGAAATGTTGATTTCCAAAGGCAACCTATCATGACAGATTTTACATACTTGTATACCTTTCTTGTCATTACAGGAGTTGATATACACATGGAATGGTTTTAACATAATTGGAACGAGACAGGATCTTCTAGAACCAATTATTGTTACCATAGAAACAACAATTAATGATATACTCCAGAATAAAGGTAATTTTAAAAAAAAATGTATTTTAGTGTTTTTGTTCAGACCAGTACAGGTTTTCCTACTTATCTTTCAAAACTATTGTAGGTTCTGAAACTATATGCATTTCTTCGCAAATTTATGGTTTTGCAGTACAATAAATTCTACATTGAGCATAAAAGGTGTTAAGTTAGTCTAAGTTTACTTTTGAAATATTGTCATATGTAACTTAACCATGAAGTTATCAAAATTGTTGCAAAATCCTTAATATTTGTGGGAGATTTCAATTTTTGGATTTCGTGGATGACCACAACCACGAAATTAAATCTCCAATGAATAATTGTACCAATAAATATGTAAAGTCTACAAAGCTGCCATACTTGCTTTCAAGTTCTGTCAGGTACAAGACTGTGTTTTGGGGAAGTTTACTTACATATATCAATATGTAATACGATAATTATTATAATCTGTTTGATTTTTTAATATTTTCTGACAATTTGTGTGAGTTTTAACCTTGTCATTGTACATGAATTCCGAAAGCCTTGAAATAACGTCCCCACGTAATTTTCTTTTGACACCAAAACCATGAAATTTAGTCCCATTGAAATTAAATAATTTTACAGCTACAAGTGTTATAGCTCTACTGTTTGTATGATAGGCCAAGGAGTGCAATAACTGCTGTGCATGGTAATTACCACACTCCATGTAGCTCCACCCCCTCAGTTAACTTGCTGTAATTATGATACAACCGTTTTCAACGTAATTTACAAGTTAACTAGTTAGTCACATGATTGGTGAAGTGTAGGTCGAAAATTTTCAGCTCTCAACAAAATCGGTTAAAATAAAGTAAAATACACAACTTTTTAAAAAATTTTTTTTTTCGTTTTCTTCCAACTTTCATGTTCTCTCTACCTTTCACGTTTATTTATGTATGTATTTATATATGTATTTATGTATGTATTTATGTATGTATTTATGTATTATGATGACCTGTATACTAAGCTGAAGTCAAAAAATAAAATGTTCTTTTCTGTTCACTACTAATTGATATATTTTAATAACTTGTTTATTATTAATTTAATATATGAATCAGGGGTTCCATTGGACTCAGGTTTTGACCCTTGAATATCCAAAAAGACACCTTTTGACCCTCAAGACTTTGTTTTGAAGGGTCATTTTCTCTTGAAAGTATGGGTATTTTGCTCATAAAATGGTAAAATTTAGTCAAAAGTATCAAAATGGCCCTTCAGATTCAGAAGCCACTGGAACCCCTGTATGAATTATGAAGTTTGTAAGGTTATGTTGTGTATTTCCTTTTTACAGAAAAGTATTCCAACTATATGGATGATTACTGCCTTGTGTTATTACTGAAAGGTGTGAGTCAGAAATTTCGAGGACAGTTTCTGCAGGCAGAACAGTGCTTCAAGGAAATTCTGGAAAAGTAAGTCTTTGCAGCGAATACAAAAAAAGTTTTGATAAGAATTTAAAATTATTCAACAAAAAAAGAAATTAAGTTTTTCTTGAACAAAACTATTTTTAATATCTGGGTAGACATTATAAAATTATGAGAAAAATGTGCTGGTTTTTGTTCAACTTCAGTATTTCCCTGAAAACTAGAATCTTTAGAACATGATTTATGAGGTCCAGTATTTTTCTATATTACTATATAAACTCTCTCAATACCAGACTCTCTGAATTGCAAACGGCTTTTTGAGTCTTCGATTTTAACAAAATAAAAAAAGTTTTTTCTCTATAGTAAATTTCATACTGAATAATTAGGTAAGTTTTTTTTTTTTGACTGGGGTGTCAATTATCCTGATTTATCCGGAATTATGGATTTATCATTTCTGATAGAGCAATGTCTTTTGATCAAAATAAAAGTTATTTGATGAAAATATCTCAAGAAATGTCAAAGTTATTGCAAGTTTAATCTGCTATGAAGGATTTTCTTTAATGCAATCTGAGTTAATTATGGAAACAATGCCATTGAAGGCCTCTTGTTTCAAGTTGTTTGGCAAAAATGGTCGGCTGCATAGGAATTTCCTGATTTTTAATTTGGCCCTGTTGAAACCCCTGTTTGGAGTTTGAAAATGGCATAGATTGATGATGTGTCCCCTTTAATGCTTTTAATAGCAGGGGTGTCAATTTTCCGGATTTATCCGGAATTCAGGATTTGTGTATCCTTGAAGAGCTATGCTTTCTGACCAAAATAAAAGTTATTTGATGAAAATATCTCAAGAAATGGGGAAGTTATGGTCAATTATATCTGCTCTGAAGGATTTTCTTCAATAAAAAGTTTGAAAAACTGCGTTATATATGGTTGACGGCCTCTAGTTTGTCAAAAATTGTCAGCCGCATATGATTTTCAGGATTTATAATTTGGCTCTATTGACACCCCTGTAATAGTTTTGTCTCCCACATATATTTAAGGTAGACATATTGATTTTGTGCTGAATGTCTGTCTGGATTGATGTCACAAAATTTCTCAGCACTTGTTCTCCTTTAATACTGATGGTATTTCAATGAAGTTTCACATGATACCTTGGTACCAAAAGCATAATAATAATCGGACAGGGAAGGTAGCAATAATAATCGGACAGGAAGTTTCACATGATAACTTGGTACCAAAAACATAATAATAATCGGACAGGGAAGGCAGCAATAATAATCGGACAGGAAGTTTCACATGATAATTTGGTACCAAAAACATAATAATAATCAGACAGGAAGTTTCACATGATAACTTGGTACCAAAAACATAATAATAATCAGACAGGAAGTTTCACATGATAACTTGGTACCAAAAACATAATAATAATCAGACAGGAAGTTTCACATGATAACTTGGTACCAAAAACATAATAATAATCGGACAGGAAGTTTCACATGATAACTTGGTACCAAAAACATAATAATTATCGGACAGGGAGTTTCACATGATAACTTGGTACCAAAAACATAATAATTATCGGACAGGGAAGGCAGCACTCATCGGAAACAGCAGAGTACCAAATACTGAACTTTAGAACAGCTACAAAAAGCATGACATCCCACACTGACAGTCTGATGCCTCAGTTAGTCAAACAAATCTGATGCAAAAGCCAGAAGACAAGAACAGACCAATAGGATGACCACACATCACAAAGACAACCCACAAACAATACGCAACAGATGCAATGTACATGCACTTTTAAAAAAAGGAAGCAGCCCTATACTGGGCAATGAAATTGCAGGACACATACAGAATGAATGCAGTTTCACAAAAAGGCACAGTGGCTTAGCCTTGATGTGTATATAATTGTCAGGAATTTGAGCTTGTGTGAATTTTGTCAAGAGTTATGACCCTTTATGGGAGACATGGTTTTTTTTCGTCAAAAATCCTTCTAGTTTATTATCATTATTATTTTCAGTATTATTTTTGGTATTATTTTCAGTATTATTTTCAGTATTATTTTCAGTATTATTTTCAGTATTATTGTATATATGATTACAGTGAAAAGAAGATAAAGTATGATACATACATACCAGCGTATGCTACAGTAGAATTAGCTATACTTTGTCTGGAACAAAAACGTATCAAGGAAGTTAAATCGTACCTAGAGAAAGCCAAGTAAGTGAATATTGATGTAGATGTTGAGGGGTGTCCACGTAAATCATGTACTTTGCTTATTACATAAAATGTATTCAATGCATTAGTTATTCGAAGCATTGATATTTAATAAAGTTGTTTGCTTCTTTGTTTTAGTGTGGATCTTCAAACGATTGTAGTAATTGAACAAATAATGTATATCATTCATTCATCATTCATTTATTTGATCATTCATTCAATCATTCATTCATTCGTCATTCATTCATCATTCATTTATTTGATCATTCATTCAATCATTCATTCATTCGTCATTCATTCATCATTCATTCATCATTCATTCATCATTCATTTATTTGATCATTCATTCGATCATTCATTCATACATTCATTCGTCATTCATTCATCATTCATTTATTCGATCATTCATTCATTCATTCATTCATTCATTCATTCATTCATTCATTCATTCATTTTGATGCTTAATTTAAAACATTGCAAGACAAAGTGGTTCTCGTCCCTTTAATTTTACAGGGATGCAAGTCAATTTTTATAAAATTGAGTTTTTGATATTGTGTTCTTGATCTTGTAAAGTTCTATATAATGATGGTAGTTGTGTCCTTGTAGTACTACCCTAAATTATCCAAACACCAATTCCAAAATGACATATGACTGGTATAAGTCATTAAACTCAGAACGGTGATTTCTCAAAACATGAATAGTCTACTTAGTGTAGTTTAGAATTAAGGAGAGGTTATGTTAATGTGTTCTAATATGTTGATTGAAATAATCATTGCAGGAAGAATTATAAAGGTTATTTATTGGAGTCCAGATTACATTTCCGTATCCATGCCACCAGACTGAGCCTCGGTCAAATGGACGATGAAGATCCAATCTCAGAGAACAGTACACACGATACCAGTCTACCAAAGGAGGCTACTGTTAAAACACCATTCAAACAAACTTTCTCTGTGGATAGTGATTGTCAACAAGCGTCCAGTTTTGATGATGATTGTGTCCGAGCAAATGGCGAACAAAATACTCATCTATAGTGGATGTTTAAATTAGTGTCTAGATACCAAAGTGTTTGGGTTTTTTTCACAAAAACCAAGTTTCGTCATTTGGGCCTAAAACAATATACATTTACAAGTTGAAAAAAATTCACAGAAACCAATATTTTGTAAGTAATTTTTTTCACCAGCTTTGAAATTGGTAAAGAAATGGGTAAATTAGCCTATAATTTTTATGAAATGTTAAGTTTCAAAAAATACCAGTAAGCATACAATGCTGATTTTTGGATAGGCTCATGCTCATTTCTTCTTTGCTTTAAAGTAAAAGTGAAACAGTTTGATCAGGAGGTTTAAGATTATGTCGATATGATTCGTAGCTAATATATTTTATTTCTATAAGTAAATAATGACCTACTTTTTTATTTGCATTGAATTTCGCCTAAACTACTCTATAATGTTATTTATTGTACATTTTTATTATACATGTATAAAAAATATTCTACTGTCATTTATGTACTTTCCTGTATAATGTATTCATTGCATTGATATTGTAGAGAAAAAAAGTTTTCAGATATTTTATGAGCCATTTTCCGATAGTACTGCCTCTTGTAACTATAGTAATAATTTAAATTATAACATGTGAATTTTAACACAAACAAGCTTTCGAGGGATTGTCCATTTTTTCGGTGCTTAAGTTTTGTACTTTGGTTTATTTAGCTAGAAATCCCATTAGAATACCATAGAAACTGATCAATTTTTAATAAATTTATGAGCGAGTTCAGCTGTACTACTAGAGTTAACTCTAGTGACGTAAGAATCTAAAAATAAACTAACTCTTGGAGCTCTTCAGCAAAACGAAAAGGGTAAAATTACAGTGTAAACAAACATGGCTGACATGTGGAACTACAGCAATTGGAAATGGTCCGTACGGCATTTATACGTGATTCGTAAGAAATTGTCCGAGGTGTCCCGATTGGAACTACAGCAACCCAGCCTTGAAGCGGGGTTAAACTCTAGTCTACTCCAGTACACATGAGGGTTGAAACTCGACTTCTTTTGCTGCAACTCTTGTTAATCGAGTTTACCCTCGTAAGTCAGCTGAACTCGCTCTATGTCTCCCACATAAAGTGGAAGAGACATATTGATAGTGTGCTGGGTGTCTGGATGGATGTCTGTCTGGATGGACGTTACAAAATTTGTAAGCACTTGCGCTCCTTAAGCATTGATCGGATTTCAATGAAACTTCACATGAATATTTGGTACGAAACATAGCTGTGCATATTTCAGGAATTTTAGGTCGGATGAATATTTCCTGAGTTATTGCCCTTTGTGTGAGACATGTTTCTGTATCAAAAACCCTTCTAGTTTTCAGCCTGATTTGGCAATAATTAGTTTGTGAATTTTTTGTTGTGTATTGTTTTGTGTTTTGTAATATTTTTAAGATTATATATATATATTTGTGATGCTGGCATCAGATTATTGTTCTCTATACCTGTATTCATCTTAATATAAGTATTAATGTATTTTTTTTATGCTATAATAATTTAGTTGCAAGACAGTCATCCATGGAAAAAGGGGAAAGGGGAGATAATTCAGGTTATAATTTGCCTGTAATGATGATCCAGAAATTATTTTATTATGGTTCAAAGTTTTGTTACTAACTAGATTTTCCAATGAAAAAAATTGGTTAATAAGTTTTGCAATTTCGGCGGCTGGGCAGGCGTCAACAATTGGTTTCAGGTTGATGACTTCAGTTAGGAATAAGATATCATGATGAAACTTGCTGTGAAGGTGGCTTATGTAAAAACATACATGCTTGGGACTGAAAGTGGGGTCAAGATCACTGTTACTAAAAATAGAAAATCTGGTTTTCATGGAATGTCCATGTCTTGTTTTGTTATGCCTCAGGTGTATCATTGAGCACAGGGTATGGACTTCAAAAGTCTTCAATGAAATTGTAAGAAAATACAATATAATTTTATGTTCTTCATGTACATTTAGGGTTTAACAATATTGACTATTTTCTCACAACTTCTTCTAAGATCTTTATTAGTCTTTAGAAACAAATTGCCACTATAGCAGTTGAAAAATTATCTAGCTTATTTCAATTGAAAACTTGCTTACATAATTGTGGTCTAGCTTACAGCAGTTGAAAACTTGTTCACATAATTGTGGTCTAGCTTACAGCAGTTGAAAACTTGCTTACATAATTGTGATCTAGCTTACAGCAGTGGAAAACTTGCTTACATAATTGTGGTCTAGCTTACAGCAGTTGAAAACTTGCTCACATAATCATGGTCTAATGCATCCATCCATGTTTTAGAATGTATCTTCTTTGTATTTGGTTAGTTTATATTTTTAATGGTGCCAATGCATGTCTTGCATTCTTGTTATAATTCATTCCAGAAACACAAGGCATTTCCTGGTACATGTGTGGTAATGATGTGATGACAAATGGTCTACTTCATATAAATCTGACTTTAGTGTGGCCTATAATCTCATATCCAATTTGCCTTTTCATATTTATTTAATTTGATGATTTCCCCCAGTGGTTATGGTGTGTACTATGATGTGACCACTATCGTAATCACAGACTTTTGGGATGTTATTTGTAAGGTGTCTGAAGTGTTCTTAATACTTGGAACTCCATGCAACTCCAGCAAGCAGAATGCTATGGGTTACATGTGCCAGGGGTTCCATTTGACTCGGGAGTTGGGGTTTCGACCCTTGAAATTTCCAAAAAGCCACATTTTGACCCTCAAGATTTTGGTTTGAAGGGTCATTTTCTCTTAAAATCATGGAAATTTTGCCTATAAAGTGTTAAAATTTTGTCAAAGGTATCAAAATGACACTTCAGATTCAGAAGCAAGTGGGACCCCTGTGTGCTATATGTTGTTTCGCTGTATATAACTTAAGGCAGGTGGTCATTTAATTAAGGTGATTACTATCAACTGTACGACATCTATTTAATTCTACTGTAAAATCATAAATATTTGTGGGGGATTTAATTTTATGGATTTCGTGGGTGACCTCAACCACAAAATCAAATCCACAATGGTCAATTATATCAATAAATATGTCACTATTACACCGCCTGTCATACTTGCTTTCAATTTCAGTCAGGAATAAAACTAGGTTTTTTGGAAGTTTACTTGCATTTTATCAACATGTTATAAAACAATTATTATATCTGTATGATGTTTGAATGATTCTGACAATTTGTGTGAATTTTGACCATGTCATATTATCCTATGTTTTCTTATGTTTATGATTTAAGTCTGTGATAGTTGAAAGGACATGTTTATTGAAATACCTAGTTCTAAAATGTTTTCATGAGCAGGGAGTATCACAGATGCTCGAGGTGTAATACAAACATAATGGACTGATACTGCCGGATTTGCTTGTGGTAATTGATATATTTGATGCAATAACTTGGTAATTTTATTTTGGTAATTTATTTATGCATAGTATCAGGTCTATATCTTATACTGGTATGATACACTTAATATATGAACTTATGTACACATTATATATACATGATTGTATAGTTTGTTTCTTCTCCAGGTTTTATTCACATTTACTTCATCATTGAAATTCTCCAGGTTTTATTCACATTTACTTTATCATTGAAATTCTCCATGTTTTATTCACAGTTACTTTATCATTGAAATTCTCCAGGTTTTATTCACAGTTACTTTATCATTGAAATTCTCCAGGTTTATTCAGAGTAACTTTATCATTGAAAAAAAATTGCCTATTGTTTAATTAATGCTCTACTAATGGAGTTGCAGTAATCAGGTGGGATTTATATACTACTTCAACTTTGATAAGAGTCAAGAAATCAATATTCATGTTCGTTTTACATTAACTGAACTGATAAAATAAACGTGAAAATAGTAATATATCATCTTATCTGCTGCTAAATTTAAAAATATTCATGTGTTGCATTTGACAGGCAATATCAAAATAATGATGTTTTTGGTGTATTTATAGCAAGCTCTCTAGAGTGACCCTCCAACATTTCAACACAGTCAAAATCAAAATCCATCTTTGAACCTCAACTATCTCAAAATTGACATATCTACTAAGTTTGTTTTCATTTTATCTACTGTTTATTTATGTCATTGTAGCATTAATATATATTATGCAATGCAAAATCAAAATGTCAGAAACTTTCCATGTATGTTTAGGATTTTATTATTTAAATTGTTTATCGATATTTATCAGGGTAATGCTATCTATTGTGTTTTGACAGTTATATATTCAAAGAAGTGTGCAGATTTTATATTATACAGTATCAGTTATTTTTCTGATAAAGAATTTTATCGGCAAGGGATGGTATTCAATATTGATCTTACTTAATTGGAGAATAAGGATAGCCAATCAAATTGCCTGTTCCTGACTCAAAGTTTAATATGGTGTGATCTGATTGGTTGTCCTTATCCTTAAGTCGAGTAAGATCAATATTGACTACCACCCCGGGGCTTTAATTTCTGTGTATGTGTTGGTTACTATCTGTGAATGACCTCCTTCTGATGTTGATTTAGGTGAATATCATCATAATAAAGAGTTTACACCGAGAGGATGTTCTAACCAATCAGTCTTTATACCTGTGACATTAAGATTCCCAAAAGTTTCTAGATTCTGTTAATTGTAACATTAGAACTCGGATCATCTTTTCTTAGATGAAACTAGGAAGTATATAACACTTGGCTACAGCCTAAGAAATTGTTAATCTTGCACATGCATTTAATTATTTCCCTCAATATGGGATAATGCCTGAATTGTCATCTTGCTTTATGAAATTAAATGATTGGTTGAAACGTCCTCTATGTATTTTATTAAAAATTTGTGAACTTTTGTAAAAATATGGGCTTGGCATGGACCAAACATTTTTCATTATTAAAGGGCTGATTACACTATAAATTATATTGCATAATGGTATGTGGTGTTAATTTTGGCTTATGTCGCAAGAAGAAATATGTCAACTTAAAGTTGATAGCATTTAAATTGGTTACGGGCAAAAACTGTATTTAGTTCAGTGGATAGTACTCATTATTGGCTTGAGCATCTAGGATATCTTGTTAAAATCTGGCAAAGAATAAAATACTTATTATAAGGTTTTTAACTTTTTAGTTTAAAGATTTCTTCTTGCTGTGTTAGCCAAAAATTAAACCAGGGGCCGGGATTACAACGAATACTTACACTCAGCACTCAACACTCAAATATTGAAAATGTAATAAAATGAGCTATTATTTGTCATAGATTGCTAATTTAGATGAGGAAAATGTATAAAATAGTTAATGAGTATTGAAAATAACATTTCTTTGCCATTTTGTACTATTTATGAGGTGTAAATGCAATTACTGAATCTGAGTGCCACACTCAGCACACAGACTGATGAATTCCAATTAAAGCGTACAAATACACTAAATTAAACTAGGGAGTAAGCCAAAACAATATTTAGTACCAATTTAACATCATTACAAGTTCTTGCTCTAAAAGAAATGCCACAATGAACCTCAAAAGAATGAATTTCGATATTTGAGTGTTGAGTGCTGAGTGTAAGTATTCGTTGTAATCTCGGCCCCAGATACCACCTGGTATGTCCACACTGTTAACTGTGAGGTATCATCTCTCGGGAAACATTGTATGGATCCCAGCAGTTCTTTGTATGGATCCCTGCAGCTCATTGTAATTTGTATGGATACCAGCAGTTCATTGTAATTTGTATGGATCCCAGTCGTTCATTGTATGGATCCGAGCAATCCATTGAATCCAATGGCCTCAGATGTAATTTGTTTATGAATAAATTATTGAAATTTATCATTTTGTTTCCTATTATTTCCTACTGACGTCCTGGAGACTTAGTCTGACTGCCTTATCATATAATCCTAACACCAGGTCATGTGATTATATATTAACTATTTCAATCTCAACTCAATTAAGGGGTCCTACTGAGGCATGTGTCAGGTGCCATTAGCACATATCCCTAAACCAAAACTAAGTGCTAACACTGTTCAACCTCAACTAAGTTTCGAACATTGTTTTATTGTTAAAATTCAGATTATGGTACTTTAAATCACCATAACTTTGTCAATTCTTTGAAAAAAAATTATCAAAAACTTTTATTTTGTGAGAAAAGATAATTCTTTCAAATGCAGCAAATCCAGATTTCCGGATTATTTTGGAATCATTGTAGAACCCCTGTCAATTCTGTGCTCAATCTTCAAGTGCCTCAAACAGTAAAGTTGAGCATGAAAAATGTTTTATAATCACTGGGCCATGCTGCAAGAGGATAGTTGTCGACTTTGGTGTTGAATTTTATTTCACCGTGTGATCCCCGAAATCAATATTTTTGCGAGTGGCGTAGCCATAAGTGAAATGGTTTTTTTCTGATCACAAGTGAAACAATGAATTACTGGTTTAATTTTCACTGATAAATCTCTCAATGATATCATAAGTGAATAATAAAGATAAACATAAGACCTGTCGACCATTTAAGTCAGAACTTCTAGGGAGAAAAAGAAGAGATAATAAAGATAAAATAGAACCATTTTTATTCGTCCCTACATATTTAACAGCTACATGAGCCAGTAACGTCTTTACTGCTGATCTGTCTCAAGCAGAAAGCTTACCTGTATAGCAGAACACAAAATGCGAGATTCAAACCTTTGACCTTGAACTGTAACCTTGAGCCGGCACGAAATGTTGGCTCTGCATGTCATCTGTATTAGTTACACATTTGCTATGAGTTTCATGCAATTTGGCCCAGGCATCAACAAGTTATGGAGCAGACACGATTTTGTTACGGACACACAGACAGACGCACAGAGACCATTCCTATAATACCCTCCCACTTTGTGGTGGGGAATTAAAAATCAAGCTCAAAAACAGAGTAAAACTCAATACTGTAACACACTATCAACCGATTCTGTTGTTCATCAGCAGCCCTGCGTTCAAGGAAAAATCATGTGACCCACGTTTCTTTTCTGTAACGTACCAGGTACGAAACGTTTCGTACCTGGTACGTGAACGGTACAAAACGTTTTGTACCTGGTTCGAAATGTGCGTCATGTTATTTTTCCTTGAACGTAGGGCTGCTGATGAACTACAGAAACGGTGTACAAAATGGTTGGTGCAATACACAGTCGTGTGATAGATTGGCTACAATATACAGTCACTTCTAACATCACCGATTATGGTGAGTAACAAACATACACAGTGAAACAAAAACAAGAGGGACCTTTGGGCCCTAGGTCGCTCACCTGTCGTAGCCCTAGGTCACTCACCTGTCGTAGCCCTAGGTCGCTCACCTGTCGTAGAAGTGCATGCAATCCCATATGGTGACCTAAGTAATAATTTATATTTTAAGAATAAGATTCAGGTATATTCAGCCTCTTTTGCAAGCTTTTTTATGATTTGACATTGTGACCTAGTTTTTGACCCCACATGACCCAGATTCATACTTGACCTAGATTTCATAGAGACAAACATTCTGACCAATTTCATAAAGATTGGGCCATGAGTGCAAGTTTTATTTTGCACAGACTAACCATGTGGGGTGGGGTTTGATGTACAGCCATGGGGGATAATGTGGGGTTTGTGAACTTAATCGTTATGGGGTACCAGGGTACTATTTTATCAAAGCACTTACGGAAATATTAAACTTACGATCAAATTTACATTCTTTATAATACTTTTACAACTATAAAGTGTGGTAAATGGAGATGCAATACCAATAAAGATTTAGTTCATGAACTCCTACAAACCATATCCTTTCGCAGTTTGCAGTTGTTCAAGAATTATGAAGAATTTAAATTTGAACGTAAGTTTACGATTTCCGTAAGTGCTTTAAAAAACAGTACCCAGGTACCCGTAGGTTATTTTCGCTTCAACTTAATTACCATGCAGGGGTTGATATTTGATGGCAAGTTTGTGCTAAATAAAACTACCCCACAATGATTTGGACAACAAACCCCACATTGTCCTCCTAGTTGTATACAACCCTCAAGTCTTTGGACAAAGCAACCCTGCAAACAGCCAACATAGAAGTGATACATCAATCCAAATCTTAACCCAAATTGACCGTTTCTCCTCGCATTAATATGGCTTGCTACAAAGCTTTCATACTTGCATGGATGTTGTATATGAACACTCTCCACACGCCTGTATCACCTAACCCTATTTTGACCTTCACCTTGACCTAATTTTGGACTTAGACTTAATGATGGACAAGGCTTCCACAGGGGGCATAAGCGTTTATTGAACGCAGTCTTGTTTTGTATTTTAGTCTACCCCATCATGCATATGAACATGTAACCTAACAGGCCATGGGCACCATACCCCTCAAGTCTTTGGACAAAGCAACCTCGCAAAATAACCTGTACTGTACAAGTTGTGCCCCTTCCAAAAATAAGTAAATTTGCGTTCCTGTCCAACCATACGATATTTAAGACGAAATTGTAAGGTCGTTTTAAAGAATGATACATGACCCCTGTAGGCCATAAATCTTAAAACTAAGAAGTGCTAATGGGGTTAACAAGCATTTTTTAACCTCACAATCATGAAATATACAGAAAAATAAATAACCTCACAACTTCCTCTCTTAAGAGTGGACGGACGACGAACGAAGAGGGATCACAAAAGCTTGACCTGTCATTTTGTGACAGGTGAGCTAATATAGCAAGTCGAAAGATCACAATTTACTTACTAACAAATAAACAAAAAACTACAAATATAAAGTAGGATCTTTATAAGAAATATGCCTTTGTACTTTTAATATCATTTATTATAAGGGAACATTTTGAATGTCCCCTAAACATGAAACATTTTAACACACAAGCTCGTAAAGAAACCTTTTTAACGCCACTCACACATGGAACATTTCAATATTCCATGTATGGAAGCATTTAAAACCTCCCTCAAACACCCTCTCTTATGAAGAATTTGTAACATCCCTTAAACTTGAAACATTTTTAACACCCTTCATAAAGAAACCTTTATAAAGCCGCTCAAATATGAGATATTTTAACATCCCTCAAATGGAAACATATTTAATGCCCCTCAACCAAGCGATATTTAAATCTAACACTGCCTGTATTTTCCTCCATGTAAACGTATAGAGCTGTAGCGTGATCAAATAAACGGTATATCACAGTTGAATTTTGGCTGTTTAATTTATTTCCGGCGTATATTTAGCAATTTTTATCAATGAAATTTACATCCTGTTTATTTCATGACGTCATGAATTGTGATGTCGCCATAGAGCGTACCCTTTTCATAGGGTTTCTGTTTATTTATTTGATCATATTTATATTCTAGCAATTCTATTGCATGTATCAATGCATGTGCGTAAACGTGAAATACTTAATTGGACTTTGGCGTTAAATAAGCATTCTCTTGACGACAAGCAAACATAATAGTAAAGCTCAAAAATCCAGGGACGGACGTTACAATACTTTGAACAGTGGAAGTTGTCAATAGCAACATAAAAATAACTCAACTCCGCAAATAAATAAGTCTGTATAAAATTGCACACATTACACAAGTTAGAATGCAAATTGATTGCAGTTTAGCTTGATATACTGGTGAACAGATATCACAGTTTGTCGAAACATTTGCATAGTTATTAATTACGACGGCTGTAGGCCTGAGTTATTTTAAAATTCCTACGCATACAACTTCTAAACCGCTAAACTGCAATCTATTTCCTTAACATAACTCATATTGAAACATTTTTAACTCTCAACCATGAAATACTTGAACGCCCCTCATAAGGGAACATTTTTATCACCCTGTTTACACAGAAATCCCTCAGATGGTGTTAAACAATAGTACTAGCAACACTTTCTATTGGATATCTTCTTTCAATTCCCAATCTTCGTTGTAACTTATAATACCAGTTAGATATTGCAGCATCCCAGGAGACTTTGTTCTTACTGTAGACATTCAAATAGATTCCTATCACAACTATCACACCCGACCATATATACCTACAATATATCAAATATCTCATATGGTACATACTGTCAAATAGCTGCAATAAGTTATTTTGGTATGTAATATTTAAGAAAAAAGCCTTCAGACATCCGGTAAAATGAACCAAAAAGTGCCTTTATACATCAAGGCAAAAAAAATGTCTCAAAACATCGAGGCAAAAAGGACCTAGTCTTAACACAAGGATCTATCCAAAAATCTCAATCAAGGCTAATTTGACATTGTATTGGTAATTCAAGGGCCATAGTTCATGAAGGCCACAGCCAATTGGAGTCATAATTGAACCTGGTCTAGATTTTATGCCAATAATCACTGTCACGAAGCTTGAAGAATGATGATCAGACTGATAATAATTGTTTGAATAAGAGTATAGATGAGGCTAATTTCACATGTAACTCAAGGGCCATAATCCAAAAAGGCCAAACCTGATCGGGCTCATAATCAAACTTCCCTCAATTTCGTCAACAACTTTGCATCGAGCCAACTGATCTATGATTAACCTATTTGTTTTTCCAATCAGTTGCCATGGCAACCAGTGTTATTTATAATTTATATATTTCAATTCTTTTAGCTATTTTTATAAAGGATCACCAAAGGAACATTGTTACCAATTCAAAATCTGGCCTGCGGTTAATTTTTTTAAAGTTTTTTCAATCCGTTGCCATGTTTTTGAGTTATCATCCGGACAAAAATATGTCAGATGGACGGACAGACAGACAGACAAAGCAGCGACTATATGCTCTCCCGAAAGTTTTTTGGGGAGCATAAAGTCAGGATCATATTAATATCTCCAGACAAAACTGTAAAATCTGAAATATTCACAAGGTTTGAATTTCGCGAGTTTGTTATTTTGAAGTAGTTTACAAGGTAAATGTTTGCATTTTTTTTAACATCACAAAGAAATATATCCTGTGTTTAACTACCATTGTTCCATTCAGGAGTACAAATGTTTGCGAAATATCAAATTTGCGAATACATTGTACAGTAAAAGTTAATCCCTTGCAAAAATTCCTGAATTTATGGTACAATGATCTATCAGATACTTACTGATATGTGAAAGGTTTCGTGAAGAACAAGAATGAAAATATGATTGTCACAGCTTTCCTACATGTCGTCACTGAAAATATACATGTACTAAATAGTTTATACTAATTTATTTTAATTTGATTGTGAAACAAGCTTTTCAACTTATATAAATCACTCTCGACACCTCATTCCTAATGTTATCCATCGCCACGAGGGTATGAGAGAAGAGAAGCTAGTTCTCCTTTTTTGATGAACGTCTAGAATGGGAATTACTGGGCTACCAATTTTATTTTGTGTTTGGTATGACACAGCCTGGGATTGAACCTGAGACCTCCCACACTCGAAGCGGACGCTCAACCACTAGGCATTGATGAGGCCGTACAAAATATCCAAATGTACCAATGGTCAGAGTTAACAATAAGTGGTATCTACTCCAAAGGATCTTTACTTTGTGTAAGGGTGAGCTAAAACTATTCAGTTTGTCCACAAACTTATGGAGAGCTCCCTTGTATTTACTGAACCAATGACAATTAATCACAAAATAATTAAATGATTTACAATATATTAGATCAAACAAAAACCAACCTGTGACAGCTATAAGCGCTCCAAAGGACCTAACTAGGGTCAACACAACATTCAGACCAAGATATCCCGATAATGAAAACATCACGGCATACCCATATGTTTCCAATGGATACTGAAATAGTTCATTATTATTATTATATTACAGTACAATCTAGTCAAAAGACCACCTCGATACAACAGGTAACTGTATCATTAAGGCCAGAGTTCTTTTATTTTTCGTTACTCGGACCCTGCTGCCCAACTTTTTGGCATTTTCAAAAAAAAAAAAATTGCATATAATGTTTTGATGATCTAAATGGACCAGCCTTGTATTATTATTTCATTATTTTGTTAATAATGAGTTTTATTATATTAGTGTTTCACTGTAGTGTACTAGTCTTGGCTGTTTTCTTGAAAACTAACACTGTTGTTGAGTGTTGATTGCTTTAAATTGGACTGTCATTTACTATTCTACCACCAACAGCTTGTGGAAGCTATATTTTGGGAGTTTTTATTTTTATTTTTTCCCTCCTCCTGTAGATTTTTTTCTGAAAAATGTCCGAGTAACAAAAAATTAAAAAACTCTGGCCTAATAAAGAGTAAACAAAACATTTTTTTTAATTTATAAGATCTTAGAAAGGTGCATTAAAATTTTTGTACTAAAGATGGTATCAGAAACAAGAATTGGCTTCAGATATCTTCATAAAGTAAGTACATTCATAGATAACATCATTAGAACTACCTCCATGCTAAATCCCATCGAAATTGATCAACTAATTAAAAAGTTATACCATGAAATGTATATCACGGTATCCAGTCAGTCACAGAGGTGCATTCAATAGAAACGACAATGATATATTGATTAAGAAATAAAATCTGTTCTTGTATTTTGTCGGTGAATTAAACACAGACAGGAGATCGAATGCGGAAAAATTAAATCACGAGTGCGTATACTCTGATTTGAGCAACATCTCAAGTTGAGATGAGATTTCTACCTTAAATGCTTAGGAAGATCGGGGCCTGGTGTATTGTTAAAGTATATTGTTTCAGGCCAGTTGGCTGTGAAAAAACTTGTAACATGGTAGTTTATAACATAAAGTTGATAGAATTTCGAACATGCCTTAAAAATATCATCGATAGATAAAATGGTATAATTGAACAAACAAACCTTTTGACAAACATGAAAGGCTGGAACAATATCCCCTGCGAGTACAATGCCAACAAATATATACACAAATCCTATAGAATATGAGTAAAATACCTGAAATAAAATACAGTTTTAAAATAAATTGAATTAGTATTCTAGCCACGAGCTCCCAAAGCAGGCCATGACAGGGGAGTGGAATTCCTAAGTCCGACTTCTCTGACATGGGCTTTTTTGCTTGCGGGCAAGTAGATCTTTCCATTCTGCTTGCCTTTGGGCAAGTACAAAATTATCACAAGAAAAAGAATATTAAGTGCCTTATTTTACCTTAACAATGATGAATCCCTAAATTACTGACCAAAAATGATTTACTCTACAAACTTTGAATTAAATCTAGTACTCTAATTCTTCACATGATAAATAATTGAATGAAACTGAAACTTTGTCGCTTTTTTGTGTTTTCCTGGCAAGTGGATTTTTCAGTCCAACTTGGACATGGGCAAGTGAAAAAATTTGGGATTTTCCACACCCCTGCATGACATACCCAAGTCGTAAAAAAGTCAAAATTTTGCATATTTGTTATTCAAAAGTAGTTAGCAGGTTAAATGTTTGCAATTTTTTTAATTCAGACAGAACTACTTTCAGTTGTTTAACTGCCATTGTTTAATTTCACAAACTAAATTTTGCGCAAACTTAATGATTATGGGAATATAGCAAAAAATTAATCTCTCGCAAAAATATCTATTTTTTCAGTCATACTTACCATTTCTGAGTTACCAGCTGAATATTGCTTCAGAAACTTTTCTTGAAAGTTACCAATACCACCATCTGCACATAATGCCAGTGAGATTAGAACAACACCTGCAACAAGATATACTATAGCTGTCGCTATTCAGCAGACTAATATATCCTTCAACTGCAAATGGTGATAGTTCAGGCAAAAATTGTCACAGCGAAAATTCTTTCCTTTTAGCCCATGTGAAATTTCTTCAGGAAGAAATCCTACTAAAACTGTAGGAGGAGTTGCGTCCAAAAGAATGTGTCTACAAACGGACAGAAGGACAGACAAGTTGAATCCAGGATAGCTTCAGTTACAACATGCTGTGCGGGGCTATAATCATAAAATAACAACAAGTGCCAGTAGATCAATAGGTATCTTATATGAGAATGAATTCAATTTTGCAACAAATCACTAGCTAAAAGATGAGGGATATAATTTGTCACCTATAATTACTTGTGAATCTAGGGATCATCTCCATTATAAAATAGTTGCGGCCATTTATGTTTAATTCTACAGTTTTCGGCAATATTTTGTCCCCAAATTATAGGGCCTGCAGGTGCTTAGGGGTCCATTCCCCAAGGTTTGAAGAAACAGATGGTCCTATTATTGAGGTTTTACTGTACTGTAATAGTGTGAACAAATAAACCTGATCCTCCAACCTTCAATTAGCATTTATAATTAAAGTTAACAATAGATTTTATGTTTGAAATGTAATTTTAGCCTTTGTTTTCAAAGGTTTGGGTATTGACGAATATGTACTAGGTGTACTCTAAACACTTATCCCCGGCATCGGAACTTGAAATTTCTGAAATATTTATAATATTTCCCTATCTGACCATGTGCAATGCAAAGTATCTGGGTAAAGGTACCAGGAAGCTATTCATTAGTGCTATACTCCAGGCACATTAAAGAACCAGGCTGTCTATTCGAAATAAGAGCTAGGCCCACTTCTGCAGCGCCGGACATGTCTGTATCTTATGTCTCTCTCTCCCTTCAGGGGCTTTCTCTCAGTCTGTTCCTCTGGTCAAATCATGCTGTATCTGCAACGGTCGAGGATGCACCTGTGCCCTTGTGGCTGCAACACTATAATGTTAAGTGCCTTTGAAAGTGTGTTTACATGAAATGCGCTATATAAATCTGGTATATTTATTTTATTTATCTTAATCTCTCTCCAACTTTCTCATGGAAATGGATACATTCCACACAAAGAAGCTGGTAATATATTCATGCATAAAGGTCAAGGACCGAGTTAATTTGTTTGCTCTATCAGTGATTTAAAACTTACCATACACATTGAATGATGGTGATACACTATTGTCGGCCAGCGTAAACAATATTAACCCAACCACCATCATTAACACAGCAGTAATATCAATCAGCGAGAATCTCTTGCCTGTTATAGAAAGAAATAGGACATAGATTAGTTTTTGACACAAACATTTTTTCTCCCACAAAGGACCTTAACTCTGGTAAAATCTATCCAGTCCAAAATCCCTGACAATATGCTCAACTAGGCTTGGTACCAAGTCCTCTGACCAATGGTCAAGGAGAACAAGTTTGTGAAATTCGGACGACTTGCTTCTTTTACATGCACTGATATACCTGCAAGACTACCTCTGGCTTACTAACCAGTTCAACTCTAGTTGGGCCGGAACCACTGATAAGCATTTTTGAAATTTCCAGTGCCCTAGCTTGGATTCGAAGCAGAGACCTTCTGATTGGGAGTCGAGAGCCTTATCCACTCAGCCACTCTTAAAAAACCTGACTAGGGATACATACAATGTGAATACTTAAAGCAGCTGGGGGCATAAAAAGAGTGCTGCTAGGCAGACACCATGCTCAACAACATAACTATGTCAGAAACAGTGTTCTATTTGGAGTGACAATGACCGCACCAGCCCTACATCCCAAGCAGCATCTTCACGCAAGCTAGCTATAAAGAAAGTTTCCTTCTTCGCAAAAATTTCTGATTTAATATTATCAATTCATATAAACATGTATAACAGCCCGACAAACCTTGTATGACAATTCCTCCAATCAGAACTGGTATCAGTTTACAGCATTTGAATATTACTTGTGTTGGATAGTTCAGATAACCGACTGACGTGTTCGACAAACCCATTGTAGCGACTGTTAGAAATGCCAACAAAAAGTATTTTGTCAATGGTATCCTGAAATATATAGTGGATATTTGTTGATTTTGGTGTAAGATCAAATTTAATTTTCTGTAATCACGAGTGAAATAAAATTGATCTTACACCAAAAATCAACAAATTTTCTGTTTAATATATGCCTCAATTCTTCTTAAATATGTGCCGTAATTGGCTTAATTGGAAAAATCACGCCAAAATTAGAACGTCACGACGTGAGAATCATGACGTCATGAAGACGTAACGCATATTTTAAAGCTCAGCGCCGGTGACGTTACATTTCTTTTTCTGCATGATACTGAAACCAGCTTCTAAAACAATGAAAATAACAAAATTGGTTATTTCGCTGTTATTTTTACTGTTATTTTCACTGAAAAATGTCCATTGTCCATTGAAAGCAAATAATAAAACATAATAATGTTTAACCCATTACTCCATTATAGTCTCCTCACTTAATTAACATTAATTATGCAGAGTGTCAAGCAAGAGAGACATTTCCTCCATGGTATTACCAACAATCATGACCTATATATGTAGAGAAGTTGTCAGTTGCTTGTACTTTATTACTTAATTAAGCACATTGGGTCTGAAATTGATATTTACTAAGAACTTGGTAGTGTCATCTTGATCACCCCATGGCCTTTTTGAGCAAACTCGTACCCACAAAGAAGCACACCAAGGCAAATGCCTCATGCCTTGGTAAACATTTCAGAAATTACTTAATGCCTCAAACAGACACTAGTCTATAGTATAAGAATATTTGTGTTGTTGATTTTTTTGTCCCTGTTGAGGAAATACTTACTTTCTTGCAGTGTCACCAGTAACAGCCATTTCCACGCAACCAAACCCGGTATAACATGCAAACTGTACCAAGGTCAGATACCATCCATGTGGACGGAATTCTTCCAAACGAAATATCAATTCCTTAAAAACAAACATAACATCAATTCCTTAAAAACAAACGAAATATCAATTCCTTAAAAACAAACGTAACATCAATTCCTTAAAAACAAACGTAACATCAATTTCTTAAAAACAAACGAAATATCAATTCCTTAAAAACAAACGTAACATCAATTCCTTAAAAACAAACGAAATAATAATTCCTTAAAAACAAACAAAATAATAATTCCTTAAAAACGAACAAAACATAAATTCCTTAACAAGAGGGCCATTGGCCCTATTGCGCACACCTGAAAACGTGACCTCTAGAGTGTGAACATTTTGATTGGAGAAAAGGGCAGTGAAAACCAATTATCTATTCTACATGTCAACTAATACATATAATATCTATTGATTAAATAAGACATTTTAAAATATGAGAAATTAAAATGTTTATACACAATATTATGTAAACAAGTGACTGACCTGATTAATCTATTTATACCACATTTAGCAGCTTTAACTGTGTATTACTAAGTGGTAAAAGTTATCGTAAGGGAAATATTGTGAATTTTGTAAATTTACAAAGCTTGCTAACATTTTTTCTTGCATAAATATTAACCTACAAACAACATGACGAAACTATATAAAAACTCACTAATATTTCCGCTCGCCAAATATATAAAATTCAAAATCGCAAACTTTTCAAATAGCTAAAATGCTCCTACATCAATATAAATACAGTAAGCGAAATATTTAGATAAACACAGAAAATTGTAAACAGTTTGTACCATAAGGATAGTGCGAAGATATTAACTGGACCATCATAGTCTCTATTAGCATCACTTAATGCAGGCCTCAACAAATATTTTTAAAAGCACTCGTCCTGCAATATAGACAAAGATGAAACCCCCAAAATCTTACTTGTCCTGCTATATAAATAAAGAAGGAAGATATTATGCAGGACGAGCGGACAAGTGGATTCGTTGAGGCCTGTTATGGCTGATTGTAGTCAGTACTTTACACCAATTTTCTACATGTATATGAACAAGGTGTACTACAGACACAAATCTGAACGACTGATAATGCACACTTTTCTTGCGTAAACTGATGTATTCAATGCAAGAACCATGTAATATATTCATGCATGAAGGTCAGGAACAGGTTAATATCTTTGCACTTTACCAGAAACTCACCTGCAAATAACCGTATATGAGATAAAAGAAAAATGTTGCTGCAGTCAGTAACAAAAACTGGACAGATCTTGAGAAGGGAGATAAGTCCAGACATAATATCTGGATTGGATTTTGTTTCTTCTTCACACTCCCATTGGAGTATTCTCCCAAATCAACATATGCACTGTTTTCTTTTTGTTCATTCATGCCAAGTATTTCACGTAGATGGCGCTCAGCTTCAGTCTTGGTAGAAAATCTAGACATCTCAACTTACGCTTTCAACTTCACAGACTCGAACTGCTGAAAAAGCATGTCAAATTATTTTTATATCATTTTTATGTGAATGATAAGTCAATCTAGTTTTTTTTCAGAAAGTTAATATGTTATGATACAAACTTTTTTTTAAATGTATTTTATTTCACTATATTTAAGTTTTTCTCATAGTGCTTATAATGAAAATTAGGTTACAGAGCCTTCAATACAAAGTGTGCATAGTGTGAAGTTTTTATCTCTCTAAGGTTACTGAATCCATGGAAAACAGTTCATGTGCATACAACTATGAACCATGGCCCAAATATTTCAATTAAAAATTATTAAATATTAATAACGGTTTCACATTGCAGCTCATTCAACCTGCAATTAAATTAATAACAACACATTGAATACAAGAAAGTGAATGTCAACCTTACAAAGAACTAGAGTCGTGCCACAAGTGAATATCATATAACGTTGTTTCCAAAGGACGCTTGGTTTTGAGTGGAGAACTAAATAACGTTCTGAACTTAAAAGGTGTAGGGATTGTGTCACTTAGACCATAGTTTTATTTGTCTATATAACAGTGTTTTTTTTCGCTAAAATATATGGAGATATTAAGTCCCTTTCCGCTCTCTGCAGAGTACATATTTTACCCTTAAGATTTATAAATTTTCCCCTTGGGAGTCTTGCTCAATTTTTTCCCTTATAAATAAAGTAATTTGTGTTGATAAATGAATGCAGAATGCATTGAAATAGTTTGTTTTGACCTACCATGCACAAAACACCACCAATAAACAATCAAGTTAGACATTTAAGGAGAATTTAACAATAGGTGAAAATTCCCCTTCAGCTTTTCCGCACGCTAATTTTTCCCTTCAACAATGTATTGGCCCGGACCCCTTTCAGGCTTTCCCCCAAAAGTAAAAAAACACACTGTATATTGTATAATAACAACACATTTGACTTTGAGACAATAACATCAAACAAGCGCGTCCTTTCTTTTTTAGGTGAACAAACATGGTTGGAAGGCAGAGAATGAACGCAGCCCTGATGCAAAAGAAACCTCCGTATCACTGTAAGTTACTCATGAATTAGACAAACAGACATATCAAGCTGGTTAGGCAAACCTAGGACTACCATAACATGAATTATTAATAAATTTTGGCAGCATGGTATAATGTAGACGATGCCAAGAAAGGGTTCCCCAGTAAAATTTCAAGAAAATGGCCATTTAATAATAATAATGTAATTTTTACATGCAATAATGAAAAATCTGAAGCATGCGTTAAAAGTGTGTGTTAAGTTTGGCTATTATTTTTTTTGAAGAATAATAATTTGGCTTCTAATTCCTAATGACCAGCACCAGCCCTGCAATCAGGCAATATCACCAACTTTTGATGCCAGTTAAAGAGAAGAGAAAGCGCAGTCTATCTGACTATTCAGCAATCTCTAGACAGAAGTTTAGTCAAACCATTTGACGCAATCTATTCAGGGATGCCTGTAGTGGCTGGACCATCAGAATTTAAAAGCAGCCACTTGCAGACAGCTTATCTGTCTAGACAGAAGTTCAGAGAAAATAATTCCATAAATGTTTTCACAGACGCATTTTGCACAAACATATCACTTTCACGACATTATAACGTTCATTTATGGCACAGCGCTGTATCAACCGGTCTCATTTAATAGTCATTAATGACAGTCACACCATTAACAAAAAAGCTACATGTAGGCAACAAATATGTCCGAATAAATTATCCGAAATAATGTACACTTCGAAAATATTTAACATTTTTCTACAATACATAGGTGAAATTTACCATTACTTGTCGCATTATTTTCTCACATCAATATTACACAAATCACAGGTAATCGATGGAACAAATAAGTCGTAAAAGGGAGCTAGATTTAGACATTTGACGTAGCAATCACATTTGTTGTTGTTGTTGTTGTTGTTGACAGCTATACAGTAAAGCCCAAATATCCGTCGCTAGTACGGTCTTCGCAAGTAAACGGTTTCTCATAATATATAATGGTACACAGGTAAGGCCTTTTAAAGTAAAGTTCGGTAGATCTATTTGAAAACATAAATAGTAAATAAATAATGGGGAAAAAACAAATAAATGGTAAAAATTTTTTTTAGAATCTTTTAGTCTTAACAATAAATGCACCCAAACGATTATTTATCGTTGACTTCATCTACATCTACATCATGAATACCGGATGATTGAGACCATGGATCATTGAGACAAGATCATTGAGACCAGATTTCTGGAGTATTGAGACCAGACACCTGGAGTATTGAGACCAGATTTCTGGAGTATTGAGACCAGACAAATATTTTTCCAATTTGTTGCATTTGTCATTAATAAAACGTTAAGTGGTATTAAATATGTGATATTCTAGAGTTTAAAGTGCATATTATAGGTTTTTGTTCATTCGTTTGTTGAACTAGTTGACAGCATTCAGTATTCAGAAACTAATCAATTGCGATATCTATATTATGTGAATTTGCTATAAAGAGCAATGCTTGATATTAAATTATTTAAAGTGGTTTACTGTTAATTCCATTTACAAAGTACATTTTTATGATAACCAAATTGTTATAATACCATATACCAGTATGCACAATGTTGTTTATAAACTTTATAGTCGTGTGCCTATCATATAGTCGTGTGATTGCTGGACTATTGAGACAAGACACACACATTTTCTATTTATTGCATTTGTTATGAATAAATCTGCAAGTGATATCAAGTACTGTGTAAGAGATTGTAATATAACAGAGTCTGAGACCATGCAGCCACTAATAAATATATTTCTGGTAATCAGTATTACCCAGCCCTAATTCTCATTAACAGACAGATTTTAAATTATTTGTAATTTGTATCAAATTAAGGTGAAACTATCTAAATGTGTATATATACTTTGAATTATGTCAATATAAATAATAATATTGGTTTAAATACAACCTAATGTTTACACTAACCATGGTAAACAAGATATTTCACAGTCCTACTTGATTATTTAAATTATCACATTCCTATCAACACCTATAATAATACCAGTGATCGGCGTTTACCTATCAATTATACAACTTAATGGGATTATCGATAATCCTTTAACAACCCATTATACAAAATGATTGTTATACAGCATACTTTGATTTTTTAATTAATTGTCTGCAGAAAATTATACATTTGATTTGTTAACAGATTGTTAAATAATTAATTTGATTTAATACACAATAGAACCTTTTTTGAGCATCACCCTTTTTGAGCTGCAAATATTGGTCGTTATTTAGAGGATGTGTTCAAAAGAGGAAATTATAGTAATATCTAAAGATGTTGTACTGTACTAATACAAGCTGTTGCTATAGAGAGGTGATTATAATCAACATTCAGCGCTAAAACTAACTTGCTCAAAATGTTCTTCGATGATTTTACACTTCATAAATTTGATTAATTTGGTTGAATTATTATTTGTTAAAAAAAACTTTGTGTTACAACTCACAAATCAAATTGATTATACACTAGCAATACTATCTTTATACTGTCGATAGTTCTAGGGAATTTAGAATATAACCTACATTATGAGCCAATGAAAACGCCGCATTTTCGCGGTTAAATTAAAATTTAATCATTAAAATTTTCTCTTAACAGACTTGACATCTTGCGTTGGCGCTAATTTCTATCGGCCAATCAGAATTCAGAATGTTATATTCTAAGTTAGTTAGAACATATTAAGTACATTTTAATGATTAAAAAGGGCGGGGCGAGCGAAGCGAAGCGAGGCCTTTTTAGTCATTAAAATTTACTTAATATGTTCTAACTAACTTAGAATATAACATTCTGCATTCTGATTGGGCGATAGAAACTGGATTATATTATTTATTCTTTATTTCTATCTCATTTACATATATACAAATAAGTCAAATTGATAAACTGTTGTATAATTGTTACATATTAAGAAGAAAAAAAAACAGAGTTAAAATGGTTTGTCGTAATATTTTATTAAACTGTTGATAAGTTTTAACCATTAATATGTCTTAAATCAACATAAATATATCAGTATATTGGCCTCAATAGTCAAATAACTATATTAATTATGCGGTCTCAATACTCCATAGTCTGGTCTCAATGCTCCAGAAATCTGGTCTCAATACTCCAGAAATTTTCTGGTCTCAATAATCCATGGTCTCAATGCTCCAACAGCCCTACATCATACACCCAACCGTCGATTGCCGACTATTACAGGGTGGCGCTGTCAGAGAAAAACAGTTATTAAAGAAATATGTATGTTACAAGTGTTAAAAGTGTAAAAGATAAAAGACAGTATGTTACAGTTAAAATAGACAGTTCTACAGCCGCCAGCCGGTCTCTAAAGACATCTAGGCTGGGGCTGGATTTGACCAAGGTTGGGAGGGAGTTCCAAAGTCGGATAGTCCTAGGGAAGAAGGAGTTAGAGAAGTATTGGGTGTGGGATTGAGGGATTAGGTAATTGAGATTTCTGGTTGGAATAAGATGAGATGAATCGACTGCAACTGTTTGGGCCCTTATTTTATAAAACATTAGGAGAGAGTTGATGGATCGTCGATGTTGGAGGGTTTTCCATTCAAGAGAATTTAACATCTGTGTTACACTGCTGGTGTAGTGGTAGTCATTCATTACATACCTGGCTGCGGACCTTTGGACTTTTTCGATTTTGTTAGAAAGATTTTGTTGCCAGGGATGCCAGATACTAGAACAGTATTCAAGTTGTGGTCGGACGTATGTGTTGTAAGCAGCAATTTTTACTTTTTGGTTGGCAATTTTTACGTTACGTTGTATGAAGCGGAGAGAGGAGGTTGCTTTAGATGTTACATTATTAATGTGTTTAGACCAATTTAAATCTTTTGATATTGTTACACCTAAATATTTTGCTTCGTCACAAGTTTTTAGTTCAGTGTTGTGGAGTTTGTAAGGGAAAGTCGTCGGATGTTTCTTTCTGGAGATGCGTAGTATCTCACATTTGTCCGGGTTAAACTCCATGGACCAGGTTTTTTCCCAGGCTTCAAGGCTGGCAAGGTCTTGCTGAAGGGATAGGCTGTCTGACATGGAGTTTATTGTGAGATATATAATAGTGTCGTCTGCAAACATTCTTGCATTGGACTTGACAGAGTCGGGCAGGTCATTAATGTAGGCCAAGAATAGGCAAGGTCCCAGGACGAATCCCTGCGGTACTCCGGATAGTACCGGGAGCTTGCTGGAAAGTTGACCGTCGACGGCAACTTTCTGGGATCTATTTGACAGAAAGGATTTGTCCCAGCCGGTGATTTGGGGATTAACTCCAAGGCATTCCAGTTTGTGTATTAGTTTACTGTGATCGACTTTATCGAATGCCTTGGAGAAGTCCATGACGGCAACATCTGTCTGTTTGCCCTGTTCGGTGTTATTGAACAAGTCCTTAGTAAAGTTAATTAGTTGGGTCTCACAGCTGTGACCTGATCTGAAACCATGCTGAAACTCACTGAGGAGTTTATGTTCGTCAAAGTAGGTCATGAGGTTGGAGACAACAATATGTTCAAGGAGTTTAGAGGCTATGCAGGTAAGGGAAATTGGGCGGTAATTACTAGGTTTTTTGAAAACTGGGGCTACTGTGGCTTTTTTTCAATCGCTTGGTACAAGGCCGCTTTCAAGAGATCAGCTGAATATGTGGGCAAGCACCGGGGCGATTTCATGATGGAGCTCTTTCAGAATACGAGGAGATATCTCATCAGGACCTGAGGCTTTATGAGGGGATAGTCCAAGAAGTAGTTTTTTCACACCTTCTGTGGTGACCTGTATTTTGTCCATTGCTGGGACAGGGGGAGAGATAATTCTGGAACACAGCTGCTTTAGACTGAAGGGCTGGGGTGGGGAAAACACAGATTCGAATTGTTTGTTTAGGATATTAGCCTTAATGACTGGGTCTGTATGTGTTATACCATTTGATTTGAGGGGGGGGCTACGCCAACATTTTCTTTTTTATTATGCTTAATGAAGCTGTAAAATTTCTTATTCTTTCCTGGTTGTGAAACATAATATAACTAGATGTGATACTGTGACACCTTTTTCAGGGGACAATGTGCAAATTACATAGTTACTCACAAAGTCACATTTAAAAAAACATAATGAATGAACTAGATAGTGATAGAGCAACATGTATTTCAGGAGACAGAGTACAAGTGTACATGTTTTTTCTGAAAGGACGTTATATATATATATATAGCTCATTAAACATTCACGCGATCAACTTCAAGAATTCACGATTTTAACTTCATAATGTTGAAATAGTGATTTTTTTGCAATTTATATACACGCCGTAGTAAATTCGTGAATGCGAAATCCAGAATTCAACTTCAATGAATTTCTTCATAGATTCCTGATTTTGACTTCATGAAGCTAGTAGATGTATAAAAAAGTTCAATCGTGAATGCACAAAGATGGTATCGCGAGTTCATGAAGTTGAAATCCTAACGGTCGTGATGTTGAAATCGTGAGTGCATGAAGTTGAAACTTAGTGATAAGAATACAGTCCTCCATATATATACATAACTTTGCAATTTTACTGTATTATGGGAAATACAAATTTGAACCTTTTTGATTACATCTGAAAAGCAAACTCGAATATTCCATATTATAACACTGAATCACATGTTATGGTTTTATGGTTAAAGAGAAAAAGTCACGAAGATGTACCGCATCGTCAGAATAGAACATGTGCATGGAATTGTCGAGTAATAAAGTATTTTCATTTCTAGTGCCTTTTTATTTTGGGTTGTCTCACTAATTGTTAAAATGGGTGTTTCTAAAGATGCTTCGGTATTTCCAGTTGACATCATCATGTGTGACATATGTACCTCAGTGTGGACATACCACGTGGTATATGACCGAACTTTTAGCTAAGAACACAAGTGCCGTAAATATGATTTTATCATTCAACCGATTTTACGAGACACCCGACGCTCGAGTCGGGAATGATTACTATGATTATATGCCACTATTTTTCGAATAGGTCACCCTTTTGCCCAAAACAGACTCAAGTTCTATCCAGGTAGTTGAGCCGGTTTCGAACACAATCTGTGAGGTATTGTCGATAAATATTTAGTTGCGTGGGTAGCACGCACTCGTTATCTCATTCGGAAATTAAAAAATACCTACGGTTGGTTGTAACTTTGTGTTGGTAGATTTTATTTTATTTGATTTCTTGGGCAAATCTCACGTCACATACAAAGCGGTATGTCAACATTGTACTTAAATTATAAGAAAATCCGGTTAGTTTAGTTGATGAAATCACAATCACATGTAAGGGGTGTTAGAAAGTAGTGTATTTCAACATTTGTGTTGTCATAGTTACTACGCAATTTATCCTATTGAACAAACATAATGGAGTTCATACTTTCAACATTGTAATTTTCCATATACCACTTTTCATAAGCGTAGATTGAATAATTTTCACTCTATGATGTGACCCTCACATGTCCAACTTTGGGTCCCATGAAGAGCGACTGATAAGACGCTCAGATCTATATAGAGTTATAGAGGGGAGATTTAGAAAAAACGGTTGCAGTGTGATGATTTGACAATATGTGTTTCGATGGCAACCACCATTTTTGTCATAATGAAAACATATGGAGACATGCATATTCTCATCACTTCCCCTTACCATATACTAGGTTTGACGAACCATAAAATGTGCATGCATTCAGTAATTCCCACATATTACAAGATCCAATACCTCAACCATTGATCGGCGAGTTTTGGTTGTCATGGCAACATTATAATACATTTTGAAATACACCTATCAATTCCCATCTTACTTACTCCTTGTCTTGTTAAATAAGAATGCATTTCTGAAAGAAATTGCGTAACTAAAAGTGCATAACGTCGCGCATTTTTTCGCTCAACCCAAAAAGTTTTATTTTAATTTAACGAAAAAACTGACTAATGACCCCCATCATTTTATTTGACATATACTTAGCAAATGCTTTATTAAATATCATAGAAAATTTAAAAAAACTTAGATCTTCCCGTTTTTTCGACATTTGCATTTTAACACAAAAATACGGCGTTTTTGGACCGTCCAAATCATGAAAATGGCGCGGATTTTTGGACGATGCATGAATAATATTTAACTTAGCATAAAATGAATAAACGCATCCCATTTACAGACAACAGAATGTCGATATTACTAAGATCAGGAGAGTTTGCGGAGGTTTAAGCCACCGAAACACGACAAACTCGGGTTATACACCAACTACACACACGCTCAAAAATAGTATGCTCGGAAAAGTCTGCACATGCGTCCATTAAAAAACTTTTGCATAGCCCCATGTTTTGTCTTTCTAGGCTCAGAATCAGTGAAATGTTATCGGGCATGTGGCGTTATGTATTTAAAGCTTGTATGAAAAAACAGTTGCCCAAAAAGTTGTTCTTTTAGTGAGATAGAACAGTAAAATGTTGAACGTACGTAAAATTCGCTATTTCTAGCACATTTGACGCGAATGACTATCTATTGTCGCGTGATATTTATTTCACTGAACTTCTTTTAAATCGCACATGCTGATGTTCGATGTTTTGAGAATGAACGAATCATATTTTTGGAGTTTGATTTGTTTATTTGCAGAAACAACTGTAACAGTATATTCAATAAATGCTTATTTTGTACTTTATTGAGTTATTTTGTCTTTTTAGAGGCACAAACAAATATGACCAATTTGCTGTTTGTGGGGCGTAAATAGTACCAGCCAATTTGGCAGGTGTATTTTGTTGCGGTAATAATATACAGCTTGCTTTCCTCTGCGCGTATATGTATTAAACCGCAGATCGTATTAGAATAATGTGTATGATATTTTATTGTCAGATTTAAGGAAGAAATATTTATTAGTGTACATGTACTAGATTTTAACCCTACAATTATTGACAGTCAGACAGGCGTTAGACTCCTTTCATTGATACTGAGTGATAGAGTTTGCTTTTTATGCTCTCCGAAGGATGAGCATATAGTCGCCGCTTTGTCCGTCCTTCCTTTCATCCGTCTGTCCGTCCGTCACACTTTTGCCCGGGCCATAACTTGAACAGTATTAGAGATATCAATTTGAAACATCATAGATGAGGTGAATAGACCTCAATGAGAGGAAGTGCATTGCACGAGAACCATACCGCTTTATTGCATGTTTCTTTAGTTATTCCCCTTTGAAATTGTTCATACTTAATTCTTGTACGGTCCATAACTCATACAGTATTATATATATGTATATCAATTTGAAACTTCATAGGTGAATAGACCTCATTGAGGGGAAATACAGTGTACAAGAACCATAACTATTCATTGCAAATTTATTTAGTCGTTCCCCTTTTTAATTTTTCATACTTAATTCTTGTCCGGGACATAACTCATTCAGCATTAGATAAATTATGTCAATTTGAAACTTCATAGGTGAATAGATCTCTTTGAGGGGAAGTGCAGTGAACAAGAAACATAACGCTTCATTACATATTTTTGGAGTTATGGACCTTTGTACTTTTTATACTTACTTCTTGTCCAGGCCATAACTCCTACATTTTCGGAGGTTTCGATTTGAAACTGTATAGGTTACTATATCTCATTGCGAAGAAATGAGTGACACAAAAAGATAACTTGACCATACTTAGTTTTTTTAATTATCTCCCTTTTTCACACAAATTAATGCTTGGCCTGTCCCTTACTTGAACGGTATTGATGGCATTTGAAACTTCACATAATGACAGTGACTTTCAAGAAGAAGTGCAGTTTCAAAGAACCATAACTCTACATTATTACCTGTATCTGTAATATGTTATTTCTCATGTTGGGACAAGCACTTGCTTCGGGGAGCATAATTCGGTTTTACCGATTCCTTGTTGTCTCTTCTTTGGCAGACGCCAAATTCCTGTGCTTAAGATACGTGGACATGCTCAGGGACTTTGAATGCAAGTTAACAAAAAGGCCAACCTGCTCTATTGCCCACCAAACTGCCATACCATTTTCCATTCCTTGTGTCAAGTTATTTATTTAACTTCATGATAAAAAAATGTCATAAACTAAATCAAAGATATACATGTATTATATAATAACAAAGTGTACAACATGATATATAAAATAAATACAGTAATGCAAAAGGGCAGTGTAAAATATCAAGGCAATTCATATGAATTTCATATCGATATGACTTATTTTATTGATTTTATGCACTGGAAATCTACGATCCATGGTGATTTCGTGCAAACAAATTACTCCCAATACAATGTTTAGGATACGGGCAAAATTAAATTAAGATATATAGGGTTACCAGAACCGCAGTATCTTTTTATTGGCCTAAACCACAGGAACTTGCATAATTTAAAAAAAAGTTCACTACTGCAGAGCCTGCATTAAAATATTTTAATACAGGCTCTACAGTAGTGAATTTAAAAAAAATCAATTTTATTTTTAGAATTGCGTCTGGATGCACGTATGTTCGTGTGGCTATTGTGGATTCTCTTCCAAACGCTGGATTTCTAATTCAATATTTTCTCTTGCTTTTCGCTCGAGCTTGGAACGAAATATCTCAGTCGCGTAAATATTAGGCACCTGTAGAAAATTCCGCAGAACCTGCAAAGAGAGAACATAATCCATTCTGGGACTGACAATTTAAGTAAACACAGTATTCTGAATGCGGATAAACGATTGAGTTTACAAAAGTGGTACGTATATTGATTTTAAGTTGGTAAAAATTGCTATTCTTTTTAGCACCTAAAATGCTTTTAGTTAATAAAAAACATACAATATGTATATTAATCAAACACAGTGTGCAGGAGGCTAGTCTGGCTACCCGGCTAGATAATGTATTTTGTCAATAAAATATCATAACTTTATTTCAAGTATAGCTAGATTTAATTTTGGGCTTGAATACCTATGTTTGAGGATACAAAGGGAAATAATTTCACGAAAAAGGTGTCATTGGTAATTTAAAAAAATTGTAGAAGTTGTTTAAATTATTTATCTGAAATAAATTAGTAAAATAAACCTAATACCTTTGCCCGCCGCTCTCTAAATACAGGTTCGGGAATGTGAATATATTCGTGTCGTATATCATCGGCATACGTTCTGTAATCTGCAAGTAAATGGAGAGGCCAAATAATTCAATCAACATGTACTATGTAAAAGAATATGTCAACCTCCTCACGGCGACCACTTCCCCTTGCAGGTACATTAGAACCTGCCATCACGATATACCACGTGATGATAATAAAATTAACATAACAGTGCAAACAAGGAATCGGTAAAACCGAATTATGCTCCCC
Source organism: Spisula solida (assembly GCA_947247005.1). Lineage (NCBI taxonomy): Eukaryota > Metazoa > Mollusca > Bivalvia > Venerida > Mactridae > Spisula > Spisula solida. Next base: position 40,629,318 of record OX365948.1, on the reverse strand, counting down.
GATGCAAGTGCTTGTCCCAATATGGAAAATAAGGTATTAAAGATACACAGATACAGGTAAAACAGAAATTAATGTAGAGTTATGGTTCTCTGACAATGCACTTCCCGTTGAAGGTCTCTATCATTATGTGATGTTTCAATCAAATGCCACCAATAGTGTTCAAGTTAAGGGCCAGACAAGCATTAATTTGTATGAAAAAGGGAGATAATTAAAAAACTAAGTAAGGTAAAGTTATGTTTTTCAGGTACTGCTCTTTCACTCAATGATATTTATTCACCTATAAAGTTTAAAATTGATACCTCCCATTTAAGTATAAAAAGTACTAAGGGACATAACTTAAAAAAATACAAGAAAGAGTTATGGTTTTTGGGTACTGCACTTCCCCTTGATGAGATATATTCACCTATGAAGTGTCAAATCAATATCTACAATACTGTAAGAGTTATGTCCCGGACAAGAATTAAGTATGCAAAATACAAAGGGTAATTTCTTAAAAATGTGCAATATAGAGTTGTGGTTTCTGGGCGCTGCACTTTCCTTAAATGAGATCTGTTCACCTATGAAGTTTCAAAATGATATCTCTAATACAGTTCAAGTTATGGCCCGGACAAGAATTAAGTATGAACAATTTCAAAAGGGGATAACTAAAAAAATATGCAACGAAGGGTTATGGTTCTTGTGCACTGCACTTCCCTTCAATGAGATCTATTCATCTATGAAGTTTCAAATTCATATCTCTAACACTGTTCAAGTTATGGCCCGGACACAAGTGTGACGGACGGACCCGTACGCGCCCACTTGACGTTGTGGGGTGTGGAACAATAGGCTATATTTAGATTCTATTCATTCCGTTGCTTACGGGGTGCAAAATGTTGCTTATGGGGTTTTACAAACAAAAGAAAGAACAAAACAAAACCCCAAATCGTCAAGTCAGATAGTGGCGTATGGAAGGACGGACAAAGCGGTGACTATATGCTCACCCTTCGGGGAGCATAAAATCGGTTAAAACATTGGTGAACGTAAAGTACCGTGTAACAAGGGGAGGTTACTACTGCGCATAGTTTTGGGGTAGGTATTATACAACAAAATGGTTATTTTCATCATTACTGCATAATGTACATGCAACAAATACATGCATTTATTGAGTGATGAACAGGTTTCAGGATTGGCGAACGATTATAGCTTCTAAGGACTTGTAACATCGGGTCGTTACTAAATCATGAAAAAATATATAGTGTCATCTTCAGGTATTGAAAGAAACTATTCTCTGAAAAGTTATCAATTTTTAAACTTGACGGTAAATACAACTCTTACCTTCCTCGGACACGCCTAGAATTGCCATATCCATGTCCAGGAAATAATGCAAATCTTGGTCACCATAGCAACCAGGTGTCCGATGAACCTCCGTCTCGTGCTGTTTGGTAGCTAGGATCCAATCCACAACAGTTTGTTTGTAATACTTATTTGACGTCGTCTGAATACAAGAAATGCAAACATGGGAACTATTACATATCTATGCAATCAATACGTGAAATGACTATCGATCACGACAAATTTCGCATATGTGAAACGCATACAATGCATCTTTATCCCTTCAGACAGGCAATAAACTTCACATGTCACCATACACAAAGTCACAATGTAGAATATATTAAACATGGAGGGACATACTAGATACTAATTCACGAGGGCCAGAATGTTATTATAAACACCATAACAAACTTGGAGGGACAATATACTATTTCATTGTTATAAACTATTGAGTAAAATTAGCACCCATCTTGGTAATCTTTTTTATGGTGTCTTTTTGTGATTTTTCAATTTACAGTGATGTTCATTATTTGTATGTTCATTACATAAATTAAATATGTATCTATACTTTGGAGACACTTATCATGAACTGAGTGTGCAGTTTTCAATTCCTAATAACTTTTTTGTTTGTGAATACTTTTTAACGAAATTTTGTGTCTTTGGCTGATGGAAAACTGTGCGTTTTAAGCCGGCGCAGATTTTGTGAATTCGCAATTTGAACGCAACGCCAAACTACGTTCTAGCGTTTGCAATTTAGTCATATGTTATTGCAATAAAATATGTTATAACATTATCACGGATATTTAGCTACATTTGTTGCAAATTTCAAAAAAATATATCTACTAAATACTGAAAAGATCTAGTTAGATTTGTGTAAGTTCACAGTTATAAGTGCCTCCAAGTGTATTAATATGCCAAACATTATAAATAGTTGAGAAATAATAAAAACTATAGGTGTTGCGTTGGGAGTGTGAGTAAGTGTAGTCGAAACAAATATATATATTGGTCGGGAAGGGGAAACAAGCATTATTTATTTTTGGCCTCATTTGGCACATTTATTCATATGTTCATACATTAGTAAATATTTGCCGATAACACTTCTTTACCTTTTTTTTTTATTTTACATAACCCAAAATGAACACGGGAATTATTTACGATATTTGTGGTCGAAGTGTATCTGAACGTGTTTCCCATGAGATGTTGCGCTGATAAATGAATACATGTGTACTCCAAATTACAAAAAGTATAATACCCAGTCATTGAAACGGTCAGCAAACGTTTGAAACAACTCTGCACTAATTTCCTCGTTGTCCGGTCTTTTTGGTTCATAAATAACACTGAAATATATACGTGTGTACCTCGATCGGAAATACGAATACGAAAGTTTACTTTGCATAAAGCATAATACAATGCTTGTAAAAAATAAGTACACATTATACAGATCAAAAACGTGAATTTCCAGCAGACAAACAATAATGGAATGAATATATGGATATGTTTAAAGGTTTTTAATATTAAGTCTAGGAGTTCAGTTTAGTTTACTAACGCATTTTATGTTTTAATGCAATTTTGGGTGAAAAATATGCTGATTAAACGAGAATGGCGATTAGCTAAGAACAGTGTGGACATACTACTTAATGTTTGGCTAGGCATCTTCGACGCTCAAGCATAAAATGAGTACTATCCACGGATATAACAGTGACTTATTGCAAATAATATCAAGTAGCATGGATAGTAAATTTTAATACAGGATTAACTTAACTAAGCACTATTTTGACCAACAAATAGTTACTCACTCGTGGAAGAATATTGCCATAGTAACTAACTCTGGATGTTGCAAGCTCGCAGAAACCTCGTCAAAATGTCGGAACATGTCCACTAGGTGTGTGAGCGTGTGGTAAAATCTAAAGAAAGACAACAGTCCATATAGCATGCAACGCTTTAAATTCCTATAAAAAATATTGCATACAAATGGTTGAATACTATGAATTGGTACATTGAATTAAGTATGTTTTATCTTGCTATAGTGTAATTATGAAGATTCAACATACTTAAATAATGCTGAGAGGTTGCTTTTGACAGTCGCCAACAAGTACATAGAACGCTAAAACAAATTGACAAAAATACAGAATACCAATGTATCCTCCTTCTTCCCAGGTGGTATATACGACCAAATGGTTTCTTTCCGCTAGTAATTTAATAACAACAGCGAAAATACATATATTTATTATTTATGTTTATTCAAATACAAAATTTAATAAGAGTATAAAGTGTATCTATTGAGATATTTCTAAAACATTATTACACGCACTGTACCTGTGATTTTCCGAGTATCTTGTATCAAGTATAGTTCAGTATTCCTCTACTATATCTGCGGGAATATGTAACTGTCTGCAAGAACTTTCCCATCGTTCTTTTAGGCTCATTTCTCGATCAGATTAAACCACTCCCACTCTCAATCAACAATAACGGGTTTCTTACAACGTGGTTTTAGCGTTTCTGAAATTAGGCCTATTTTAAGGTATGATGGTTGAATGAATAGTACTGAATACACGACGTATAACAAATTATAAAACATTTACTTTAATTACAACTTAATAAAAGAACTTATTCGGTTGAATAAAACAGCAGTTCGCTTAAAACTAAACCTTAACTTAGCTGAAATAAACAAATACATAATTCGTTAATTACCTGTAATTAGAACGTGCTGAACTCGACTTTATACCGATCGTAAACTTCCGTTAGAGCATGCGCAAAGAAAAATGAAACTCGTGTAGACGCTCAACTTTTGTTATTTTTCTAACGTTGTTTATGTATTTGTTGACAAACACTGGTTCAAAATGGTGAAACTAACAGCGGAACTTATAGAGCAGTCTGCACAGTACACAAACCCATTACGAGACAGGGAGTTAGACTTACGTGGTGCGTTGTCAATTCGTTTATCTTTGTGGCGCTTTCGATTTGAAAGAAGTGGGTGGGGTTAAAATTCGCCGGTAATCTGTTGTTCATGATTCGATAAGGCTTCTAACCAAAACTCAAAGATGTTAGTTATTATTCGTCAATGCTTATTTTCAATGTAGAAACCAATTTATGTTTCTCTCGAGCTTAATAGAAAAACGTATTCTGTACGAATGATAATTTAGTCATTCGTATCCCCGTGGTATTGGAAATGGCGCACTTAACAGTTTACGTCGTTATTTTGTTATAAATATAAAACGTTCATAATTAAAGTGATTGAGAAAAGATAGGGCAATTCAATGGGAACATATTGACACTAAATATCAATAGTCAATTCCATCAATGCATGTTGTATGACCATTACAATGAGGACACAATCGGCTTATTATGTCAGGTCAGCGTGATATGAAATGGCGCACCTATCATGTAGGTCCCTAATGGTAAAAAAATAAAAGGATTCATGATGTAGTTGTTTCCAATTTTATTTTATGGCTATATAGTCCATTTTTATATAATAGCTTACTTTGTATACTTCTTCTTAGATAATAAATCAATAATTAGTATCGAGACAGAATTGCACTGGTTACTAATTGCCATTATACTTTTTGAGTCACCAAGACAACTTGAAGATGTCCAAACAAGTGTTAAATCATCTATTACTGTCATGTAAGAATCATTCATGGCATCTGCATAGTCTGATCTGTCACCAACTTGATTTGGGAATGCCGAAAATATCAATGACAGTTAATATTAACAACATTTTCGAAACATATTATTTCAGATTTTGACTAGTTTTTTCAGTTTTTCTTAATAAGAAAGTTACATCCTTCTGGACACCATTTCCTGTGTTTGACAGTGTGTAGGACATTTTAATCATATTACATGGTGTTAACATGGATGCCAGTGCTCTTTACAAAAAAAAATTTGAAGTTAAAATTTCATTTTACAAAGGAGTAGATCCACGAAAGGTCTGAATTGGCCTATAAATTATTAAATTGTCAACGTATGTTATTATGTGTCATTTGTATATTTTTGTAATGTGGATAGCTTTATCCGTTTGCATAGGGAAGCATTTTTCATCAAATTTGATTTTTACCTGTCACCTGTCCACTAATTGGTATCCATGTTTGGCCATTTTTCACAAAAATGGCATATTTTGTCCATATTTTTCCAGTATAAGTGATTTTTTTAATAAGGGCACAGTCCTCGACCAAAATCAGATGACTAAAATGTGAAATTGTACTTTATAATACATTGTTTACAGCACAATTCATGATGGTCGAGAGCTGTGCCCATATTAAATTTTAAGATTTTAGGTACCGCTTCAACGTTATTTCCTCTCGTCATCGAGCCACGAAGGCATGACATTCACCCCGCTTTTAGCCATATTCTCAATACATTTAGTACTTATTGTACAATGTTTTATATGCTGTACACAATCATTAGACATTGTACTTCAATGATACATAAAAAACTTACAAAAAATACACCTTGCTGTTTTGATATACCCCACTGAACCCCACCCACTTTAATAAAAACGTCAATTTATTTAATTTGGAGTCATAAATGTGCATTTTGGGCATTTTTTGAAAACTGTTACCATGGCAACCAAATTCGTAATAAAGATAAGTTTCAATTCTTAATATCACTCTATGGATGCGCACTTACATTTCGATTCACTATTTTGGCAATAGAAGCTTTTTTCCATTTTTTGGCAAAATATTATACCCGTTACCATGGTAACAGTTTTAAAAAAAATCTTAAAAAATACCGTTTTTGTAAAATACTTCAACTGATGGTATGAATTTATCATTTTCACAGGATTTGGACATGGGGCCATTTTTTACCCTTCGTGGCTTTACCCCTTTGTGGGATTACGATATTTAAGGAATAAAGTGACATAAGAAAATCACAACAAATATGGGTACAGCATACCTTTCGAGTTCTAAAAGCACCAAACTTTACTTTGAACATTGTTTATTTGCATTACAGACCAAAACCACACATCCTTCCAAAAATATACTGGAAATGTATGTCATTTTGGGCCTTAAACTCAAGAAAAGACCACTAATCTCAGGTGCGCCATTTCTGATACCGCGCCACAACCCATACCACCACGATACTCAAAACCTTACTCTACTTAGGATTCGCACCACACTATGTCTGTTCTTCCATTATTTTGGGGTACAAGTACTAGTTTGGCGTGTTATTATTATAATAATGATTGGGTTGGGTATGTTTCACACCAGACCGTGCAGAGCTATAGAAGCTAGCTATAGTCCTGCAAATATGACCTTACGTTGATACGCCGGCATAACATTTCACAATAATATGATTACGAACATGACTTTTTTTGTAACTAATACGGTTTGTCATATATACTGTTATAAGAGAGATCAACATATTCATATGCAAAATGACCATCGGCCACCTATTGAATGAATGAACAATAAAAACCTGCCATTCACCAATAGCTAGTTGGTGGTAATGGTATAAAGGTCTTGTATACAAACATGATCTCTCCTACTACACGGATTGCGTAAGTTATGCGCAATTGAAAAATGTAAAATAAGAAAAAATATTTTCTTGGGATTCAAACCCTGGTTGGACAGAAGTTATTGTACCATGTAATGAGCACTTTACTGTCACGTCCATTCTGACACACAAAATAATTGGCCTTAATTGTAATACTTAGCTTATGAGCTATAAACCTACACCAATGGTTGAAATCTTAAAAGGGCAGTCACGGCACAATGCTCGAAATTGAACTATAATACATTGTGATAGTTGTGTTTTTCAGGTTACAAGATTCCAGTCATAGAAAACATGGGAGCTACACTGGTTCGTATTTGGCATTCATTCTACTTTTCAATAAGTTCTTAACACTAAATTTTGTCTTAAAAAGTTTTTTATATGGATGGTTTAGTTTACCACTACCAGTATTATGTGGTGCAAAACCAGTATTTGGCATTTTCTATTTGGCAGTTTGACCTAAGCTGAGAATATTGATTTTATTAAAGAGCATTGTGGCACAAGTCGGCAGGGGTGACTCGGGAGTAGGTGTTTTGACCCTTGAAAATTCCAAAAAGCCACATTTAAGATTTTGATTCGAAGAGTCATTAATGTTAATTAAAAACATGTGTATTGTTTGCCGTGTCTGAAGAATTACTTTCTGTAGTATTATTCAAATGTTATTTTGGTATACATTTCTTTCTTTCAGGACCAATTTGACACCATAGATTTCTCTGATAATGACATCAGGAAACTTGATGGATTTCCGTTATTACCTCGATTGAAAACATTGTTACTCAATAATAACAGAGTTGTGTAAGTATCTTTATCAATATTTCTCTGAATCATTAAGCGTTACTTGAAGAGGTCTCCGATTTGATCCCATGACTTTACATACCAAAGATGTTAAGAACATGTGGGTATATATTTTCATAGGAATATTTTGTGACATTTTGAGATAAAACTTAAATTTTTCTTTCACTCACACTATCCTCTAGTTGTCAATATTTAATTTGAAATAGTACTTAGGCCTTCTGGCTTACTGGTTGACCAATGAAGCCCCTTCCACAGAAATGTTTTAAGTGCTGGGGTTAATGCTGGCATTTATGCTAAAGAAGAATGAAAATAATGGATTAAATGCTTTAGAAAAAGAAAACTCTTCAATGTCAATTATTTAAAGGCTGGTTTAAGCACTAATTACATAACACAGGCCTTAATGTCTCTAATAACACAATACTGACATGAAAAATTACCACCTATAGTGATTTAAGGACACCATACTAGGATATAAGGCACTGGGGAAAAGTCAATTCTGGCTTTAAGGCGCTGGGTTACGACATCGCCTTTTGACCAAGGGGAGGGCCTGCACTGCTGGTTGACTGTTTTTGTGGTTTCTGTATTAAAACTGTACTTTGTGTTTTATAGACGTATAGCTGAAGGACTTGAGCATGGAATTCCAAACCTGGAAACCTTAATCTTAACCAACAATGGTTTGCAAGAACTTGGTGATTTGGATACATTAGAATCATTAAAAAATCTTAAATATATCAGGTAAGACCTTTTTACAAAGATTTGATAGTACTGCAAAAACTATATTTCGGTTCTTAGTGGTATGAAGTTGCAATCATTTCCAGTTAGATGCCATTCAGTTAAATATATACAGATGAATTTCAAGTGATGAAGTTTGTTTTGTTACGCAAGACTTAACACAAGTTTTCCTGGAGATGTTTACTTTATAATGCTGTTTGGTTTCATCTTCATTCAAACTCATTCAGGTACTTTATTAAACTTAGACAATCACATTTTGTAGGGAATAGTTACTGGTACCCAATCATATTAGTTTGACTGATTTCATTGAAGTTTTTAGTCCCCTACCAGTTTTTGACCGGAGGGGACTATAGGTTTGCCCTCTGTCCATCAGTCAGTCTGTCCGCCAAAAAGTCTGGATCCTGACATAACTGAAACAGTTCCCAAGCTAGGTTTATGAAACTTGGTATGTGGATAGAGGGCAATAAGGGGATTATTCACGTTCAAACACATTTTGATTCCGACCAAATTTGAGGTTGCTATGGCAACAGAAACATTGAAAATTGCTTCAAACCGGTAGGGGACTTCTGTATTGCTTGCAATTCTTAATGACTTGTTCAACATGTATTCAGTCATAATTTGATGTCTGTTTACCTAACCAGTTTTCTTGAAATTAATGAATAATTTTCACAAGGCACTGGCAACTACTCAACGTGTGGAGGACATGCTGATAGCAAGTAACGGAAGAAATTGACTTGTCATTGAAGCCTTGGAATAACCAACCTAAATCTACATACCTACGGGTGGTATCAGAAGAAATCGGGAAAACATCACCAATATGAAATTCCTCAGTGGAACCTAGGCTTTATGCTCAGTAGTTATGTTTATACTAATACTAAGTTTACTTACAGTTTAATGAGAAATCCTGTCACAACAAAGAAACATTACAGATTGTATGTATTACACAAAGTTCCTACATTAAGAGTGCTGGATTTTCAACGAGTGAGACAAAAGGTAAGAATGTTAGGTGAATGACGTCTTCTGTGTTTTATTTGGTGTATAAAGCCATGTTTTGTGTCAATAATTTTGTCTTCTGTAAGTTGTGTTTATTCAGATGTCTTATTTAATGGCAGACTTCTGGAAAACCGTTGGTCGACAGTTCTGATTGACAAATTTTGACCAAGGCCGACACAATCTTTCGCAAATTTGGTCCGACTGTCGGATGCTCATCTAGTATGCAACCTGCCCATACAGTGTCTGACAGTTTGTTTATAGGACCAGCAGATTTTAAGGGCTTTTCGCACCGAGTGTCAGATAAATTTTTTCAGTATTCCAGAAGTCTGTATTGGCAATATATTTATAACATATTCATAAAAATATTTGCCTAAAGACGACTTCTTTGTGTTTTCATGGAGGTTAAATACCCAAATCTTCATTGACATTGTAGTCGACACACAATTGCAAGTTATACATATTAAAATGAATGTTTATGTCCAGTTCATCTCATACCCTTTGAACTCTCCCATGTTCATGAGCATATTCGTTGTGAAAAATGTATGCCAATTGTTTTATGGTAATTGGGTTATCAACTGATTTCATTTGGATGTTAAACATTTCTTCAAATTTAACCCTGAACTCCTTAGAATGTGTCCATCACATCTCCTGTGAAGCTTTTTTGGCGAATCTCAAGAATGATCTCCCCTGATAAGGTGTCCTATGTCTATTTCTGTAATTGAATTGTCTCCCCTCAATACTAGTTTCTGAAAAAGAATTGATGCTGTACCTGCATAATATGGGTGGGCGTACACGGATATCTATAGAGTAAAGTGTTCAACATAAATTACCTAAAATGTGTTTTACTTCGATAGGAGCGAGATGCTAGCCACAAAATGTTTAAAGGCAAGAAAGGTCAAGCATTGGCTGCTGATATTGGCAAGAGAAGTAAAACATTTGTTCCTGGTGAGAATCTCCCAGAAAAGAGGTTAGATGGTCCATCCAAGGAAGATGTGGCACTCATAAAGGTATGGATGTATTTTGTGCTGTTAATATTTTATCTATAACCATTAATTTTCAGCTTTAATGATGTATAATAAAAATTACATGTTATGGTATGTTCTGACTTACAGAAAACTGGTGAAGCAAACAATATTCAAAGTTCGAGCATGACGTAATTGTTTCATGAATGTGGCTCTAGGCATCACAAATGTGGTTAAACAAATCTTTGTGAAAGGTTGAAATATCCTGGACAGATTTCTGTTCACCAGGTCAAGATTGGATGGGAACTTTAATAAGTTCAGATAAGGTTAAATTCAAAGTTCACAGGTATATTATTGTTTTTCTTAAAGTAAAACATTAGTGTAAATTGTTTGGATGATTGAATATAAAATTATTGTTTGCTTAATTCAGGCTGCCATAGCAAATGCAAAGACATTGGAGGAGGTGGAGAGACTAAACAATATGTTGAAAACTGGTCAGATCCCTGGTCGTGCTGCACTATCAAGATTAGGTAATGTCATATATAATCTTTACTATATAATTACACAGTCCGCCTGTGTCTGAGTGGTAAATGCATACATCTTGGTAGGATGTGGCTGAAGGTTTAAATTTCAATAGAGGTCCATTCAATAAGTGTTGGGCGAGTCATCAGCTGTATACTTCTTCATTTAATAATGGCTACTGAGTATCTGCATTCCTTGTGCCTGGTATTATATGGTAGGGGTTTGGAGGGAAATGTGTTTGTAATAAATTACTTGTTTCATTAGCCGAATTTGCTGGCCTTCCGAATAGGGATGATGCATATGTTAAATAAATGCTTTCACAGGAGGCTGTAGTCACTGTACTGTATGTAATATATTCAGTTTGCACGGTTGTCTGTGGGTGTGTTGGGATCAATTGATGGGAATGTATATTATTGGACACAGTAGTTCAATTAAAAAAGTTGTACCTATTATACAAGAGTAGGTACAAAACTATGAATGTATGAGGCAGTGCTACTTAGTTTTAGCAGCAGTTGTCACCTAATCTGTGTCTTTGTAACTGGGTCATTATTGCTGATATTGGTCAAAAGGAGATAAGTATGTAATTCTAATTATGACTGGACTATCTATTATCTCCCTTTGACCAGTATCAGCAATAATGACCCAGTTATATGGGAACACCTTTTCGAGCTGCTAGTGTACTGTTCCAATGGAATTGTGAGGTTTTTGTTGTCAATATGGTTGTTAGGGGGGTATACAGGATTCAGCTTGTCTGTATGCCAGTCTGTCTGTCTGTCCGTAGACTCATTCTTGTGGACGCAACTCCTCCTACAGTTTTGGCAGGATTTCGCTCAAACTTTCACAGATGAACAACCTCAACATATAGATGTGCATGAAGAAAGGAATTTGCGCTGCAATGAATTTTGGCATAATTATGACACTTTGCCGGCGGGGGTATATTAGTCTGCCGAATTGCGACAGCTCTAGTTTATCATTGGAATACATGTTTCTACCCCAATGAAGCATTTCTGTAACCTACATGGTATGGACTTGTATCATGTTAAAACGACATTTGATATTTAAACAAAACAATTTTGATCTACTGTCATTTAATACATGTTCTCATTTTCTGTTTTCAGCGCGTGGCGAAGAGGAAGAAATGGAAACATGAATTTCCATCATGGAACTTTCAACATTTATTATCTAACCTACTGAATCCATTTCAGAGCATGCTTTACAATTTACGAGCTTCAAATACAGCTGTAGAGCTTCATGTTCGGGGTGAAAGCTGTTACGCTCAGAATGACCATTTGGTAATTCAATCATACAAAAACGTTTTTTACTGATCAGTGAAATGATTTTCATTGTAAGCATTGAAATGGTTATAATTGGTAAAAAACTGATAAAAATATGTAGATCTTCTAAATGTGAGTACATTTGTACATATTTTCATTTTTTATCATTCATAGTTTGCTCACATGAGAATCATCAGTGACATTTTATAGAGAAAAGCTCAAATATTTGATAAATTGCCTGTAAAGATTTGTTGTTCTGGCTTATTTTATGCTTCATCATTGAACTGAATTACCTCGTTGTTGAACCTACTGTAGGTTCATGTTACTGGGGGAAGGGGTGATTAATTGGTAAATAAACCAATCTCCTATTTGCATCAGTTATATATCTGAGGGACAGTTAATGTATTTGAAGCTTAATATTTTTAATATGTTTGTTTTGTGTATATACTCAGCGTCAATGAAAAGTTACCACCCTATTGACTCTTATATTTTAAAGTCCACGTTACACTGTGTTAAAAGCTGAACACGACTGTGTTTTGACCTGACTGTAGTCACAGCTATCCTATTTAACAATATTCAAATGCACACATTATGAAAATTTTGTACTGATAGGTCATATAGAAGAGATCGTGTTTGTATACAAAGGAATTAGTACCACCAGCTAGCTATTGGTGAATGGCACGTTTTTATTGTTCATTTATCCAATAGATTGCTGGTGGGCATTTTGCATATGAATACGGTGATCTCTCTTATTGTATACAAAATATAGAGGTTTATATATGTGGTAACTTTTCAGTGACGCTAAGTATATATATTTATGTACATGTTTACATATATTGTGTCAGTTATTGAGACTGATAAGGGGCAAGATACACACACACACTACCTTTTTGTATTGTTATATATTGTTCTTATAAATAGTGGTTTGATTCATGTGAAAGGGCCATGCCATGTGATTATACTCGAATTAATTTTTCTGTAAGTTCTTTTTCTGCTAATTGTTAGACATTTTTACTGAAATTATCAATATGATTTAAAAACTTGTTATCATAAAGTATTTGTTGAAGGAAACAGGCTAATGACATTCATGAGTCAGACAGTCATTGACCAACTTCATGCAGTGCAGCGGTTAAGTGAAGACAAGTCTTTATACCGGTCTGTGACAAGTAAAATTGTAAGTGAAGTTCATGAAAACTAAACTAATGAAATGATATTTCATCCAAATAATAGTAAATGCTATAAAAAAATTATATTGGTGGCATTGTTGCATATGCTTTTAAAATTGCATTTGGCCATTTCATCTTCAGAAGGCAGTGTAAACATGGTATGTCCCTACCACTGGATTTTTGCAATTGTGTATTAAATTTTTGTACAATGCTACAATCATGTCAATAAAAGGTTGAGAAGCGAATCATGTGTTTGTTTTCATTACAATGTACTTGAATTGGCTAATGTGATTACTTTGTACATTTCAGAAGGCGTAGTGTCGGGGCATCGACTGGAGTTTAAGGAGCATTCCATGTTCCAGCTTACATTTGGGGACAATGTTCAATTGCTCTGTGTTGGAATCATTGTGAAAATCCCCCCCCCCCCCCCCCCCAAAATGACCTTGTAATCCCCCGTGAAAATCCCATCAGATGACCCTGTTATCCCTCCGCCGAAAAGGCAGTGCCGGATATGGTAATATTCTCCGTCTTTCCGTGTCACACTTTTGTAGCACAACTCGTCAACTACCTATGATACTGACTTGAAATATGAATAACTGTCAAGAACTGTGGCTAAGAACGATAACACTGTCTGGTTCCATTTTAGAGTTGTCTTGCTTGAAACTTAAACATTTACTTATGGCAACAATGAGTTATGCCTTGATCAGGAACCATAATTCTTTCTAGTCTTGTTACGAGCAAACATATTTGGTGGGGGATGGCCATTTTAGGAATGATCTTTAAGTCTGAGCTCAACAAATTACATCACTAAAATCAATTGAATACTTCCAACTTATGATTTACAAAGAACTTGCTTTTAAAAAAATCTGTTCTTTTTCTGAGTTTTACATTTTATATGTATTCTTTAAATGAAAATGGAAATTTTGCAGTCGTATTTCAGTTATTTATACAGCAGGCTTCAGCAGCACTGGGTCTTCATCCGGTACTAGTGGAACAATCGACATTCGCACGAGCATTAGAGATTATAGACAGCTGATAACTTTGGAGTGTATGCCATCCTCGGAGGCCAATGGTTAGCGGAAAGGAATGTTGTGGCATGATGCCGCAGCATAACAAAGTTGTTATAAATAGTACTGGTATAGCCCCCTGGCTTAGTTTTCACCACAAGAGGGTAGTTCCAGGAATATGCACGCTGTCAGAAGATTCTGACTAATCTTCGTGTAACTAGAATATAATCTGGACAACTTAAACCATACCAAAAAAGCAGTGTTTTTGCAGTTTACACCGGTGAATTCAAATGATTTCACAAATATAGGTAGGATGGCATACAGGAGCTTGAAAGGAGTGAATGGTCAAGACGTTTTGGTTTCAGATTATTTGTTCTACGATTTTCTAAGAAGTTTGAAATAAAAAATCTGGTCTTTTCTAACTTGTGTTTTGGTGTTATTTTAGTCTATGACATTGTTGAATCTCAGGGCTCCCATGGTCAGGGAAATTTGACAACAGCCGGAATCGAAGTAGATCCGTGTTAAGAATTCTAAGAGACAGAATAAAAAGAAAAAAAGGCGTAGGCCGTTCTTCATTCTGATTAGTATATAATCGAAAACCATTGTTGATCCGTCATTAAATTTGTTAACTTGTTGTTCTGGACGAATATTACTTCCTGTTGTTTGTGGGAACCCTGATGCTTCTTTTGCAAAGATTGCTTTGAATATTTTCCTAGCTAACCATGCATCCCAGATCCCCCAATTTTTAGCTCAGTGAGCTTTTGTGATCACTCTTCGTCCGTATATGTCGTTCGTCGTCCGTCAACAATTGGCTTGTGTAGACACTAGAGGTCACAATTTGGGCCTAATCTTTATGAAACTTGGTCACAATGATCAACAAAATCTAGGTCAAGTTCGATATTGGGTCATCCGAGGTCAAAAACTAGGTCAAAAGGTGAAATCATAGAAAACCCTTGTGTAGTCAGTAGAGGTCATAATTTTGACATTGTCTTTATGAAACTTATTCTCAATGATCAACTCAACAAAATCTAGGTCAATTTCGATATTGGGTCATCCGAGGTCAAAACCTAGGTCAAAAGCTCAACTCCTAGAAAAACCTTGTGTAGTCACTAGAGGTCACAATTTTAGCCTAATCCTTGTAAAACTTGGTCAGAGTAATCATCTCAACAAAATCTATGTCAAGTGCGATTTGGCATCATATGGGGCCAAGAACTAGGTCACTAGGTCAAATCACAGGTCTTGCATGTACTGCTACAACAGGTGAGCGACCTAGGGCCATCTTGTATAGCTTACCTGAACTTTTGTGATCACCCTTCGTCTGTCCATCGTCGGCCTACAATTGCTTGTGAACACACTAGAGGTTACAGTTATGACCCGATCTCCGAGAAATCTAGGTAAAGTGCGAAACTCGGTCCTGTGGGGTCAAAAACTAGGTCAAATCTTAGAAAAAGCTTGTGAACACAGGACACAATTATTGTCCAATCGTCATGAAACTTAGAATGTTTTCTCTTTGAAATCTAGGTCAGTTTCGAAACTGGGACATGTGGGGTCACCATGTCAAATCTTCGAAAAAGTTTGTGAACACATTAGAGGTAAAAAGTATTGCTTGATCTTCATGAAACTTGGTCAGAATGTTTGTCTCTGAAATCTAGGCCAAGTGCAATGATAAAAAATAAGTCACTAGGTCAAATCTAAGAAAAACTTTGTATAGGCACTAGAGGTCACAATATTGGTCTATTCTATCAATACGGGCTATCTGATGTAAATAATAAGGTCGCTGGTTAGGACTATATGATAACATTGTACATAAAATTGAGGCTGCATTAACTTGATTCTTTTAAATTGTAAATGAGTTCTTACGTTGTCATGTGAGCCATTATGAACTATAACGACAGGTGAGCGACATAGGGCCCTTTTGGGCTTTCTTGTTTTCTCAAAATATCAATTTTGTACTTCCGACCTTATTCTAAACCTGGTTTATAGTCCAGTCGGTGTAAGAATACAGTGACGCAGCGGTCGGGTCTACTATTACGGTGTGAAACCAATTATAAAGGCTTAAAGCCATATCTCTCCAAGACCTTTTTTGCGATCACCTCGTAAATAGAGTAGTTACAAGGAATTTAAGATATTTTTCACAAATGACCAATAAATAATTGACGACGTAATGTTAAATATATCTGTCGAAATAGTATGCCAAAATCACATTTTAGTAAAATGTACGGATGACAAAATACTATATGCAAGAGTTGCTTCCTTTAGATTATAATTTGTGCATTTTTTGTTTACAATCCATTATTTTGTAAACAAACCAACTGGAGGTTGTAATTTATTTCCTTCGGTCTTGTAGTGTTTCCCACCTTTTGGACTCAACTACATTGCTCAAAATCCATAGCTCTTCAAAAAGGTTACTAAGTTATTACTTTTTTAAAATAGCGGTTTAAGGCCTAATGTGGCTTTAAACAGACAGCCATAATTTTAAATGCTAAACTAACAAACTATATTCGCACTACCTATTCATATATTATAATCTTCTGTGTACACATAAACGGCTACGTTACTGCCCTCCGATCCTAACTGGATTATACTAAAAACTTGATAAAGGGTCAACAAATGTTCCTTTTGAATATTTTGCAATTTGAATAAGATGGTCTGGTGGAATTTTCAGAAACTTTCTGCTATATCTGCAATACTGTAAACACAAAGAATGCTTCAAAATGTGGTGTCTAAGTGCTGATATTAAAATGTTGCTGCATTAAAGCCTCTGTGATAACAGAAAGCGGTCATTTTCTTGGCATTTTTGGTCTTGCACAATAAAAGAATGAGACATGGGACCCAGACACATTTTCTAACACAAAAGAAACAAACCATACCTGTTTTTACCTATGACCTGAAAACTTACGGGACTTCGATTTTATACGCGACATGTCATTTCCAGATGTTAAACATTTGTTATACCCAAAATAAGTTGAAGCAACACCAACCCAGTGTTTTACCTATAACTTTAGTGTGGCATTGACCTGGATCTTACGCACTGCACACCGTCCCATGTTGTTTAACAATTATGCCAAGTTACGTTAAAAAATACAGCTACATCATCGTTTATTTGTACGTCCTCTACATGCAATCATTCGAACAACTCCAGGCTTTCAGCGCTTTGATTCTTTTAGTGATTTGGGTGACTTTGCATTTTGATGGGTTTAATTTCATGTCCCACTTTGTTTCCCATTGTCTTAATACAGTGTATGTTTCAACATAAGGTCACAGTTTTGGCGAAAACTGTGCCCTAGACATGGATAGAAGGCCTACTGCTTCTCGACTTATTTAAAGCCACAGCATCTCTCCCAATACCTTTTTTCGATCATCCAGTAAATAGAGTAGTTACAAAGAATTCAGGGGCGTAGCTTAGTCGAAATCAATGTGTAGGCCACGTTATTTGTTTGGGGGGGGGGGTCGGGGGCATGCTCCCCCGGATTCTTTTTAATTTTTATATCGCCGCAGGTGCATTCTTAGCCGTTTTCAGACTAAAAACAAGAACAAGTACGATTCTCAATTGAGATAGGGTGAATATACTCCTATACCCCTTACCCCTATTGATTTTTATTGCATTTTTGGCATTTTTATTTTTTCGAGTTTCTGTGAAAAAGTGTAAGCCGCGGCCTATATAGCCTATAGGAAGTTACGCCCCTGGAATTAAGATATTTTTCGCAAATGACCAATAATTGACGACGTTATGTTAAATATATCTGCCGAAATAGTATGCTAAAATCACAATTTAGTAAAATGTACGGATGACAAAATACTAATTTTGCAAGAGTTGCTTCCCTTAGATTATAATTTGTGCATTTTTTGTTTACAATTCATTATTTTGTAAACAAACCAACTGGAGGTTGTATTTGATTTCCTTCGGTCTTATGGTGTTTTCCACCTTTGGGACTCAACTACAGTGCTCAAAATCCACGGCTCTTCAAAAAGGTTACCAAGTTATTACTTTTTTAAAATATATCTCGTTAAATCCGATCTAAGAATAAAGTTTTTTTTTAATTTTTGGTTGACAGATTTATACTTGCGTTTTTTGTAAAACAATATGTCACATACCATTGTAAAATACGAGGTCGTTACAAATAGTTCCATTTACAGTACAGATTGTGTATTTGCAAGTCATCGAGTGTGTTCTGTAGGATGGGTGTCCCAACAAAATCAACACGACACTCGACAGAGTTTGTCATATTGTTAATGTCAATGATGGTAATAAAAATTGTGGGGAATGAACACGAATGCGAGATCATTTACTGATTTACTGTAAATCTATTGTTAAAACAAATTCATTAAAAAGCAAATTGATTTCCTTTGAAAGTAGAATAATCCACGCATTTGTCTCAGTCGACGGCAAACAAATATAACAACAATTAACATTTATTGATATACATGTAGCTATATAATAGCAATTTTCGAGAAAAAAAAACGTGCTGAAAAAATAGGAAGATGGAAATGTGTTAGCCTTTTGTATATAAAAGGGTCGTCTGTAATTTATGTGCTTTTTAGAAGTAAAACCTCTGCATTGTAGCCTACATCGCTCATAGTTGTCACTGGTCATAATTTGCTTATTAGCCTTTTAAATAGTCGTCTTTTGTTTTAAAACAGGACGATAAAAACTTTACTGCAGTTATAACATCCGGTATAACCATTAGTCCCAAAACTAACGAACAGACGATTGCGCCAATCATGCCAATAACTTTTGACGACTGACGACCATCTTGTGCAGACGTCAATGAGCGTATATGTTTCGCTGTAGACTTTATATCTACTGTCAAATTAGCAACAATTTCGGCTGCTACTTCTAGAATTGTTGTGATATTGTAAACAGAAGTCGTGTTGATACACACTGTTGTATACGAATCGTCTGTGCTGGTTGGCATGGCGACGGTTGTTGTTGTTGTCACAATCGCTGATAATAAAAATAAAACATTTATATGTATATTTGAATAAAATTGTTATCAATTCATAATGTATACTTATAATGTATTTGTGAATCATTAGTATAAACATGCCATTGTCAGACCACGTCGATGTTACAAAATAAACCGTCACCAATGCACATGTGCATTAGGGCCGCAGTGCATTCAGGTTTCCGACGATATAACGTAAAAGACGGGGATGCGTCGAGTTTATCTACATACAGGTTATAATGGACCGGCGTGTTTTATGGATGCTTGTGGTGTAATATTTGGTTTATTTGCTGTTATTATATTATTTATATGCTGGGCGAGGCCCAAAGAAGAGGCAAGTTTTTGGGGGATAGTGCATGATACAGAAGATACCCCAGTTCCAGAAGCACCCCTGGTTCTTTTATGTGCCGATGTAAAGCATCATACACGAGACCTCGCTTAACGCCTCGTCCAAAGACTGTTAGTAATTTTAGTTATGTTAGGTGGGAAACACTGAAAAGCATTTCTGTTTTTGACCGTCTGGAGTAGGGTGTAATCTAAACAATCGCCAAATGTATATGGCATGTTCATGTATAGTACATGTATTTACGAATGTATACGCCGTTAAACATTATCAAACACGGAATAAACATACACGCATATATAGTCGTGTTGGACTTGAGACTTCGTTTTCCAGCAAAACCAAATGACCAAACATATGTTGTGCCTTTCAAAGTTTATATTGTACTTTGACAATTTATATTTAGTGAACAAATACCTGTACAATTCAAGAGTTCCCCCGTCCAAGCCCCATTGCCATGGCAGACGCGTAAATAATCCCCAGAAGACCACTCGTTGCCAGGGAAACACGAATAGTTTGCAATAGTACCCAGTATTGCTACAGCAGACGATAAAGCATAATTGGAATTCTCTCCGGTTGGTGGATTTGAACATACGACTGAAATACAAGACACATACATCTGGTCCCGATCTCCGGAAGCATCTCAACTTGAGCTAAATCTCATCTCAAATTTTGTCATGTGTCTTTGATGTAAGTTTCATGAGAGGCTGGGCTCAAAATTGACATCACGACACAGAAATCTCATTCTGAGTTTATTACAGTAAAATTTCAAGAGCTCGAAAATCAGATCTATCTAAAATTCTTACTCTGATATGAGCAAAATCTCAATTTGAGTTGAGATTTCTACTTGAGATGCTTCGGGGGATCGGGGCCTGAGCTTTTTAATTACCTGTAATTCGATGTACCAGAAAGTAGAAATCTATAACTTTAAAGTGAATGACCTGAAAATTGATCAACATCTTAGCTAAATGCATGTTTGGCTTTACAAGGTTAAATTATTCTGAACTTAGGGAGAATTCTATTTGTTTAGAAACTGGTTGACCCAATACCACTGTACCACAAACTCCCTCCTGAGCACGAATCAACCAATATAATAAAAATTGTCGAAAATTCGAATTATACAATACAAATGTATACGATTAATATTTTCCACACATTTGAAAATAGCAATATTGAAGTTTACAACGTAATTTTACACGTCATAGGATATAGAAACGACACACAGTTAGTTACTTGTCCCTTGTTGTTTAAATTTAGATACACAGGGCGTTTGTATAGTTAGTTTTTTGTCCCTTGTTGCCTCAATTTAGATACACAGGGCGTTTGTACTTATATTGCCTTCTTTATTTCGTCTCTTTGGAACGACTTCATCCTATTTACAAACCATAGCGTTGCTAAAGTCCGTTTATTCAGGTCTGTCACTTGTATACAAACATTGCAATATCATAACATTGTATTTTTATTGGTTCAAACATTTTAATTGGAGAAAAATACAGTGAAAACCAATACCTTATTCACTTAACCACATACTATGGCATATAATGTCTGTTAAAATAAGACATTAATAAGAGACATTGCAAATAGATAAATATCATAGGTTTTCGGAAGATATAGGTTTTTGAAATTTACTATTGTGTAGAATTTTTTTTTTAGCCCCGTATTAATGCAGTGCACGTCGTCTGCATAATTGACTTATACCCCTTCTTTGTGTATTAGTACTATGGGTTGGGTGTTGGACTAAATCTTGTCTTGGGACCTTCTGACATGTTTTATTTTAACTGCAGGTGCTATTTATCGACAACACACTGAGCCTGACCCCTTTGTATATATACACACACACTATTATGTAAAAAAGTGACTGACCTGATTAAACGAGTTATTCATACACTGATATTTTGATATTCTTTAAACGCCAACATGTCGTCGACAGGATTGGTTTGTAGAAATCGTTAAACTTACTTTGGCATTCTAGCGCTGTTCCATTCCAAGATCCCAAAGACTGGTCATACAATAATACAAGATCTCCTTGAATATAACTATAACCAGTCTGACATTCGTACTCTGCAAGAACACCACCACCGCCATCGTCCGTTATATTAACGTTTGTGTTTGTTCCAGCATTTGAAAACCAGAAACTGTTAATTGGCGGTGCACCAGCTGCAAAATTGAATGAAATTTATATTCCAAATGCTGACAAGGAGTAGATCAACACTAACTATTAACATTTAGAAGAAGATGGAATGCTCGCATTAAAATGGGTCACATGCTACCCAACATTATGGTGCGACAGTTCTGATTAAGTTCTATATATACAAAAAGAATTTTCAGGAGAACATATTGTCCATATTGAATGAAATTCATATTCCAAATGCTGACAAGGAGTAGATCAACACAAACTATTAACATTTAGAAGGAGATGGAATGCTCGCATTAAAATGGGTCACATGCTACCCAACATTATGGTGCGACAGTTTTGATTAAGTGCTATATTATATGCTAAAATAATTTCAGCAGAATATATTGTTGCAAATAGTTATCTATTATCAAGGTGTCATCATTTCAAAGCGCACAGCCAGCTCACATCTAAACTTTAATAATATTAACCGCTGGAACTTCATTGTTTTGTGTTTCGAATAAATGAATGATATTGCTTTAAATGCTTCTGACGCTTCTGTATTTCAAATCCTGTCACATCTATGGCCATTTAGACCATCGTATCTATAGATGCTACTATTATGTAAGGTAGACCAAATTTTACCATCATTCACAGAAACGGGGGGGGGGCAAAACAAGATGGGGTCAAATTGCTGCCGGTAAAACCCAAATAAAGCGATGCATAGGCTAAAACGCGAACGATTTGAGTGTTTTGCAATCATCTTGATTCATGACACTGGTACATACACTGTTGCTAATTATAGCTAAACATCATTCATCATTCTTCTGCTGGAACTTTACACAAACATTTATAAGACAATCGTGTGTTAAATCTGATTGATCTAGTCCGTAATAATATTCGCTCAAATAGGCCCTATGGGCCGCTGTACTTACGATGAATGTTTTTATGACGATGAATTAATGTGAATCATCGGACAAATACATGTAGATCTACATAAAACGCAAATACTACATCCTATATGCATAATGCATGGTTTGGCTATCGCATACCCGCCAAAAAGTACATGGCTTGTATTTTAAATGCGTACAGTCATACCTTGACATTCTGCTGGAGAACCAGTCCATGTGCCCGTATTGAAATCATGAGACATTTGCAAGTCCCCGGATGCTAGAGAGAAGTCTGTGTAGCACGTGTAGTCCGCGACACACAAAGTTCCGGTCCCAGGTGACAAAGTTACGTTTGTATTTATTCCCGATTGTGCAACAACTCCTATACAATTATCTATCACAGATATACTCGCTGGAAACAAAGAAACATAGACATAATATATGACCCTTGAGTTATAATGTATCGTTCGTCCTAACGCGCTGGATTGGTAAAACATGGGGCTCAAAATGGATTTCTCGCTCCACCACTAAACTTATGAACAGTCTTTTTGAACGACTTTTTAAATCTTGGCCTCGTGTATGTTTCTTTACATCGGTACGTTAAAAACCAGGGATGGCACCATGCTTCTAGAACTCGAGCATCTATGATACCATGCACTATCCTCCAAAAACCAAAAACTAGCATTCTTCCGGTGAGGGGGCGTCGTCCCTATGGGCAACGATACATCATAAACATTGTATTTTATTTAATGCTAACTGATGAGATATGGAGTTCTATCAGTGAAATAAAACCTATATCAGTCACTGGTTATCACCTACAATGTGACTGATATAAGCTCCGCCCCCTCACAGGGACTACTTTAATTTACCAAAATCTCAACACTAAAATGTCTGTAACTTTTTTATTACTGAACGGAAACATGTCATGTGGGGGTTTTTATTCTTAGTTAGACCATTTCCTACAAGTTGGTGTATGATTTTATCCTATTCACCATAATCCAAGATGGCGGATTTTGAAGTGAAAAATATGAATGGAATAACATATTCATACGTAGCCTAACCACAGTGGTAATTTGGCATAAATAGTACCAGTTTTGACACCATAAAAGCATTAAATAAATAGAATATTTGTTTGTTTTGATTGAATATGGATAATATCTCATCTTGTAGTGATAAAATTTTAATATTTTCACTCGCGCTACGAGCTCTTGAAAATATTGAATTTTATCACTACACGATGAGATATAAACCATATTCAAACAAAACAAACAAATATCCTCTATATATCGACTCACGTTTCTTTGCCATGTAGTCAACGTGTTGTTGCCAAAATACCCTAATTATTCTTGTTACTAATCATAGATGAAATAGAACATGTACACATGTACACATAATATGTGCAGCTTTCTGCAACAATACCTGCAACCCTGTGGTCTTCCCTCAATACTCATCATTGAAAAACATTTTAATAACATGCGACATGGTGTATGAACCGACCTATATATGGAGCAATTAATTTTAATCAATGCTCTTAAACCTTTACTTACTAGTTATTAGATTATTCAAGAAATAAAAATCTGTTCTTGTATTTTGACGGTGAATAAAACACATGCAGGAGTTCGGATTCGGAAAATGTAAATCACGAGTGCTACGAGTATAAGGTATCTAAATAATTGCATGAAGTGAAAGATATAAATGAATTGATTATCAGAAGTTTTTATGAAACTTAGTGTCGAGAGTACATTGAGTTTCTAATATGCCTTATTTGCAACTCGTTTAAGTTTTTACTACAAAGTTTACGTTCATTCATTCATAAATAGGTCACATGAAATTTATTTTCACTTAACTATATTTAAATCGTACATGCTGATGTTCGGTGTTTTGTGTAAGAACGAAACATATTTTTGGAGTTTATTGTGTTTATTTGCAGAAACAACTGTAACAGTATATTAAATAAATGCTTATTACGTATTTTATTGAGTTGTTTTGTCATTTTTAAGCGCACAAACAAATATAACCAATTTGCTGTTTGCAGGGCGTAAACAGTTTCAGCCAATTTGTCAGGTGTATTTTGTTGCGGTAATAATATACAGCTTGATTTCCTCTATGCGTATATGGATTAATCCGCAGATCGTGTTAGAATTATAATTTTATACTTCCGTACGTTTATATAGACTGATCTTAATTGTGCCATCAGAAGACAGTTGTTCATTTGTTCCGCCACCCATTCGTACAATATGTATGATTCCGGACTGTGAACTATATGTTGTTGGGTGCCAGAATCGTACACTGGATGTACTGTTAGAATATGCGTATATAACTCCACCACAACCTGACGCGTCGTCAACCATTGCTGAACCCGAGCCCGTAAAATGAAACCCACTGTTGGCACCACTGCTTGCTTCTGTCTGTAAGAATAAACAAAACTAAAAACACTAAATGAGCATATACTAGTACAAATGTAGTTCACATTTAGTAAGAAGACTAAATATTATATCACGTTGATTTGTTCACGCCATGAGTCCCTTGACCACAGGTATCTGTTTTATTGATAAAGAGTAAAAAAATCTTTTATAAAATGCATGTTATCTTAGGTATTATAAATTTTATAAAAATAAATTGTTTGCTCTTTATTAATGATACAGTTAGCTGTGGCCATAACGATGCAGTCGAACACACGCCTTTAAGATCATCTCAGTCCTTAAAAATGGGTTTGTTTCTTTTGTTTGTTTCTTTCGTGTTTGCTGTCATTTTATTAGTCTTATGTGGTGGTATGTTAACCTGACCAGTTATCGTGGAATGAATTACCCTGACCATTACTAACTTGAACATCCACAAGCAACATGCTCGCAACAAAATAGATATTAAACACATGACCATGCTCGTGGTATGAATCCCGTTACACCGCTTTTCAGTTCCGTGAGAGAATTGTTCTGTTTTAATATGACTCTGACGGAACTGAAAACCAATGTAACACTCAGGATACAATCAATCTGAGTTCCGTCCGAGCGTTACATCGGTTTTCAGTTCCGTCCGGCAGAGTCATATGAAAATAGAACAATTCTCTTACGGAACTGAGAAGCGGTGTATCGGGATTCATACCGTGATGCTGTGTCCACTGTTCTTACCATGCTTGTCTCGAACTTGTAAGAAAAATACAGTTGTTGTACTTTAATTTGAGAGAAAATACAGTCTAAATAGCACCCGATTAGTTCATAATTGGTTAAACACTATTGAGACTAAAGCTCTGATTGTCTTGTAAGAATTAAGAAAAGTGGATACCGGTAGATCGCCCGTGAAATCCAGATGTAAACGGGTCTAGAACCTTGAGTATGGCGAGCGAATGCCTTTACAAATAACTGTTTAACTTGAAACTTTAGTATTGTCTGTATGCTGAACACGTACCATAACTGTTAAAATGTCCTCGTCTAAATTGATCGAATGTAATGGATGTAGTGAATGCTCATGAGACAGAGCATCCGAATCACTGTGAGCTTCCGAATGCGAGTACATTTCTGTTGTTCCCAAAGACCTCCACACATGTACTGTCACGTAGGCACGTATATACGAACAATCGCTGGACGTTGTGGATGCTGCACTACCACGGACATCATATCCCCAACCATCACATACGCTAAAAATGGCTGTAACAAGATGATTTATCACATAACCTGCGGTCCAGGAGTGCCGTATAGCCGTGCCGTAAATATCGTTCGGCACTCCCAGACTGTGCAATAAATATGTAAATTAGCTTGACGTGACGTTAGCCAACCCATGCATTGATCCGTCAATGACGTCAGGATAATATCAACGTCGCCAATGTACCGCTGAATTTTGGCTGAAACATATGCAGCGTACATCATCCTTTTGAAGAATAATGAGCGTTTTCTAATGTTATGTGATAAATAGAATCTTACATTCGTGCTCATTACATACGAGTTTTATTAAACTCGTTGACAAAAACAATATGACACTCGGCAAAGCCTCGTGTCATATCATTTTGTCCACTTGTTTAATAAAACTCGTATGTAATGAGCACTCATGCAAGATCCTCTATAAAATACACAGTATACTTTTACACGGCTTTCATTAGACTCTTGAAACGTCTGCATTTTGACTCTTGAATTGATTTAAGTGCCAGTTTTGACTCTTGAACATTTAACAAATATTCTTTAAATACTTTTATGACTCTTGAAAAATGAGGGTCAGGAGTAATTTTGACTCTTCAGTTTTTGAGGCCAGTGAACGCCTTGTATTACATGTGCGTAGCAACGTTAAATGTCGCATCGACGCTAAATGACGCACACAAGACGTTAATTAAATGTCGCCAGACTGACGCTAAATGTCGCAACCTTTTTAAGCACTCTATTGTTCTAGATAAACTCACGTTATATGAAATAATATGTTTGCACATTATATGAAGAATTATGTATAAATAATATAATAAATAAATATATTTTATGACTAAAATTACTGTGCAGGCGTTCCATACTTATATTTCGCAAAATCCGCAAATGAAGTTAAAGATTTGTATGACGTAATTTTCCAACTTAACCAAATAATATTTATGTAATAGAAAGCAACCACAATTTATGAAAAAACTATTGCAAATAAGCCATTTAAACAACTCTCGATAACGCCCACTCTGTATTTTTCCCTTTACAAATAGCGCAGAGTTTCCTTCTAACATGCTTTGTGAATTATGTAATTCCCATGTGATCGAACTGTAACATCAACCAACTACAGCGTAAACATCAGTGAGGTCATCGGTTTGTTTTTGCAATTCGTTTTCATCGAATGCGAACAAATTTCAGACAATTCAAGTAATAAAAGTGTTAATTCTATATGGTATTAATACCCTAAATAAGTACATAATGCCGAAGTTATTATAATATATGTGTGGTTGTTTATGGGATAATATCGCATTATACAGTCAACTATACCAAAACTATGTGAATATTCGACAATGTTATTTTGTTTTTGCAATACACCAATACGCGAGGCAGCACCTTTAAGATACATTGGTGATTGGCGCACACATTATCTCATTAATTTTGTCATTCGTTTATGTATTATAGACAAAACATTTGGACTATCCCTTGTACTATGTCAATGTTATATGTATGAGGCTCACAGGGAAGACTGGGTTTACCCAACTGTGTTGCCTCTTTAAATAAAGTATTTATTATTATTATTATTATTATTGTACTAGTGAGACAAGAAACGCTTAAATAATGTACCACCACTTCTTAAACTTTGCATTATTATTGAATGTTGAAATTCACTTAGTCGGTCTATGATTGGTTTAATGTACTCACGCATGTATTGTCATATGTGATTAAGTATGTATATGTTACCATATATGCTATGTATAATCCAGTTAGGATCTGGTGACAGTGACGTACCCATTTATGTGTACACAGAAGATTATTCAATCATTGTCAGGATAGGTAGTGTGGATATAGTTTAGCATTGACATTATGGCTGTCTGTTTATTAAGCCTTTGTAATTGGTTTTACACCGTAATAGTGGACCCGACCGCTGCGTCACTGTATTCTTACCCTGACTGGACTATACAAATGTATATTTCAGCTTAATTAACATAGAGCAATATCTGTAAATATGTATAATATCACCATGATTTAATTTATTACGTCACAAAGCCGGTGACATATAGGTCCATTAGGCCGGGTGTTTTCCGTTTCTATAATATACAAGTCAAATAGTTCCTGCGAGCAAATGATGTACCGACTTCATTTGACAGAGAATTGACAGGATCCTCGACCTTCTATCTGCATAATTCAACAGCTGATGTGTATAAAATTAAGCAAGACAATCTCAAAATTGTGAAAAAATAAGCGCGGTACGCCGGTAGCTTTCAAATTGGGAAAACTATATGCACGATAATTTGACATACGAAATTTATCAACAAATTGTTAAATAATGTCATGTATAACAAACCAATTTTCTAGACATATAATTGCATATTATGACTCCCTTGTTCCATATAATATTTATATGCTTATAAATAAAACCTCGTTTCAGTCCATTCAAAGGTATTATCATAAGACATGTTTTCAGTATTCAACAATATCAAAGATCATAAACCAATTCCGATAATTCCATGACAATAGACAAGAGACATTTAGAATTTTAAGTCTCTAAGAGTCTTAATAGACATTAACACTGAATGGTAATTTTCCTAATATGACTCTGTCGACCAAAAGAAACTGTATATGTTGTTAATCTTATCAAGGGAAACAACCAGCACTAATTTTACCCGCTGATCCTAAAATAATCCGAAAAATAATTTACGGAGTGAAGTGCCGGGTACGAATTGTGTTGAGTACGAAAAATATATTCAGGACGTACGGTTGGAAGTGGTACGAAAGTGTTGAGTATGAAACGTTAGCGAAGAATTTATCCAACGATAAAACGATCTAAACTCGTGTTTTATACTCTTTTAATCAAGATGCGTGTACATTTTTATCGTAGGGACGGGTTTTAAGGATAATTTTGTAGTTCTTTTTAAGAATTTCGACTTGCCCGGGCCGACATACGTCAGTCATCTTGTTGCGTAAGAAATTTATCGGTTGCGTAAAAAATACCGATCAGGTGATGGTAAACACCCGAAATTCCGTAATCCTGACACATTAACCATAGAATTAACCTATTTTCGTTCAAGAAAAATTTGAAATCTTGTAACGACCGGTTTAATTAGTCTGGTTCACGACATTGTTTTTGAAATCGTAAATCATCGAGAACAGGTCACGTGCCCCTCCATGGACTTTTTATTTTGAGCTATCCAATATACCTGCTCGCTCAAGCTTGCAGGTAATTACTGTATATACATTGTCTGAATGTCCTCGGTATTGTATAAATACGGATATACTAATCAACTTGAACTTGTTATTTATAAGGAACGCACCACCAACGATTGGTGAATAAACTTGACTTGTAAATATGACTTGCTACAATTTGTTCAAACAGTAGCAGTCAATTGAAAATCGATCTTAACTGCTGCTTCACTATCGTTTTAATTAATTAAGATTCTTTGTTAAAGGGACTGCCTCACATATTGGTGTATTACAAAAATAAAATTGTCAAATATTCGCGCAATTTTGGTATAGTTGCCTGTATATCCCATAAACAACCACACTGACATCTAAAATAACTTGAGAAACTTCGGCATTTTAAAGTTATTTAGTATTTTTACGTCAAAAATTCTATAGGGTATTAATACCCTATAGAATTAACACTACTATTACTTAAATTGCCTGAAATTTGTTCGCATTTGATGAAAACGAATAGAAAAACGAACCAAATACCTCACTGATGTTTACGCTGTAGTTTGTTGATGTTACAGTTCAATCATGCGTGAATAACATAATTCACAAAGCATGTTTGAAGGTAACTTAGCGATTTTTTTCAAGAAAAAAAACTCAGTGGGCGATATCAAGACAGTTAAAATTTCTTATCTGCTCCAAATTTTTCATAAAGCAACTGTCAGTGGCTTTCTAAATCACGATATTAAATTTTTTTGGCCCAATCTGTGAGGCAGCACCTTTAAGGAGTCGTGGTTCTAGTAAATATTTATATTGGTACAGTGGAAAATACGCCACCGAATTCTAGCTTTCACAAGTTTAAACTAAATATTTGTTTAAGTGAAAAGTGAAAACTTACTAATAGGTGTACTATGAAGATCATTTACGTCCTCCCGTTTAAAATTAATTATTTAAAGCCATCAGATTATCGGTGACTTGTTTGAAAGCTTGTTGACTTCGTTGCCAATATTTCAAACAAAAGATTGCTGTCAAAACATATTTATTTATTTAGGCTGAGAGTACATGCGGACAATATCTGAGCATAATATGAAAACACGTAGTACAGTATGTGTACATTGTGCAATGTTTTAATAATGTGAGCCAATTGCACTGCCTCATTGGTGGATTACACTTGAGGTCACGTGGTAATCTGGTAGTGAAACAACTGAATGAAACGTTTATGTATTGGCTGAGCCTTCCAGCGAGCGCTCGCATATAGCTGACCGTTGCACAGCGCTACCACAGCCGTCCGTCGCTAGATATGTCGCATTTTGAACCATTTTACATTGATTCAGAAGTAATCTAATTCCGGAAGTGTAGGCATAGTCTGTGTGACTGGCTACCAAACATATTTACCATAATTTGCATCGCCGCTGCTGGCGGTCCAGAGTCGCACAGACGTGCCACTTACACCATATACAAGACCACCCCAATATAAGTTAGAGTCATCTAACCGTCTAGATGAGGAACCTGAAAGTACGTCCTAATAACAGTTACTGATATATACAGTGCCCACCATAAATAAGTATACAGTAAACAATTGTTGCTAAATTTAACTTGGTTAAATTATTCAATATCCCTTTATCAGACGGTCACAATTATACTTGTTTCTGAAACAAGAGTTACTATATGAGTAAAAAAAGACAAAGAAATAAAGATAAAGATGTTCTGAATTTAAATACCCATGTGATAAAAAAATGCTGATTTTTCCATCTTTTCGTGGCTAAGGTACCATTCAAGCGGGACAAAGAAACTTTATATTTTGCACCTAGGGTACCAATTAATGTACGGTCTTTACATTTAATAAACAAAAGTATTCCCTTTTCTTAAAATTTTTTGTTGTTTCACTGTTTTACAAATAAGATTATTACAGACAAGTAAATGGGGAACTATCATTTGTGTACTTATTTTTGGTGGGCACTGTAATACTAATAACTTACCAAATAAATAATTATGTTGCTGAACCTGTCATTCATTAATAAAGATCAATAAATTATCGTTGCATTTATGTTGCAAATATAATAAGATGGATTGGTACCGGTAAACATATCTGTTAAATGCAAAGGTAAACGTATCCTTGATAAAGATGTTTTAAAGACATTGATCAATCGTGAAAGATCGGCCATTTCCGTTTGTCTCCGGTAATTGCAATGCGTAAAGGCCGAGGTGATCAGAATAAGACATTGGCATAAACTAAGATTATGATGTATAAATTTAACATACAAAATCATCTTGTTTTTCCAATGATACAGTTACCTGTGGTTAAATGTGCAATATTTTAAACAATTAAAATTACGTCATAATTTGTTGTCTAAGTGATTTTAAAAATGCTCAGCACATTCTAGTGTCGAGAGCTGCATTAAATCATAATTACTGTATATCGGTGTTAGCAGAATGAGGCTCTTGGCAACTTAACAGTTGGTGACTCTTACGATAATATAAAAGAGACAAACTATTTCTATAATATTCTTGCCAAACGAGAACCAACCGGTTGGAATATCGGTTGTTTGCAAAACTAAACCATTAAGTCAATATACAATACTAATGCTAATTAAAATTATCTTCAGGAAATGTTCGAACTTTTGCAACAGACTAGATAATATTTAAATATTTGCATGTAACGTTTTCGTCATCGGTTGGAATAATTGCGTAAAGCTTATGTAAGACGGGCTGTATGATTGAGTTCTTGACCCAAGTCGAATTTTGGTCAGGGAGCAAATCCTTGATCACCATCATTTAAAGCAGACACTCTAAATGTGACTATAAAGACAAAATCATTCCACTCATATACAAAATGAACTCATAACATGTAGAGGAGGGACTATAAATGATGTAGATGTATACCGCTGATTCAGAAGAATATGACCTTTTCCGATTTTCATAATAGTGGGCTCACAATGGTACTGTTTTATCAAAACACTTACGAAAATATTAAAGTAACGCTCAAATTTGAATTCTTGATAATTCTTTTAACAACTGCAAATTGGTGACGGATATGGTTTGTAGAAGTTCATTAACTGAGTCATTATTAGTATTGCAGCTCCATTTACCACACTTTATAACTGTAAACAAATTACCGAGAATTTAAATTTGATCGGAAGTTTACGATTTCCGTATGTCCTTTGATAAAACAGTACCAAGACGTGCATTGCGTAGCAGATTGCAAATATGTATGAGTGGTATAAGGTCGTAAGTAGCATTAACGACCTTATTCTTCTAAACCAGCGACATGTACCTTGTCCTTCCGATGTCCACCCTTGTTGAGGCACCGAAAACGCTGGTGAATATTGTACTACAGTCAATTCAGGTACAACTCCTAGTCCGTGAGAAATCGTCCGGTAATTGGGCCATGCTGTGGAAGATATGTAAATGAAATTAAGTTACTGTCAATCTATATACAAACAATGTACGGTACAAAAACGACACTTGACACAGTTAATGAGCGAAGTTGATTAATTCATGTGACGTTCCTCTGCTGTCTCCACAGTACTCGTTTTATTATCCTCGACCGTCATGGCAGGTCTGCGTAGTTCGTCAGCTGCCGTGAGAGACAAAGCAGCAGTCAACACAAACTGTATAAGTTAAAATTACATATGCCTGCATGCCAATGAAACCAGTGTGTATAATACGCAATCAAACACCAAAGACAATGTATGTGGCTGAATACCTAACCTTGCACACTGTTAACCAAGTTAAGCTAGCTGTAGTGTTTCTCTTTGAAAACAGATATGATTTGTTTTTACTTTGGATCGGTGCTACTTATCTTTATGCAACAGCTACACTATCACTTCTACGTGCAACAACATCTTTTTAACATCACTGCCCATTTAATATTTAAAATTGAGTCAAAACGGAACAATTAATAGTTGCATAACAGCGTAATAAAAGTTTGCGAAATCTCAATACATTGTATCGACGCCAGCATCGGTAAATGCCAAATTTAAAGTCGATGGCAAAATTAAAACGGTCTCCTGAGAGCATTGTTTATAAGATGTTGCGCCATAATAGTATCTGGACTAAATGAATCTCTAATTAGTTCATGAAGTTATCTAACAATCGAAAAAAAAACGTACGAGACCCA
Organism: Spisula solida; assembly: GCA_947247005.1. Taxonomy (NCBI): domain Eukaryota; kingdom Metazoa; phylum Mollusca; class Bivalvia; order Venerida; family Mactridae; genus Spisula; species Spisula solida. Next base: position 40,595,872 of record OX365948.1, on the reverse strand, counting down.
TTGGCTTTCATGTTGTTTCCGGTGGATGTGAAGTCCGGAGCTGGTAAATCATTTGGGTGCCATATACGGACACGAACATACCCAGTTGTACTCATCTCTTGGTTGTCAGAAGTCCATGATACAGACCCTGTAAAATACATATTATACTTATAAAACATTATACATGTATATGTACTTCGCATTTAGGTATTATGCTATGCTGCGCCGCGCTGCTCCGCGCTACGCTACGCTATGCTTAATATTAACATCATCTCCATATTCGGAAAACCACGTGTATTTATATCCCAGGAACAACTTGTAATAAATGCGCCAACGACAATGAGAAAGGCGGACAATTTTGGTATATTCTACAAAGCTGGATTAATCAGATGTGCAGGGTTTATCAAGTGATGTTATAGTATAAAGCTGACCATATCTGTTTTCTGAAGTAATTTGTAGAACTTTTTTATTTGTGATAACCTAAAAACTGATGAGTGTTACAGTTGATTTGGTTACCAGTTGCTATAGGCATCGAAAGAACCAAGCTAACACAAAAATACTTTCTTGCTTATAAATAATTTTACAGGTGATTTGTTTTATTATTATTATATGCGCTCAAAATTGTTATTTAAATTCTTCCAGTGCATTTGTTGGTTTATGTAGAAACAATACTTCAATTGGTGAATTAAAAAAATTTATGAAAAGAAACCAGTCAACTGTTTAATTGCTTATAAGCGAGCATGTAATGTTGGCGTTAGGTTCTTGCCTAGCAACTGGTAACTAAAGCATCTGTGACATTTACAAGTTTCCTAGATTGTGGCATATAAATCTAACGTTCAAATCAATATAATATTTTGTTTATAATCACTATTAAACTAGTCGTATCATGCAATGATAAATATATATGAGTCATATATTGAACTTGGAAAACAATTCAATACGGACGTCATTTTGGCATTTATACACACATACAAGACTCGTGATTTCGGCATAACATTCAACGGTTAGCAACTTAACGGCATGTTATAATTATATTGAATACAACTTCCCAATATTAGATTTTCATTGATAATTATATGCCAATGTCATGTGAGATCAAGCATTCTCTGGTGGCAACCGTGTGTAATGGGGACGGATATTATGAAATATCCTGTATACAGCATTCCATATATTTGTCTAAAATGAGTAAACTTTTACTAAACACCTAAGGGTAAGGAGCCACTAAATACTTTTAAAGCGGCCCAAATGGTGATACCGTGACTCAAAGAGTCCTGAAAAAAACATTGGATTGACTGGAAATGGTGGTATGGATTGACAAGTCTGCTTTGAAATCACGAAATAGGGTTTAAAGTGATTGTGTACATGTACGTGATGTAGTGAAACTGTTTAATCTTGAATTTTGTAACATTTTGACCTTAATATGAAAGTGAAAGTAGAGTAGGGGTTACTATGTAGTTCAGCAGTTTTACTGTTGTAACTAGGTCATTCAGCGTGGGCTTTCTGCCTTTTGTTTGCTGAATCTTTTCTATTCAGTTTTTAAACTATGAGACAAGGGGCGTTTAATTTTCTTGGTCGGTAGTGTGTTGGGCACTTCTTCGTTTTAAGATTTCTTACAGCTAAAGCGGGGCAATATAGTCCTTTTGCTGTGGAAACTGTGTCATTCAGCTAGTTAGTAGGTCATCCGACTTTACGGGCCTTTCAACGTTTAAATATTGTTATTTAACTTTTGAGACTAAAGGCTGCTATAACTATGTAGTTCAGCAGTTTTACTGTTGTAACTAGGTCATTCAGCGTAGGCATTCCGCCTTTTGGTTGCTGTATCTTTTCTACTGGGTCATTCAGCTAGTTATAATTTATTATACTTTTCGACAGCTTGGACTTGGGCGGATCTGCGCTTGTTTAGTTGGGCATTGTGCTTTGTGTGTTTTTAATGTTTTCTGTGCTCGGCTGGTTAAGTTGAGTGCTGCCTTCCCTGTCTGACTTAATATAATCTATTTTTAACCGATCTGGGATCAATCCGCGCTATAGCTAAAATATGTTCTCCATCTTTGATGAGGAAAGTTTTTTCTTAGAAGACATATGACCCCCTTTATATAGTATTTTAAGCTTAAATGTGCTTCTTTAAGATGATATATGTTTGCCAGGTGGCCATAGACTAAAACCTGTTGAAATTTGAGGCCGTCCATTGTCAATTTACATTGAGCTAAACAACAAATCTATTTGGTGGTTCCTAACCTAAAGGTGTGCTGGTCTTAATAATGTACCATCGAAAATGATCAGTGAAAAAACGGATCACCATGCAGGCAGCGGCATCCACCTGGTTTACAGCAGACTCTAATTGGAAGTTATGTCATCTAAACATCAGGTTAATTTGTTAATTGTCAACTATAAAATAGTTAATTATTTTCAAAGTATTACCTGTACATGTATAGTTATTACCTACCTGTAAATATTATATATGCTTGACCAGATTCTGTATTTTCATTCGTTGCTCCGTACAGACGGACGTCATTTTCGTTATACATACATATCACTCCTCCACGAATATTGTCATCATTTCCGCCATATGCTGAATTCACTCCAGGGTAGACAAATCCAGTGGTAGGGGACATTACCTTAACATAAATAAAGACATGTTTTATCCATTATTTTTTTATTTGAATTGAACACCGTTTCTTAATAATTCTTCAGTTATGTACGACGATGGGCTCACCGTATCAGTTTTGCTGGACTGTATCCTAACTCTTCCCCAAGAAACCAGAAACTTCTCTTCTAAAAGATACATTGCATTTCGCTAACACGCATCTCTGTGTTTCATGCGGTTTTGGTCTACATGGACTAAACAGTAATATCGAAGAACGGCGAGATATCTACATACATACGTGTATAAAGTGTATCTTGTCACAAAGCTAGCTTTTGTGGGAACATTGAATACGCCGTGCAACCGATATAATGCCAATATATGTATGTAATGGCGTTATGATATAACATTGGTTCGGTGTAGCCAAAGTGACGTTACAGTTTCTTAGAATATAACCTACATGTTGAGCCAATGAAAACGCCGCATTTTCCCGGTTAAATGAAAATTTAATCATTAATTTTTTCTCTTAACAGACTTGACGTCTTGCGTTAGCGCTACTTTCTATCGGCCAATCAGAATGCAGAATGTTATAGTCTAAGTTCTTCGCTCGCTCCGCCCTTTTTAATCATTAAAATTTACTTAATATGTTCTAACTATAACTTAGACCGTGAGCCAGAGGGGGGTTTTGCCCTCCCCCCCCCCAGGGGGAATTTTGTGGACCATATTTTTTGAAATCCCAGGGTGTGGCGAACATTTTGGCATAAAGTTTGCAACTGGCGGGTGGGGCTTTTCTCCGTTACCACGCTTTAAAATACATATTTTTGAAAGGTAACGTAATTTACATAGCATTTTATATCAATTAACTGTGTAGTTGTACTATAGCTATATACATTATTGAGCTGCATACTAATCAGTATCATCATTTTTTAACTTAAAAACATCATATACGTTGACTGTTTTTTAATATTCTAGTAATTTCATGCAAAGTAACGTAAATTACATATGTTATATCACATTTTTTGCCTATAATAATTTGTACAACTTATAGTTTCAATTTTAAATACATTTAACATACATAAATGTCTTATTAACATGGTTTATTGAACAATGAGCATGTTTATAATTTCATATAAGCAAAATTAGTGATTCCTGTAGAAAATCGCATAGTCACGTATTTCAAATCTCCGTAACTCGTTAAAGCCCCAACAGAAACTTGCAAACTTTTGTCTGTGAATGCCACCTACCATAAGGTTTAAGAAAATCATAGTGTTGAAAATTCCCCCTGGGGGAGGGGGGCAGGGTCAATTGTCAGCTCAAGGTCTATATGTTATTATAATACAAACACAGTTATTCAGCTGTTGGACGATGTTCGACATTAATTTCGGCATTCAAAAAAAACTATGTTGAATGTATATTCCACATTAGTTTTGACTTTCCATAACCTTACTTGAACATCGAATTCGACCGTGATTACATTTAGATATGTTAATGTCGAAATAGCATTCAAAAAGTAATATCGAAATGAATGTCGAATGTGCTGCAAACCTCACACATCTCATTGATTTATTTCGAGATTGGCTCATTGGGTAAAGTTTGGTATTGTAAAAAAATTACCTGGACGTCGGCTTTAATAGGAAGGACTCCAAAACCGTGTGTTAATGTCTGAAACGTTGTGGCAGGGTTGTCTGCATCCATGTAAATCCATGGGCTGATATACGTTGGTGCTGATAAGCCGAGGACATCTGAAATAGCATACAGTTGGTCACTGCAAAACTTCCCTAGTGCTAAGGTATAAGGGGATTCTCCGAATGGCCCTTTCAGACTATTTTCCCATTTGATGACCATGAAACAAATTTGTTAAATTTATTTCTATTATCAATATTTCATTTTATAACTATAAGACTATTAATTGCAAGTTTCCTTCTAGATTTAAAAGCATTCTTTAAATAACTATTGAAAGATTACATTTCAATAAAAGTCGACCTACCCTTATTGGTAATGTTAGGGGTTTTCACTCATTGAAAATAAATCACTCAACAAAATTGAAGTAGCCAATTGGAAATATTAAGTATGCTTCCTTATACAATGTCGAATTTCCGTTGCATGTTTACTAATAAGAAGAATAAAATTAACAAAGTCGTCTTATTTTAATTATAAATAATTTTGTCAATGCATGTACAGGCTGTTATAAAAGTTTGTTCTCAAAATTAAAATTCTTACTATTTTTTCTGAGCTATGTACGCAGTGTAAAATATTAATTTCTTGCTCTAATAGCTTCATTTAATGCCAGAAATATGAGAACAATGGTATAACCCTCTAGAACTAAATCTAAAATTTAACAAACTTCAGTGACGTCAGAAAAATAAACAATTGAAACTAAAACATTGGGAACGAATTTTTTAACACCCTGTATAATATCATCTCAACATACGCCAATTAATCTCGTGTTTTGTTATATTTACCTGAGACAAGAACAATAATTGACAATGATGATATCACGTAAAACATCCGTAATTCCATGTTTTATCCTGCCTTTTTACACTATACACACGTTTTGATTTAAAACTATCACGTCACTTGAAGCTGAACTGCTGATTGCTCAATGTTGGCCCTGGATTCAGTTAAAAACTTAACTGTCAATGACATTTTATTTCTTATTAGAAGAAAACATAGTCAGCTCCAACCAATAGAAAAATGTTCAATAAACGTGTAAACTTCCAGTGGATGTTCCAAGTTTAATCCTCGAGAAAAACGATATACGAGTATTTCCAATATTCACCTTTCTCTCATACCCTTGAGCCGATGGATACAGACAGGATCGGATTAGGCGGTGAATTAAGTTGTAAAAACATGTATTACAATCAACCTGAAATAAATGTATATTTAAAAATCATTTGACGACTAGAAATTGGAGTTGCTGTCTTTGATACAATTAATGCACTAATTGGTCGTTTCATCCATTAGGTAAAAGCCCACAAACGCTTTGTCATCAAGTAAAATATGTGTCTCTGTGCCATTGGTGTTCTTAAAAATACGATCTAGAGATGACTGATTTGACTAGAACTTTGGAGTGATGCGCGCGGCTAGGTGTAACATGATCTGAAAATTTGCAGTTCCAATATCGATGCCTGCACTTCCGGTCTTGAAGGTGACACGATCTGTTTTCGACAAGAATGACACATTGTAGTGTTATAATTTCTTTAAAATGTGTGATAACACCCTTTAGATCTACGATTTAACAGTGTATGTCAAAGCAACTGTAACATAGTATTTCATGTGTTTACAACATCGATCTTTTATACCACATCTGAGGGCTTCGGGCATTCAAAGGACTTGTAAGTCTAGTCACAAGCTTGGCACTTCGCAGTTTATGTGAACATACTGCTATTATCAATACTTTGAATTATCATCACTCGTTTTTATTAGTACCAATAAAGAATGATGCGGTGGAATGAAAATGAATACTCCAGTGTCATATTCTCTCTTATAGTCCTGCCTCCATTATTGAAATTAATTTGTTAATTTAAGGTAATTCCCAACTCTTAATTTTTTCTGTACAAGAGGTATCAAACACCCGATTTTTATGAAGAACACACCCATGGTAGTGATTGTGCAAACCCATAACAGTTTTGCTCGGCTAGTTTTCAAGATATTTTTAGATTTTGGGGACCCCCCCCCCCTAAAAACAGATATTTGCATTTCACCGAAAAAGTTGACATTTAGTTACATGAAACTTGGCATGCACGAAATTTCGTATATACGGAATCACACGATAACGTTTGTTTTAGACTATGCATGTTATATGTATTTTTAAATGATAAGTTATACGAAACAAATAGTTGAACAACATACTGTTTTCGTACATGCAACCAGTAGAGTAACTATTATAGAAGTTTTATCCCAAATACCATGGCAGTTGCTCGGCTAGATGTTTTTAATTGACACTTTAGTGATTTCGGAAATGTCAAAAACCAGGAGAGTTTAACGTTTTGAATACGTTGTATCCAGTTTTCGCGATAATTTGTTTTTGAAAAATGTGTATATTTAAAGATGAGCCCATGCTCTTTTGCATTAGCTAGTCAAAATTCTTAAGAAATAAATGCAAAAGAATATTCCTCTAAAGTAGTCGGGATGCTTGCTAAACAAATATTAAAACTTGGATACAATTTTGTGTGGGCGCATTATATTACGTTTCACATACGTTGTAGCTAGTATTCGCGAGTGTTAGTGTTTCAACGTTTGGAATAAATGGCACATAAAATTTCAGCTATAGCTTTATTCTGCAAGCTTATTATAGTATAATATTGTCATAACTTTACAGTAAATTCGCGATTTTAAGACATGAGAACATGCTGACACATCAATTTTAAGTTATTCGTACTATTTCATCATGGAAATCAGACGCTTTCAATACGTCTTATTTACACCGATTTCAAAACTTCCGCTCAACTGAAGAGTTGGGAATCACCTTAAGTAAGTATACTTTTAACAAGGGAGACAAATCGCCGCCTTATTATTATCTTGCGCTAACTACATAATTTCACTTTTCGAGAAAAACGAATATGATATTTTCACTCCACATTGGTCGATTTGCAATAAATAAAACATATTATTTCTTATGCTAGAATAAGTTACCTTCACCATGAATTTTAACAGTTCATTCTAAAATTTAAAATCAAGTTTGAGATAGCTCATAAAGAGTAACACAATTTTGATATAAATGATTATTATACTGAGCTATCAGGAGATAGCACTTAAAATAAGAACGTTTTAAGCAAAACTGTTTTATTTATTATTGATCATTGCCATGTCTATTTTGAGCTATCTCCAAGGAATGACGCCATTTTTAGTATTTTTTGTGTCAAATCACTTGACGAAATGCTTCTTTTGATTGGTTGTGCAACCTTCGTTACAATTATAGTGCGCTATCTCACGTATATAGCTCATAATAACCCTTACTTTTGAGTGTGAATGTTGAATTATATACAAAATGTACTAGTATGCACAAGGTGTAACGAGCAAACTTAATAGGGGTGCTTCCATTAAGAAAACAATGGGCGCATTAGATTGCTCAACATAATATTAGGAATCCAGGGGTTTAATTATCTCAAAAAACCCTATTTTTTGTAGATAGCTCAAAATAATCCTAAGCCGACGAAATGGCTCCTAATATCTGAGCGTGATACAGGGAAATACAACCCAACTTTTAGTAGTTTACCCGATGACCTCTGGAAATGACGAGGCACATCCATTTCCACCACAAAAAGATCACCACAATGTTTGATACATCCGAGTTTGCTACATGAACGGCTCAGACGTACATCGGGAGCTTTAAAACAGTAAATTGCCTATTTTATTCCAATCATAAATTTCAATAATTATTTATTGTACACCATAAAAATAAATCAGTCTGATAATCATGAATAAAATAAACTATATATTTAATTGCTGCGTAAATTGAAAATGAATAATGGCGCATTTAAAAGTTGGTTCATTTCCCTTGTTCCCTGAGGTAAAGTAACGCTTTGTACATTTATTCCAGTAGGCCCCTATATTATAATTATTTATTCACGAGTTCCAACTGAAGCAGAAAACATATATAATGTACGTACGAATATGTCAGAATTGTGTTGTGTCACTTTCATACCTAGTTGACCCAACACAGCAAGCTCTTTCCATAGATTTTATGGATTTTCTACTGAAATTTGCTAAAACAGCTCGCAATACGATATAACATATAACAGTTGAGTAAGAGGTTTCGTATCTTGAACGGCTAAACGACGACTATTTTGTTTCAATGACCACGCCCCGATCTCCCGAAGCATCTCAAGAAGAAATCTCAGCACAAATTGAGATTTTACTCAAATCAGAGTCTTGATTAAAGATCAACCTGAAGTTCAAGACCTTTAAATTAACAGTAATAAACTCAGAATAACGTTTCAGTTTTGTGATGGTTTTGAGCCCAGCTTACCATATAAATTAACTCGAAGTTAAATGATAGTATTTGTGATGAGATTTAGCTCAGATTGAGATTCTTCGGGAGATCAAGGCCAGGCCCAAATTCCACAAAAAACATAAGTTATTGCTCAGCTGAGTCGACTGCTATTTCAAAAACATATTTTATTGGTTGAATGACGTTCATGTATACTTGTACATATTGTTTCATCACAGTGAGATGCCAATTTTATAGGGCAACACATAATAAGTCCGATTTAAACAGAAAATAGTGCTTAAAAGTTGAACATCTAAAGTAACAACTTAGTTAAGTCTGTTATAACAAGCTCAAGTACGAAGTTCATTACTGTTCATTACTGTTGGATTTCCATGAGCAGTTCATACCTACTAAATCATTATTCAGCAATGAATACACAGTTTCTGGTAGCAATATACATCACAAGACTATAATTGAAGTTATATGATGAATTCAAAATAGCAGACTCAGCTGACAATAACTTAAGTTTTTTTCGTGGAATTGGGACCTCATGTTTAGCCAGTTTCACTTTAATATATATAATGACTTAATTAACTTAAATTGTTTTATGTTAAACCTTGTTAATCGTAATGATATCACTTCACGTGGTTTTCTGCTTTGTTGTAATGGATAAACCTTTTTAATCGTGGTGATATCGCTGAAGTCCGTAATGCTTCCTACTATCAACTGACTTAAATGGTGTGTATGCAGTCCGTATTGTTTCCTACAATCACCTGACTAAAATGGTATGTATGAAGTCCGTAATGCTTCCTACAATCACCTGACTTAAATGGTGTGTATGTAGTCCGTAATGCTTCCTACAATCACCTGACTTAAATGGTGTGTATGTAGTCCGTAATGCTTCCTACAATCACCTGACTTAAATGGTGTGTATGCAGTCCGTAATGCTTCCTACTATATACTGACTTAAATGGTGTGTATATAGTCCGTATTGCTTCCTACAATCAACTGACTTAATTGGTGTGTATGTAATTCGTAATGCTTCCTACTATCACCTGACTTAAATGGTGTGTATATAGTCCGTAATGTTTCCTACAATCACCTGACTTAAATGGTGTGTATGTAGTCCGTAATGCTTCCTACTATATACTGACTTAAATGGTGTGTATGTAGTCCGTAATGTTTCCTACAATCACCTGACTTAAATGGTGTGTATATAGTCCGTAATGTTTCCTACAATCACCTGACTTAAATGGTGTGTATGTGGTCCGTAATGCTTCCCACTATATACTGACTTAAATGGTGTGTACGTAGTCCGTAATTTTTCCTACAATCACCTGACTTAAATGGTGTGTATGTAATTCGTAATGCTTCCTACAATCACCTGACTTAAATGGTGTGTATGCAGTCCGTAATGCTTCCTACTATACACTGACTTAAATGGTGTGTATGTAGTCCGTAATGCTTCCTACAATCAACTGACTTAATTGGTGTGTATGAAGTCCGTAATGCTTCCTACTATATACTGACTTAAATGATGTGTATGTAGTCCGTAATGTTTCCTACAATCACCTGACTTAAATGGTGTGTATGTAATTCGTAATGCTTCCTACAATCACCTGACTTAAATGATGTGTATGTAGTCCGTAATGTTTCCTACAATCACCTGACTTAAATGGTGTGTATGTAATTCGTAATGCTTCCTACAATCACCTGACTTAAATGGTGTGTATGTAGTCCGTAATGCTTCCTACAATCACCTGACTTAAATGGTGTGTATGCAGTCCGTAATGCTTCCTACTATATACTGACTTAAATGGTGTGTATGTAGTCCGTAATGCTTCCTACTATATACTGACTTAAATGGTGTGTATGTAGTCCGTATTGCTTCCTACAATCAACTGACTTAATTGGTGTGTATGTAATTCGTAATGCTTCCTACTATCACCTGACTTAAATGGTGTGTATATAGTCCGTAATGCTTCCTACAATCACCTGACTTAAATGGTGTGTATGTAATTCGTAATGCTTCCTACTATATACTGACTTAAATGGTGTGTATGTAGTCCGTAATGCTTCCTACTATATACTGACTTAAATGGTGTGTATATAGTCCGTATTGCTTCCTACAATCAACTGACTTAATTGGTGTGTATGTAATTCGTAATGCTTCCTACTATCACCTGACTTAAATGGTGTGTATATAGTCCGTAATGCTTCCTACAATCACCTGACTTAAATGGTGTGTATGTAGTCCGTAATGCTTCCTACAATCACCTGACTTAATTGGTGTGTATGTAGTCCGTAATGCTTCCTACTATCAACTGACTTAAATGGTGTTTGTGTAGTCCGTAATGCCTCCTACTATCACCTGACTTAAATGGTGTGTATGTAGTCCGTAATGCTTCCTACAATCACCTGACTTAGTTGGTGTGTATGTAGTCCGTAATGCTTCCTACTATCAACTGACTTAAATGGTGTGTATGTAGCCCGTATTGCTTCCTACTATCAACTGACTTAAATGGTGTGTATGTAGTCCGTATTGCTTCCTACTATCACCTGACTTAATTGGTGTGTATGTAGTCCGTAATGCTTCCTACTATCAACTGACTTAAATGGTGTTTGTGTAGTCCGTAATGCCTCCTACTATCACTTGACTTAAATGGTGTGTATGTAGTCCGTAATGCTTCCTACAATCACCTGACTTAATTGGTGTGTATGTAGTCCGTAATGCTTCCTACTATCAACTGACTTAAATGGTGTGTATGTAGTCCGTATTGCTTCCTACTATCAACTGACTTAATTGGTGTGTATGTAGTCCGTAATGCTTTCTACTATCACCTGACTTAATTGGTGTGTATGTAGTCCGTAATGCTTCCTACTATCACCTGACTTAATTGGTGTGTATGTAGTCCGTAATGCTTCCTACTATCACCTTTTTTACATGGTGTGTATGTAGTCCGTAATGCTTCCTACTATCAACTGACTTAAATGGTGTGTATGTAGTCCGTATTACTTCCTACTATCAACTGACTTAATTGGTGTGTATGTAGTCCGTAATGAGTCCTACTATCACCTGACTTAAATGGTGTGTATGTAGTCCGTAATGCTTCCTACTATCACCTGACTTAAATGGTGTGTATGTAGTCCGTAATGTTTCCTACTGTCACCTGACTTAAATGGTGTGTATGTAGTCCGTAATGAGTCCTACTATCACCTGACTTTAATGGTGTGTATGTAGTCCGTAATGAGTCCTACTATCACCTGACTTAAATGGTGTGTATGTAGTCCGTAATGCGTCCTACTATCACCTGACTTAAATGGTGTGTATGTAGTCCGTAATGCGTCCTACTATCACCTGACTTAAATGGTGTGTATGTAGTCCGTAATGCGTCCTACTATCACCTGACTTAAATTGTGTGTATGTAGTCCGTAATGCTTCCTATTATCACCTGACTTAAATGGTGTGTATGTAGTCCGTAATGAGTCCTACAATCACCTGACTTAAATGGTGTGTATATAGTCCGTAATGTTTCCTACTATCACCTGACTTAATTGGTGTGTATGTAGTCCGTAATGCTTCCTACTGTCACCTGACTTAAATGGTGTGTATGTAGTCCGTATTGCTTCCAACTATCAACTGACTTAATTGGTGTGTATGTAGTCCGTAATGCTTCCTACTATCACCTGACTTAAATGGTGTGTATGTAGTCCGTAATGAGTCCTACTATCACCTGACTTAAATGGTGTGTATGTAGTCCGTAATGCTTCCTACTGTCACCTGACTTAAATGGTGTGTATGTAGTCCGTAATGAGTCCTACTATCACCTGACTTTAATGGTGTGTATGTAGTCCGTAATGAGTCCTACTATCACCTGACTTAAATGGTGTGTATGTAAGGTACTGATTGTCAAGGATTAACGAAACAACAGAGGAAATGACCACGTCTGTGCTTCGAAATAAACATTCCGCTGCTTAAATTTGTTCATTTCAAGGGGATCACATAAATATTTACAGAATAATGATTAAAAACTTACCGACGTTCGAAATCGATATTCACTTTTACTTTCGTTTTCGTGCGAAGTAGGGGGGTATATACTTTTGAAATCATGTGAGTTCGAAAGGAACATTACCCAGATATTCAGGGTTGAACAAAATTGCTTTTAAAACTTTCAATGACAATTGCATCAAAATTAATAGTCAGTGGACATATGAACGCATTCCAGTATATAAACTATATATTATTACCTACCAAAGAAACATGATGCCTTCAGCGCTGTGATATTATACAGCGCTTTATGGAGTAGAGACTGTCTCAGTTAAGTTTAGTATTATAGCTGAAAGACAATCAATTTAAATTAATCTTAATGATGCAGAGTCCATTTACTACACGTGAATATTGATATAACGAAAAAGTCAGTCCTAACCATGTTTCATTGTCGACAAACTTAAACCTCGTACAATGTTCGGTTTTGATCTATTCGTCATAAAATATTATAACCGGACTACAGGTATTCGTATCGTTTTTTCTTAATTTGTGTAATAAGATTTAAACACATACATATAGATGGACTGCTATGATATTTTATGGATAGTATTTCAATTCCTGTGATTTAAAATAGAAAATCCTATAAAAACCGATACAACCACCTGTGAACCCGACGGGTTCGAATTGGAACATACACGGATTTGTCCTAATAAACGACAAAACATCACAAAACATTTATAATCATTAGCCATCAGAAAATGAACCAATAATGTACTCAACTCATGGACAACAACGTCGGTGGATCCTAGAGAAGTTTTATCCCCTTTTTAAAGAGGTCACCGACAAACCACTTACATAATATGCCTAAGTATTAATTATTCATTTGCTGAACAAATTAACTGTTATTAATACGAGTAATGTTGACATTGATTAACCTTTCTACAATAAGCATGCTGTGATCAATGTAAGACGAACGTATCGATTAATACGGGTATTTCGTCATGCCATTGTTTTGTTTTGAACAACTTATGGGCATCGTGTTGATATTTATAATTAATACCATCGCCCCCTTATATCCGTGTTGTCCTGAAATGCTTATAAATTCAAACAAAAATCTTTCAGCTTTCACTGAGCATGGTGAGTAATTGTGTGGTTAATAGGCGAGCCAATTAACCATAGATCTGATAGTTCAATTACCTTGATAAAATCAATTGAACTGAATTACAACTATTTTTTTAAAAGGTTTCTGCTTTTAAATTACTAGTCACTTGTAAGTTAGTTCTTTACATTGACATCTATAGCCTACTGTTTGGACGTCCACTTTGAGTGTGGGACGTTTAGGGTTCTCCTCGTTGACGCGTCATACACATTATGTATATATAGCTTACTGATTGGACGTCCGCTTTGAGTGTGGGACGTTTAAGGTTCTCCTCGTTGACGCGTCATACACAAGATGTATCTATAGCTTACTGCTTGGACGTCCGCTTTGAGTGTGGGACGTTTAGAGTTCTCCTCGTTGACGCGTCATACACATGGCGTATCTATAGCTTACTGCTTGGACGTCCGCTTTGAGTGTGGGACGTTTAGGGTTCTCCTCGTTCGTTGGCGCGTCATACACATGATGTATCTATAGCTTACTGCTTGGACGTCCGCCTTGAGTGTGGGACGTTTAGGGTTCTCGTCGTTGACGCGTCATTCACAGGCATGATGTATCTTTAGCCTACTGTTTGGAACTCCGCTCTGAGTGTGGGACGTTTAGGGTTCTCCTCGTTCGTTGACGCGTCATACACATGATGTATCTATAGCTTACTGCTTGGACGTCCGCTTTGAGTGTGGGACGTTTAGAGTTCTTCTCGTTGACGCGTCATACACATGATGTATATATAGCTTACTGCTTGGACGTCCGCTTTGAGTGTGGGACGTTTAGGGTTCTTCTCCTCGACGCGCTATACACATGATGTATCTATAGCCTACTGTTTGGATGTCCGCTTTGAGTGTGGGACGTTTAGGGTTCTTCTCGGCGACGCGCCATACACATGATGTATCTTTAGCCTACTGATTGGACGTCCGCTTTGAGTGTGGGACGTTTAGGGTTCTCCTCGTTGACGCGTCATTCACAGGCATGATGTATCTTTAGCCGACTGTTTGAAACTCCGCTTTGAGTGTGGGGCGTTTGGGGTTCTCCTCGTTCGTTGACGCGTCATAGACATTATGTATCTATAGCTTACTGCTTGGACGTCCACTTTAAGTTAGGGACGTTTAGGGTTCTCCTCGTTCGTTAACGCGTCATAGACATTATGTATCTATAGCTTACTGCTTGGATGTCAACTTTAAGTGTGGGACGTTTAGGGTTCTCCTCGTTCGTTGACGCGTCATAGACATTATGTATCTATAGCTTACTGCTTGGACGTCCACTTTAAGTTAGGGACGTTTAGGGTTCTCCTCGTTCGTTAACGCGTCATAGACATTATGTATCTATAGCTTACTGCTTGGATGTCAACTTTAAGTGTGGGACGTTTAGGGTTCTCCTCGTTCGTTGACGCGTCATAGACATTATGTATCTATAGCTTACTGCTTGGGCGTCCACTTTAAGTGTAGGACGTTTAGGGTTCTCCTCGTTGACGCGTCATACACATGATTATCTATAGCTTACTGCTTGGACGTCCGCTTTGAGTGTGGGACGTTTAGGGTTCTCCTCATTGACGCGTCATACACATTAGGTTTCTATAGCTTACTGCTTGGACGTCCGCTTTGAGTGTGGGACGTTTATGGTTCTCCTCGTTGACGTGTCATACACATGAAAAAAGTGGTTCAAGGAATGCCATTACATTGCTTCTCTTACTCTTCTTTCAAATCCTCGCGTCGATGTATCCATCGGGGATATCTAATATCTTTAAAAAGCTTTCATAGTGTTTGTACTACGGTATGTTCTGTTTTGACAAAAATGTTTCTTGTGCGTTAAATGTATACAGTAAAACCTCGGTAATACGAGCAGCGATTATTCGAGCAACCGGTCTAATTCGAGCAAATTTCAAAGTCCCGACATGTTTGCTCTATATTGTACATTAATTTATACCTCTAATTCGAGTAATGTTATGTACCTGTTTTGCGTTATGTTGGATTTAATGTCTTGCTCTTCTCTTTCCAGTTCAACGTGACATGGCCCCGATCTCCCAAAGGAACTTAATTTGAGCTTAAACTCAACTCAAATACTGTCATTCATCTTTGAAGTTATTTCCATGATAAGTTGGACTCAGAATTTGCATCATAAAACAGACACTATATTTTGAGCTTATTACAGTAAAATATCAAGATCACCTACTTCTGATATATCTAAAATTCAGGCTCCCATTTGAGCAAAATACCAATTTACTACCCTCCACAGATCTATCAAACCTGTTAGACAGAACCCTCCCCATTCCCAGGTCTGTCACACCCGTCATTCTCCGCCTAACTTTCTATCGCCAGTAAAACTCATCAAGCATAGCCATATTCTTTCCAGAGTGTCAAACCCATACATCTCAGCCATTCAAACCCGCCTACTAACGAACCTTAAAGTATCATCCTCATACATCAGTGGTTAGTCAAGTTCCCAGACTATCACACTGGGGAACGAGAATGTAAAGTATTGGCTAAAGGGAAATCATTCCGTATTAATTTGTCTTCACGCACTGACTATTAGTGGTTTCCCGTTGTTGTAAACATTATGAGTATAAAATTATGTAGTACGAGCATCCTACGTCTTATAAATGTGAAATGCATGTACGTGAAGTTGTCAATGGCAAACATTTTTTTGGTACAATAACCACTGGCCAAAATTAACATACATGCATTTTGTATTAAACGACAAAATACATGTGCGTTAAGGGTGTGGAGTGAGAACAAAAGTGGGAGGGGTATGGTAAACAATAATTTTTATGAGAAAACAAAAGGGCTCAAGCAGACAGACTTGTATTGTATGTAAAGGCCTACTATCACTGTACAAAACACCAACAACTCGTTAAAAAGGGCCATCCTTTTAAAATAGTATGTTTCAAAGAATGTATGTGCCTTTCAGTACTCGTTTATAAACACACAAATTGGCAAATGGCGCGAGCCAAAACTCATATCATGCTTACATTATAACTCCTGAGAACAAACTCTCATTTAGTTTTTGACTGAAAAATGTATACTGTAAGAGTTTGTTCCTGATTCTATTGACTATGTCGCCAACAACAAACTTTAATGTTACGTTGACTTTGTTTGTGAACGAGCAAGATTTGCAATGAAAGTGTTGTCATGCTTTAATAAATATGCTTATTGTATAGTGCAGAGAATTTGACACGACACTCGACCTTTGAATTAGCATACTTTAACAGCTTATATTCTCTATAATTATAACCCCGGCTGTAAAGGTCAGGATCATGTCAAATTCTCTGTGCTATACCCAACACATTTCAATATTAAGCCTTGAATAAAATGCTTTAAAAACATGCTCAATCTCATTACAAATTATACTCTGATACCTTAACTAACAATCCTTCACGATATGTTCCGCTTTTTTGTCAGTGTCTCTCGTCTGCTTCTTGTGAAGTCATGCAGAGTGTGCGTTGAAGTTCAAAGCTCGCATATAATATTGGAGAACTTATATGAGAAGTGTATTTTTCATTTGTGTATTGATGTTCGCCAACGGCACGGGGAAGTAAATGAATGAATATCGGCTGCTGCATTTAACTGTAAGTAGGAACGTAACTTTCATTGTTTCTGTCGTTTATGTGAATTGAAGACTAACATAATTATGTACATATTTTTGTATAGTGTGTTGTCACTATAATACTTGTTGCTATACATAACAGTGTGTTCTAATTACAGGAGCAAAAATACTTTATGTTATATGTAGTACATGTTTGGCATTCACATGTCGTGCTGTAGATAAGCCAGTGTAAAGCACACCTCACTGATTAAATAGTATAAGCACCGCGTAAAAACACTTTACTCATTATTGTGATATTTATTAACGAATTATGTACCTACCACAGTCATGGTAGTACAATCAGTTAAGCTGTCGTTTAGTTGCATTATGCACAACAACTTGTAATTATAATAACTTGCCGGTTCAAGCTGTCGACTTACCACATTATACGCGTATATGTAATTCATTAACTTTTCAGTCACGACTCGAACACATTGCATATACATGGTGCTGCGGCCGTCGCCGGTCCACCCTGTGCCAAAGGAAACATACAATGGGAAGTCTATTCTTGGACAAGCAATGACAACCTTCTACATACTTTAATCGTCGTTGATGAATATTGCAGATGATACCTTTGAAAATAATGGCAAGATACACTAGTATCGAACATATAACCTCTTGGAGAGCTAATGGTTTATCTACGGAGCTGAGTGGGCGGGTGTTAGCTCACTTCAGACTAGCGCTATTAGCGCGAGTGTCGGCACTGCGTAGATTTAACTACTCGATAATTACTAGTATAACTGACATAAGAAAGTTAAGTTACCTATTTTCTTGGGCTGCTTTCAGCCGTTCAGCCACCCTTTGACATTTAAACTTCCCCTGTTCATTGGGCTACCTAGGTGGAAACCTACGTTCGAGTCTCCCTGGGGAGACTATTTCTCTCCTGGTGGGTGTGCAGCCAACATCGATCTTCGGCGCCCAGGACTATCGAACATGTTCAGACACAGCCCTCACAGGTACCAATTCACACCTTGGTCGAGTGGAGCATATAGGTTATTCGTGCTCAGAGAAATTAAGCAGTGGTCCAGACGGGGGTTGAACCCGGGACCTCTCGATCCCGAAGCGCGCGCCCTACCTCTAGGCCACCGCTCCCTACATGCAAAGACACTTTACATTTGTCTTAAGTTTCCATATAGAACAGGTAACACACGCTGGTGTGATTTAATCAAATGTAAAAACATGTTTATTTCGCCATTTACATGTATATTTTCAGCTATCGATAATCCGGTGAGCAGGTAGTCAGCCACGGAAATTTGACTGAACATTCCTATCGTCACAACACATGCTGACAAGACATGGCATCACGTGAGTTCTTGTTCATTAATCATTAGTCATACAAATTGGTGGTAATTGGCCTTTGTTAGTGTAATGGATGGTATTCAGAAGGATCAATATTTGATAATGTATAGTCCAGTCAGAATAAAAATCCAGTGACGCAGCGTTTGAGTCCACTATAACGGTGTAAACCCAATTATAAAAGCTTATACTGTACAAACAACTATATTTTCAATGCTAAACTAATATACCAAACTTCGCTCTACCTGTTTAGACAATGGTTGTGATTTTTTGCGTACACATAAACTGCAACGTCGCTGTCACAGTATCCTAACTGGAATATTATAGCTACAATTATTGGCTTTGTTTTGTTGGCATACATGTGTGACATCACATAGTACTGAGAGTGTATGATATCAATTTAACTTAAACCGTAATTCAGTGCATATACGCGTCATTCGCATTCGTGAAAAAGCATACGTTCAAATACCATGACAGCATCATCTGTGTCGACCGATAATGTTATGTCACTTACTAAATATTTATAATTATGTTATGTCATTTACTAGATGTTATATCATTTACTAAATGCCATTTACTAGATCCTGTGTCATTAACTACATGTAGTACATGTATATCACATGTAGTGTTGTCAGATTATCTTTCGTCAACTATGAAGACTAAAAAAGTCACTTGTCTGTTCTCGTTGTTTAACAAGTGTAAGTTCCACAGTCCGCTACTTGCCATCCCATTGCCAGGTTGACTCAGTCTCGATTTTTTACGGTGTAAAGGGAAACAACTCGTACAAACACACGGGTACAAAAATCACTATCGACAGAGTTGTGTTTTCCTTACGAATTAGACCGAATGTTCAACATGGTTGACTCAGTCGGTTAATCAATTCACTGCCGAGCATAATTATGGTGGTCGATTTAACACGTAGAGTATGCTTTGCGTAATAATTGTTTTCAGTTTCGTTGTGTCCTTCATACCGATTAAGTTTTAAAGAGGTTGTCAGTTGCATGAACAAGAACGTGAATGTTACCCAACTCATGGATATGGTAAACCGACCGACAGCGTTCATAAATAAAATCATGTTGCTGAACTGAGCACCCGCGTCTTACGATGGTTTCTTCTTCAACGTTATGTACACAACAGTACAGAAACCTTTAACGCAATTGATTTTATCGACCTTTAAGCAGGGATACGCGATAGTGTCCTTCAATACCACTTTCTGGAATGCTGTTGTTGTCATGAAGAGTAGCATCAAGTATAATGAGTATCTGATGGTTTCTATCATCCATCCAACTTTGAATTGCTTTATCAATTGAATCAATGGAGTTCCAGCACCTTTAATCACAACAGCTGAGGTCAAGGCTATCTGCATTAGAAAGTTCCGTATTATATTTCGCTGGCTTAGAATTAGAAGATCGTAAGTACTACTTACGATCTTATAAGAGTCATGCATATCTGAAATCTGCATCCATTCTTGTGAGCCTATTTTCATGAAAATCGGAAGCGGTCATGTTGACCTAACTGAAGTTTAAAAAACTTGTATATTTTCCATAAGTAAAGAGTAGTTTTCAGACAGTTTTTTCTTGTTTTTTGTTCTTACGACCTTCTTATTCTAAGCCAGCGATTTGTCCTATCATTGTCTTCCGTAAATTGATCAGCCTGAGACAATTCAGGACAATACTGCTGCCATTGTCATTTCTCATTTAATTCGAATGGCTTATAGGTTGCTATAGTAACGCGACGTTTTCACATTTCTTATTGTAAACAATTGCTCTAAAGGTCACGTCTGAATAATGACTGTCTATTTACAACGTAGCTTTCGGTATTGGTATGCAAATAAACTCGAATAACAATGCGCAATGGTTGGAAAATTTCTCCTAGTGGATTTTCTGGGAAGTTCCAAATACTAGTACATACACTATGCTGACAACGAATAGCCTTAATCTTATATTACGTCTTTTTCTGCGTTTAGCTTCGTCTTTGTCTATATGACTTGACTGCTGTTACTTCCAGGTTTTCGACTAGCATTGGTGCAGCTATTTGTGAAAAGGTTCCGAGAGGAAAACCTTGCGCACGCTGAACGAATGATTCAGGAAGCTGCTAAAAATGGCGCCAAAGTTATCGCACTTCCGGTATGTATCTGAGGATGTATGCATGTATTATTTCATTCAGTGACTTATTTAGCGCTAAAGTGGCACGTTACCAACCAGTCCTGGATCTAGCCTGTCATGCTAAGCGTACAAAAGGGAGCTTCACCAGTGTAATAGTTTGTGGCTCCACCACGGTCGAGTCTTCAACTTGTGAACGCTCAAACCATAAGTCCACCGCGCCCTAGTTGCCATGTTATGCCAAATCTATGCTACTTGTCCGATAGGACTATGTGTCTTAACACTTTTTAGTTCAGCTAGTGTACCTGACGAGATATGTAGATTATTGACTATATGGCAGCGTACGGCATGTAACATGAGTCAATTGTTTAAACAGCAGCTCCCCCACAACCATTGCAATGAATGGACTTTTGCTAAACATATAGAATATCTATGAACCCTGGCTCTCGTCTGTACTTAAGTAAAGCCTAGGTCCCACTATGCATTATTTGCTTCGGCGATGTATTAGTACTCCCGGTGGCAACTAATGAGTTATCAGGACATCGGGAACAGGTCCGTCGTGGGTTGAGGGATGTTTTCGTGAAGGTATGAGACAATTTGTGATATAGGAAGAAATCGTGATGAATCGGGTGATATCTGAAGATATCCGGAGAACATCGCCGATGACGAATTACTCAGTGGGACCTAGAGCTAAAGATAGAATCACAAAAATAAAAAAGAGCAATGCATGTAGAGGGGATTTTTTGACGCCGAACATGATAACGTGGTCCTCTACAAACAGTTTTAAACTAAGTCCAGAATAATGTGAATGGTATTTAAGTGAGAGGTTTTAGCGCCACTTGTCAAGTTTAACAAGGAATGGAATGCGAGTTCATTTTTGTACTACACTTGTACTGTAAATTATAAACATGTAAAGTACTTTCACAAAATGACTGGGATGTCCCTTTCTTTTTCCGTTTACGTTTGTAATCAGTTTATTCAGGTCTGTCACATGTATACAAACATCGCAATATCATAAACAATAATTTTCACTGCCACTTTTTCTTCAAATAAAACACTTAAACAATAAAAATACAATGTTAAGTGTTTTATTTGAAGAAAAAGTGGCAGTGAAAATTAATACCTTATTCACTAAGCTACATACACACAACTATTGTATATTTAAACAAATATCATACACAGGTT
The DNA here is from genome assembly GCA_947247005.1 of Spisula solida. Taxonomy (NCBI): domain Eukaryota; kingdom Metazoa; phylum Mollusca; class Bivalvia; order Venerida; family Mactridae; genus Spisula; species Spisula solida. The sequence continues at coordinate 40,574,077 of OX365948.1, read as the reverse complement.
TAAAGCTTTAAATATCCAAGATGGCGCCGCTAGCGGAAAATAATCGGAACGGTCAGTTCGTCATTCATCGCTACTGGCGTACGCCGATCGCCTTAATTCTTTTCAAAATGGCGGCTCCTGTAGGCAATTTAGCTAAGTGTCAGTTCCATTCTCCCGTATTCTTTGAAAAATAATAATAAGACAAATTGCAATGCGTATGTGACTGACCTGAATAATACCTGTAGATTAATGTGTTGTTTATTTCAATCTGATTAAAATCATACCATCGTCTACACCATGAGGCTTACGGTAAGAAAGATCAAGTACATGTACTTTAGTCAGATTGTTGTTTATCTATTTCATATTGTAGGAATACTTCACGTGCTGGATGGATCCAAAATATTTCATAGAATACAAAGAATCCCATGATGGTCCCACGGCAAGAATGCTGTCCAGACTTGCGAAAGAAAACAAAATTCATATATTCGGCGGTAAGTAATTACATGTAAAAGACAATTAAATAAATATTATTATATAGATTCGGACATAAGAACTGCATTTTTAGCATTAGGGTCTTCATTTTGCGGATTTTAGTAAAAGCAATTTCGTAGGGTGATCATAAGATTCGTGAAATTTGGTAAAAGAAAAACGTAGCGTGGTAATTCTAAGAATTTGGTAAACATAATTTCGTAGGGTCTTCGTTCAATTCCAGGATTGGTAAGTAATTTCGTACGATCGTCAATTCGAGGAAGTTGGTAGAATCGTCAAAATATAGGAATTCCGGCATTTAAATCGAGGAATTTGGTGATAGTAATATCGGATAGTCGTCATTTTGTGGAATTTGGTAATAGCAATTTCCTGGGATTTCGAAGTATTTGGTCAAAGAACTGAATTTAATAGGGTCTTCAAATCGTGGAATTTGGAAAACAGTAATTTCGTAAGGTCGTCCATTTGCGGATTTTTGTAAAAGCAATTTCGTAGATTGATCGTGGCATTTAGATTGATTTCCAAGAAACTGTCAAAAAGAAATAAAATGTGTGGAGAATTCGATTTCAAACTAGAGTTCATCCAGAAAATACATCAAATTGTTACCTACGAATAGAAATGATATCTGTTACTCAAGAATGCCCACTATATTTAACTGAACGGGAGGTAATCCGGAAAAACGCTACTTATTAGTGCTTTCAATTTAGGTGACGGATTCCTGGCAATCAGTCTATGCTAGTATGTTCGATAATATAATATACTAGTATGTTTCGGTGAACCGAAATGGAAAATTAGCATTGGTTTATTATAGCAATCTAGCAATGCCTCGTAGCGATCGGACGACCGATATTAACTTTCATAAACAGAAAGTTCACTATTGCTCGATAAACACCGCCGTATAATGTAGATACATCCCCATTCATAGAGTACACAGAGTGTAATTATTAACGTTTATTAAGTAGATTAAGTAAATGTTTAACTTGCTAGTCAATGATGCTACTCAAGATATAGTGAAATCTCGATGATCAGACCTTTGTTGTAACTCTTGACTACTACGGGATGAAAGCTGGAACACCGCGAAATGAATCAAAAACTATAAGGACCTAATATAATTGAGATAACATGTATTTCTAATACATGTAGTAGTCATGCACTATGTAGCCATACATTTGTGGTACACGTACATACATGCATAATGAACTTGCATAATTTAAGCCAAAAAAATGAAAAATATTAATACAGGCTCTACAGTAGTGATTTTTTTTCTTTTTTTTTCATTTTCATTTTTGTTTAAATGTTTAAATTATGAAAGTTCCTATGATATGTGTATACATTTGTGTTGCGGCAAATTTGCCAAAAGGTTCGACGGGGCCCTTATCATTTTCGGTAACGGTGGTCATTTTCATCCATTTGTTGTAGGTTCATTTCCAGAGGAGATACCAGGTTCGAATAAACTGTACAATACGTGTCATATATACGGTCCACAGGGGGAACTTAAAGGTCGCTTCAGGAAGGTATGTAAGCTATGTATAGTACAATTATTGTTAAAGTTGTTAGATAGAAGGCATCCGTCAGTCGCATCGACTATGGAGTAGCGCCATCTTGAGAAGTTGTTGATGAGCAACTTCTTGCGTGACCGTAGAGACCAATTCTGGATTTACATGCTCTGTTACAGCCTTGGCATACAAAGGCTGTTGGATCTTGTGTTGGGTCTGCTGTTACATTGGCCTGGTGGCTGTTTTTTTTCTCTTTGTTCTTTTCATCTTGTTTTGTTCGCGGAATGACAACATATTAAAATAGTAAAATGGTTAAATATGTGTTGTAGTATGACGTCATCACATCCGCGTCATACTACCACACCCACCACTCGTTGTTGTTGCATATTAGTGTTTTAGCATGTCGAATACTTTGACTTTATGCATTAGACTTGCCAGTCCCCTGATTTAAATAATTTAAAATTATCAAGTGGAACTCTGACACCTCTAACAACCTCGGATATATGTCGTATTTCCATTCACTGGCCAACGCTTTCAACAACCGTCAGAATGTCGTATCTTATGGGGAGTATGATTCATAAAATGAGATTCGTTATATCGATACACCGAATTACCAATACTGTTTATAATGAAATAAAATACATTGTCACTGTGGTAGTTTTGTTTCTAGTTACACTTATTTGATGTGGACCTTGGACCCGGAATGAATATAACAGAATCAGAGTTAAATACGGGAGGTGATAAATTGACTGTTGTAGATACAGGTATGCTGTCTTTGCTGTAAGCTACTAAACTTGGGCCCGTTTCATAGACATATCTTAGCTAAGATCGAAAAAAACACATCGATTATTGAGGTAAATGAGAGCATACTAAGTAAACCAATACAATTTCTTAAAGTTAAAATAGTTACTTATAATAATTATAGCTCATATAACCTTGTTTGAATGTACTGGCTAGTGGCTACTGTAGTTTGCTTAAAATTGCATATATGCTCTGCATAAAGTAATTAAATTTAAACAGATTAAACTGTGAAATTCCAATTGAAGACGAACTGCATTTTATATTAATTTGTCCTCTTTATAGTACTCTTCGTTGCCAATATATACCTCAACAGTTTATCGACAATATTACCCTAGACAGTTTTATTCGACGTATGGCAAATAAAGACGAAACTAATGTTAGAAATTTGGCGGTTTTTATATACTATGCTTTTAAAATGAGAAAAGAGTTTCTTATTGGAAGAGCATAAATTTAAAAAAGCTTTGAACTGATTATGTATAAATAAGTAAATATCATGTTTACAATGTTTAACTAAACTATTTCATCATCAACAATTATGTCACCATGTTATGAAATAATCCCTATATGAGTAACTATAGTCTTATATTCTTTATTCCGTACATTCTATACCACGTTCCTCCTGTTTACTGCTACATATTTGTATATATTGTTTATATGTATTGTAATGTGCATGGGCCGGTGGCCGTATATGTCGCAAATAAACTTGTAAACTTGTTCCTGTCCAGTTCAAATCCAGCTTATTAAAGATACATTTATACCAATAATATAACCCTTTTCGATCATTTGTTACGTAAGTAGCCAGTGTAAACACAAAATGTGCTGACATCAAATAAATTAAAAATATTTTTGTTCAGCTGAACCAAGTCTTTAATGTTCTACACTGTAATGACATATTTCTTCAGTATTGTACTTGCTTCATTGAACGCTTGTATCATAATGGCATCAATGGTTGGCAAGATTACACCAGATTTCAATTAGAATACTTCCGTTTATAGCTTTTAAACATCAATCATCTAGCATGCAATGTCGATCGTGCTCATATCAAAATGTCAAACACAAGAATTGTAACATCAAACACAAGAATTGTAACATCGTGAATACATGTATCTATTGGTAAACCTGTCACGAAATGCATACAAGATTCCTTCAAAGATTTACAGTTGTGTCTGTTCTTATTTAGGACTTTGTGTTAATAAAATTGCAAAATGCTGCATGATTTCACAATAATGTAAATTCTGTTTATAATTTAAGATGGATGTAAGACAGGTTTTGGTATATGTATTGATCTCCGATATCCCGAGATTGCTCGATTATACGGTAAAATGGGTAAGTACTGTAGAACACCGTTCACAATGTACCACTTCTGAACAACGCGCATTGATCGTCTGGCCCCCGACCTTACCGATTCTGGCAGCAAAGGTCCTTTCAAAAAATACCGCGAATGTCCGGGAATCAGACTATGCACATACTCGCAGCTTAAAAAAATGCAGTCCAAGGATTTTAATCAGAACTAACAACGAAGTTACCACATACATTTCTTTTTCATTAACTATGTTTCGTATATAATTTTTGTAATTCTAATTTTAAAAGAAGGTACAGTTTGTATGTTTAGTAATTGCGTGATCTTCGTCCCTTCGCTGCCTTTGGTCGCAATCTTCTATCGTGGGTGTCAAATGTTGGTGTAACCGCTACACATGATCCAACACGGTGGCATGCAATGTCGTCTGCTTGTACGGTGTTTGTTCTGTCTGATACTTGGGTGAAAGATCCATAAGATGCAAAGTTTGAATTGAACACAGTTGGCCTTGTATGAGAAAATAATTCAATGGGAACATTGTCTTCACTTGTATCAGCACAATGGCGACTCCATGTGTTAATGATGCCCCAGTTATAAGCAGATTTCCTTCTTGGAACTCCTGCATGTATAAAACATGATCTAGCCCCTCGAAGGCGGCTAAATACATATCCATCTTGGTCGGGTTTAGGGGCTGCCTTCGTTGGCACCCATCCTTTTAGCACAAATGTTACTATTCCATCTCTGAACATATAAGATGTACTTTTATAGTCTGGTCCAGGAGCGTTGATTTGTTCAACGTTTCTTGCATATCGAAACAAAAACATGTACTGACCCATATTAAGAAACTCGTCGTCTAGTTCAAGTCTTAAAAAGTTCTCATAATCTTCAGGTGGTATAATGAAGTGTATATTTTCAATGATTGGATCATCAGTAGTTTCGTCTTCACTTGATTGTGGTTCCACGTTAGATAGCAGACAACTCCCAAACAGATATCTTAAAATCGATGCCATTTTGCACCGAATCTAAGATATGCTTTTGCTCATTAGTGAGATACTTTCGATGATACTATACAGATACTATACAGATACGTCTTGTTGTATGTTGTCGTCAATGACGTCTGGCTGTATCCAGGAAGTCGATGACGTTGAAAACGTCACGTCATATAACGTCACGCGAGATCTGTTACACTATCAGGTTAAATATGAGTTAATTACTCTGGGTTAGTTGAAAACAGAATAGCGTGCAATTATAAGGTCTTTGTATTACATAATCATATACATGTACAAATAAATGCACTAATTAATGACTTACGAACATATAGCATGCTTCTACATTGTCAACCCCTTCAGTGACGGAATACATGTTTGTGACTCTGTCGGCGTTAAAATCACTCGTAATTTTATAAACAGAACCATGTTAGTTTTACCGACTGCTATTAGTTTTAAGATGCGTTTTGTAGAAATTTCAACAATGACGCAAGCATCATAGTCATGACGGTAACTTTTTTTTCTCATACATGCCTACGTCATAGCTAATGATAATTTTTAATAGGGATTCTAGAATCGCGATGCCGAAGGCATCGCGATTTAGAATCGCCAGACGGCATTGTACGTGTTGCGAGTTTTTAGCCCATCCAAAATTTGGTCACCCCTGTCAGAGTGAAATTTGTGTGTACAGGAAGTGGTTTTTTCGGGGTACTCTGAAGACGTGAATGGAATTGGCAAACTCATTTAAAAAATATTATTGTTGTTAATAAATTATCTTTTATTTTTTAATGATGTTTAAAAATGTTCCTTGAGATAACCGAAGGCCCTAGCTTACAAAAGGGGAGGTAAGAATGCTAGCGCGCGAGATAAAGGCGGTCGGTTAGGATTTTAGACTGTCCCTCGCAAACGGAAGTCTGCCATCCTCGATTCGGTCAAGTAAGTACAGCCTACAATCGTTAAAATAACTGCTTATACGATTAAAGTACTTGTTTCAAACAAGGAAAACTGTCTTCTATACACATAATTAGCGTAGGTAAACAAAGGAATCAACTTTCGATGCTAATTTGCATCACAAAGTTTGATAAACGAAGCGTATCCAAATTTGTTCGTACCCAAATAATTTGTCAACAACAAACAATCAACCCAACCATTTATTGTGAATTAATTATCAACAATCATTCTGTGTTAGATGACCATGTTAATTGATCTTATAATGTAGGACAACTGTCTACTGCTGGTTTGTCAATACAGATCTCCGTGAAAACATATGAGAATTGACCAAAACAATGTAACTTTTCATGAGTGCTTTTATGATCATTTATAAGAAAGTTTTTTGGGAAAAAAGCTCAAAATATAAGTTAACAAAGAACATGAATTCCTCGGTGCTTTTTGTCTGTGGATAGTATGAACATAACAAGACCGAAGAAGTGACAGTTGTCCCAAGACCCTTCAAGTTCAAAGGGATTACAGTTGTTTCGTACACTGTAAATTTCAGTTGTTTCGTACACTCCCGATCGGTCGTTTCGTATACTGTTGAAATAAACTTAAATACATCGTGACAATACGTGCGAATAACAACTATATACACGCAATTACATGCATAATAGATCAAATATATATTAATAGACCAATTAACACCATATACAATGGGAGTGTACGAAACAACCGACGATTTTCAACAGTATACGAAACAACCGATCGGCAGTGTACGAAACAACTGAAATTTACAGTATACGAAACGTACAGTGTACGAAACGACTGGCTCCCGTTCAAAGAACCCTCAGATCCAGTTAAGGCCTGTGTTGGTTGACCCGTGTTTAACAAAGTTTCTGTCGTGTTGATCAGTATTCATCTGTCGCTCTGCTGTGACTGTCCATTACAGTATGTAGCTGCCATGTGACCTCCGGTGTGATGCAATCATAAGAGCTGTTATTGACCTAAGCGGTATCAACAATATTTTTAACCAGTCGATTATCGATTCACATTTTAGAATATTCCCCATATCGACATTACTGGTTAAAACCTGTTGTCTGGGATTACGGAATTAATTCAGCGACAATGTGCGAGATATTCCGAATGTACGTCAGGGGGGAAACTGATATAGCGTATACTGTAGAGCAACTAGGTACAAAAATCGCGATTATTTTAGCCAAAAGATAAGAATTTGAATAAAGTCTTACTTGAACACATTGACAACATTATTTTACGACTTCGCTGACAATTTTTTGCCACAATAATATGTTTAACTTGAAAAATGAGTATATTTTCTCACCATCGGTATCGAGCTTCGAAAGCGACAGTGTAGAATAAAATGCAATATTTCAAATATTGAACATTTTTTCAGATAATTCTTGCTAAAGTTTAAAAATTAAGATGTTTAATGATAATGTGCAACAATTGTTTTATATGTTTTTCATGTTTAAACGTTGAAAAAAGAAAAAATATACACTCCCGCTATACCGCTTATTGCTTGCTAACACCCTGACCGTGAAATTCCGGTTCCGGAAAATTGGGTTTTACTGAGTAATGTCGATATCGAGAACCGATACCTGAGTAAATGAATGGAACCACCGAAAATCCTCCTTTTCCTGCACAAAACAGTCCGTCTGTTAAATGTAAGTTCACAAATTGTAAAAATGTGTCAAATCTAAACTCTAAAGAAACGTGCTATCTCAAAGCTGAATATATACCCAACATGTACGGTGTAGAATGGCTAAAAAGGGATCATTGACTGAAAAGCCTGTTTCTTGTTCGTCTATATGTGTAACTGTATAACAATGTATCGCCGATGCTTGTCTTCCTCTATATTGGAATCATCGATATGCCTTGGGTCGTATCAATGACAGCTCTAGTCGTCATTCAAGAAAACGCTAAAACACACTGTTCTTAAAACCATATTCTGGCTGATTATCATTTTGATTCCTTAGGGGTCTCCTAAAAGGTAGTTCAGTTATAACTGCAGATAGGGTTTGTCACTGACCATATCAACATTATAGGATAAAACCCGTTTTCCGGTATAACAGAATTAATTTAACAGCAATGTGCGTGAAATTCTGAATCTAATATTTTTTGACAGGGGGGTGGCTGCATTAAGCCAATAGAGCAACTAGGTACAATAATCGCGATTATTTTTGCCAAAAGGAAGATTATGTGAAAACTATATAGTTACATTGTGACTCACTGAACTTATGTAATGCTTAACTTTTACTCCGGCACTTGGGGTAATGTGCGTGTGGACTGGCCATACGGCTTGCAAAGACGCATCGCCATCAACAGCCATTTCTCTGTAACTTGCATGTAGAATTTCATGGAACTTAATCAAAATGAATATGAACAACTATACAGTACTTTGATGATGCCTGTCAGGTGTTTTTCCTTTGACAGTCATTTACCTTGATTTATTAAATATTTCTGTCTGTCCTTCCATTTTTCTACTAACTGCTACATTTTTAAGCAACTTAAATAAAAAAGTCATGATGCCCGTCAAGTTTGTTTAAGTTGGTCAATTTTCCTTAAGAGTTATTACCCTTGATTTATAGTATAATGCACTATGACCGTCCATTCGCATTCCTTTCTTTGTAACTAGCTTGTAGAATTTCATGAAACATAAAATGAATATGAGCACCCAATTACTGTGATGATGACTGTCAAGTTTCATTATTGGTCAAATTTCCTTAGAGTTATTGCCCTTGATTTGTTGAAAAATTTCATCTGCCAGTCCATTTGCATTCAGTTCTTTGTAATTAGCTGGTAGAATTTCATGTAACTTAAAATGAATATGAACACACATTCTGTGTGTCAATTTTCTTGAGTTGTTGCCCTTGATTTATTGAAGAATTACCTCCGCCCGTCCTTTCTTAGTCATTTCTTTGGAACTAGCCGGTAAAATTACATGAAACTTAAAACGAATATGAATGCTCACACTAAGATGATGCCAGTCAAGTTTTGTTATTGGACAATTTTCTTAAGAGTTATTGCCCTTGATTTAATGAAGAATTCACCCCGCCCGTCCATTCACATTCATTTCTTTGTAAATAGCTGGTAGGATTTCATGAAACTTAAAATGACCAGGAACGCTCATACTGTGATGATGTCCGTCAAGTTTTTAGCTCACCCGAGCACTCGTGAACATGTTTTACCTAATCTATATGAAACTTGGTCACAATGTTTGTCGCTTTGCAAACTAGGCAAAGTGCGTAACTGGGTCATCTGGGGTCAAAAACTAGGTCACATCAAATTAAAACCTTGTTTACGCTCTAGAGGTCACATTTTTTATGTTATATTAATGACACTTGGCCACAATGTGTAGCTTTATGAAATCTGGGTCTCCTGGCGTCAAGAACTAGGTCACAAGGTCACATCAAAGAAAAAACCTTGTTAGCACTCTAGAGGTCACATGTTTTACCTAATCTATATGAAACTTGGACACAATGTTTGTCGCTATGAAATCTAAGTCAAGTGCGTAACTGGGTCATCTTGGGTAAAAAACTAGGTCACATCAATTTTAAACCTTGTTTACTTCTCTAGAGGTCACATTTTTGATGTTATATTAATGACACTTGGCCACAATGTGTAGCTTTATGAAATCTAGGTCTAGTTCGTAACTGGGTCATCTGGGGTCTAAAACTAGGTCACCAGGTTACTGATTCTGCCTAAACTGCTGGTCATATGGTGAGCACTTTAGAGCCAATGGTCCTCTTGTTGTATCAGTCAATTTTCCTTGAGTTTTTGCCCTCGAGTTATTAAAATTCTATCTGAATTTCATGAAATGTAAAATAAATACAAAATGTATGAACAACCATACTGTGAAGATGCCCCTCACTAATAACTGTAATGAGTTATTTTGATCTATTATCAATGGATGATTGAATCCCCTTTAGGCAATGCCTTAGTTCATATTATTGTAAACAAATGATTAAGAATTTAAATTTGATCGTAAGTGAACAATTTCCGTAATTGCTTTGGAAAAACAGTACCGTGTTCTCCCAACAACAATTTGTTTTGGTTGTCAACACTTATAACCGTTTGATATTTCCACTATAGGTTGTAAATTGTTAACGTTTATGGGAGGGTTTAGTCTAAAGACCGGACCTTCACACTGGGAAATCTTACAACGAGTGCGAGCCGTGGACAATCAAGTGTTTGTAGCCAATGTTGGACCTGCATGTAACCTGGAGGCTCCGTACGTCACGTACGGTCATAGCGGAGTTGCTGATCCATGGTATGATTTTGGTTGTATATAGTAAAACCTCAATTATATGACCATCCTTGGTACCCTTGGGCCAAGAATTACAACCAATCCTTACACTTAGCACTCAACACTCTAATATTGAGAATGTAATACAATTAGCTACATGTATTATATGTCCAGGGTTGTAAACGTATAGATTAGGAAAATGTAAAACATTGTTTACATGAGTGTTGAAAAAAGCATTTGATACATATTCTTTGCCATTATGTACTATTTATGAGGTTTACATTGTAATTTTTGAATGAGTGCCACACTCGGCACTCCGACTAATAAATTGCAATCATATCTTAGTACCAAAATTTAACATTATTACAACTGTTAGCTTAAAAAATGTCGCTATGAAGCTCAAACGAGTAAACATTGAAATATTTGAGTGTAGAGTGTAAGTACGAGGGGTGATCAACAAATACGCGGAAAAATACTCTGAAATCTTTGTTACGTGACCAATACTGACGAAAATCGGTCAGATAATAGATTGGAGTATTACAAATACATAACTATAAAAGCATTAAACTCCAGGTAATATTTGGTCGAAAAATTATAGAAACCGCAACGTCACTATGACTACACCGGCCCAACGTCATCGCGACGTCGTTACATATTACAGTATACATACTCATTCGTGGCACAATTCTTCATGTATAACGCATTTGATGATTCTTTAAAAAACAGCTGTTCAACCAGATACACTTCATAGACCTGTCAACCGAAAATCAATATTTTTCCTTTGCAACTTGTATGTAAATTATAATAATTAGCTGCTGGAGAACATTAATATTGATAACGTAATTTGACGTTATTGACGTTGTATAGCACATGCGCATGCCGGCATCGATTTCACATGGCTATGTATGAGAGAATATCCAAAACCGACACATGTTTTGTGTGCTATTACATATTAGTTGCATTTTGCAATATTGACATTGGTATTTTATGTCATTTCATTCGCCACACGACTTTTCGTCGCCGTTTTCGGTACCGCACTAATTTTCAGACAACAACTTTGAAGCAAATAACTCTAAAACAGAGTTTTTACGTTAAAGCAATTTTTTGAAATGATGAATGTAATGTTATATCATGGTACATTCATAATCCACCCTTTAGAAAATTATAAGATTAAAAACGCACGAATGATACGTCATCGTTTGCTATGTGCAACGTTGGAAAATATGGAAATTTGGGCCGCATGACGTCGAGTGACGTTGCCATAGGAAACCGCGTTCATGCCGTCTTCGGTCAATATTATTGATCAACAGTGAATCAATTTGAAAAAAAATTATCTTCAGGTATAGAAAGTTTCATTGACTTATAATGACAAATAAAGAAACTACAGCACTTTTCCGCGTATTTGTTGATCACCCCTCGTACAATGAATTGTTGTTAGCATAGTCTTACAACATAAAGTTTGAAAAAAATGGAGCTGACGCATATTTTACCCAATAATATTAACTGGAGTCAAAATACCAACTTGACTTTGGATTTTTCAAAACAACTCGTTTCAGTTTTGCAGAGGTTGTCTCCCTTTCATAACAAAGCAGCATTACAGCACTTGTTCGACATTTTTCCGGTTTATCTAATAATTTTCGTTAATTTCCGGCACTGTCCGTCAACAACAATTTAGAGAATTCCGTAAAACTTCAATAATATCGTTATCGTTCGGGGCTTCTTATTAAGTAAGTCTTAAATTTGAGGTTGAATGAGGTTTAAAACTGGAATGAGCTCAAAAAGAAATGGGCTGTTAATTATGTAGGTTGGCTAATTAATGAGCTGTCCGCTTTAAGCAAAGTTTGAGTGCGTACATAATTATATAATAAATATATAATCAACTGTAGATGGTTTTATATACAAATGAACTTTAGAATATATACATGTATATATCGCTAAGAATTAGAAGGTCGTAAGTACAAAATCAATATTTTAAGAAAACAAGAAAAAAATGTCTGAAACTACTCTTTACTTATGGAAAAACAAGCTTTTTAAACTTTAGTTTGGTGAACATGACCACTTCCGATTTAAATGAAAATAGCCTCATAAGAAGCGCCTTGAGATGCAGATTTTAAATATGCATGAATCATATACTTATATAAGGAGTACTTACGACTGCCAGCAATATGAAAAACTACTGTTTACGTATGGAAAAAAAACTTTTTCAACTTCAGTTTGGTCAACATCACCATTTCTGATTTTCATGAAAATAGGCTCATAAGAAGCGCATTGTCATGCAGATTTCAAATATGTATCAGTTTTATAACCTCTTAAGTAGCATTAACGACCTTCTTATTCTAAGACAGCGATATAGCATTCTTGTTTGATTTGTTTTATTTTCACAGGGGTAAAATTATAGCACAGACAGGCCCGGATGAAGATATTGTGTATGCCGATATAGGTATAGAATCATTTACAGAGCTTAACTTGTGACACTATGTAGTTATTTTGGACTTGTTCATCTTATGTACTGTAATTCATTCATTGCTGGGTGCAGTAATAAATCTACGACGGTCGTTCATTTAATATCCGGGCGATCGCCATAACACTTGATTGAAACATGCAATTGTAATAAATTTTCGTTAAATAAGACTTACTCACCAACTGGATTAATTTGACATAACTTAATATAATTTTATCAATTCCAACAAAAACTGTGGTTACTGTAGTAACTATAGTTTTCCAGCAGTATCAATCGTCCGGCTATTAAATGAACAACCCTCGTACTTTGTAAATTATCAAGCAAACAGAATATAGAATGCCGTCATGTGGATTTCTACCTTATGTATTGCTTTTTGTGAGTTTATTTCAGTGTTTTCTTTTTCAACCTAATTGAAAGAAAAGTTGAAACTTAAAATCACGTCAGTACTGTTTATAGAAAGCAAAAAGATTGCATTACTTATTTAGTGGTCTTTGTTCGTAGGTTTTGTATTAGTGATCTCTTTTGTAGGTGGTCTTCGACACGTGTTTTACTGTAAATGGTCAATTTGCATTCACTGAGTCGCTTCAAGCGGAGCTTCTAGCCTCTTCAAGCTGCTGGGCAGCTTATTATGCCCAACATCTTTGATGAGGGGGTATATTGCTTTGCACATGTAGGTCGGTCGGTCTGTTGGTATGACTGTCGGTAGACAAATTGGTTTCCGTTCAATAACTCAAGAACGCTTTGCACTAAGCTTCATACTTTACATGGAGGTTGGTTATCAACAGTAGATGACCCCTATAGATTTTGAGGTCAGTAGGTCAAAGATCAAGGTCCTTTTGACCTTTACTGTTACTGACTATTGGGCTGCCATGGGGGCATGCGTGTTTTACAAAGAATTGTTGTTAATCCTACTTTACATGTATAACGAAGTTCCATGTCATTTCTATTTGCTTGAAACCATTCAAGTTACGCCACACAGATTTCCATCATGGCCTTTCTATTGCCTCTAGCTGAATAGCATACCCCTTGGTAATAGTTCAATACCAAATAGTATTTGAACGGCTGAGAAATGTGTATCATGCAACTGTGCAATTCTGTTAAAATCCGTTTAAAGTTTACACAAAGATATGTTGCTTGGGATAGCTTAATTCAAGAACTTTTAAAAATATCCCATACGAGATACTAGTATATAAAATACAATGCATGTTTAGCTTTGAAAACATGTAGTATACACATTGTTTATACATGTACATTTCATTACGCGACTCACCTAGCTGCACTAACTGTAGTTACAATGTTTTAAGAAAAGGCAAAACGAAGTTAAAATTTTACATTTTATTCATAACAATTTTGAATACTTTTCTATGAATGATATAACGCATTTGTTGAATAGTCCTAATAATGACATTTTTAGTAATTGCGTGATCTTTGTCCTTTCGCTGCCTTTGGTCGCAATCTTCTATCTCTGGTGTCAAATGTTGGTGTAACCGCTACACATGATCCAACACGGTGGTATGCACTGTCGTCTGCTTGTACGGTGTTTGTTCTGTCTGATACTTGGGTGGAAAATCCATAAGATGCAAAGTCTGAATTGAACACTGTTGGTCGTGTATGAGAAAACAATTCAATGGGAACATTGTCTTCACTTGTATCAGCACAATGGCGACTCCATGTGTTAATGATTCCCCAGTTATAAGCAGACTTCCTTCTTGGAATTCCTGCATGTATAATACATGATCTGGCATCTTGGAAACGGCTAAATACATCTCCAACCTGGTCAGGTTTAGGTACTGCATTTTTTGGCACCCATCCCTTCAGAACAAATGTTACTAATCCGTCTTTGAACAAATAAGATGCCCTTTTATAGTCTGGTCCAGGGGCGTTGATTTGTTCAACGTTTCTTGCATATCGAAATAAAAACATGTACTGACTCACGTTAAGAAACTCTCCGTTCAGTTCCATTTCTGTGAACTTTTCATAATCTTCAGGTGGTATAATGAAGTGTATATTTTCAATGATTGGATCATCAGTAGTTTCGTCTTCACTTGGTTGTGGTTCCACGTTAGATAGTAGACAACTCCCAAACAGATATCTTAAAATCGATGCCATGTTGCACCGAATCAAAGATGTACGTCTGGTTGTCTGTTGTCGTCAATGACGTCTGGCTGTATCCAGGAAGTCGATGACGTTGGAAACGTTACGTCAAATGACGTCACGCGATATTTGTTACACTAATGAAGAAGAAATTCAATATGATTTAAGTTAGTACGAATGCAGGAATAAGTCCGAAATTATTCTGACCAGTCGCATGTCATCTGCTTGACCGTTAGTAAGAGACCAGTTTATTTCATTTACGGGTATGTGCCCGAACACAAACTTTAAATTGTTATTAAGTTGTATTAAACATGAAAAATTAATAATAGTATTCAATGTCAATATCTTGGTTGTGGTTCCACGTTAGATAGTAGACAAGTTACGCCACACAGAATTCCATCATGGCCTTTCTATTGCCTCTAGCTGATTAGCATACCCCTTGGTAATAGTTCAATACCAAATTGTATTTGAACGGCTGAGAAATGTGTATCATGCAACTGTGCAATTCTGTTAAAATCCGTTTAAAGTTTACACAAAGATATGTTGCTTGGGGTAGCTTAATTCAAGAACTTTTAAAAATATCCCATACGAGATACTATAATAGTATATAAACTACAATGCATGATTGGCATTGAAAACATGTAGTATATACATTGTTTATATATGTCCATTTGACAACATGAATCACCTAGCTGCACTAGCTGTAGTAACAATGTTTTAAGAAAAGCCAAAACGAAGTTAAAATTTTTCATTTTATTCATAACAATTTTGAATACTTTTCTCAATTGAATGATAGAACGTATTTGTTGGACAGTCCTAATAATGACCTTTTCAGTAATTGCGTGATCTTCGTCCTTTTGCTGCCTTTGGTCGCAACCTTCTATCTCTTGTGTCAAATGTTGGAGTGACCGCTACACATGATCCAACACGGTGGCATGCACTGTCGTCTGCTTGTACGGTGTTTGTTCTGTCTGATACTTGGGTGGAAAATCCATAAGATGCAAAGTCTGAATTGAACACTGTTGGTCGTGTATGAGAAAACAATTCAATGGGAACATTGTCTTCACTTGTATCAGCACAATGGCGACTCCATGTGTTAATGATTCCCCAGTTATAAGCAGACTTCCTTCTTGGAATTCCTGCATGTATAATACATGATCTGGCATCTTGGAAACGGCTAAATACATCTCCAACCTGGTCAGGTTTAGGTACTGCATTTTTTGGCACCCATCCCTTCAGAACAAATGTTACTAATCCGTCTTTGAACAAATAAGATGCCCTTTTATAGTCTGGTCCAGGGGCGTTGATTTGTTCAACGTTTCTTGCATATCGAAATAAAAACATGTACTGACTCACGTTAAGAAACTCTCCGTTCAGTTCCATTTCTGTGAACTTTTCATAATCTTCAGGTGGTATAATGAAGTGTATATTTTCAATGATTGGATCATCAGTAGTTTCGTCTTCACTTGGTTGTGGTTCCACGTTAGATAGTAGACAACTCCCAAACAGATATCTTAAAATCGATGCCATGTTGCACCGAATCAAAGATGTACGTCTGGTTGTCTGTTGTCGTCAATGACGTCTGGTTGTATCCAGGAAGTCGATGACGTTGGAAACGTTACGTCAAATGACGTCACGCGATATTTGTAACCCTAATGAAGAAGAAATTCACTATGATTTCAGTTAGTACGAATGCAGGAATAAGTCCGAAATTATAGTCGAATTTTCTGACCAGTCGCATGTCATCTGCTTGACCGTTAGTAAGAGACCAGTTTATTTCATTTACGGGTATGTGCCTGAACACAAACTTTAAATTGTTATTAATTTGTATAAAACATGAAAAATTAATAATAGTATTCAATGTCAATATTCAATGATAATTTACCCTGCTTCTTCCGGTGAAGTACAAAATCCCCTCTGTGGCATCGGCGTGCAATTAAGGTTTGCTTGTTTAGTTTGGCATTATGCCTTGTATGTGTTTTATATTTCCTGTGCTCGGTTGGTTAAGTTGGGCATCGTGCTGTGTGTGATTAATGTTTTCTGTGCTCGGCTAGTTAAGTTGAGTGCTGTCTTCCCTTTCTGACTTAATATAATATTTTAAAACATGTTTGCCGAGGTATGTTGTTGATCGACGCCTGTGTACGGCTGGTATATGTTTTCTCTATTCAGCTTACATTGACAAAGAACGACATTTTTCGGACCGTCCTAAACACACGAATCAGCGTCGCGGCCTGTGTCGGTCAACGTGTGTTCATATCAAATTCGGTTTCCAAAGGTTTCATAATGGACTAAAGTCAATGGCCAGTTAGGTTATCTACCAATCGTGAATGCTCGACCATTTCCGTTTATCTCCGGCAATGCATAAAAGCCGAGGTGATCAGAACGGGTTATCAACCTGATCAAGCTACAACCAAGAAATATTAAATGTCAAGATACCGAGGGTCACAATACATGACTTTATGGAAATTGTGTCTATTCCAGGGGCTAATGAAACCCCTTGAAACGTCTATGCCAGTAGTGAAATGCACGAAGTGTCGGTACCATGGTAGTCATTCAGAAAAACAAGCATTAATGTACAAGTATTTCTGTTTGATATATTGCAGATTTGGACCAGGTAGACGAAATACGTCGACAAATGCCACTGAATAACATTCGTAGAAACGACTTGTACGAAGTCAGTGATTTGACCAACAAACAAACAGATTAAAAGACTTTTAAAAAATCTATTTCTGCTCTCAGCGTCTTGTTACTGAGAGTGACCAGAGTCGTTCCTGAGAAAACCTCGGCTCAACCAATACATGCATGGACGAACATGGACCTACCACTCCTTGTTTGCTGTCGTTCTATTTTATCGTATGTATCTCGTCGGTATAGCTGGGTGGCTTCATGTCATTAATTTATTGTCATATCGTAAATTATATTAATAAAAAAACAGCATGTCTTGAACAATTTCTGCACCCATGGAAACATCGTGTTATTATGAATGTTGTCACCTTATGGTAAAAAGGACGTTTCTGCAATTAAACAAAGAGTGAGCCGTTTTTTCCTTTACAATCTAAGGTGAAAATTTGTATATTTTATAATGATTATAATAGTATGCATTACACTGGTATTAGCACATAGTAGCAAGGGTGGGTCGGTGGTCCATTGGTTAACGCCATCGACTACCAATACAGAGGACCCTGGTCTGAATCTCGGTCGGGACACTGGAAATTTCAGCAAAAATCTAAATAACCGACATTGCACTATTTGCTCGCGAAAATTTATATATTCAACGCAAGTACCTTGTAATATAATCATGCATAAAGTTCAGGATCATGTCAAATTCTCTATATTGCGTTGAATATATGAATTTCTGCGAGTAAATCGTGCTATATCAGTCCTTATGATTTGTGTTGGTATTACATCTCGAACATCTTCGTGATACTTCCCGCTTATGAAAACATACAACCGGGATTATAAAATTTAATATAGACGATATATCAGCTGTGAAATTATGCTAATTAGAAGGTCGATGGTCGTGTCAAATTCTTGTACTATACGTGATATTAACTATATGTGTACAGTCAGGTGAATGCGGGAGAGCTATTTAGTACTGTTTGATAATTAGTCAGTCCAGAAAACTGGTAAGGTCAATGAGATTGCTTCTATACTGTATTTCCGGCACATGTAGGCGTGCAACAGCTGGTAGTTAACAAAATTATCAACTACATGTATTGGAGTACATTGAATGACAGTGCCCGGGTGTGTGCTTGTTTGTTATCCCTGCTGTGACTCTTACAAAATAATAAATGCACACAGATGTATCTGACAGCGGATACAAATCATGTGATGTCCACATTGTGATAGGCTGATACAAGACATGTGATGTCCACATTGTGATAGGCTGATACAAGACATGTGATGTCCACATTGTGATTGGCTGATACAAGACACGTGATGTCCACATTGTGATTGGCTGATACAAGACATGTGATGTCCACATTGTGATAGGCTGATACAAGACATGTGATGTCCACATTGTGATAGGCTGATACAAGACATGTGATGTCCACATTGTGATAGGCTGATACAAGACATGTGATGTCCACATTGTGATTGGCTGATACAAGACACGTGATGTCCACATTGTGATAGGCTGATACAAGACACGTGATGTCCACATTGTGATAGGCTGATACAAATCATGTGATGTCCACATTGTGATAGGCTGAGACAAGACATGTGATGTCCACATTGTGATTGTCGAACTTCATCGCAGTGTTCGTGTTAGCTTGGAATACATGTCGACATCTACTGTAGTGTTAACTCTTCTTTTTTACTCCAATGGTGAAACAAGTCATGACTACTTTTAGCAATCACTTAATAACTGCTTCCTATAGTCACACATGTTAATTAAACATGCGTGCTATAGTTCGTCCTAGTCCCAATCTCCCGAAACATCTCAGTTTTAACTTAATCTCAGCTCAGTATTACCATTCTAGACCGCACTCAAAATGGTTATAATAAAACGGAGTAAATCGCAGTAAAATTTTAAGAGCTCAAACATCTTTTTTTATCTTCTCAAACTAGGACTCGAATTTGAGTAAAATATGAGCTGAGATATGTACTTGAGATGCTTCCGGAGATCGAGTCCAGTATGTCCGACAAATCCAAAGATTTTGAGCAACGCTGTTCAATATCGCCAAAGTCAAGATAAGAAGTTGGACGTTTATCCCTCGACCAATATACCCGCTTCTTTCATTTGTCTACCTTGACTAAAGCCTAGGTTCCATGGAGCATTTTTTGCCTCGTCAATGTACTCCCGATTGAAATTAATGAGCTATCAGGACATCGGAAACAGGTTCCTCGTGGTTCAATGGGAAGCTTCGGGGAAGTCATGAGATAGTTTGTGAAAATCGGAAGGAATTGTAATGGAATCGGGTGGTATCGGGAGAACATCGCCGGTGTGGAATTCCTCAGTGGGGCCTAGGCTTTAAGGACATTATGTCCAAGATTTGTTCAAACTTCAAAGTGAGGAATTACAATGCTTTTGTGGCATGAATATTTTTAATATACAAGAACGCATTATTTATTCATACATATTACTTTTATTCACAATCGATTTGTTCAAGTGCTCGCTTATAGTCTGTTTTCATAAAACATGATGACTAAAATTATTTTCAAACTTGTGACACAAATATACTTGGACATATACACACAATCACATTTATACGACATATTAGAATTGCACGGATAAATTGCACGGACAAATTACACGGACAAATTGCACGGACAAATTGCACGAACCTAATAAATAAATAATATACTACTACAAATATAAATATTTTTTACTACTACAAATATAAATATTTTGCAATTGAGATAAAAAATTAAATTTTTAATTCTAACTTCTAAGACTTATTTACATGTATGGTGTACATGGTAAAAATAAATACGTAACCAAACGAATCTCTGTCTATACCTATCATGTTGAAAAAGAGAAATTATATTAATTCATGTTCTAAACATTTTATCAAAAATACGCTGTTTTGTACTGAAGTGGTGCAGCCATGATCCTGATTTCAACCGTTCCGGCAAGAAAATGGTATCTACAGAAATTAACGGGATATTTACGGAAATATACCGAGGAATACGGAAATATACGGAGAAATACGGAAATATACGATATCTAAAGCTAAATAATTATGTGAATATAAAGCAAGAAGTTACAACAAAATAAAGATTTCAAGATCCGTATTATAGGAATTCTCAATCCGCGACTTGTCAGAAACAATCTAATGTAACCACGTGACATGTACATCTAAATAATTTTCATAAATAAAATGAAATACATAAATAAATACATAATTTATTAACTTGAGCATGTGCCCTCATATAAACAGTTGCTGTTTACGTTTTATTTCCTGTTTATAGATTTTATTCTCAGATATTTTCAATTTGATTGAGTTCCGAACCGGGTTTCAATAAAAAACAAAATAAGTCCATTTTCTTCAAACTTATTTGCATGCACTCGTAGTTTTAACTTTTTAAAAACATTTTTTCTCGCATGAAATTTCACCTTCATTACCGATATAGAATAGATAGAACTTAATACTAGTATTATATGGGATTGACACATAAATATATACGTTAAACATTATGTACAAAATAAAGCAGATAACTTAAAAAATACTAACGTTCTCATCTACATAGGCCTACATATACAATTATATACACTATACATTGAGACATTGTTCCTCCCCTACTGACATCACAAATTGTGTCATAACGACTCAAATATATTACATACATATTTTAAATATTCAAGTAAATGTTTGATATAATGAAAATGTTTACAATATAGAACTATTTTACAGTTGAGATTGTTTTTCTCCGTTACTGACTGCCGACATGACAGAGTTAGTTCCCTTAGACTGTCCAACGTACGAACGAATGAACGGTGTATGATGAAGAATGGTCAAATTAATTGAAAAACAAATGATGAATTCAATGAATGATGAACAAATGGATGACTAAAATGCTTAATGAATGACCAAATGAAAGATCGAATGAATGACGAATCATCGTATGAATAAAAGAGTGAATGACGAATGAATAAAAGAATGAATGACAAATGAAAAAAAGAATGAATGACGAATCATCGAATGAATAAAAGAGTGAATGACGAATGAATAAAAGACTGAATGATCGATTGAATGACGAATGAAAGACAAATGAGTGATCGAAATAATGATCGACATAATGATCGAATGAATGATCGAATGAATGATCGAATGAATGAACGAAAGATCGATCCTAAATGAACGAATGAACGAATGAACGAATTGAACGAATTGAACGAATTGAACGAATTGAACGAATTGAACGAATTGAATGAAATAATGAAATAATGAAATAATGAAATAATGAATGAAATAATGAATGAAATAATGAATGAATGAATGAATGAATGAATGAATGAATGAATGAATGAATGAATGAATGAATGAATGAATGAATGAATGAATGAATGAATGAATGAATGAATGAATGAATGAATGAATGAATGAATGAATGAATGAATGAATGAATGAATGAATGAATGAATGAATGAATGAATGAATGAATGAATGAATGAATGAATGAATGAATGAATGAATGAATGAAATAATGAATGAATGAATGAATGAATGAATGAATGAATGAATGAATGAATGAATGAATGAATGAATGAATGAATGAATGAATGAATGAATGAATGAATGAATGAATGAATGAATGAAGAATGAATGAACTACAACTACTATGTACAAGATTCACATATATCGGTCTTGTAACAAGAACACGAATATGGAATCTAATATTGCACGGATCGGCCCGTTTATATAATAAATATATCAATAAATTATCTAGCTACATTTCTATAATAGTATGTACAATAAACCTTGTGCTCCGCTAATACTATAGTACCAAATAACTCAGATTTGATAGTAGATATCTGCAAAGAATTTTTAAAGTGTTTGTGAATTGAATGAATCATGAACATTATTGAACTAGAAATTTAGAATCAATGACTATATATTATATGAGAACAAAGAGATTTTAAAATTGCTTTGAAAGTTGCTGTTAATTAACTTATTTCTTGTTAGCTTGTAATAATGAATGTTGATGATAGTTTCATAAATTCAACATTTAAATAGTATAACTGTATTGTATAATTTAGTTAAAGTTATTCTACAGTAGTGATGATATCTATACTAAATCTACGGCGTAAAAGAATCGTTTTACAAATTGAGCTCAGGTAAAAAAGGTTAATACGACTATATACATTGATCATTATAAGCACCATTTTCTGTGACATAAATACACACATATGTTACATACGATTTATATACAAGATTTGAATATATTAATATTCTGACTAGATGACTCATCCTCACGGACGGAAATACTATTTCAAATAAATCTAAGCCCGCAGTACGTAATTAATAACGTTACAAAAACATACGTAACTTTAATATGTACACAATAATTAATCATACAAAAACATGAAAATGTACAAATTCAATTATAAATTGGCAGCAAGTGAACCGAGGCGCACATGTGTTAAAACCCATGCACATAGGAACTGAAGAACAAGTATTATAATTTATATACCTTATGGGGAGGTCAATTTTACAGATTTTGTAGAGATTTGGTGAAGAGAGGCTGTTATTAAAAATGTTTAACTTTCTAAATATTGCTCAGTCATGTAAACAAAATTTTTTAGAGAAATGATGGATTCCTTAACTAAATGAATGGAAATGAAATTATCGAGGTGGGGTCTTGAATAGAGGGCTAAAATAAATCCACATAAATTTTGTTAACGGCTAGTTAGTGATACAGGATGTAACAGCTTTTTATGAAGTATGGCGGACAAAGAACAATGCAGAATACTAGAATTGAAAGTACGCGATACAACATTCAAATGACATTAACAGTTATAGAACGGAGACGCCAGCTGGCAGATTTACCGATCAATAACGCACCAAAAGCAGACGACATTTGTATTGATCGAGAGAACGTTAATTCACAGGATGACAGCTGAGAAATTGAACGTATTGATCAAAGCCCTGGCAACGGTTTTTGCTGAGTTTAAACAATGAAAATGAACCCAAACGGTTCCATAT
The DNA here is from genome assembly GCA_947247005.1 of Spisula solida. NCBI lineage: Eukaryota > Metazoa > Mollusca > Bivalvia > Venerida > Mactridae > Spisula > Spisula solida. Next base: position 40,550,629 of record OX365948.1, on the reverse strand, counting down.
TTCGATATTTGAAGAAAAATCGATACCACGTGACTGGGATTAAACCGTTGGAAAGCAGTGCCGGCTTCTAGACATTCAAATAATTTAAAACTCATAAATTATGACGAATATCCTAATGAACGCATTATTTATTTTCAGTTTTAAAATATTGATTTTTACCAAACATTAGAACCTTCAGTTAAAAAAATAATAACAATTATATGCCTCTAAAAATATGTATGATTGAATAAGAAAAAATTAATCAATCTTATTAATGCATTTTAAATAGCCTATGCAACAAACCTAATACAAAACATAAGAAAATATAAAATTAAAATTAGTATACGTATGTCAATTATACACATATAATACAATAATTGCACAATTTGAACCAGTGAACTGACACTACACTATATATACATATTCTAAATCGATCACATTATGTCAGAATATTTTTCAACGTAAAGTATCTTTCAAGAACGATCTTATTCTCACTGGCAGGGGTAAAGTGTCAATTTGTTTTTCCTCCCGGATTTTCGACACAATCGCTGCACGACACCTGTCTTGAAGACTGTGGTACGTCCGCCGCCGACGGCCGAGTGTCATTTCCGTTTTGGCAGCCGTTGAACACACTATGGGAAACAGTTCTTGCTCTACTTGATTTAAACCCGTGAAAGCAACACCGAGAGATTCACCGTCTTTAAAATAAGATAAAGTACCTTTGTTCCAGTCAAACAAGATTCCAACCGTTGTCGCCTCGTTTTCTCGGAATGACTTCGTGAATGTTCGTGCTTTTCCGTTATGCCATGCCACACCTTTGTGCGATATTCCCCAACTCTGGTCATCTTCACCAACCAAGTTCACGAAAGCGTCGACATGTAATCTAGCCCGTTTAGTTCCTACTCCGAACATCATACTGGTTCCGAACAGTCGTTGTGACAATCTCACTTCCCAGTAATGTATTCCGTAGTTCAGACATCGTGATCCACGAACTCCTGCCGTACCGTTTGACCATTTTGGATGAAAATGAGCCGTCTGTTGTCTTGTACCCACAAGCTTCACTTCGTGTGATTTGTCCTTTTTATTCCAAGCCCAGTAATCGTCACATCCTTGTAGCATCACCGACATCAAGTCTGGATGGTGATGAACCATAGTTACCCGTCTATGCACGGTCGATACCTCCTTCACTAACAGCCTAATGTCACTCTGCCAATCGATTCCTGCAATCGTGTTTGCTTAACTGAATACATTTCAGATTTTAGTCAATATATGTGTCCATTCTCTGCTAGAGATAGCATTTAGTTCACGTAGTAAATCGATTTCTCATAAATTATTACTATTACCACATGAATATCAAAGCGCGTTGGTAACTTTTACTCAGTAATGCGCAAAATATAGTTTTAATATCCGCGTTACATGTATATAAGCGAACACGTCAACGGATGCAGTAGAAATGATGATTCCATCTATTATTGCCGACTTTTTATAACGGTTTTTGTTGCGGTGACAACATGCTGGGAACCAATTTCCGTTAAAAGCGTAGGGAACCAGTCACGCTTCACAGATTGATCTTTGTCGCGAGAATGTCGCGTGCCCCGCACGCTTTATCTGCCAATCACGGTAAACTAACGGTGTAACGGTGGCTTTTGTGTACACGGTGGGCGGAGCTTATATTGATAACCAGCTGTTCAATATAATATTTCACGCAACAAAAGAATGTGAATTAATTTTGCTACCGTTAATATTTGACAATGAAAAGTATTCTCGTTTGAAACGGTTAAGCTGAATCATTAGAAATTCAATTTCAAATTAAAGAAAAATAGTACAAAATATAGATTTTGTTTTAACAAAGAATACGATAGATGTGTGTATGATCTTTGGTTTTAAAAAAGCTGTAAAATCATATTTAGCGTCTGTGGCAATAGTACATGTACCATTATATTTTTTTGTCGACCCTTATATCTTAAGTACTGTTTAGAAATATATTTAGTATTTTTTATAGCAGTCATAATAGTTACTTTGTTTGTTTACTGCAAAGACCTAAATTGTCTTTGTTTACTGGATCAGTCCCTGTAGTTTAGTTCAGCCTTATGGTCATCCGTAATGTTTTTACCAAAGATCTAAAACACATCTAAGATATTTGTTTTTATAATTATTTATTGATCACCCCTCGTACATACATAATACAAACAAATCAATACAGAAATCATAATGAAGTAGTAGTACTTAATCTTTATTTTATTAATGATGTTTAATATTTTTATTCTGATTTAATGTCGGTTTACAACAATTGTTCAGTTATATACGGCGGCCAACTCACACAGAGAATTAGATAACCCCTTCTTCTAATTCTTGGACTACGTGCATCAAGAGACTATAAAGTCCAGGCCCGGTTCCAGGAAATTTAGAGTGGGAGGCACATGTAAATTTATTGATGTTATACGGGGGTGGGTGCGGGAGGGGTCACTTTTCGAAGTAAAATCATGCAATTTCCTGCAATTTAAGTTTTTAAAATCACAAGTATTGAAGTGCTTCATCAACAGAAAATACGATGAGTTTAACAATTATTTATAAAATAATTTCTTTCAATTCCCTAAAATTTACTTAATCTCTGGTATATATTCTTACCAGTACTAACTTACCTTTTTTCAAGGAAAGTGAATTTACACATGAATGATTTTTAAAATAATTGAATGATTGTCTGAATGTGTATTGCAACCAATGTCGCGGTCCCAGATTTCACCCAGAACAAAACAATATGAGCATACTGTAAAATCAGGATTTTTAAGGTAACGTTACAGCTGTGGGTGTATGAGCTGAGGAAAGAATGCGAAAAACTGTATGCAGAACCACGGGTAACTGTATCATTGATAAAGAGTAAAAAAAAAATATTTTATAAAATTTATATTTTCTTATTGAAATGTTAATTAAAAACAAACTGCATCTCACTGACTGTGTGGTCAATTTCCCGAGTTATAAACCTTTCTAAGATAATCTAAATTTTATAAAAAAGATTGTGTTTCTTGTTTACTCCTTATTAATGATACAGTTACCTGTGTGCAGAACGATTAAAATCAATAATACGACATGGATGACCCACAACAAAGATCTAAACACATGTATTTTTAGATCTTTGACCACATTAAGCATAGCATTGTGACATGTCTTTGTCTGGGAAAACTGTCAATGCATCAAATTTCGTTCTCAACAACATTTGTGAAGCGTAGTAGAAATCTGAAATCAAGCTACTTAAACAATAAATGTCAACAGAACTTGAAAGTTTACGGAAACTACTAGCAATTTTATAGAAATCGATTAACAGCTTGAAGTTGGCTCGTTTGCTGTTTAGATTGTTATCATTAAATCAATTCGAAATAATTCTTCATTTTTTTATTTTGTGTTTGTGGTTGAGAGAGTAAATCCGCCGGGGTGAATGAGAAAATAGATTTCAAGTCAAAATCCACTTCAGCATCGTTGTTCCCCACACATGGACATTAGTCCTCAAGTTCGTGTTAGCGGTTGAGAGATGTGCTGCCCATGTGGCCGGTCGTGGGTTCAATCTTATGGTTATATATGTTCACACTGAGGCATAACCCATGTTCTCGCTTCCAGGACTATGGCAGCGACAGTTACTAGTCTTACAGACTGAGCTTAAGTCGAGTCCAATACTTATAAATACGTAATTGGAATACAATAAAGACTTGGTATAGTTAATGTAAATTTGGCTTATTTGTATTTATTATAATATGTAAAATTGCCAGATTTTGATGATTGCTTTGCTTATTCAGGTTTCACGCTTTTCTGAACATGTTTTCTGTTATAAATATGCGACTGCCGATTCGCCTTACTTGTTTTGGACTGTATCCAGTAACCAGTTAGTGTACTAACTTATCCTCCAACAAGGAACCAGCAACTTATTAACATATGGAGGAAAACCCACAATGTTCAGGGGTGTCAACAGAGCCAAATAAAAAATCCTGATAATTGTATGCGGTCGAACATTTTTGCCAAACAATAGGCTCTCAATGGCATACTTTTCATAATTAACTCAGTTTGTATTAAAGAAAATCCTTCAGAGCAGATTGAATTTACCATAACTTCAAATAACTTTTATTTTGTTCAAAAGCCATTGCTCTTTCAGAAATGATAAATCCGGAATTTGGATTAATCAGGAAAATTGACACCCCTGAATGTTGCACAATGTTCTTGGAAGGATATGACATGCTGCGATCGAGAATCGAACTCAGATCCCAGGGTTACAAATCCAGCGCATTAACCACTGGACCGTGACCGCGACACTGATGGTTGCTTAATTCAGGTAACCATGTAAACAGGTTTTGTGTCATATAATTTATTATACTAGCAATGTATTAAAATTTGTATACGTATGTTCAAGGATATTATACAAGTCTTTTGTTGAAACAAACAGAAACCAGATAAACAATGACGTATATTTTTACTGTGAACCAGGATGCAAATTATGAATTCGTAGCGACCTTGTTTGATTTATCAAGTGTTTTGTTTTTGAAGTCCATTAAAGTGATTATTATGTTTATAATGTTTCAAGTACCGTGTAATAAAAAAGTGTTCTATATTTCTTTGATTCATTGTTATTATTTGACCAATCACTGCACATGGTCACCGATAACATCTTGACAGTTTATTATATTCCTGAAGTGACATTTTGTTAATTCGAAAATACAATAAACAAATCTTAAACAGATTACTATCTACCCAGGACCGTCTTCACTCATGTACACTGATTGTACCCCGGATTATAACCGGGTTACGTCAATTAACACATCCCGGTCGTAAAACGGATCCAGGCCCGTTGTTTCAAATTAAGTGTCAACATTAGGGGACAGGAAATGTGTGTCATCACCTGAAAGTCTAACGGGGCACGTGGATGCCAAATCCTTAACGGGTGACTACAGCAAACAGTGTGTTTGCTCATTAGATTAACAGGCTTCACTGTCATATTCAAACTACTATCATTCATGGGAACATTATTTGCTCTCAGTTAATTATTTGTTACAAAAAATAATATAAACAGTATTTACCACTTTCCAAAGTTTTACCATAGATGGATATTTACTATCTTAATGAATGAATACCCAAGACAGGTTGCCAAATATTTAGTTAAAGCCTATGTTAAACGAAGAAATTATACCTATCTCTAAATACATTGTACATATTTTCTTATTTTTTATTTATTTTTATTTTTATTTATTTGCCATGATGTTTTGTTCATGTGATTATTTGTTAATATTCTAGTTTGATAGTGACTTATAGGTCCATTGGGCCGGTGTATGTTTTATATGTTTGTTGTACCTATTTACACAGGTCACTGCAATAAACAATATACTTACTTACTATAGATAATCATATAATACAAATAGCTTTATCAACTTATTTTCTGCAGCACAAGATACAAATAAATATTGAAACCCAATCACGAATATTCATCTTATTATAATTATCATAGGGGCTGTATAAAGTTTACAGCAAATAATAAAACCACCCTGAAGACTGGTCATTTGAAGAAATATAAGTTGTTGGGAATGTGTGCTTAGTTTTGAGGTGGTCTTTAACGCTCAAGAGCCAAACCATATCTGTGGTCCTACTTGCTGTCATTTACTCTACTTTGTATTTAAAATAAATTGACAAATTAAACATTGATATATATATACAGTCATCACAAACCACAGATCCAAAGTCATCAAAATGTTAGTGCGATATGTTCTTTACTGACTAATTATTTATTAATACAATCCCAGTTATAATAACTTTTTATACAGTATAAACAAAAACAATACACACTATTATTTTGGTATGTTGGGAGTAATAAAGTTATGTTATCCCCAGGGCGATTATCTACAGATGATTTACTAGTTACAGCACAGACCGACATCTGCTGTTTAGTTGATAAAAGTCCGCATATAATTAAACAATTGCGTGCATTATCACCAATTAGCAACTTCAAAATCATTGACCTTTGATGTTGAGACGATAGCGGCCTAAAATAAAGAACCGACCTCGTGTGGTTTCGCACATATTTGGGGATATCTAAAGTTATTAAATAATTTGCAATGAATTGAACCATATTAACCATCCATATTAACCGTTAGACGAGAGTGTATTTTTGGTGCAGCCCACGACAGATGTTAGTCTAGGTTCATACAAAGGGCGTTAAGTATTGCATAGTCATAATTTAATATTATATGCTATCGCCGACTTTCATCTTTACAGTCACAGTCCTATTAAGCGACATTGCGCAGTAAATTAGACCACTATTGTATTACAAGAGACGCGATGGTGCAATGTATCAATACTTCAAACGATATTACCAGTATTATAATATTATTGGCAATGATATTTATATAAGGAGAGAGTCGTTACTAAGTTTTGGAACTTGTGGCTCGATCCTTTACCCATGCATATATCATAGGTATAATTTGTGTGATGAAAGCTGTATATATTAATTGGGTAATAAAATACATGTATGATTAGCTAAACAAACTAAAAGATCATACAAAAAAATAATAATAGTTCCATGACAAACTATATAACCAATAAAGTTACAATTCACTATAACGGTCGGACTCCCATATTTTGTTCCTTCTCAAAACGTTTCCTAAACATTTACATATCCTTCCACGTATATGTATTTTGTCTGATTTACTGTAGCACACATAGTCCATTTGGAGACTTTTCCCTATTACAGTTCACAGTACTACACCCATACGCGTTCAGCGCCCAGAAATATACCCTTACCAGCATGCAAGCGCCATTTCAAAAACAAAAACTCATCCGTTCTGTTGTTTCAATATGGTATGTGGCGGCCTGGGATCGAACCTAGAACCTCTCGTTCTGCATATGAAATACCAGTACCAAATAAGGTCCCTGCAAAATGTGTCCATTGCTGATGAAGAAGGTCATTGGTACATATAGTTTTGCCTTGTAGTTGATTAATCGGCATATTAACAATGCATGTTAAAATTATAAAACTACAGATACATTTTAATTAATTCGTGTTTTTTGTCCGATAGAGTCATATTGACTAGCATAATAGATGAACTTTTCGTCGATAAATCAAACAGCTTGAGGCCAGACAAATGGCGTACAGAAAAACACACCGATACTATCTTCGACAGTCTGAGGTTCTGGAAAATATTAATACAAAAATGCATCGGACCAGAATTGAAATTACGCCAAAATACGGTACATGCTCATAAAATATTGGAAAATTAAAGCAATTAACTTTATTTTATACGCTGATCATATGTTTAATATGTGTGTGTCAACTTTGGTAATTTACTGTCGAGCGACTGTTTGAATCAATATACAGCGAATTGTCAACATTTGGCATTTTGATGCGAAATGGGGCCAGCTTGGTTGTGGGAAACTCGCACGTGCTGTTAAAGAAAACGTTATTAATTTGTCTCAAAATCATGAACCGACAAGTCCGGTTAGTTACTGTATAATGTTGACTTTTGTTCGTGATACACAAGATACAAACTTGAAAATAACCGATTGAATTTGGTGGAATTCTTTTACTAAAATTTAAAGACTAATCAATGATTTGCTGAGTTTTAATTATTATGGAACCGTATTTACGACTAACTCAGAAACAATGTTGGATTTTGGACACCCTCCGTTTCCAGTAATGCTACGCCGGGTCACAAAGCTCGTACGATATCCGTACGAATTTTTCAACTCGTACGAGTTCAGAATTTTTGAAATCCTAACGGTTTTTGTATGTTCGTAGTGTCTGGTCACAGCTCTTACGGACCACAAACGATCTATAGAGATGCACTCGTACGATATCCGTACGATGCTCGTTCGAGTTAGGAAAATTCGTACGATGGTAGTACGAGTCTTCGGTGTCCGTACGGACGCCGTGCGAGTTTGCCAAATCGACTTGTACGGCGCTCGTATGGCAAATGTTACTTTAGCATTAATTAACCCCTTACGACCAGAAATTATGACGATTTCAAATACGAATATAACTCTTATTCTGAACCACAGTTTGAAATCGTCACGTTCCTAATCAACCAATAATTTCAGAATAGCATTGCCATTAAATAAAATATTTAAAATCCCTTTACGAAAGACATCTTAAATTGAAAAGAACTAAAATATAAGTGACACCAACAAACGGAACGGGAATACTAGCAGCAACACCTTCAACTTTTGGATCAGACAGAATAACCATATTTTCATCAGCATGTATCGACTTTCTGCAGTCCGAAAGTGAGTGAGAGTGGAGATAGGCCTAAATTTCATTGGTGTATTTTTCTAATTACATTTAATTAACTTAGCATCGTGTCACTTGGTTATGGAGGGATTAATCTGAACTTTGGAGGGGGGGGGGGGGGTGAAATCGGATTTAGGTTGGCCCGGTGTTACTATGAACTCGGTAAAATTATTTACATAATTATTCAATGATTCTCCACGCACGTTCGATCAGTACATAATTTACTTATTTCAATTTTCATTATTGATACCATTACTACTTGAAAGTGATTTTTACCAGTCATGATTCGTTGAATTTCATCTTTTGTGTGCGGTTTTCGTAATTTGTCAAAGTTTACAGAACGAATCGATATAATCATTTAGATTTATTGTATGATTATAGTTTATCAAACAGTGTGATTTGTGTACTTAAATCTAAACACTCTTATCATTTTGTCTCTCACAGGTTCAACAGTCTGACATGAGAGAAATTTGTCAATTTGGTCGCGTGGACGGGATCAAGTCAGGCACGGGTGTCGCAAGCAACAGCTGGTCTTTATTGTCAACCTTTACGGTGTACCTGATGAAACTTATCATTGGATAATGATTGCGTCACGTGGTGTTGACAGCATGAACTGATTGGTTGACAATAGTTATACAACGGTCTACGACTATATTTCTACATATTGTTTACATTTGATTTACCGAACGTTGTACCGTTATGAGAATTCGCTATGAATGAACAAATACAAATGGCAGGTGTTTCATTAAGCACAATCTATGGACATTACCAAAAACTTATTTTACTGTTGGCTCGATCTATTTACACGAGCGTGTTATTATAACGGGAACATCTGTCATCACGCCAGCACCCCTGGAAGTTCTCGTTGTCGCGTGGCTTTATTTGGACAATCGGGTTTTGTGTAAATCACCTTTAATCATTGAATTACTGATAAAATACCAAAATCCCCTTTGATACGGTCCTGATAATATTCGATCGAAAATTTAGATATACAAAAGAAACTTCGGATTCTTTGTTCTGCGATAGAAATGAAAGTGATGTAGTATTTCAGAAAATTATACATTGCTTATTTTATCTAAGAATACGTATGATCTTTCATTTTATTAAGATAATGTCTTAAAGAAATATAATTTGGTCTTCAACGGTATTATTTCTCTCTATTTGGAACTGCGAACATTGAACTAAAATTTCTGGAAAATAACATATTAATCCCGACTGTTTTTTTAAAGTTCCTGTGTCTAGCTAAGTACTCTATAATTCTTTATATGCTTTATACGGACTTTGGTCTAGTCTTAAATTTTAATAATTTTTAAAACGTTAGGGAGCAGAAAAATTTCATGATTTTTATTTAAATGAAGGACACAGAATGACCAGCTAGCAAATTCAATGGACGATCCGCACATTCCTTACAAGGGATATTAATTAAATACTTAAAAATGTTTAGGATCTATCATGGACCCTCTAATACATAGTATATTCTTCGTCCCAGGATCTATGGTCTAGGCAATAAATAATTCCGAGTAGAAAGCCCGACCAAACACGACCAACGTCAGAAAGAACTGCCATGGTCCGCCTTGCAGACCGACGCATGATCGAGATCGGCTGTGGAAAAACGGGACATTGGTGAATGCCCTAAAATCAGGAAAGTAATACTACTATAGTATATACTTACTTGTCCTAGCTTCGAATATCTAGATATATTCGGTCCAAGCGTAACTTGAATGTAGAAAGTAAGGATTTTCTTCCTCATGAAGATTTGATCATGGAAGGCTTCAAGCAGTGAAGGAAGCGGACCCAGTGGACGAGTCAACTGCGGGAATGGTTTGATTGTAAACCTGAGCGTTTGATTCCAGTGTCCATTCCTATCCCGGCTAAATGATACCCGACGGTGACCGTAATTTTTCCGAAGGTGACCATGTGCAATTTTAGTTTCGTATCATAATTTCCTTTATCGTCAAAGGTATACCATTTTTACAGAATTTATTCCAGTTGTTTGTTTTCGACTTTTATTAAGACATGGTCTTATAGCGACAAATTCCGACAGATATGGCATATTTTACTGTGAAACCGAACACATCCTCTTTGGGGTGACGTGCATAGTTCTTTTTTACCTACATGTACATTTTTATCATAGTAAAAAATGCCGAGCATATATAGCCGTTATTTGCCAACTGGGAAGAATATTATACGTCCCTGTTGCCAATCAGCTTTCTGCTGAAACGCGGCAAGATAAGATAAGGCTTTTCCGATTGGTTAGGAGCAGAGAGTGTGTGGGTTGGAAATCTCAGTGACAATTTTACTTAATTAAGTCCTACCGGGATCCATTTGTCCACCGAGTACGAACCCTCGATTTCTTAGAATACGTATTCAGTTGCTTATAAGTTTACTACTATTCACTATGTCGTGCATTGAGTAGATAAGTCAGTTTGTGATGTATATGTCACATTTCGTGCAGTATATATACTTCAGGTGGTCATATATACATTTCTGCAGTAGATAAGTCAGTTTGTGATGTATATGTCACATTTCGTGCAGTATATATACTTCAGGTGGTCATATATACATTTCTGCAGTAGATAAGTCAGTTTGTGATGTATATGTCACATTTCGTGCAGTATATATACTTCAGGTGGTCATATATACATTTCTGCAGTAGATAAGTCAGTTTGTGATGTATATGTCACATTTCGTGCAGTATATATACTTCAGGTGGTCATATATACATTTCTGCAGTAGGTACGTCAGTTGGTGATGTGCATTCCATGCAGTAGGTACGTCAGTTGGTGTGCATTTCAAATTTCATGCAGTAGGTACGTCAGTTGGTGATGTAAATTTCACATTTCATGTTGTAGATATATCAGTTGGTGATGTGCATTTCACATTTCATGCAAAACACCACTCAGCGGGTGATGTACGTTTTATATTAAATGTAGTATACCTGTGTAAGTCAATTGTGATGTATGTTTTATCTTTTGTGCCATAGGGACATCAGTTGGTAATGCACATTTTACACTAAATGGTAAAATTATACAGAAATATATGTGTCATTGTGTGGGCGAATCGTGTAGTGAACATGGTACCAGACGAGTTAACTGAAAGTTGCTAGTTTAAGCCACACATGGTGTGTTTTTTATTAGAGGGTTTATCAATAAATATCCAGAAAATACTTCTTTTTGTCTCATTTTCTATGGTCATTGGATGTTGTGATGAACTGAGCGCTGTCTTCTGTACATTTCTGGCATCTCCTAAAAGTTTGGTCTCGAAGGATGTCTTTGTGGGCCAAACTTTTTGTAATGTTGCCTCCAGATTGGAGCAGGTTAGCAGAATTGTGCCTGCTTGTCTGCAAAACACTAACATCCAGCCGTCTCCACAAGAATTTTTTTTCATATGTAATTATATTCTTATGAAAAAATGCAGAGGAAAATATAGCTAAAATTGTATTGATCATTTATTCCAGTTGCTTTTAAGCACACAATGCTCACGAATACTGGTTGCTTATGTAAAACGTAATATTATACACACATCCCAAATAAATCATAGTATGAAAACATTACATGTTATATGTTTTAAAAGCATTTGTAATAAATGATCGTACAAATGTACATTCAAGAGGAAATGTCTGCATTTTTTCTGGAGAATATACACTACCATAGTAATTGCTACAAAATTAAAGCACAATTTCAATAATTGTAAAAATATTGCAGCTTCCACTTTAACTACACAGAGACAGAATAGCACAGAGAATTTGACCCGATCCTGACATTTATATATGAATATATTATAAGGTTATTGCTTTGAATATATAAATTTCCGCGAGAAAATCGTTCAATATCAGTCCTTGAGATTTATGTTGGTATAACACCTTGAGCGTCTTCGTAACACTTCCCACTTATGAAAACATACAACCGGGGTTATAAATATAGAATATATCAGCTTTTAATTATGCTAATGGAAGGTCTCGAGTCGTGTCAAATTCTCCATACTATACTTACATAACACACTTGGGGACAGCTGATGCCCAACCTTTCAACAACACATTTGTTAAATACTCGTTTCCTTTTATTTCGCAATAATTGAGTTAAATATGTTTTGGACAGTTTTATCATGATCGAAAATTATACAATATTCAATGCAGTGAAAACAAGATTTTGATGTCACAGTTTTTAACGTCTAATAAAACGCTTCTATCACGTCGCTGTTGGATTAGGCGGGTTCTCTTGTAAACTTTCCGCCAGAAACAATTTTCCAAAACTCTGAGACGCGAATTCACCGATCTGTTGACAATAGTTATCAATCTGTCCAGTGATGAGAAGACTTTCAAGCCTAGGTGGAGGTTGAAGAGGTTTGAAGATTTTGTTTATATCTTCATCAGGAAGTGGCTTCTCTCCCCTGGATATACGCTGCTGATTCTCTTGTTGCTGCAATGACATAATATGAGGAACATTGATTATTTTAGTCCTTTACTCTAAAAATACTTTAAATATGTCATTTACTGTAAACCTAAACATTATTTTGTGCGATTTATTTTCGCAAGTGGTAGAATTTTGCGAAACTCAGTCGCCACGAAAATGCTAAAAACATCAATTTGACATCGCAGGACACTTAAAAGCGCGAAAGTTTGTAGTAGCGAATATGCCGACGATCTGCAAAACGCAAAATATAGTATACAGTATCAATTATTTCCCAATTATGAGGATACAGGGAAATAATTCCTATCCTCAGGGCCATACACCAGGATTAAGAATTTACAGTTAATTCATTCTCGCCATAAACTCGGGTGGCAAGGGAGACGGGTAAGACTTACAGTATGGAGTATAAAATGAATAGCCAACAGTTTCAATCAGATGATGAATCTCATAGGTCTTTTTGAAGACATTTTACTCAATATTGAAATTCTATAAGACAAAGTTCTACAGATTTTTTTGTATTCATCTGAGAAAGTCGTAAGTGCATGGTCATTCAGTTTTATCTCTGCCTAAATGGCCAATGACCTCTTGCTTCGAATGAAGAGATAAAAAGTTTGTGTGATACAAGAAATTCAATAGTGCTTCCCTAGCTCTTTTCGAAAAGACTCCTGGTGTATAGCACTGATATACACAATACTTCCTCGGGGTAACAACCAGTTCATCACTAGTTGGGTGGAAACATGCAAAAGCCTTTCACAAATGACCAAGTGCCCTGGCTGAGAACCTCTCCATCCGTAGTCAAGAGTGTTAACCACTCGGCCACTGTGCCATCCTTCATATTATTTAAACATGACTACACTTCAGCTAGAATCTTAAGGTTCAGAATGTCACTTGTTGGACATTTTAAGGCTCAAAGTACATTAATAGACTGACTAAGCATGTAATCCTTTATATAATAGGCGGACGCACGGCAAGATGGAGACCACTCCTATATCACCTCCCACTTTGTGGCAGGGTTCCTATAACCCCACTCCGTGGCGGGCGATTAATAAACGTTCCCCAAGCCTAAAGATATATTAATATAACAGTAATATGACTATGTTATATTTACCCTCTTCTGTGTGTACTGTGTTTTAGCAAGGTTCTGTTTCTGATACTGTCTCTGGAAGTTGACAAACTTGTTTGCATCCATGGCAACCTCATCAACACTCTCCATCAACAAACGTAGATTCTTCTCCAACATAGAACTGTAAACAACAAATGTTGATTTTTAATTATCACCCAACAGTTTATAAATGGATATTTCTTCAGGTTGAAGTTAGCTCAGAATTAGTTCCGAATTCATGCATATGGAAATTTAGCAATTTGTTTCTTTCTTTGTTGAATTGTAGTAGCATTCTTTGTACTAAGGCCAAATTTTACGCAAGAGGAAAAGTTGGGGAATTATGTAAATTTGAGGAAATCACAAATATTTCCACTTAACTTACTTAGCCTACCACTAATAAATACAATAATACAAATCAGGAGAAGCGGCATAAATTGAGAGATCCTATATTTCTCGGGACCCCTTTTTTTTCATTCACTTGAAATGAAGTTTCAAAATATGCTTTTCAGAGTTTGGCACAGTCGCCTAATAAGCACATCAAAGTTAAATCAAAGTACTATTATCACAGATAAGATGAGAAATAGGTCTTCCAATACCACTAATTTTACTGATTTTATTAGTCGTAAACAGTTTTTGATAACTTGAATCAATGGAAGAGGTATTGGTTTATGTTAAAACATATTTTGTGGCTATTCCACCATGTAACCTTAAAATATAATGCATCATACAAACCATTGCCAGAGTCACTCAGGTACATGTATTAGTAACTAACATTACTTGCAGACTATTCAATGGTAGTTGATTTAAAAGTTTAAATTTATTAATATACAAACATAAGTATAACTGAAAAAAACAGAATCAAAGTGGTTCTTTACCTAGTGCCAAGGTCCAGATAATCATATGTTTGCTTTTCATTAAGAGGTTTGTCAATTTCACACAACATGCTGTTAACGAGATGCGAATTTTTGATGGTGACAGGGATTTCAGTAAACATGTTTTCGAAGCTGATCCCTGCAGCTTTGATACCCTCTGGTGAAAAGTCCTGCTCCCTAGCCCCATAAAACTTCATCATCTCAGGGGTGAGTCTGTATGCTTTCAGGGATAGGTAGCCTTGGGTTGTTTTCAAAGGATCTGAAAATTGATAAAAGGATAATATTCAATATAAAACCATAATTAACCAAATCAAGACAACCCAGAGAACAAAATACTTGGTACATTTTTTCTTATTTATTGTAAATATAACCAATGAGGGTAGAGAACAAATGAACTTTTACACTTGATCCAAATACGGAAGAATGTTGTGTATCTCACAAACAAAGAGCAATAACTAAAAGCCATAATTAAGTAATGGACAATATTAAAGAAGCTAGAGTGTTAATTTTGTCTTACTGCTCACTTGAGTGAACGTTTCAGTTTGTGATATGTTGTGAGTCATTGAAAACCTAGGTAAGGTGAGTCAGTCACTAAATAGAATCAATAATAGAGATATAGACAGCCAAGGGCAAAATTGATAATACAGTTTACCCTGCCTCTGACAAATTAGTAGCTAAATCAACAAATGTGATTGGTCCATTGCGATCATGTTTACATCAGTCAAGGTCGCTCTAACAAAAACATTGTGTGCTCAACTATACGAGTTAAAGATGAAAATCAGATGCTAAGTGATCAAAGGGTATTATTTTCACATGCTTATGACAATGGATGAATGCGGGACTGATCGTCTACCGAGTTGAGCAGTCATGTCAATGTGGATCGTAAATTTGAAAACTTGTCGCAAAATCATGTTGCACTTTCGAATTCTATGCAAGCACAATTGTATGATGTTTGTTGCTGTCTTGTGATTATGAATTAGGCCAGCATCTAACTGCATGCTGTATCGCTTTGCAATATCTTCGATTTTCCGAGCGGATAGCCTACTGAGTTAACTGGACGAAATATTCAAGACGAATGTCATGAGCTTGATGAAGCCCGAGATGGGTAAAGTTGTGTCTAAACAAAATGAAAAGCCTTTCATAAAATGCTTTGGTAGGTATGTCGCCGATTTTATTTATTTTGAAGTATATTTTGACAATTAAACGCGGTGTACATTGTCAATGAATATTTATGTACAGTGTGTACAGTGTTTACATTGTTGTCTCCTTTGACTAATCATGTACATACTTTACGAGTTTGCTCCCCTTTTGGTCTGGGGCGGCTCTTGGTCTGGGATAGGGTGTAGTTGCAATAACATCTCAATAATAAGTCAACCCTTGAGAGACATGCCATTTTAAACTGGTCTAAATTTAGTGTTTTGAGTTGGTCTTTATATTGAGGTTAAAATAAAGACCAATGTACATATTTCAATGGTCTTTCTATAGAGGTGGTCTTTAATTTAGTGTAGTTATCCATTATAAATGGTCATCGGTACGGTAAATTCTTTGCATGGTCATCTAGTGACCTGGTACGGGATGACTCATGGTCAGTAAAATTTGTAACTTGACTCGGTTTCGCCTCGCCAGGTATGAATTTTACTGACCATGTATCATCCCGTACCAGGTCACTAGATGACCATGTAACTAATAATATCTTCTAGGATTTCTAGCATCATAAGGGAGGTGGTGGCATGTAGGTAGACATAATTTAGTAAAGAACCTAAAAGCAAAGTCTAAAAGAGGTTTAAATGAAACAACTAACCGTATATAAGCACAACAGACTCTTCTATAGAATGTTGATAATTATATTGAGAATCTAGAAGGGCTCTGTTGATGAAACCACCGAAGTATGTACTCTGATACCACCCGACATGTAAATGATCAATATTTACACGTCGTAGATTTCTCATCATTTCCATCTGGTACTGAACTGAAAAAAAACAACACACAAGTTGTAGCATAAAGAACAACAGAGTTTTTTGTTGCTTGCAGTATTGGTAAGTTAAAGTATAAACTCAAGACAACTTTAATACCTCAATGGTTCTTCGGCTGCCACAATTGTCGTCATTTGCGAAGATAAGAAAATGTGCCAAAAAAATATAAGTGATAATCTGATATACACTGTACATAATTATTAATCTAGACTGCAATCAACTGTATTAGGCCTAAAATAAAATATTGTTTGTTTCACCATCCCCTACCTACCCGAAAAAAACGGCCCAACCCAAAATATTTTATTGCCCAAATTGAAATAAAATTTTTTTATGAAATATTGGGGAATTTTGTTTACAGACTTGTTTCTTTCTATAACATTTTGTACACATTCTAAATTTTAGATTGTTGGTTTTCACCTTATAGTTACACATATTACTATATTAAATTATATGTATGTCTTTACCAATAACTAGTATTCTAAAAGACTTAAAAACAATATTTAACCTACCTACCTACCCATTCTAAATCTGCTTGGGTCGGGATGGGGAAACAAAGAATATTTTAAGTTTGGCCTTAAACAAGAATCAAGCCATATAGTGATATCAAATTACGTACAAAAACATTATCTAGTATAGTGACCACATATCACAATCTGTTAAGTAAAATCCTTCAAACATATTTACCTTCATCAAAGTCCTCATCATCATTACGCCGAGGGAAGGGGAAACAATTTGTAATTTCTAATCTATTGTCAACAACCAGGCCCAGAAGTACACCTTGAACTAATTCTTGACCAGCGGTACCTTCCTCTTGACAGTGCTTGACAATTTTTAATACAACCTGAATAAATATATAATGGTGCAAGTCACTACATGTAGACAATCATTTTGTAACATTGAGAAATTGCCAATTGGAAATCATCAACTAATCTAAAAATCTACCATTCTATTTATATAATGCTCTTTCAGACCACTAAAAAATAATGTTTTTTATAAGTTTGGGTCAAGCTCTCAATTTAAGGCAAGCACTCGATAAATGTCAGTTGATATCACAGGACGCGAGCAGATAAAAATAGCAGTGAAATATTGAAAAGTGTCACCCTATTTTGAAATGCGCCTCCTTCATCCATCACCAATGAGAATTCTTTATGTAAAAATCCTAAAATGCTACATGGCTATCTTGGTGAAGGGGATCCGTTTAACTGAGTAACAGAAATTATGTCCTTACGCAAAAATAATTATGAGGTTAAATATGTTGAACTGTAATAGTTTTTGTTACTTTTCACAATATTGGAAAACCAAAGCTCCCAAACCAATGCCTCTCCTCTAAAAAAAATACCCGGGACAACAGAATGCTTAGAACTGTTAACTAAGAAGTGAGGAATTTTGTCCATTATAAGTCAATCATCAGTCACTTAATTAGTTTGAAGCCATGATCAATCCGAAAATATACAACTCTTAGTTATCCTCAAGGTGAATCAGTCCAGCCGGAATTGCCCGAGGTAAGGGAATACAATCGTGCCCATAAATTCATCATTTATTCACCGATCTTATTAATCTTGGTGTCAATCGTTAGAGGAATGATTTCTCTTCAAGTAAAAAGCGATTTATGGGCACAATTGTATTTCCTACCCTCGGACAATACCGGCTGGACAAATTCACCTAAGAGAAAAAACATTTCCAGACCATAAAATCGCATTGAGGGCCTGTGTCCAGGACAACAACAGTTTTGATTGGACCTTTTGACATATTGTTACATGTATTTGATGACTTTTTCCGTCTAATACAACCAATGCTATTGTAATAGTCGAATTAAGACACGACTCCTTGTTCCAGCTGGTGAGAATGAGACATCAAAAATGTTTTTACTTATGTGAATTTTTGGCACACAGATGTCCAACATAAACATTTATTTTGGGCAATAAAATGACAACACATTTGGGTTTTATAAATTCAACTGTGGCTTCTTAACAACATAGCTTTACATGAATTAAATCAATTACGTACAAGTCCATCAATCTGAACATATTTCACCGGCGAGTCGAACGTGCGCCTGGACGCCATTTTGACAGGAAACGGAAGTGAAAGAGAGTGGTGGCTATCTCCGGGTTACACGTACATTCTGGATTACCTTACCCTTACTTAAAAATTAATGCATTTATATATTTTAAACCTATTTAAGTTTAAAAAACTTAAAATAATTCATACAGCTATAAAATAACACTGAATAAAAAGGGAAGAAGTAAATAGATACACATGTTTCATATTTTCGTGCCATTTCCTGAAATCCGTGCTTAGTTTAATTCAGCAAAGGTTTTTAGATCTTTGGCTTTAATATTAATTATATATGCTCTACACTGTTAATCATCACACAAATAGCCTGTATCAATAAAGGCATTCATTTTTCCGACTCATCATAGGTGTACCCTGGCAAATTGAAAAAGCTCAGAAAAGGGCCGCCAGATTTACCAACACTCGTTTCCATAACACCAGTTCAGTTACCAACATGATCGACACTCTAAATTGGCCATCCCTAGAAATTAGAAGAACCCGAGCTCGCTTAATTATATTTTATTAAATTATCCATCACACTGTTGCCATATACCCGGAAAATAATGTATTAATTACCCCAGAACTAGATACAGTAGTTGGTATGGCTACAAACATATCGGTACATCACATGATCAGTATAAGTTTTCATTCTATTCCAGAACAATAAGCCAGTGGAATATGTTGCCCGTAATCGCACAGCAAGCAGACACAGATGATGTTTTAAGACCATTGTCACTGTGCCTTTCTTGGTTTCCACATTCGCATACTAAACTGCCACCATTGTACAAAGTTTTAATCTAAAATTAATTTGCACATGCATTATGTAAACCATTAGTTCTGTGTATTATACAAAGGCATTCCATATTGTTTTATATGCGTCTACACATAATCTCCACAGCTTTGAAGGAGTATTGTTCATTTAAAGAAAAGAAGACGACGACGAGGAACACTACGTGAAGTAATTATACCAATTGGTATTCCATACGTAGTGATCTGGTACAAGAAGTGTTCACCTGCAAAATGGGCACCTTGAAACTTCTCTAAAATACAAACTATTATACATATCGCTTCCATGAATTCCCCATCTTCATTTATCCTACTTTCCTATGGTTCCATCCACATGTATATGAAATGTATATGAAAATATATTGCACAAAACTGACGAAAGGCTATTTAGAACATTACTGTTGGAGATCAATCTACACCAATTGACAAAACGTTTAAGTTTCGTGGTTTAGGCAGTTATTTTATGGTTCAAGTCATTCATGTTGAGTGTCCAAGAATTCATATTTTATGAAGGATTCTTAGTTAGATGTTTTTAGATTATATACGTCATGGAATTTGATATAAATTTGGTTCCATGCGTACACCATCCTTTCAACTATTGTAGGCTAGAGTAGGTAGTTTTAACGATTTGAGTCTGTTCTCATACGACATCTCATATAAACCCGGCACTAACTGTATCTCCCTCCTCTGTACGTTTTCGATCATTTCAATATGTTTCCTTTTGTATGGTGTCCATATCTGATTTGCGTATTCTAAGTGCGGTCTCACTAAGGCTTTGTATAACATAATCAGGGAATCCTTATCCAGATATTCAAAGGACATACGAATCAGTCCAAGCATCATGTTCGCAATGTTTATCTTTTCAGTCATGTGTTCTTCAAAGTTCAATTTATTGTCAATGATGACACCAATGTCTTTCTTAGATGTTGTGTATTCCATTGGATCTAGACGATCACTTGGGTGTGAGAGAAGTCCTTCACTACTGGTTTAGTACTGATGGACATCGCTTTACATTTTAGTGGATGAAACTTTAACTTCCATACGTTTGACCATTCATACATACAGTGTATATCCTCAAGTAATTTCTGTTGATCTTCAGAATCAATTATTTCACGAAATATTGTGGTGTCGTCCGCGTATAAGAAAACATCACTGTTGTTGTTCAAACTATCTGTGAATAACATAATCTCTGGTTTTGATAAGTAAAATGGTACCATTGATTTTGGCTTGGAGGAGAGTTCAGTTGAAGAAAATAATATATCTACCTCTATTTACTAGTATTTCTTCCATGTGTCCGAATTGTAGGTGTTATAGCATTGCAGCTGCTTACATAATGCAAAGACCATTTGCATAATGTAATAGGGTGTACTTTATATATTGTATTTTGAGATTAGGAAGAAAGACAACTCTGCCTAATTTGTGTCTAATTGTGATTGGATTACTTCCCTTGGACCATTTGGTTTTATATGTTCATTCAACCATTGTCTTCCCGCTCTTAATGCTTAATCCTTTAATTTGGTCAGCTGACTTCTTTGTGTGAAAGGTATTTCAATCAGTGGACAGAAAGAATTTGAAGAGTGCAGTTGTTTCTGATGAATATTTGGTTTGTCAGCAGAGATTGATTGGATGTGTATGTATGATTTGTCCCTTTGTATGATTTGTCCATTGGTATTTATGGTTTCTGACTTCATGGTGATTTAGAACCCTGAGTTGTGACTACTTTATTTAGACTTTGTAATTGATTAGACAGGTACATCTTTACACCTGCATTCATATTCAAGATGGCAGTACATTAATAGTATATTAATACCTAATTGATTACCCCTAGTGCTACGCTCCCTACAGCGCTTTGATTTCCACTTAACCGTTACAATTCACACGCTGCTTAAACTACTAGAATATTTTGATATTTGACCTTTACAAAACTGCTGTGAACCCTGATACACATTTTCATTGGCTGATGAAAGTTTACAGAGAGTTATAGCCGAGAGTTCATAGTGAATTTGAAGACTACGTGTTGAAAGGTTTAAACGAGTACACACTGTATGAGGTTTAAATATTTCATGGTTCTATTGACTGGTCATTATTTATTTGTTTCAATCAATATGTGAACTGATAGTGCGAGAGTTTTAATTAATAATACAAGTCATTCTTTTAACACACGAGCGTTTTATATACAATGCATTTAAAAACCCGTTTACATTATCACATTTGCCTCGCTGTACGCTGGTTTTGGATTCCCCTGTCTAAGAATAGCAATAGCGCTAATACACTAGCGATAATGCAGAGCCTAGAAACGATGTAGTTTCGGGCGAGGCAATTGGAGAGTACCCTAGTGCTAATGATATGAAACACCAGCAATACCCTATCTGTTCACCATGTTTATTAATATTGCAGTAACCAACACTGAGAAAGATGAGTGTGTTATAAGAGTGTGTGACTAAGAATACAGTCGGAAGAGCCTAATCCACAATTGGTAGGTTTACCTGTGTGAATGTATCTGTGATGTATATGTGATGTATTTGTAATGTATCTGTATCTGTAATGTATCTGTGATTGTAATGTTTTAATAGTAATATAATTTGTGTGTCGGTCACTAGATTGGAGTCATTGGAATAGCCCAGTCATGACTGCATTGTGCAGTATTATATGTATTAATGTATGTATTGATTAACCTGTATATATTGTCATGACCTTGTATTTAATATTGTTCATATTGTGAATTGCAGGGCTTTGAGGTTGAGGTTGAAGTTGAGACTAGTAATAATAGATAGTATAACTGGAACTTTGTGTTTTGCTCATATTGGGTCCTGAACCCACCTATCCATACTGGCATAGTGGTACCACCAAGGGTTATCTACCACCCGGTATTTGACACTATAACAATAATGATTGTCAACATAAATAAACACATCTGACAGCAGGAGAACACATCTGACAGGAGAGGGATGGGCGAGAAAGGCACAAAAAATAACATTATGCAAACAACAAGCTGGAAGGTGGAGGAAGAATGAAGGATATTTGCAAATATGCGAAAATGAAAAGGCGTACAACCAGATAAAATGTAATTACAGATAACCTTGTGAATTTGGCTCATGTGAAGTGGTAGGTTCATTACATACCCCAGTGTTCGACCCAGATTCTGAGAAAGAATATGATTGCTGTGGGGCATGTAATGATTCCTTACAAGTATTTAGACACCACTATTTTCTGAAATTGGTAAGTGGTAGTTTTCCAGTTTTTGAAAGTGGTTTCTAGTATATATTTAAGTAAATTAATACATTGTAATATGAAGTAAACGATGCAGGTCTAAAAAGTTGTAAAATGATGACACGGACTTGAAATGAAAATGAGTTTTTTAAAGATAACTTTTATTTCATTCATGATGACTAAAAAAGTATTCACGAGTTCAGTGATGAATATCATTCTGTAATCATTCCATAAAATAAATTTTTGATCTACATCAAAATCAATAAATATAGGCCTACTAGGCTATATCCATTAACCAACGTAAAATGTCCGTTTTGTTTCATCTAGCTTATTCAATGATTTAAACACATGTATTTTTAGATCTTTGAATTATTAAATAATACACATAATTAAATAGATATGTTTATATTTAAACCAACAATCTGCAGAAGGGCAGTGCCGAATGTATGTTTCGTCAGATGACAGATTCCGTGGTCTCCCAAAGTCTAGTTTAACGAACGACAACCCTGCTAGGAAAATGCCGTCGGACGTGTCAATAGCCTTTACCGTTTACGGGAACCAGTCTCAAAATGGCTGCGCCCATGGGAAAACATCTGTGAATTTGTTGAATTGTATTTTACGTTTGCCAGTGACTTCAAGATAATTGTTTTAACGGAATAAAGGTTATTATCTATCAAAATGTACATTTTTCCCATTTTAAGAAAACAAATTGCCCCATGACATTTTTTTAAAAACTGCCCACTTTTGGCTTTTGTCAAGTTGATGGGTGATATTTCAAACCATTAGAATCTAAACGAAAACTCCAAACCATTAGAATCAGTTTGTACACCACGCATATATAAAGAAAGAATGAACATTTCTGCGTGGCATTAACGCTGTTTACTGGATGGCAGTGACGCACTTAGTATATACCAACCACCAATCCACTAGTAGAATACATTTACATGGGTTCATAAAGGATGCGTTCCTACAATAGTCCATGAGCCACCAATAGAAGACCCTCCCCCCCCCTAGGGAATTTTGGTCACTATATTTTTCTGAAAGCATATGGTCCCTGGAGTATTTTCCTGAAGTCTGCACTTTGGCCATTGGGGCGTTAAGATTTTTTGGGGTAAAACGTCAAAAAATATAAACGAAAAGTACAAATTTTTGGAATCGGTTAACTACAATCTTATTTATAATGTTATTTTAAAATAAATCTCTGTAACAGGTAGATATTAACCTGTCCTATCTAGACTAAAAAAATCAGAGTGCTGCTATTGTGCAAAATGGCTTTTTTTGGGGTAAAACGCTAAAAATTATAAGAGAAAAGTGCGAATTTTTGGAATCTGTGGACTGCATTGGCATTTATTTATATTTTTTATAAAAAATACTCTAATTGAAAGATATTATAGTGCAGTTTCATACTGCAAAAAATTAAAGCGATGTTATTACGCAAAGTGTGATATTTTTGGGGTAAAACATCAAAAAAAATAAACCGAAAAGTGTGAATATTAGGAATCTGTAGATTACAATAAAACCATTCCTATGATAATTTTTTTGTAACTAAATAATAGTAATGTGATAAATTTGTAGTAACATGCAGTTTAAGATTTCAAATATATATTGCCAGATGAGATACTTTGGGGGAAAATTACAAAAATAATAAATGGAAAGTGGGATTTTTGGGAATTGGTGTCCTAGTTGTAACTTACGACCATCGGGTACGGACATTCCTAGTCCTAATGGGTATTCAAAATTACATTCTAACCATATATAGGCAGTTCTGGTACTGTTGGGTAAATTATTATTAATCCACTAAGTACATCCATACCTAGTCCTAATTGGTACATACGAATAACCATTACATGCAATGTTGGTTCTATTTAGCACTAAACAACCCTATACAGACATCAGTTGTCCTATCGGGTATTAACTACCACCATGCACAGACAGTCCTAGTCTAATTTGATAGCATAGCCAATACCATTCCTAGTTCTATTTGATATTCAAAACCACCATACTTATACAGATATTGCTGGTCAGGCTGGATACCCATAACCACTGGTAGGTACATTCATTCCTCGTCTCAATGGGTAGTCACACTTACCATGTTCTAATTGGGTACTCCGTAACTCGTAACTGCTTATTGAAGTACATACATGCCCAGTCATAGTGGTGACTTACATATCCATATACAGACATTCCTGGTCCTATTTGGTACTCTAAACCACCATGTACAGACATTATAGATGCAATTGGGTACTCATTTCCACCATGTACATATATTGCTGGTCGTAAAGAATACTCGTAACCATTAGGTTCAGACATTCTCGATGGATACGGCCGATCATCAATTGACAACTCAGGCGCGCCATG
The DNA here is from genome assembly GCA_947247005.1 of Spisula solida. Lineage (NCBI taxonomy): Eukaryota > Metazoa > Mollusca > Bivalvia > Venerida > Mactridae > Spisula > Spisula solida. The sequence goes on along the minus strand of OX365948.1, from coordinate 40,525,631 downwards.
TGGCTACATGCTTGGCCTTATTGACCACTCATAACATATGTACTACTCGAAACCTTCATGTACAAAATCAGTTGTCCGATTGGGAACTACCAACTACTAGGTGCGACCATTTGTTGTCATATTGGGTAATCACTACCCCGTGTACAGACTGTGATGTTCTTATTTGATACTCATACATACATTCCTAGTCATAGTGGGTACCCCAACTACCATGTACATGCATGCCTGGTCCTATTGAATACACAAAACCACAATGTACAGACATTTGTGACTGGGTTGGGCACTAACAACCACTAGGTGCAGTCATATGTTGTTCTATTTGGTCACTGCTACCACCATCTACAGGCAGTCCTGGCCCTACCAGGGATACATAACCACTAGATGCATACATTCATAGTCCTAGTCGGTACTCAAAACCACTATGTTCATGCATAAGTGGTATAATCGAGTCCTCACAGCCACTATACTCAGCCATTATTGGTCCCTGTGGGTACTGACTACCATGCATATACATACATTCCTGGTCGTATAGGGTGCCAATAACCATGATTAACAGACATTCCTGTTTAGGATAGATACTGAACATCATCATGTTAAGACATCTCTCAATCACTAGTTACATACATTATTGGTCTTATTGAGCACAGACAACTATTGGGATCACCCATTCCTTGTCCTATTGACACCATGTAGAGACATTCCTGGTCTTTAAAATTCAGCAGTGAGCATGCCTAACCCTCAGCTGTGACCATTGTTTTCATCAAATTGGGTAATCACTAACCCCATGTACATGAAGCATGGTCTAATTAGATACTCATATCGACTAGGTACATACATTTCAAGTCCTAGTGGGTACCCACAACTATCATGTCCCATGCATTCCTTGTCCTATTGGATACTCTAAACCACAATGTACAGACGATTGCAGACGGATTATGTACTAACAACCACAAGGAGTGGTCATTTTTTGTCTGATTGGGTCATGATTACCACGATGTACAGACAGTCCTGACTTTATTAGGTACTCATAACCACTGGATACATACATTCCTAGACTAAGTGGGTACCCATAACCACCATGTACATGCATAAGAAGTGTGATAAAGTACTTGCAGCTACAATACACAACCATTATAGGTCCTATTGGGTACCCACTACCATCATTTACTAGTACATGTACATACATTCATGGTATCATTTGGTATGCATAGCCACTATTCCGGATCCTGCTATGTACATACATTACTGGTCTTGTTGGGTACAGACAACCATTAGGAGCACCCATTCCTCGTCCTATTGACGACTTAGTGCCTAAGTAGAACATTCCTGGTCTTGTTAGGCAATCATAAACACTGGGTAAATGAGTCCTAGTCCATGTATGTATTCACGACCACCTTGCACATAAACTCCTAGTCGTATTAGGTACTCATAACCATTAGGTACATCCATCCTAGTCCTAATGGGTACCCACAACCACCGTATTCATGCATACTTGGTTGTATTTGGTACTCATAACCACTAGGTGCATCAATTAGAGGGTACCCAATACCACTAGGTACAGGTATTTATGGTGCTTTAGGGTACTGACACACACCATGAGCAGACAGTACTACTGGATACACACATCCATGGTCTTATAGGATGTGCACTATCATGTGGTATCTCATTTATTGCACTATGTGTACTGGCAACTACAAGGTCGAGAGATTCCTGGTCCTCTTGGATACTCACAACCACCCAGAACAGCCATTCCTGACACAACCATGATGCACAGCCATTGTGTCACAAGGAATAGCTGTACAATAACATTTGAAAAAAAATGAATGTATATTTACCCCACCCACTCTTGTAAAATACATGTAAGTATAATTTAACACAATCCATACAAATGTTACTGATGCCAACTATAACATACATTGCAAACAAAGTGAAAAATGGAAATAGATTTCAAAATCATATTGTGAGTACTTGTAAATAAGTAGAACGGCTGTTTTCAATACTTTAGTCATTTTGGCGGCCATTTTGATGGCCATTTTCCATAATAGACCCACCTTTTGTGCATTTAAATGTTAAAATACATTTTGGGAATATGCCTATATTGGTATTCACAATTGCAATTAAAATACAGTAAGGCACAATGTGTTATAGCATTATCAGTTAAGTGAATACATCGTTACAATTTGTACACCATTTAAAAGCAGGGGAGATAATCTTATTTTTGCTTTTCCTGCTGAACGCCCCAATGTCTGAAGTGCAGACTTTGGGAAAAGTATTGGTAGGTCAAAGCCTTTCATAATTACCAAAAAAAAAGATCAATGACACTGTATTCTGCCATTAAAGTGTACCGATTCTCAAAATTTGCACTTTTTCATGTATTTTTTAATGTTTTACCCCAAAAATATCCCATTTGCATAATAACACGGGACTAAAATTTTGCAGACTTAAACTATGAATTAATATCAACCCATGAAAGTGTTAAATTACAAAATAACTTACTAAATGTGATAGTAATAAACCAATTCCAGAAATTAACACTTTCGTTCATATTTTTAACGTTTTACCCCAAAAAATCTTAACGCCCCAATGTCTGAAGTGCAGACTTTGGGAAAAGTATTGGTAGGTCAAAGCCTTACATAATTACAAAAAAAAAAGATCAATGACATTGTATTCTGCCATTAAAGTGTACCGATTCTCAAAATTTGCACTTTTTTATGTATTTTTTAATGTTTTACCCCAAAAATATCCCATTTTGCATAATTACACGGGACTAGAATTTTGCAGACTTAAACTATGAGTTAATATCAACCCATGAAAGTGTTTAATTACAAAATAACTTACTAAATGTGATAGTAATTAACCAATTCCAGAAATTCACACTTTCGTTCATATTTTTAACGTTTTACCCCAAAAAATCTTAACGCCCCAACGGCCAAAGTGCAGACTTTGGAAAAATACTCTACTGGTCATACGCTTTCAGAAAAATATAGTGTCCGAAATTCCCTAGGGGGGGGGAGGGTTTACCCCACTGGCCCATGGACTACAAGGTTTATACGTCTAATCCCTTAGAATACATGAGTACATACATGGTTTATACGTCCAATCCCTTAGAAAGCATGAGTTCCTACATAGTTTATACGTCCAATCCCTTAGAATATGTGGGTACCTAGTAGGCTGGTGCCTACATGGTTTATACGTCTAATCCCTTAGAATACATGGGTTCCTACATAGTAAATATGTCCAATCCCTTAGAATACGTGGGTACCTACATGGTTTAACCGTCCAATCCCTTGGAATACGTGATTCCTACATGGGTTTATACCTCCAATCCATTAGAATACATGGGTTCTTACATGGTGTTTACGTCCAATCCATTAGAATACATACATAAGTTATTCGTCCAATCCATTTGAATACTATTCAAATGGATTGGTACGGATGAAACATATATATAGGGACACATGTATTCTAATGGATTGGTAATTATATATCACATAATATGTCACATATAGGGCCGCAAGTACAACATGTATTCTAATGGATTGGTCATATATCACATAAAGGGCCACAAGTATTAATTTATTATAGATTGGTATGGATATTTATCCAGTCACTTCCGGCAAAATCTGCCTGTTAACGGGGTGCCTGATAAACTTAGCGATAATCGGTCACCTGGTCATGTAGCTAGTGATAATCCATCACTTTACCATGTGATCTGATGGACTTCTTCTTATATGAGAGTCACTGGTTGCAATTCCGTGCCCGAGGGTGAGGTTTTCCTATTCTAAATGAGCTGGTGGTTGATCGGTTATTTTCTTCGACTTACCTGCGTCTACACGACGTCTATCAAGATGTCCGACGTCGTTGTTTATCATGAAGTCACGGAACAAACGCGACGTTGCGCACTTGTAAATGAAATAGTGACAATATAGTCTCGAGTTTGATCCCCTTACTAAGCAGATTAAGCGACTGGATAAATAGAATAATAGGTTAGTGCCGTGAATGAAGTAAAAGTTTATCCGGCTCGGCTACAGAAATTATCAGATTCGCCTACGGCTCACCTGATAAATTCCTCCGCCTTGCCAGATAAACTTTTTCATCCACGGCACTAACCTATTATTCTCTATATCACATTTATTGATAATTTGGTAATATTTTTTTAACCTGAACAACACAGTACTAGTACATTAATTAACTTACCTGATTTTCCAAATCTCACCGTTGCTTTCACCATGACAAATCTAACCACGTTTGTTGTCTCGTAATCTTTTATAAAGGCTAACACCTCTTCCATTGTGCTGAAGATGCTGACGATTCCTGATGTTGACAAAAATGTGTGTGGCTAAACGCCAACCTGCTAGAGTTTCGGCCCGCAGAAATAATTTTTATATCCGTGTTGTACAAACTGATTCTAATGGTTTGGAGTTATCGTTTAGATTCTAATGGTTTGAAATTAGCCTTATCCGTGGATTCCTGTCTGCCTGTGGCTTGTAACCTTGTGTTTTATTTTTCACTGTATTTGTATTGTGGTGGTGTTAGGTCATTGAACTGCCATGTACAGAACCACACACCATTGACGCTAACGGCTTACTACCTGGCGACCGTCTTTAAAAAGTTTAAATTCCAACTCCAGTAGGTTTTCAAATAATCATGCATCTTTTGTTGCGTTTGACTGAGACAGTCTTAGTGCGTGGGCATTCGGTTTTATACCTGCCTAATTGACCAATGACCTCCGGCTTTGAGGGAAGAGACAGAAAGTTTGTGTGATCATGATACAAAGAAGCGCGCTGTCCTAGTTCTTTTTGAAGAAACTCCTTGGTTCTTTAATGTTCCCGATGTAAAATACTGATACAAGCAAGACCACCTCTGGAAGAACCTGGCAGCTCTCGATCCCAAAGCATGTACCCTACCTCTAGGTCACTGCCCCCCCAAAAATTTCATAATGCAGCGATTGATGTCTCATTAAAAAATGTGGCATTTTTTCAATTTCAGGTTTGGTTATTATTTCTAAGAATGAAAGGGAAGCGACTTAAGAATCGGAAGAAATGCCTGACATTTTACAAGAACTATTTTGGATACAGTCCACCTTACAGTATATTAATAGATGGTACCTTCTGCAAGGCAGCGCTGCAGTTCAAGATCAATATTATGGAGCAAATGCCAAAGTATTTGGATGCTGAAATTAAATACTTCACAACAAAATGTGTACTTGCTGAATGTGAGGCACTGGGTAAGTGCAGTTTATCATACTTAGAAATTGACAGGTTATACAATTTCATGAGTCAGTCTGATGACTTTTTTTAGCATTCACAATCAATAATCCATGGCTTATCAGCTGAAATTCTCTGAAATCCTATACATGTACCTACTACTAGACTCTTTTTGGTTTGAAGGGTCCTTTTCTCTTAAAAATCATGGGTATTTTGCCTATAAAATGGTAAAATTTAGTCAAAAGTATCAAACTGACCCTTCAAATTCTGAAGCTCGTGGAACCCCTGCATACACTGACATCGTCCGGTGTCCATGTGATGTGTGACCTAAGTACGGTTGTTACATGCCACATTTGCTCCATGTACCCATGTTATCTTGACTTACAAGCTTTTATCCTTTTCAAATTGTGTTAACCATGCAAAGCACTTTTGAATCTGTATTTGCATGATAAAAGTGTTACCTAAATGTGGTTTAATTCATTTATAATAATCTATTGTTTTATAATGTACATTACTTTACATAAAATGTACATGTATACCATTATTCCAATATTTATTGCAGGTACATTGCTGTATGGACCTTTGAAAGTATTACGACAGTACCATGTTCAGCCATGTCGACATGATACTCCAAAACCTGCCATCAAATGTCTTAGATCTGTGTTGAGAAGAAACAAACATAAGTTCTTTGTTGCAACCCAGGTAGAAAATAATATGGGAGATCTGTCATCGATAGAAACAATCCTAGTGCTTTTTTAAGCCAATTGATTATCAAAACACATTTAAAATATTGATTCTTAGAACTCTTGTTCAGTCCATGCAATGGGTCATACCCTTCCATGAAAATTTGTCAACAATGTTAATTTTCCTCCACATGTAGAGAAGTTGCCAGTTCCTTGTTGAAGGGTAAGGTAAATTGGATGCTTAACTAAAAAAATGTTTCGATTGGCATTAACTTTAATATACAAACACATTTACTGGAGTCATACACCATATCCACTCCACGACTTGTAGATCTATTACATCTGATGTACAATATTAGGACAGAATGTGTCATGCATGATGTTGCCATTTGATTGTTGAAGAACATCTTGAAGTAAATACTGGATGAACACAAAAAATATTAAGTCAACTAATATATTTCCGATTTTTGGTTACTTTTGGAATAATGTTAAGTTTTTTGGGACCCATAACTCATAGGTTGGTGCAATTAATTACCGGTAAGACCTAAAAATTCGTTGGTGGTAGTTGGAAAATTCAAAGACCTTCTTTTAGGTTTTTGGAAAATTACAACCAGTTACCAGTATAATAATTGGACAATGTTGGTCACATTGATGTTAGTACCTTCACAATTTGTTCCTGATTTTGGGATTTTTCATAATTGGAAATTTTTCATGGAATTGGGATTAAAGATATTTATACTAAACAGCATAATATGGGAATATGATCAAAATGAGGACCTTGGGTTAATAGCCAAAAAGGTCTTGTTGTTTAATAGTTTCTTTTGAATTTGGATTTAAACACATCTCAATAATTTCTACTTTCAGGATTCAGAGTTTCAAGAGAAGATTCGATCATTATCTGGAGTTCCATTATTATACATAGCATTCAATACCATACTTCTTGATTCACCTGCTGACATGTCCAAATCTGTAGCTCATGAAAAATTGGAAAGAAAACTTAATCCAACTGATTTCGCATTAAGTAAAATAAAGGAATTAAAAAAGGACCAATTAGGGATTGTTGATGAACCCGTTAAAAAGAAGAAACGTAAAATTAAAGGACCAAATCCTTTATCTTGTAAAAAGAAGAAGAAAAGAACTGAGGAAGAGTTGCAACAAATGAAGAAAAAGAAAAAACGGAAAAAGCCAAAAAAATCACAACTGACTTTGGAAACGTTGGCAGCATCCATGTCGTGAAAAAAGATATTTTTAACTATTTTGAAATGGGTATTGAATTAATCATTTGATATCTTTAAGATTCAGGCTTGATATTAAACATGTCTGTTTCGTGCAATTGGTAACAGGCTTGTTTTGTGGTTTTATGAATTTGCAGTCAAAGGTGCAAAGAAAGGTCTCCGTGCTATGAAACTATATTTGCAGGAATTTGTGAATTCACAAGGAACTCAATTTGCGAAAAGTAGCGAAAATAAAACTAGCTATGAAATAAGTCATAATTTACTAGCTACAGATGATGCCTGATTGAGGGCCATGAAACCCTTTCCTCAATACACCCTATACTTTTGTGATAAAAGAAAGGCTAGAATGTGAAATAATCTCATGTGCAGCTTTTAGGGGAAAATATCAAGAATCGGCATACTTGATTAGATAGCTTGTTAAGTCTATTTCTATAATTGGTTTGTCTCCCCTCTATACTCTCCCCTCTATGTAGCTGTGCTTTGTTGCGTCATAAAATATAGGCACGTGTTTGAATGCATAGCACAAGTGATTTAATGTACGCATTCAAATGAGTGCCTATATTTTATAACACATCAAAGCACAGCTTCCTATTTATTATTTTGATTCTAACATCGCCAATGCTCTGCCATTTATGGCACAAAAAGACAGGTTGGCGTCAAACTACTTTCTTTCCTAGGAATGTTACCGTCACCGTTACGTCATTTGTCAAAGTAAATGACGTCAAACGTGACGTCATCAATCAGCTATGTTTTATAGCGGTAATAAAAAATGGTAAGCTCAATATATGAAAAGAAGGCAAATCTCACGTGCTATGTTAGAATGGAAAATAATTGATGAAGGATAATGGGCATTGGTTATAGAATAAGGAGAATTGTGATAGTTTGTGTAGTTCTACTTATTTGTTTGAGTTGTGTTGAAACTTTAAAATTGCATGCCATATTGACATAATGACAAAGTTCATAAAACGTCATGTGAAACAGGTGTTCTGCATGTGGATATGTCCCCACATGGTCCCCTCTACAACTGCTACAAATACCAAAATGTTTCAGATGATTTTTAAAATCTGTTCAAAGTTTGTTGATTTTCTGAACTTAAAGCATCTTAATATTTTTTACAAAAGGTCACAGCTTTTGCCTGAAACCAACTCAACTGCCTGGATCGTTGTCGAGTTGGTTTCGGTACAAAAAATTGACTTCTTGCACAAACTTTTTAAGAGGAATGAATATAGTCTCATTCGCGGCTTGAGCATCGAGGAGGTATCAAAATTGGTCAAAGAATAAAATAAAATGTACTTATGTTTTTTACTCGCATTCTTAGTCAGAATTTGTGTCACATACCACATGGTATGTCCGCCCTGTAAACTGTTCATTTTATATGTAACCTTTAATTCACAAGAACGTGTGACTGTTATTTGTCAATATCATAGTTATAAAATAATGTTACAATTACACAATGTACAATATGATACCTGTATTGATAATATCAATCTCAATATGAGCATTTGTATAATTGAGAAGGTATTAAATAGGAGTAAAATATATTATTGTCTTATCTCTTTATGAAATGGAAACTACATGTACCAAGAACCACACAGTTCAAGGCCCCGATCTCCCGAAACATTTCAATCTGAGCTCATTCTCAACTCACATTTTGTCACATATCGTTTGTGATAGTTTCCATGCGAAATTGTACTTAAAATTAGTATAACAAAACAGAAACATTATTCTGAGTTGATTACAGTTAAATTACGAGAGCTTGAGCTTCATATTTATCTCAAATTTCGACCCTGATTGGAGCAAAATCTCCATCTGAGTTGAGATTTCTATATGAGATGCTTTGGGAGACCAGGCCTGATAACCTACCAGTTTTCCTGACATTGATAATCAACAGTATTAAACTACTTACTTGCTCTTCTATAAGCGACTGACAACTTTTTCTCATACATTGGTGATGGACGACAAACGAAAGAAACCATTTGTCAGGGAAGATGACAGTCTAGTAAATTTGAAACTGCATGAGCTACTACATGTATACTGGGCGTCACTGAAAAGTTACCACATACATATACCTTTGTTTTTTGTATACAATATGACCTATCGGTACAAAAGTTTTATAGTGTGTGCATTTGAATATTTTTAAAAAGGATAGCTGTGACTACACAGTAAGGTCAAAACATAGTCGTGTTCGGCTTTTCATACAGTGTAACGTGAATTTTAAAATATAAGAGTCAATAGGGTGGTAACTTTTCATTGACGCTGAATATAGTATTTTAATGACCTCTAGCGCATAACAATAGGCCCTCCCTCTATTCATATGGTTTCATAAATGTGCCACCCCTTCAAAAGTTAAAAACATTATTGTGCATTCAGGGCAAAAATTATTTTTGTCAGAATCAAGTGAATTCAGTGGCATACCGGTACTCTTATACGCAGCTAAGTAGCTGGACGATCTATAGACAAATTAAATGTCTTTAAATATCAGGGGTACTATAGCTTAGAGAATTTGACCTGATCCTGAACTTTATGCATGAATGTATTATACGGTTCATGCGTTGAATATATAAATTTCAGCGAGTAAATCGTGCAATATCAGTCCTTTAGATTTGCGTTAGTATTACATCTCGAATTTACTTTATACTTTCCATTTATGAAAACTTACAACCTGGATAATAAATATAGACAATAAATCAGCTGTTTAATTATTCTAATAGAAGGTTGAGAGTCGTATCAAATTCTCTGGACTATACAGTTCTGGAATAATACAGAAATGAACATTTCTGCACAAAATAAAAGTTACTTGAAGAAAAAACTTCCAAGTAGTGAGTTAGTTATGGTCATAAACTCAGGCGCGTAGCTACCTATACGCGAGTACGCAGCTGAATCCACATGATTCTGACAAAAAATAAATATTTCAGGAAAATAATTCATTTTTACACTTCAATATTGCATAAAAATCGTTTTAGAAATACGGTTGTTTATATTTTGATATCACAAGAAAGAGAAAAAAATCGCCATGCTAGTAATGTGATCCGCATTTGCGTTTAATTATTAGTAAACATTAAATTAAACATTGAATGACGGAGAACGTCACAAAAACGTCATGTAAGATGTAACACAATTTACAAATGCGCAGTGTTTAGCAACTTGGCAAATTTATATAATTGTCTGTATCCGTCCAAAATGGAGACTCGGTGATGTGATGGCAACTCCATTTTGCGCCGTTTGAATTATGTGCCGTTCAAAACTTCCACTCATAAACCTGGGGCGAAAAACATATTCAACTGAAAACGACCTGTATTCCAAATTTCTATAGAATTCACAATGTGATATTTACGCAAGACTGTTTGTGCTTCTTTTGCTACTTTTATAAGCTGTAGTGGTGTCTGACACTACCAACTTACCATACTGTAGTTGTTGCAGTAGTCTTTGACGTTAACCAACTCGCCCCAGTACAACCGCGTGTAGGCCTGATTTCGTTTGGTTTAATCAAGAGGGAATCTCTAGTTATGAAGTTTATTGAGAGTCATTACGACGTGCGACCAGGCAACTAGTTTCACAAGCAATCGGTTAACTGCAAAGTCCATAACTTGAATCAATGGATTATGTGTGTACGCCTGCGGAGAAGTACACGTTAAAAATTGCTCAATTAAAAATTGCTCAACTCAGTGCAGCAAATCGGTAATCTGCAAAGAGAAGAAATGATGAACCGATCCCGCCTGCATAGTCTATGTGGTGGACCAGTCGTGCGGACTCGGTTTACCATTTTAAAGAGGCTACCCCGGCCACTATACATAGCCAACAATTGAAGTGCTACATGTATCTAGAGCGAGAAGGCGATTCCACATACAGATGTAACACTCTGAGGTACACGGGTCACCTTTATCGTCTCTTTACATAGTTGATGTTGGGTTCGTGACCACTGAATAAACTGTCACAGAAGCAAAACATCGACTTAGTTGAAGCAGTTACGGAGCGCTAGGTTCCCCGCATGTTAGGGTAGAAGGCGCCGCAGTGAGAAATACGGCCAAGCTCCGGCCATGGCCGAATTCCAGTATATGGAGCCTGCAAAGCAAAAGCAGCTCGCCATCAACGAAACCGTGCCAACGTTCCCATGCACCGATCGCCTCTCGGAAATCTAGAAAAGGTCATTGTTCTAACCGTTCCTTTGATTTGCTAATCACAATACGGGTCTCCAGAGCCTTAGCTGAGAGGTAGTTTTAGTATTATAAGAAGTGTAAAATATATGCGATCTATCATAACCACTGGATGTCGGTCTGGACTGCCATTTTCGCTTACTAGTAGCTACAGACATATGGACATTGGTTGACAACGTTATCATTCAGAAAGTACTTTACTGCATTCAAAATGGGACTTGTAGATGTACATTTATTTGATTTATGAGTTAGCTTTCTTTTGAACAGAGAAGTACTCGGCCAATTTTAGAGTTTATCAACAAATTAATGACTCTAAAAATTACGTTGTTATAACTTAATAAAGCACCTCGGGAACGCTCCAAATGCACCAGATTACACCATTGTTTTCAAAATTTTCTGGGGGAGCATGCCCCCGACCACCTAGCACAATAGTGAATCCACATGATTATGAGCTAGCTACGCGCCTGGAACTATTTGACTTGTTTCAGAATTGTAATGCAAAATTTTAATTTTCAAATTGAGCTTTTCGTGGACTTCAGTGTAATGTATAATGCAGGTACCGAAGTTTTCTGGTGAAAATGTGCAGTATAAGCACTTGCATTCGTGCGTTGTACCTGAAAGTTTGACTCAAATCGCGATAAAAAATTGCAATAAGTCGTACATATTAAATTTTAATAATCGCAATAAACATACATAATCAATGCAGTAAACATACAGTAGCGGCACAACATAGCCAGTTTGTTTTTCACCTCTATCGCAATAAAAACACAGTTTGAAAATATTTGAAAACATGCAAATTATATGTTAATGTCATGTCTGTTATAATATGTACACTTATTGAAACGAAACGTGCCAAATCACCATGTAAATGATGTTTAAAAGTAGCCAGTGTACATTTTTCTCACAAAAAGTCAAACGATGTTCAATGATTTTATGTAACATGAGCAAACATTTCGGAATGAAGTGTATGCAAACGGTAGGAAAGTTAATCGTTATAATAAATATGTACAACTTGTCATTATGTTTTCGTAATTAAGCTTAGTATTTCAAATTATTCAACCAATCTTGTTGTGTATTTTACTCAAACCATCTAAATCCAATTACAACATCCTACTTTACATACAGTCGTTTATACGCTGTGGGTAATATTCAATTTTAAAAAGTGTTCGGTTAGAAGTTCAAGCAGAGGCGTCGCGATTGGGGCGGCAGGGGCGGCGATCGCCGCCACAATATTTCAGCGAGCAACGGCAATTTTTTTTCATACAAATATACATAATCTCAATTTTAGCTGAACATTGGAGAGGCAAAACGTTCACAGTTCATTTTCAAATTCAAACCTCGACCGCACAACTCTACTACTTTACAATACTGTTCATTTTGTTTATAATTATGTTGAGATAATCCCTCTTATATTTAGTCAGACTTCACAGTTCATGTCCGCATTTAAACCTCGACCTCTAATATTACGAAACTTTTGTCTGTAAGCCTCAGGAACCAGCTCATAACCCTTAAGAATAAGTTCTTTAACAGTTGTATAAGATGAGCTCTGCGCTACAGACAACTGTGTAAACATATCACGTGCTTTGTCAAAAAGAACGCTTTGTAACAGTAAGGTCCAGTGCTCGATTTTGTGCAACTTTTTCAAATGAAGAAAATATTTATCAACTTATTTTTCTTGAAAGGGGGGGGGACAAGCCTAAACGGCGAAAAAAGGGCTAGGGGTTTCCTTCCTTCCTTCCCGATGACATCTTGTTAATTATGTATCACTAAGGTGTGAAAATGTACGGTATAGGTATACATGTATCCAACTGTCACAGTCCGTTAATCGTCGTGGTGATAATTGGGTTACCGACAAACGCAAGTCTTAATTAAAACAACTTTAACTTTACGTTATTTACTCAAAATCGCAAAAAAAGAAGAAAATAATGAAAATTTAATTAATTCCTCGAAATATCTTGTAGCTAATCAGCCTCATAACTTTCCAATTTTCCTAGGCGTTCATTTGGCAAAATAAGCGGATTTAGCTCAGTGGTAACGCACTGGGCTGTCAATTCAGAGGTCATGGGTTCAATCCCTGGCATCGGAACTTGACATTTCTAAAATATTTATAATATTTCCCGCTATATCTGGCCGCATGGTCTGCAAAGTATCTGGAAGTGCCAGGAAGCTGTGTATCGATGCTATACACCGGGCACATTAAAGAACCAGAGGCTGTCTATTCGAAATAAGAGCTAGGCGCACTTTTGCAGCGCCGGACATGTAATGTCTCTCTCTCCCTTCAGAGGCTTTCTCTCAGTCTGTCCCTCTGGTCAGATCACGCTGTACCTGCACTGGTAGAGGATGCACCTGCGCCCTTGTGCCTTTGAACGTGCGTTCGCATAAAAAGGGCGCTATATAAATCTGGTATATTTATTTATTTTAAAAAGTGGCCTGAACTTCATTCATTCAATGCTGGCTGTTTTACGGACCACTCTTGGCTTCATTACGATGATATATGTACTATGTCTTCGACGTTTGAGTCTTCATGGTATATTTATATTATAAATTAAGTTACTTTCATGATATATTTTGATAAAAGTAATATGTCAATAGTTTGTGCATTTAACTGACAACCACTCATTTGTTTATTTGGTTATCGTATTCATAAAGCATTAATTTATGTTACATATACATTTATGTTACATCATTAAAACTACAGATACATGTATATACATGCTCATACACATGTACGTTAATATGCTTATTAATTAGATTATGTGACAGTTTACATTATATGTTTTATTTTTATATTACATTATGTATACCGTTTGCTTGTATTTTCGCGGAACTTCCGTGAGTTTTTAGTATCATCAAAGTTTCAGTGACGACAGAAATTTCTTTCAGAAAACAGCAGTTACGGTTTATAACCGAGGTATACATGTATTCAAATATTGCTCCAGAACAATAATCTACTCACAACAATCCGAATTAAGTTTTCATCATTCAGAAAACACAATAAAAGTCATGGAAAGTCACGGAAAGGGCCCCATTTATGCTTTAGTTTATAAAAAAATCGTACATAAAGGGAGGGCACACCCCTCCCTTTGAACCCTCCCCCGCCTCCCCAATGTTCGTGAGCGCGCGACGCGCCTGTAATCTAGTCGGATAGCCAGACTAGCTTTAACCCTATATATTATCAAAATCAGAAAGATTTTTATTCTGTTTTAATTAAAAGGTTTAAGAACTAGTAATTAGCTTTCAAGCATTAACCCTATATATTATCAAAATCAAAAAGATTATTATTCTGTTTTAATAAATAAATTAATGCATTTGTAGAAGCCTACTGATAATTAAAGTCTAATTAATTGATTTATTTATTAAAACAGAATAATAATCTTTCTGATTTTGATAATATATAGGGTTAAAGCTTGAAAGCTAATTACTGGTTCTTAAACCTTGTTACAGATGCATAAATAAAAACAATGAGTTTTCCACATCGACACCTTAGTTGTACTAAGTTTAAATCCCATTGCTAAAGAACTGTTGAAGTAGTGTGCTCTACCAACTTTCATGCCACTTTACACTGTAGGTCTAAGTTCAAGGGCATGTAACTCAGCACCGTCTGGACCGCATATGTTTAATGGAACATGACGTTGACCTTGAAATGAGTTAACATTTTCATTGTGTATCTCATTACTGTAAACCTTTTTACTTTTGAGAATACTAACTTTCGTGTTTTGCTGATCGTCAGCATATTCGCGACTACAAACTTTTGCGTTTTTAAGTTTCCTGCAATGTCCATATTAATATTTTAAGCACATTCGCGGCGACCAAATTTCGCGAAATATTACCACTCGCGAACTCAACGAAACTAAATTGCGCGAAATAATTTCTAGGTTTACAGTATATGAATGCACTGAAACTGACCATAAACTAATGTAATTTCTTTTTAACATGATACTATCACAAATAAAACTATTATGGAGTATATTATAGTTTACCATGTATAAATATTGACCATGAACTAATGTAATAAATGTTTCTTTCTCATGATACTTTGCACAAATAGAACTACAGTCCGTTTAATTAGGTCTGTCACTTGTATACAACCATTGCAATATCATAACATTGTATTTTTATTGTTTTAAACATTTCAAATGGAGAAAAAGGCAGTGAAAACCAATACCTTTTTCACTAAGCTACATACTAATACACATAATGTATATTAAAATAATACATTAATATAAGAGAAATTGCAATGTAAATATACACAATGTTATGTTAACAAGTGACCGACCAGATTAATCGATTTATAGTATGGAGTATATTATAGTTTACAAAGTATAAATATTGTGTTGTTTCTCTTTCTATACAGTTTGAATTCTACTGTCTTTTTACAATATTGTGCTTTGCATCAGTACCTCGTGTACGTAGTGCTATTCAGCTACAGCCATCCATTTCTAGTGGGTTGTGCTGACAGTTTGGAACAAAAACCTGGATGAATCAAACAGTAACATAAACATTACAAACAAATCAAACAAACAAACAAATCATAACTTTATTCAAACCTGAACTACCACTAATGCAGCAGATATTATAGTCCAGTCAGGGACGAATCCAGTGACGCAGTGGTCGAGTCCCAAATAACGGTGTAAAACCAATTATAAAGGCTTATACTGTACAAACAACTATAATTTCAATGCTAAACTAACATGCTATATTCGCTATACCTGATCAGACAATGGTTGTACTCTTTTGTGTACACAAACTGCAACATCACTGTCACAATATCCTAACTGGACTGTACCCTAGCTTGTGTCTTTTACTTTTGTATGCCAAATGAATGACACTTATAATCTATATTTCTCCAAAGTTGTACAGTGTTGGTTTAATTTAAAAATGGACAGTCAACATCCTTACAGTACTGTTTTCAAATACATTTGTATCCTACCAGTTTTTAATCTTAAATTTTTATGTTTAACCAATAAGTTCAAATGGCAAATGTTTTGAGGATTTCAGTCTATGACTTTTAAACGTTCAATAGAAATAAACAATATTGCAAGTTAATGGTGGCATAGAGGGGACATAGGAAATATTTTATTTATGACGTGTGGACATGTTTAATAGCTATTACGTGCACACGTGTAAGTTATCATGTGAGCATGTGTTAGTATCATGAGCATACATATTAGCTATTACGTGAGCACGTTATAATTGACCAAATAATTATCAAGTGGTAGTTACATGTGCACACATGATAAATAAAATATTTCCTATGTATGATACTGTACAGAAATGAGCTTTTTGAAAAAGCATCAGAAGTTTGTTATGACTTTTTTAATTTGTCAGACAAGAATAAGTTGAATTTTATCCTTTCAAATGCAAATATTGTTAGAATTACGGCAAAATCCTGCTGCCTTATTTTAGAAACTAGAAGAAACCTACTGTATTATAATTAGTCGAACAAAGCACATTCATGTTCTTTACTTTATGAATGGGATATATTTGAACGATTAGTGAGTATTATTGTACGAGGGGGGTAAACAAGATAATATATTATATTCCATTCAATTCGTAGAGGATATTAATGGGTAAAGTATGACAATAATGAATGCTTTAGTATTGATGTTTTATATTTTAACCTTACAACAACGGATACATATATGTTTCATTATAATAATGATGTATCCTAGTATAAACTTCATGCTGGATTAACATTGCTTATCTACAGATCTTTGGGATAAATAATGTTGACAACTGATCTAAAAGAAGGTATATGAAATAACTCTTGTGATTCCTGGGGAAAATGTCATTGATGACAGGGTTTAATAAAAGATAAGCAATGGAAATCTGAAATTGAAATAATTGTATACAGTCTGTGATATTGTGTATAGTATTGTAGTAAACTGTTATTCTATTATAGAATGACCATATACATGTTTATTGTATGTATGTATATATGATTTTATAAGCTGTATACATGTAAATGGATGAGACTTGAAATAAATAAATATATATACACTTAAGTCAAACTAATATTTCACAGACTGTAAGTCGATAAGAATTGAACCAAATGAAAAAACAAAACAACTTAAACTTTGTCAAACAGAAAAAACAAGTATCAAACAACACAGTTATTACCTGCAGACGTGTCTGTTCATTAGATAATGTGGTTGTCACAATTTTCTGGACTCCATTTAGGGGTTGATAGCGTTGCTTCACGAGAATGCCATATGCCATGCCTAGGACAGGAATAAGACCTGCAGTAGTATTCTGTCTTCAGAATTTTAGCTAGTAATTGTCTCTTATTAACAATTTCAGTGATAATGTTTTCCCAACTAAAATTCAGCAGTAGTTTTTACAGTAAAGAACACAAGTACAAGTAAGCATTCTCTTGCGTCTATTTCAATGTCAAACAAAAACATGTTTTTATTTCTTCACCCGAAGGCTGTCTCTTTTCCACACTTCTCAGAAAAATCAAATGTATTAACTCTTGAACTTGGCTTTCGAATGTTACTTGTCGGATATATTTGCTATAATCTTAAGTACAAGTAGTCTTTTCAATCCTACATGCATGTACACATGTATAGCTTCTTACAAGGACAACTAATGTTTAAGTTCCAAAGCTTTCACTTACTAATGACTTCAATCAGGCATGCCTTTTCTGTGTCTGTCATAGGACCATATTTTTTCGTGGCTGTACGATGGACACAACGAGCTGCCGAACTGGCACATTCCTGAAAAAAACCACAATAATCATTCTGCAATGAGAAACTTCGGGAATAAGGCACATTTTGGAAAAAATGTCAAGAGCATTAATTTACCCGTGCTAACTGAATCCTTTAACACACGTTTCATACAGAACCTCCCTAACAAAATTTGAATTTGTTAGAAGTGCCTTAAAAGCAAATGAAATAACAATAGAAACTTGAGTAATCAGACGCTTTAAGTGACTGTCGTCATTTGCACCAATTACTATTAGGACAAGGCAGTCCAAAAGACGGCTATAATCCCCCACCGCATTAATGAACTGTGGACTTGTCCAATAAGTTACACATTTGCTATGAGTTCATGCAATTTGGCCCAGGCATTAAAAAATTAAGGAGCGGATGGGAAAAGTAAGGTTCAACCTTTGACCTTTTAACTGTGACCTTGCCCTTGAACCGGCATGGTTGGAATGTAGGTTCTGTATGTCATCTTTGTTAGTTATACATTTGGTATCAGTTTTATGCAATTCGGCCCAGGCGTTAAAAAGTTATGGAGAAGACACGTAATGTAAGATTCGAACCTTTGACCTGGAACTGTGACCTTGACCTTGAACCAGCATGGCTGGAATGTGGGTTCTGTACGTCATCTTCATAAGTTACACATTTGGTATCAGTTTCATGCTATTCGGCCCTGGCATTAAAAAGTTATGGAGCGGGCAAGGAATGCAAGATTCAAACTTTTGACCTTAAATTGTGACCATGACCTTGAACCAGCATGGTTGGATTGTGGGTTCTGCACGTCATCTTTATTAGTTAGACATATGGTATGAGTTTCATGCAATTCGGCTCAGTCATTAAAAAGTTATGGAACGGACATGATATGTAAGATTCAAACCTTTGACCTTGAATTGTGACCTTGACCTTGAACTTGCATGGTTGAATTGTGGGTTCTGCATGTCGTCTTTATTATTTACACATTTTGTACGAGTTTCATGCAATTTGGCCAAGGCATTAAAAAGTTAGAGAGCAGACACAATTTTGTTACCGACGGACACACGGACGGTCTCACTGACTTGACGTTGTTCATCCTTTTGTTGGTAAAACCCACAACGTCAAGTGGGTGCGTACGGACGCACACACGCCCATACGCAAGGACGGAGACCATTCCTATAATCCCCTCCCACTTTGTGGCAGGGTATTAATAAAAAGACCTGAGTCAATAAGGTGGTGTAATGTTTTCAGTCAACCTTCTCTCATTTTTTTGGTCATTATTTATCAGTTCTGTTATTTCTGTCTGTTTTCTACTAGCAGAAAACAAATTATACTCCAATACACCCAAAATTAAACTTGTCAAAATTCAAGTACTTTTCAAGACCTGTGCGAACCTTGTGACAGCAAAATTGATGTCATCCCAGACGAGATAAACATACTAGTTTTTGACTTAAAATATGCATGGAAAAAATAATATCAAATAACCTTAAGTTCCTTGTTGGGCTCAATGCAAACCAAGTCTACTCTCTGACTCTTCTCACTGATGATGAATAAAATCAATTTACATCAATATGTTCAAATGAACTCGGACATTAATTTTAAACAGTGTTGTATGACATCTTTCAAAACTTTTCCTGGGACAAATAACATTATGTTACCAATAAGCCAAATATATACAATAGAACCTGTATAATAAAGTGACTAGCTGTAACCTTGAAACAGCAAGATTGATGTTCTGCCAGATGAGCTGCTATGATTTTATGTGGATTTGACCAGGTACCTACTGTTACTGATGATGATATAATGTGGGTTTGACCAGGTACCAGCTGTTACTGATGATGATATAATGTGGGTTTGACCAGGTACCTGCTGTTAATACTGATGATGATGATATAATGTGGGGTTGACCAGGTACCAGCTGTTACTGATGATGATATAATGTGGTTTGACCAGGTACCTGCTGTTACTAATGATGATGATGATATAATGTGGGTTTGATCAGGTACCTGCTGTTACTGATGATGATATAATGTGGGTTTGATCGGGTACCTGCTGTTACTGATGATGATGATGATATAATGTGGTTTGACCAGGAAGCTGCTGTTACTGATGATATAATGTAGTTTGACCAGGAAGCTGCTGTTACTGATGATATAATGTGGGGTTGACCAGGTACCTGCTGTAACTGATGAGGAAGATGATGATATAATGTGGGTTTGACCATGTACCTGCTGTAACTGATGATGATGATATAATGTGGGTTTGACCAGTTACCTACTGTTATGATGAGGATGATGATGATATAATGTGGGTTTGACCAGGTACCTGCTGTTACTGATGATGATGATATAATGTGGGTTTGACCAGGTACCTGCTGTTACTGATGATGATATAATGTGGGTTGACCAGGTACCTGCTGTTACTGATGATGATGATAATATAATGTGGTTTGACCAGGTATCTGCTGTTACTGATGATATAATGTGGTTTGACCAGGAGTCACCAGGTACCTGCTGTTACTGATGATGATGAAGACATAATGTGGGTTTGACCAGGAAGCTGCTGTTACAGGAGATGATGACATATTGCGGATATAACCAGGTAACTGCTGTTACTACTGATGATGACATATTGCGGGTATAACCAGGTAGTTGCTGTAACTGGTAATGATGACATATTGCTGGTATAACCAGGTAGTTGCTGTTACTACTGATGATGACATATTGCGGGTATAACCAGGTAGTTGTTGTTACTGGTGATGATGACATATTGCGGGTATAACCAGGTAGTTGTTGTTACTGGTGATGATGACATATTGCGGGTATAACCAGTTAGCTGCTGTTACTGCTAATGATGACATATTGTGGGTATAACCAGGTACCTGCTGTTACTGATGATGATATAATGTGGTTTGACCAGGAAGCTGTTGTTACTGATGATGATGATGATATAATGTGGTTTGACCAGGAAGCTGTTGTTACTGATGATGATGTAATGTGGGATTGACCAGGTACCTGCTGTTACTGATGATGATATTATGTGGTTTGACCAGGTACCTGCTGTTACTGATGATGATATAATGTGGTTTGACCAGGAAGCTGCTGTAACTGATGATGATATAATGTGGGTTTGACCAGGTACCTGCTGTTACTGATGATGATGATGATATAATGTGGTTTGACCAGGTAGTTGCTGTTACTACTGATGATGATGATATAATAAGGTTTGACCAGGTAGCTGCTGTTAATACTGATGATGATGATATAACGTGGGGTTGACCAGGTAGCTGCTGTTACTACTGATGATGATGATATAATGAGGTTTGACCAGGTAGCTGCTGTTACTGATGATGATATAATGTGGGTTGACAAAGTAGCTGCTGTTACTAATGATAATGATGATAGAATGCGGGTTCCACCAGTAAGCAGCAGTTTACAATGATGACATAACATGGGTATAACCAGGTAGATGCTGTCACTGCTGAAAATGACATAACATGGGTATAACCAGGTAGCTGCTGTTACTGGTGATGATGACATTATGCGGGTATAACCAGGCAGTTGCTGTTACTGGTGATGAAGACATATTGCGGGTATAACCATGTAGCTGCTGTTACTTGTGATGATGACATATTGCGGATATAACCAGGTAACTGCTGTTACTACTGATGATGACATATTGCGGTATAACCTGGTAGTTGCGGTTACTGGTGATGATGACATATTGCGGGTATAACCAG
Organism: Spisula solida; assembly: GCA_947247005.1. Classification (NCBI taxonomy): domain Eukaryota; kingdom Metazoa; phylum Mollusca; class Bivalvia; order Venerida; family Mactridae; genus Spisula; species Spisula solida. Next base: position 40,503,936 of record OX365948.1, on the reverse strand, counting down.
GTAGTTGCTGTTACTACTGATGATGACATATTGCGGGTATAACCAGGTAGTTGCTGTTACTGGTGATGATGACATATTGCCGGTATAACCTGGCAGTTGCTGTTACTGGTGATGATGACATATTGCGGATATAACCAGGTAACTGCTGTTACTACTGATGATGACATATTGCGGGTATAACCAGGTAGTTGCTGTTACTGGTAATGATGACATATTGCTGGTATAACCAGGTAGTTGCTGTTACTACTGATGATGACATATTGCGGGTATAACTAGGTAGTTGTTGTTACTGCTGATGATGATGACATATTGCGGGTATAACCAGGAAGTTGTTGTTACTGGTGATGATGACATATTGCGGGTATAACCAGGTAGTTGCTGTTACTGGTGATGATGGCATATTGCGGGTATAACCAGTTAGTTGCTGTTACTGCTAATGATGACATATTGCTGGTATAACCAGGTAGCTGCTGTTACTGGTGATGATGACATATTGCCGGTATAACCAGGTAGTTGCTGTTACTGGTGATGATGACATATTGCAGGTATAACCAGGTAGAGGCTGTTACTACTGATGATGACATATTGCGGGTATAACCAGGTAGTTGCTGTTAGTGGTGATGATGACATATTGTGGGTATAACCAGGTAGAGGCTGTTGCTACTGATGATGACATATTGCGGATATAACCAGGCTGCTGTTGTTACTGCTGATGTTGACATATTGCGGGTATAACCAGGTAGTTGCTGTTACTACTGATGATGACATTATGCAGGTATAACCAGGTAGTTGCTGTTACTGGTGATGATGACATATTGCGGGTATAACCATGAAGTTGCTGTTACTACTGATGATGACATATTGCGGGTATAACCATGTAGTTGATGTTAGTGGTGATGATGACATATTGTGGGTATAACCAGGTAGAGGCTATTACTACTGATGATGACATTATGCGGGTATAACCAGGCTGCTGTTGTTACCGCTGATGTTGACATATTGCGGGTATAACCAGGTATTTGCTGTTACTACTGATGATGACATTATGCAGGTATGACCAGGTAGTTGCTGTTACCACTGATGATGACATATTGCGGGTATAATCAGGCAGTTGCTGTTACTGGTGATGATGACATATTGCGGGTATAACCAGGTAGCTGCTAATGATGACATATTGCAGATATAACCAGGTAGCTGCTGTTACTACTGATGATGATAGGTTGCGGGCATAACCATTTAGTTGCAGTTACTGGTGATGATGACATATTGAGGGTATAACCAGGTAGCTGCTGTTAATACTGATGTTGACATATTGTGGGTATAACCAGGTAGTTGCTGTTACTGGTGATGATGACATATTGCGGGTATAATAAGGTAGTTGCTGTTACTACTGATATTGACATATTGCGGGTATAACCAGGTAGCTGCTGTTACTGGTGATGATGGCATATTGGGGTATAACCAGGTAGTTGCTGTTACTGGTGATGATGACATATTGCAGGTATAACCAGGTAGCTGCTGTTACTACTGATGATGACATATTGCGGTTATAACCAGGTAGCTGCTGTTACTGGTGATGATGACATATTGCGGGTATAACCAGGTAGCTGCTGTTACTACTGATGATGACATATTGCAGTTATAACCAGGTAGCTGCTGTTACTGTTGATGATGTCATATTGCGGGTATAACCAGATAGCTGCTGTTACTGGTGATGATGACATATTGCAGGTATAACCAGGTAGCTGCTGTTACAACTGATGATGACATATTACGGTCATAACCATTTAATTGCAGTTACTGGTGATGATGACATATTGTGGGTATAACCAGGTAGCTGCTGTTACTGATGATGATGACATATTGCGGGTATAACCTGGTAGAGGCTGTTACTACTGATGAAGACATATTGCAGGTATAACCAGGTAGTTGCTGTTACTGGTGATGATGACATATTGTGGGTATAACCAGGTAGTTGCTGTTCTTTGTGATGGTGACATATTGCGGGTATAACCAGGTAGTTGCTGTTACTGGTGATGCTGACATATTGCGGGTATAACCAGGTAGTTGCTGTTACTGGTGATGATGACATATTGCGGGTATAATAAGGTAGTTGCTGTTACTACTGATATTGACATATTGCGGGTATAACCAGGTAGCTGCTGTTACTGGTGATGATGGCATATTGGGGGTATAACCAGGTAGCTGCTGTTACTGATGATGATGTCATATTGCGGGTATAACCAGGTAGCTGCTGTTACTGGTGATGATGACATATTGCAGGTATAACCAGGTAGCTGCTGTTACTACTGATGATGACATATTACGGGCACAACCATTTAATTGCTGTTACTGGTGATGATGACATATTGTGGGTATAACCAGGTAGCTGCTGTTACTGATGATGATGACATATTGCGGGTATAACCTGGTAGAGGCTGTTACTACTGATGAAGACATATTGCGGGTATAACCAGGTAGTTGCTGTTACTGGTGATGATGACATATTGTGGGTATAACCAGGTAGTTGCTGTTCTTCGTGATGGTGACATATTGCGGGTATAACCAGGTAGTTGCTGTTACTTGTGATGCTGACATATTGCGGGTATAACCAGGTAGTTGTTGTTACTGGTGATGATGACATATTGCGGGTATAACCAGGTAGTTGCTGTTACTACTGATGATGATAGGTTGCGGGCATAACCATTTAGTTGCTGTTACTGGTGATGATGACATATTGAGGGTATAACCAGGTAGCTGCTGTTAATACTGATGTTGACATATTGTGGGTGAACCAGGTAGTTGCTGTTACTGGTGATGATGACATATTGCGAGTATAACCAGGTAGCTGCTGTTACTACTGATGATGACATATTGCGGTTATAACCAGGTAGCTGCTGTTACTGATGATGATGTCATATTGCGGGTATAACCAGGTAGCTGCTGTTACTGGTGATGATGACATATTGCAGGTATAACCAGGTAGCTGCTGTTACTAGTGATGATGACATATTGCGGGTATAACCAGGTAGTTGCTGTTACTGGTGATGATGACATATTTCGGGTATAACCAGGTAGTTGCTGTTCTTCGTGATGGTGACATATTGCGGGTATAACCAGGTAGTTGCTGTTACTGGTGATGCTGACATATTGCGGGTATAACCAGGTAGTTGTTGTTACTGGTGATAATGACATATTGCGGGTATAACCAGGTAGTTGCTGTTACTGGTGATGATGACATATTGCGGGTATAACCAGTTAGTTGCTGTTACTGCTAATGATGACATATTGCGGGTATAACCAGGTAGCTGCTGTTACTGGTGATGATGACATATTGCCGGTATAACCAGTTAGTTGCTGTTACTGGTGATGATGACATATTGCAGGTATAACCAGGTAGAGGCTGTTACTACTGATGATGACATATTGCGGGTATAACCAGGTATTTGCTGTTAGTGGTGATGATGACATATTGTGGGTATAATCAGGTAGAGGCTGTTGCTACTGATGATGACATATTGCGGGTATAACCAGGCTGCTGTTGTTACTGCTGATGTTGACATATTGCAGGTATAACCAGGTAGTTGCTGTTACTGGTGATGATGACATATTTACGGGTATAACCATGTAGTTGCTGTTACTACTGATGATGACATTTTGCGGGTATAACAATGTAGTTGATGTTAGTGGTGATGATGACATATTGTGGGTATAACCAGATAGAGGCTATTACTACTGATGATGACATTATGCGGGTATAACCAGGCTGCTGTTGTTACTGCTGATGTTGACATATTGCGGGTATAACCAGGTAGTTGCTGTTACTACTGATGATGACATTATGCGGGTATAACCAGGTAGCTGCTAATGATGACATATTGCAGATATAACCAGGTAGCTGCTGTTACTACTGATGATGATAGGTTGCGGGCATAACCATTTAGTTGCTGTTACTGGTGATGATGACATATTGAGGGTATAACCAGGTAGCTGCTGTTAATACTGATGTTGACATATTGCGGGTATAACCAGGTAGCTGCTAATGATGACATATTGCAGATATAACCAGGTAGCTGCTGTTACTACTGATGATGATAGGTTGCAGGCATAACCATTTAGTTGCTGTTACTGGTGATGATGACATATTGAGGGTATAACCAGGTAACTGCTGTTAATACTGATGTTGACATATTGTGGGTGAACCAGGTAGTTGCTGTTACTGGTGATGATGACATATTGCGAGTATAACCAGGTAGCTGCTGTTACTTCTGATGATGACATATTGCGGGTATAACCTGGTAGCTACTGTTACTACTGATGATGACATATTGCGGGTATAACCTGGTAGCTGCTGTTACTACTGATGTTGATATACATGTACTGCGGCTATAACAAGGTAGTTGCTGTTACTGGTGATTATGACATATTGGGGGTATAACCAGGTTGTTGCTGTTACTGGTGATGATGACATATTGCGGCATAACCAGGTAGCTGCTGTTACTACCGATGATGACATATTGCAGTTATGACCAGGTAGCTGCTGTTACTGGTGATGTTGATATACATGTATTGCGGTTATAACCAGGTAGTTGCTGTTACTGGTGATGATGGCATATTGGGGGTATAACCAGGTAGTTGTTGTTACTGGTGATGATGACATATTGCGGGTATAACCAGGTAGCTGCTGTTACTACTGATGATGACATATTGCGGTTATAACCAGGTAGCTGCTGTTACTGGTGATGATGACATATTGCGGGTATAACCAGGTAGCTGCTGTTACTACTGATGATGACATATTGCGTTTATAACCAGGTAGCTGCTGTTACTGATGATGATGTCATATTGCGGTTATAACCAGGTAGCTGCTGTTACTGGTGATGATGACATATTGCAGGTATAACCAGGTAGCTGCTGTTACTGGTGATGATGGCATATTGGGGGTATAACCAGGTAGCTGCTGTTACTGATGATGATGACATATTGCGGGTATAACCAGGTAGCTGCTGTTACTACTGATGATGACATATTGCGGTCATAACCAGGTAGCTGCTGTTAGTGATGATGATGTCATATTGCGTGTATAACCAGGTAGCTGCTGTTACTGGTGATGATGACATATTGCAGGTATAACCAGGTAGCTGCTGTTACTACTGATGATGACATATTACGGGCATTACCATTTAATTGCTGTTACTGGTGATGATGACATATTGTGGGTATGACCAGGTAGCTGCTGTTACTACTGATGAAGCCATATTGCGGGTATAACCAGGTAGTTGCTGTTACTGGTGATGATGACATATTGCGGGTATAACCAGGTAGTTGCTGTTCTTCGTGATGGTGACATATTGCGGGTATAACCAGGTAGTTGCTGTTACTTGTGATGCTGACATATTGCGGGTATAACCAGGTAGTTGTTGTTACTGGTGATGATGACATATTGCGGGTATAACCAGGTAGTTGCTGTTACTGGTGATGATGACATATTGCCGGTATAACCAGGTAGTTGCTGTTACTGGTGATGATGACATATTGCGGGTATAACCTGGTAGCTGCTGTTACTACTGATGTTGATATACATGTACTGCGGCTATAACAAGGTAGTTGCTGTTACTGGTGATGATGACATATTGGGGGTATAACCAGGTAGTTGCTGTTACTGGTGATGATGACATATTGCGGCATAACCAGGTAGCTGCTGTTACTGCTGATGTTGACATATTGCGGGTATAACCAGGTAGTTGCTGTTACTACTAATGATGACATTATGCAGGTATAACCAGGTAGTTGCTGTTACTGGTGATGATGACATATTGCGGGTATAACCATGTAGTTGCTGTTACTACTGATGATGACATATTGCGGGTATAACCATGTAGTTGATGTTAGTGGTGATGATGACATATTGTGGGTATAACCAGGTAGAGGCTATTACTACTGATGATGACATTATGCGGGTATAACCAGGCTGCTGTTGTTACTGCTGATGTTGACATACTGCAGGTATAACCAGGCAGTTGCTGTTACTGGTGATGATGACATATTGCGGGTATAACCAGGTAGCTGCTAATGATGACATATTGCAGATATAACCAGGTAGCTGCTGTTACTACTGATGATGATAGGTTGCGGGCATAACCATTTAGTTGCTGTTACTGGTGATGATGACATATTGCGGTTATAACCAGGTAGCTGCTGTTACTGATGATGATGTCATATTGCGGGTATAACCAGGTAGCTGCTGTTACTGGTGATGATGACATATTGCAGATATAACCAGGTAGCTGCTGTTACTACTGATGATGACATATTATGGGCATAACCATTTAATTGCTGTTACTGGTGATGATGACATATTGTGGGTATAACCAGGTAGCTGCTGTTACTGATGATGATGACATATTGCGGGTATAACCTGGTAGAGGCTGTTACTACTGATGAAGACATATTGCGGGTATAACCAGGTAGTTGCTGTTACTGGTGATGATGACATATTGTGGGTACAACCAGGTAGTTGCTGTTCTTCGTGATGGTGACATATTGCGGGTATAACCAGGTAGTTGCTGTTACTGGTGATGCTGACATATTGCGGGTATAACCAGGTAGTTGTTGTTACTGGTGATAATGACATATTGTGGGTATAACCAGGTAGCTGCCGTTACTGATGATCATACCTGCCAAGTTTCCAAAATCGAAAAGTGGAGTGGTAACCGAAATCTGATACTTATTAAGACCACAACAAATAATGTGACACTTCAAAAGGTGTCAGTTAGTTTCATTTGGTAATATATGAAAATCAGGGGAGGGAACTTGGGGCAAGAGTAACTTCCCTTGAAATTCAGCAGGGGAGGCAACTGGTGATGATGACATATTGAGGGTATAACCAGGTAGTTGCTGTTACTGGTGATAATGACATATTGCGGGTATTTCCAGGTAGCTGCTGTTACTACTGATATTGACATATTGCGGGTATAACCAGGTTGCTGTTGTTACTGGTGATGATGAAATATTGCGGGTATAATTAGGTAGCTACTGTTACTGGTGATGATGACATATTGTGGGTATAACCAGGTAGCTGCTGTTACTGGTGATGATGACATACTGTGGGTATAACCAGGTAGCTGCTGTTACTACTGATGATGACTTATTGTGGGTATAACCAGGCAGCTACAGTTACTACTGATGATGACATATTGTGGGTATAACCAGGTAGTTGCTGTTTCTGGTGATGATGACATATTGTGGGTATAACCAGGTAGCTGCCGTTACTGATGATCATACCTGCCAAGTTTCCAAAATCGAAAAGTGGAGTGGTAACCGAAATCTGATACTTATTAAGACCACAACAAATAATGTGACACTTCAAAAGGTGTCAGTTAGTTTCATTTGGTAATATATGAAAATCAGGGGAGGGAACTTGGGGCAAGAGTATATTCCCTTGAAATTCAGCAGGGGAGGCAACTCTGTCCAACCTATTGAAAGTCGGCAATAGTGACCTCCCCTGTAAATCAGGGGAGCAAACTCTGCCCTGTGCAAGAGTTACTTCGCTTAAAATTCGGCAGGGGAGGCAACTCTGTCCACCACAAAATACTATCTGAAATTCAGAGTTTAGGTTGATTAAATTGGAAAATCTGATAATTTATTTCAAATAAAAGTGGAGCAACTCCACCTTAAGTGGAGTACTTGGCAGGTATGCTGTTGATGAGATATTGCGGATATAACCAGGTAGCTGCTGTTACTGGTGATGATGACATATTGCGGGTATAACCAGGTAGTTGCTATTACTGGTGATGATGACATATTGCGGGTATAACCAAGGAATTGCTGTGGTCCATGCTCCTGCTGTTTGGATATTTCTTACAATCCCTAATAAGGTAGCTAGCCAGGGTATTGTTTTATGCAATCACTTATGGAAATCTTAAACTTACGTTCAAAGAATTCTTCATAGCTTTTTAACAGCTAAAACTGATGGTAAAGGGTGGTGCAAAATTACTTTTGAATCAGACCAGGAACTTAAAGAGACAATAGCTGTCCCCAATGTGTAGGTTTTAAAGAATACGGTTATTAAGAAATTTAATTTGAACGTAAGGTATGTTTATAAGAGCTTTGATATAACAGTATGCAGGCTAGTCTTTAGCTTCCCACAGTAATTGTTATATACTCAACAAAAAGAAAGTATCCACCATTCATGATTTGACATATCATGAGACATGTAAGTGAATAGAGAGTCAAAGAAAGTTGTGTTTAATCTTACATAAAAATGGGACATTGTTTATTTTGTTGAGTATATAACAATTATATACACATATATATGACACAAATATATACTACTCAAACTTTGACAATGGTGAACAAATTTTTCCTTGCAGATATTTTGCCAATTTCATAAGATGCACTGATCGGCTTTTTAGAAAACAAAATGTTACATGTTGTATGTTTCACCCGGGAAAACGACGCCATTATATAAATTAATGGCAAAGTTTTCGCTCCAGACTTTTAAAATGTAACGGGAATATTGCTTTGCTGATCCTCATCAAAGTTTGTGAAGTTTACATTGTGCTTATTGGTATGACCAGAACAGATTAATTGCTAGAGTATCTTCTCCACCTCTTTTATTCTTGCCACTTCTAGTTTTTGCAAATTCTGGCAACTGTCAAACAAAATCGATAGTCTGCCTCCTGTTGTAATGAAATAATCTGATGATAGTCTAACAATTAATTGTTGATCGTCCAAGATGGAATCAAGTAAAAACAACCAAACAAAGCAACATATACAATCTGGTCACTTTTACGGACCACAGTCCTTTATGGACCAAATAATTATGTCCAATGCAACCTTTTCCTTACATTTTATAAACAGTCACATTTTATTCGCACAGTTCTTTGAAATACAGCAATCAACGTACCATCCGTCACATTTGTGCTTGTAAATCCAAGTTGTGTGAGACAACAGCAATGATTTTGGTCAAGTCGTTGGTAGGCCTACATGGGGTAGGAACATTCAAAATCTAGAAAAGTAGTAAAAAGTGCTGTTAGAATACATGTTTAGCCATAGCAGGAATATTTCTGAGTAAAAAGGGACATATTTTGCATTAAATGGTTGTGTAATTGTTGAACTTACTAGACATGGTTCGTAATTGGTGTAGGTGTCTGTCAGAACTCTAAGATTAGAAGGTCCCAACTTTGAATTAACAGCTGGAAAGAGTTATCTATCCTAGCCATTAAAGTTTTTATTACTGCGAAGCCTTGTGTGAAGTTAAAAAATCAATTGTTTCTGTGGTTACTGGGAAATCATTAAAGCTCGGCCATTTCCTTTTGTCTCCAGTGAGTCTAATGCAATGGACAAAGGCCGTGGGGATCAGAATTGTTTCAGAGATATTATTTAGATATATGTCTTCTGTAGAGCAACACCCTCTGGGAAACATACAGTTTTGTTGTTGTAGAGAGGTTGGTGCTCTGAAGAGATAAACGTAATAGAATTATGCCCCGATGGAAGCCTTGTCCATAAAAACTAGGTAAGTCAATCAGGGGCCATAATTCTGTTGAAATGTTGGATAGTGTTACATGGCTTTGACAATGCAAGGTGTTTATGATGGTTAGCATGTATGCTTAGTCTGAAAGCTATGCCTTAATGGTCTTGAAAGTTTTGGTGAACATTTTGGGTCAAATGGACGGACGAACAGACTGATGGACAGGACAATCACTATATCCATCAGTAGATAATGGGGCATAAAACGTATTAATGTTTCTATAGCAACATACCACAACATTTGTTAGAGATCGAATACTATGAGATGACATTGGTCGTTCAGGAGGGGCCATCAGCTGCTCCTTTAATATAGCATCTTCATCAACTTCCTTATCACCACGAACCATTGTCAGATAGTAACGGTTACCATAATGATTTTTGAGGAACAAACTTGAGCCGACACATCAGAGACGACCTTGAGAAATGATACTATTCTATCACCTAACACATATGCTTCATCCATATGATGTGTGGAGAGGATTATAGTGCGACCTGAAACACAACATGGGATCATCTAAATACAGACAAACTTTATTAAAAGACCACTTGCTGACATAGACAGCTTTTTGCTGTTTCCACGGGTATCTGCAGTAAAACAAGACTGCGTTCAATAAACGCTTATGCCCCCGTGGAAGCCTAGTCCATAAAAAAGTCAATCAGGGGCCATAATTCTGTTAAAATGTTAAATAGGGTTACATGGCTATGTCAGTGTAAGGGGCTTATGATGGTAAACAAGTATCTCAAGTTTGAAGACAACCCCTTGATGTAAGACAAAATTTGGGTTAACAAGAATTGGATGCTTAATAAGTCTAAGTCCAAAATTAGGTCAAGGTGAAGGTCAAAATGGGGTCAGGTGATACAGGCATGTGGAGAGTGTTCATATACAACATCCATGCAAGTATGGAAGCTTTGTAGCAAGCCATAATGAAATTAGAAGAAACGGTCAATTTGGGTTAACCGGACGGACAGACGAACAAACGGACGGACAGGTGAATCACTATGTGCCTCTATCGATACGGGGGCATAAAAACAACTAAGAACTTCTCCTTACTAGGAATACATGACCATAGCTAATGTAATAGAAGAACATACTCTGCCCAACAGATGTATCAAAGTTAACTTTATAGATGACAAAAACTTACTACCTTTCTTCAGCTTGAGAAGTAGTTGCCAGATAGCTCTCCTAGCATAAGGATCTACACCAGCAGTAGGCTCATCAAGTATGACTGTTTTAGAATGTCCAACATATGCTATGGCAACACACAATTTTCTCTTTATACCACCTATAATGTACATACATAATATTACATAAACAAGAGATGTTTGTTAAACAGGTATGCCCCCATTGCAGCCAAATTCATATATGTTAAAGGTTACAGCAACCTTGACCTTTGACCTACTGACCACAAAATCAATAGATCCTAGGGCAAAGCATTATTGAGTAATTGAATGGAAACCATTTGTTCTACCGACCGACCAATAGAATCAGACTGACATATATGCAAAGCAATATACTTCCTCATCAAAGATGAGAGGCATAATAATACATTTTGTACATGAAATATCACAGTAAATACCAATAAATATGACTTGTATGATATTTTTATATATGAAGTGTAGTCAGAAAATATCCAGGTTTTTGGATTGTTAGTCTGCGTCATCGATTCATGTTGGGAATACAAAAGCTGCCACAAAGATTTAGATGGAGACATCAGGGGCATAGCTAGAGGTATTTGAATGTGTACGCTAGAAGGGTCGGGGGTATGGGGGTATGGGGGCATGCTCCACCCGGAAAGATTTTGTTCGCTAGAACAACTCTGGTGCATTCTGGTGTGTTTTTTTTTGATAATCTTTAACATTGTTTTTACTAATAAAGCCAGGTTTTTTTGTGTATAAAAAGTGTTTCTCTAAGAAATGCTGAAAATATTAAAGGATTACCCCCTTAGGGCTTCTAGGCATCAGTTTTTATTGCATTTTTCGATCATTTTTTTGTTCACTCTTTGAGAAGCATGTGTAAGCAGCTGCGTATTCTGCGTTCAGGTCACAATTAAATCAGAGATTATCTATAGAACCTTGTATAACACAATGACAAATATGTAAATCCTATATGTAACCAAATTAGTAAAATAAAACATGTACTACCTACCAGAGAGATTACAGGATAGTTCTTTCCGCTTGTGTGGTAATCCAATATCTTTTATCGTTTGTTCCATCTCTGATTGCACTTCTGTAGAAGATGCTCTTTTCAGTCGAGCATAGAACCACATGTGCTCTTCCACAGTTAACCTACAAATATTACAGCATGTTTGTTAACTTGGTAGTTTTCTCGGAGCACACAATTTATCAGTACCAACTTTTCATCAGCAAGCAACAATTAACTGACATAATTATTTTCCACATGTGGAGGACATGGCTGTAGCCAATGAGACAACTTCTCCACATGTGGAGGACATGGCTGTAGCCAATGAGACAACTTCTCCACATGTGGAGGACATGGCTGTAGCCAATGTGACAACTTCTCCACATGTGGAGGACATGGCTGTAGCCAATGAGACAACTTCTCCACATGTGGAGGACATGGCTGTAGCCAATGAGACAACTTCTCCACATGTGGAGGACATGGCTGTAGCCAATGAGACAACTTCTCCACATGTGGAGGACATGGCTGTAGCCAATGTGACAACTTCTCCACATGTGGAGGACATGGCTGTAGCCAATGAGACAACTTCTCCACATGTGGAGGACATGGCTGTAGCCAATGTGACAACTTCTCCACATGTGGAGGACATGGCTGTAGCCAATGTGACAACTTCTCCACATGTGGAGGACATGGCTGTAGCAAATGAGACAACTTCTCCACATGTGGAGGACATGGCTGTAGCCAATGAGACAACTTCTCCACATGTGGAGGACATGGCTGTAGCCAATGTGACAACTTCTCTACATGTGGAGGACATGGCTGTAGCCAATGTGACAACTTCTCTACATGTGGAGGACATGGCTGTAGCCAATGTGACAACTTCTCTACATGTGGAGGACATGGCTGTAGCAAATGAGACAACTTCTCCACATGTGGAGGACATGGCTGTAGCCAATGAGACAACTTCTCCACATGTGGAGGACATGGCTGTAGCCAATGTGACAACTTCTCCACATGTGGATACTATGAATATAGCTAATAAGAAAACTACCAGTGGAGGTCATGATTTCAGTTATTATCATACAAGTAATTATTTGATCCAAACACAACCACACAAAATTTAAAACCTCTTGGATCCTCACCCACAAAATAACATTGAGTTGCGTCACCCGCTCCTTTTTTCTGTAAGAAACTCTTATACTGAAATTATTATGTATTGATCAAACAACCTAAGTTTAAGAAAAAGAAGGCTACTTACCAGTCAAACAGAACATAATGTTGAGGAGATGTGCCCTGATTACGCCTGATCTGATCTATTTCTGATCGTATGTTTTTACCATGTATAGATGCTGCACCATCTGTGGGAGGAAATAAACCAGTAAGTATTGACCTGAAATAAACAAGGCAATAATTATTGCATGTGATACAAAAGTTACTAGTTTCCATGGTAACCCAATCTTCTGTCAGAATAAAAAATATTTTGAACCTACTTATTGGCCCAGTGGACACACATCAAGTGTCATAAACCTAGCTCTGAAACATTTGTGTATACCAGGATGGACGTGACGATTGGACGCACAAATATGCCGACACCATAGTTTCGTTTTTGTCCGAAATTTAAGGTCGATAATGTCATTAACAGCAAAACTATGAATTTATTCGCACATCTCCGGTTTTCGCGTCATTAAAAAATGGCGATGTCAGGGAAATGTGCAGCGCAAACAATTACTGCCAGACTATGGTCTGACACCTTTTTAATTAAAAAAAGAAGTTAAACATACAAATAATCGAGGGAATGTAAGTTCGACTCTTGTCTACACCTGATGTAAATGTTTTAAATGGAACTTGGCGACAAAATGAAGACTGCCCAGCCTAAAAGGAAACCTCAGCCCTAATTAACAGATCGTCCACTAAGACTGGCATCAGACGGTAAAATGTGGAGGCTAAACATGGTATGTGCTAAACTGTTGCAAATAAAATCTTTACGGAAAATTAATATATGTGTCGATTATCTCTCTGAACTTTAACTGTCATGTTAGATTTACAAGAAAGAGTCAAATTTATCCAAAATTGCATCAGTCAATGAAGCCAAGGTGCTTTAATTACTACGCATCCAAACATATGACTGTGCTTTATTCTGTGATAAAACACGCGTACATATTCATTATTTCTTATATGAAATCTAAACTAAACTGAATACCTTGACCATTTAGTTCAATGTGTTGAGACTGAAGTCCACCGTCTCACTGATTACGACTGCTTCCACACCAATATGTTTTGGTAAATGGGAAATAGAACGGCTAAGGTATTCCATATTGACCTGTCAATGAAAACATACGGTATCAGTTTTTACTAGCAAACCAATTCACAGATCGCTAAGACAGTATGAAATCAAACAAGAAAACATAGTTATGCGTCAATACCCTAGGGTATATATGTATATGGAATATAAGGCAGTCCCACATACATAAAATAATATGCATCAATACCCTGAGTTGTAGACCTAATGTGTTTGGTGTGGTTGCTCAGTGCCTTAATATGGTCTTTAAACTAACCAGTATGCTTGTTGAAGTTCAACCACAGGACAGTTTATTATGGGTTGCAATGTGTTTGAATTTCTGATGAGAGACTTTAGCGTCACTTCTGTTTCATTCAACAGTACTGACTTACCAATTTGATGAAACTGCAGGTATCATCGTTGATCTTAATGTCAAGAAGCCTGAAATATGAAGAAGACCCCAGTAACACACTTGCATTTTAAGTTGTATGAGTACATAAAATATGTGCTAGTCAGACAGGGTAAATTATAGATAATGGTAAATGGAAACACCCGCAATCATAATTATGTATGTTTGATTTGCAAACAATTTGCTCTCACTTTATAGTTTGTTTGTACATATACTTGTAGAGATTAAATTTATAACAACTTGGAATGGTCGTTTTCAAGCCTGTGTGCCGTAAACTGCGCAACTTTATAACAGCTGACATGATTCAGAAAGATATTGATTTCATGTAATGAACGACACAGACTGATTCAGTGAAAAATGAATCCTATCGGTAGTTTATATAATAATAACTGTATTTGTTTAATGCAGAAATAATTTTCATTGCATATACAGTACCACCAAAGGTAAGTATACACTTTTGAAATTGAACTTGGTAAACTAAGACTCATGCATATTTGAAATCTGCATCTCAAGGCACTTATTATGATCCTATTTTCATAAAAATCGGAAGTGGTCATATTGAACAAACTGAAGTTTAACAAGACTGCGTTGAATAAATGCTTATGCCCCCATGGAAGCCTTGCCCATAACAAAACTAAGTCAGTCAGGGGCCATAATTCTGTTAAAATGTTGGATAGTGTTACATGGCTTTGATAATGTAAGGGGCGTATGATGGTAAACAATTATGCCCAGGCAACGCCCTGATGGACATAATAAATGTAAGACGAAACGGTCAATTTGGGTTAACCAAGAATTGGACGCTTAATAAGTCTAAGTCCAAAATTAGGTCAAGGTGAAGGCCAAAATGGGGTCAGGTGATACAAGTGTGAAGAGTGTTCATATACAACATTCATAAAAGTATGGAATCTTTGTAGCAACTCATTATAATGCTAGAAGAAACAGTCAATTTGGGTTAACCAGGACGGACATTCTCACTGACTTGACGTTGTGGGGTTTTCTTTTGTTCATCCTTTTGTTTGTAAAACCCCATAAGCAACATTTGGCACCCCATAAGCAACGGAATGAATAGAATATAAATATAGCCTATTGTTCCACACCCCACAACTACAAGTGCATACGGACAGACAGACAGATGGACGAACGGACAGGTGAATCACTATATGTCTCCCCATATATCTATACGATGGCATAAAAAGCTTGTTTTTCCATAAGCAGAGAGTAGTTTTCAGACAGTTTTAAAATAATGATTTTGTACTTACGACCATCTCGATCAAAGCCAGCGATATGTTTATTAGATGGTCACCTGTGCATGTGCTTCTGTAAATACAATATAAGAAAGGAGAGGATGATCTTTTGAAGATCTAAGTTATGAAATACATGTACTGTGAACCAATTTACTTTCGCGAATACTAACTTTCGCGTTTTTAAGTTTTCCACAATGTCCACATAATGTTTTCAGCACTTTCGCGGCAATTTGATTTCACATAATTCTACCACTTGCGAACTCCGCGAAACTAAATCGCATGAAATAATTTCTAGGTTTACAGTATTCCATCTCTTTCAGACAAACTTGCCTTTCAAGCCGGACAGTTAGTCTTCAGTTTTATTTTACAGCTACATGTAGGGTACAAGTCATTGTGTGATATTACATGGTAGTACAAATGACAAATGGTTTGAGTCAAAAGTGCCAAAGAATAAGTCAATGATTGCCCCATAATTACCCTAAGGAACCGTTCTGTACCTTCCCCAGTAGTGGACCCACTTAATTAAGTTTAGTAGTGAAATCTCAAGAGAGAATAACAATGCACACTCTGACCAAGTCATTAAAATGAAAAGTGGATTATATTGATTGTTATCAAATTTTATCTTTGAAGGACAGAAGAAAACTAGCATCAAGTTATCAATAAAAGAAGGATTGTATCAAATAATCGAATGGGAAATGTATTGGTCATTGTCAAATGTTATCTAGAGAAGATAGAAGAAAACTACCATCAGTTTAGGAAATACATAAGAAATGTGTCAGCTGTTAGCAAGGGAAGTACTGACACCATTCTATTAATGTCTAGAAGCCTGATTTATTCGCCTTTGGTACAATCGGGCCATGGATCAAAGTCGCAACCTCCCACACTCGAAGCGCATGCAGAAAATGATCTTGGCTGCTGTCAACTGTTAGCTTGAGAGGACAGAAGAAAAACTGTCATCAGTTTATTTGTTGACAAGACAGAAAGCAACTATTATTATCAAATGTTATCTAGAGAAGACTAGAAACGGCCATCATTTTAGTACTAGTAAATGACAGGAGCAATGTATGGTCACGTGTCATATTAAGAGGAAAGAAGAAAAAGTCAGTTAAATTATTGAAAGGCGGAGTGTAATTTTTCACTAATCAAAATTTAATGTTATCAAGAGAAGATAAGAGAAAACGGCCATCACTTCAGTAAATGACAGGATGAATGTGTTGGCCACTGATAAATTTTGTCATGAGACATAAACAGAAGAGGGATACCATCAGTTTATCAGATAAAAAGCAGGATTTGTCCATTACCATGAAATGTTATTTAGAAGACAAGAAAGCGCTGACATCATTTTAGAAAATGACAGGAGGAATGTGTTGGCCACTGTTAACTTTGGTCATGTAACGATAGAAGAAAGCTACCTCAATTTATTAAATGAAAAACAAGATTTATCCACTACCACGAAATGTTATCTAGAGAAGACAAGAAAGCACTTCCATCATTTTAGTAAATGGAATGTGTTGGCCACTGTTAACTTTGGTCATGTAATGATAGAAGAAAGCTACCATGCACGGTTTATTAAATAAAAAGCAGGATTTATCCATTAGCATTAAGTGTCATATAGAGAAGACAAGAAAGCGCTGACATCATTTTAGTAAATGACAAGAGGAATGTGTTGATAACTGTTAACATTGGTCATGTAACGACAGAAAGCTATAGTCCAGTTAGGATATTGTGACAGTGACGTTGCAGTTTATGTGTACGCAAATAATCACAACCATTGTCTAAACAGGTAGAGCGACGCTTAGTATGTTAGTTTAGCATAGAAATGATAGTTGTTTGTTCAGTATAAGCCTTTATAATTGGTTTTACACCGTTATAGTCGACTCGACCGCTGCGTCACTGGATTTTTATCCTGACTGGACTATACCTGGGTTTATTTATCAAAAAGCTGAATGAATTTGTTTTTATTAAATGGTATATAGATAGGACTTGATCAAATAGCAATTTGGACTAAAGCCCTTTCATTTTATCACAGACGCAAACACCCCTGTTCGTTCTTTTCAAAATAACAATAAAAAAGGATAAAAAATATATTTATAAAAATAAAAGTTTCAAGTAAAAATATGATACATTATTACACCATTTTAAGTGTAAAATGAGGCTGGAGAACCTATAATGACTCTGCCTTAATGTATACTGGATATTGATCATGTGACCTTAAACTCAACATTGTAGTAAACCTAAATATTTAAAACACAAAACCCGAAATAATTGAAACAAATGAAACACAAAATGTAATTGAAATGTAATGAATCATAAATTGTTGACACTTTACTAATAAATATGTGGATAAAACAGCTTTATAATATGGCTGAGGGCAATACATTATGTATTGAATGTGAGCTTATTTAAGTTGAATTATTAAAGTATTTAATTACGATACGTAATCCTACCTTTGACACACAAGTGTCGAAAATTTAAAAAAAATATTTACAGAATCAAAACTAAAAAAAAGTACTAAATTTCAAAACAATCAAAATACGGAATCAAACCATACATTTAGTATAAAAAATCATATGATGTTTAACTATTAATCCATTCCAAACACAAGCACATCCCATAAGCCCACCGAACACACACCCACAAGCACACATGCCACAAGCACACACGTCCACAAGCACACCCCGCAACCCCACCGAATGCACACATCCCACAAACACACACACACACACCATTGAACACACATAACACATCGTTGTCCAAGAGAACATAGTGCATGTACGTAGCTGTGACTCAGCCCGTAATTTAGAAAATGTGTTACTGTAGATGACCTGATCAGCCACGACACCCGGAACCCTACATCATAGTCCAAGGAGAACATGATACACACAAGAACTAGTGCAATTAGTAGATGAAGTGACTCATCCTCTTAACATCGAGAATGTGTTACTGAAGATGACCAGCCACAACATCCGGCATCACACATCATAATCCAAGGGAACATGCTACTCACAAGAACCTAGTGCTTTTATATGCAGCTGATATGACTCATCCCGTAACCTAGAAATGTACTACTGTAGATAACTGACCAAACACATTCTTCAAAACTACCATTCAATCTCTCAATTGTGACTCATCCCGTAAAATTGAGAATGTCTTACTGTAGATGAACGGCCACAATACACTTTCTCAAAACTACCATTCAATCTCACAATTGTGACTCATCCCGTAAAATTGAGAATGTCTTACTGTAGATGAACAGCCACAAAACACTTTCTCAAAACTACCATTCAATCTCACAATTGTGACTCATCCCGTAAAATAGAAAATGTCTTACTGTAGATGACCGGCCACAACACACCTCAAAATAAAAAAATCACCCTTCGTTCCCACAATTTTGGCTCGCCCCGCCCCGTAACATAGAAAATGTGTAACTACTCTGTAAATGATCAACCACACTACAAAACCTGACCAAAGCCTTCAGTAGAAATTTGGATGTAATGAAGTTAATTACTTTGAGATATCAAGGAGTGAAAGATGATAAAATGCATTTAAAACCAAGCTTAAAACAATAAGAATGACATTTACATTATTGAAAAATTGCGCAAAAACTGTCATTGAATTCTGATAAATTATTAATTTTATAAAGGTAATTTGTAACAAGATAGATATTTTAGCATGGAATGTGGTCCTTAATAACCCTCATTCACCAAAAACCTCATTCACATGCCCTTTCATTTTCTCAGTAAACGTGGAATTTGGAATTCTGCCGAAACGTTGCCACTTGATGCAATTCCAGTATACTCTTAATTAAGACACCTAACACAGCAAAGAAACAAAATTACTCTTACAATGAGTCTGATTAAATTTAATTTGTAAACTACTACAACTTTATACCACAAACAGGTCATTGCAATCATGAACATATTATCTGCAATATGCATATTATAATTATTTTTCTATTTCTGCTTTGTACTGCCGACAATCCTTTCTGATTATTATTGGCAGGTGTCTGACAGGGGCAGACATAAAATCAATCAAGAGACAGAGGTGAGATACAAGAAATCCAGGTGCGTTACCCTAGCTCGTTTCGAATAGATTCCTTGGTTCTTTAACGTGCCCGGTGTACAGCACCAATACACATTGTGTTTGCCTTTTGATACAAACTGAAGTAATTGTTTAGTCAATATAAGTTCATAAGTTCTGAAATGGTTTTATCAATCACAGATCTTGGCAGTATTATTAACCAAACAGGGAGGAAAAGATACAGACATTAAGTCAAGGATAGGAAAAGCAATGACCACTTTCATCCAGCTGAAGAATATCTGAATTTAAGGGAGCTATTCTTAAGAACCAAAATTTGCCTGTTTAACCTGTATGGGTGAGAACAGCCCAGCTTCCTGCCATCAAAGAAATCTGGAAAAGGTTGGATAGGGACTAAAGCTCAAGGGTTGTGTTGATAAGTATATATTGGGTTTTACTATGTTAATTGTTATCGTCCAAATATATACATTGTAATTATCATTTCAAAGGATAATACAAACTATGAAAACAATTGGAACTGAAAGTCATCATGAAAGTCGGGCAGGGAAGACAGCACT
Source organism: Spisula solida (assembly GCA_947247005.1). Lineage (NCBI taxonomy): Eukaryota > Metazoa > Mollusca > Bivalvia > Venerida > Mactridae > Spisula > Spisula solida. The sequence continues at coordinate 40,483,739 of OX365948.1, read as the reverse complement.
CAACTTAACCAGCCAAGCTAAGAAAATATAAAAACATTACATGCCACAATTACGCGCCACAATGCCCAACATATAACTGAACGAGAAAATGAATTGCCCAAGTCACTGCTGAAAGAAACTGAAATTTAAAAGGGGTCAATTTATCCTGAACAGAAATGATGAATAATAGAGTTTGAAACATGAAAAAGATGGAAAAAGAAAATGATACATTGTTCAGTTTAGGGTTTCAAGAACGTCAGAATGGAATGAAGCATACACAGATGGACCTGGATGATCATGACCCTGGCAAAGTGCTTACACACTGACTTAGTGTTACTGGCAATACAACACCACTAATCAAACTGCCATTGACTGGGCTTTGAGAAATAGGGAGGAAAAAATAGTGATGCATTACATGGTAGTGTTCTAAATAAACACGTTTGATTGAAGTGGTGATTAAGGACGAAAGATAACATACCAAAGACATACAGTCTATCATTGTTCAGTTATTTGGCTTCAAGAACGTCAGAACGGATAAACAGCATAAGGAGATGATCTCTGGCCAGTCGACAAATCATAGCCCTGGCCAAGTCCTTATACACAGACTTAATTAAGATTCGCAGTGTTACTGGCAATACAACGCCACTAATCAAACGGCCATTCACTGGGCGTTGAGAAACAGGGAAGAACAAATAGAGATGCATTACATGGTCGTGTTCTAAAAAAACAAGTTTGACTTAGGTGGTGATTTAGGACGCAAGGTAAAATACCGAAGACAATGCAGCCCATGATTTTTCAGTTATTTGGCTTTAAGAATGTCAGAAGACTCAGAATGGATAAACAGCATGCGCAGATGATATCTTCTGGTCAGTCGACAAATCATAGCCCTGGCCAAGTGCTAATACACTGACTTAATTAAGAGACACAGTGTTACTGGCAATACAACGCCACTTATCGAACAGGCAATGACTGGGTGGAAATAAAGAAGAACAAATAAAAAATTATGTGCCACATGGTCGTGTTCTCAAAAAAACAAGTTTGACTTAAATGGTGATTTAGAACGCAAGATAAAATACCCAAGACATGCAGCCTATCATTGTTCAGTTATTTGGCTTTAAGTACGTCAGAATGGAAAAACAGCATACGCAGATGATCTCTGGACAGTCGACTAATCATAGCCCTGGCCAAGTGCTTATACACTTACTTAATAAAGATTTGCAATGCTTTAGTGTTACTGGCAATACAACGCTACTAACGAAACTGGGTGTAAGGGAGAAGAACAAATTTAGAAGATGCATCACATGGCCGTGTTCGGCTAGTTTGACTTGACTTTGAGGTGGTAATACAGGACGCAAGATAGAATACCCAACACATGCAGCCTATCATTACATCCTGGATCCATGACAAGGCCAGCTGTGCAGTTGCGTAGGGTGATTATTAAAGCAAGTATTACAGCTTTGTAGCAAACCATACTGATGTAAGACAAAACAGTCAGTTTGGGTTAATCAGGAACAGACGGACAGGTCAACTATTGATATTTGACCAGTTAATGAACACATGCAGGCCTATCAGTTATTTGCGACTTGAAAGTTGTCTCAGTATATTATGAATATTATTAAAGTTGTATATCATTTTTGCAAGAGTGCATAAATACATTAATTTTACAAAACTCAGCAATATCGATAACCTGTTATAAAAGTTCAGGTTAGCAGTTCTATATACATGTACTTATATAGTAAGATATCTGTATTTTACAATCTAAATACAAAAAGCCTTTGATATGGTCGTGTAAAAACAAGATGGATTAAATTTTGGTATACGTTTAATCAGGTCAGTCAACTCTCTACATAACATTGTGTATATAAACTTTAAAACTATCTTATTAAAGTCTAAATTTGATAAATATTTTGTGTATATACATGAGTATATGGCTTCGTGAATAAGGTTTCGGTTTTCACTGCCTTTTTCTCAGATTAAAATGTTTAAAATAATAAAAATACGATGTTATGATATTGCAATAATTGTACACAAGTGACAGACCTGATTAAGCAGACTATTAATACGAGATTTGTCCAAACAAATATGGTTACCATAGACTTTCGGTCAATGCTGATACCTATATAAAAGTGTATGTAGAACAATGTTTTGCTTTGATTATGCTGGCCTATTTTTGGACCGAAATTTTAGGCAGCTATGCTATAGAGAATTGTTTTTAAAAGACTAAGTCACTTATCTGTGTTATTCAATTCTGTTTATGACATCTCCCATGAAAACTATTGACGCAAAGGTGTAATGCCCACTCCATGATCGGGATTCAAAACATCATCTGTAATGCAAGAATATAATGTTAGAAATCAATGTACAGAACACAAACAATACATGTACATAAGACTTTCCACAATGTGCAATGCATAATACAGACAATACAAGAGTTTGGTTACGTCAGAACACGTAGTGGTATTATTTTATTTTTATTTTATTGCACCAAAAATCAACTTTTGCACACCCCTAGCAACATTCTGATCATCTTGGTATTTATGCATTGCAATAAATTTACCGGAGACCTAGGAAATGGCCGAGCTTTTATGATTTCTCAAGCAACGGATTGAATGGAATCAAAACTTAGTCTAGATGTATCTGGTCGAGAAGAATACCCCCGGAGACGAGGCGTTCAAAGATTATGAAGCCGACAAAAAATGTAAAGTTAAATCCTTTGACCTTGAATTGTGACCTTGACTTTAACTGGCACAGTTGAAATGTGGGTTCTGCATGACATCTTAATGGTTGCACACTTGCTTCGAGTATCATGCAATTTGGCCCCGAATTAAAAAGGGGCAATGATACTTGCAAAACGCAGATCAAAGTTATGGGTCTTGCTCGGGTATTGATGGTGGACAAGTGTTCAAGTTTGAAAGCAATAGCTTTAATCCTTTATGAGAAAAGTTTACCTAAACATAAAACAAAACCAAGTTACGCTGACGACGATGAAATGATGACAATAATAATAATTGTTGTCCCCCAAACAGAGAAATTAAGAAGTGGTCCAGACGGGGGATGAACACGGGACCTCTCGTTCCTGATACGCACCCTACCTCTAATCAACTGCTCTCACGAGCTGCGCGCTCAACTATTCTCAGAGGCATGCTAGGATAGTATACTCATTATACATGTATATTCGAAACAAAATGCTACATAGCTGCAGCATTACCCTAATCAATATGTGTAGAATTAGGGGCTTATAGGTCGAAAAGGGCAGATAATTTGGACAAAATACTCCTGTGTAGGTTTTGGTGTCATAATGGTGAAAGTATGATGCAGAGTATCAAAGCAATGTGTCAATGCACTTTGAAGATATTACAGGTTACAAAACTTGTACCTAAACTTTAACATTTAAATTTTTAAGTCTAAAGGGGGCATAATTTTCACAAAATACTAGATAGAGTTACCTTCCCCAGTTTGAACGTTGGGGTCATGATGGTAAACAAGTATGTAAAGTATCAAAGCAATATGACAATCCCTATAAGATATCAGAGGTTAAACAAGAGCTGCCACTGTAAGGAACATATGCCCCCGAAGTGTGATGTTGATAGTATACACTAGTACTTTAAGTTACCTAAATGTCTAAGTTTTAAAAGGACCCTAACTCCTTACAAATTAATCCTTTAGTTACATGACTTGTCTAGTAAAGTTGACTAATGATGTTTAGTATGACTACCAAGTTGCATTACAATAGCATTGAGAGTAAACAAAATATTGAACTTTACACAAAAACTTTAACTAAAATATCTAAGTGAAAAAGGGTCACAACTCCTTAAAATAATCCTAGAGCTATGCCACTTTCCTAGTAGTGTTTTCATTGTGTTCAAGTAAGACTTTTTACAAATTCTTATCATTTGGCTAAAATAATCGCGATTATTGTATCTGGTTGCTCTATACACTATATGCTACGACCACCCTGTCAGACGTATATTCGTAATATCTCGCATATTGCCACTCAATTAATTCCGTAATCCCGGAAAACAGGCTTTAACCAGTAATGTCAATATGGTGAATGGAATAAAACAAAAACGATCAGCGGGAAGGTTATATGTAACAGGATGAGAAAAATATGTAGCCGGACCGGGGTTCAAATCAGGGACCCTTTGCTTAGAAGCTGAATACTCTGACGGCTTCTTGGCTGCCTACACAGCTTTCTCATATGTCAGTAATTAAATCCTATACAGGCCGGCGCCTACAACCGGACACTTAGCATACCTTTAACTGTAGACAAATATCGCCGAATACCCGATAATATTAGTCGTTATAATGCTTACAGGGACAATGCTTTACTGACTGAGCTAGTCCGCCACAAGTCAAACTAATTAGACGGGTACAGTATACAGTAGCAGCTCAGGTTTAAAACATTAAAAAGCTGCCACGACTGGCTCAAGACAGCAAGCTTGTCAAGCCAACACAAGTTTTTCCCCATTAGTAATTAAATCCCATAGCCAGTACTGCAATAATTAAATGTAATGAACATTGCTATAAAAAGCACAAAACAGACAAAACATTGTTTAAGAATTATTTGTTTTGGTACGAAATGTTCCGGGTACGTAAGTGTACTTACCATTTCAACGGTAAACTCGTCATCGGAGGTTGATTTCATTGTATAACTATGTTAATTGTATGTATTAAAGATGGCTTTCCTTGTTAAAACAAGTACTTCGATGTGTAATCAGTGATTACCGGCTATTTTAAATAAGATTTTATCCAAACAAACCAAACATCCAGATCCCAAGAACGCTTGAACTCACGCGAAAAACTACTTCAGCTCTGATCAGGCTATTGCCACAGCAACGGGTTTTCACTCTTTTGTTAAGCGTCGTTAATTTACACAATTTAAGAAATCTGGAAACTTTTGAAATAAATTCATAAGCTAGGAATTAACGGTATTCAACTAATTTGAGATTACAAGAATTCCTTGTACAGTACCAATCATAACTACTCTCGTACGTCACTGCTGAACTTCGATGAGACAGGAAGAGTCTTGAATCCTGTCGCATTTTATAGTAACGTAGTGGACTATGGGAACCAATCCAGAAACCGGAGCTCACTACTTTTTCAGCTAATAGTGGGGCGAAACTTCGGCCGATAATGGGAAGTCCCGAGTAGTGACAATTGCTGGGAAGACAATCAGTACGACATTTATAGGCTGCTGATTAAGGAAAAAAGTCAATCTCCTGAGACGTCTCGGTGAAATCTCCTACTAATCCGATGCCATTTTTGTGATGGCAAGACTTTTCATTTATAAGTAACAAACATGCACAAAAACACTCGAAGACCAAAGGAAAACGCAAATTAAGGTGCGCAGACTTAGCCGATGAGCAGAATTAGCCGAAAGTGCAGTCAGTATAAGAATAGAGACTAGAGTGATGCAGCAGTCGAGTCCACTATTACAGCGTAAAACCAATTATAAAGACTTTAACAGACGGCTATAATTTCAATGCTTTACCAACATACTGTGGTGCCTCCCAGGTTTGACTAACCACATGTTATTCTACAACTGTTTATCATTTATTTTTACTATAAGTGTTCACTAATTGACTTAGTGTCCGGAAAATGGGTACGAAACGATTTGAGTGCACTTACGTTCATGCTAATTTCTCAGCATCGAATGGTGATGACATCACATATTCACGTTTATTATGTATTTAAAAGATGGTTTTCCTTGTAGAACAAGTACTTTCATCGGGTAATCCGCTATTTTACTGACCTACAGCTGTTTTCGTCGTGCTTTGCGCGATCCAGCCTCTGTATCCGGAAGTTCTCGCTAGACCGGTGCGCATGTTATTTGTTCTCCGTAGCAACGGTAGAACACCAATTTTGTAATATCGTCAAACTTGTAGACCACTGTCGTTGTTTGGGTCATTTTCATTTATGGGTCCCTATATGAAATTTTGTTCTATTGATTCAGACCGATTGTCAAATGTTTTAATGTGTTTTTATTGTAAATTCTTAGTTCTTGGTATGGGATTCTGGTTGCTAGTACGCAAGCACTCTCGTCCAATCAGACCAATTTCTGGCTGGTATATAAAGCGAGCCTCCCGTCATTCGTGGTCTCCACACTTTCATTGACTTTAGAAAAAAATTAAGACCAACCTCCATTCTCTCGCGAAGGTTTATCGTGACTCTCTACAGTAGATCTAGACATTTTTTCATAGAATTTTAAGTCTGAATTGATAAATAACTTGTTTTGTTATTTATTATCGAGTCTTTGAAGTTTAAATAGAAATCTAGGTAAAATAAGGCCTACTTTGATAAAAAAAAATTATGATTGAGTCCGTTTGTTGGCCCCATCTGAGCAGACAGATCTACTCAAGATTATGCTGAGAACTGCAATTGTCTACACATACAGCTAGAGATCTACTTTAATACATGTAGATGCGGAGACCTGCATATATCTACACATACAACTAGAGGCCTACTTATATACTTAGAAAAAATGTACCTAAACGTTGACATTCGCACTAAGTTGAAAAAGGGGCATAATTTCATCAAAACGTTTGATAAAATGCCTATCCCTATGTAGGGGTGGGGATCATGATGGTGAACAAGTGTGAAAGCAATATCACTAAGGACTTTGAAAATATGAGAGGTTAAAAAACATGTAGGCCCAAAGATCATATAGTTTCTCGGCCTGTATCCTTTGGTAGGCCCTACTTTAACTTTAACATAAGCATTCCCCGATGCCGATGCCGATGCCGATGCCGATGCCGATGCCGATGCCGATGCCGACGCCGACGCTCGGGTGACTGCAATAGCTCCTCTTATTCTACGAATAGTGGAGCTATTAAAATAAAGAGGAAAATCTTACCAGAGTCCATGGTAGGCCTATCTTTGTTAAGATTTGACCACGTGGTGATTTTTAAAGGTCTTCTGCATGTGTATATTGATCAAAGGGTACTGAAGGATGACCGTCCAAAGTTACAATACGGGCTTGTGAATAGGTTGTTTTGACTGCCACTAATCCTATGAATAGAAAATTTCTACACACATTCAGACCAATGCCCTTATATGGAAAAACTCGTGCAAGCCGTGGTCAAGTCGAGTTACAAGTAAAACTGAACTTGGGGCTCACTGCAGGCGACTCTACAAAAAATAAATAGTCGATATTAAGTATTTAGTCCGAGAGCCCACGCACTTTTATTGCAACGAAGGAGGCCAAAAGAAGTTTGTACATATTTTGAAAGGTTATTTCATATGCTATATGAAAACCCATTTCTTAAGTGTCAAAGCCGTGTATACCTACATTTTTTGCTCATTTTTGTATTATGGGGTGAATGAAAGAAAAGCATAAATTCCTAAGGGGGTAGGGGTAGCTTTATGTCTAATAAGAAACGAAAACAATGTTCAATGTGGACAATTCTTGCCAAATTTGAACGAACACATAATGGGAAACACTTTAAATGTAAAAAAAAACATAACCTTGACTTTCAATTATGATGTAAATAGGGGTCAAAGGTCAACAATATGATAAAACCCATAGAAGTTATACAAATGCTCCAGTATACTTTTTCATCAAATTTCACATTTTCCTTCAAATTCAATATATTGCACATAATTTTATTCCTTTATGTATACTGAATTTAAAAGGTTATATAATTGATAAGAAAATATCCGCATTTCCCAAACATGACATGCTTGTATCATATAGGTGCAAATTGAAGCAATTGAAAAATAGCAGTATTTTGAGGGAATGCTTTGTTTTACTTCTACCATTGTTTCTATTGGTCAGTAACAATAGCATTGATTGAATATTGTTTTTATATCAGGTAATATGAATATTCCATCGCTCATTATATAAGTCAAATAATTCAACTCTTTTACATGTACAAAAGGTCAAAGGTCAAATATGTAGAACAATAAATAAAAGTAGAGTAAAAAGGCAAATATGTGATATCTGTATAAGTCTGAGAACCCACATACTTTTTTCCAATGAAAGAGGCCAAAAGAAGTTTGCATATATTTTGAAAGAATCGTTCATAGCCTATCTGACAACCAATTTTTAAGTGTCCAAGTCGCGACTATCGATGCTCGTTTGCGCATTTATATGTCATGAGGTCAATGTGAAAATCTGTAATTTGCTGAAGGGGGTAGGACTATGTTTATGTCTACAAATAAAGACAAAATGAACTTAAATGTCAGTAGAATTGCGATATAGGTAGAATACATAATTAGGAAACATTATAACATTACAAATTATAGAATGTCATTTGCAAGTATGTACTATATGGGGGTCAAAGGTCACTGAACTTTTAAACTCTATGAAACTAATGCAATCTTGACCAAACGGTTGTTACGTTAACTTCCATTTTTCTTCAAAATTAATAATTTGTACGTAGTTTCATTCATACATGTATTCTATTTCATAAGAATATATATTTGGTTGAACAAGTAAGTCTAAAGGCACAAGAAAACGATTATTTATCATACTGGTAGCATCACAAAATGGCCATCATATCGAGGAAATGGTCATGTTTATATCTACCATTTATTAACTTGGCAGTCTATGTAGATATATTTTAATAAATAACTGCATATATGTCAGGTCATTTCAGTGTAGCAAAGTTTAACGTGAAAGGTCAAGGTCAAATATGCAGTATAAGGTCAAGGTCAAATACGTCAAAATTAGCCCTGAAATGCGCAATAATTAGTCATTTTTAATGTTTTCTTTCAGTACTAATATTTTATACAAAGTGATTTAGTTTTGTTTTTGTCTAAATTCATTTATATCAATAGTGAATATAGCGAAAGATCCCTGACTTACCTACCCTAATCCGGAACAGCCATATTTCATTGCCGAAACTGTACAGCCATTCTTAGCCCCATTGGCTACTTGCCGCCATGAGGTTTAGCAATCTCGGTATTGGCCATTACGACGACTCCTTTCCTACACATTGTATCCAGTTTTGTACGTCTTAAGATGCACAAAACGTATTTTCATTATCATCAGCTGACAAAATCTATTTATATAATACGAATCATTATACAAATGTATTATCTTCTCGACCTTTCCTTGTTTTGTCTAGCGCTCTTAGGTGTCCATACTAGTCTCAAGAGTGGGTAACCGGGCGACGTTTACATGGGATAACTGAACCTATCAGTGTAACTACCTCATATAGTCTGGAATGACTGAAACAAGCAGTGTTACATACCCATAGAGTCAGGAGTGTAAAATATACCACTAGGCCACAAATTTACTTTGAAGTCGTATGTACCCATATGCATATCTGTTAATGTTACATGTAAAAGTCACTCAATGGCTGTTAGTACCCGATAGGACCAGGAATGGGTGTATCTGGGAGTTATGAGTACCGTCAAAGTATTATGAAAGTCGGTATCTTGTGTGTATTGAGTACATGGAACATAGCTGTTCATCATGGGTGTGTCAGGAATAGCTGCACTGGGTGATTGTGGGTATCAAATAGGACCAGGAAGTATGTACCAGGTAGTTGCGAGTACCCGGAGTGTAATACATGATATGTACTACATGATTGTGCACACCCTATAATACCATGGATGAGTTTACATAGTGATTGCGAGTATCCAATAATACCGGGAATGTCAGTTCATGGTGAGTGTGAGTACCTGAACCTTGTGGTTTGGAGTACCCTCTAGGACTACGAACGGATGCATATATTGGTCATAAATACCCAATACGATCAGCAATGCATGAACATGACGGTTGTTTGTACCCAATATGACTAGGAATGGATGTACCTAACGGTTACGAGTACCTAATTAGACTAGGACTTTATGTAAAAGGTGACCGTGAATATCTACAAGGACAAGGAATGTATGTAACTAGTGTTTATGAGTGCCAAATAGAACAGGCATGTCTTAAGAAATTGGTGTTTCTAACGGTAACCAGGCTGATCAGGATTAGAAATGTATGCACCTAGTCGATATGAGTATCTAATCAGACAAGGATTGTCTGTATATGGGGGTAATGCTCACCCAATAGGACAATAAATGGTCTCCCCCAAGTGGTTATGTGTGCCCAATAAGACCATAAATGTCTCTACAAGGTGTCAATAGGACGACGATTGAAAGCCCCCAGTGGTTGCCGGTACTCAATAAATCCAGTAAGGTATGTCCCTAGTGGTTAATAGTGCTTAGTTTGAATGGAATGTATGTCCATGATGCTGTCAGTATCTAACAGTAACATGACTTTCTGTAAATAGTGGTTATGTGTACCTAATACGACCAGGAATGTATGTATATGATGGTAGTGAATACCCAATAGGGCCAATAGTGGCTATGTATAGTGGCTTCGAGTACTCTATCAAACCACTTATGTATGTACATAGTGGTTGTGGGTACCAACTAGGACAATGAATGTATGTATACAGTGGTTATGTGGTTTTAATTAGGCCCTGGTCTGTACATGGTGGTAGTGGGGACCCAATCCGACACGATATAGCATCACTTAGTGGTCGAAAGTAACCGACCCAACCAAAAATGTCTGTACATGGTGGTTTTGAGTATTCAGTGTGACCAGGAATACGTGTACATGGTAGTTTCGGGTACACAATAAGACTAGGAATGTATCTATGAGTACCCAATAAGAAACGGACTGTATGTACACGGGGGTTGTGATTATCCAATAGCACAACAAATGGTCGCACCTAGCAGTTGTGAGCTCCCAATCAGACGACTAATGTCTGTAAACGACGATTTTGAGTTCCAAATAGGACCAGGAATACATGCATATGGTAGTTATTGGTACCCATTAGGACTAGAAGTGGATGTACCTAGTAGTGATGAGTACAACTATCTGTACATGCTTGTTTTTAACACACCAAATGGACTTGAATGAATGTACAGAATGGTTATGCCTGCTCAATAAGGCCAGGCATGTCTCTACATGGCGCCCCTGGGTTGTCAAATAGCGATCGACAGTATCCAACAGGAACATGAATGTCTGAACATAGTAGTAATAACTTATAAGTATCTGATACGACCAGGTATGTATGTACATGGTGGAAGTGAGTACCAAATTGTACCTATAAGGAACCTGCGAGTGCCCAATTTTGACCAGCAAAACTCGTATAATATGCTCCCGTATATGGTTGTTTTGAATATCACATAGGACTAGAAATGTATGTACCTAGTGCGTACCAAATCAGACCAGGACTGTCTGCACATGGTAGTAGTAAGTACCAAAAAAGGACCACTGATGTCTGTTTTTTGTAGTTTTTTAGTTTAAAAAGAAACAGGAATACATGTACATTGTGGTCGTGGGTACCTATAAGGACTAGGAATAGATGTACGTAGTGGTTATGTACCCAACAATACCAGACCTGTCTATGCATGGTGATAATTTAATGTTTAATATCCAATGTGACTAGGGATGTCCGTACTTGATGGTCGTGAGTAACACCTAGGACTGAGAATGGTTATACCCTTTGTTCCCAAAAGGTCAAATAATGTCTCTACATGGTTCAAGTGAGAAGCAAATAGGCCAAGCAATGGCTGTATCTGGTAGTTGTGAATGTCCAGTAGGACGAGGATTGGATGTATCCAAGTATATGCGTATCCAACAACAATAAGTATTTCTGTATATGGTTGTAGTGTGTACCCAGTCAGACCAGAGATGACTATAACTAGCGGTTTTGAGTACCCTAATAGATCAGGAATATGTGTACATGTTGGTAGTGAGTCTCCAATCAGACCAGGAATGATAACATCTAGCGTTTTTACTTTCTATGTGTCTAATTAATCCCTAAGTAGAAGTCACCTCGTGATTTTATGGCAGATAAAGCCAGATGTAGTTTTACGCAAATGTATAGGGGATTCCAGTTTTCAAAGGTGGTGAGTACCTTATTCGGTACTTAGCTATTATAAGGTTTAAATTCCTGTATAAAAGGAGTCTTAATAAATAGGGATCGTAAGTACCTCAGATGGCCGATACCGACGTTGCTGTACCTCATGGCCAATTGGGTTAAGAATGATTGTACATTTTCGCCAATGAATTATGGCTGTTCCAGGTGGGGTTTAGTTAGGGATCATTCACTTTATTGACATACAAACGAATTTAGACACGAACAATACTGAATTACATGGTATAAAATATTAGTAATGAAAGAAAACATAACACATTGTTGCGCATTCAGGGCTAAGTTTGCTATTTTTGACGTATTTGACCTTGACCTTTTACTGCATATTTGACCTTGACCTTTCACGTTAACATTTGCTCCACTAAAATGACCTGACATATATGCAGTTATTTATTAAAATATATCTACATAGACTGCCAAGTTAATAAATGGTAGATATAAACATGTCCATTTCCTCGATATGATGGCCATTTTGTGATGCTACCAGTATCATAAATGATCGTTTTCTTGTGTCTTTGGACTTATTTTTCAACCAAATATATATTCTTATGAAATAGAATACATGTATGAATGAAACTACGTACAAATTATTAATTTTGAAGAAAAATGGAAGTTAACGTTACAACCGTTTGGGCAAGATTGCATTAGTTTCATAGAGTTTAAAAGTTCAGTGACCTTTGACCCCCATATAGTACATACTTGCAAATGACATTCTATAATTTGTAATGTTATAATGTTTCCTAATTATGTATTCTACCTATATCGCAATTCTACTGACATTTAAGTTCATTTTGTCTTTATTTGTATACATAATAATAGTCCAACCCCCTTCAGCAAATTACAGATTTTCACATTGACCTCATGGCATATAAATGCACAAACGAGCATAGATAGTCACGACTTGGACACTTAAAAAATTGGTTGTCAGATAGGCTATGAACTATTCTTTCAAAATATATGCAAACTTCTTTTGGCCTCTTTCATTGGAAAAAAGTATGTGGGTTCTCAGACTTATACAGATATCACATATTTGCCTTTTTACTCTACGTTTATTTATTGTTCTACATATTTGACCTTTGACCTTTTGTACATGTAAAAGAGTTGAATTATTTGACTTATTTAATGAGCGATGGAATATTCATATTGCCTGATATAAAAACAATATTTAATCGATGCTATTGTTACTGACCAATAGAAACAATGGTAGAAGTAAAACTAAGCATACCCTCAAATAACTGCTATTTTTCAATTGATTCAATTTGCACCCATATGATACAAACATGTCTTGTTTGGGAAATTCGGATATTTTCTTATCAATTATATAACATTTTAAATTCAGTATACATAAAGGAATAAAATTATGTGCAAAATATTGAATTTGAAGAAAAATGTGAAATTTGATGAAAAAGTATACTGGAGCATTTGTATAAATTCTATGGGTTTTATCATATTGTTGACCTTTGACCCCTATTTACATCATAATTGAAAGTCAGGGTTATGGTTTTTATATTTAAAGTGTTGCCCATTATGTGTTCGTTCAAATTTGGCAAGAATTGTCCACATTGAACAATGTTTTCGTCTTTTATTAGACATAAAGCTACCCCTACCCCCTTAGGAATTTATGCTTTTTTTTCATTCACCCCATAATACAAAAATGAGAAAAAAATGTAGGTATACACGGCTTTGACACTTAAGAAATGGGTTTTCATATAGCATATGAAATAATCTTTCAAAATAGGTACAAACTTCTTTTGGCCTCCTTCGTTGCAATAAAAGTGCGTGGGCTCTCGGACTAATTGTCGCTCTGACATATATTTTTTTTAAAATATATACTACCGGCTAAGCACCCGGTGCTATTATTTTGGGCTGATTTTATTCAATATTCTTGTTAATAAAATGCATACATAATTATTGTAGACAGTTAACACTGTCCCAAAAGATTGCCCCGTCCTATTTCTGAAGGCTTGATGAGCCCCAAAGGAAGCCCCCTTCCCTCCGGGAAATAACTCTCCCCAATTGAGAGGACATTTATTTCTGTCAATTTTACATGTGAATTCATGAACAAAGTAGTTTATTAACCCCCCCCCCCCCCCCCGTCGAATAGTATGCGTCCGTCCGTCCGTCCTTCCGTTCGTCCGTCCGTACCATATTTTGTCCGGAGCATTACTCTTAAACTATTTGAGGTATTGACTTGAAACTTGGTATGTGAACAGATGGCAACTAGTAAAAGTGCAGTGAACAAGAACAATAACTCTATATGGCCCAGTTTTGAAATTATCTCCCCTTGTTTAATTTTAAAATATTTTTTGTCCAGAACATAACTCTAAAACTAGTTGAGGTAATGACTTGATACTTGGTTTGTGAATAGATGGCAACTAGTAAAAGTGCAGTGAACAAGAACCATAACTCCATATGGTCCAGTTTTGAAATTATCTCCCCTGGTTTAATTTTAAAATATTTTTTGTCCAGAACATAACTCTAAAACTAGTTGAGGTAATGACTTGATACTTGGTATGTGAATAGATGGCAACTAGGGGAAATGCAGTGACCAAGAACCATAACTCTATATGGCTCTGTTTTGAAATTATCTCCCCTTGTTTAATTTTAATATATTTTTGTCCGGAGCATAACTCTTAAACTATTTGAGGTATTGACTTGAAACTTGGTATGTGAATAGATGGCAACTAGTAGAAGTGCAGTGACCAAGAACAATAACTCTATATGGCCCAGTTTTGACATTATCTCCCCTTGTTTAATTTTGAAATAATTTTAACATATTCCTGAGGATCGTGGGTTCACACTGGAAGCATGTCTTTTTTAATTTCTTTTGAGTGCTTATGTATTTAAATCATGCTTTTACACAGTTATATGGTGGAAAATATTTTTTCAAAAATAGTTGGTTTACATTATAGAAATGTATGCATCGTTAAAGAATGAAATATGGTGGGTGGGGTCATACAAAATGTTATATTGGGTAATTGATAGTGATATATGCCCATTGATTGGAGTTTTATTTGGGAATCTAGATATTATGAGGATGAAAAAACTCACGAAATTTTACAACTATGTTGGTAATATATATGAACATAACTATCTTAACTCGCATCTTCTGCTTGTTATTGATTTTGTTTTTATTAATATAACTATTAGGCACATGAGAAATCATTTCATTTTAAAAATTAAATTTGATGATTTTATAGACATTTGTGTCAGTATAGTCCTCGCATTTTTCGACAAATTGCAGTTATGGGGGTGATCAACCAAACCATTTTTTTCAAAACCAGTGGTTAGAATTTTTTATATTTCACATTATGCTTGCTTAGCATAACATCGAATATTTTCGTGCTTAGTTCTGACGTCGACGTCACGTTGCGACTACGTTGCGTTAGATCACTAGTCTTTTTCAAGTAAATTTTTAATGTGTTATCATGTACACAAATCGAAGCTTTTGACAAGACATGATCACGAAATTATTACTGAATAGCATGCACACTTTCATTATTACTTGTTTTCTTCAAAACTAAATATTTGAATGATAATCATTTGTCGTCCGTTATGTTTGCTATTACGGAACGATGACACGTGCGTGATGTAATGAATGGCAACACAGCCCGTGTATGACATCACCATCAGTATGGCGAGTCTTAAGTGACCACAAGTACCAATTTTCGTACATGGCTGGATGTACATTGTATTGTATGTCTTCTATCCCACACTCCATTCTTTAACACGTTTGTTGGCTTTCTTACTCAGAGGTATTGTTTCTATAGTCCAGAGAATTTGACTAGACTCTTGACCTTCTATTAGCACGATTTCACAGCTGAATTAGTGTCTATATTTATAACCCCGTTGTATGTTTTCATAAGCGGTGAGTATCAAGAAGAAGTTCGAGAGGTAATACCAACATAGATCTAAAGTACCGATAGTGCACAATTTTCCCGCAGAAATTTATGTATTCAGCGCAAGAACTTGTAATATATTCATGCGTAAAGGTTAGGATCATGCCATGATCTCCGCACTACACTGAGACTTTTTTTGGGTTAGAATGTTTGGATTTCTAATCACATATTTTTGCGCTGTTTAGTCTCATTACAGTCCATTTAGGATATTGTGACAGTGATGTTTCAGTTTATGTGTACACAAAAGAACAGGTAGCAGAATTGAAATTATAGCTGTTTGTATAGTATAAGCCTGTATATTTGGGTTTTACACCGATATACTGGACTCGATGGCTGCGTCACTGGATTTTTACCCCTACTGGACTAGATACAATTTATGCATTGACCAAATTGATGTTATTTCAATATTGCTAGAATGTGTAATCATGAGTTGTGGAATTATTCTGCTGTTTTTGTATATCTAAGGGAGGCAACTACTACAACTTTACTTACTGTGTGTGCAAGAGTTCTCCCCCTTAAATTGTTACTGTATTGTCCCCTTATGGTGAATTTATATTTCCTTAACTTTGAATGCTAGTATTTACTGTTTGTTGTTTCTGCAATTGTATTGATGTTTTTGTATGTTGGATTGTTTGTTTGTTTTCCCATAAGTAAAGAGTAGTTTTCAGACAGTTTTTCTTGTTTTCTCAAATATCTATTTTGTACTTACAACCTTCTTATTCGAAACATTAAATTAAACATTGAATGACGGAGAACGTCACAAAAACGTCATGTAAGATGTAACACAATTTACAAATGCGCAGTGTTTAGCAACTTGGCAAATTTATATAAGTGTCTGTATCCGTCCAAAAAGGAGACTCGGTGATGTGATGGCAACTCCATTTTGCGCCGTTTGAATTATGTGCCGTTCAAAACTTCCACTCATAAACCTGGGGCGAAAAACATATTCAACTGAAAACGACCTGTATTCCAAATTTCTATAGAATTCACATTGTGATATTTACGCAAGACTGTTTGTGCTTCTTTTGCTACTTTTATAAGCTGTAGTGGTGTCTGACACTACCAACTTACCATACTGTAGTTGTTGCAGTAGTCTTTGACGTTAACCAACTCGCCCCAGTACAACCGCGTATAGGCCTGATTTCGTTTGGTTTAATCAAGAGGGAATCTCTAGTTATGAAGTTTATTGAGAGTCATTACGACGTGCGACCAGGCAACTAGTTTCACAAGCAATCGGTTAACTGCAAAGTCCATAACTTGAATCAATGGATTATGTGTGTACGCCTGCGGAGAAGTACACGTTAAAAAATTGCTCAACTCAGTGCAGCAAATCGGTAATCTGCAAAGAGAAGAAATGATGAACCGATCCCACCTGCATAGTCTATGTGGTGGACCAGTCGTGCGGACTCGGTTTACCATTTTAAAGCGGCTACCCCGGCCACTATACATAGCCAACAATTGAAGTGCTACATGTATCTAGAGCGAGAAGGCCATTCCACATACAGATGTAACACTCTGAGGTACACGGGTCACCTTTATCGTCTCTTTACATAGTTGATGTTGGGTTCGTGACCACTGAATAAACTGTCACAGAAGCAAAACATCGACTTAGTTGAAGCAGTTACGGAGCGCTAGGTTCCCCGCATGTTAGGGTAGAAGGCGCCGCAGTGAGAAATACGGCCAAGCTCCGGCCATGGCCAAATTCCAGTATATGGAGCCTGCAAAGCAAAAGCAGCTCGCCATCAACGAAACCGTGGCAACGTTCCCATGCACCGATCGCCTCTCGGAAATCTAGAAAAGGTCATTGTTCTAACCGTTCCTTTGATTTGCTAATCACAATACGGGTCTCCAGAGCCTTAGCTGAGAGGTAGTTTTAGTATTATAAGAAGTGTAAAATATATGCGATCTATCATAACCACTGGATGTCGGTCTGGACTGCCATTTTCGCTTACTAGTAGCTACAGACATATGGACATTGGTTGACAACGTTATCATTCAGAAAGTACTTTACTGCCCTGAAAAGGGACGGGCAACTAGACTTTTATGTCATATCTGAAGCTTATGTGAACATAAGCATTCAAAATGGGACTTGTAGATGTACATTTATTTGATTTATGAGTTAGCTTTCTTTTGAACAGAGAAGTACTCGGCCAATTTTAGAGTTTATCAACAAATTAATGACTCTAAAAATTACGTTGTTATAACTTAATAAAGCACCTCGGGAACGCTCCAAATGCACCAGATTACACCATTGTTTTCAACATTTTCTGGGGGAGCATGCCCCCGACCCCCTAGCACAATAGTGAATCCACATGATTATGAGCTAGCTACGCGCCTGAAACTGTTTTAATGTTTGGAACATTGAGGCTTGATGTGGGTGTATGCAAGTGGTTCCCGAAACAAGGATTAGTTCTACTGTTCAATTGTTTCTTTGACCGATACAGAAAATGAGCAGTACAAATTAATATTTTCGAACAAAAGCCCCAACAACTAGTTCAGGCTACTATTATCTATGACTCAGACTCTATCAATTTTATATGCGAAAGTTGCTTTAGTTTATCATTCTGATGTTATCTTTTGTTTATTTATTTAATGAGTACATTGTTGATATGATGGTGTCATGAAGAGGAGAACTTGTCTCAATGATGTGTACAAATAAACGCTTTACTACCAGTCAACAATCTGCTTTGTAGTGCACACTACAATGATGCACAGAATAACGTTATGAGTTACCTCCCTTCTATACCAGTACATCTACATCTAAAATTAAATCATCTCAGTCACACTTGACCATCTATAGATCTAATTTTGTATAATCACATATTTTAATGGGTTTTTAATTTTGTGGATTTTGATAATAATGCATTTTTGTGGGGTCTAAAATTTGTGGATTACAAAACATGGTAGCATAAACTCATGTTCTGTTTATGGGAGGTCGATTAATCGTGGGCATTGTGCACCAGTCAATATGCACGGCAGGGGGCGGAGGGTATACAGGGGGAATTGGACAGACGAATCTTTCCGACAGGCAGGAATTTGGGCAAAATATTGACTGGTGCAATAGATTTTGTGGTCAATTTAAACAACGAAATCAAGGAAAAATAATTATTGTACAGTAGGTTAGGGGAAGGGGTTATATATCAATTAAAGGAGTCATTTGGCTTATCCATCCAAGGTATATATTATGAATCAGTGATCTATTTTGGGTTAAAAGACTCAATTTTCTTGGCAGTGGTGTCTCTGGCTTCACCCCCACCCCGCACAATGAGCGACCACCTCTACAACCACTGGTCACACGCTTGCCATTCCAATAACCTTGACAGCTATGTTAGTAGTGCTTATGATCTGACACACTCCAGACCCCCCCCCCCCTGGAATTTGGGCTAAAATAAATATATAGTTATGTATAGATCGAGATTCTATATTCATGCAAGTTTGTCAGGGCTAGAGCCTAATTAGGACATAACCCAAAGAAAAAAGCTGGTTTGACCCCTGAGTAAAAATGTGGGTCAGACCCTTTCCTAAAAAAATAGCCATCGGACCCCCTGAGAAAGATTGATTTATCTGTCAATAATTGTTTGTGTTGACATGTGAGTTCACAATTTTTTGTCTAATCTTCATGAAATTTAGTGACAATGATCATTTCTAATAAATCCTTCGTATACTCTGTCCCACGCTGTATCTAGATACAAAAAAGCTCTCAAGGAATTATTTTCTATCAGGGGCGTAGCTTAGTCGAAATCAATGTGTAGGCCACGTTATTTTAGGGGGGTATGGGGGCCATGCTCCCCCGGACTTTTTTTAATTTCTATATCGCCGCAGGTGCATTCTTAGCCGTTTTCAGACTAAAAACAAGAACAACTACGCATCTCAATTGAGATTGGGTGAATATACTCCTTTACCCCATAGCTCTACCCCCATTGATTTTTATTGCATTTTTGGCATTTTTACTTTTTCGAGTTTCTGTGAAAAAGTGTAGGCCGCGGCCTATATGGCCTATAGGAAGTTACGCCCCTGTGCCTATTTGAGGCCCCTTTTCCTTCCAAAGTCATGCATTTCTCGATATTTACATAAAAGTGCCTCAGCGTAGCTACGGGTCTGTTATCAAAGAGCTTAATCTAGATCGATCAGTGCTGCTTTAAATTTTGGTGTAATTAGATCTACAGATTTAATATAATTTATTCTGGTTAATTTCATTAAAGAACCCCAACGAAATATGTTGATTAGAATCTGTATAAATATCTAGTCCAATATTTAATAACATTGCTTAGATTTCTATAGCTTGGTTCCATTTCTTTCAAATTCTGCTCAAAACTATTTTTACAGACGACGTATCTTTAACACGTGCATTGTGGGGTCTCTTAATTTGTGGTGAGGTAGGCCTTAACTTAAGTATATTAAGTACTGTCTGTTTACGGTTATACTCCGACAAAGGAGATACAAATACTCGATAGTATTTTTTAAATATAGAAACATTTTAAAACCCAAATAATTAGTCCTTAATTAGGTTTATTAGAAATATGCGCGTGAACGTGATTTACGCGCTACACGTGCGTATCTCAAATATAGAAAAATCGGGACACAGTCCAACACGTCAACAGGTCACATGATCAATGGAGGAAGCCATTTTGGATTTCCAGAAACCAAAACAGAGATGTCGGCATAAAGTTTGACACATTTTTACCGAAAAGATTGTTGTCATTGCTCAAATTAGCTGACATAGGTCGTGAAAATTAAGAATGGCGTTAAGCAAAGTGAAAGGGACGCTGGAAAGGGTTCTAGATAAGAACTTACAGGATCTTGTGCGCGGAATTCGCAATCACAAGGAAAATGAAGTGAGTGGGAGGGGAGGGGAGTAGACGAATAATTTAAATTCTTGTCAAAATGCTGACATAATTATTGCATACTGCACCGTAATTGTGCAAGTGTTGATCAGTAGTTGTCTAGCCTATCTTGGAACTTGGTTGTCATTGCCTTTAGGCGAACACAAAAGAATGTTTTGTTGCCCATGTTTTGTGAATGTGCTGTCAGATTGAGATTTATTGCCATGGGCATGTTATTGTTGGGTAAATTTTCTGCTATGGAGCCTGTTGCCTAATTAAACCGCTACTACGCTGTGCGATGGCGTGCTATCAGCAAGCAGTTATTTTGCTATTTATATCCCCGTGGTATTGGAAATGGCGCACTTAACAGTTTACGTCATTATTTTGTTATAAATATAAAACGTTCATAATTAAAGTGATTGAGCAATGATAGGGCAAGTCAATGGGAACATGTTGACACTAAATATCACTAGTCAATTCCATCAATGCATGTTGTATGACCATTACAATGAAAGACACGCTCAGCTTATTATGTCAAGTCCGCGTGATATGAAATGGCGCACCTATCCTATAGGTCCCTAGTGGTAAAAAAATAAAAGGATTCATGATGTAGTTGTTTCCAATTTTATTTTATGGCTGTATAGTCCATTTTTATATCATAGTTAGCTTAGTTTGTATACTTCTTCGATAATAAATCAATAATTAGTATCGAGACAGAATTGCACTGGTTACTAATTGCCATTATACTTTTTGAGTCACCAAGACAACTTGAAGATGTCCAAACAAGTGTTAAATCATCTATTACTGTCATGTAAGAATCATTCATGGCATTTGCATAGTCTGATCTGTCACCAACTTGACTTGTGAATGCCGAAAATATCAATGACAGTTAATATTAACAATATTTTCAAAACATATTATTTCAGATTTTGACTAGTTTTTTCAGTTTTTCTTAATAAGAAAGTTACATCCTTCTGGACACCATTTCCTGTGTTTGACAGTGTGTAGGACATTTTAATCATGTTACATGGTGTTAACATGGATGCCAGTGCTCTTTACAAAAAAAATTTGAAGTTAAAATTTCATTTTACAAATTTGTGCGATTACGATATTTGAGGAATAAAGTGACATAAGAAAATAACAACAAATATGGGTACAGCATACCTTTCGAGTTCTAAATGCACCAAATTTTACTTTGAACATTGTTTATTTGCATTACAGACCAAAACCATACATCCTTCCAAAATTATACTTGAAATATATGTCATTTTGGGTCTTAAACTCAAGAAAAGACCACTAATCTCAGGTGCGCCATTTCTGATACCGCGCCACAACCCATACCACCACGATAGCACATCATTTCTCAATCTCAGTTCTTTGCTAGGCACATGTGTTCTTGTGCAACGTAACACTGGCTTGCTAGCACGTTATCCAGTGTAAAAGCACAATTCACAAGGAATTATATTCACTGATTTTATGTGGTTGGTACACCATGCATGCATCTATTCTTCGTCCTGTGATGTTCACTCGTAGGATAGTCAGGTTGGGTACAACATTAAATAATAATATTAAATTTAGTAATTTGTAAAAAAGAGATATAATTACCAATACGGCAATACCATTCACAATGAAAATATTTTTAGTTAATTGCTTAGTATGTTGTTGTTAAAATATTTTGCAGGTAATCTAATTGAAATGGGACGTAAAACAACAAAGTTATTGCATAAATTAAATTTGGAAAATAATATGTGTTATCTCCCTTTTAATTAAAATAAGTTGATGCAACAACGCAATGGTGAAATTAGATTTTTTTGTAAGTTTTCTATGTTATAGACGTTACTAAAGAAAACTGCGCAAGCATTACCAAGCTAAATTATCAAACCAATACAATTCATGCAGTTTTGTCCCCATTTGTAACCAAATTTAGTTTCATGTAGGCGTTACAATTTAGTCTTGTCCCCAACCTGATAGTCTATCTACTCAGCTGCCAGTAATCGTCTGTGACATTACTCTGGCCTTCTGGGCAAAACGGACGGTCTAAGAATATTTAATTTCACCAGTCAAAATCAATTTATAAAACATGCTTTAAACATAATTATATATCAACCATAAATAGTAAAAGTAATGATCGTACACCGGGATGCCCCCGTTATTCCGCACTAAAAGCCGGAATTTGTTCAATACAACAGGTCTGCTATTGGTGAGCACTCGCAACAAGCCAGTCAATTGTGCTTTGTCTGTAACAACTAACATACATTTCACATTTGTAGCACTTTTTGGTAGCAGATGTGCTTTCCTTAGGCATTATTTAACGGACCGTATGCCTTCTGTTAAATATATGCTAAAATAGACTTGTCGAAGAATCAACAGAGTGAAAAGTTTTGAGTCTAGAACCTGTGATTTGCTGTTAAAGACATTGCCTTGAAATATACTGTGCCCTCCAATTTCCAAAAGTCTATGGACAAACCACAAATTTGTCACATGCAAAACTAATCTTTATTGGGGTCATTGACCCATGTAGGGTATTGGTATGATAGTCCATGTGTGTTTTATTGTGAGACAAGGTGCTTTTAACTGCTTTTACAGCTAAATGCATTTAGCAATGCCAGTACACTGATTATAGTCATGAGTTCAATTGTTGCATTTGTATTTTAAAATGCATAGCACAGAGAGGTAAGTTATACATAAGTGGGAACATTGCATGTATGCTTAATTCCCATATACAGCATATGATACATTTTGTTCCTTTAAACGGAAAACCTTACAATGATTAATTTAAATTACTGTGGAATATACATGTTTATTTTTGGTGAAACATGTGACTATTGCCATATTAGTCCTATTTAACACCACTTTCTTTACCCATCTATTGGAACTGGTTAGGCCGCACTTAAAATATTCTTGGTTTCCCCATCCCGACCCTAGCAGATTTAGAATGGGTAGGTAGGTAGGGTAAATTTTTTTTTTTTGGAATTGTTTCAGTATGATAGTTAATGGTCTAGACATACTGATAATGAAATTTAGAATTAACTCTAAGGTGAAAACCAACTAAGATTTAATGGTAAGAAAGAAGCCAGCAAACAAAAAAAATAAATTTTTCACTTCCAATTTTTAATAAAATAAATATTATTTCAATTTGGGCAATAAAATATTTTGGGTAGCGCCCTTTTTAATCGGGTAGGTAGGGGATGGGGAAACAAACAATATTTTATTTTAGGCCTTATGTGTAGGCCAGAACAAAATGATATTGCAGTTCTAGTAACCTTACCTACCTTACTTTTTGCCCCTGACCTGAATCATTGTAATGCCTTTGATGGAAATTCCCACAGATTGTTGATTTTCCAGTACTTAAAAATAATATAAATAAAATCTCTTAATAATAAAATAAAAATATTTTTTCCAGCCTTAGTACCCTACTTTTTCAGCCTGTTACTAGTACTGCAATATTACTTTGTTTTGGCTTTATTGATATATATATATCTTTGTGTGTGGTTCAGGTACCGGGTACAAACGTAGTTTAAACTATTATATGTTCCACCCTTTTCCCTAAATAATACTTTAGTAACCTTTTGGAATGTTTAGGTTATCTTTAGGAATGTTTTCGAATATCAAATTTGGTATTGGCGCATGAAAAAAACAATATACAACATGACAGGATTATGGATAGCAAATTGTTTCTATTGTTAAAGGTGTTAAAAAAGAGGCAATTTCTCATTTAAATGTATTGATGAACGAATATTTACAAATGATTATAGTAGCACCTATAACAAATATTCAAATACTTATTTGTGATCCGAGTATTCAGAACAGTATGCGGATATCTAATTTGGATATCCAAATATTCTGATATTTGTTGACAGTCTTAGTAATTTTAAAATTAAGATAACAGTCAAAGCACTGAAAGTTTCGAAAAATTGTCAGATGGTTGTTAAAGATAGACCCTTTAGATGTAAGAACAGTAATTTTTTTAACTTCTTTGGGAAAGGGTCCGGGTCCGTTCAGATTGGGAATTTTCGCGTTGTGACAACTTGAAATTGGGAATTTTCATGAAGCAGAAAGGCCAAATAAAACAGAAAAAGAGATTACACATGACTGTTTACTGGTTTCTGTAAACTTTTATGCTTGACCTCTTGTCAAAAATGTTCATAACTTTGTCATTTTATGTCCGATTTTGAAATTATTTTTTTTAATGTTCATTGGGAATTTCTCCCTTCAAATTTGGGGAAATTATAGCTTTTTTCTAATTGGGAAGGTACCGTTCACCGGTAGCAAACAAAGAAGGAAAAAAATCACTGAAGAACAACCTTTTGTGTACCAATAGCCACAAGAATTCCCCAGAACACTAGGGAGATGGTCAGTTGAATCTCAAATGTTTTGACCGAAAAATTCTAAAATTTGTTAGCTATCTGTGGCTCTGTCCAACCAACACTCATACTATTATTGCTTTTAGAATAGCTTAAAACTTTCATGTATAAACCAATAAATATCATGTTTCAGTTGAATCAAACATTTTTATCTAATTTCTGCCATTTTATCTCCATTAAGTTGTACACAAAGTCTCACTAATTGGCCTGTAAATCATGAGTGCTATGTCATAGAATGGAATGAAAGTCTCTGTTATTAGATCCGTGTCTGTTGCTTAAATTTACAAGGTGATTGTTATTGATCCTTTCAGGCAAAACTCTGTCTCCTAACAGAATACTTTTCGTAATAGGAAACTTCTCAAAATATGGACAGTGTTCAAATAAATAAGGTTGTTTAAAAAAATTCAAAGCAAAGTGTATAAATAAAACAATCTGGGCTGCTTAATAGGAGCGGATGGGCGGGGTAATAATCCTTGTTTGAGGAAATAATTAATTATAATATGGCCTATTGATAATTCTTCCTGAAGTTATTAAAATTCTTCCTAATTAGCTGATTCTTCCTGAAATGATTAATTCTCTTGCAGAAGGATGTAAAACTATTTCCTGTTGATATTAAAAGACCATTAAATGAATGTTAACCACTCAACTACCGAAAAATAAACATGCATTCTCATCTGTGAACTACATTTCGTATAAAAACTTAACAATAATATCATTGTATTAATAAGGAGCAGTGAATTTTCTTGAAAAAAAAATGAAACTGTCTTTCCTCACATTAGGAAAATTTAGCGTGACTAATCGCAAAATGGGGAATTATTGACTAAGATTGTTTTAATTATATTATTGTTCATACATTGTATTTTGCTTTTTTGCTACTGATTATACTATGTCGTTATATAGCAACGCGTTTAGCCAGTTTAAAAATCTGTTGTTTTGACTCAAAAACAGCCACACTGGTACTTATTTTAAACCACCCAGAACAAAAAGGGAACATAATTGTAGGCATTATTTTTTAGGGAAAATTATGACTTTTTTGAAGAAAAAAAGTTATTTTGCTTGGGGAAACTACCCATATTTGGCAGTGAAAATAGCCAAAGAAATCACTGAGAAGATATATATATATCGACTGCAATAGTTATTGTCATCATACCTAAACTACTTGCAGTTTTTAATTGGCTGTGTAATTGTTATAATAAGTACAAATTAAGAAAGTAAAAAAGGTTAAACTTCCCCACTGGATCCATTTAAAAAAGGAAAAGAATTCAGGTACAGTAAGTGTTAAAATCCTCTTCATAACAGAAGCATCAGATACATGTATCGCTGGCTTAGAATTTGAAGGTCGTAAGTACCACTTACAACCTTATAAAACTCATGCATATTTGAAATCAGCATCTCCAGGCATTTCCTATGATCCTATTTTCATGAAAATAGGAAGTGGTCATGTTAACCAAACTGAAGTTTAAAAAGCTTGTTTTTCCAAAAGTATAGAGTAGATTTCAGACAATTTTTTCTTGTTTTCTCAAAATGTCAATTTTGTTCTTACAACCTTCTAAGTCTAAGCCAACAATATATTACCTTATTGACTGATCATGACAAGCAGAATCAGGGGATTCACTTCTCCCTTAAATTGATACTTTGACTCCTGAAATGTTAAAAAAAACCACCACATTTTGACTATCATGATTTTGAAGGAAGGTTCTATTAATAAATAGATTTTGGCTTAAAATGGTAGAATTTTGACCGAACAAAAGGACCATGAAAGTTTAGCCCCTAGTGAATCCCTGATAAGTGTTTCTGCTGTCAGTGTTTTTGACATGTTTTACCGGTTGTGATTAGGTTTCTTTTCTGGTGATGGTAGTTATTATCATGTCATGAACTCCCAGTAGACATTGGCTTTATTGATGTGGTCAATGGATTTCTTTCCTGGGTAATTTGCTCATTATCAACTTGCATAGGGTGAAAAGAAATAACAGTGTGGTTCTGGTAAAGCCTAGGTCCCACGGAGCATTTATTTCCTCGGCGATGTACTCTCGATTTAAATTAATCAGCTATCAGGACATTGGAAACAGTTTGTAGGGTCGCATTTTTTGCCTCGGCGATGTACTCTCAATTTAAATTAATTAGCTATCAGGACATCGGAAACAGTTCATCAGGTCTAGGGGAAGCTTCGAGGAAGTCATGAGACAGTTTGTGATATCAGAAGGAATTGTGATGAATAGGATGGTATTGGAAGAACATTGCCAATATGGAATTCTTCAGTGGAACCTAGGCTTAACGCTTATCATATCATATGTTTTTGTCCCTAGCCTTAAACTTTATGGCATTTTGTTGGAAGTTACTACAAATTGTTGATTATCCAGTAAATACCCCGGTAAGTAAAAAAAAACCAGCCTTCCTACTTACCATGGATATTGTTTTCAGTATTGTTACCAGAACCACAATATAAATTTGAAGATAGGAGGTTGGCCTATACAATGTTTTACTGCTTCTGTATGATTATTAATTCAGTATTAGGCTATAGTTAAATAAATATTGGTTTGGTGTTACCGTACCTACATAGGACACCCATGAAAATGTGCCTGATTTGAATTATTATTTTGAGTTTGAAATCTTAATGGTTGAACCATGAATGACCATGGCAAGTATGCATCGTTAAATGATAAAAATATAAACATACCATACTTATCTACCAACCGACCAAACATTTGGTATGTATGGCCTTATTTTCATAATTTTATCCAATATTCTATGACCAAGAATAATGATATTTGCAGAATAACAGTAGTTTGACTACTTTAAGTATAAGTGCATACTAGTATGTATAATAGTTGCAATTTACTTCGAAATTTTTGTTTGTCTAAATTATTGTTTGAAATAAGTATCTTTTTGTTATCATTATGCAAACTTGAATTATTTTATTGATAACTTGCAAAAATAATTTTTAATCTCGCGTAAAGATAACCTCAATAATTGGGCAACATCAAAATTAAGAACAAATTTTCGAGTGCATTAGCACTGGTTTATTCTTTATTCCATCCCAACAGAAAGACAAGCTTAGACCAGTTTTCAAAGTGATCTATAATTATTGAGGTTTGATTGTACTTGTGGCCCAATATTTGACTCTACTTGCGGCCCAATATTTGACAGTACTTGCGGGCTAATATTTGACAGTTAATTTGCGCCCCAATTTTTGACAGTACTTGAAGCTCAATATTTGACAGTACTTGCGGCCCAATATTTGACAGTACTTGTGGCCCAATATTTGACAGTACTGAATTGCGGCCCAATATTTGACAGTACTTGTGGTCCAATATTTGACAGTACTTGCTGCCCAATATTTGACAGTACTTGTGGTCCACTATTTGACAGTACTAGCAGTCCAATATTTGACTGTACTTGCGGTCCAATATTTATACTGTATGAATATTGATGTCATCCTTCCATATTTCTAGTATCAGTAGTCACATGGACTCGTATCAAACTTGAATGATATATAAAATTGTATAACACATTATAAACTCATGGATATGAGTATGCATAATGAACTACATGTAAATGAGAGGTATCCGACCAACTCACCCCCCTACCAACTCACCCCCCTACCAACTCACCCTGGATTTGGACAACTCGCCCGATGTCAATTTCCAAATGTCCAACTCACCCCCCATCAATTTTATATGTAGTATATTATATTTATTTTTAAACTTAGTGTTAATTCATGATAATTAAGTGTATTTATACACCAATAAATTAACAGATCACTGCTTTCTCGAATACTTGCGAGTTTGTTAGTTATTTACCTTCGTTATTTTCAAAACTCGATCGTTCGGAAACTATGATTTTCTATGCAAGTTATCTAATTTTCCAATGATTTTAATAAGGTATTTGACTATTGACAATTGATATCATAGATCTAATTAAAGTCCTAATTTGTCAATCATAATGTTTTTGACAAATGGTTTTATCTTTTTTCTTTGTTTTTAACTTTTTCGCTTTTTTCACTGTCATTACAGCGTTTTCAAAATGGCCACTGTTTGAAAATACTGTTAATTTTACAAAAAAAAAACGCCTCCAATATCGCATAATTGAACATATTAATAATTTCATATTGAAATATTACCAATTCAAAGTGATTTTCTTTCAACAAATCTATTATATTTAATAAAAATATTTTTAGGGGGGTGAGTTGGTATGTTATTTTTTAAGGGGGGATGAGTTGGTCATTGCGTAGGGCGAGTTATCCAAATCCAGGGTGAGTTGGTAGGGGGGTGAGTTGGTAGGGGGGTGAGTTGACTGTAAATCAAATGAGATGTGGGAAGTTTATGCCTTGTTCATTAGGCTATTTCCTAGAGCAGATAAGGCCTAAAATAAAATATTGTTTGTTTCCCCATCCCCTACCTACCCGATTAAAAAGGGCCCTACCCAAAATATTTTATTGCCCAAATTAAAATATTATTTTTTTTATTAAAAATTGGAAGTGAAAAATTTATTTTTTTGTTTACTGGCTTCTTTCTTACGATTAAATTTAGGATTGTTGATTTTCACCTTTGAGTTAATTCTAAATTTCATTATTTTTATGCTTTAACCAATAACTATCATACTGAAACAATTAAAAAAAATATTTACCCTACCTACCTACTCATTCTAAATCTGCTAGGGTCGGGATGGGGAAACAAAGAATATTTTAAGTTCGGCCTAACAGTCTGGTTCCTGTCCCCAATATTACAGTACTTAGTAGTACTGTAGGAGTATTGTGGCTTGTGATGGGAACTACACTAGACCTGCTCCATGAAATAACCTAATTGAACAGGCCTAGCTATGTAAGCTCCAAAGTTAAGTTGTAGTACTTCTGTCTTTTCACATGAAGTTGACTGTATTTTACTTCTTCTGTGTAGCAATACCATGTGACTTTTGGCTACAGTTACAAAAAGAAATTTGTAAATATTGAAAAATAAAATAGCCTTAAGTATTTTATTCATCGATTCCTATAAAATATATGCCACGCTAAGGGGAAAATTATTTGCTTTCCATGAAATATTAGGTATTTTTCATCATCTTTACCAATTTTGCCAATACCCTGTGAAACCTACATGTTCCATTGTTTCACAGGGTAATGGACAAAACGGCACAGCCGCTGGAAAAGATTATATATTTCACGGGAAGCTAATAATTTTCCCCTTAGCGCGGCGTATATTTCATAGAAATCGATGAAAAAATAAAATACTTATGCTATTTTATTTTTCAATGTTTACAAACTTCTTGTAACTGTAGCCAAAAGTCACATGGTATTGCTACACTCACTGTTCTTGCTACAGTCTTCCAGTCACATGGAAACTATCCAGCAGGGTCTTGTTTCCAACTTTGGGGGATGGGGCCCTTTCCATGTTACAAAAGCCCTGTAGTTTGGGGAAAATATCAGTACTTTGATTACATGGGCAACTGATGTTGTAGAGGCTATTGGTTAAGTCTTCTTCATGATCTTAGATAATTTAAATTAAAGAGATTGGTTTGCACTTTCTGTCAGCTCCTCTGTTTTCCCTTTTACTTACTTAAGGTTTGGAAATGCTTTTAACTTGACTGTTTAGTCCAGCACTCTGTGAAACCTGTTTCAAGACGATTCTTTTCCGAGATTTCACAGGGTGCTGGACAAAACAGCACAGCTGCAGAAAAAGATCTTATATTTCATGGAAAACAAATAATTTCCCCTTAGCGTGGCATATATTTCATAGAAATCGACGAAGTAATAAAATACTTATGGCTATTTCTGTTTTCTAAAAGAAGCAAATTTTGTCTTGGACCTGTAGCCAAAAGGCACATGGTATTGCTACACTGTACAAGTAAGTTTTACTGTATTTAGTATACTATTCAATATCTTTTATTGCTCCCATTTAGAGTGCCTTTGTGCCAGCTTGGATTATTTATATACTCTTATAATAATTCTTGATATATAATACTGGGTAATGGTGTTAAAGATAACCAGATGTCACATTTCCAACATTGGAGAAAATAATAAATTAATATTGTCTATTTCTGTATGTGGTGGTACTATTATATATCTATTAAAGGCTTTGATGATAGTATTCCCTTTGGCGTAGCAGAGTTGTACCTCTCTGTATAGTATATAGTAAGATACAACCTTGTTGCGCCAAAGAGATAAATTACAGTTGTAGTTAAATATATAGCACATTGGCCTGAGCACTGTTAAATTATCGGCAATTGTGATGGATCTGGTCAATTTTCCCACGGAAAATATTTAAAGATAATTAAATAATACTTGATGTTACCTTGGCTTTATATACAGGGTGTTAAGAAAGTTCGTTCCCAATGTTTGAGTTTCAATATTTTAATTTTCTGACCTCAGAAGACCGTAAAAATTCCTGGTTTAAATCCAGAGGGTTCTACAATTGTTCTAATATCTGGCATTAAGATTAGAGTATAGAAATTAACTTTGTCTGCTGCGTACATAGCTCAAATAAAATTTTATATGAATTTAAATTTTGAGAATGAACTTTTTTAACACCCTGTAGATTTTATATCCTGGCAATCAATAATTTTTAAGCTTAACCAACAGGTATATTTGGAAGCTGATTCACATGGGACCCATAGAACATTGATCTACCTGTTGAAGAATGCCTGGCTCAACTGAGCTTGACCCCTTTTACCGCTACTCAACACTAGTTGTTTATACCTCAGTAATTAGTACCAAGTTTCCCTATAGTCCAGTTAGGATATTGTGACAGTGACGTTGCAGTTTATGTGTACGCAAAAAATCGCAACCACTGTCTAAACAGGTAGAGTTTAGTATGAGTTGAGTATGTTAGTTTAGCATTGAAATTATAGTTGTTTGTACAGTATTAGCCTTTATAATTGGTTTTTACACCGTTATAGTGGACTCGACCGCTGCGTCACTGGATTTTTATCCTGACTGGACTATACATTATATTTAATATTTAATTTCATATGTTATGTTTTATGAATACAAGAAGTTGTGTTTAACCATTGTTTGGTATCGTACATGTAAGCCTTATGCAAGAAATGACCGATTTTATTTTATGTCTGCCATTGTAATAAGTACTGCAAGTAATTACATTATTTTTACAGGCACATATCTGTACCCAACTCTGAAATTTCTGATACTGGCTGAAATTAATAACATGTTACTTCCTATTTCATTGAGACTCTTCCTAGTTAATTCCTAGTTAATTGAGATTATTCCTAGTTAATTGAGAATCTTCCTAGTTAATTGAGACTCTTCCTAGTTAATTGAGAATATTCCCAGTTAATTGAGAATATTCCTAGTTAATTGAGAATCTTCCTAGTTAAATGAGAATATTACTAGTTAATTGAGACTCTTCCTGGTTAATTGAGATACTTCCTAGTTAATTGAGAATCTTCCTAGTTAATTGAGACTCTTCCTAGTTATTTAAGAATCTTCCTAGTTAATTGAGACTCTTCCTAGTTAATTGAGACTCTTCCTAGTTAATAGAGATACTTTCTAGTTAATTGAGATACTTCCTAGTTAATTGAGAATATTCCTAGTTAATTGAGATACTTCCTAGTTAATTGAGAATCTTCCTAGTTAATTGAGATACTTCCTAGTTAATTGAGAATCTTCCTAGTTAATTGAGAATCTTCCAAGTTAATTGAGATTCTGAGGTAGTACCTTTGATGAAATTTTTTATCTAAAATATATCAAAGTTGTTCAATTGCTAATACTTTAATTATAATACTTGCATTTTGTTTATTTTCCAGAACAAGTATGTGGCAGACTGTTTGGATGAGATCAAGTCGGAACTTAGACAAGAGAACATTGCTGTCAAAGCCATGGCCGTCAATAAACTTACATATGTAAGTAGAATGTACTTACTATCTTATTTTTGTCATTTGATATATATATAAGTGCTCTTATACATGTGGCTATATATTTGCTGTATATTAATGTTGTCGAAGTCAAGGTTGGCAAAAACCCATAGAGCCCAGCTTGGCACATGTGCAGTCAACTCTCGTTATCTTAAATTCGTTTACCGGTATATTAAATTTACCATTATGTTGGAACTTTTTTTGAAGTCTCAATTTTCCCACTTCTTTGTCTATATGAAATGTTGTCGCTTAACTCGTAGTTTGTCTTGAAGTTTTTATTCTATTATGTGCATATTTATTATTTACAGCTTCAAATGCTTGGTTATGATGTGAGCTGGGCAGCCTTCAATGTCATAGAAGTTATGAGTTCAACAAAATTCACATTTAAGGTAAAATCTTTTACAATCTTTGTACAATGGCTTTTTTTGTACAGAAAGTTATGCATTTTATTGTACATGCATGGACAATATGGAAATATACCTTTGAAGTTAGGAATTATATGGCTGCTTTTTTCATGGACAATGTCATCACGTCGGTCTTCTGTGCAGTGGATACCGGGAAGTGCACTTGTAGCCTGGCTTGTCAATGGACACCCTAGCAATCCAGGTCTGATACTTGGTGCTACAGCTGTGGTCCTGTGGTTAATGCACTGAATTTGTAACCTAGCAATCCCAGTTTGATTCCAAATTGTCGCAGGTTATACCCTTCAATGATAATTTAACATTAATGTTAATTTTCCTCAGTATTTCGAGAAGTTGCTGGTTCCTGGTGGAAGGTAGAGTTAGTACTGGTAGTTTGAATACAATCAAGGAAAACTGGTCAGGTGAATTGGCCGCTACAAATAACTAAAATATTGTTGAGAAACAATGTTAAACCAAATAAACAAACTGTTTGGGTCAGTTATAAATAAATGTTTTTCCCTGACTATTATTTTGTCTGTATTATATAAATTAAATATGTGTTAGCATAATATCTATGTGTGTCTGTAGAGGACAGGCCTAGATTTGAGTGTAAGTAATTGTGTATAAATAAATATTTTTACTATTTTAGAGGATAGGATACTTGTCAGCATCACAGAGTTTTCATGATGGTACAGATGTGCTCATGTTGACTACTAACATGATTAGAAAGGTAAGAGTCTTAACCTCCATCTAGAATGACTAGTGGTCGTGTGTCTAGTTCAAGTGTGAGAGGTCTCAAGTTCTTTTCCCAACAACGATATATCAAATTTCTTTAAAATGATCTTAGTATATCACGCTTGCTTGACACCCAGTATAGTTAGAACTTGTTCCAGATAACTGCTGGTTGGCCCGCTGTCAGGATAATGTGACTGGGTAGTGTCCATATGACTGCAATACTATGTACCAGTGTAGACAGTATTTAAAAAAAGGACCAACATTCAACAAAACCAACATTTATATTAGTGGTAGCCTGATTTAAGAAACCATATGCCTTAAATAGATGTATTCTCACCTAGTATGATTATCAGGGGTCCTACAGTTCCAGAGTAGTCTGGAAATCCAGATTTGCTGCTTTAGGAAGAATAATCTTTTCTGCACAAAATAAAAGTTATTTGATGAAAAAATTAGAAGAATTGTCAAAGTTATGGTCATTTAAAGTTCCATAATCTGAATTTTAATAATAAAAAAATGTTCAAACCTTGTTAAAGTGTAGGGATATGTGCTAATGGCTCCCAAAACAGACTTGCGACTCTTTTCAGGATTGGGCATTATGCCTCTGGAGAACCCCTGGATTATAAGTAATTAGTCCTTTACCGGTTTTTGACTGAAGGTGACTATAGTTTTGCCCTCTGTCAGTCCGTTCGTCCGTCAGCCTGTCCGTCAAAAATTCGGGATCCTGACATAACTGAAACAGTTTCCAAGCTAGGTTTATGAAACTTGGTATGTATATAGGGGGCAATAAGGGGATTTTGCACATCTAAAAATATTTTGATTCCGACAAAAATTGTGGTTGCTATGGCAACAGAAACATTGAAAATGGCTTCCAACCAGTAGGGGACTTCGGTATTGCTTTGAATTCTTAATGACTTGTTACAATATTGATGCATGTTTTTGTTGCATTTAATGTTTAGTTCACTTTGACTGTATGATGTATGTATTTCAGGACCTGAGCAGTAACACTCAGTATGACGCTGGTGTAGCCTTAAATGGACTGTCATGTTTCATCACTGCTGATCTAGCACGAGACCTTGCCAATGACATCATGACCCTGGTGAGTTGGTTAACACATTTTGTGATAAATATTTAATGTCCAGGGCCGGTATTTATAAAGCATCTTAAGTGAAAACTTAAATATTTTGACTTAAGATAAAATATTGAGCTGACCTTATTTCACAAGAAACGAAAAATAACCCATGATTTCTATATGATTACTGTAGCTCTTTACATAATGCTTCTAAACAATGTAAATAATTGTTAATATTAATTTTCCTGTTTAGCTGATACACATAAGCAAAATTTGAGATTTTAAGAAAATTCTAAGTTTTCACTTAAGATGCTTTAATTATAAATAACGACCCAGGGGTGTCAGTATTTCGGGAAAATATCATGAAAGTGCTATGATTTCTGTTATTTGATGAAAATATCTCTAGAAATGGCAAAAGTTATGGTCATTTTAATCTGCTCTGAAGGATTTTATTCAAATAAACTGAGTTAACTATGGAAGCAATGTAGTTGAAGTGACACGAAGGTCTCTTGTTTGGCAAAAATGGTCATATGATTGCATGCTTGCATATGATTTTCAGGATTTTTAAGTTGGCTCTGTTGACACACCTGAATGTCAAAGATTTCATTTCACCACCTCAATAGCCTGGTGGCTTAGTGTCTACATCTGAGTGTGAGAGATCTCCTGTTCAATCCCAGGCTACGACATACTAAAGTCATTAAAACAGTACTCAGGTATATCTCCCTTGCTTAACACACAACATAGTTAGTACCAAGTAACTGCTGGTTTGCCCGGTGTCAGGAGAATGTGACTGGACGATCTCCATTTCACGGAAATATTGTTGAGCAGAACTATTCATATTTCTGATATGTTATTTTCAGATGACGTCCACCAAACCATATTTGAGAAAGAAGGCTGTGTTAATCATGTATAAAGTATTTCTACAGTTTCCCGAAGCATTAAGACCTGCTTTTCCTAGGCTGAAAGAGAAACTGGAAGATCCAGACCCAGGTTGGTACACTTATCAGATAATGTGGATTTCTGCTTGCCCCTAGCTTACTCCTTTAACAGGGGTGTCAATTTTCCAGATTTATCTGGAATTCTGGATTTGTCTATCCATGAAGAGCTATGCTTTCTGACCAAAATAAAAGTTATTTGATGAAAATATCTCAAGAAATGGCAAAGTTATGGTCAATTATGTCTGCTCTAAAGGATTTTCTTCAATAAAAAGTTTGAAAAACTGAGTTATATATGGTTGACGGCCTCTAGTTTGTCAAAAATGGTCAGCCGCATATGATTTTCAGGATTTTTAATTTGGCTCTGTTGTCACCCCTGCTTTAATAAGTCAGCTTTAAATTGATGTTGGGGGCACAGGTAACTGTATCATTAATAAAGATCAGTAAACAAAACCATTTTTTTTTTATAAAATTTATAAAATCTAAGATAACTTAAATTTTATAAAAAATTTTTTTTACTCTTAATCAATGATACAGTTACCTGTTAATGGGTGACCATAGATTATAAAGAATTTCATTAATTTATATCAGTAGATCAAATAACACTAAAATGAAACAATTCAGTTACCCTGGTCTTCATTTATGGTAAAAACTTATTGTCATATAGTATAGTCCGTTTGCGGCGAAAAAAATCGTCTAAAATGAAGATTTCTCAGTATTTACTGCACCTACAAGTATGAGATTTTGCACAAGTAAATGAAATGTATCTACCTAATATACAATTAAATCTAAGCAACATCGGACAGATGTGAAAAAAGTTTTGTTCATAAGTTCTATGTAAAATATTTGTAGTTTACAATGAAATCTCATGTTAGAGGACTCGATACACACAACAGCCAATTTTATGGTCACGTGACACGTCTAACGGTAGATTTACGTATTTGTAACCTATTTAATATAGCAAATACGAGGCCCGTCTGTACATCTGTACTGTCTATGTGTATCATATTTTCGGGTCTAAACGTAAAATTGGTTTGCGTCTAGCAGCCTCCTTATCGAACTATAAAACACATATTTTACAGCGTCTTTTAACGATTTTGACTGCTTAATATTAGGCATTCTTCAAACGTGTTCATGAATGTCGATTTCAGACTAATCCTAAAGGTTTGGGTAGATGTATACTACTCAATTATTTAGGACTGACTACATGTCATTGCGCACATAAACATTACATTTGCTTTTTATATACATGTATGTCCATGTAGAAGTATATACATAGCTTATGTAGCTTAGTGAATAATGGTTTGCTTTTCTCTGAATTTCCGTGATATTACATGTTTTAAACATAATCTGTGTACACACAAGCGACATACCTAAATAAATCGACTTATATGGGCCTCATAAATTTCGCTTTCATTACAGCAATGTTATTCTCGCTGATTACGGATTATAACAGTTAATAAAAAGACAGTTAAACATCAATGGAATACCAGATTTCCTCCCTACGTTAAAGTGTTCAAATACCAGTAATATCAATATACAATAAAGAATAAACTTGTTTAAATAAGTAATTAAAAATTATGAAATTTAAAATGGGAGTAGGTAGAATGTTATTATGATTCTACGTAAATTTTTATCAACATCTGATGAATAGATTTTTAACCATCCAAAATTTAGACGATTTTTTTCGCTGCAAACGGGCTATATCTGGTTTGATTGGCCGAGTCTTACCAAAGTGAAAGGTGAAATAAAAATGGTATTTCTCTTGCCTGGTTCTCAGCAGGTTGAAGCACTTTAGAGTTACAGTAAATGACTTCACTTTTCTCGCACACTCATGGCAATGGGTGTCGAGAGTGCAATTGTCATAAGATAAATTGGTTTTACTCAAATTATGTTACATATGTAGTATCTTATTCCAAATATAACAACATATTTAAGTCTATCATATAACATATAAAGCCTAGGTCCTACTAAGGAATTCCACATCGGCGATGTTCTCCCGATTTCTTCTGATACCACCCGATTCATCACAATTCCTTCCGATGTCACCCCTGGACTATGAGGAAGCTGTTCCCGATATCCTGATAGCTCATTTATTACAATCGGGAGTACAATGCCGAGGAAAAAAATTCTCACTGCGACCTAGGCTGTAGCTCTCATACTTATCTGTAACAAACTGTATTTATCTGACAGGTGTCCAGTCAGCAGCTGTCAATGTGATATGTGAACTAGCTAGAAAGAATCCAAGAAACTACCTATCCCTGGCTCCACTATTCTTCAAATTGATGACATCATCCACAAACAACTGGGTTCTTATAAAAATCATTAAACTTGTGAGTTTACTTCAAAATTATGTCTCCCACATACTTGTTCACTATCATGATCCCAAGACCTACACAGGGTTAGGTAACTCTGTCATGCATTGTGTTCAAATTATCTGTTCTTTTCGACTTAGAAGCCCCAACCTCTACACAGCAGAGGGTAATGCTGCAGCTCTGCAGCATTTTGTTTTGAATATGTAATGATTATACTATCCTAGCATGGCATTGCATACATAATTGAAATCTGCTTCACAAGGCGCTTCTTATAATAAGCCTATTTCATGAAATTGGAAGTGGTCACCAGCATGGTTTGTTGGTCCCAGCAGAACTCGACTGTATTTCTATTAGATGTACCCTTACTTTAACGGAACCTGCTTTATCCGTTATCCGGCATTGTTTGTTAGTCCCGACAATTGATAAATAGTCTGTTTTAACACTTAATTACCCGGCATTATAGATAATACTTAGAAGATGTTTTTCATCAGCAAACTTTTTTGCACATAACCTTTTAGTAAACCAAACAAACAACAATTAACAACTATATTTTGACTTACTAACACCATTAGTACAATGACATGTAAATACTTATGCCATTGGATACCTTTAATATTTGTTTTTCATTTGTTATAATTTTGTCTCTTAATAAGCAATTATACAGCTATATGTATGCTTTAAAACCTGGTTTTACCGGCACACTGCTTTATCCGGCACACTTATCTGGTCTGATGGGATGTCGGATAAACCAGGTTATACAAAATGTACTGTAATAAAAAATGAAAATTGTCTTTTTCTTCATCGAAATTTAGTTTGGTGCTCTGACCCCATTGGAACCTCGTTTAGGGAAGAAATTGATTGAACCCTTGACAAACCTCATTCACAGGTAAATATTTGAGCTCTGATGTTATATGTGTTCAAGAATATAAACCTAAGTTGATATTGTTGTAATAGTACACATTTTCAAAATATTTTAATTGCTTTTGATAGTTACTGTATAGTTTACATGCTTTAGATAGTGACATGGAAATATTGATGAATTGCCAACATTTTCGCCCAGCTAAAATTCAATAAATGAGATGTCAAAAAATTGAAACTAAAAATATAAAGAAAGAATATGGCCATTCCTGATTGTCCATCAGAGACTTGGAAAATATCTAAAGCTGTGTAAAGGATGCATCTAATGTTTGGTTACAATTCTGGGTTAATAATGATGCAAGCAGTACTTGGAAAAATATGGCATGTACACATGGATGCCTATGTGATAACTATATTTTATACACTTGTTACTATATATAGTAACAAAAATTAGCTCATTTGCGGCTGATTATGGTCATCACAAGCTTGATTATCGCCTATCCTCCCGGGCCGCATAATCATTATCAGACTGGTTGAATGTGCGCGCATTACGCTATCCATGTAAACTTGACGTCACATTGGAGCCAACTGACGTTACGTTGCGTATAGTGTGTACTATATTATCCACTTTGGTAGTAATTACTTTATTTGGTCACAACCATAGAGCTACTTTATTTTCTTGGTATGAATCTTTATAAAGATGTTGTGCATGATCAGCCTAATCTAGATTATCTTAAGCTCTTGTATCTAACAGGATTGTCAGTTGTTGTTACTCCCATTTAGATATAATATTGAACAATTGTATTAAAGACTTTTAAATTAATACAGTTCAGACCCTGGCCGGGAGTTGGTAATCCGCTCGGAATGAATTTTCGCCTCCCTGCCCGGCTCTTGTTGTGTATTAATCTCTAATTATATGGATATTGTTGTTGATATTTCAGTACATCTGCCATGTCACTCCTGTATGAATGTATCAACACAGTCATTGCAGGTATGTATACTCCTACACTCTCAGTAACACTCAAATATCAAACACATGTGTTTCAGGTATCCTGTCCTACACTCTGAGTAACACTCAAATATCAAACACATGTGTTTCAGGTATCCTGTCCTACACTCTCAGTAACACTCAAATATCAAACACATGTGTATAGTTTTCAGGCCAGCCTGAAATTATTTGAATAATGGAGGTAGAAACTTTTGTTCCTGGTACTGATAATTCTTTAACTATACTAGTTTAATATTAATTAAAGATTTTAAGCTGCCTTTGCTAGATTAATAGTTCCAAGTCAAAGTTAAACTTACAACAAATTTCCGATAACAAGATTTTATGTGTTTTATATAAAATAAATCAAAACCCTTTTCATCTTGTTACCTGAACCAAACATATCTTTATTTGACCTTTTTATTCAAGACCTGAATTTTTGTGATTTAGATATTATATTTATTAACTCGATAATTCCAAATTGAACATTATTGATTGTTCCAAATTGAACATTTTTGATTCCTAAAATTTGAAATGTGTTAATCATATGACCCCCCCCCTGCCCCTTCTTACGTGATTGTAAAACTGGAAACATTTATAATAATTATATACAATATTTGACATGATAAAATTATTTGGTTGAATATAAATTTCATTTACATGATTACATTTGATGCTTATGGCTGTTCTGAGGATTTTTTGTAGACAAAATTGGAACAACCATTTTCTGTTATATTTCGATATTTTTATGCCCCAAATCATTGAAGAGGGGGTATTTGCTTTGCTCATGTCTGTTGGTCGGTCAGTCGGTCAGTCTTATTAAATGGTTTCCATTCAATAACTCAAAACGCTTTGACCTAGGATCTGCAAACTTTACATGGCAGTTGGTCAGGAACAGTAGATGACCCCTATTGATTTTGAGGTCAGTAGGTCAAAGAACAAGGTCGCTGCAACCTTCACCATTTCTGACTATTGTGCTGCCATAGGGGCATATCTCTTGTATGTTACTTTCTTTGTTGTGGATCAACTTGTTTATTAATTTCTTGATTTACTTCTATATAAAGCAGCAATATTATTCCCGTTTCTGAATATTCTGTGCATATATTTGTAAGTTAATGTCCATCATTCAAGCGTCACCTCTTAGTCTGGTTACAGATGTATCATTTTACCTTTAAATTGACCATGTGGATCCTAATGTGTTGAAAAACCAACTTTTGACCCATTAAAATTTATGTAAATGACCTGTGAGATTCAGCTGCTTGAAATGAAACACTTGTTGGTTATTCCATTGGTTTTACTTCTATTACAATATGCAAACACGTCCAAAAATAGTGCCAAAGATTAATAATTGCTACCCTGTTCTGTAACTTCATATTTTTTGTTGCAATTTTCATTTTAGTAGTATTTATGTAAGCTTTGCTGATTTATTGTAATGAATGGCTGAGAACAGCTTTTATCTGATGACAGCCCATATCTGATGCTATAATACATGATATAATGCTTATCAGTAATTGCTGTTGTTACTTTTACTTATTATGCACCTGTATATTATTGAACTACTAATTGTAAATATACCTGCAGAATATTAACTAACACAAGTTCTATACTTCACCTTTATATGCTTTTAATGATGTTTTCTGACCAAGAATCAGTTAGAAAGAATGTATATTGGTCTCTGCTTGTTAGATTGATTTTGATAGATTTATTTCTACATACAATGTATTATTTACATGACAAAATATATCAAAACATATATTAAAACAATAAACGTGCATGCATGCAATAAATAACGTCATAGCAATCAACATTAAATGCAAATGATGACACAAAAGGGACTACACATAGTTCTTATTTCCATTGTGGTCCTTTGTTGCTTTTCAATTACTTATAAAATAGCCAGAAAATTGCATATAAAACCATTGAAAATAAACTATAAAAAAGCGCAGACACTACCTGAAAAATGGTAGGTATTCAATTGTTCCAGCATGTTTTAGCTTCTTTTTTTCATATGAAACTTTCTGCATTCTGTTTTCATTGACATTTGACTTTTGCTAATGCTGTTATAATTGTTTGTTGCATAAGGCTACTACTTCCGGTGTTTAGCCTTCTTTATATTTTATTTTGTTATTTTTAAGCATGCACTTGACTGATAGGGAGGTCTAGTTTTATTGTCCAGTCTGTCAGACAATTTGTCCTTATGTCGCAACAAGGTTGTATCTTTCTATATACTAAATATTGAGATACAACCACCAAAGGAACAAATTGTTGCTGTGACTTCTATCTCTGCCTAGTTCATACTTCAGATGTATGTAATCTCTAAAATATTTGAGTAAGATTGCCCGATGCTACCTACCTTTCGGTTGGCCGAAATGGTACTTCATGGTAATGTTTTATACAGAGGAAAATATAATAGTGCCAGATGCTATTAATATGTAAAATAACTGGAACATTACAATAAGATGGCCATTTGAGAATTCTAGCTGTGTATGCATTGATTATGTAGTAAGGTCCACACTGAGGCATTCATTAAAAAACATTAACAACTAGAAAATATGAGTTATACTTAAACTTGTGTTTTTCTTTGCAAAATATGCATGCATGCATCAAATGGTTTTATTTCAATATACCACTTGCCTTATCCTTCACCCTTACTCCATACACTTGAGATATACACTATTCTCAATAAAGGTGTGTTAGAATTTAGAATATGTTATAAATATACAACTGAAACTCAAAGTTATCATTTGAGATTGAGGGCATATCCTGAGATTAAAAACGTTTTCCGAGGGTTTGTTATGTATGTAGTTTGTATTATAGTGTAACTTAAGACATGGTGGATCTGCCACAGGCAGTGTAGTAATACAATCACACCTTTTTCAGTGCAGTGTTGCAGTTCTTACAATTATTTCTCGCAGTTACTATGATACAAGAACAAATATCGTGAGCAGCTTTTATGGACAAATACCAAGAATGATCTCCCTTGATTAGGTGTCTAGTTAAGTTCAGTTCAATAATTAGATTGTCTCCTCTCAATACTAATTGGATAATATCATTCAAAATAGTATGTGACGTACCCGGTGTATAGGATATGGATGCGAATTGACATCTTGAAGAGTTATACTAAAACAGTGTACACTTACTTGTCCCTAATCAGACTACTTTTAGCAGGGGTTCTATAATTCTGGATTAATCCGGAAATCCGGATTTGCTGCACCAGAAAGAATGAACTGTTCTTCAGAAAATAAAAGTTTTTTGATGAAAAAATACCAAAAAAGTTTTTGGTCATTTGAAATTTCTTATGCTAATTTTGGACAATACTCAATATT
Source organism: Spisula solida (assembly GCA_947247005.1). NCBI lineage: Eukaryota > Metazoa > Mollusca > Bivalvia > Venerida > Mactridae > Spisula > Spisula solida. Next base: position 40,440,311 of record OX365948.1, on the reverse strand, counting down.
ATAGTAGAAGGTTTGAAACAGAGTTTTGATGTAGGGATGTGAGCTAAACGCATCGGAATCAGACTAGCATCTTATTTTCAGGATTGGGCATTATGCCTTAGTAGAACCCCTGTATACGTGAGTGAATCAAGGGTGTATGGAGTCAAGGGTTAAGTTGTATGCATGGTGTCTAATTTTGCTCATTTTGTGATACTTTTTGGTGATGAATGAAGTGCCTGATAGAAGGTGGACTGTGGTATAACTGATACATGTTTATTCTTACTTACAGTACTCATTTCTGTATCTACAGGCATCCCAAATCACACCGCTTCCATACAGGTAAAGTCATGTTAAAATATGGCACAGTCAGGCATTGTCTTATCTCATACACTTTGTTTATAATGTTAGAACCAGTCTATTCTTTTAATTATGTCGGTATACACAGTCTGTTTTTAAATTTCATTATAATGTTTAGAACCAGTCTATTCTTTTACTTAGGTCCGTATACACAGTCTATATTTAAATTTCATATAAATGTTGGATTTAATCTATTCTCATATAACCAGTTTATATTGATTTGAAAACTTACCTACTTTATGGACATGTAATTATGTTTCAAATTAGGATATTTGATTGTAATGCGATGGTTAAAAGAATGACAATTGCTTGCTTTGAAATTCCCAAATTAATAATGGCTTTCAAAATTGCATGCCACAATGACAGAACTTCAGACTCCCGATGTAAAGGTTGTGAGTCTGAGTCTGTATTTTGGGGGTGGGGTAATAAATGTCTTCTTTATTCAGAGTTTAATTAAAGTACAAGTTGTTATAAACGAGCAGCTGAATGTATTATAGATAAAACAATGCTTGACTGTGTCATTATTACGTATGCTATATAATGGTTATACAACAGTTAGGTTTTATGGTAACGTTTGTTGGCTTTTGGCTCCAAAATAATGCTCAATTAGATACTTAATGCTTTATATTTTATAGATTTACGAATGAAAAATCTGTAAATTATTGAATAGATTTTTCATTTTACTAATTGCTGTATAGAGTGGCTATTAATTCTTAAATTGATTAAATCATCCTCAACTTGATTATTATATACAGGGGTGTCAATATTCCTGATTAATCCGGAATTCCGGATTTCATCTAACCTTATCTGACCAAAATAAAAGTTATTTGATGAAAATATGTCAAGAAATGGCAAAGTTATGGTCAATTTAATCTGCTCTGAAGGATTTATTCCAAACAATATAGTCAAATATGGAAACAATGTTGTTGAAGGCCTCTTGTTTGGCAAAATGGTCTGCTGCATATGATTTTCAGGATTTTTAATTCAGCTCTGTTGACACCCCTGTATATAATGATATGATGGAATATTTGCTTGTCATATTTTGGAGCTATCAGCTGTAACTTTATTGTTCACAGACTGTTCACGTTGCTTTGTGATGGGTTACATGTTATTATAGACTCATATTCATCAAATTTCAAGTCAGAAATGTGCCAATCTAATGTCAGTAGGATAGTATATACAAGAAGTACTGTATATTAATCAATTTTTACGGGCTGCAAATTACTTGGATTTTCGTAAAATTTTAATATGCAATTTCCTGAGGTCATAAATTTCCGAATTACATAACAAAAATGGAAGGGAATATTTTTGGGAATAAAATTCTTACATTTTACATTAAAAATGTATTTTTGTTAAGTTGAAATGAAGTTATTTGTTAGATCTTATTCATAATGGAGTCTGGATGAATATTTTCGTGTTATGAATATACCTCTCGTTGTCAATTGATACAAACTTACATTTAACTAATTCAGGAAATGTTGTTAAGCTCTCCAGAGGCTGGCTTAATAAAATTTCCAGAAATCGTTTAATAATTTATAAGTTTATATCAATTGACAACTTACGATATTAGAAGATCCTCTATTTACTTGATGAATATGAGCTATAAGTTTGTAAAGCTGGGTGGCTGGTATTGTCCACGGCTGCTTAGAAGTGTAGCTCAATCATTGATATTGCCCTCTGTCCCTGTTAATCATCAAGTTGCTTTATCAGGGTAGCAATACCACATGGCTTTTGGCTACAGTTACAAGTAGAAATTTGTAAACATTCCAAGGTTTCACAAGGTAATGGACGAAACGGCACAACCGCTGAAAAAGATTTTATATTTCATGGAAAGCAAATAATTGTCCCCTTAGAGTGGGTATATTTCATAGAAATCGATGAAGAAATAAAATACTTATGGCTATTTTATTTTCCAATGTTTACAAATTTATTCTTGTAACTGTAGTCAAAAGTCACGTGGTATTGCTACACTGTTAATCCTACATGCATTAAATAACCCATGTACATTGTGCTTACTGTATACTCGTCTCTATGTTAGCACTGGTATGGTATAACAGACTTCTGGAACGTTTGTGTAAGATTTTCAGACTGGCAATGGCTGAAAACTGTCCGATAAAAAATATCTGTCAGACCAAAATAGACATAAATAGATAAAATATGCACAGGTACCAGACATTTCAGTTGTTCCAGTTGAAAATTTGTCAGTCAGTATCAGAATATGTCTGACATGTGAGGTTCCACTGAATAGTTTCTGGTCTGGCCGACTTGTTTCTGGTCTAGCTAACCGGTTTCTGGTACGACCAACTGACAGGTTTCTTGTCTAGGCGACCTGTTTCTGGTATGACAGACTGACAGGTTTCTGGTATGACCAACTGACAGGTTTCTGGTCTAGCCATCAGGTTTTTGGTACGACCAACTGACAGGTTTCTGGTCTATCCGACTGGTTTCTGGTACAACCAACTCACAGGTTTCTGGTCTAGCCGACCGGTTTCTGGTACGACCAACTCACAGGTTTCTGGTCTAGCCGACTGGTTTCTGGTACAACCAACTCACAGGTTTCTGGTCTAGCCCACCGGTTTCTGGTCTAGCCGACCGGTTTCTGGTACAACCAACTGACAGGTTTCTGGTCTAGGCGACCTGTTTCTGGTATGACAGACTGACAGGTTTCTGGTCTTGCCGTCAGGTTTCTGGTATGACTGACTGACACCGGGTTCCTGGAAGTCTGATAGAAGAATTGGTGAAAGCTACCTAGACTGCACACTTGATGTATCTCTGTAACACTTGAATGGATCACATATTTTTCTGACTTTGATTGTCATATATCTCTGGTGTAGGTCCTCGCACTCTTCCTATATTGTATATCAGTTTATATGCTATAGTTGTTATAAGCTAACTAAAGCTCTACGGGTCGGAAAGTCATTTTGAGTTACATATACCAGCCCCTTGTTTTGCTTGTTTGATAGTGTTCGAATAGCTGTAAAGAATATCTACAATCTGTAGGTATTATTTTTCAAAATGAAGACTATAACATTATATAAACAATTAATTGTGTTGCTTTGATAGATTGTTTCTATGTCAGTTTGCACATTATGTTGTTCTCACATGAATGCTTAGTGATGTAACTGTGGAAGTGATTAAAAGATGTGTTTGAAAGGAAGGCAGCCACCTGTACTATATAATGTTAGAAATGTATCAATGTTGTTTAATACTGCTTAAAACCGAGTCTGTTGTTATCCTTATAAATGATCAGTATGGAAACCTAAATTTCCTGATACTCTTTCGCAACTTATTAAACACAAATGATTAATAGGTTTCATGTCCATTGTTTTTAGCTCGCCTGCCACAAAGTGGCAAGGTGAGCTTTTGTGATTGTTTTTTGTCCGTTGTCCGTCCGTCCGTTAGACATTTCACCGTTAACACTCTAGCACTTTCAATTTTGCATTGATCTTCATCAAACTTAGTTAGTAGTTGTATCTCAATGAAATATAGGTCAAGTTCGAAGTTGGGTCATGTGGGGTCAAAAACTAGGTCAAAAGGTCAAATAATAGGATAACCTTGTTAACACTCTGGTGGCCACATTTTTGCTTTAATCTTCATGAAGGTTTGTCAAAATGTTTATCTTGATGACCTTAAGGTCAAGTTCGAAGTTGGGTCATGTGGGGTCAAAAACTAGGTCAAAAGGTCAAATAATAGGAAAACCTTGTTAACACTCTGGAGGCCTCAGTTTTGCTTTAATCTTCATTAAGTTTGGTCAAAATGTTTATCTTGGTAACTTGAAGGTCAAGTTCGAAATTGGTTCATGTGGGGTCAAAAACTAGGTCATAAGGTCAAATATTAGGAAAACCTTGTTTACACTTTGGAGGCCACATTTTTTATCTTCACCAAACTTGGTCAGTAGTTGTATCTTAATGAAATCTTGGCAAAGTTCGAAGTTGGGTCATGTGGGGTCAAAAACGAGGTAAAAAAATAGGAAAACCTTGTTAACACTCTGGAGGCCTCAGTTTTACTTTTACCTTCATCTAGTTTAGTCAAAATGTTTATATTGATGACCTTAAGGTCAAGTTTAAAGTTTGGCCATGTTTAGCAGGTGAGCGCCCAGGGATCTATGATCCTCTTGTTATTTTAAGTAAAAGTTTATGAAATTTTTAGTTCAAAAATAGAATAATTATTTAAAATAATTGTTTCAGTTCATTAGCCCAGAAAGGGCAGGTTACTCAAATGAACAAGTCTAGTCAGAAATTGTACTTACTTAATCTCAGATTATAAAACAAACCAATTTGTAAAAGATACAAACATTTCGTTTATTATAATAATCATTTATATGCATGCAGAAAAGACTAATTACTTGTACCATAATTTTACTTATAGCTCTGTGTTCAGAAACTAAGGATATTGATCGAAGATTCCGACCAGAATTGTAAGTATTGATTGTATACTAAAATAGTTTATACCTGACAAGAACATTCTTTTTGTTTAATAACTATAGTTTCTGGCATTGGCCTCAATCATCACAGTTAAAGAGACCTGTATTTTTCAGCCATGTACCTGATTTCAGGGTTTTGAATCTAAACTTTCCTTCTTTGTTTTTATAGGGGTTTCTGGCTTTGAAACTGGGATTTTCCGGACTTATTCCTAGTTACCAGGCCTGGTTTAATCAAGTTATTTAATCAAATTAACTCCAGAAATGGAATAACACTCTCCTGTCAGCCATTAGATGGGTAACTTTTCAAAATGTTGCATGTCACATGGGAAGCTGTTAGCCATTCAAAATGTCTAGATTGCTCAGGAATAATAATGAGGTATAATTATACCTTTTATTTTCAGTAAAGTACTTGGGTTTGCTGGCAATGTCGAAGATTTTACAGACACATCCAAAATCTGTTCAGACTCACAAAGACTTAATATTGCAATGTTTGGATGACAAAGACGAGTCTATACGATTCAGGGCCCTGGACTTGTTATATGGGATGGTATGTATGCATTTCTGTGTGCCTCCGTAGTTCAATGGTTAGCGAGCTTGCCATCTAATCTGGCAACCAGGGTTTGAGTACGGATGGAGGCACTCGTATGCCTGCCATATTTCAGCAGAAAGCTGACTGACAAATAAAGGCTATACTCGGCATCGGCATGTAGTTTTCTAGATCTATATGTAAATGTACATGTTGTTTCGTCTTTAACTTTGAGCAGTCATTTTGTCAAATCAAAATTTACTCATAAAATATAGGTACTGAGCAAAGCAATGAGTACATTACTATTTTAGAAAGTACTAGTATGTAGCATGCATATTGATTGCTTTATGCTGTATGATAAGTGCAGTGAATAAATCACTGAAATATCATCCAAATGATTCAGGTTCCATATTTGGTCATCTTGGTTATGTTCTTCTGTAAAATTGGCAACAAGCATGGCCTCCACATGTGGAGAAGTTGCTGGTTACAATCATGGCCTCTGCATGTGCAGAAGTTGCTGGCTACATTCATGACTTCCACATGTGGAGAAGCTGCTGGTTACATTCATGACTTCCACATGTGGAGAAGCTGCTGGCTACAAGCATGGCCTTCACATGTGGAGAATTTGCTGGCTACAATCATGGCCTTTGCATGTGGAGAAGTTGCTGGCTACAATCATGGCCTCCACTTGTGGAGAAGTTGCTGGCTACAATCATGGCCTCTGCATCTGGAGAAGTTGCTGGCTACAAGCATGGTCTCCATATGTGTAGAAGTTGCTGGCTACAATCATGGCCTCCACTTGTAGAGAAGTTGCTGGCTACAATCATGGCCTCCACTTGTGGAGAAGTTGCTGGCTACAAGCATGGCCTCTGCATGTGGAGAAGTTGCTGGCTACAATCATGGCTTCCACATGTGGAGAAGCAAGTATGTGAAAGAGCAAGTACTTGTGGACTTAATTACACTAAAAATCCCAAAATGAGTGAAACATGTCTTAAAAACTGATAATAACAATTTGATTCCACTGTCTTAACGTTCTATATTCAATGATTCCAGGTATCAAAGAAGAATTTGATGGAAATTGTGAAGAAATTGATGATCCACATGGATAAGGCAGAGGGAACCAATTACAGGGATGAACTGTTGGCCAAAATCATTGAAATCTGTTCACAGTCTAATTATCAATATGTCACAAACTTTGAATGGTAAGAGAGAAGACTTTTAGTATCACCTAAAAATATGGGTGTCGTGTGTTGAAAAAAATGAATGCTCTTTAAAATTTACTTTAAGAAGATTGCTCTCCCTTTATAAGGTGTCATAAGTCTATTTAAATAATGGGTTTATCTCTCTATCAAACACTCTTTGTAAAATAATAGATGTTGGTTAGATTTAGCATTGTTTTATGGCGCTTCGACATTTAGCACACATTTAGCACTCATTTATAAAAGATATAAATGAAAGAGGGAAGTATAAACCGTGTAATATGGATATGGAAATTGATGATGGACATTGGTGTGTGAATTGATGTATCTATGGAGTGAGGGGTTAAGACATGACTCACAGACTGTATATCAACTGTTATTCAGGTATGTGAGCATATTGGTGGAGCTTACACGTATGGAAGGCACCAGACACGGTCGGCTCATAGCAACACAGATGTTGGATGTAGCAATCAGGGTTCAAGCTATCAGACCTTTCGCTGTCTCACAAATGGTAAGATTGTTTACACTCCCCCCCCCCCACTTCATTCTGTAAAATGAACTGACCAGAGTTGCTTGCCCTTAGGTCGGTCCAAAAGTGCACAATGTACGAAATCAAGCTAAGGCCCATAGGTTCTTATTCTGTATGAAGGGCAATTAATTTCTTAGCCTTCGTGAATATGATGAACTGTTACTTTATAATAGTGTCACAGGCTCACAGCTATCTAACAAAACCTACTTTCTGATTACGTAATACATCCCAACTCCAAGCCTTTCCACGTCACTCGTTGGGCAGGTACACACATGATTATTATTATTTAGCTACCCAGTAGTTCACCAGGCTGCTAAATCTGAAATGGACCATTGCAGGAATCAATCTTCTATCTCCCAATACGAAGGCTTAAGATTGCAATCAGTTTCTTACAGAAGAACAGATTAGTCCTGGGTTGGTGTCCAAGGACTACTGGTTTGGTCACATGAAAATTATTTGAAATATTGTGGAAACAAATTGATGTTAAATATTTCAGTGTAAGTTATGTTGTGGTTCAGAATTTTGAATAATCATCTTAAATTTTGTTAATATTGGGTTAGGCTTATGAATCAGGCATACTTGGTGCAAGTTATTGAGCAGTTATCAGTTTCTAGCTGAAGAGCAAGTTAGTACTGATTGGTAAGGAAAATGTATGAAATTATTATTTGTGTGTTGAAAATAACATTCAATACATTTTCTTTGCCATTGTGTACTATTTATGAGTTAATATGTAAGTATTGAATCTGATTTTGTATGTTACAGGCGGTACTGTTAGAAAACGCTCATCTTCTCGCTAATAACTCTCAGAGGAATGGTATCTGTGAAGTATTATATGCTGGTGCTTGGTTGTGTGGGGAATTCCCTGAGTAAGTATTCTAAATTACTTTATATATCAGTGATCTTTATTTTGGTGAATTTTGGTTAACAGGATTATTTCACAGTTTTATTAATTTGCCATGAAATATTCAAGGATAGAACTTTATATTATAAAAGTATTAATGATTTTATCAATTTGAGAAGAACTCAAATTGTGAATAGTAGTGAAAATATAAGCATCACTAATAATATCCTACATACAGTAGCTTTACAATGGTATCTGATGGAAACTATACATGAACATACTACAAAATAACAGAATGAATTTTGACAAAACTTAGGAATCCTCTTTCAAAGTCATGTAAATAATTTTGGCCAGGTGTCAATAAAGTTCAAACATATCAAGAAATCATAGCTCATGATCCAATTGCTTTGCTTCAAAACCTACACCAGCAAAAATGAAGTGGAGTGTTATCTGTTCTGGTGTAATGCCAACTGTAGTACAGTCCATTGCATTAGTGGTCACAAAGAGCTAAAATTTAGCAAATTCCTTAAAACAGATTGCCAATAAGGGGTTGCTTTGTTCCCTATGTGAATATATACTGGGCGTCACTGAAAAGGTACCACTTATATATACCTCTGTATTTTGTATACATTATGACCTATTGGTATAAAAGTTTTATAGTGTGTGCATTTGAATATTGTTAAATATGATAGCTGTTACTACACAGTAAGAAAACATAGTCGTGTTCGGCTTTTAACACAGTGTAACATGAATTTTAAAATATTAGAGTCAATAGGGTGAGTTTTCATTGACGCTGAGTATATGTATAGTTGAAATCATTTTATGCTCCGAGAATATATCAGTAACAGTAAGTGATTTTAGAGTATGTGTGATTTAACATTTTCCAGTCAGCTCAGTGACCCAAAGAGTGTACTAGATGCGATGTTGAAGCCTAAGATAACTGCTCTACCGGGACATATACAAAGTGTGTACGTACAAAATATCATCAAGCTGTATGCTAATGTTATAAAACGTGCCGAGGAGGATGATGATACGGACACTGTGAAGGAAGTCGGTGAAATGTTACAGGACAAGTTACCTATATTTATCCAGAGTTCAGACTTGGAAGTACAGGAGAGGGTAAGCATATAATTTTGTCTTAAAGTGTGCCCAAGATAATGAGGAAGGCATGGAAAATTGGTAATCACTAAGGTGAAGTAATCAAATGAATTTTTAGTATTAACAGGACCACAAATTTTTACTTCCGTGACCAATTTTGCAGCAATTGACTAATCCGATTCATGTTTGTAAACACCACCATATCATGGGCGCAATACATGGAATATTATATTCAGTTAATTCTCAATAATGGCACCAACTTTGTACCCTTGAAAACTTGGTCTAACTATTGAAAAAAAAAAAGTACAAAATCTTGAAAAGTACCTGTAAATTGTGGTCTTAACATTAAGGTGGTCTTAATAGCGGACAATACGCGCGGCCTGCGGATGTCGTTCCGCTTTACGATAACACGTGTGCACGTGGTTTGGTCAGAGTTTGAATTCACTAATGGATCTAAAAATTTGTGTTAAAATCCCGCACTGAAGCAAAGATACTAGAAAATGGCTGCTAATAGAATAACAAAAAAAATTAAAATGCAATATTCGGCAGCTCATAAATTTTCTTTTATTTTTTAATGATGTTTAAAAATATTCCAAAAACTAGCGTAGGCCCCTGTCTAGAAAAGAAAAGATAATAATTATCAGTCTTCCATGGTTGCTATGCAACCAATCTTTTTATATGGGGAGGGCTATTTCCTAAATGTTTGGACACAAAAAAGGCAGCCCTTTTTTGGCCACTTCGGAAGGAAATTTTAACATTTTCAGTGCATAAACGATGCTACAAACTGTTATGAGACACATGATTACTCTGAGATAACGAAGTAAGTCGAGCGGGAATCGTTCATATGCGCGAAATATCAACCAATCTTAAGAAAATCTAATGAAAAAGACACAACCTTCGGTTATTACCCATCGCAAAGTTTGCAATACAATTAATTAAAGACCGTTTCAGGTATTTACGTATCTACACCGGACGGTGATAATCCACATCGTAGTTGTAGGTTATTGTAAAGAAAGTAAAACCAATGCATTTTCGTAATTCCTCGCCGAGATGTACTTAAAAAATCCCTCCAAAATCGTCAAAAAATATTCGCGGGATGAAGGTCGCGAAAACTAATTACATGTTGTTGTTGTCGTTATTGGATACAATAAAACCCGTAATTTTCCGTCTAAATCTCTTTTATGTTGTGACGATTTGCAGGGTTTATTTAACGAAAAAAGGTGATTAAGATTAAAGATGTTTGATATTTAATCGTAATATGATTAATTGAAATGAAAATAGCCTTTTCTTTTGAACAAAAGTACTATCTGGTATGCTCATGCAACCCATTAAAAAAAGATAAAATATCAAATAAGGCCTAGAAATCAGTTGTTATCTGTGTTTATATCTAATTATTCATTTTTAAATTAGTTACCCCTGAATTAAGTAGACCTAGAATTAAACAAATTGAAAAACGTGTATTATTCGTGTTCACTCGGACTGACAAACGATAGCAGGTTTGTATCGTCTTTCGTTACTTTGTACCCAATATTTCGTATCAAACCGCTATCGCGCGCTTTCTTGTGCAACGAACCGCTTCGATAGGTTGCATAGACGTAGGAAAGCGCTCGGTAGCGCCTTTTGGAAACGGCTTGCTCCAGATTCGTAGCTTCGTAACCAAACAATTTTTTGTGAAGTTATGCATCACCAAAAAATCCAGTACTAGATAAGCATGTTACAAATAATGTAGGACAACTGACATAGTCCGCTACATATGCTGTGCATTAGTTCATATTATTGAGACAGTCTTTCACTGTGGTTTTACCGTATGCTGTTCATCTATAGTGAATTTGTGGTGTTGAAGTGTTTATTTTTGTAGAAAAGATGAGAATGACTAAAATAATGTTTTACATATTAACTTATTAAGATTAAGACAATTAACTCTAGTTAATATGAAATATTTTGGTCTAATGAAAATTAATTTTTCTAAACAAAAAATTCGACTATTTCTGTGGGAGGCCATGCTAGTTATAATTCATACAGACAAATAATGGAACAAACTTTCAAAAAACCTGTCAGAAAATTTGACTTAAGAGTTTGAAATAACAAGATTTGACTTAAGAGTTTGAAATAACAAGATTTGACTTTGAAATAACAAGATTTGACTTTGAAATAACAAGATTTGACTTAAGAGTTTGAAATAACAAGATTTGACTTAAGAGTTTGAAATAACAAGATTTGACTTAAGAGTTTGAAATAACAAGAGTACTGACTTGACTTTGTATTTTTGTAGGCTTGCTGTATGGTTCAGCTGGTAAAATATGTGCTCAAGCTTCAAGACAAAGGTGCTAGTGTTACAGGAATCGCTGAAGAAATTACAGCTCTGTTTGCTGGGGAGTTGAACCCTGTGGCTGCCAAGGCTCAAAAGAAGGTCCCTGTTCCTGAAGGGTAAGTAATCTTATCTTGAACGTTTAAAAATTGTGTACATGTACATGCTTCTTGGCCCACCTTGTTAGCCTCATGGTAGACGTGTGGTAGTGCTTCCACTTCATGTGCAAGAGGTTTCGGGTTCAACCCCAGGCTGCGACATACCAAAGTCGTTAAAAATCTTACTGGGGTATCTCCTTGCTAGATGCTCAGCATGGTGAATTCCAGTTAGTTACTAAGTCTTTAGTTACTTTAAAACTTGTTTCAACTACTCAAACATAAAATATGTATTCCTATCCTGTTATGATGCATCTACTGTACTCCTTTTGATACTTATTGTTCTATCTATCCAATATGCCGCGGTAGTGACAAAATCCAAAGAAGTAAATATATAACTTGAGCTGAACCACATGTTCAGCAGAGTTTAAAATGGCCAAAATTACAGAAAATTGCTTGAGAAATTTCTGCCAGTGATAAGAAAAAATGCATTAGAAATTTAGTTCTAATTCAAAACATATAAATACAGACAAAAAAGCATGGTGCCAGGCCTGGGGTAGGAAGTTAGATTAAAACCTTTATTTACTGTTTTCTATTCACAGTTTGGATTTAGACGCCTGGATTAATGAGCCACCATCTGAAAGTTCAGACGATGATGACAGGAGCGTTGGTCAGTCAATATTTTTGCCTCATGGTGGTGAAGATCATAGGTAAGGGAGATAATCTAATTTATAGGAAATACATTTGAACTTTTTAGTTAATGGAAGGGCCGGGGAAATCATATAAATTTGATCTGCATGGCCAAACTTTTAATAATGTTTAATTATGAATTAGAAATTACTATTCAAAGTAACTTGCATTAAACTATTGATTCAAGTTTCAAAAGGTTGATTGCCTTGTTAAGAATTGTTGCTTAATTTAACATGTATTGTCTAAACACCATAACCTTGATGCTTACGGTGTTGGTTTGTCTAGTTGATTTGTTATGTTCTTTCATGACGTGGCCCAGTGGTTTACTGGTTCGAGTGTCTGTCTTAGGAACAGTTGGTATTAGGTTTGATCCAAAACGTAAACAAGTCATACCAAAGTCATTAAATGATTTAACCAGTTTTCGTCGATTAAACCAGTTATCATCGATTTATAGAGGATATTTGTTTGTTTTGATTGAATATGGTTTATATCTCATCGTGTAGATTGAAAATATTGAATTTTATCACTACACGATGAGATATTAACCATATTCAATCAAAACAAACAAATATTCTATTTATTTAATGCTTTTATGGTGTCAAAACTGGTACTATTTATGCCAAATTACCCTGTGGTTAGGCTACGTATGAATATGTTAGTCCATTCATACTTTTCACTTCAAAATCCGCCATCTTGGATTATGGTGAATAGGTGAAAACGACTTTTTTGAGAATTTTGCATTAAATCATACACCAACTTGTCGGAAATGGTCTAACTAAGAATAAAAACCCCCACATGACATGTTTCCGTTCAGTAATAAAAAAGTTACAGACATTTTAGTGTTGAGATTTTGGTAAATTAAAGTAGTCCCTGTGAGGGGGCGGAGCTTATATCAGTCACATTGTAGGTGATAACCAGTGACTGATATAGGATTTATTTCACTGATAGAACTCCATATCTCATCAGTTAGCATTAAATAAAACCAGTTATCATCCTAGGTAGCCAGAGACGTAGTGATTCATCCATTGTTAATGTGTACATAGTCTACATATTAATGAAATAATGGAATTTAAAATGTATAATTGTAAGTTATGATTTCAGACCGTTTTATCCATCTGAGCCCAAACAGAAGGTTGTTGAAATGACAGAGGAAGAGTTACAAAAGGTATGTTGGAGAATCTTCCATTTTCAGGGGTGTTAATATTCCTGATTAATCCGGAATTCCGGATTTGTCTATCCTGAAAGAGCTATGATGTCTTACCAAAATAAAAATTATGTGATGAAAATATCCCAAGAAGTTATGGTCAATTTATTCTGCTCTGAAGGATTTTATTCAATACAAACTGAGTTGAATATTGAAACAATGTTGTTGAAGTGATATGAAGGCCTCTTGTTTAGGCAAAAGTGGTCGGTCGCATATGATTTTCAGGATTTTTAATTTGGCTCTGTTGACACCTCTGATTTTTGTCTTCATCATTTCCACCTTGACCGTAATCATCATATGGGTTTGAGCCAGCTATGTGGATTTGAGCCCAACTATCTGGGCTTGAGCCCCGCTATGTGGGCTTGAGTCCCGCTATGTGAGTTCAACTGTCATTTCCACCTTGACCGTTATCATCATATGGGCTTGAGCCAGCTATGTGGAGTTGAGCCCCACTATCTGGGCTTGAACCCCGCTATGTGGGCTTGAGGCATACTATGTGAGTTCAACTGTCATTTCCACCTTGACCGTAATCATCATATGGGTTTGAGCCAGCTATGTGGAGTTGAGCCCCACTATCTGGGCTTGAGCCCCGCTATGTGGGCTTGAGGCATACTATGTGAGTTCAAGCCCGCTTTAACATGGGATATGATTGGTACTTCACAGGCCCTGGTTTATATGATGGAAGCGATTTAAATGAAGTTGTATCGTTGTCGACCATAAATTTTTAACAAAAAACAAGTTGCAGCGTTAGTGGTTATAGTCACTGTATGTTCCTGTACAACTCAACACAATACGATACGACATGACACGACACAACACAACACGACATGACACAACTGTTATTTACTTCCTGTATATAAACTAAGAAACCAAATCAGTCAATTGAAGGGCCATTAAATGTATTGATATCATACCAAATTAGCTATATTTATTCTTTTTGTTCCGTAGGCTAGAGATCAAAGGAAGGCAGAGCAGGAACACAACCCTAACTATCTCAAAGGAGGAGTTACCAAGGTACAATTGATGGCCCCTAAATGCTATTTTAGATAATGCCTTAAAGTGAGACCAAGCTTTGTGCACTGTAAACATAAGAAAAGTATGTCTTCCACATTTTATATGAGGAAGACATTGAATTGATTTTGTAATGAAGATCTGCCTCAAAGTTTGTCAGTGCTTGTTCTGGGATTCCAATGAAATTTGACACGAATACTTGGTATGAAGCCTAATTTTATGGTGTTGCGGCATATGATTTTGTGTCAAAAACCCTTCTATTTCAACTTGTACTACCACTATACTTATGATCTTAATACATGTGCTTTCTTTGCTCTAATATGGCACAGTGATCTGTTATAGCTCAGAGAATTTGACATGATCCTGACCTTTATGCATGAATATATTACAAGGTGCTTGTATTGAATATATAAATTTCCACAAGAAAATCGTGCAATATTGGTCCTTTAGATTTGTGTTGGTATTACACCTTGAGCGTCTTTGTGATACTTTCCGCTTATGAAAACATACAACCGAGATTATAAATATAGATAATATATCAGCTGTTAAATTATGCTAATAGAAGGTTGAGAGTCGTGTGAATTTCTCTGGACTATATCTTTCTGGTGAAATATCAAAAGAAACAAATAACAGCCGACTTGCGTTACAGCTGACTTGCAACTCAATGATCGTGGGTAAATGTACAGTCGACTGAAGGCACGGCAAGTCAGCAAATGAATGATCGTGGGTAAATGTACAGTCGACTGAAGGCACGGCAAGTCAGCAAATGAATGATCGTGGGTAAATGTACAGTCGACTGAATGCACGGCAAGTCAGCAAATGAATGATCGTGGGTAAATGTACAGTCGACTGAATGCACGGCAAGTCAGCAAATGAATGATCGTGGGTAAATGTACAGTCGACTGAATGCACGGCAAGTCAGCAAATGAATGATCGTGGGTAAATGTACAGTCGACTGAATGCACCGCAAGTCAGCAAATGAATGATCGTGGGTAAATGTACAGTCGACTGAATGCACCGCAAGTCAGCAAATGAATGATCGTGGGTAAATGTACAGTCGACTGAATGCACGGCAAGTCAGCAAATGAATGATCGTGGGTAAATGTACAGTCGACTGAATGCACGGCAAGTCAGCAAATGAATGATCGTGGGTAAATGTACAGTCGACTGAATGCACCGCAAGTCAGCAAATGAATGATCGTGGGTAAATGTACAGTCGACTGAATGCACTGCACATGTCTGAATGTAGACTATAGATATTATTGTAACTTTACTACAGTAACTGTACTATATAAGCTTCAAATCAAATAAAGAAACCATTTCTTTAAAGAAGATTTTATGATAACCTAACAGCATGCAGTAATTTATAATTGCATAGAGTAAGTATTATTCTTGTTTTTCTTGTTCTGTAGAAGAGATATGGTGGATCAGAAGAGGTGACGGGAATACCTGTGTCCGAGATTGACCTGTCTGTACCACTACACATTCCCGGTGAGTGAATTAATCATTTGTTACCTGAGTTAAAATTGAGGTATTCCTCCGGACATGCATTAATTTGAATAGAAAGGGAGGTAATTCAAAAAGAGTTTGAGATCAATCTTAACAAAGTTATGTTCGTGGAATTATGCTGCTATAAACTCAAGACAACGTTTAGATTTTGGAAATACTTTAATTTTCAATAGTGATTTTTTTTAGTTCAATGGGAAAGGACTCTTCAATCCAAAATGAAACACTGAATAAATCCCATAGATATGCCTATGTAGTAGTATATTTAAATAAAACAGAAACTAACTCCACAGGCCCACTATATGTAATAGTATGTAAATCTGATATTTCACAGGTGTAAATTCCTCTGGGATGAGTGCCTCAGATAAATACATGCAGATGGACAATAATGAACGGAGGAAGAAAAAACAGAAGAAGAAAAAGAAGAAGAGGAAGGGAGGAGATGATGATTCAGACGAGGAGGATATTGGTGCGCAACATCAAGTGAGCACTGTGACCGAGATGCCAGAGGTATGTTTTCATTATGTCCCCCATATACTGTAATATCATTATTTTTAAATGGAGATTAATTTTCGTTGATTTTAGTTCTTTTACTCTACCACGAAACCTAAGCCCCACAATTAATTGATCTTACAAATACCGAACATGAATGTGCCCATCTAAGCTTAACAAATTTACGACCTCACGAAAATGCATATTTATCAAAATCCACAAAATTAAAACCCACGAAAATATATGATTTTGGAGTAGAGTGGGAAAGACATTAATTTTGCACTTGCTGTCTGTCGAGAAGTCTCAGATCATTGCCAGAGTAATGGCCCTTTGTTGGAGACCTACATTTTTGTTTTAAAAACCCTTCTTCTAGCTCACTCAGAACCCTAATATCCATAGTGACACATGTATATGCATGTTGGTTATTTCCATGCAGATTCATTGCAACACATTTAGTACTAGTCTCTTTCCAGAGTCATTAATACTGTAGGTAAATAGGATTTAGGTCAATGGAATAAAGGGTTAAACTGGTAATTAACGGTGAGCTGGTCATATGAATTTCGGACTGTGACTCAAATTTTGTTGATGTATCATATGAATTACAGACTGTGACTTAAAGGGACTGCCTCACATATTGGTGTATTGCAAAAATAAAATAGTCAAATTTTTCGCGTAATTTTGGTATAGTTGTCTGTATGTCCCATAAATAACAACACTGACATCTAAATCTAAACTTCGGCATTTTGTAGTTATTTTGTATTTTTACATCAAAAATTCTATAGGGTATTTTTAGCTCACCTGTCACAAAGTGACAGAGTGAGCTTTTGTGATCACACTTCGTCCGTCGTCCGTCCGTCCGTCCGTCTGTCCGTCCGTCTGTCCGTCCGTCTGTCCGTCCGTCAACAATTGGGTTGTGTCCTCTCTAGAGGTCACAATTTTGGCCTAATCTTTATGAAACTTGGTCACAATGATCATCTCAACAAAATCTAGGTCAAGTTCGATATTGGGTCATCTGAGGTCAAAAACTAGCTCACTAGGTCAAATTATAGAAAAACCTTGTTTTAAACCTTTTAACATGTAGTCTTCATGGTCACTTAACTCTCTGCTGTAACTCTCTATGCTCTATACATACAAGTAAACTTTCATCAACCAATGAAAATGTGTATCAGGGTTCACAGCAGTTTTGTAAAGGTCAAATATCCAAATATTCTAGTATATTAAGCAGGGTGTGAATTGTAATGGTTAAGTGGAAATCAAAGCGCTGTAGGGAGCGTAGACATTTTCCTGAGGGTTGTGGGTTCAACCCCCACTGGAACCATAATTTTTTTTTTTTTTTTTTTTTTTTTTTTGAGTGTTTAGGTATTGTTTTGTCTGTAAAGCATTTATTTGTACATTTTCCTGATGGTCGTGGGTTCAACCCCCACTGGAACCATCAATTTTTTTTTATTTTTTTTTGAGTGTTTAGGTATTGTTTTGTCTGTAAAGCATTTATTTGTACATTTTCCTGATGGTCGTGGGTTCAACCCCACTGGAACCATAATTTTTTTTTTTTTTTTTTTTTTAAATGTTTAGGTATTGTTTTGTCTTTATAACATGTATTTGTACATTTTCCTGATGGTCGTGGGTTCAACCCCCACTGGAACCATAATTATTATTTTTTTATTTTTATTTTTTTTGAGTGTTTAGGTATTGTTTTGTCTTTATAACATGTATTTGTACATTTTCCTGATGGTCGTGGGTTCAACCCCCACTGGAACCATAATTATTATTTTTTTATTTTTATTTTTTTTGAGTGTTTAGGTATTGTTTTGTCTGTAAAGCATTTATTTGTACATTTTCCTGATGGTCGTGGGTTCAACCCCCACTGGAACCATAATTATTATTTTTTTATTTTTATTTTTTTTGAGTGTTTAGGTATTGTTTTGTCTGTAAAGCATTTATTTGTACATTTTCCTGATGGTCGTGGGTTCAACCCCCACTGGAACCATAATTTTTTTTTTTTTTTTTTTTTAATGTTTAGGTATTGTTTTGTCTTTATAGCATGTATTTGTACATTTTCCTGATGGTCATGGGTTCAACCCCCACAGGAACCATAATTTTTTTTTTGTAATTTTTATTTTTTTAAGTGTTTAGGTATTGTTTGGCTTTATAGCATGTATTTGTACAGTTATATGGAGGAAAAATATTCCAAAATATTTTGTTTAAAATATAGGTCAAATCATAGAAAAACCTTGTGTAGTCAGTCACCAGAGGTTACAATTTCAACTTAATCTTTATGAAACTTTGTCACAATGATCCTGTTAACAAAATCTAGGCCAAGTTCGATTTTGGGTCATCTGGCGTCAAAAACAAGGTCACAATGTCAATTGACATTTTCCTGAGGGTCGTGGGTTCAAACCCCACTGGAACCATAATTATTTTTTTAAGTATTTAGTTATTGTTCTGTCTTTATAGCATGTATTTGTACAGTTATATGGAGGAAATATTTTGTTTAAATTATAGGTCAGATCATAGAAAAACCCTGTGTAGTCACCAGAGGTTACAATTTCCACTTAATCTTTATGAAATTTGGTCCTAATAATCATCTCAACACAATCTAGGTTAAGTTTGATATTAATTAAGTCATCTGGGGTCAAACGCTAGGTCACATGGTCAAATCATACACAAACTTGCAATAGAGGCTGAATTTCCTTAAATTTTATTCAGAAAATGTGTAGGATCACCATAGGGGTGTGCATGCACTAGTACGACAGGTGAGCGACCTAGGGCCCTTTGGGCCCTCTTGTTTAGGGTATTAATACCCTATAGAATTAACACTACTTTTACTTAAATTGTGTGAAATTTGTTCGCATTTGATGAAAACGAAGCAAAAACGAACCAAATACCTCACTGATGTTTACGCTGTAGTTTGTTGATGATATAGTTCGATCTTGTGTGAATTACATAATTCACGAAGGAAAAAAAATCGGTGGGCGATATCGAGAGTGGTTAAAAGTGCTTATTTGCACCAAATCTTTCATAAAGCAACTGTCCGAGTGTCTCTCTATTACATCTATACTTGGTTAGGTTTGAAAATCACGATATACAAAAATTTTAGCCCAATCTGTCAGGCAGCACCTTTAAATTTTGTTTATATATCATATGAATTCTGGACTGTGACTCAAATTTTGTTGATATATCATATGAATTCTGGACTGTGACTCAAATTTTGTTGATATATCATATGAATTCTGGACTGTGACTCAAATTTTGTTGATATATAATATGAGTTCTGGACTATTACTCAAATTTTGTTGATATATCATATGAATTCCTGACTGTGACTCACATTTTGTTGATACAGTCAGGACTTGTTACAACGACATCCGATATACTGACAATTTCGTTATAACGACACCAATTGGTGGAGACGAATTCTATACAACGTTAATTGTATCCGTTATAACGAAATATTAACTTACCGACACCGACAGCAAAACAATGGGAACGAATCGAGTGTTTACACAGTAATTAATACTCGATATACTTACACTATCAAGGGACTATTTTTCACACTTGAACTATTTATCGGCTTTACACAAAGTCGCCGTCTAAGCAAGGAGCCTACTTATGTAATTACACTTGTGAAAATCATCTTAATTGCTCTCATTATAATAGTGGAACCTTTCACAGTCGAATCACAATTTGTGAAATACGGCTCACGCATTCGTAATCAAGGGAGATGAGCGAAGTCATCGCATATATTCGTATTTTAGAAATTGTACGGGTCACGAAATAAACGATGATTTCTCGACATGATTTATTAATTCATCAATTCTTAAAGTCGATAGGGTATAATTAGTAACAAAATGAATCACCAATTTATTCTCTAGAGCGTTATAGTTTATAGTTTACTGTAGTAGTATCCGGACATCTTTAAATTCGGACGCACGTTATTTGGAGCTCTCTCAAAACATTGTATTTTATTTTAAATATTATTTTATGCAATTATGATAATTTCATACTGCTGATTTTGCTGATTATGACAATTTTATGACATAATGAATTATATGTTAATCAATAATTGATTTTTATGAAACAATCTCCCAATCAAAATTCCCGTCACTAGTGAAATTCAGTATAACAACAAATTCGTTATAACAACATTTTGATCGGGAACGAACAGTGTCGTTGTATCGAGATCTGACTGTATATCATATGAGTTCTGGACTGTGACTCAAATTTTGTTGATATATCATATGAATCCTGGACTGTGACTCAAATTTTGTTGATATATCATATGAATTCTGGACTGTGACTCAAATTTTGTTGATATATCATATGAATTATGGACTGTGACTCAAATTTTGTTGATATATCATATGAATTATGGACTGTGACTCAAATTTTGTTGATATATCATATGAATTATGGAATGTGACTCAAATTTTGTTGATATATCATATGAATTACAGACTGTGACTCAAATTTTGTTGATATCAAATTAGTTTCGGACTGTGACTCAAATTTTGTTGATATATCATACGAATTCCTGACTGTGACTTATATGAATTCAGGTGTAACAGTCCAGTTTTTCCCCCAGTCAATTTATAACAAAAAATAGAGGGGGGAAAAACTGACTGCTACACCGGACTGTGACTCAAATTTTGTTGATATATCATATGAATTCCGGACTGTGACTCAAATTTTGTTGACTTATCATATGAATTCCGATGTAACAGTCCAGTTTTTCGCCCGGTCGATTTATAACAAAAAATAGAGGGGGGAAAAACTGACTGCTACACCAGGCTGTGACTCAAATTTTGTTGATATATCATATGAATTCCGGACTGTGTCTCAAATTTTGTTGAGTTATATGATGTATTGTAACTGTTATATTCAGGGAGCAAACACAATGTCTGATCATGATGATGGTGCTGGTGATGAACTGTATAAAAAATTAGATATCAACTTAGATGAGTAAGTATTTTGAATCAAGAGTACAGAATTTTTAGAAAAATGTTTTATCTTTTATCAATGGAACTACAATACAATCGCTCTAGAGCATAGACTTAGGGAAACACCAGATTGGGTTTTTGTTGTAGTTCAGAGTTTGTTGCTCTCGAGATGTGATTTATAGTTACTGTTTCTTCTGAAACAAAATGATTGTTGCTTCCGAGAGGTTGTACTTATTACTGTATAGCGGGTATTATGCACCGGGGTCTAATTTCTGCTACATTCGCGGTCAACATCTATAGCGCGAAATCCAGACCAAGCATTATAAAACTTCACATGTCCTCGTAAATATACGTAATTTACAAAGTGAGACAATTCATGATAAAAATATGGCTTTATAAAAAAATATGTTTGTTTTAACAATAATGTAGGTTTCTACAGTATTTAATGATATTAGCTGCTTTAGACAGGTGGCTGTTTATTAAGGGGGTCTGTATTCCAGACTGAACAATTACCTAATGATATAACCTTTTGTTCCCCTATATTTCCTTGTTAGTCCCCTACCGGTTTTTGACCGGAGGGGACTATAGGTTTGCCCTCTGTCTGTACGTCAGTCCGTCAAAAAATCTGGATCCTGACATAACTCAAACAGTTTCCAAGCTAGGTTTATAAAACTTGGTATGTAGAGAGGGGGCAATAAGGGGTTAATGCACGTCCAAACATATTTTGATTCTGACCAAAATTGTGGTTGCTATGGCAACAGAAACATTGAAAATGGCTTAAAACCAGTAGGGGACTTCTGTATTGCTTGCAATTCTTAATTACTTGACAAATCTTTTGTTTACAGACCATTACAACCTAATGAAATCCTACCTGTTCGAACTCATAGAATTGTTAGTGATAACAAGTTACCATCGCCAACTGAGGACGGCAGTGAGAGAAAGAAGAGTAAACATAGAAGAGATAAAGAAAGTAAGAAAGATAAAAAGAAAAGGAAAGAAGAAAAAAGTGAAGAAAAGGTAACTACCAACGTTACACAATTATAGGTCAGATCAGGGCTGTCAATATTTCTGATTTATCCTGAATTTTTTATTTATCTATCTAGAAAGAGCTATCTGATTTCTGACCAAAATAAAAGTTATTTGATGGAAATATCTCAAGAAATGGCAAAGTTACTGTCAATTTAATCTGCTCTGAAGAATTTTATTCAATACAAACTGGGTTCAGCAAAAATGGTTTGTCGCATTATGATTTTCAGGATTTTTAATTTGTCTCCGTTGACACCCCTTAAGTCTCTATTAATCCAATTAAAAACACTAGTA
The DNA here is from genome assembly GCA_947247005.1 of Spisula solida. Classification (NCBI taxonomy): domain Eukaryota; kingdom Metazoa; phylum Mollusca; class Bivalvia; order Venerida; family Mactridae; genus Spisula; species Spisula solida. Next base: position 40,417,796 of record OX365948.1, on the reverse strand, counting down.
CTGGTGGAATTTTTTCTGAAGAGTTCAAGCTTTTAGCTGTTAGTATGGCTAATATTTAAATGCAATTTACATCATGCAAAATTCGCTATTTTGGCAACTTAATCCTTGAGTTGTTTCCAACGAAATTTTATTATGATACCTTCCATAAATTTGAGACCCAAAACTCCTTTTCCAAACTATCCAACGAAGGTTGGTAAAAATATGTGTGTTTTATTTATCACAGAAAAAACATAAAAAGAAGAGTAAAAAGACGGAAGTTGATGAAAATGGTCCTAGTTTAATGAAAGAGGATCATGAAGAAATTGATGGTGATAACACTCCGCTCCAGTCCCCACGTGAAGATCGACCTACTAGTATCCCTAACATGGTCAACCAAGAGCCCTTACAAAATGGTGAAAAGGTAAAATTTGATGGTCCATGTAGTCGTTTTCATGCGTTTAAAGATCGTTTTAAATTGAAATCATTTTAACTGAAAAACTCAGGTTTATATTGAAATCATTTTAACTGCAAAAGACTTGTTCATATTTGAGTCAAATTTCAGAAATGCTTTTGAGTGTTTCCTATCCAACTAGAGATGAACTGGTTGGAAACCCAGAGGAAGTCCTAATGACCATGCACTATGACTGTCACTGTCAAGCGCAAAAAAAGTCATGTCAACCAGGCTTTCCAGCTCAAAAATGATTTTAGCGCTAATAGGAATGTGGTAGGTCATCAGCTTATCTTGTATCTTGTCACTTGTATCTCCCCAATGCATTTCAACAAAGATCATGAATCTTTGCAGGAATTTGTTATTTCGGAAGGTGCAGAAAGGCTAAGATAGTTAAGGCTAAGGATAGAAAATAATCACTTTATGAGGTCAAATTTGGTACTTGCTTACATTATTATGCATTCCATATTTTTTTAGTCCCCTACCGGTTTTAACCAGAGGGGACTATAGGTTTGCCCTCCGTCAGTCCATCTGTCAAAAATCTAGGTTTATGAAACTTGGTATGTGGATAGGGGGCAATACGGGGATTATGCACGTCTAACAATATTTTGATTCTGACAAAAGTTGTGGTTAATATGGCAACAGAAACATTGAAAATGGCTTTTAACCGGTTGGGGACTTCTGTATTGCTTGCAGTTCTTAATGACTTGTTTTCTATCAGATGAATGACCTTGACTTCTGGTTGTCGGGAAAGGACGCGGGTGATAAGAAAGAGACGGAGAAGATATCAGAAACACCAGTCAAGACCAAAGTTTCCAAAATACCCGAATTATCTTCTGAAGAGGAAGTAGAAATAAAGGTATAATGATATACATTTAGTTCAATCAGGCCCTGATCTCCCGAAACATCTCAATCTGAGCTCAATCTCAACTCAAATTTTGTCACCAATTGTTTGATATAGTTTCCATGCAAAATTGTACTCTAAATTGGCATAGCAAAACAGAACCATTATTCTGGGTTTATTACAAAACATTTTGAGAGCTCAAGCTTCTTATTTATCTAAAATTTAGGCTTAGATTTGACCAAAATCTCAATTTGAGTTCAGATTTCTATTTGAGATGATTCGGGAGATCGGGGCCTGATCTAAGGTGGGGTAACTTATGAACTTTGGGAAATCTGTCCGTCTGTATGCTCATCCATCCGTCTTTCTGGGTGTTGCCATGTTTCCACTTGGCAGTAGTTTTGATTCCAATTGAACATCTTCTAAGATATTGGTACTTAGCCTTGTGGTGCATATTGTCTGATTTATTATGTTCTCACTTATAGTTGGCAAGACATTAATTTTGTACTGTATGTCTGTCTAGATGGATGTCGCAAAGTGTGTCCACACTTGTTCTTCTTAACCACGGGTCTGATTTCATTGAAATGAAAGCTTGGTAACCAGCGTATTGTCAGGACTTTGATAGGATGATTTTTACTGGTGTTAAGGCCCCTTGTTTTTTGGTGTACCAAAACCTCCTAGTTTTTTTCAGAATTATGCCCCTTTAGTGGTGATAATTGGTAATTAACCTGTGTTTTCTTGAAACAAACACGACTGAATGAAAAAAGAAATATATTAATTATAATCTCTTTGCTTGTTTTGGAGTTAAGAATTATTATACCCCTGCAAACAAAGTTTAAAGGGGGTAGACTGGAGTCACCATGTTGGTCAGTTGGTCTGATAGCAATCGTGTCTGCTCTGTAACTTTGTCATTTCTTACTGGATTTTAAAATCGCTTGGTACAAATGCTCACCACATCCAGATAGTGTGTCATGCACAAGACACAGGTCCCTAGCTCAAAGGTCAAGTTCACACTTAGAGGTCAAAGGTTATACATGTATAATCATGCAAGTTGTGTCTGTGCTAAAAGTGACTGCTATTATACCTTTTATTATTATTAAATTATAAATGTGTTCTTTAGACTATAGTGCTGCAGAGTATGATTCACCACTCACATGAAATGATAACATATCCATGTAGAGTGCTTTACATTTTGTTGTACAAGTATTGACATTTTAACAAACTGTCAAATTTCATTTAATAGTCACATTCCAAGAAAAAGAAGAAGAAGGAGAAAAAAGAAAAACGAGAGAAAAAAGAAAAGAAAACAAAGAACAATTTATCTACTGATGGGTATGAAGAGACTGGAGGTATAACCACTCCTTCTAAAGAGAGAGTATCCCCTTCACAACTTGATACACCAATCAATGCAAAGGTAAAATGCATCAACCATACCTTATTTTATTATATCCTGTCCTCCACCTTTGACGAGGGGGTATATTGCTTTGCAGATGTAGGCCAGTCTTATCGTTTTAAGAACAAACTGTAACCGATACATAACTCAATAACCCTTGGCCCTAGGATCCTCAAACTTCACATGAAGGTTGGTTAGCAAAAGTTGATGATTTCTATTGAAATTGAGGTCAGTAGGTCAAAGGTTGTCATTACCTTTAACATGAATGAATAGACCAAATAGGTTCTGATCAATAACTCAAGAGAAGTTGGGCGTTGAGGAGAATGGCCTCAAATCCACTGCTATATTGTAAATAAGAAATAAATAAGTTTGTTCATAATACAATTTTTGTTTTCAGCCTATGTCAAGTTACAGACCACTTGCAGAAAATTCCATCTTGAAAATGGTATGTTGTATCTACTTAGTACTTTTGTACATATTTAACGTCCTCATTAAAGTGAAATTGCATTTCTCTGAGTCTCTCTCCTCAGGCTTCTATATGTCATACAAACCAACCCAACTAAAAGAAACACAACTTTAAACTTGATGTAGGCCTGGATAATTATTTGTCAAAAACTGATAACATTTCAAATGCTGTAACACTGATTTATTTTTTTAAACCAAATATAGCTGATTAACTGTCAACAAAAATTAAACTTTCGAAGTCAAAGTAAGGATAATGGCTTATTGGAGAGAATTTTATGACACGTATGCAGCCTCTTGATTTTATGTCAAATTTTGTTACGGCAAAATCTGAACTCGAAAAATTCAAAATAACCAGTGTTTGTAATGATAAATTTGGAATAAATCAGGGGTGTCAATTTTCCTGATTTATCCCGAATTCTGGATTTATCATTTCTAAAAGAGCAATAGCTTCTGACCAAATTAAAAGTAACTTGATAAAAATATCTCGAAAAATGGCAAAGTAATGGTAAATTTAATCTACTCTGAAGGATTGTCTTTAATACAAACGAAGTTAATTCATGGTAACAATTGAATTGAAGGCCTTTTATTTGGCAAATATGATCGGTCGCATACGATTTTCCTGATTTTAAATTTGGCCCTGTTGACACCCCTGAATTATACATGTATGTTGTGATGATAAAGCTTCAACTTGTCAATAAATAAAGTCATAATAATGATGATTTGTGTTACGTTATTTCAGACATGTGAAACGAGAGTGAATCCACAAAGAACAGACCAGATTGTACTCTCTGTAGTCTTCACTAACCTAACTGACAGCAATATAAAAAATCTAGAGTTTAATGTTATGGATACATTGAATACAAAACTTGTACGAGGGGTAAGTAGACCAGACTACTTTCCGTATAGGATTTCATGTCTCCAACAAATAGTGGGGGAGACATATATAGCAAGGTTTGTACAGGCCTTGAAAAGTCCTTGAATTTGGTTTCAACCCTGAAAAGTACTTTAATTTAGTGCTACCTTGAAAAATTGCCAAAATGGTACTTGATTTTAACTAAAATCCTTGAATGCCTTGAATATCCATAATAGCTTATTGATGTTGTCAAGATGGCACATTTAATATCTGCGTAAAAAAGAAATAGAAAAACGCTCTTTTTCTCAAAAATTAAAGTACATAAATGTATGAGCGCGAATGTAACCGTTATACTTGATGAATTGAACACTTTCAGGTAAGACTAGAAATAGAGTATAAAGTGGCAGTGAATTATTGCATTTTTAGCTCACCTGTCACAAAGTGACAGAGTGAGTTTTTGTGATCACACTTCGTCCGTTGTCCGTCCGTCTGTCTGTCCGTCCGTCAACAATTGGGTTGTGTCCTCTCTAGAGGTCACAATTTTGGCCTAATCTTTATGAAACTTGATCACAATGATCATCTCAACAAAATCTAGGTCAAGTTCGATATCGGGTCATCTGAGGTCAAAAACTAGCTCACTAGGTCAAATTATAGAAAAACCTTGTTTTAAACCTTTCAACATGTAGTCTTCATGGTCACTAAACTCTCTGCTATAACTCTCTACTCTCTATACATACAAGTAAACTTTCATCAACCAATGAAAATGTGTATCAGGGTTCACAGCAGTTTTGTAAAGGTCAAATATCAAAATATTCTAGTATTTTAAGCAGGGTGTGAATTGTAACGGTTAAGTGGAAATCAAAGCGCTGTAGGGAGAGTAGACATTTTCCTGAGGGTCGTGGGTTCAAACCCCACTGGAACCATCATTTTTTTTATTTTGATTTTTTTAAGTATTCAGGTATTGTTTTGTCTTTATGACAGTTATATGGAGGAAAATATTTTTCCCAAAATATTTTGTTTAAGTTATAGGTCAAAACATAGAAAAACCTTGTGTAGTTACCAGAGGTTACAATTTCAACGTAATCTTTATGAAACTTTGTCACAATGATCCTGTCAAAAAATCTAGGCCAAATTCGATTTTGGGTCATCTGGGGTCAAAAACAAGGTCACATGGTCAAATCATTAAAAAACTTGCAATAGAGGCTGAATTTCCTTAAATTTTATTCAGAAAATGTGCATGCACTAGTACGACAGGTGAGCGACCTAGGGCCCTTTGGGCCCTCTTGTCATACAATTTTACCATGGTGAATGTTTGGAAAAATGCCTTGAAAATGCATATTCTACCTTGAAAAGTCCTTGAGTAGTCCTTGAATTTTGGTGTGAGAATTTTGTATGAACCATGTATAGATTTTGTGCTGGATGGATAACTGTCACAAAGCTTTCCAACACTTGGCCTCCTTAACCATTGGATGGATTTCTAAATTTTCAACGGAACTTCTCATGAATACTTGGTACCAAGCCTAATTGTGCATCTTGCCAGGAATTTTCAGTTAGATGATTTTTGCCGGAGTTATAGCTTTTTTTGTGGCAACAACCCTTCTAGTTTAACTAAGGTTCAATCAAAAAGAATAAAAAAATAGTAAAACTATCTTTTGTTTTTCAAACGCCATGAAACATTTTGAAACCTAGAAAATTTTAGGGTAGGTCAGGATATCGTCAACAGTTAAATTCAAAACAAAACTAAAATTATTGTTACAAGTACCCTGTATACAGGAATTGGTTGGCACTCATATCCCACTTGCAAATCTGTTATGAAAATATTGAAATTAAACATTGTTGATTAAAATTAGAAATACTGCTTGTTATAATTTCTTTACTTCAAGTTTCCGTTACATGCATGCCAGAAGTTTCTGTTACATGCATGCCAGATCCCATGCATCATGCAGAACTCCACCAGATTTTAGACTCTATTCATGAACATGCGCAACTGAGTTGGTGGAATTATTGTATGATATTTTAATCAGTGCCTTTATTTGACAGATGGGGCAGTCAAGCCATGATGCCATCAAAGTTCCCTTTGTTCTTCCTTCTGGGGTCAGTAATGAGGGTCAATTTGCTTTTGCTGTTGAAAGTATTTTACAACCTTCTAAAATGAAAGGAACTCTGACCTACATGCTGAAGGTAATTACAGCTATATTTTATTATAATTTAATCAACTATCACTATGTCAGTAACCACTCAATACATGTACACAATTTTAAAAGTATTTGAAAAATATTTGTACTAAAAACTGGCTGGATAACTAAGAAATAACTCAAAAGTCTTCTACAGAATACAATTAATATACACTTTTAATGATCCTGCCAATGATGGTTATGCAATTAATATTTGATATTTTCATTTTTAGACTGATCAGGGTTCTACTCATGATAAACTAGACTTCCGCCTGGAGATTCCATGTAGTGCTTTCCTTGTGGCAGTTCCATGTAAAGGGTAATATATCTTGTACTCTTCTTCTTGTCATTTATTTAAAATTTAAAGTTTTTTCGTATTTGTCAGGGATGTCAATATTTCTGATTAAGGCGAAATTACAGGATTTTTATATCCTGAAAGAGCTATGATTTCTGACCAAAATAAAAGTTATTTGATGAAAATATCTCGAGAAATGGCAAAGTTATGGTAAATTTAATCTGCTCTGAATGATTTTATCCATTACACTGAGTTAAATATGGTAACAATATGGTTGAAAGTCTCCTGTTTGAAAAATATGGTCAGCCACTCATGATTTTCGGGATTTTTGATTTGGCTCTGTTGACACTCCTGATTTGTGGAAATTTGTCGTAGATTTTTCTATAGGATATATCCAGAAATATCATATGATATGTTGTGCCTAAGTATTGTGTATGTAATTTCATATGCAGGGGTAGATTTAAGTCCTTTGTTATAATGGAAGTATTCAACTGCTAACCTAGTAAGCATTGTGGATAGACTACAGACTTGTCACCAGAGGGATATAGGTTTGACACTGGCATCGGGAATATTGTTTCTTACGTGAAATGAACTATGTTAATTTGGAGAAGTTATGAGTTGCTTACGGAAGACTTAGTCAGTACTGGTTGAGAATCTATTATTTATTTCAGAAAATCAGGTCTGGTCATTTGGCTTCCATTTATGACTTAAAAAATGACCAAACACTACCGTAATGGTAATCAAATTAATATGCACTAACCAATAGGAATGTTGTTCAGGCCAGTATATATTGTTTGGTTGTTAAGTTGAACACAAAGAAACATGGAAAGCAAAACAACATAAAGGATGATAGATAATTACACTGATAAAATTTCTGTTGAGTCGGCATAATCACAGATATAGTAGAAATATGTCACTGCAGAAAACAAACATATGTATATGGTATCATGTATTACACACTGCTGTTATATGTATATGGTATCATGTATTACACACTGCTGGTATATGTATATGGTATCATGTATTACATACTGCTGGTATATGTATATGGTATCATGTATTACATACTGCTGATATATGTATATGGTATCATGTATTACACACTGCTGATATATGTATATGGTATCATGTATTACATACTGCTGGTATATGTATATGGTATCATGTATTACATACTGCTGATATATGTATATGGTATCATGTATTACATACTGCTGATATATGTATATGGTATCATGTATTACATACTGCTGGTATATGTATATGGTATCATGTATTACATACTGCTGGTATATGTATATGGTATCATGTATTACACACTGCTGTTATATGTATATGGTATCATGTATTACACACTGCTGATATATGTATATGGTATCATGTATTACATACTGCTGATATATGTATATGGTGTCATGTATTACATACTGCTGGTATATGTATATGGTATCATGTATTACATACTGCTGGTATATGTATATGGTATCATGTATTACACACTGCTGATATATGTATATGGTATCATGTATTACACACTGCTGATATATGTATATGGTATCATGTATTACACAATGCTGATATATGTATATGGTATCATGTATTACACACTGCTGATATATGTATATGGTATCATGTATTACACACTGCTGATATATGTATATGGTATCATGTATTACACACTGCTGATATATGTATATGGTATCATGTATTACACACTGCTGATATATGTATATGGTATCATGTATTACACACTGCTGATATATGTATATGGTATCATGTATTACACACTGCTGATATATGTATATGGTATCATGTATTACACACTGCTGATATATGTATATGGTATCATGTATTACACACTGCTGATATATGTATATGGTATCATGTATTACACACTGCTGGTATATGTATATGGTATCATGTATTACATACTGCTGATATATGTATATGGTATCATGTATTACATACTGCTGATATATGTATATGGTATCATGTATTACATACTGCTGGTATATGTATATGGTATCATGTATTACATACTGCTGATATATGTATATGGTATCATGTATTACATACTGCTGGTATATGTATATGGTATCATGTATTACATACTGCTGGTATATGTATATGGTATCATGTATTACATACTGCTGGTATATGTATATGGTATCATGTATTACATACTGCTGATATATGTATATGGTATCATGTATTACACACTGCTGGTATATGTATATGGTATCATGTATTACATACTGCTGATATATGTTTCAGGCCTGATTTTGCATCAGTATTGGGTTCAGGAGATCTAACAGAGAAATCAACACTGAAGTGTTCTCCTCTCGATCCAAACTTTGATGTGTCATTACTACGTATTTGTTTCTTTAATCATTTTAAAGGTAAGTTTAAGTTTAAATATTTTTTCCTTCCTACATTTATCTTTATTTGTGTGTTTTTCTCTTCGGTGATTCAGAACTTAAGTTGTGTTTACACCAATCAATTTGTCTGTTGGTCTCAAAATAAAATCTGAGATTCAGTCTTAAGATGTTTATGAAAAATGTCCCTGGTCAGTAACATTGGAAATGGTCATCCGAGTGATTACTTATGACATCATTAAATAGATGACACATGGCTGCGAGGGTGATAGTAAATATTACTATACCTCACGTGACATCTCAATGTATTTTCCCCGTAGACCTTCAGTGTGATATTTTGTTCGATCACGATGTGATATTATGTTTGATCACTACTAGTAAAAACACCTATTAATTAATGCTTCACTTTATAAAAATTGTGGTTGCCATGGCAACAGAAGCATTGAATTTTTTTTAAAGAACATGGCTTCAAACCATAAGGGGACTTCTGTATTGCTTGCAATTCTTAGTGACTTGTTTGCTGAAGGTGCGTGTGGAACATGTTTTTGTGTAACATAAACTTGTTGATATACTTACAGTTGTTGAGAAGGTAGACAATAGTGCCTCATTATACAGTAGATCCATACAAGGGCAACATGTGTGCTTACTAGTCAAGTCAGTAAGTATAAGTTCTTAATGATATATAATTATTGGTTACTATACCACCAAATATGGGGATATATTGGAGTCGCACTGTTTGTCTTTCTGTAGATTAATTTGAAGGATTTTAACGAAACTTCTCAATACTCGTTAGTTGCTACTATCATTGACATGTTACGCTGAGATTGATTTTCAGTGAGTTATTGCCCTTTGATGAACAAATGATAACTGTGTCTGACAGGGAAGTATCTGTGGATATTTTCATATTCAGTGATAACAGGGGTCATGCAATTTCCGGAATAATCTGGAAATCCGGATTTGCAGGATAAGAAAAAACGAACATTTCTATAGAAAATAAAAGTTATTTGATGAAAAAACTTATGGTCATTTGAAATTTCATCAGCCCAATTTTAACGAAAGGGCATAATGTTTGAACTGAGTTTGGTGTAGGGGAGTGTGTTAATGGCAATGGACACACATTTCCAACTCATTTCAGGATTGGGCATTGTGGCTCAGTAGAACCCCTGGTGATAGCTCTTGTATTATATAAATAACACATAGCTTCGAGGGTGACAGTAAAAATGTCAGCCTGAGGAAAGTACTGTTACCCAAGGCCAAAGGCCGCGGCTAACAGTACTTTCTGAGGGCTGACATTTTTACTGTCACCCTCGAAGCTATGTGTTATTTATTTTATTACCCCAAACTTTTTTCAGCGATTATCTACTGTAAACCAAGAAATTATTTTATGCAATTTAATTTAGCGGGACATGCCGCCATATTGGTTTTAGAAAGAAAATGTCATGTGACAACAAAGTACTGTCAAAAAAGTACTATCACCCTGCTGACAGTAAAAAAATGTTCAATCATGTGGTATATTGATCCGCTTGATCGTAATAGTAAGAATACTACCTGTTTGTCTATGGGAAATTAACACTACGAAAGTGAGGGGTAATAGGTCCCTGCCCTACATTTGTAAGCAAAATAGGAATAACAACAAGTTAAAGTTCTGTTAGTTGGTGTGTCAGAAGAAATGTAACACTGTGTGTGTGTGTGGGGTGGTAATAAAATCTTGGGTGTAGGGATAATGTCGTTCATGCCTCAACTGACTTTTTCCTGAAACAACCCTTATATATCAGGGGTCCTACAATTCTGGAATAATCCGGATTTGGTGCACTAGAAAGAATGAACCTTTCTGCAAAAATTAAAAGTTATTTGGTGAAAAAATTCAAAGAATTGACAAAGTTATGGTCATTTGAAATTTCATCAGCTGAATTTAACAATAAAACAATGTTTGAACTGAGTCTTGGTGTGAAAGTTTGTGCTAATCACACTCGAAACAGACTTGCGACTCATTTTCAGGATTGGGCATTATGCCTCAATAGAACCCCTGATATATAAACTTATATGTTTGTCTTTTACAGAATGAAGGTGAATTAACTGTGGATGGTAAAAGTTCGGAGGCCTCGCTACTATCCAATATTCTTAGTGATATCAAAACATGTCTGACCAGTGACTTGTTGTAGCATACAGACTTTACTATACATCATTGTACGGACCAGGAATATATTATATCAAACTTTGCCAATTAGTTTACCTATAAGTATACCTCCCTATATGCGTCCTGCCCATCTATCAAATTGTATAATTGAAGAAACAATGTGATAATTGTTCTGCTATGTGAGTGAACCAGAGCAATTCTATCTGTCGTGCTATATTTGTATTTATTTATGAAAATGTGGATTCATTTCGTATTTATTCTCAGTCCATTTAAATACATACACTGTACGCAAGTTTATATAGTTTAGTAGTTGTTTATGGGTATACATTGATTTTATGTCCATGATGAAGCATGGTCTTTAACTGATACAGTAAAGTTCCGCTACTAAGACCACTTCAAATATTTTGAAATCGTGCTAATATTTGCAATTTCAAAGAACTAGAGTCTTGTTATAAGACAAATTCACAGTTAAGACCACTTATTTGCTGGTCTTCAGGAATGAAGTGTTGAGAGTGATTAATATAAGTTGGAAAGACTTGTTTCACAATTGACCTGAACTAAATTAGTATAAACAAAGAATTCGTATGATGATGTGAAAATATAATTTGACTGAAATATTTCATTTGTGTGCAATATGATTGCCAAAAGTCATAATAGTTTGCAGGCATTTCATAGAAAAATGTTTCTAAATGCAATAACACAGTACTCTATAAGCATTTTACAGAATTAATATTGTGTGTTTTAAATGTACCAAGAATATGTTGCATAGAACAAAAATTAGTCATACATATAATATGTATGCGTGGTATAGCACAGAGAATTTGACGTGATCCTGACCTTTATTCATGAAAATATAGGTTCTTGCGTTGAATATATAAATTTTTGCGAGCAAATCGTGCAATATCTATCCTTTAGATTTCTGTTGGTATTACACATCAAGCGTCTTCAAGATACTTCCTGCTAATGAAAACTTATTATAAAAATAGACGATATATCAGCTGTTAAGTTATGCTAATAGAAGGTCGAGAGTCGTGTCAAATTCTCTGCACTATATGAGATTGGTTTACATGTATGTATAGTACAACCAGTATGTGTTATAATGTTACAGTATGGGAGCCTGAAAATAAATCAATACTACGCCGAACAGATAAACTCTAAGTCTGATTGAAAAAGGGAAAAGGGAAGATCACCTATTCATATTCAAAGTGCCCACCAGCAATCTATTGTATGAATGAACAATATAAACCTGTCTAACACAATATCTAGCTGGTGGGCACATTTATATATGAATAACCCTATATCGAGGACTCGGTGCAAAACTATGGCAACTACATCAATTTATATAGGCATGTACCATAGTTTTGCACTGAGCCCTAGATATACAAACATGATCTCTCCTGTAAGGAGCTTTGTTGTAAATGTGTTTCTTATTTATCAAGAAATTGTCTCGCTTGTGAGAGGTTAATTGTCAGTATCAAGACTTACCAATTATGTCGAAGGCCACATACATGTGTTAGTTATTATCTTTTCTATCATAACTATAGTAAAACCTGAAAGCTAAGAATACAATTTTCCATTGTACTTTTTTACTGTTCAATAGACTTAAATAATATGACATACCCTCTCAGAAGACTAGTTTATTTCTCATGGCTATTCATATATTGCTGGTTATTAGATTGTTTGAATGATTGACCATTGGAAGACTGAATGATGACTTGATTGATCAGTTGATTATCCAATTTATTGTGCAATTAATTGATTCAGTTATTAATCTAATTATCCGTCATTTAAATGAATTGATCTGAATTTTATGAAAATGTAAATGGTTAGCAAGATAATTATAACGTTATGAATAATTCTTAAACAAAATGAAAAGTTGAATGAATAAAATTTCAAAGTCTTGAATGAGTGCTGTTAATGAATCATGTGTTAAGGAGACTCCTGGTTGTACATGTTAAGGAAATGTTTAATTTATTATCATACATGTATTTGTTATTATATAGCCTAATCATTGTTCATTACATAAAAGTATATATTTGCCAATTTTGTATTATATCTGGGACCAGTTAGAATTTTGACTTGTTTTACCTTTTTAAGGTATGCGTGTGCGAAAACTTCGCTGCGAATTCTAAAAAAAACTTGTATCTTGACAGGGTAGTGTGATTTAGAGGGTCTTCGGCTGTTATTGTTTTTTGGGGAACCCTTGTCATTTTAACGTTTGAGTTGAGTTCAGTTATTGAGTTTTAGGCTGATATTGAACTTGTGTTTTTGCTGATCATGGGGCCCGATTTGACCCAAATTCTACTATCTAAATAAATACGAAGTGCTCATATTTATTTATGGTTATACCAAAGAATGATTAAATAAACCAAACATACCGTGATTCTCTTATGAATACTTATTTTATAGTTTTTGTAATTTACCTATGAATGTGTTTTTGCAAAGATGGCCCTTTCAAGAACGACAAAGGGGCAAATGATACTGCATCTGGGGCAGAAAGTGATACCGTATCTGGGGCAGAAAGTGATACCGCATCCGGGGCAGAAAGTGATACCGTATCTGGGGCAGAAAGTGATACCGTATCCGGGGCAGAAAATGATTCCGTATCTGGAGCAGAAAGTGATATCGTATCTGGGGCAGAAAGTGATACCGTATCTGGGGCAGAAAGTGATATCGTATCGGGGGCAGAAGATGATATCTTATCTGGGGCAGAAAGTGATACCGTATCTGGGGCAGAAAGTGATATCGTATCGGGGGCAGAAGATGATATCTTATCTGGGGCAGAAAGTGATACCGTATCTGGGGCAGAAAGTGATACCGTATCGGGGGCAGAAAGTGATATCGTATCGGGGGCAGAAGGTGATATCTTATCTGGGGCAGAAAGTGATACCGTATCTGGGGCAGAAAGTGATACCGTATCGGGGGCAGAAAGTGATACCGTATCTGGGGCAGAAAGTGATACCGTATCGGGGGCAGAAAGTGATACCGTATCTGGGGCAGAAAGTGATACCGTATCGGGGGCAGAAAGTGATACCGTATCTGGGGCAGAAAGTGATATCGTATCTTGGGCAGAAAGTGATACTGTATCTGGGGCAGAGAGTGATACCGTATTTGGGGCAGAAAGTGATACCATGTAGGTCATATCATATCTTCAATAACCAATTCCTAAAATGAGAGTTTAAACATATTAAGTAAAACATTGAGTTTATTTAAGGTATTGTGTAACAATATAAAAGGTTGTAGATCCTTTGCTCAATATACACATTATGTACCTGTCTAGTGGTTAAAACATGGCTCATATATTCCTAGATAGAGTAATCTTAATTTCATTGTTACTTTTACTTCTTTTTACAGGGCTAACTAATTAATGGGGTCTTCAAACAATATGTACCTGTCCAGTAGTTGAACATGGCTCATATATTCCTAGTTAGAAAAATACTAATTTCATTGTTAATTTTTATCTTTTTTGTTTTTGTACAATAGATTACAGAACAATAGGGCAATCGCTTCAAGGTTTAACCACGTTAAATTTGTTCAAGAACAATCTTTTCTGCCAATACTCTTAAGGAGGCCTCCCAATCTCACGTGCTTGGAAAGTTTTATCATTCCAAATGATTGTGGCTACTGTAACAGACTTTGTCTTTGCACCAGGTTGTATCTCTCTTCAGCAGTAGGTGACCCCCTATTGATTTCGGGTCAGTAGGCAAAGGTCAAGGTATTTTTTTCCATCTCTGACTATTTGGCTGCCATGGGGGCATAGGTGTTTTGCAAACATCTCTTGTTTATGTAGTTGTAAAACAGTTGGGTATGACCAGTCTTCCCTGTGAGCCTCTATTGAATATAGATTTATCAAATCATGTTTGAAAGTGCTACCAACAGTTAAATAAAATCTACATCTATAGCTATAAAGTGTATGACAAAATAATTATTGAAACTAGTCATTTGTATGGGAATGTTAGGTAAAGTATTTACTGCTTTATTCATGGTAAGTGCCATTGACTGTCTGCCCCTTACTTCTCTAACCATGCATTTTCTGGATTTAATTCAAAGATAAATTGGGAATATGTGGTCTTAGTTGTAGTAAATTGTTTGATTATTCAAATATTTAAATATATTCTATAATTGAACTCGGTATAATCATCAATGCTATTTCTATTCAACCATAATTGGTACCACAATAAATGTGCAATCTATTATTTTTGTTAACATGTTTGATGTTATTGTTGTATTATGTTAAAATTGAAACAAGGTAATGATTATTCAGTATGAAAGACAAATAAGGTCACAGTGTGTTAATTTTAGGTCTATGGGATTTTTTAACCTAAGGCCCTTTTAGCCCACAGGTAACTGTATTATTGATTAAGATTAAATTTTTTTTTTTTTTTTTTGTAAAATTTATATATTCATAAATATAATTTTATAAATTTTACAAAAAAATTCTCTCTTAATCAGTGATACAGTTACCTGTGTTTTAGCCCTCTTCTTATATTTCAGTTCCCTCTGGAAAGTAAAAAAGTCAAAAATTTCCCATAAACTTAAAAAGATCTGTGGCTTTGCTATTGTTATTTTTTTTATGTAAATTTGATATTGTGTACATTGCTGCAAGAGTACTTATGCTGTATGTCACTTTAATGATAGTATTCAATACAGTTTATTAATTCATGTTTCAATTGTTGATGCATGAAAAAAGTAAGAGTTGCTGTTTTAATACTCATTAAGCTTAAAAGTCATTCAATTGACATAGAGTACCCCTTTTCAAAATGGCCTTTTCATTAGCAACCACCTTTTTTCAACAAAAAATTATGATTTTTCATGTATCGGACATAGGTATTTACTACTAAGCACAGTGATTGGTCTCTGTCATTAAAATTTACTCCCTCAATTTCTTGGGAAGAAATTTCATCTGAATGCAGGTTTTATACTTCTTTCAGAAACTGCGGAAATTTAAAAAAAATTTTTTACATGATATAGTGGCACCGTGATGGACACTTGTGCTTCAAACACAACCATTGCAGCGGCCACCTAACAACAGCCAAAATATTTGTCTTCAAAAGGTTTATGCTCAGGTCAGTTTAATTGCTCTGTATGTAAATTATATTTTGATGCTTGTCTGTTTATTTACATGCCTACGTGGGCTTAATCCTTGTTTAAAAGAAAAAAATTAACCCTGTACTGCATGGAGACACATTTCAGCGAATATTACTGTATCATCCTCATACATCAGTAGTTATATAAAGTTACATTTCCAGATTCAGGGTGAATAATATGCGGGTGAACGAGAACACTATACTCCCTGCAGATGCATTTTGATGCACTTGCTATATTCCATGCTAAAGAATGCATTTTGATACTTCTGTAGGATTTCAATGCTAAATTGTATAGCAGGCGTCAACCTGAAAAACTACTCATTACCAATACTGTAAAAATCTAAAATAAAACTCTTTTGATTTATATGTGCATATGTGAAAGTTTTCAGACACATGCCTGAACTTCAGGTTTTTGAGAGTACCAAAAGCCTGTTTCTCTTTTATTGCCTTCTATAAATTGTGGGTATTTGAAGATTTCAGGTTTTTCAGAATTTCGAACATTCACCCATGTATAGGCATGAAAGTATATGACAGATGTGAAATAATCATAATGGGTAAATGGAAGTATATGATAGGATTGTAAGGGTCAAGTGTATGTTCATCATACTGTTAACCTTGTGAGGGTGTTCAGCTAAAAAAAATGTTGATGTTTAATTGAGTCTGTACAAAAGTACCCATGAACACCAAGACCTTACTCGGCTTTATCTTGTCTTGGTATGTTTATGTGTGTTAATGCATGTTTGTGTGCTGAATATTGAATATTTGTGTATTGATTAATGTGCTTGTTCAAATGCTTATTTTATGAAGAATAAAACTAGATTTATTGATGTTATTTTGTTGTTAAACTTAGATTTTTAGCTTAACTGTCAAAAAGTGACAGAGTGAGCTTTTGTGATCACTTTTCGTCCTTCGCCCATCAACAATTGGCTTGTGTAGACACTAGAGGTCACAATTTTAGCCTTAGTTATAAAACTTTATGTCAATCAACAGCCTTAAAAACTGCTTCCTTAAACTTATTTGTTTCATATAAAGGAGATATAGCCTCCTTTTACTGGTTACTGGTTTTCCAGGTTACTCTGGTAAACACATTGAGGCACAGCTACAGAGCGTGGATGCCATACCCAGGGAACAATTACTACAGTACAAACAGAAACAAAGTTAATCTAACAGAGTTCCCCTGGTTGTAACATATCGTCGCCTGTCTTCACAAAGGACGTCTATTAAGTTTGGCGCCTAATTTTTTTATGCTCCCCGAAAATTCGGGGGAGCATATAGTTGCCGCTTTGTCTGTCCGTCGTTTCGTAGTTCTGTCTTTCCGTCCGATATTTTTGTCTGGAGCCTAACTCAAAATGTATGTGAGGTATCATCATGAAACTTCATAGGTGGATAGATCTCAATGAGTAGAAGTGCAGTGCTCAAGAACCACAACTCTACATAACCTATTTTTGGAGTTATTGCCCTTTGTTATTTTTCATACTTGATTCTTGTCCGGGCCATAACTCAAACAGTATTTCAGATATGAATTTGAATCTTGATAGGTTAATATATCTCATTGTGAGGAAGTGCAGTGCCTAAGAACCATTAATCTTCATAGCATATTTTTGCAGTTATGGCCCTTTGTAATTATTCATACTTAATTCTTGTCCAGGTCATAACTCGTACAGTATTAGAGATATCAATTTGAAACTTCATAGTTGAATAAATCTCATTAAGTTATAGTGCAGTGCCAAAGAACCATAACTCTCTTTTGCATATTTCTGGAGCATTTTTTCTGTGACAAAACATCCCACGGGGAGCATCACCTGTCACAGACGGCTCTTGTATTTGCTAATCAGAAAATACAGTGATTTATATGTCGTGTGAGAAGACTCCCGTACCTGTAGCTAATGCAGAGTTTCAAACGTATTGTTTGATGGAATCAAGATTTTTTGCTAATTTTGCATGACAGGGTATTTTTACCAGTCAGTATTTATACAGTTTGTGAGACATATAATGGAATAAAACATGTTTCAAAATTAAATGCGAATGGATAAAATTCGGAAATTCTGAAACTATTATACGACGTTTGTGCATACACAGTTTATTAATTGTCATGACAACCAACGGTGAAATTTGAGATACGACCTTTGTGAAGACAGGCGACGATATGCAAAACAACTACCCAACATAGGGGCCATTCTACATAAGCACATGGGCCTGCTACATAAATCTGAAGAAGTGAGTAAACTTCAATCAGTCAGTAGTGTTCAGTGAGTAAACTTAAGTAGGTGAGTAGTATTCAGTGAGTTAACTTCAGTAAGTGAGTAGTGTTCAGTGAGTTAACTACAGTCATTAAGCGAGTAGTGTTCAGTGAGTTAACTACAGTCATTAAGCGAGTAGTGTTCAGTGAGTTAACTTCAGTAATTGAGTAGTGTTCAGTGCGTTTACTTCAGGAAGTGAGTGAGTAGTGTTCAGTGAGTTAACTTCAGTAAGTGAGTAGTGTTCAGTGAATTAACTTCAGTAAGTGAGTGAGTAGTGTTCAGTGTGTTTACTTCAGGAAGTGAGTGAGTAGTGTTCAGTGAATTAACTTCAGTAAGTGAGTAGTGTTCAGTGAATTAACTTCAGTAAGTGAGTGAGTAGTGTTCAGTGAGTAAACTTCACTAAGTGAGCTAGTAGTGTTCAGTGAGTTAACTTCAGTAAGTGAGTAGTGTTCAGTGTGTTTACTTCAGTAAGTGAGTGAGTAGTGTTCAGTGAGTAAACTTCACTAAGTGAGCTAGTAGTGTTCAGTGAGTTAACTTCAGTAAGTGAGTAGTGTTCAGTGTGTTTACTTCAGTAAGTGAGTGAGTAGTGTTCAGTGAGTTAACTTCAGTAAGTGAGTAGTGTTCAGTGAATTAACTTCAGTAAGTGAGTGAGTAGTGTTCAGTGAGTTAACTTCAGTAAGTGAGTAGTGTTCAGTGAATTAACTTCAGTAAGTGAGTGAGTAGTGTTCAGTGAGTAAACTTCAGTAAGCGAGTAGTGTTCAGTGAGTTAACTTCAGTAAGTGAGTGAGTAGTGTTCAGTGAGTTAACTTCAGTAAGCGAGTAGTGTTCAGTGAATTAACTTCAGTAAGTGAGTAGTGTTCAGTGAATTAACTTCAGTAAGTGAGTGAGTAGTGTTCAGTGAATTAACTTCAGTAAGTGAGTAGTGTTCAGTGAGTAAACTTCACTAAGTGAGCTAGTAGTGTTCAGTGAGTTAACTTCAGTAAGTGAGTAGTGTTCAGTGTGTTTACTTCAGTAAGTGAGTGAGTAGTGTTCAGTGAATTAACTTCAGTAAGTGAGTAGTGTTCAGTGCGTTTACTTCAGTAAGTGAGTGAGTAGTGTTCAGTGAGTTAACTTCAGTAAGTGAGTAGTGTTCAGTGCGTTTACTTCAGTAAGTGAGTAGTGTTCAGTGAGTTTACTTCAGTAAGTGAGTGAGTAGTGTTCAGTGAGTTAACCTCAGTCATTAAGCGAGTAGTGTTCAGTGAGTTAACTTAAGTAACTAAGTGAGTAGAGTTCAGTGAGTTAACTTCAGTAAGTGAGTAGTATTCAGTGAGTAAACTTCAGTTAGTGAGTGAGTAGAGTTCAGTGAGTTAACTTCAGTAAGTGAGTAGTGTTCAGTGAGTAAACTTCAGTAAGTGAGTAGTGTTTGGTAGTTGAGTTTGGTTGGTTGCACTCCTTTGAATCTAGGTAAACGTAACTGGTCCCATGATTATGAAACCTTTTTTCAGGCTCAAACTTCAGATACTTCTAACAATAAACAATCTCATGTTTTACTGACACTTTTACATTAGATGAATAGCCTAACAAAGTAAATAAAGTAATATTTCCTAATAAAATAAATAAAATGGTTTTAGGAACACATCAAGTTTCATTCTCAAAAAGGCTAAAATACGATATAATCATGGGGCCTGAACTCCTTAACTTCTCTCTTGATGTGCCTAGACGTATCTGTTGGCTCTTTGTTGTAGACTAGCGATTTCAGATAGACCCACAGAAAGAAATCAAGGACTTAGAACCGGCTTGGAGTGGAACATGTCAAACCGCAATTTTATTCAAAAGTTCAAAGGAAGAGCTTCAGAAAAGCAGACATTTTGTGAACGCCATACATTATTGAATAGACGGCATGAGCATAGGGTGATGTCGTATATTATATCAAATTAGCATTTTTCTAAGCATCCACGCATTGTTTAAGTTATAAACTAAAAATGGTACCAAAAAGCTTATTTCTATTGTCTAAACATTTGCAAGTTTTGTTTGCGATAGGAAGATAGATAGATAGATAGATTTGTCAAATAGATATTTAAACTGTTAACTTTCTTTTTGGACCCCCTGGATACACATTCTCGCACACGCTAGACGTGTAATGTTACGTAACTTGCACTAATACAGACAAATAATAGACAAATTTTATGTCACTGTATATATAAGGCAGCCGAAAAACACCACTAAATGATGTTGATATTGGTATCGTAGCGTCAAATAACGTCACACGAGACTGGTGAAAGAAAGTTTGTTGTGTTCGTAAATTATTAGTGAACATTCACATTCGATTATACATTCCTTTGTATGTTTAATTATTCACTATTTACTTTCATTGGTAAAACCGTAGAATCATCATTCAATTTACAACAAATCTCGCGTGACGTTATTTGACGTGACATTTCCGACGTCATCGACTTCCTGGATACAGCCAGACGTCATTGACGACAACAGACAACAAGACGTATATCTTTGATTCGGTGCAACATGGCATCGATTTTAAGATATCTGTTTGGGAGTTGTCTACTATCTAACGTGGAACAACAACCAAGTGAAGACGAAACGACTGATGATCCAGTCATTGAAAATATACACTTCATTATACCACCTGAAGATTATGAAAAGTTCACAGAAATGGAACTGAACGGAGAGTTTCTTAACGTGAGTCAGTACATGTTTTTGTTTCGATATGCAAGAAACGTTGAACAAATCAACGCTCCTGGACCAGACTATAAAAGGGCATCTTATTTGTTCAGAGACGGATCAGTAACATTTGTTCTGAAGGGATGGGTGCCAACAAAGGCAGTACCTAAGCCTGTTCAACTTGGAGATGTATTTAGCCACTTTCAAGATGCCAGATCATGTATTATACATGCAGGAATTCCAAGAAGGAAATCTGCTTATAACTGGGGAGTGATTAACACATGGAGTCGTCATTGTGCTGATACAAGTGAAGACAATGTTCCGATTGAATTGTTTTCTCATACAAGACTAACAGTATTCAATTCAGACTTTTAGATACATTTAGAGTTAGAAGATTGCAACATGAGGACGAAGAACACAATAACTGATGATATTATTATCCAAACAAACTCATTTTATTCATGTCAAAATGCGTTGTACAATGTACTTTAAAAAGTTAATGAATAAAATGAAAATACTCAGTACATTTATATAACATCGTTTTTATTTTTTGTTGAACTCACTGGAGCAGGAGTCTTATGGCAATACCTTTTCATAGTTGATGGTGTTTCAAGGCACATTGACATCTAAATAAAATGAGTAACATTATTAATAGCTACCTGCGAAATATCAGAAATGGAGAAATGGAAAATATAAAATGAAGAGAAGTATTCAAGTTCCCTTGTAGACGGTGATTTATACTTCAAGCCCAGTCAATTCAAGTCAAATACCTTTTATTTACTCATTTCATGTTTGCATGAAAATAAATTAGGTTTACAAAATATAACAACATTTTCAAGACTCATAAATACAGTTTCATTGGTTTTACACACATGGAAATACAACATATACACAACAACATTGAGTTAGTTACTAATAAGTAAAAATATATTAGTAATATCATAACCATTGCAAGTGTGGTTATTGGTATATTTGCGTTGTTCACCGGTAATACTCGTGATTGGATGTATACGTTGCTATTAATCGGATGTATACATTGCTACTGATTGGATGTATACGTTGCTATTGATCGGATGTATACGTTGCTACCGATCGGATGTATACGTTGCTATTTATTGGATGTATACGTTGCTATTGATCAGATGTATATGTTGCTATTTATTGGATGTATACGTTGCTATTGATCAGATGTATACGTTGCTATTTATTGGATGTATACGTTGCTAGTGGTCAGATGTATATGTT
This sequence comes from Spisula solida, assembly GCA_947247005.1. Lineage (NCBI taxonomy): Eukaryota > Metazoa > Mollusca > Bivalvia > Venerida > Mactridae > Spisula > Spisula solida. Next base: position 40,395,606 of record OX365948.1, on the reverse strand, counting down.
GCTATTGATCGGATGTATACGTTGCTATTGGTCAGATGTATATGTTGCTATTGATCGGATGTATATGTTGCTATTTATTGGATGTAAACGTTGCTATTGATCAGATGTATATGTTGCTATTTATTGGATGTATACGTTGCTATTGATCGGATGTATTCGTTGCTATTGATCAGATATATACGTTGCTATTTATTGGATGTAAACGTTGCTATTGATCAGATGTATATGTTGCTATTTATTGGATGTATACGTTGCTATTGATCAGATGTATACGTTGCTATTTATTGGATGTATACGTTGCTATTGATCGGATGTATACGTTGCTATTTATTGGATGTATACGTTGCTATTGATCGGATGTATACGTTGCTATTGATCAGATGTTTACGTTGCTATTGATCGGATGTATATGTTGCTATTGATCAGATTTATACGTTGCTATTGATCAGATGTATACGTTGATATTGATCGGATGTATACGTTGCTATTGATCAGATGTATACGTTGCTATTTATTGGATGTATACGTTGCTATTGATCGGATGTATACGTTGCTATTGATCAGATGTTTACGTTGCTATTGATCGGATGTATATGTTGCTATTGATCAGATTTATACGTTGCTATTGATCAGATGTATACGTTGCTATTGATCGGATGTATACGTTGCTATTTATTGGATGTATACGTCGCTTTTGATCGGATGTATACGTTGCTATTGATCAGATGTTTACGTTGCTATTGATCGGATGTATACGCTGCTATGGATCGAATGTATACGTTGCTATGGATCAGATGTATACGTTGCTATTGATCGGATGTATACGTTGCTATGGATCGGATTTACACGTTGCTATGGATCAGATGTATACGTTGCTATTGATCGGATGTATACGTTGCTATGGATCGTAATTGACCGAGCTGCATTTGTCGCGAATTGTTGAAATAGGTAAATGGTGGTGTATGTAAATAATAGTAATAAAAAATAATATACCCTATTTATTCTACGCCCTTTTCCTGTGACACACGCGTTCAAAGGCGCTTTACAAAAAAAATGTGTTATCTTTTTTCGACCGACCGGTGGACAATTTTCCAAAAGATTCTTGTAAACCAAGGAATGAAAAAGTGGTGGCCTTACATGTCGTATTGTTGAGCAGGATGAGCGGGTTAAATAAAGAAACTGTAATAATCGCGCTCCGACCAATTAGGACGATGACATGGCGCAAAACTTCGTCTTCTGCTTCTGACGTGACGTCATTTTGCATTCTAGGTCAGAAAAATCACGTTACGTCATATATACTTTAAATTTTAGATATGAGCGCACGCGTGTTCAAGAACATAACATTGATATTATGAATTATCACATAACTACCGTTATATTCCATGTGAGAAAAAAATAAACAAGTGCCTCACGAAAAACACGTATTTTGCCATTTTTAGCTAAAGAGGGTTCTTGCAAAAGGAATTATACTGGCTTTAAAACGGCTTTTCTGAAGAAAAAATCAATCTTTATTACGAATAAAAGTTGCTAATTAAGAATAAAAAATCATGTTTCGTCCTTTTTTTAGTTAGTGAGCCTTGTCCTTAGATAAAAAAGCATTGATAAAAAACTTATGAAAAAAACTTGCCAAGCTTTTGGCTTTCGGTATTTCTCGCTCTAGTAGTATGTACGCCCTGACCGCTATAATAGCAAAGCTTGCCAAAACTATAAGTTAAACATCATACCTCGAACAGCTTATACAAACATGCTAATACAATAAACATTTTTGAAGTTAGTTTATGCACTGGGCTAGGATAATTTACCCAGAAACATCTGTTTCTCTGCTTTAGACATTTATTACAAGCTTCTAAGTGCGGTTACGAAGTAGAACGCTCTAGTTAAACTGTTGGATATAACAATGTTTTGGAAAATATTATTCGCCGTGGTTTTAGGTATTTTTTTATTTTTAATTATAAAAAGAGGATAATAGATTGAAATCAAATGAGCAGTGTTATTTAAAGACTTATGGCTACTTTGTGAATACCACCTCTGATGACAATCCAAATAAAATTATGAACTATATTAAAACGACGATAAGTTGTTAACAGATGGTTAAAATAATAAAGTCTAATTGAAGCGCGCTTGAAACATTATTTTTCATCTCAAATATGATTATGTAAAAAAAATTTATGTTAGGTCAGTACATTGTATTTTACCTTGTAGACATACACAAACAGAAAGCGCATTTATGTCGTACAGTGTTCGAATCCCAATACAATGTTTAAAATTATGTGCAAAGTTGTAACTACTTATAATAGAGTTTATAAAGACTTTCAACTGGATTTTTTGTCTATTGACAATATAACTATGAATTATTTACTTTGTACGATTTTTTATAAATATTTGTAAAAGTTTAAAGAAATAGAATTTTACCATTATCTGGAGTTCATGAAATTATTTTAAATTCAACAGACGATCAAACACGTACAGTGCGCACAATAACATGATTCAAGGGTGAATTTTAGAGTAAAACGATGCAATTGTCGTTCTGACTATACATACCCTATGTTTAATTAAAGGAGACAACTCTTCAGTCTACTCTTTTTTCCTGAAATTAATTCCCTTTGCACCCTCAAACATAGGAGATAATCAAGCCCAAAATAAAATGTAGCTAAAATTGAAAATGGAATTATGATTATTGATTGAAAAAATTATTATCTAGTCGGGTAGCCAGACTAGGGGTTCCTGAGAACGGTAGCATTACATTAAACTAGAGCTAGATAACAGTATTTGGCAACATCGGGATCGTTCTGAATATTAGCATTTAAGATAGTAAATTCAAGCATTTGACATTTGATTAACACGTTCCTTGGCATTCACTTTCGTCTATACACAACAATAATTTGAAGTATGAAAAACAACATTTATTCTAATCTTGGTTGAAGACTCGTACATGTATACTCGTAGACAAAAGCTATGTATTGAGCCTTTCGAATTATTCGTTAACTCGATTGGGGCAACTTTCATGCATAGCTAGCAGTTTGTACGTGGTTCTTTTCAGGCCGTTCATTGTCTCCATGCAGAGTGGGGATTTAAACATAAAAAATCGGAAATGTCTAATTCCCCCTGGGTCGCCCGCCGCCCCCAGGGCGGGCAAAATATTGACTGCCCGGGTGCATAACATCCCACAGCAGTGTCATTGGTTGTTTGAGGGGTAGATGCAAAGTACTACGGTTTCATAAGCCACTTACTAAAATTGTTAACTTACTATTTCTCTAATATTAACAAATACCCCGGCACTAAAGGTCTGATGAAACAAGGGCAGTTTTCAAGCTAAATGTAGGCTGTTCTCTGGACTGTGCCTGTGAGTACACAAGCACTATACTTTGATTAACATGCAGGTACCATTGATTGGTAAAGTTGAGCCAGATGATAACCTTATCGACTCCGAGTCCCGGGAAATAGACTTTGGTCCGGGAATTTCGACACCGCGAAAGACGACGACATCGATACTTTTATACGTGTTTTTATTAAAGTACCCTAATGAAAAACTATGCCCCACGGTGGGGATTTAGACAGTAAGCATTGTCACAAGAGTGGGGATTTAGACATCAAAAAAATCGAAAATGTCTAATTCTCCCTGGGTCGCCCGCCGCCCCCAGGGCGGGCAAAATATTGACTGGTGCATAACATCCCACAGCAGTGTACTTGGTTGTTTGATGCGTAGATGCAAAGTACTATGGTTACATAAGCCACGTACTAAAATTGTTAACTTACTATTTTTCTAACATCAACAAATACCCCGGCACTAAAAAGGTCTGGTGAAACAAGGGCAGTTTTCAAGCTGCATGTAGGTTGTTCTCTGGACTGTGCCGGTGAGTACACAAGCACTATACTTTGATTAACATACAGGTACCATTGATTGGTGAAGTTGAGCCAGGTTCCAGAAAATCGTATAATCTGTCAAAAGTTCAAAACACTCTATGAACTTTGATAATTGACTGATGAGAGCAATAGATGTATCGTACGGTACCACATGTTATTAGCCAGTATAAATAAAATAATAAAATATTAGATTGTTTTAGTCCTTTTAAAAAGCCGTAAAATAATATTCTTCCATTCAAACTTGATACATTTGTTTCTTTATTCAATTTGGGCTTATTTCTATTGTTTTGTTAGTCCGTTTTGACTGAAAAAAATTACAGTCTCTCGAATGTTTTAAAAGAAAAAAAAACAATGTCAGCATAAAACTAGTAGAAGGGTGGGGGGAGATAATCTAGGAATATTTTTCTTTCGGCCTATGTTTCCAAGTTAATCTACAACAGGAAGTTGGTGTAGCGTTCATAATGTATTTCTGAGACGTTGAAACAAATGTGTTCGTATGAACCGTTTGATTACGAACGCGTGTTTCATAACATGTTACAGATTAACGAGAGATGAAATCTACTACGCAGTTTATTTTTTCTTAATCTGTTACATAATGTATGTGCGTATAACTAAATCCATGATTTCCTCTTTTATTACCAGCACTCTGTCTACACAGACCCTATGTTTTAGATGTTAATAGGACACAGGTCACAGCCCTACTCCTTTTCATAAAATGGTTTCCTTTGGTACTCTCAAACAAAGATAATCAAGTGCAAAAATAAATTCGTTTTATATACATTTGTATATGTACAATGTAGTTGATAAAATATATTCTCTCGTCTCATTTATTCACCAATAGGTCAGGATCATGTTAAAATCTACGGACAACTTTGTCATTATTGACAGAAATTCATTACGCACAATTATTTCCACATGACTTGCAATACCTACTTTCCTAGTTGTTATAGCCTAAATATTTATACAACACTCGCATACTGTTCTCAACTCTTCTGTCTGTTCTCAACACTTCTGTCTGTTCTCAACTCTTCTGTCTGTTCTCAACTCTTCTGTCTGTTCTCAACTCTTCTGTCTGTTCTCAATTCTTCTGTCTGTTCTCAACTCTTCTGTCTGTTCTCAACTCTTCTGTCTGTTTTCAACTCTTCTGTCTGTTCTCAACTCTTCTGTCTGTTCTCAACGCTTGTGTCTGTTCTCAACTCTTCTGTCTGTTCTCAATTCTTCTGTCTGTTCTCAACTCTTCTGTCTGTTCTCAACTCTTCTGTCTGTTTTCAACTCCTCTGTCTGTTCTCAACTCTTATGTCTGTTCGCAACTCTTCTGTCTGTTCTCAACTCTTCTGTCTGTTCGCAACTCTTCTGTCTGTTCTCAACTCTTCTGTCTGTTCTCAACTCTTCTGTCTGTTCTCAACGCTTCTGTCTGTTCTCAACTCTTCTGTCTGTTCTCAATTCTTCTGTCTGTTCTCAACTCTTCTGTCTGTTCTCAACTCTTCTGTCTGTTTTCAACTCCTCTGTCTGTTCTCAACTCTTATGTCTGTTCGCAACTCTTCTGTCTGTTCTCAACTCTTCTGTCTGTGCGCAACTCTTCTGTCTGTTCTCAACTCTTCTGTCTGTTCTCAACTATTCTGTCTGTTCTCAACTCTTCTGTCTGTTCTCAACTTTTCTGTCTGTTCGAAATTCTTCTGTCTGTTCTCAACTCTTCTGTCTGTTCTAAACTCCTCTGTCTGTTCTCAACTGTTCTGTCTGTTCTCAACTCTTCTGTCTGTTCTCAACTCTTCTATCTGTTCTCAACTCTTCTGTCTGTTCTCTCAATACCGTCTGCTGGTAAACATCAACCTGTTTCGTTTCAGTGGCCACGGTGGAATATGCTACATCGACACCTTTAACCAGGTCAAAGCGTTCTGCGACCATGTGTTATGACAACCTCGACTGCTTTTCCACCGAAGCCCCATTCGACAACACTGATGGTATTCTGCCCCAAGACCCGAGTGTAATCAACACTACCTTCAGGTAATAGAGGGTTGTCTTAGAACTTGTGAGAAGTTGGAGAAATGTTCTGATATTTGGTGGAAATATGACGTGCGTCGGTCCAATAGATCATAATGTATAGTTTCCCTGGAAACATTTTACGTGTGTATTATTGTTGACAACAAATGAACGTTCCATTCCATTTAATCCATAAAGACCTATGTTTGTTTTATGTAAATACGAGACAATTCTTGTAGCTTATGAGAAAAGTCTACGTGCTTCTGAAACGACCCTCGTACATGTGGCATGATCGTGTGTAAACAGAATAGAACATGTTATTTCGAACTGAAGTTATTATAATAAAAACAACCGATGGTAACAAATTCGATGCATAATCACCTGCTTTTTTATTGTATAAACTAATAAAGTAATTTTATAATCAGGCTTATTGGTTATAATAGCATATGGCGCCATCATTGGATGAGGTTGGTCGTGGGTTTAATGCACATGCAATTTAGTCGTTTTAACAGCCGGTATGTAAAAAAGATCTTCTAACACGATCTGCGAATTAATCCATTAGATATAGAGCAGACCTGGCCATGTTTTATTACCCCCATAAAACATGGTATCAAATTGGCTGTTACTATTTACGCCCCGTATCACGTGACATATTTATGAATGAATGAACGTAAACTGTATAGTAAATCTTCAACGAAACGCGATGACAAGGCAAGATGCACGGGTATCCAGTGTTACAGCTATGACGCATATATTTTTAGAAACTCTAATATAATCTCGAAACTAAGTTTCATAAAAACTTCTGATAATCAATTCATTTATATTTTTCATTTCATTAAATAGCTACCCTATACTCGTGTTATTAAAATTGTTTCAATGTTTAAAATGTGTTATTTCCTTCAGAAAATTACGAAGGTCGTTTTCATTAACGAGGGAGGTAATTGTACCAGCTAATAAGCCACTCAATTTCAGCGTGGAATTATGTTAAATGTCAAATGGGTGTAAATGGAATGCGCGCAGTTAAATAGTGCGATATATTATCGTATTTAGAATCGAAATAAAAACTCTGTTCTTGTATTTTGTCGGTGAATAAAACACGGGCACTCGTTCGGATGCGGAAAAAATCACTCGTGCTACGCACTCGTGATTTAATTTGTCCGCATCCGAACTCCTGCCCATATTTTATTCACCGACAAAATACGCGAACAGATTTTTATTTCTTAAATAAAAGTGCATTATAATCTGCACGTTGTATGTAACCATATACCACGCAAACACTGCGCAACCTTTCAAGAGCGGACCGTGTACAAGGTGGAATCAGGCTTTTGTCGAGACGGTATCGATATAGAGGTTAATCTAACAGTCCAAATAACTTGACACGACGCTCGACCTTTTATTAACATCATTTAACAGTTGATGTATTGTCTATATTCATAATTCCGGTTGTATGTTTTCATAAGCAGGAAGTATCACGAAGACGCTCGTGATGTAATACCAACACAAATCTAAAGGGCCAATATTGCACGATTTACTCGCGGAAATTTATATATTCAACGCAAGAACCTCGTAATGTATGCATGCACAAAGGTCAGGATCATATCAAATTCTCTGTGCTATTTCAACAAGTGACATGTTTTTATATATTTTTGTACATCAATTCACCGTCGTAAACAATGTCAATTATTAATAATTTCTCTCTCAATAAAATCCAAAATTGCAGACCAATGCCAAATGCGATGTCTTATAAATGTGCATATACAATAACGTGGTAATGACTCCGATAGAAAAACGAATACGATGACATATACATTATATTCTATTTGGTTCTTAATTTCAGACTGTTTACTGAAAAATGCAGAAGAGCCCGCGTGTTACATGCAGACGACATCAGTTCTCTGAGAGATTGTGAGTTTAATCCTGCACAACCAGTCAAGTTTATCGTGCATGGGTTTCTACAACATGGTCAGGTGCAATGGGTGCGGGACATGGCTGCTGAATTTTTGAGGAAGGTAAATATGCTTAGATATTACATTTGTATTTACCCAGCAGTTTTGTTCAGGCTGACCACAAAAGTCTTGCTAAATATGTCATGATTACACGTTGACCTCTGCTAGCATACCAGTACTCGTTTGCATGATTCTCTGAAATGGAAGTTTGCATGAGGGTTTGATCCCAGATCGCGGCCTACGAAAGTCGTTAATGGTACTAGTATAGCTCACTCGTGTATTTATACTGGGAGTTGTAAGTCAGATCAGACGACTGACAATGTGACGGGGTATGGTCTCCGTATAGCTGAGATATCAGGTACTGTCGATGACGTGACTATGAAGAAAAGTCAAACTGATGCATGTACAGTAGTGCATATCATAATGAAATACTCACCGCTTTCCTTTCTGATCGAGCTTTCTGATTACTAAAGTTTTTATATCAGTAGGTAGTTGATACAAGCAACCAATTGATTACATTCTTTTCAAGTTAAATATTATCGTAGAATAAGTATTCCGATTGGATACTAGTATCGTGTATAAACGAGTCAACTTCCGGTTATCGCAATAATGAGTACACGTTGAATTGTATAGGATTGCAATAATGTGTACAGTGATTTGGTTTATACGCGGTGAGTATACGAAAACTAGGAACGTGGCATTTGCTTGACTACGAATACTGTTTACCACAGGAACCCATGTCGGTAATTACGGTGGACTGGGGCAGTGGATCCGGCTTTCCATACTCACAGGCTGCAGCGAATACACGAGTAATTGGTGCTGAGATATCTCGACTAATTAATTTCCTGCGCGCGCAACAAGGCGTTACCTTGGACAAAATCCATTTGCTGGGACACAGTCTTGGCGCTCATGCTGTTGGTTATGCTGGATCACGGGTACCAGGGCTCGGTAGAATCACAGGTATTGTACCCCGGTATGAAATCATGGTAAAACCACAGGTTACTGTATCATTAATAAAGAGTAAACAAAAACATTTTTTTTTAATAAAATTTTATAAATTTTTACAAAATAAATGTGTCTATGTTTACTCTTTATTAATGATGCAGTTACCTGTGGGTAAAACATGTGGTATGAAGATATTCTACTACAAATGTATAAGACTGCTGAGTATATTAACATTGTGGGTGACCACCACGGCAATATATGTATAAAGGTATTATACTCCAATTAGGTAATGGTCGTCTACTTTATCATCGTGCTGATGCTTTCTATTTATATTTGTACATCAAAGACAGATTCGAAAGTCAGTAAACAGTTTATTTTCGTATTATCTAATTCGAAATTCCGACGAACTTCTAATACGTGTGTGAGGTAAGTAACTAAATGAATGTCATAGAAGTGCAGTTTCCATGTACATGTATAAGACATTTTCTTGACTGTCTTTATTATATAGAATTAAAGGCCATTCTTAAAGCGCTCAACTGTCTTGGACAATACTTTTCTATGGTTTCAAGTCTTTAAAACTCATTAAGGGTAATTTCAACTAATACGGAGTAAACGTCTTAAAACGTTTGTATATTATAATATACATTAAAACATGTACCTTCAAACACAATATGAACCTAATGGCGGATGGTGTAACTCATTACAGGTCTCGACCCTGCAGAACCTGATTTCAAGGACACTGACCCTTTGGTGCATTTGGAGAAAACGGACGCTTACTTTGTGGACATCATTCACTCCGATGGTGCCGAGTTTGATTACATCTCGGGTAAGTGTGGTTTAAGTTTATACATGTATAGCAAAGGGGAACTGTTGGAACGCTTCAGTTCATCGCCAAAACATTTTCCTTGTTGACTTGGGAAGTTCAACCATGTGACCGTTGCCTAAGCAAAGCGCTACCGAGCGCCTTTATTCAGTTACCTCCCGTTCAGTTAAATATAGAAGGCATGGATTACCTCCCGTGGAAAGCTCTACGTAGCGCTCGCCCATGTTAACGGCCTCCATATACATTGCATATTTCAAGGTATACAACCCAACTAAAATGTGTATTAGGTGTTTCCTCTTCACCATCGATAGCCTAGTGGTAGAGCATCCGCTTCGAGTGCAAGGTGTCTCATGTTCGATCCAAGACGTCGCCATATCAAGGTCGTTAAATTGTACTGGTATATCTCCCTTGCTTGGTGCTCAATATAGATAGTTCCAGGTAATTGCTGGTTCGCCTGATGGCGGGATAATGTGAATGGATAGCCTGTGGTAAAAAATCCATCAGAGTCGCCAGTAACACGTGACCCCCTTAGCTCCTCCCTCCTACAGATACCGGTTGTCGTATAGTATTCTCCCTCCTACAGATACCGGTTGTCGTATAGTATTAAGCAGCCTCCGTATTATTGAAATCATACTTACATGACCCAAAACCAAATACTTCATTTGGACAAACTAGTTCAGTTGTACATGACAGCTGTGTATCACTAGTTTTAACTTGTGTTAACTTCCCTCCATATGATTGAAATCATACTTACATCACCCAAAACAAAATACTTTATTTTAACAAACTAGTTCAGTTGTACATGACAGCTGTGTATCACTAGTTTTAACTTGTGTTTACTTCCCTCCGTATGATTGGAATCATACTTACATGTCCCAAAACCAAATACTTCATTTGGACAAACTAGTTCAGTTGTACATGACAGCTGTGTATCACTAGTTTTAACTTGTGTTAACTTCCCTCAGTATGATTGGAATCATACTTACATGACCCAAAATCAAATGCTTCATTTGGACAAACTAGTTCAGTTGCACATGACAGCTGTGTATCACTAGTTTTAACTTGTGTTAACTTCAGTTCTGTTTTATAAAACGTACATTTTTATTTTTATATTTTAATCTAGGATTCGGATGGATGCAAGAAGTCGGTCATATTGATTTCTATCCAAACGGTGGAGAAAACCAACCCGGTTGTCCTGCTCAAAGTATGGGCAATATCATGGATGCAGCGTATTACCGTGGACTCTCTAGTAATGTCAGAATACATTTTTTCCAAGCCATGTACCAACTTTCCATTAAAATGTATGTTAGAGCATCGTTAGAAATCAGTGAAACGTCTGAGGCCTATATGGAAGATTGCATTGTTGTAAATATGTTAGCCTCGTAAAATAAAGACTTTACTTACTTACTACCCTACTAAACGTCTGCGCAAACATCCTCTCCGGAAATAGTTTTAGATGTCTCTATATAAATTATTTCTGTTAACAGTGTATATGCACAATTTAATCTGTTAGTACGAACTAGTTTGGTGTCTGCATCAAAATACTTATGCTTTTGAAGTGGTAAGACGTTCCCGTTTCTGGTATTTCACAAGCAATCATTACAAGTATACTTGTTTCCCACCCCTCTCGCTCACCTATGGAGTAATCAGCAGCTAGGTCCGCAACGGTACATGTATCTACACAACGTCGTGTTACAAGTTGAAACGCTAAACGCCCATCTAGAACATAGGTAACTGTATCATTAACAGTAACTTGAAAAAAAATAAAAAAAATTTTTTGGAAAATTTGTATTTTCATAACAATTTTTTTACTCTTAATCAATGACACAGTTGTATGTGATCTAGAACTGCAACACTGTAACACATATTTATTGTAGTTTCCTTACAATTTTAGATGCAGAAGACACACTGAGCTGTAGTCATAGTAGATCAATTTTCTTGTTCACGGAGTCCATCAATTCTCTTTGTCCATTTTACGGTCACCCGTGTAACAGTATTGCAGCGCTAGATTCCAATGAAAACGGATGTATGCGATGTGACTCCGGTGTATGCCCACAGATGGGTTACAATGCTGACAGGACACAGGCTAGAGGAAAATTCTACCTTCGAACACGAGGATCGGCCCCATATTGTGGTATTCTTACAAAACATTTTTTAAATACAAACATGTAGGCCCAATCTATTTTATTTACATTATTACCGATTTTAATGATTCTAGTATACTTTGCAGAAGGATTTAGCTTTCATGGCAGATAACTCTATCAATGATAATACACTATCTTTTAGTACGAAAATGTGTGTATTTATTTTAATTGATGTAATTTGGTTTATCAATAAAACAGTTAACTGTGGACTTCATTCATTTAGATCAGAATAGTATGCAATTTATTAAATAACGTTACTTGTACCTGGATACTTTAACGTAACGTCATAATTTATGACGTCATAACCCATGACGTTGTTTATTTCTTTGTTTATTATTATTATTATTCCTGATGAAGACTTGAGAATACAGTCGAAACGTTGACCAATCCTTGAGTTTGTCTTGTTTTATTTTATTTATGGATACTTTAACATAGGCGTAATGTGACCAGAAGTTCCGAATGTGCGCTTATAATCGTTTGATGAAACATATAGACTGGAATATTGGTCTGATTTCTGATTTTGACTTGACACTATCGCAATATTCAATATATTTTTAATATTTGAAGGGATATAGGCACATTTTATATTATTGTTTATGTTCTAAAAATAGTAACAAGATATCATAAAGATATGGATTACTGATTTTAAATGAAGCATGTTTCGTTCTAGGTCACACCCAGCACGTGGAGGTACAATTTGGAAACATGGCTACTACTTCCGGTCAAATAAGCGTTGAGATGGTGGGAGAAGATCAGCAGTCAGACAGCGTTCTGATCAGAAGGTACACCATTTAACAACCGTCTATATTCTATAATAATTATCGAAATGAAAATCTTATTTGTTTGGACGATAGTTTAACATTACTGTGTTATTCTGATCACCTCGCCCTTTTTGCATTACATCAAAACTCTGACATAAGAAGGCGCCATAGTGAACTATTTTCCGGAGACAAACGGATCAATCGTGAAAGCTCGGCCATTTCCGTTTTGTGTCCGGCAAATGCAATGCATAATTTTTATAAAGGCCGAGGTGATCAGAATGACAAACGGATATGACCGAACTTTCACGATTGATAAAGTTCTGTGTGTGGCTTACCTACAGGAAGTTGAGCTCATCATCCACCAACTGATAGTGGATGTTTTTCATTACTATTGCTGAAAACAAGGGTTCAAAGTGACACCACCCCCTTCATTGACCTGTAGCTTTGTCATAACATTAAGCACTTGAATTGCATTTGCTGACATTCAAAAAGAGTGTTGTTGAATTTTAAACAGAATTCATGGATCAATGTTCAAGTCTGACTTATAAGAAAGTTATGCGCAACGCACTGGCACTCGACCAAAGAAACAATTCTATAAAATGCCGTTGTCTATAATCTATATGTATAAATGTAGATTATAGGTCACGGCAATTTATAGAATTGTTTTTCTGGTCGAGTGCCAGTGACGCAACGTCAGTCTAACTTATAACCACTATCCTAGTATACAATATAGCGTGTTTGACTTATTCAACGCATACCAGCATGTATACTAGAATTTCCGTACGTTTGGCATAATATGTTGTTACAATACGTCGTAGTGTGATATGGCACATTTAAGACCCTTGCATAATAAATACAACATACAGTAGCCAAAGGGATTCGACCCTGTAAAACTGTCCATCAATTCTACACTATAGGTACTATAGTGGTTGGTTCTTTAGCCGTGTCGATCCCCTTTGATAGTAGCAGGTAATTCTTAAAAATGTAAAAATTGGATACATGTATATGAAAGATCTATCTCGGTCCAGTCTTCTGTGATAACACAAGTCTTAGTATTGAGCAAATGAGACCTAATGGTAAAAGTGTCATCTGATATTATTCAGTGCGAGCCAAGCGTTCCAAGCTGGAGCCATCCGTGATGAACTGACAGTTGATATTGAACGCATTGATGACATCTCTGAACTACGTGTAACCTTTGCACGTCCAACCAGTACATCTTGGTGGTGGTGGTCGTCTGCTAACGCTACACCCATCACAATAACCATCTACCGTGTCACAGTGACCTCATCGGAAGACGGTCGCAGGTTCGTTCATTTCACAGGAAATTGTCGTCCCTTTTCGCCTTTTTAAAAAGTTTATTATCAATTAAAAACCTTTTCTGAATAAATATGAAATGCATTTCGTAGCAAGCACTTTTATTTTGTTTGAACAAAGGATAACGCTGCTGAAGAACTAGTAGAGTCTAGTGCTCATACAAAATTGTTTTGAAAATATGCCCTGACCCCATGATTATAAAGCCTTTTTCATTCTTTACTCAATTTCGTGCTCAAACTTTAAATGCTTCCAACAGTAAAATGTCTCATACTTTACTGAAACTTTTAAATTACACGGATAGCCTTACTGAAGAAAACAGAACAATATATCTCTGGAACAATAAAGATCATTTGATTGTTTGACTTTTTAGGAGCTAATCAAGTGTTATATACCCAAGATGAGTAGAACATGAAACAAAAACTTTATAATCCTGGGGCCTGACCTCAGCAGAGCTACCGAACTTTTCAGCTACCCTGTCAGTTCCGATTTCCCAATGTGAACATAAATAGCTCTATAACCCCTCTGTGTTAGGAACCACCAAACGTTGGTCGAAACTTTCATATTCTTAAAGTAAATGATTGTGTATACGGTTTAAATGTTCTGTTTCAGCATCCATTTCTGTGGCGATCACCGCTCTATCTCGAATGGCAACACTGTGACCTTGGACCGCAGCACAACAGATCCAAACGCTTGTCTACACCCACCCAGCAGAACAGCAATCAGACATTCAATATTTTAGATGACTGATTGAAACATTTAAGAATGTCCCGTCTTTGTCCTAGATGTTGTATTGTACTCAGTCCAGAAATAGAAGATGAAATATGAACTGAACTTGTGTTGTGGTTGTAGGTAGCGGTGCGTGTTGGTACGAAAACACTAATAAAGTATATGCATGCACACATTAGCTGTCTGTTGTAATAAAATAGATTGGAAAAAACATGTGTTTTATTGTATTCTTCATATACACTTCGCCGAATATATAAAGCTGTGTTGTGCTTTCATTCCACACACTAATCTAACGATTTACAGAAATAAAACACGTGTTCATGTACATTTCCTTCGCGCGGAACGGTTGGTGCGAAAATGCTTTGGTGCACGTGGTGCTCGTGCACGGCTAGGAATATTTCCGATTTTTTGGCAGGGATGTGAACACGACTGGTGGCAAATATGAATATCTCAAAAACTTGTCTCGCGCCTGTGTAATTTACTCATGTTCGTCTGTCCGTACGCACCCACTTGTAGTTGTGGCTACAATAGGCTATATTTAGATTATATTCATTCCGTTGCTTACGGGGTACAAAATGTTGCTTATGGGGTTTTACAAACAAAAGAAAGAACAAAAGAAAACCCCACAACGTCAAGTGAGGGAGAACGTCCGTCCGCACCACAAAAATATTTCTTGAAATGTACTTGTAAACCTGTATCACAGGCTGAAAATAATCTCAAACACTAAGGTGTAGTTCTGGCAACTTATATGGGAAGAGACTTTTGGCAAAGTACGCAACTTAAAGACGGAACACGTCAGGAAATGAAGAAATACGAGTACTTGTTGCAAAATGATTTGCAATAAAATTAGAATTTCAATAAAACTAGAGATTGGTGACACGGTGATCGAGTGGGAATCGATCTTGACTACTATTCAGAGGGGTCTGGTTTGAATGTAGGCGCTTGATCATTTCTGAAACGCTTTTCATTGTTTCTGCGCCGAACTAGATATTAACTGGTGGGTAACCCTGAGGTAGTATTGCATGTATTGGTAACAACGACCGGAACGTTAAAGAACCAAGGAATCTCTTCGGTAAGAGCCAGAGTCATATATAGCCTCCTCAAAAGCGGAACTAAAGGATTGGACATGTTAGGTAGTATCATTGAATAAATACAGCCACACACCTTTGATCACATTGAACATCAACATATGGTGCAACTCATACCTATTACATACGTCTGCCTGTGCATTTTAGACTTATATTATTAGCGACTACTTGGTCAAAGATTAGCGAGTACTCGGTCAATCCTCAACGCTTGCTAACACAATCATTGCTTGTATATTAAAACCTTAATCAAGACCCTGTCCGACATTCGCAAGTTTCAGCTTCGATTTCTGAATGAGTTTCTCTGGCGACGTATACCGGTCACTGATAACTCGTCAAAAGTGCACGACTTGGTAGTGGATTACAAGTCTATACCGATAAACTGCGAGAAAATGACGAGTGATGGAGACAATTGCGATATATGTATAAGTACAGTCACCCTTGGCATTCGGACCAGTCATCATGTGATTACATACAGAGTTATTGCGCATAAAGATTGCACTTCTGGTGTATGGAAACATTGCCATTGCCTAGTTGCAGCATCAGTACCACGCGCAACGAGTTTATATGTTTATTAAACTTCATATCAGTTCGTTTAAAACACAACACGAGCATGTACTGATACATTTGTATTATAAACACAATCATGTACACGCATGTTGCTTTTTTAGTGAACTTGAAGTCCGCCATACCAAATGAATACAGAGGTTGGGGTGATGACATATCCTACTACGAACGAAGAATAATAGGATGCTGCAATGCAGCCTTTAGCTCGGTGGAATTTCAACCAGGTTGCGCATGCTTTAAACGGCAATGTCGTAACAAGTCGCACAAATGTTACAGAATATCGAATATAGAAGTCACAATGATCTCGAGCCAAATCGCCGCACGTCGAGCAGATACGTGTCGCACGCAATTCTCACAAACTCGCAACAAACTCGTGCTATATCGTAGAACTATTTTATTTGACGAAATCATTCTACCTAAGATAAGTTAGATGAGGCTAAAACAAAATATAAGCCAATTTAAGCCACATGTATGACATAACAATAACATTCTGTAATAATAATAAAAAGACATGTTTCTAAACTCTACACGGATTTGTCCTCCATCGACGCGACAAGATGCGTTTGATGCAAGATAGAGCACCCGTAACAGACCTGCGGACACGCATGTGTTTTCTAGTGCCGAATTCGATTTTTGGCACAGTGTTGTTAGTCTCTGTGTCCAAAACCAATTAAAAATGTAAAATCTGGACTTGGCAGGCGGCTGAGGAACGAAAGCTACCCATCATGAGATTGAAGACAATTGAAGAACGCACTGTGTTTGAGACTTGGGAATAATGAAGTTCAAAATTCCCGTTCAGAATAAGACGAATATTGTAAACGTAACCTAACTGGTGATTGATTTTGTACATCATTACAAATGTGGTTAGTGATGTGTGTTCGAAATTTTTATTCGTTTAGGATTGTCTGCTGGCTCTTGCTCCGGATTTATTTGAAGGACCGAAGCAGTGGGCTGTCGGGGTCGGATGTCGTGGTTTGTAGCAGTTCAAGATTTCGTGCTCCTCTGCTTTTTCTGTTGTGTGTTTCCTTGCCTGTTCGATTCGTTATTATCTTATTTTGGTCCATATCATAAGGCAAGCATAAATTTATATGCGTCGGTATCCTGTGTCTGTGTCAGAAGCATTATTTAAACTATCCTTTATTTTGCTACCATAACTGACGTTGTTGCAATGGTAATCGATTTCTAAAAAGTACCTATATTGAGAAAAACAGTAGTTACTTTTCTTTAAAAGCAAACTTCGGGACTCCGAGTTGGTATGTTTTTATGTTATCATGAACATAATTCAAAACTGTAATTTTTAGATTTGTAAAGAAACGTTTAGGCTATGTACATCGGGAGTTTAACAAAATACTGGATTGATTTGTGCGCAACTTAAAATTATGTCAAATAACGTTTTCAATAATGACGTTTGCAACGTCTCTCAATACAAAGACGTGGTGGGTGAGTTTATAGGTATCAAACATTGAAACAAGATTTTAAATTTTACTCAAAATTTCAGAAACGTATAACGCTAAATGTTCATAATCTTGTCACTAATTAAGCCCGGTTTTCCTGGAGAACAGCTCATCTATTTTTTTCCCTTTTGTGACCAGTTGGCATGTTTGTAACAGGTGTGTTTCTTTTTAGAATGAAGCATTCTACCTATTTTATGATATTGAAATTATTATAATCTCATTTACCATCGCCAGGGAATGCAATAATCGTGAGACAAAATGACAAGGGAGATAATTATTTTTACCGTACGCACAAGTTGGGAATTATACATTCTTAAATGGCAGTGGCTAGTCGTCCGGCACCGGACGACTAGACAGCGAAATTAGTCGTCCGGCGCCGGACGACTAGACAGCGAAATTAGTCGTCCGTCAAGGGACGACAAGCAAACACTACGTGCATTGGCTAGAGAACCGTCATTCTATTTCTACGCATTGGGCATTTACCTTATAATAAAAGCTATAATTATCTACGTATATAGGCAAGACATGTCAATGCCTTATCTGCAAACAATTTGTGATCGCCCGTGTATTCTCCGTATATTGTCCGCCATATTGGAATGGTATAAACTGGCACGAATGAATACGGAAATCGTTGTCGGCAAAAATATCCAAGTTGATTGAAATGGTAATGTTGTGTTAAAGTGACATACAGTTAAGATGACAATTTGGCAAAACAAACTTTGCACGTTAATTTGCCGAGGTGTCACAAACAAAGCTAATTATGTGGCAATTAACTATTTTTCATTCGCAGTTTTAATGACACATACATACAAAACAATAAATTTACAATTGTATTTATTATTTGTTTCATTTTAAATACAACGACAACAACAATAGGGCCTACCATGATAACATTTATAAGCGGCAACATTGTTTTCACACTATTATATAACCAGTGACACATTCCACACTGCCAATTACCTTACACAGCAATTTCATTTTTTCAACATGAAGTAAAATACTTTCACAATCCTCTTAATACTGTAATTGAAACATTCTTTGTTCCCTTACTACTTCTAGCTCTATTTCTAATACCATTTCTAATACACAGCTGCACCATTGCTATTTGTCGCGCTTTATAAAACCCGACAGCGATTTCTGCATTCATTAGTACCAGTTTATACCATTCCAATATGGCGGACAATATACGGAGATACACGGGCGATCACTAAATGGTTGCAGATAAGGCATTGACCTGTCTTGCTTATATTCGTAGTTTATTATAGCCTTTATCATAAGGTAGATGCCTAATGCGTAGAAATAGAATGACGGTTCTCTAGCCAATGCACGTAGCGTTTGCTAGTCGTCCTTTGACGGACGACTAATTTCGCTGTCTAGTCGTCCGGCGCCGGACGACTAATTTTGCTGTCTAGTCGTCCGGCGCCGGACGACTAGCCACTGCCTTCTTAAATTCGTCACCGGTATGGCCGACTTCTGATTTCCGGTAAAATATTCATTTATATTTTAATGATTTGAGGCTTTTTTTAACACTTTATGGAACTATATTTCGAGCATACTGTATGATATTGCTAAGTAAATAGTTACTGTGTATCAAATACTTCTGATCTATGTCATTTATTGTGTTTGCACGCGATTTGTTGATCTTAATTTTGGAGATAATTTTGTGATCCAGTTTGTCATGTGTAATTACTAATTTTAGAACTTGCCCTGTATTGTAATACAATTAGAAAACATGTACCACCGCAATTCGGTTATATTTTTACTCTTTCTCATCCGGGCTAGACGTAGACACCCGTACACCTGCTAATTGCAATTTTCATCACACCTCGATAATTCGTCCCGAGGGGTTTCGTACCTGGTATTTTTTCTTCTTCTTTTATGACAAAACTTTGCGATTATTAACTTAGTATTTTAATTTACATCTTAAAATTATATTCCTGATGTCACTGCTATTATAACTAAAGTAGCATGTTGTTTTTTTTCAGTTTATTTACCTTAAAGTCTAAAGGGAAAAATACTGGACATCTGATTGGAACAACAACAAATACACAAAATGTCGGCATCAGCGGTGTATATTTTGGATATGAAGGGAAAGGTAAAAAGTGTTTTTATTATTACATCAATGAAGTCAATAACAATCTTAAAGTAAACTTAAAACATAAAAAATCAATCTGTATTCTGTAATTATTAATCAATATTACACTGACACTGTAAGTTGTAACTTAAATGTTGTTGATCTGGACAGCATTTCAATAATTTTATATTTTCTGGTTTACAAAACCTGCGACCCTCAAAAATGGGAACAATCATGAGATTAAGTGAACTTGGTCAACTCATTTTCGAAAAACTAGAGTAGACTCTATTTTTCGTAAATAGACGGATGACATCATTTAAATTTAAGCCACCAAATTGTACATGTAATTTAATGAAGTAATTTAGTTAACTGCGCGCATAAGTTTGGGTAAATTTTAGTTAATTTATAATAGTGTGACCAAATACTACTATCCAGGATGCAAGCTATTAATACCAGACCGTAAAATTACACCAACAACAGTTTTCTATTTAATAATTTATTCGCAAAATAAATCATAAATATTACAAATACATATAAATAACTTAATGACAAACTATTGCCACCACAAAACACTGCATTGTCACTGTGTATCCACCGTGGTGTCACGGTGGCAATGGCCACCTTAATTTTTAAGTCTGGTGGGTTCACGGTGGCAATTTTTGCGTTGACACCCAGAGTCGTCACCACCGTGATGGGTGGAAATTGGAAAAACCAACTTGTGTGCACTGTATATGACTTAAAACAATATCTACATCTACATAATACGTTAAGCTGTCAGACTTGACAATTATTTAAAGGTGCGCTTAGATAGAAAAGGAAAGAGAGTGATAGAAAAGCTATGGAAGAATAGATTCGTTCAAGACGATGGAGATATGCATGATAGAAAAGGATAGAAATATAAGAAAAGATATGCTCAGATATTTTTCGACCATCAAGGCACTTGACCTGTCCAGCTTCCGTGGCGGTGACAGGGACTGAGTCCCGGCTGACATAGCTCAACATGTATCACATGGCTGTACTTCATATCTGAGCGAAGTAATCCCCTTAGAATGAGAGTTTATCAAGCTCCTTCTTGAAAGATGTCAAGGAAGGAGCCTCAGCCACAGGGGCTGGTAAGTTGTTCCACACAGGGATGGTCCGTGGGAAGAAACTGAATTTGTAAGTATCTGTAGATGAGTGATGTTGGAGAAATCTGTTGTTGTGAGGGGCTCTGGGCATGGACCTGGCTGTCTGGAGGTACTTGTCAGGCGGGATGTCTACTTCGTTTAATATGCACGATCTTGTAGAACATCGTGAGCTGTTGTTTCTGACGTCTCGAATCTAGGCTTTCCCAATTCAGGTGATCTATCATATCAGTTACGCTGCTTGTATTTCTGAATCTGTTTGTTTAAATCTAGCAGCTCGTCGTCGTACCATTTTGATGTTTTTGGAGAGATATTGATGGTGAGGATTCCAGATGGTGGCGCAGTATTCAAGGTTCGGTCGTACTAGTGAAAAATATGCGTTGGTCTTCGTTTGTTCGGAAGTTTTTTTGAGATCTTTGAGGAAGCCAAGGGTACTATTTGCTTTTTTGATTTTCTTGTTGATATGCGAGGTCCAGCCTAGGTCGGATTGAAGATCTACTCCCAAGTACTTGGTGATGGTATCTTGTTGGAGAGTGATGCCTTTCAGAACGTAGTTGAACTGGAATGGTTTGCAGCTTCTGGTGACTTTCAGAAAGCTACATTTCTGTGGGTGAAAGTCCATGCCCCACTTTCTCTCCCACTCTGCCAAGGCATCAAGATCTCGTTGTAGTATTGCTTGGTCTTCAGGTGATCTGATGTATCTGTATAGGATACAGTCATCTGCAAAGAGACGTGTTGATGAAACTACACTGTCTGGGAGATTATTGATGAAGAGAAGGAAGAGAAGTGGGCCAAGGACTGAGCCCTGAGGGACGCCGCTGATCACAGGTACACTGTCAGATGATTGTCCTTCAACCAGGACTTGCTGAGACCGGTTTCCAAAGAAGGAAGCTATCCATTGGTGGATGTTCGACCTGATACCATAATGGTGGAGTTTCTGTAGTAGCCTCTGATGTGGAACACGGTCAAACGCTTTGGAGAAGTCCAAGATGATGAGGTCAGCTTGTACCTTCTTGTCCATGGATGAGGCGAGTTCGTGGACCAGGGTCAGTAGTTGGGTCTCACAACTCCTTCGTGCTCGGAAACCGTGCTGACAGTCATGCAGGATGTTATGTTTATCTAGGTGCTTGAGGGTATTACTGGCGATGATATGCTCCAGGAGTTTACAGCATAGACTGGTAAGGGAGACAGGGTGGTAGTTGGCAGGGTCGTGTCGAGCTCCTTTCTTGAAGATGGCAGTCACGTTTGCTTCTTTCCAGTCTTCAGGAACCACGCCCTCTTGTAGAGATCTGTTGAAGATCAGAGTGAGTGAAGGTGCGATGGAGTCTGCATAGTCCTTCAAGAACTTAGCCGAGATCCCATCTGGACCGGACGCCTTTTTGGTGTCCAGGTTCTGGAGGAGCTTTCTGGTGCCTACTTCGGTAACAGCAAAGTCAGGCATTTCTGGGTATGGCTCGCCCTCTGGTGGTGGTATGTCCTCTGTGTCTTCCTTGGTAAAAACGGATGAATATTGATTGTTTAGAATGTTTGCTTTGTCTTTAGCTTGGTTGAAGAGTCTCCCCTTGTCCTTGAGTGGTGAGATGCCTTTATTGTCCTTCTTCAGTGATGATATATAGTTCCAGAATTTCTTTTGTTTCACAGGTCTTTCTTCTTTTTCAATTGGTTCTATGATGTTATTGATGTAATTTTGATGAGCTTTTCTTTCCTGTCTTTGTAGATTGCTTTTGAATTCTTTGTATTTGCGGATGTCACTTGGGGATTTAGTTTTCTTCATACGAGTGTACAGTTTCTGTTTTTTTCTAATGGCTGCTCTGATGGTTTTGTCAATACATGGTTTCTGTGATTTCCTGTCTTTAGTCATTCGGGATGGTATGTGTTTGTTCATGATCTTTGTGACTGAGTTTTTGAAGATAGTCCACAGGTCGTTTACTGTTGTGGCCTGGTTTTCTTTCAAGGTTAAGTATGTTTCATGGAGTTCATTCTCGATTGATGAGCGGTCAGCTTTGTCATAGCTGAAGTCTTTCCTGGGTGGTGTCTTTACTGTAAGTGGTCTTAGACTGGCTTCAACATATACGGCTTCGTGGTCAGATATACCAGGGATTACTTCTGTTGTGTTAGTGAGAGATGCGTTGTTTGTAAAGAAGAGATCAAGGATATTGGAGCTGTCTTCTGTAGTTCGAGTTGGATCTGTAACTAGCTGTTCTAGAAAGGAATTACTGGAGATGTCTAAGAGTTGTTTGGACAAGGTTGCTTTAAATTCTAAGTTGAATTGATTGAGTTGTCTGACCAGTTGATACCGGGTAGGTTGAAGTCCCCTTCAAGCCATATATGTGCCTTCTTGGGTATCTCACTCAGGTATTAATGAAGGAGATCAAGATACGCTGGGTCATCTACATTCGGTGGTCTGTAGAAGCATCCAACGTATAAGTTGCTGGCACTCTTCAAGCTGATCTGGACCCATAGCATTTCACACTTGATACAATAGTGTATGCTACTACTAATGCTATAGCTGTAGTACATTGTACAAAGTCAAACATGTATACATTGTTACAGCTCTTTAATAATTTTCAATTTACAAACCCTTATAATTATCTATATTAGAACTATATTTCTTGAACACACATATTTTATGTCTTGTATTTAAACTCTATCAGTCTCTGTACACATAAGCTATGACATAATAATGTAGAAATATTATTCTTAAATCACTACAGGTCCTGATATGTCGGAATTATCGTGGTGATATTGATATGTCGGTTATCGACAAGTTTATGCCTATGGTGATGGACATGGAAGACGAAGGACAGGTGTCCCCTATTGTACAACACGGAGAAACGGCATTCATCTATATCAAATACAACAACTTGTATCTGGTCGCTTCATCAAAGAAAAATGCTAATGTGGCGCTTGTGTTCTCATTTCTACATAAACTAGTACAGGTATGAGGCTTGGTCTCGGATTTAATTAGGGGATTGAACTTGAATTTTGAGAGGCACTTTGTCAATTTTGTTCTGGATTTAATCATTTAATTATCAAAATTATCTATCAATCATTCGAGGAGAATTTGAATAAGTCTGAATACTGAAGGTCAAATGTGGCTGTTCAGAAATTTTATTCGTCAATTTAAGGGTCAAAAGAAACCTTTGTTTGAAATATGTTCCCTATGAGGCAACTGGCAGATATGTATCAAATTATTTTTAAAAAATCAGCTGCTTCTTCTCTCTTATACCCTGGCAGTCTGTGAAATTAGCACTTGTCTGCTTGTTCGGGCCAGGTAATTGTTGATTTCGGGCAAGTTACTTCCGCAGTAAATATGCACAGAGTATATAGGAAAACTAGTCAGTTTCGTCGATTTGGGCAAGTAGTTTAAAATCCTAAATTCACAGACTGCCCTGGTAGTGAACTGTGATGGATCCCATCAGAATTTAGTTGTTGAGAAGTTTTAAGAAGTTGTTTCACAATCAACCTCAAATGAATTACTCTTTTGTTTCAGATCTTCTTGGAATACTTTAAAGAATTAGAAGAAGAAAGCATCCGTGATAATTTTGTTCTGATTTATGAACTGTTGGATGAAGTAATGGACTTTGGCTTTCCACAAACCACAGATAGCAAGATCTTACAGGAGTAAGTCATCTACTACTATACAATATTACTTTAGTATGTATTCAGGGCTTTCTCTAGCCTCTGAAAGAGGAAAGTCAAAATGACTCTCTAACACTCAATTTTGAAGAGTCATCTCAATATTGCTATTTAGATAAAAATTGTACTATAGTATAGTAAATTTGACTCTTGCGCATAAATTTTCTGGGTTCAAAACTGAAACTTTTTGTAATATTCATGTGTCAAAATGCAGTTTTAAGAGTCAAATGAAAGCCCTCATGTACTGTAACTGATAATGCACATTTATTGCCTTTTGTCCATAGCCTTTTGTAATAGAATTTCCTCATTTTTCCATATATTTTAATTTTGATACTTTCTGGATGTCTGTCCTAATGCAACATTTATAATATAAGCTCTTCTTAAATGGCCGTAGTTAAAGTTTTCACTCAAAATGGCGTAACAAATATGTACCTGTGTTTAAAGATGGTCACTTGTTCTGATTTGTTGTAATTGAATCACAAAATTCAGTAAAACTTACATGTATGATTAAAATGTGAACCATAAAAAATGACTTTTGAAATATTATTCTCCAGATACATTACACAAGATGGCCATAAATTGGAAATAGCACCCAGACCTCCAATGGCTGTAACTAATGCTGTTTCTTGGAGATCTGATGGTCTTAAATACAGAAAAAATGAAGTATTCTTAGATGTGATTGAATCTGTCAACTTATTGGTGAGTATTGAGCAAAAATCAGGGGTTCCATCTGACCCTTGAGCAGGGCTTCCTCTGGAGAATATTTAGCTTTCGCCACTACATTCGCCAAATGAAAAAAGTTGTCGCCACTTTAGCGCCACTTGGGCCAAATCTTTTCTTAAGATTTCTGTTGACTATATGTACATGTATTACAAATATTACAATTATAGTAAATTGCTCTTTTCTGTGTGTTTTGAAACTATGTGTCTATGGTTATGCACTAAAAGATTGCATTTCTTTTGTTTCTCTTATTTTGAGTGAAATCTTGATTTGATAGTATAGTTACCAATGAAGAATCTATATAAATATAAAATAAGAAATTTCATTTATCTTTATAATCAGCGCCAAAAGCCATGAAGAGGTACACCACAGCTCTAACCTTCAGTAAACAATTTAAAAACAAGCATGTAGACTGATTCTTTAGAAAAAAATGTCAAAAATAAACCCTAAAAGATATTTGTTTGGTGCTTTATCAGTTTATTGTCTCGTGATATGGCCCTGATGATATTTAATTATTACTATACAAATGATGACCATATCACTGATACAATACATTCACATTTACAGTCAGCAAGGTCATTAGATAGTATGATAGATATCAATAGCCAGACTGGACCATGCTAACTGTAATTATTTCTTCCATCGATTCATCGACTTATGTGAATCACACTTTCACTTTCAAGTTTCTCGGTTAACAATTTTACAAGTCAAGTGTTAAAATTTCATCTAACATCATTAATTGCCAATGAGACCTGTTGATTAAACAATGTCACACTTCAATCATAATCACCTTGGTAACCTGGCTTCACAAGACAGACTGCTGAAGGTGCAATAAACAGATAAACATGTCAACTAATGTACCCATCGGTAATTGTTTACAATCTACAAATTCCCCGGATGAAGACCGTTTTACGACATAAGCATGCAGTGAAATGGATCTTTTACGACATTAGATCAAATTTTGTAAAGAAGTTAGCTTTCGCCATGAAATTCGCCAAATTGATTTTTTTATCGCCAAATTCTTGATTTCTGTGCCATTGGCGCCATTTGCGACCTTCAGAGGAGGCCCTGCTTGAGTATACCTGTTGATCCCTTAAATGTCTATAGAGCCACAATTTCATTATTTGACACTAAAAATGTTGACATAAACCAGTAAAGGGTTAGAAGAGGAACTGACAGAAATGTTTACTGTATACAATTCTTAAACTGTGAGATTCACATGATGGGCAGATACGCTGCAGTAAGCTACCCAACCTGTGTCAGCCACCTGAATTAAACAACTCAAATTCTGTTCAACCTTGCAAAGCACTTTAAAGCGCTTTCCACTCGAGCCTATCCATGACTACTGCATATATACTTTATTGAATGAGAGGTTATTGAATTAAGGCACTCTGTAGCACTTTGCTTAAGGCAACAAACCACTGTATTCAGATAATATTATATACTTAATTCATTTCCAGGTCAGTGCAAATGGTAATGTTTTGAGAAGTGAGATTGTGGGGGCCATCAAAATGAGAGTGTATTTGTCTGGAATGCCTGAGCTACGTCTAGGACTGAATGATAAAGTTCTCTTTGAATCAACAGGAAGTAAGAATGCAAGAGTTTTCAATCCATAAATACAATGAAAATAAATACATGTTTTTGTGCCCCCTCATCTTCTGATGCAGGAGGCATATAGTAATTATCCTGTCTATCCATTTGTCCGTCCGAAAACGTCAACCAGAACTGTCAAGTTGTTGAAACTCAAATATTTTTAAAGTCCACCAAAGCATTGCTTTCAAACTTGGCACACTTGTTTACCATCATAATCATCTTACATTGTCTAAGTCATGCGGCTATATCCTACATTTTAACATAGTTATGGCCCCTGATTGACTTAGCTAGTTTTTATGGACAAGGCTTCCATAGGGGACATAATCAGTCTTGTTTATACTAGTTTATACTAAAGTCTTCTATAAAATCTTCCCCAAGTTTGGATGTCTGAATGGATAATATCAGGGGTTCCATTTGACTTGAGAGAAGGGGTTTTGACCCCTGAAATTTCCAAAAAGCCACATTTTGACCCTCAAGATTTTGGCTTGAAGGGCCATTTTCTCTTAAAATCATGGGTATTTTGCTCTTAAAATGGTAAAATTGTGGTTAAAAGTATCAAAATGACCCATCAGATTCAGAAGCTAATTGAACCCCTGTATTATGTTTAATTTTGACTAAGTGTTTCCTTGATGTACCATGTTTTCTGATAAAATGAGTTTGAAGGTCCGGTTGGGAAGTGACAAATGAGCATCAACAATTTTTGTGGCACACAGATCACCAAAATCAACTTAGTTATTAATATGGTCAAACTTTGGTCTTTTTTAAAGACCACTATTACTTAACCCGTTGACACTGAGTCAGTGACTTATTTAATCTCCAATCCTTTGATTTTTAACCAGTTAAGTCTGTCAACTGGGACAATTTAATAATTCCCATAGGGGTCTTTTTAGACAAGTTTGACTGTAGTTACTGAAACTTTCTAGGATCTTTGCTAGTATGCAGGGGTAACAATATTCCTGGCTTCTGACCAAAATAAAAGTTATTTGATGAAAATATCTCAAGAAATGGCAAAGTTATGGTCAATTACATCTGCTCTGAAGGATTTTCTTTAATACAAACTGAGTTAATTATGGAAACAATGTCATTGAAGGCCTCTTGTTTGGTAAAAATGGTCCGCCGCATACGATTTTCCTGATTTTCAATATGGCCCTGTTGACACCCCTGTAGTATGGTAAGCTTTGTACCTTTGGTTAAACTAGTTCCACATTTCTATGTTTCTTGCTTACTTTACTATGTATAACTTAACTGTTGTTGTTTTTCTCCACTATTTGGATCAGGAGGTAAGAGCAAGTCAGTGGACCTGGAAGACGTGAAGTTCCATCAGTGTGTGAGATTGTCGAGATTCGAGAATGATCGTACAATATCATTTGTTCCACCGGATGGAGAGTTTGAACTTATGTCCTACAGATTAAATACTCATGTAAGTATACATGTATTTATAGTCCAATCAGGATAAAAATCCAGTGACGCAGCGGTCGAGTCCACTATATCGGTGTAAAACCAATTATAAAGGCTTATACTGTACAAACAACAATAATTTCAATGCTAAACTAACATACTAAACTTCGCTCTACCTGTTTAGACAATGGTTGTGATTTTCTGCGTACACATAAACTGCAACATCACTGTCACATTATCCTAACTGGACTATACAGTACTTCACAATGTATATGTCTGGTGGAAAACTCTTACAAAACAGTACATACCTGCTTAGGGGTGCTACAAGTCTGGAATAATCAGGGAATTTACTGTTCTAGAAAGAGTAACAGTTACTTTTCTGCAGGAAATCCAAGTTATTTGATGAAACAAATTTTAATCAACATACCCGGTATTGCCTAAGTTATGGTGATTTTAAATTGTGTTACAAATTGGCAGCTTATTTACAGTATTTTGCATGATGCCTCAGTAGGACTCCTGTCAACTTCCAGTGTTTCTGAGAATATGAGAAGCATAAAGATTATCTAAACATTTCCACAGATGAATTTTACCTATATATATTAAAGGTGCTGCCTGACAGATTGGGCTAAAAAATTGTATATCATGATTTTCCAATCTAACCAATTATTTATGTAATAGAAAGCCACTGACAGTTGCATTTTGACGGATTTGGTGCAAATAAGCAATTTTAACCACTCTCGATACCGCCCACCGAGTATTTTTTTCTTGTAAAAAAACCGCTAAGTTTCCTTCCAACATGCTTTGTGAATTATGTAACATCAACAATCTACAGCATAAACATTTGTGAGGTATTTGGTTCATTTTTAGCTCACCTGTCACAAAGTGACAAGGTGAGCTTTTGTGATCACTCTTCGTCCGTCCGTCCGTTCACAATTGCTTGTGAACACACTATAGGTCACAAATTTAGCCTGATCAATATGAAACTTGATCACAATGATCATCTTCATACAATCTAGGTCAAGTTCGATATTGGGTCATCCGGGGTCAAAAACTAGGTCACTAGGCCAAATCAAAGGAAAACCTTGTGAACACATTAGAGGTCACAATTTGAGCCTAATCTTTATGAAACTTGATCACAATGATCATCTCTATAAAATCTAGGTCAAGTTCGATATTGGGTCATCTGGGGTTAAAAACTAGGTCACGAGGCCAAATCATTGAAAAAGCTTGTGAACACACTAGAGGTCGCAATTTGAGCCTAATCTTTATGAAACTTAATCATAATGATCATCTCTATAAAATCTAGATCAAGTTCGATATTGGGTCATCCGGGGTCAAAAACTAGGTCACAAGGTCAAATCATAGAAAAAGCTTGTGTAGTCACTAGATGTCACAATTTTGACTTAATCTTTATGAAACTTTGTCACAATGATCATCTCGATAAAATCAAGGTCAAGTTCGATATTGGGTCATTCGGGGTTAAAAACTAGGTCACAAGGTCAAATCATAGAAAAACCTTGTGTAGTGACTAGAGGTCACAATTTTGACCTAATCTTTATGAAACTTAGTCACAATGATCATCCCAACAAAATCTAGGTCAAGTTCGATATTGGGTCATCTTGGGTCAAAAACTAGGTCACTAGGTCAAATCATAGAAAAACCTTGTGTAGTCACTAGAGGTCACAATTTTGACTCAATCTTTATGAAACTTGGTCACAATGGTCATCTCAACAAAATCTAGGTCAAGTTTGATATTGGGTCATCTTGGGTCAATAACTAGGTCACATGGTTAAATCATAGAAAAACCTTGTGTAGTCACTAGAGGTCACAATGTCGACCTTATCTTTATGAAACTTGGTCACAATGATCATCTCAACAAAATCTAGGCCAAGTTTGATATTGGTTTATCTGGGGTCAAAAACTAGGTCATTAAGTCAAATCATATAAAAACCTTGTGTAGTCACTAGAGGTCACAATATTGGCCTTATCTGTATGAAACTTGGTCACAATGATCATCTCTACAAAATCTAGGTCAAGTTTGACAGGTGAGCGACCTAGGGCCCTTTGGGCCCTCTTGTTAAATTGTTTTCATCAAATGCGAACAAATTTCAGGCAATTTAAGTAATAGTAGTGTTAATTCTATAGGGTATTAATTAATTATTTTGGATGTCAGTGTGGTTGTATATGGGATATACAGTCAACTATACCAAAATTACATGAATTTTTGACAATTTTATTTTATTTTTGCAATACACCAATATGTGAGGCAGTCCCTTTAAACATGAAACCGAACAAATCTTCTCTGAAACTGCAAGGTCTATTGCGTTGATATCTTGCATAGAGCATCATTTGGTTCTCTTGATTTATACACTTGGGTGTACTTACCTAAATTTAGGTTCAAATTTAAATTCTTTACAATACCTTTTACAGCTATAAATTTGGGACAGATTATAGTTTGTAAGGGTTCATCAGAATCAGTATTAGCACTGCAGGTCTATTTACCATACTTTGTAGTTCTGAAAGAATGATGAAGAATTTAAATTTAAATAAGTTTACGAATTTTGTTAGTGCTTCAAATTATAAAACGGTACCCTAGTATATACAGTGGCCCACCATGGGGTCATTTGACTAATGTGACTTTTAGAGATTACATTATGATTAAAGACTTTGATTGTATTTCTCAAATAGGGCACACACCAGAATGACCCTATCAGGTAATCTGATGAAAAGAGGTAAAAAGTCTTATTTTATTTTGTTGGTTTCTTTTCAGGTTAAACCTTTAATATGGGTGGAATCTGTAATAGAGCGACATGTTCACAGTCGAGTCGAGTACATGATCAAGGTATACG